>CM070601.1:36632422-38102369 GCA_036346395.1 Hsuehochloa calcarea
GTTGATTCCTTAATCAATTGGACCCACTGCACCTGTAGGTTTGATTATAAGGTGGTCGTGGTTTACTTGGTTGCAGAAAGACTTACGACCAAGTAGTGGTCGTAGCAGGACTTACGACCAGGTAGTGGTCGTAGCAGGACTTACGACCAGGTAGTGATCGTAGAAGGACTTACGACTAGGTAATGGTCGTAGAAGGACTTACGACCAGGTAATGGTCGTAGAAGGACTTACGACCATGACATAGTCGTAGTAAGACTTACGACTATAGGGGTGATTGTAGAAGATCTTACAATCACTTGGTAGGTCTTCCCCTTATAAATATAAGGGGTACTTCTGGGGACTATGTGACATCATATTCACCTATTATAGATAAAAGATAAAATGAGGATTATTAGATCCTCGTCATCCAAACTTCAAGTGAATGTAACTTACTTGGTGAAGGATTCGTAAATGGACTTACGACTATGAAAATGTCGTAGAACCATGGTCGAAGGAAAAACTCTTCGACATTTGAGTGCTTCTTTGACCGGGAATTTACTTGGTCAGGAAGGTTGCTTACGACTATCAAAAAGTCATAAAAACCCTTACGACTGTGAAGTGGTCTTAGTAGGGCGATCGGAGAAAAAACCCTTCCGATTGATACTTCCTTCACCCGTAAAGACTTGGTCAACAAAGTAATTTTGCTTGGGGATGACAAAACGAACCTAACTTTCCCGAACGCATCGTCTGGGAATTGCAAACGATTTCCACAGATTCGTTGATGAGACGCTTCTGGCGATTGCAATTGTGAAGATTGCTTACGACTATCAAAAAGTCGAAAACCCCTATGACCGTGGAGTGGTCGAGTATGGGAATCTGAGAAAAACCCTTCCGATTGATACTTCCTTCACCGTAAAAACTTGGTCAAGAAAGTAATTTAACTTGGGGTGACAATATGCACCTAATTTTCTCGAACTGACCATGCTGGGAATTGCAACTCTCACAGACTTGTCCGATGAGGCGTTCCAAGCGGTGCAACCAACTCCCACGCACTCCATAGACGAGACGGTTTCGGCGGCGCAATCGTGGCGGTTATAAAAACTTACCAGAGGTCGACTTGGTTTTTACCTTTTCCTCAAATCACTCCGCCGTTCTTCGAGCTCTTGCTTTCTCCGTCCTCGACTAGGTTTCATTATCTCTCGCCAACCCAATCAAAAACTCCTTGCTTCGAGCTAAATGGCCCAGAGAGTTTCCGAATGGGAAGAATCGGAGATGGATGCGACTAAGATCAAAATCTTGGTCGATGTCGGAAGATTCCGAGAAGGCTCGTAAAGTGGATTCCGCCATCGGCAAAGATCGCCATCGGGGAAAATAGGCAAATCCTCGCCTTCCAAGCGTATTGTGAGTGCGGCCTTCGACCGCCGCTTCACCCCTTTCTTACAAGGGTACTGAAGCACTTTGGGGTGGAATTGGTGAACTTAGGTCCCAATTCCATTACCATGTTAAGTGTATTCGTACTGTCGGCGAGGCGTACACTGGGATTCCTATGGATCTCGAGCTGTTCCAATATTATTATGGGATGGCTCGACAAACCGAATCGCCTAAGTCGTGGTCCAAGCTCCACGACTCAAGTCGAAGGAGTATATTCAGAGTTTCACCCGGCTTCGTGGTCGATGGAGGAAGAGGTGGTTTTACCGAAAGTCACCTCAAGACACCTCTCCTTATGCGAGGGTCTGCTGAGAAGAAATCTTCATGGGACTCGACTCAAGATATCACCGGATTGCCCCTATATTCAAGCCATCAAGGACTTGAAAGAAGAGGATCGACTGGATGGCATGTGGTAAAAGATTTTATCACACGCCAATTAGTCCTTGAAGAAACGAGCATCTCCTATGTGGAGATACTCGGGGAGAGGAGACCCAACCAGAGACTACGAGGAGGGTAAGTAATCGTCGACTTAGCTCTTGGTTTGGTCTTTCTCAACATTGTCTAATATTCTTATCTCTGCTTATTATTGCATCTTCACAGCCGAGGTTGACTCTAGAGTCGGACTCATCCGTGAGAAATCTCCGCCACTTCGAGTGGCGGTTCCTCAAATCATTGCGGCTTTGTCCGCAGATGAAAAGATAGCGCCTAAAGGTAATCAAAAGTTGATTCTTTCTTTAGGACTTTATAGTCGAGAAGATTCTTACGAGTAATGGAGATCGTAGAATATCTTACGATCAAGAAAGCGTCGAGAAAAACTTACGACTTGACACTAGTCGAGAAAACTTACGACTAATCGCTGATTCTTCTTTTCTCGCTTTGCTTTACGTAAAGTAGGTATGGAAAATCGCCGGGACGACGAGGAAGTCGCTCGATGACTATTGGCGCAGGTTGTCGAAGACGAGGGTCGCCCTCCATCTAAGAAACGCCGACTTGCAAAATCTGACAAGGGGAGGAGCAAGCTCGAGCTCGGTCTTTGACCGACCCTCTACAAAACACGCGCACGTAGCTATATCGTGAAGCGAGGCCGCAGCCTATCGGGCCGAGGAGGTTGAAGCAATGAATCTCTTAGCGCAAACCTTGCAAGGCTAAGGTACCCTTCTATTATGACAAGGAATCTTTCGCAGCTTGTCGCCACTCCTAGTTTTATTAAGCAACCGAAAAGGAGAACTGGAAAGATTTTATGTCTTTTATGAAGGACGATATGTCGCACCAAAGACAACTCGCAATGAGGGCGTCTTGTCGCTTGGAATGGTCGAGACCGATCTCGACCATCCAGAGAATCAGAAACCAGAGCCACGGTTCTGCCCAAACTCTACGACTGCACGTGGTCGTCAGCCGGGCTAATGTTGAACCTCGACTCGACGTGGTCGTGGAGAATAAGAGATCCTCCGCTGGGAGGATTGCTCCAAATTCTGGTTAAGATCAGGTGCGAGGTATGTGAAATGTACTAAAGTGTAAGAACAACATTTACCTTCTTCTTTTCACAACCTGATTTGCTTTTCTTTATTTCATCCCACTCCTTCAAATTTCCGGAATGCTTCCGCTGAGAAGCCCATTGCCACCCCTTCGCCATCGGAGAGGTATCAATGAAGGTGGTCAAGAATCACCTTGGCCCAGGTGGCCGATGAAGTCGAGACTCCCGAGTGATTCCTACATCTCACGAGGTTGTAGCTACGACCATAGAAGTAGCGGTAGCTCTTGTTGAAGTGGCACTACGACTCACCGAGGTCGAGAAACAACAGGGCATTCAGTGGAAGCCTCTCGTCAAGGTGGTGACCACTTGTGCACCATTCTCGGGAAGGAAATCGAGGAGGCGTTCCTTCCTTACCCAAAGAGAAGTTACGTAATCAAGAAGAAGAATATTTCAACTTCGTGGTGACTTCTTTGACTGCGCTCCTCATAGGGTCTTCGCTTTCAGATCTCGTGACTAAGTCCGCCATCCCAAAGATATTCCCAAACAGGGGAATACCTTCGATAATGAGCGCTCGAGGAGGTGTGGTGGGATAAAGTCGCGAGGATAGATAAGCTGCAGAACCCGGATTTTGTATATTCAACCTTTGCTAGGTCGACTATGAATGTAAGTATTTTTAGAATACTTATATATGTGGCTTTCCTTCTCTTCTCACTGCTTTCTGTAGAAAGCTCTGAGAAATTGTCGTTGTTTGTTGAGTACCATCGACAACTTTTAGAGCTAAGATAGGAGAAAGAAGTACTGCATGCGAGGCGGAGAGATGGTAAGTCACTATTATTCATAGTTGTTTTCGACTTAACTACTCGTGATAGTGTTTTACGAGAATAGTCATGGAAAAACTCATGACAAAGTCTGGGTCGTAAAGAGCTTGACGACTACTTACGACCGTGTAGTGGTCGAGAAAGACTTACAACCATGTCATAGTCAGAGAAAAACTTACGACTAGGTCGGTGGTTGTAGAAGTACTTACAACCAATCTACCGATGTTTATCTCCGCTTACGTTCTTTGTAGGTTAAACAAAGGATACGAAGACCTTAATGACTCACTCGACTATGAAAAGAGGAGTCGAGAAAGCTAAGGAGGAAGTAATAGTTCTCTGATAGACTTCGAGAGGTCAGTAACATCCCAAATTGGGTTTGTGTTTCAAATGTAATAAAAATGAGGATAAATTAAAACTTTTGTTGCCTCATGTGTTGTTACTGATGTTTGAAACCTCTTTCCTTTTATTGGTGGAAATTAAAACTCAAAATTTCCCCAATTAAATTCAAGTCATAAATCTCCTCAATAAAAATCGGTGCCCAACCTCTCAAAATAATTTTCATTGGACCTAGGAGATGTTTAACACCTCGAAATTATTTCATAATTTTCGAAATTATTTGATAATTTTGAGGCAAGTCAAACATTAGTCAAACTCCTAAAATAGCCTTCCTCGAATTTTTAGAGAAAATTAAGTGCATAAAAGTCTCTGAAAATTTTATATAAGGTTCCTCCCACTCGTTAGAAATCTTCGCTAAAATTTCATAAATTTTGGAGTTTGTTTGCTACCCAAATAATTCCTCCAAAAAAATAAGTTATTCAAATTCAAACCCTAACCGGTTTTCACTGCTCCTCGGTTCGATCGGACTCGCTCGAGCCACTTGATTTGGTTCACCAACTAAACGCACCGGCTCGATCGTTTCGGGCGCGAGTGTTGTGAGTCGTTGGATCGGCATCAAACGCCCACGATCGCGTGAACGTCGGACTATCCGAGCCGCCGATCCATTTGAACCGTTGATTCTAAATCGACGGCCGCGATTGCGCGAACGTTCGGACCGTCGAACGCCGCGCAACGTGAACCGTAGGATCCAAATCAACGGTCCGGGATTAAGTGAGCGTCAATCGTTATAAGCCCCTCGCTCGACGGAACTGCTCGATCTCAATCCGACGGCCGCCGCCGTCGCCTTCCTCCGCTCACGGCTTCCGAGAGTCAACGGCGGTGGCGTGCACAAGACACTTTGGCAGAGCCCATCGCGCGTCTCCTTTAGGCCAACGGCTTTTCGCAGATAATGCTCCCGTCCGGCCGCCTCCATAGTCGTGGTCTCCACCGCCACCGCCCCGCCGCCTCGGCCTACCCTAGTACCTGCTTCATCATTTTCTTGCCGTTGCTCTCTTGCTCCTTCGGCTATAAAACCTCCAGAGGCTTCCTTAGCATTCTTTGAACACCTTTGAGCTTCAAAGATCATTTCTAGTGCAATCGAGTGAGCTCCTTGGTGAAATATTGCTCTACCGCCATTGTTGAAGCTTCAAGTTCTTCTAGAAAGTGGTGCTCCTACTTTCTTACTCAAATCCTCACGCCTTAGCTTCCTCCTCTCTCGTGGAGCAATAGCCCTCACTCAATTTGTCGCTTGCTTGCAGAGAGCGACATTAATTGCGATTTCCTTTCGCCAAAGTCCCCATTCTTCTTCGTTAGAGCCGAATCAACCCTTCTCTCATGCGTTCTGCGGCTCGTGTAACTTCTTATTAGTCCCTAGTTGCTTGGCACCGCTTCCTTGAACCGCAATGAGCTCATTTGGCGTTTTTCGCTTTCGGTCATTTTGAGTCATCTCTCACATCTCCGGCTTGCCTGGCGTTCTAGACCCCGCAGCCCAAAGTTGTTGGTTCCTTGGGTGCGCAGTTTATTAGGAACCCATTTTGGGCCTTTACTGCACCGCCGTGACTGAGTCGCCGGCGGTGAGCCTCGCTCACCGCCGCTTTGTTTCGGACGAAACCAGGAGCGAAGTTTTGAACGTGATCGATGTGGACCGTCGCTTCCTAGATCAACGGTCCAGATCTGAATGAACGCTCGACCGTCCGAACGGTTCGATCCGCGGCGGACCGTTGGATCCAAGATCAACGGCTCACGACGCGTGAACGTTCGGACCACCGAACATCCTTGGCATCCGTTCGCTCATCTTTCATCCAACGGTGGCTTGCTGTTGGCGCGCGTTGTCGCTCTGTTGTCGCTGCGTGTGGGCCGTTGGATCGTTGATCTTCGCCCATGATCTTCCACGCCGCTTATCCGGTTATATTTCTGGTAGAGTTATTTATCAACCTAAAAATAGTTTTATCTTCCAAAATTCATAAGTATTTTTCTCAGAGCTTCAAAAATGATAAAACCAAAGGCCCTTATTTTTCATTCTTAGTAAACTTATTTCCAGATAGGTTGCTCATTTATCTCAGTAGCGTAAAAGATTTATTTTGAAAGTAAGCATTAAACTGATTATCTTTGCAATGTAAAAATAGTGAATCTTAGAAAACTCATAACTAATTATTGCAAGCTCCAAATGAGATGAATCCTGTGGGGCTGTTCATCTTATAAGATGCTTGATTTATCATAAAAGTTTCAGTAGCTGTATCATTCTAGAAAATTTCGCTAAAATCATTGCTTAGGTGAATAGTGCTTTTTTTCATTTTTCCGCCGATTGAAAATGTTTTGGCCATAACTTTTGCATTGAGAATCCAAATCAATTGGTTCTTGTTGCTTTAGTTCATAAAAATTATGTTCTTTCTACTGTAAAATTTGAGAACTTTTGCTGAGTTTTGCTGTTGCATCTTTCGATGTTTCTCGCCTTATTGGTTCTTGTTGGTTCTTTCGATAGGTTGCGATAATATTGTTAATATCGAGAGTGATCCTCTGCAGCAAAACAGCGAAGCCAAAGAAGGCAAGATATTTGACCATAAATGTCCCATTACTTTCAAAGTCTAATATCTTGTTTACAAACTATATGTATGCATTGCTTTTGTGTCCAATTATTTTGCCTGCTTAGAGGTAGCTATTCCTAATGCATTGTTGCCATTAAAATGTTATCCCCGCCACAACCATAAGTTATTATCATCGCTGTGAATTAGAGCCCTGATTTAATTATGCTCTTTACTTGCCTTTATGCGATGTCATGCTTAGAAATGCTTAGCTACCGGTAGAATTGGGCGGTTATCGACCTAGTCGATGACCTTGATCACACAAATCATTTTGTTTATTTTGGTTCAGCACCT
This sequence comes from Hsuehochloa calcarea, assembly GCA_036346395.1. NCBI lineage: Eukaryota > Viridiplantae > Streptophyta > Magnoliopsida > Poales > Poaceae > Hsuehochloa > Hsuehochloa calcarea. Next base: position 36,639,373 of record CM070601.1, read on the forward strand.
TATGCTTTTGTTTTGTAAAACCAAAATGAAACAAAATGGTTTGACTTGGGCACAATGGCATGTTGGTGTGATTGTTGGGTGTGACAAGGAAGGTGCCTGTGTCCCTAAGGACCGAGTTACTTGTGTCACTAAGCCAAGCGCTTTTATGTACTAACCACATGAGGGTTATATGGGACCCTCTTGACCTAGTACTTTGGAGTGTGTTATCTCCGAGTCGCAGGAGGAGCTGTGTGTGTTGTGTGAAAAGGAATTGTGTTCTTGTGTTTGGGTGTGCGTGGTGGAGTTTCCGGATGGACTCTCCACCTCGAGGGCGCCGCAGCTTGTCCGAGGCTTTACCCGTGAGGGGTAGTTGTCCGAGGTCGGGCCACGACCCGACACAACGTATGGGTTTCTATCCATATGGGCGACTCGGGTTAATACATAAGATTGGAAACGTCTCAGAGGACTTAGCCGTGCCGCATACCAAAGGAAGTGTGCTTAATCATGTGGCAAAAGGCGGTCCGCATGTGGGTAAGTTGGTACACCCCGCAGGATAAAACTATTCAATAGCCTCGCCCTAGGTTATGGACATGCTTGGTAAGGTCGCAAGAACTAGACTACAACCTTTTAAATTAAAATTTGATATGGTTGGCATGAATGGGTAATTCATGCTATTGTGGTGGCTATTGGGTTAGCTTACCTGAATTTTTTGTTATTGATACTTGATTGCTACTGCTTTTATCAAATAAAATCAGATTGCAAAATTGCCTTCAATCTATTACATTATTGCAAATAAAACTTGCTTTATGCTTACAAATTTGAGTCCTATCCTCGCTCCACTTAAATAAGCTTGCATATAGTTATTGTATAGATCTGCTATCATTCTTATATATCTTGTGAGTACATTCAGTACTCACCCACTTTTTTTGTCGGGTCTGCTTTTGTTTGCAGAGGAAGAAGGTGAGCCCCTGGGCTTCACTACGTGAGATGTGCCGCTGGTTCGACGGCTAGTCTGCGGCACAGTCTGGTGCCTTGTGGGTAAAAGGCACACCGTTGGGCTCTTTGTTTATCGCCATCTTATGGCACTTTTGCTTCCACTGCTCGTAATATTTATCCATGGGCGGTTGGCCTCTTTGTTGTAATTACTCTTGAATATTATTATGTATGTCTTTATTGTGTTCTGTGCTTTCTGCTCTATGTGATTGAATGGAATTGATGCATGAACTTTTGTGAGAGGTGTGTATCTTGCACTGGGAAGTATACATTCCTCTACACGAGTTATTATGCTTATGATGATAGGTCAAGTGGTGACTAATCATTATAAGTTTAATAATCCCAGGCCACAAGAGGTTGGTATCGAGCCATCGACCATAGAAGCCGCTAGCTTGGTCGTCTTTAGGATGTTTTGGAAAAACCTTATTTTCAAGTATGAAACGATTTATGAAAGCTTAAGGGTTCTCGATTTTACTCCTTACCTATCTTAGCTTTCTTATCTCATCTTGCTCTAATTTGAGTTTTAAAAGTTATTTTCCTCTCATCTCCTCTTCAAAGATAGTGTTATCGATTAAATGGGTTTGGGAACCACCGAGTTTGGCAAATTGAAGTGCTTAGGGTTTTGAAGTTTCGGATCGGAGATTTGGCCAGAGGCTTGATGCGAAATCTGACAAGACGCCTCAATTTCAGACAATGGGCTCAATGGTTTCGATAGGACCACCGAGCTTGGCAAATTGAAGTGTGCGATTTTGAAGTTTCTAGAATAGAAGACTTCGATCGAAACTTGATGCAAAATCGCTACAAAGAACCTCAATTTCCGGACAGCAAGCTCGATGGTTCCTAGTGGGTAGAAAATGAGGTTTAATCAACTAAAATTTGTGGGGCTAAAAGGGTAAGAAGTGATATCCTATGTCTTGTGACTAATGCCTCTCTAAGTTGGTTTTACCCGATTTTTCCATGCAATAAGCTTTTGGTAGTGTTCTGAAATTTTCTTCTCAAACGACTACTTGTTCATTCAATACAAGTTAGTCGATCGAGAAGTTGGATCTTGTGTCTTATGAGTTTTGCATGGATCTTATGCCTCTTTGCAACTATTTGGAGTTCGCTTTATTGCGGGTTATGGGTTGAAGTAGGGTTAGGATTACATATACTAATCCCTAGTCGATAGCTTACCTTTGCTATCCCTTCGTTATAGCTCTTAGATTTACTTCTAACTCGCCTTGATGCAACAGATGGCTGGTCGTACTCAGAGCGCCAGGGCAGCCAGAGGGTCGGGATGAGGACTTCCACCTCCTCCGACCATGGTCGAGGTTCTCGCCGATCGAGCGGAACCGTATGGACCGCATACACGGATCCCGGAGGCGATTGCACTAACACCTCCAACATCTCCTGCCGCACGGATCGGGGAGGAGGTGGCCACCGCAGAGGGGAGGACTCTCGAGTTCCTTCAAGACTCACCACCCACCTTCTCGAGGTCCGAGGACCCACTGACGCGATGATCGGTGCGTGCCTCGTGGAGCGGAAGCTCAACATCGCCGCCGTGATCACGAGAAGGCACTATTCGCCTCCCATCACCGGAGGGGGCGACTCTCATGGTGGGAGAACTTCCTCGCCATGCAAAGACGAGGGCGGGCTATCACTTGGCGGAGTTCCGCCGCCGCTGGGCTCATGTTCCCGCTGGATTGATGAAGTTGAAGAAGAAGGAATTTCGGCGCTGCAAGGGGCGCAAATCAGCCACCGAGTACCTCCATGAGTTCAACCATCTTTCTCTGGTATGCTCCGAGGATGTGCCTACAGATGAGGCAAAGCAGAGAAGTTCATGGATGGCTTGTCCGAGGAGCTTGTGACAAGCTATCTATTGTTGACTTCGACTTCCGCACCTTGGTCGACAAGGCCATCATCGCCGAGCATAAGGCGAGGGCACTTGGCGACTCGCAAGCGTAAGTGGGAGGCCCGAAGGCATCCAGGCCGTTGCTCCTCGTCCATATGGCGACCAGCCCGGCAGTCGCCCTCCCCGATCGCAGCACCACCGAGGGCACCGGCGCTCGTTCCACGCCACCGCAGCCGCGGCCCCGCCACGCACCGCGGACAGCCAGAGGCATCCGCAACCCGCCGCGGATGTCGATGTTTCTTCTCGCACGACAAGGCATTATGCTAATAATTGCCCTAAGAAGATCGAACGGCCCTCGCCCTAATGGAGGACGCGGCAAGGGAGTGGTCGTGATCGAAGGCCCCAAATGTGGGAAGCGGCCAGTCAACCTTATCTCGGCCGAGGAAGCTCAGATGCACCGACGCCGTGTTAGGTACACTTTTCGCTAACTCTCACCGGCTACGCTTTATTTGATTCCGGGCTTCTCACTCGCTTATATCGGAGTCTTTGCTGCACTTAGTGATCTTTTCACCGATCCCCGCATGTTCCTTTGATTATTCATTCTCCTGGTTCGGTGATGAGCCGAAAATGAATGCCGGGTGTTTTGATTGAAATTGAGGAATGAGATTTTGGCAAATCTTATTCTCCTCAATTCAAGAAGTTGGATGTGATACTTGGCATGGATTGGTTGTCTCAACATAGGGGACAAATCGATTGCGCCAGAAGGTTCATTTCCCTCACGAGCCCGTCTGGCGGTCAAGTAGGAATTTTTCTGAAGCTGCAAGAACCACACCTATATGCACTTGAAGCCAAGCCAACCACGGAGATTCATGAAGTCCCCGTGGTGTGTGAGTTCAACGAGGTGTTTCAAGATCTCGCCGGGATGCCTCCAAAGAAGAGACATTGAATTTGTCATCGAAGTTGCTTCCTGCATCGCCCTATTTCAAAGAGGTCAGATCGAATGCCTCCAAATGAATGGAGGAGTCAAGAAGCGACTTGGCGAGCTTCAAGAGAAGGGCTTTATTCGCCCGAGCTCATCACCGTGGGGTTGTCCTGTTATCTTTGTGAAGAAGAAAGACAAGACTCTACTGATGTGTGTTGATTACCGTCCGCTGAATGCCGTGGACGGTGAAGAACAAGTATCCTCGCCTCGATTGATGACCTCTTCGATCAATTGACCGGTGCTCGGGTATTCTCCAAGATTGATCTAGGTTGGGCTATCATCAAGTCCGAATCGATCGGAAGACATTCAAGATTCGCTTTCTACTCGTTATGGATTATACGAGTATACCGTTATGTCCTTCGGCTTGACCAATGCTCCCGCTCTTTTCATGAATCTTATGAACATGGTATTCATGGAGTATTTGGACAAGTTCGTGGTTGTCTTTATCGATGATATCCTCATCTATTCGAGGGATGCCGAGGAGCATGTCAACATCCGGTTAGTGTTGGGGAAACTTCGCGAGCATCAACTTTATGCGAAGTTCAAGAAGTGCGAGTTTTGGTTGAAGAAAGTGGCATTCTTGGGTCATGTTCTTTCAAAGATCCTGTCGCCATTGATCCTAGCAAGGTCAATGATGTGCTATCATGGGTCCAAATTAAGTCACCATCAAGTGAGGAGTTTTCTGGTTTAGCGGATACTATCGCCGCTTATTGAGAACTTCTCCAAAATTGCCAAGCCAATGACCGAGTTACTCCGTATGACAGAAGTATGTGTGGATCTGGCGATTGCGAGAAGAGTTTTCAAGAACTCAAGAGCAAGTTGACCACACGCCCAGCTTCTTGTTCTTCCCGATGTCCACCGGCTTCGATATCTATTATGGCGCTTCTCGCCAGGCTCTTGGCTGTGTTCTTATGCAAGAGGGCCGTGGTGGCTTATGCATCGAGGCGCTATGCGGCCTCATGAGCTTAATTATCCAACCCATGACTTGGAGTTAGCTCATGTGATCCATGCACTAAAGATTTGGCGGCATTACCTCATCGAATCGCTATGAAGTATATTCAGATCACAAGAGTTTGAAGTACTTGTTCTCCCAACCAGATCTGAACCTTAGGCAAAGAAGGTGGTTGGAATTGATCAAGGATTATGATATGGGTCTTCAATATCATCCGGGAAAAGCAAATGTTGTGGCCGATGCTCTCGATCAAGGTTCATTGCAATTCCTTAATGGTCTTGGAGCAAAGACCGACCTTCATGAAGAATTTCAGCGGCTCAACTTGGGAGTGGTTGAGCAGGTTCTTCGCCGCTTGGTTGTGCAACCAACCTTGGAGGACCAAATCAAGGCTGCACAACAATGATGTCTGTGTGAGTCACATCAAGGAAAATATCAAGAGTGGCCCGCGGCGTGCTTTTCCGAGGACGACCATGGGGTCATTTGGTTCGGATCACGCCGGTTGTTCCAAGATCGTGGAATTGCGGAACTTAATTCTCCGCGAAGCTCATGACTCTCCGTTGTCTATTCATCCTGGGGCCACGAAGATGTATCAAGATCTCCGGCAAAGATTCTGGTGGACCCGAATGAAGTGGAAATCGCAAGGTTCGTTGTCGAGCGCGACGATGTCGTCGTGTCAAGGCCGAGCATCGGCGTCGCCAGGATCGCTTCACCTTTGCCTATTCCTCGAATGGAAGTGGATTCGATCGATGGATTTTATCACCGGTCCGCCTCGCACCTCCAAGGGCAATGATGCCATCCGGGTTGTCATTGATCGGCTAACTAAAGTGGCGCACTTCCTTCCAATCAAGACGGATCTCCGTAGGTCTTTTGGCGGATCTCTACATTGCCCGCATCGTGAGCTTACATGGTGTACCCAAGACAATTGTCTCGGATCGGGTTCTCTTTTCACCTCTCGCTTGGCAAAGTGTGCAAGAGGCTATGGGAACCCATCTCACCTTCAAGACCGCATATCATCCTCAAACCGATGGCCGACCGAAAGAGTAAATCAAGTATTGGAAGACATGCTCCTGCTTGTGTTCTCTCATATGGAAAGAATTGGGAGAAATGTTTGCCATTCGCCGAAGTTCTCCTACAATAACAGCTTCCAAGCTAGTCTTGAATGGCACCTTCGAGGCTTTGTATGGCGTAAAATGCAGAGCACCGAATTGGTCGAATCGTGAAAGACCATTCTTTGGCCTGCACTCAATCAATGAAGCCGAGAGCCGTGTTCGCTTGATTCGAGATCGGCTGCGCACTACTCACCCGAGCAAAAGAGCTATGCGCATCGTCGTCGTCGTGAGTTGAGCTTTGAGCCGAATGACTTTGTTTATCTCAAAGTCTCTCCTTTGAGGGGTCATCGATTCGGCCAAGGGCAAGTTGGCTCTCGATATGTCGGCCCATACCGAGTCATCGAGAAGAAGGGCCGCCGCCACAAGTTGGAGTTGCTCGCGCACTTGAGGGGGTGCATGACGTGTTCCATGTATCCCACCAAGAAGTGCCTCCGTCCCAACCGAGGGAGCTCGCTGGAAACTCTTGATGTTCGTGAAGATTTGACCTACAAGGAGCACCTGCTCGCATCCTTGAAGAGGTCGAACGAAGAACGAGGAATCGTGCCATCAAGTTCCTCAAAGTTCAAGTGGTCAAACCATTCAAGATGAAGCCACTTGGGAAAGGGAAGATCGCTGCGTGCAAGACTACCCCTCTTTCTTTCTGAGTGAGTCAAATCTCTGGCGAGATTTACGTAAGGGGAGGTTTGTAACATCCCAAATTGGGTTTGTGTTTCAAATGTAATAAAAATGAGGATAAATTAAAACTTTTGTTGCCTCATGTGTTGTTACAGTGTTTGAAACCTCTTTCCTTTTTATTGGTGGAAATTAAAACTCAAAATTTCCCCAATTAAATTCAAGTCATAAATCTCCTCAATAAAAATCTGGTGCCCAACCTCTCAAAAATAATTTTCATTGGACCTAGGAGAGATGTTTAACACCTCAGAATTATTTCATAATTTTCAGAAATTATTTGATAATTTTTGAGGCAAGTCAAACATTAGTCAAACTCCTAAAATAGCCTTCTGGAATTTTTAGAGAAAAATTAAGTGCATAAAAGTCTCTGAAAATTTTATATAAGGTTCCTCCCACTGTTAGAAATCTTCAGTTAAAATTTCATAAATTTTGGAGTTTGTTTGCTACCCCAAATAATTCCTCCAAAAAAAAAATAAGTTATTCAAATTCAAACCCTAACCGGCCACTGCTCTCTGTTCGGATCGACTCTCGCTCGAGCCACTTGATTTGGTTCACCAACTAAACGCACTTGCTCCCGTCGGGCGCGAAAGTGTTGTGAGTCGTTGGATCGGCATCAAACGGCCCACGATCGCGTGAACGTTCGGACTATCCGAAAGGCGATCCATTTGAACCGTTGATTCTAAATCGACGGCCGCGATTATGTGAACGTCGACCGTCCGAACGCCTCGCGCAACGCGTGAACCGTAGGATCCAAATCAACGGCCCGTGATTAAGTGAGCGTCAATCGCTATAAGCCCCTCGCTCGATTTGAACTGCTCGATCTCAATCCGACGGCCGCCGCCGTCGTCTTCCTCCGCTCGCGCTTCGGCCGAAGTCACAATGCGGTGGCGCACAAGACACTTCGCAGAGCCCATCCAAGCGTCTCCTTTAGGCCAACGGCTTTTCCAGATTTAATGCTCCCGTCCGGCCGCCTCCATAGTCGTGGTCTCCACCGCTTTCACCGCCCCGCCGCTCTCGCCTACCCTAGTACCGTGCTTCATCATTTTCTTGCCGTTGTTCTCTTGCTCCTTCTCGGCTATAAAACTCTCCGAGGCTTCCTTAGCATTCTTTGAACACCTTTGAGCTTCAAAGATCATTTCTAGTGCACCGAGTGAGCTCCTTGGTGAAATATTGCTCTACCGCCATTGTTGAAGCTTCAAGTTCTTCTATGAAAGTGGTGCTCCTACTTTCTTACTCAAATCCTCACGCCTTAGCTTCCCTCCTCTCTCGTGAGCAATAGCCCTCACTCAATTTGTCGCTTGCTTGCAGAGAGCGACACTATGATTTCCTTTTGGCCAAAGTCCCCATTCTTCTTCGTAGAGCCAATCAACCCTTCTCTCATGCGCTCGGGCTCGTAACTTCTTATTAGTCCCTAGTTGCTTGGCACCCGCTTCCTTGAACCGCAAATGAGCTCATTTGCGCGTTGCTTTCGGTCATTTTGAGTCATCTCGTCATCTCCGGCTTGTTTGCGTTTCTAGACCCCGCACCAAAGTTGTTGGTTCCTTGGGTGCGCAGTTTATTAGGAACCCATTTTGGGCCTTTACTCGCACCGCCGCGACTGTAGTCGCCGCGGTGAGCCTCTCGCTCACCGCCGCTTTGTCCTGACGAAAACCAGAGCGAGTTTTGAACGTGAATCGATGTGGACCGCCGCTCCTTAGATCAACGGTCCAGATCTGAATGAACGTTCGGACCGTCCGAACGGTTCGATCCGCGTGGACCGCTGGATCCAAGATCAACGGTTCACGACGTGTGAACGCTCGGACCGCCAACATCCTCGCATCCGTTCGCTCATCTTTCATCCAACGGCCGGTGCTTGGGTTGGCGCGTCAGCTCTGTTGTCGCGTGTGGGCTGTTGGATCGTTGATCTTCGCCCATGATCTTCCACGCCGCTTATCCGGGTTATATTTCTGTAGAGTTATTTATCAACCAAAAATAGTTTTATCTTCCAAAATTCATAAGTATTTTTCTCAGAGCTTCAAAAATGATAAAACCAAAGGCCTTATTTTTCATTCTTAGTAAACTTATTTCCAGTATAGGTTGCTCATTTATCTCAGTAGCGTAAAAGATTTATTTTGAAAGTAAGCATTAAACTGATTATCTTTGCAATGTAAAAATAGTGAATCTTAGAAAACTCATAACTAATTATTGCAAGCTCCAAATGAGATGAATCCTGGGGCTGTTCATCTTATAAGATGCTTGATTTATCATAAAAGTTTCAGTAGCTGTATCATTCTAGAAAATTTCGCTAAAATCATTGCTTAGGTGAATAGTGCTTTTTTTCATTTTTCCGCCGATCAAAATGTTTTGGCCATAACTTTTGCATTGAGAATCCAAATCAATTGGTTCTTGTTGCTTTAGTTCATAAAAATTATGTTCTTTCTACTGTAAAAATTTGAGAACTTTTTGCTGAGTTTTGCTGTTGCATCTTTCGATGTTTCTCGCCTTATTGGTTCTTGTTGGTTCTTTCGATAGGTTGCATAATATTGTTAATATCGAGAGTGATCCTCTGCAAGCAAAACAATGAAGCTTCAGCAAGGCAAGATATTTGACCATAAATGTCCCATTACTTTCAAAGTCTAATATCTTGTTTACAAACTATATGTATGCATTGCTTTTGTGTCCAATTATTTTTGCCCTGTTTAGAGGTAGCTATTCCTAATGCATTGTTGCCATTAAAATGTTATCCCCTGCCACAACCATAAGTTATTATCATCACGTGAATTAGAGCCCTGATTTAATTATGCTCTTTACTGCCTTTTATGATGTCATGCTTACAAATGCTTAGCTACCTAGAATTGGGCTATTATCGACCTAGTCGATGACCTTGATCACACAAATCATTTTGTTTATTTTTGGTTCAGCACCTTATGCTTTTGTTTTGTAAAACCGAAAATGAAACAAAATGGTTTGACTTGGGCACAATGGCATGTTGGTGTGATTGTTGGGTGTGACAAGGAAGGTGCCCAGTCCCTAAGGACCGAGTTACTTGTGTCACTAAGCCAAGCGCTTTATGTACTAACCACATGAGGGTTATATGGGACCCTCTTGACCTAGTACTTTGGAGTGTGTTATCTCCGAGTCGCAGGAGGCGCGTGTGTGTGTGTGAAAAGGAATTGTGTTCTTGTGTTTGGGTGTGCGGTGGTGGAGTTTCCGGATGGACTCTCCACCTCGAGGGGCGCCGCAGCTTGTCCGAGGCTTTACCCGTGAGGGGTAGTTGTCCGAGGTCAGGCCACGACCCGACACAACGTATGGGTTTCTATCCATATAGGCGACTCGAAGTTAATACATAAGATTGGAAACGCTCAGAGGACTTAGCCGTGCTGCATACCAAAGGAAGTGTGCTTAATCATGTGGCAAAAAGGCGGTCGGCATGTGGGTAAGTTGGTACACCCCGCAGGATAAAACTATTCGAATAGCCTCGCCCTAGGTTATGGACATGCTTGGTAAGGTCGCAAGAACTAGACTACAACCTTTTAAATTAAAATTTGATATGGTTGGCATGAATGGGTAATTCATGCTATTGTGGTGGCTATTGGGTTAGCCACTTCCAGGATCAAGTTCGTTATTGATACTTGATTGCTACTGCTTTTATCAAATAAAATCAGATTGCAAAATTGCCTTCAATCTATTACATTATTGCAAATAAAACTTGCTTTATGCTTACAAATTTGAGTCCTATCCTGCCCACTTAAATAAGCTTGCATATAGTTATTGTATAGATCTCATATCATTCTTATATATCTTGTGAGTACATTCAGTACTCACCCGACTTTTGTCGGGTCGCTTTTGTTTGCAGAGGAAGAAGGTGAGCCCTTGGGCTTCACTTCGTGAGATGTGCCATGGTTCGACGGCTAGTCATGCGGCCTGCCTGCTGCCTTGTGGGTAAAAGGCACACCGCTGGGCTCTTTGTTTATCGCCATTTTATGGCACTTTTGCTTCACTGCTCGTAATATTTATCTGCTTGGCGGCTGGCCTCTTTGTTGTAATTACTCTTGAATATTATTATGTATGTCTTTATTGTGTTCGTGCTTTCGGCTCTATGTGATTGAATGGAATTGATGCATGAACTTTTGTGAGAGGGTGTATATCGACTGGAAGTATACATTCCTCTACACACGAGTTATTATGCTTATGATGATAGGGTCAAGTGGTGACTAATCATTATAAGCTTAATAATCCCGGGGGCGTCACAGGCTGTCTCTGCATCTAGAAGATTGCAGGAAAAAATAAACAGTAAGTGCTGAACTTAAGACTGCTTTTGAGTTTTAACCTTTACCCAACTCTCATTTCTTCTCCAGAGAAAGAAGATGAGATGCGGAAGCTCTGGACCGAAGTTCAAGAAAAAGCTTTGGTCATCAAGGAGTTTTCCCGCATTACCAAGGACAAGGATCAAGAACTCGAGGGTCTGAGAACCCAAGTAACAGGTAAGTAATTCTTTACCTGTTGTCCTTTTCGAGTATTTTCCATTTCCTAATGCCAATTTCTTGTTCGTAAATTGTCACTTAATTGAGAAGCCTCGAGGTCAAATCCAAGAGAAGACCTTGATCTATAATGAGTCCGTCCGCATTGCTAAGATGAATGCAGAGGACATCAGAGCATGGGAGAAGAAGCATGCTGAAACCGTTGCTTCCCATCAAGAAGAGGTCAAGAAACTGGATTCTCAACTAGTAGGTAAGAAATGCTTTTACCTACAATTATCTTTGTGTTATCTTCCTCTAGAAGTTTATTTTTGTTTGACCGGTTTTATTCTTTTCAGAACAAGTGGTCGAAAACAAGAAACTTCATGAGGCTTCGACTTGTACCCAACAGAGATGGAGTTGATGAAGACTAGTCTTCAAGGCAACATCACACTCTCGAACAATGTACTTAGTGAGCTACATTCTCGAGGAAAAACTCCTCGAGAAGGCATCAGAGTCGCCACATAAGTACCATTGGGGAACAAGTCGGAAACTTGCAAGAAATGGTGACCACTCAAGGCTAATCTGTCAATCAATAAGGGAGGCAATAAGCCGGAGGTTACGCTTTGGCGAAACTTAAAGCTCAAGACCCCGCCTTAATGTACAACCGATTGAGCCGAAGTTCGATTGCTCAATCGAAGCAAATCGTCTGATTGAGGAAATGCAATCGGTTGGCAAAAGGTGGCGAGGAAATGCGCTTAGGCTCTCCCCTTGAGTAATCTTGTAACTACTTTGTAAGGCGTATAATTTCGCTGACGAGTAATATATGATCCATCTTGTTTCAAAATCATCTTGTCGAGTAGTTAGTAACTCAAAAGATAATAGATTTAATGAAAGACCAAGGACTCAAGTTAAATTAATAACTTTATCCTAGGCCATCTTGTTTCCTGAAAATCATCTTGTCGAGTAGTTAGTAACTCAAAAGATAATAAATGAATGAAAGACTAACAATTGAAGTCAGATTAATAACTTTATCCTAGCCCTCGACTATTTGCTTAGCTTGTTTAAACAATCTAAGTAAATAGTGTTCAAATGGGTTTTCAAAACAAAGAGAGGTTTGTTTAACTTATAGTTTTTGTTATGGTTGTCAAGTACTTGGTCGAAAGAGTAGAAACGGCTCGACACTAGGAAGTTCCTTCTAGTGGGCAGGACCACGTGCAGAGAGAAAAGGCTTCGACTAGGTGATGTTACCATCTCCGACTAGTTTAATCAAACCAAGAACAAAGAACTTGAGTTAAGCAAACGCCTAGAGGACTTTGATAATTCGCTCGCCTTTTCTCGATGGACTCGATAAGTCTTTTCCAAGAGCAAAAGTAGGAGACTCGAGCAAATGCTTAGAAGTTCCTTCTAGTGGGGTGACCACGCAGAGAGGAAAGACTTCGACTAGGTGTGTCTCTTCCTTCACTACCAAAACGAAACGAGTACATCCAAATTGGTCGAATAAATATAAAAGTGCACTCTACTTAGAATATTTTTGAAATTACTGAAAAAATAAACTAAGATTGAGAGAGTTGGCTTTGAGAATGTTTCGACCGATAGAACCCAAGCTCTTTGTATTGGCAAAGAAAAGTGAGTAACGAGTCGATGCTAGGAAATTCCTTCTAGCGGGCGTAACCACATGCAGAGAGGAGAGGTTTCGACTAGATGACGTTACTCGCCGACCAAAGTAAAGAAAATCGTGTTTTTGGATTATAGTCGAAAGATTAAAAACACTACTCAAAAATAAGGCAAGAGAGGTAGAAAGAACTCGACTTTTATTGCTCGAGAAATTGGTCACACATAGAATTTGCGAATCGGGTCGATGTTCCAAGAATTTGAGAGAACTCGTCTGTCCTCCATCGCTAGTCGTGATCGACCACGCCGAAAGTTACTTCGACCATCGTGGTGAGGACCTTCCCACTTGGGGAAAGTTTATTCCGATTAGACTTGGATTGGCAGAGCCTCAATACTAAGTCACCTACAAAGAAGGTCGCGAGGTTGACCTTACGATCATAGTATCTCGCAAGCAGGCTTGTTGGTAGACCGCGAACGGATTAAGGCTAGGTTTCTCCTTTCTTCGAGTAGGTTAATGTCATCTCGCCAAATTGTTCCCGGTCCGAAAGTTGTTGAAGGTTTCAACTCGTGTCGACCGCATTTTAGCTCCGAGGAAGCATGGCTTCGCCCAACACTATAAAAATGGTGTTTCTCCCTTGCTCGATCGTGGTCGCATTTAACTCGCCCATAATACTAAGGTAATTCTTGTACCCAAGCCCCGAGCGCTAACAAGTCGGGTCAAAACTCGGTTTTAATTCCTCGCATTATTTGGCCGCTTGCACGCTCGACCGCCCGCTGCTTTGGGGATGTGCAATGTAAGCATAGCATAACTTGGTACTGAACTCGTCGCAAAATTCCTGAAATTTTGCACTTGCGAATTGTTTACCATTGTTCGTAATTATCCGACTTAACTCCAAATCGGCTAATTACGCATCTCATCATGAACCTTTTGCGCTTCCGTTGTTATCCCGCCATGTGTTCAGCTTCGATCCATTTTGTGAACGTGTCAATAGCCACAAAAGAAATTCAAAACCTCCCGAGCTTTGGGAAATGGTCCTAGGATATCGAGACCCTGTGTCGCAAAAGGCCAAGAAAAGGTATTGTCTCGAATGCTTGAGCTGGTTGGTGTATCCGTCACCATGAAATTGGCACTGACACACTTTTTAACCACCTCCTTAGCATCGACATGAGTTGTAGGCCAAGAAAACCTTGTCGAAAGGCTTTACCAACCAATGTTCTCAGAGGAAGCATGTGTCCCACAGATGCCACTCGTATATCGTGAAGGAGTGTTATTCCTTCGCTTTATGAATGCATCGCATGAGTATCCCTTGGGTTCCTCGCTTGTAGAGGACTCCTTCACCAAAGTATACATTTTGGCTTTTCGGGATAAACGATTCGCCTCAAGATCATCTTCTGCACGGAACCCTTGCAAAGATACTCGAGATGGGAGTCATCCGTATCCTCGTAGTCTAATGAGGCCATCTCAATAGGAGGTCTCTCGGTTCTTCGACTGAGACGCTTTTGGAGTTGCTCCAAGAAAACTCCTTTGGTATCAGATCGGAAGAGGCCATCCGAGCAAGTTGGTCTCATGAGGAAATTATCCTTTCGAGGGATGAATTGTACTCAAATCTAAAAATGCTTTTCTAGCTTGCGCATCTCGATAAGTACCGAGACATTGTCGAGCTAGAGCACCGGTACTCTTTCCCAACTTGATTCACAACTAGTTGAGAGTCTCCTCTCACGAGTAGTTGACAAATCGAGAGTGCTTTACACTGTATGCCGCCTAGCAAACCTTCGTACCGCCACATTGTTAGTGGCCCGAAGTTTAATTGTATGGCATACTTTAAGGTTTCTCCTAGAGGAGATACCAGACTACCTCACTTTCGAGCCACTTAAAGTAAGTGACCCGTCAAAGTACATCATCCATCGGTCGTGGAATCAGATCGGGATCCCGAATGTTCAGATTTGTCCATTCGGCGACAAAGTCTTCCAAGATCTGATTTTATGGCCGTCGACACGAATGGAGGTCGAACTCCCAAGTTCGATCGACCATTTTGCCATGCATCCCGCCGCTTCCTTATTATGGAGGATTGCTCCCAAAGGAAACTCGACGCACAACTATTTTGTGCGCTCAAAATAATGCCGCAGCTTCTCAAGACATGAGGAGGGCATATAGAAGTTTTGGACCTCGAGGGTAACGCCCTTAGGCCCGTAAAACTTCGCCGACGAGTAAACCGGTCGTTGTACGCCACGCTCTACGACCAATATCAAGCGCTTGTCGCTGTGGCGTGGCGCCTAGGTAAATTAAGAGCGCCTCTTCCGCTTTGGAGAAACCGTAATGTGAGCACTCGAAGGTACCTCTTGACATCCTCAAAGGCAACGCTTGCCTCGCTCGACCACTCAAAACCTTCGTGTCTCCCGAGAAGTTTAAAGAAAGGTAGTCCTTTTCTCCTAGTCATGCGATGAAACGACTTAAAGCCGCCATGCACCCAAAGAGTTTCGACTTCCTTTTTGTGGTTGGAGGACGATCCGAGGATGGCCTTTATTTTTCAGATTTGCTTCGATTCCTCGCTCGGATACTAGGAATCCAAGCAATTTTCCTCAAGAAATTCCAAACACACACTTCTCTCGATTAAATTTTAAGCGGTGCTTTTGAGATTGTCGAATGTTTCTTGTAGGTCGCTGATATGATTAAGTCTCTTAATGCTTTTACGACTAGATCATCAACATAGGCTTCCATTCCTACTAATTGAGATGAAAATGTCGATTGCATTAGGCGTTGAAAAGAAGCACCGCATTCTTTAGACCAAATGGCATTTTGACATAGCAAAAGGTACCAAATGGAGTAATGAATGCGTCTTTTCTTCATCGCTTAGACACATATTGATCCGTGGTATCCGTAATATGCATCTAAAAAACTTAATATCTCATAACCTGCAGTAGAATCAACCAACTGATCGATACGGGGTAAAGGGAAATCATCTTTTGGACAAGTTTTATTAAGATCAGTAAAGTCTACGCACATACGCCATTTGCCGCTCGACTTTTTGACCATTACAGGTTAGCCAACCACTGGGTGGTTGACTTCTCTTATAAAGCCTGCCTTAAGTAGCTTATCCAATTCTGATTTAATAGCATCTCGTCGATCAGGGGCAAATCTCCGTAATTTTTGTTTTACGGGTATTTTATCAGGCCGTAAAGCTAGCCTGTGCTCGATCACCTCCCGGGACTCCGCAAGTCGGATGCTTGCCACGCAAAGACATCGCGTTAGCTCTGAGGAAGGTAATGAGGGCGCCTTCCTATTTGGGGTCGGAAGTCTCCCGATGCGAATAGCTTCGAGGGCTCCTCTGCGGCCCGAGGAACCTCTTTGACTTGGTCGTTCGGCTTTGGTGCAGCTTTAGGCTTTGACTTGCTAGTCGGTCGACTTTCATCTCGAGTTGGTATTTGACCAACCATCTCGAGGATCTACGGCCGCAGACTATACGCCATCTTTTGTCACATTGAATTTTGATCACCTTTGGGACTCGCATCTTAAGACATTGATACCCATAATGAGTAGCCATTAAGAATTTTGCCAAAGTTGGTCGTCCGAGTATGGCGTTATATGCCGACGAAATCGACCACATCAAAGGAGACTTTCTCCGTCTCCGAAATTACTTGGCGAGCCAAATGTTAAAGGAAGAGAAACTTGGCCAATGGTTTTGGTCAAGACCCCTGCAGACGATTCCATGAAAGGAGTATCGCATCGGTCTTACCTTTGTCCCGGTACTTGCATCTCGCCCGTGGCATTAGTAAATAGTATGTTCAAGGAATCGCCACCATCAACCAACACTCGATTGACCCGACAGCTTGTTGATGGTGGGTTCGACCACAATCGGATATCGACTGATCGATTCAAGTGATCGGACAATCACCCTTCTCAAAAGAAATGGTAACTTCCACCACTTCGGTAGGTTATTGACAAGAGGAGCGCTTATAGAGTTTACCTCTCGTCCGCAGCTTTGAGTTGTCGCTTCGACTCGATGTCGATTATCCTCCGTAGATGTGCTTTACGGTATGTTGCGGATCTTGAACGGCATCTCTTCATCATCCGACGACTTTTGGTCACTTGTATTCCTACTTGCTCGAGAGTGGGGTGGCCCTTGTCGTTGTAGTAGTCCTCGAGCTTTCTTTGAAAACTCTCGGCGCTATGGAGGTCATGTCCTTCCTTTTATGGAAAGGACACCACCTTGGTTTGTCGCTCCTGCGATCGTATGCTTACCTTTGCCTTGATCAGGTACGACTTGGTGGTCCGCGCTTTTATCTCTTTACTACTAAGACCTCCTTGAAACCACTGGTTTGTGGTTTTTGATTCTTCATTTTCTTCTTGGACTTCTTTGCTTTCTTGTCCTTACCAACTTCACCTGGCTCTCGAGGAGTGTACGCTTCTCGATCAATAGTGTTGTTCCACTCGACCGCCTCGTAGCGTGATATCGATCGGCCATCTCGAAGAGTTCGGCAACAGGATGTTGGGAGGATTCAAAGCAATATCCTCTGTTATCCTTCTACTACGGACTCCTTGCTTAAAAGCCCTGATCACAGAGGAGTCAGAAATTTCCGGAATTGAGTTACGAACCTGACTAAAGCGTTTGATGTATTGACGCAAAGTCTCGTTGTTGTTCGCTTTATCCGGCAAGTCGCCTTCCTTTCCGTATGCTTGTATGTGCCTTGGAAATTTGCCCGTAGAAGATCGCAGAGGTGTTGCCAAGAGTAGATCGACTCGAGTGGTTGGTTTAATAACCACGATCGAGCGGATCCTTCAAGCACAGTCGGAAGGTAATTTGCCATTACATGCTCTCTCCTCCTGCCGCTTCGGACACTGCTTGATAGATCTCAAGAAATTGATGGGATTTTGAGATCCATCAAATTTCTCCATGTTCACCGGTCGAAATGAGGTGGCGTGATCGCTCAAGGTCGCTAAAATGCCCGCATCCAAGAATTAGTTCTTGACGCCTTCTTTGTAGGAAAGAATGATTAATATCACCAGTGATCGATACGACGATACCCAACGACAGTCGACCTATCCCGTAGTAGGTCTCGCCTCACGAGGAATACTCCTCGCACTCCATCCGCTGCGGATTTCTTTGTCGAAGTGGTGAATGATCACCTCCGAGGGGCTTTTGATCATCACCGATCGAAATGTATTTCTCGAATAGGGATCGATGCGACTTATGGCGTGTCGATTCCTACGTGGAGAAATATTTGATTGATCGTAGCCGAGGAAGTCGATTGCTACGACTACCGAATGTTGTCGACGATGTACTTCCAGCCTTGTCATCACAGTTCAAGCCTTTGCGCAATCTCTTCAAAGAAAGAGATCGTGACTCGCGCTCGAGCAAGCTCTTGATTGGGATTCTCGAGCAAGTCGTTGATGTCCTCGGAGTTCTTGTACCTCCTTCAATCGATGTTGAATGCGCCCAGCGTGTTCTTCGGGCTGCAACTTTCTTTCGTCGGATGACCTCAAAATCCTCCTCATCAGATCTTTGAGGCCTTCTCAGTGGAGTGCGAGAATGTCGAGGATTTCCCTCGCGTTCATCAGAGTGTTGGTTCTGTCTATCACCGTGGTGCCCTTGCCATTACCACGAAGGCGCGCGTGTGATCTTCGGGATCGTTTTATCTCGGCCTCCATGAGGTCGACTTGATTTGAGGGAAGGACGAAGACCTCCCGTTGATGATTCTCACTTGCGCTCGAGGCCTCCCCGCTTGAGGAGTGCTCGAGAGACACCATCTGGCGACTTGGAGTAATCTCCTCCAGGTAGGGGAACTCTGGGTTATAACTCGCTCCGTCAGAAATGAGATCTGCATGAGAGACTACCGAATTTGCAGAAAAGCATGCTTGATCCCACCTCTCTGGAGTTACCCCGAGAGAGGATCACCAGAGTTGGTGGAGTCTTGGAATGGTGGCTCCTAAACTTGTCTCACCAGTGTCGGACCGCCTTAGGGGACTTGAACACTTGGAGGAAAAACTCGTCGTGTTGTGAGTCCTCCCGGTGCGGTTCGATCGGATTGACCCTTGTCCTTTGAGGGAATTGGCTCCTCTGTTGGACGATCGTTGTGGGGATAAGGATCCTCCTCAACTCCATTGATGGGATGGTTTCTGGAGAATAATCTCCGAGGCAACATCACCATCGCCGGATGCATCACTCGGCTCGTAGTCGAAACCGCATCCATGTCGACGCCTCACAGAACCGCCAAGTCAAACCAGCTTCTCCTCGCTCCATTCTCCGCCATGATTGCATGAGATTTGGAAAAAGAGAGTATGTTGACAAGAGATTACCGGAAGATCCCCACGATCGGCGCCAACTGTCGGTGTATTAGAACCGATCTTACGTAAAGATTATTTGATTCGGGGGGTCTCCTAAAGATGAAATCACGCAGAGTGGTTGACACAGATGTTTAGACAGTTCAGCCTTCTCCGAGAGAATAATAACCCAACTCCTGTGTGTGTATGGTATTCTTGATGATCAAGTAAGAAGCTAAGACTATTACAGAGAACATTACTTGTGTTTCTCCTTGACCCGCTCTATTTCGCCCTGATTCGCTATCCCCCTCTCTCTGCCTCTTGATGCCCTTATATAGTCGTGAAGGAGTAGCCGCTTTGTCTCGGAAGATGCGCCTAATTAATCCAAAGAATGGGCGATGATGGCAGAATTACCGCGCATTGGCTTCTTCACGCTGTCTGGCAGTTATCTTCCAGAGGTAATTGGGGTATTTAAGCACCATTACTACGTGGAATAATAGTGCGTGTGGACCGTTCGGATTCCTTAATAAATTGGACCCACTCGCCTGTAGGTTTGATTATAAGGTGGTCGTGGTTTACTTGGTCGCAGAAAGACTTACGACCAAGTAGTGGTCGAAAGGTGACTTACGACTGTAGTGATCGTAGAAGGACTTACGACTGTAATGGTCGAGAAGGACTTACGACCATGACATAGTCGTAGTAAGACTTACGACTATAGGGGTGATTGTAGAAGATCTTACAATCACTTGGTAGGTCTTCCCCTTATAAATATAAGGGGTACTTCTGGGACTATGTGACATCATATTCACCTATTATAGATAAAAGATAAAATGAGGATTATTAGATCCTCGTCAAAGTTCTTCACAACTTGACCCACGTTAGTTCCACAATGCAATATGCGACAATAAGGAATTGAAGTTCATACAATAAAACCAATCAATACACAACAATGCCAACAAGGCTAAGCTTCAAGTGATCGGCGGTCTCACCGCCCCACATGGCCGGTCCGACCGATTTCAGGCCGGTCGGACCGATCCCACAACGGCGGTCGGACCGCGCGAAAAGACTTAGCCAAATTTTCAGCTCGAAAATCCAAACCTTCGAATTTTCAATCGAATAGAACTTTTGATCGAGCTCCAAAATTGTGTGACCACATCCAGAGACTCCCTCACTTGCCTACACAACCTATTTTTGGCTCACCCCAAATTCCATCATCTCCTTTTGGCGGTCGGACGGCAAGCACCGCCGGCCGACCTTCCCATCGCCGGTCGGATCGGGCGACTGCCGGCTCGACCGCCAAGACTCGACACCACGAGCAAACCCGAAAACGCAACAAATTGCAAACCAAAAAAGCCATTGCCAATTGACTCATCATCCTGAGATCATGCACATATCCTCACGATATCCACACGTTATAACCCACCCGTTCTAACTCAACCGTTCGATTTCAATCCGACGGTCGGAGCGTCGTCTCCTTCCTCGTGTCACGAGCGCGTGAGTCCGCCATGGCGTCTTGAGCAGAGGAAAAGAAGCGGCGCGGCGGTCACCTCTGCGGTCGACTTTAAACGGCTAGCTCAGCGCGCATTAAATGCCCGCCGTGTTCCTCCTCGACGCCCATTGTTCAATCGCCTCCCGCCGCCTCGCGCTCTAATGGCAGTATTGACCGAGGGGAGATATCGCCGTTTCCCACTGCCATCCGCAGCTATTTAAACTCCATTGCTTCACCCTTGACTTCCTTTAGCACTTCCGCAACTCCAGCTAGCACTCGCAAGCTTGCTTGAGCCGCAATCGTTTGAAATCCACTCGGCCGCCATTGTTGAGTTTTGAAGCTTCGGTGAAGGCGGTGTAGCAGGGGTTTTCTTCTTCAAGTCTTTGCTCCCTCTTCTCCCCCTTTACTCTCTGAAGCTTAACCCTCACTCAATTTTGTTCAATTTGCTCAGGGCTGGATTGAATTTGGATTTCCCCCTTTTCGGCCGAAATCCGTATTTTTCCTCGCCCGAGCCGTCTCGACCATTCTCTGTGCATTCTTTGTGCTCAGGTAACTTCATATTAGGCCCTAGTTGCTTGGCACCCACTCCCTTGGACCGCAGCTGAGCTCTATTGCCATTTTCGTTTTTGACCATTTTTGGTCACTTCGGTCATTTCCGGCTTGCCGGCGTTCTGGGCCACCGGAGCCAAATCGGTTGGTACCATTGGGTGCGCAATGTTGTTTGGAGCCCATTCATTTGCTCGCACCGCCGCGGCCAGAACCGCCGGCGGCGAGCTGTTCTTCCCCGTCGTTTTTGCCGGACGAAAACAGGGACAAGGTTTGAACGTGATTCGGTTTGGACCGTCGATCCTTAGATCTACGGCCCAAAATCGCGCGGAAATTTGAATTTATCGCACGCTTCGGTCTGTGGACCGTTGGATCCAAGATCAACGGTCCCGATTCGAGTCCGCATGGGTCGTTGGATCCAAGATCAACGGCTCGTGTGTGTGTGAACGTTCGGACCGTCCGAACGCTCTGATCCATGTGGACCGTTGGATCCAGATCCAACGGTTAACGTTTAGGGTTTAGGGTCACGCAAGCAAGTCATCTCAGAACTTGGACCGTTGGATCCAAGATCAACGATCCAATTTCGTCCACGTCGATTTTTAAATTCTGATTTTCCCGAAAGAATTATTTGTCAACTGAAAAATGTAGTAATTTGTAAAATGCATAACTAATTCAGTTTAATTCCTTTTCGGGTGATTCAAATTTTGTTAGTTATATTTTTAACTAAAATTTAATCTAAAAATGGTTTTAGCCCCACTATATCTCCAGAAAATTTTGCTCATGAATAGTAGCATTTTTGATTTTTAGGGCTGAGCAAAATTGTTTTGCTCATATCTTTTGCATTAAGAATCCAAATCAATTGGTTCTTGTTGCTAAATTCTTTATAAATCATGATATTGCTACTGTAAAATTTTCAGAATATTTGGAGAAAGTCTGCTATTGAGTATTTATGTTTTCTCCGTTCTTATCGGTTCTTTTTCGCTTTCTCGTTAGGATCCGAAGAGCATGTTGACAATATAATTGATCCTCAGCAACATCTGACCCACAGCAAACAGGCAATCAGTTTGATCATGTTAATCCTAGTATTTTTCAAGTCTAATATATTGATTTCAACTTGTATGTATGCATTGCTATTTTGTTGTTAAATTATGGTTAGTATCCCATAGTTGCATAATCTGTAGGAATTGATTATCCTCTACTATCATGAGCCTAGGTTATTTGCTGTGATTTGAGTTCGATGGATGAGCTCTTGTCACTTAGTAGAATACGAATTGAAATTGCTTAGAAATGCTTAGTCAGTAGTAATGGGAGATCATCGATTTTAGTCGATGATCTTGATCACACATCTAATTATATTTCCATTATGTCCAGCACTCATGCTTTGTTATTTGGTAATGTAAAAATCTAAAAATGGAACATTGTTTTAGACTTGGGCAAGTGGTTGGATGGTGGGTTATTGGGTTTGTGGATGTCTTGCCTAAGTCAACAAGGACCGAACATCTTGTGTCACACTCTCTAAGCATTTTTGCGTGCTAACCATGCGAGAGGGATATGGGACCTCTCTTGACTAAGTACTTTGGTGTGTGTTATCTCCGAATCGCAGGAGGGGGTTGTGTGTGTTGTGTGAAAAAGGATATGTGCTCTTGTGTTGGGTGTGCGGTGGTGGAGATTCCGGGTAGGCTCTCCATCTCGAGGAGCATCGTAGTTGTACAAGGCTTTACCTGCGACGGGTAGTTGACCGAGGCTTTACGATGACTCTGACACAACGTATGGGTTACTATCCATACGGGCGACTCGCAGTTAATACACAATATTGGAAATGTCTCGTAGGACTTAGCTGTGCCGGCATACCAAAGGAAGTGTGCTAATCATGTGGCAAAAAGGTGATCTGGCGTGTGGGTACATTGGTACACCCCTGTAGGGTATAAATCTATTCGAATAGCCTCGTCCTAGGTTATGGACACGTTTGGTTAGGTTTTGCAAGAGTTAGACTACAACCTTTTAAATTAAAATTTGATATGGTTGGTATGAATGGGTAATTCATGCTATTGTTGTGGTGACTATGGGTTTAGTCACT
The DNA here is from genome assembly GCA_036346395.1 of Hsuehochloa calcarea. Taxonomy (NCBI): domain Eukaryota; kingdom Viridiplantae; phylum Streptophyta; class Magnoliopsida; order Poales; family Poaceae; genus Hsuehochloa; species Hsuehochloa calcarea. The sequence continues at coordinate 36,662,312 of CM070601.1, forward strand.
TCCAGGATTGTTGTTGCCATCTATCTACTGTTATTATTGTTGTCATTTACGGTTATTTGAACATTAAAAACAGATTTGTTAACTTGCTTTTAAATGTACTACATTATTGCAAATAAAGATTGCTTTGTGCTGAAAATGAAACATACAGCCCCCACTTAAATAAGGTTGCATGTAGCATATGTATAGGTCTGTTACTCTACACGTAAGTCTTGCGGAGAACACTTTTTGTACTCATTTGCTTTGCTTAACTATTTGTTGCAGAGGAGGAGGGTGAGCCCCAAGGGCCTCACTTTTGTGAAATATGATGTGGATTCGACGACTAGCTTGGCGGTCCGGTCGGTTCCCTTGTGGGTTAAAGGCACACTGATTGGCTCTTTTGGTTTATGGCCATCTTATGACACTTGTGCTTCCGTTGTTCAATTTCTATATGTTTATGTCATTTGGCCGGTCGGCCTCTCTTTTGTAATAACTATCCTTTAGTTATGTTAACTTCTGGTTTGATGTTGTGCTTCGGTTCTATGTGAATGAATGGAATTGATGCATGAATTTTGTGAAGGGGTGTGTATACTGCATTACTGGGAAGTATACATGTCTCGAGTCTCGGTTTATTCGATTTGTGATGCTAGGACCAAATGGATAGTTAAGCATTACAAGCCCAATAAACCGGGGTATCACAGGATCCATTGTCGGGGCGGCCACCTCCTTCACCTTCGCCTCCTCCTCTGCCTTCTCCATCTTTGCCCCATCGATCCAACATTGGGGCTGCCGCCTCCTCCGCCTTCGCCCCATCGGTCCATCATCGGGGCGGGCGCCTCCTCTGCCTTCGCCCCATCTTGGTGCTGTTCGCCGCCCCCATCTTCTAGCAGATCATCTCCTCCACCGTTGCCCCCATCTTCAGCGCAACTATCTTCTCCAGCGTCACCCCATCTTCAGTGTAACCATCTAGGTATGTTTCTTGGCTACTCCCGACCTGTTCTTGGCCTTGTTATTGGTTAATATATTAGGCCTATGTGTGTGTTAGCTTCTGTGAGCGAGTTCTTGATTTTGATATTTGAGTCTTGATTGGAGGTTTTGATGTTTTGACAAAGGAAGGGAGGAAGAAAAGAAATCCATGAAATTTCTGAAGTCTACCGGTAGCTCCTGTTTTGCAGTGGTTTTGTGCATACGTATCAGTACACCTTGAGTCTGTCTTTTCATGTCAGTGTAATCGAGAAATGCTTTGGAGCTAGTATGGAATAGGGAGGATAGCACCACTATTATAGTTTCTTTTTTCTGAAACGGGGTGTTTTAATTCATTATAAGCTGTACTTCATGTGTTATGTGGTTAGTTTAGCTGCAAGTTTGACCTATTGGTGACCATTGCAGTAGCTAGATTATCCTTGAAATGCAGACGAGCAATCGGCCGGGAATCATATTTGTGCTTTTGAAAGTTATCTTTTGATGAACTGTATCCTTGTGCTATTGTGCTTCAATGTCTATTGATTTACCCATTTCACCAAATTAATCGCGCGAATTCTAAGCAAAAGTCCTTCATCTTTGTTGTCGTAACCTCCTTCAAGATCTGCACATTAGTTAGGAGTCTTGCATTGATGAATTGATGGTCGTATTTGCTGGTTTGCAGCATGTGCTGCACTGGCGCTGCATCATGCATTAATAGAAACTCTAAGTTTATTAATTTCATAAGTTAAACTTTCAACAAGATAATTATTTTCTTTTAGTTTCTATTTTTTATTTTTTAATTCAATAGCAAGTTTAATCAAACCATCTTCAAGCTCATCATATAATGGCCTTACCTCATTGGGATCACTGTCATCGTCGTCGTCATTGTCGTTTCTTGCCATGAAGCACATGCCCGTGAAGTTGTCGTTCTTCTTCTTCTTATCTTTAGCATCATCATTGTCGTCCTTTTTGTCATCGCAACTCTCATATTCCACATCACTCAAATCCAGATACTTGATAGCCGAAAGAACCTTTTTCGGCAAATTTTCGACAAAAATTACAACTCTTGATGTTGTTCTTCGATGGCCAACGATGGTAATTCTTTTCTTCCTTGATCACCTTCCCTTTGAGCTTGGGACACTCCACCTTAATGTGGTCTGGCTCGCTACACTCATAACACTTGATCGAACCTGACACGCCACCTCGGTTCCTCATCCTCATGTTGTTGAGTGCCTTGTATCCCCGTGAGAAGATCAACACCAAACCTTCTTTAGTAAGCTGTTCGAATTGTTCCGCTGAAAAAGAAGATAAAGCTGACACAAGAAAAGAACTCGATGAAGCAGCCTGCATGGGGTTAGTCACAAGTGCTAACGATGAAGAGTTGTCAATCTTAGATGGCAAAGCTTCCATTTCATAGGTTTTCAATCTAGAGAAAAAATCATCAATGGTTAAAATATCTAGATCGGTAGTTTGACTGATAACTGTGACAACCATCAACCACTCAGAACCTAAAGATCTCAAAATTTTAGTTGTATTATCTTCAACAGTAGGAATAACATTAACACCGCGTAAAATACTCAATATTTTCTTTTCGAAACGAGCAAAAAGATCATCAATAGCTTCACCAGACTTCATAGCAAAATCAGAATATTCCTTTTGATAAATATTTTTACGCACTTTCTTAATTTTAGTGGTTACTTCATGATAATCGTAAAGAGTTTTCCATATTAATTGGGTAGAATTAATATGAGCTACACGATCAAATTCTTTGCGAGAAATCCCTTGAAACAGCAAGTTACGAGCTTGAGCATTTAAATCAACATCTGTTTTATTTAGATTAGTAACAGGAACAAGAACTTCATAAGGTCTCGAAATCTTATTCCAAACATCACTATCTTGAGCCTCAATATAAGCTTGCATACGACACTTCTAAAAAGTAAAATCAGTACCATCTAGCATGGGGGACGATTCACATACCTCTCTGACGTCATAGACACCCGTTCTGATACCACTTATATGATCGTTGATGACAATGAAAGAGAAGTGAATGATTATGGAAGATTTTTCGGCGCTGCACCACATGCATCTGCTTTTTCTCACGCTCGACCAAAACACGTCGTGCATCCTAATCACTTGTGCCAACAAGGAGGAATACTGGATTGGTTTTCGGTTCTTTCGGCCGAGCAAAACTGCGGCTATCACCTGCTACTGCGGCGAGACCGCGCTAACAGTACACAGCCTCATGTCGCGCACAGCAACTAAAACAGCACGAGAATTTCTTCTTGTCTTGTCAAAGATCTCGCATAAGCAAAAGAACTCAGCCGCCCCTTGTCTCTCGTGTACACAGCGAGAAAAGCAACACTGGAAAATCACGCATGCGTACTCAATTTGGTTCTTTCTCACGTACCTTTTCTCTCGAGATCACAACTCCAAAAAATGTTGATTTTAATCACCCAATCAAAAGCATACATCACATCAATCAATCGACAGCAAACATCAATTTTGGATTCACTTAGACCATGTTTGGTATAGCTCCAGATTCTCATTTTTCAGATTTTGCTTCTGATTCTATGATAATCCACTTCTCTGATAATCTGGAGCTATCTGTTGAAAACGTTTGGCTGGTAGGTTGGCTCTAAAAACTATATGAGGGATGATTAGAGGCAAATAGACCATATCACCCCTAGGTGTAATACTTGAATTGTATTTGTATAACTCAGTGGCATTTGCGGGTAAAAACCTTTAACTTGAAAGGGTATTTTCGTTTCTGAAGGTTGAATTCTTACGAGAATCTGTTGGGAGGATGTTTCTCGTTGCTAGTTCATTTTCGAGATAGCTCTCCGCGAGAAGCAGAATCTAGTGGTTTTGAGAATTAGGATGTTTGGTTCGGCTCCACAAGAATCGATTGAGAAGCTGGGAGTGGAAGCTGTACCAAACAGGACCTTAATGCCGAACAACTTCTCTCTGGAGATCTCTCAACACATGTATGCAAAAGCCACAGCAGCAACACACAGCCGTCGCAAACCCAAAACTCGTTATTCTTCTCAAATAACCCTAACAGCCGCCGACACTTAAATACCTCAACACGCGAGGACTTAAGTACCTCTATAACCACCAACCCTGATGCCTAAAGCCCACGTATAGCCCACTAGTCATAGGGCTCAATATGTGGGCTTATATACACAATTCAATCCAATCTAATTTTAGACATCTTAAATTGTTACGTGTCGTAGCCTCCGAACTGCACCTCCGTAGCTCCAACACACATCATCTAACTTTGATCTCCACACACCCCATATCGAGCTCAACTGTCTCCTCTAGCATTCTCGACCCTCTAGACCATGACTTCGCACCAAACCATCTCGCGGTCATCGCCGTAGACCATGATCGCCTCTGAGTTACCCTGCATATACAAAAACCAAAGCAACATCTTTTCCTGGTACAAGCTCTTTCCAACTTGACCGACATAAGTACACCCAACACGTTACACGTCTCAATTAACATCAGTAATAACATTATCAATTATTCATCAACTAAAATATTGTAGACTTTACCACATGGTCTAACAGGATATCTGCAGCCTGCCCCACATGCACAATTAAATAACCCTGTGTTTGTAAATGCCCCAATTAACTCCAACTAGCCCAGCATTTATAAGCGCCACGGTAAACTCTAAGCCGGCGTTTGTATAAGCTATAAAAATTAAACGCCCCCAAATCCCATTAAACACCGGCTTAGGCTTGTTTCCGGGGCGTTTAGGCTAAACGCCGTGCTAAAGTTAAACACTGGCAAATCTCGAACGTGTTGTAGTGCTCAGATAATCGAAACTGGCTAGATAATTTACCCTGATGGCTGTTTTGTTTTCTTTTTTCTCTTTGTAATTTCCTATCTACTTCACTTTTTTACTATATTAATGTGTATTGAATAGGATTATTTCATACTGTTTTCTAAAAAAAAAAGCTTTCAATGATGCATACCTATGCCAAGGTACATATGCAAAACATTTAAATTTAGGTTCACATCTATAACAAATTAACAACTCAAGATAGTTTGACTATTTCATTTTAAAATAGCTTAATTGAGTCATTCTCTCATACACTCCCGAAACAAAACTAAAATGAACAAAATTTAAAGCAAGGGCTAAAGTAGTAAAGCAATGCAAGGGTGTGAATCAAACAATCGAATGATTAGCTTTTAACTGTGTTTTTCACTCCTTATGAGAGCATTATATTCAAGCACTTATGATAGTTTACATTGGTGAATCTTTGCAAGAAATGTAAATGTCTGTTTAATGGTCAATACTATTGTTAGCCATATTTTAAAATTAAATAGTAAACTTTTATGAAAAGCTGAACTTGATTGGTGTTTTCTTAGTGTGTGTTTGGTTTGTGCCCCAGCAAACACTACCAAAATGTGGCTATCCAAAATTTTGGCCAAGGTTTTGGTTGCCCACGAATTAGCAAGAAAATGTATAGGATGTGATCCAAGATCCATAGGCATGCCAAAATTTGGCAACTATCCAAACAAGGGCCAATTCTCGGAGAGTTACCAAAAAACTGGTAGGGTAGGTTGGGGGTACAAACCAAACATGCCCTAATTAATGTCAAATTTAGGCATTATCAGTCTTCCATCTAGTAGATGTTTTGATGGCAAACCAGTTGGCCTATAATAATATACTGGCATGGACAATACAATGAATGTTCAAACTGTTTAATTTACACATGGACGTAATTAAAAGAGGTACATTTTACATTTGTCTTGAGATGAACATTAATTTGACACTTCAATTGGGTCAAACAGAAATAGGTTAAAGTTTAACAAGTGTAGCACTATGAGCACTCAATTGAATTTTGTTGTGTTGACTATAGATTAAATATGTGTGAACTAGTTAAAGAGAGGTGCATTTAAATAACAAGACGCTTGGTCGACGCATTTTGATACATGATGTTACATCATGCTGAAAATTTTGCTCAGTGTAACGTCTGAATGACAAGATCGAAAGGGAAATAAATCATCAAAAGAACTGAAGTACAGGGCAAGTCATAGAAGTATGATAAGCTCGTCGTTTTCCTGAAGTGCTCAGCACGCTATCCACTACTACAGAGAGGGTAAACATAGACAGCTCCAAATCACCATTACAGACGGTTTTTGAACCATTTAAATTTAGATCATCACAGACGGTTTAAAAAGCTATCACAGACGGTTCTAAACAATAACCATATGTGAAAAAATCTTTCACAGATGGTTCTGGTAATAGATTGTCACAGACAGTTCTTGTTTAGAACCATCTATGATAACTTTTTTCATAGACAGTTATTGTTTAGAACCATCTGTGATAGTATTTTCTATTGCAAAAAAAATTAAATTTTGAGCCAAACCAATCAATTGCTAGACAGTTGGACCCGAGTATCTACATATGGTTGATTACACAACCTGAAATGAAAGAAAATTCAAACTAGATGGTAAACGAACAACGAAAACGGGTGCTGAAACTTCAAAAGCCTTTTTGAGGCTATAAACCACCTTTTATCGGCTTTTCATGTTTTCATATTTGCAACTTCCAATGCTATGTAGAGGTCCTATCTAAATGAATCACATATTTCCTTATGGATTTTTGGATGCAACTTTTCCTTAGCTTTCCAACGAGCTAAAGAACGTCACAATCCGAGTTCGTATGAAAAATTTATGGCTGTTTTACCGGACAATGCACGATCTCAGGTGGAGACTGGTGGTGATGATGTCGGGGGAGCACATGGGCTATGTGAAGGACCGAAATGGCAACAGAGGGGGGGGTGAATGGTGCCTTTTAAAATTAAGATCTTCCCCTTCTAAGTATCCATACTGACAAACAATACCCTCTGATAATCAAGAGAAAAGAAACGAACCAAAATCAGAAAAGGGAAACACAATCTGGGCAGTTCTGTCAGAAATCGAAGTTCCGATTATCCCTGCGGTAGTTCCGCACTGCGGTAGTTCCAGTCACCCAGGTGGAAGTTCCCAAATTACTGAGCTGCTCTGTCGACAATCGGAAGTTCCGGTCTTCCAGTGCGGAAGTTCCGCACGCGGTAGTTCCGCCGTGTAAAATACGGAAGTTCCGATTGTCCCAAATAAGAATGTAACGCATCGTAAATTTCCAAAAATCCGAAATACTCACAAAATGATGCTCTTCTCGGGTCAAGTTTCATAGGACATCATCCTAAACAACATCTTGACCTCATTGAGAAGGAATCGCAGACAAATATTCATTAATCAAAGTCGAATCGGATTTCTTGAATATCTGGCAAGAAAGACCAAAAACTGAAATTCGCATGATTCTTGGATTCTTGAGTGATGAAACTTTGAGGATAGCAACTTAATAGCCTATAGATTCAACATGCCAAGTTTCATGCCATCTCAAGAAGGGAAACAAGATTTTCATCCAAGACCTAGGCACGGGAAGGAAGAATAGAGAAAACCAAAAATCAAGAACTGAGATTACAATTGATTTGCTCTTGGGAAAAGTCGATCAAATGATCTTGTGGCATCATCCCAACAAAGAGCAACTCATTTTGGCACTTCCCAACAAGAATCAAACCAAAAACAAAATCTCAAGAATCAAGCCTTACAAGAGAATAAGAGGCATGAACAGGAAAGTAAACAAGAGATTTTTCATTCCTTGAACCAATGGATTACAGAGAGGCAATTACAGATAAATGATTACAAGATACTCACTCTATCCTCTCCCTCCCCATCTCAAGAACACACACAAGCACAAGGGAGCTCTAGAAGAGAAGAACAGAGAGAAGCCACACACAAAACATCTCTGTTCTCTCCCAACAACTAAAGCCTAAAGCCAAAACAAACTCTCAAAGCCACTTTTGACTCTAGCAAACCCTAATACTCTCTCCAAAGGGTCACATTACAACCAGGCCTTCACCTTTATTTATAGCCCTTGGGGGTCTCCAACCCGTTACGCCGGCTAACCCGAACGGATCCCGCTTCCACTTGTGCCGCCTTGCGAAATTACCCTTTCACCCCTCGTGCACCTTCTGGAAGGTCCCGCATTCCTTGTTGTCCACGACTCGCAACCACCTCGAGTGCACACCGTCTTTGACACACCTTGACCATTCTGACCTCAACGCCACCTGCGTCTAGTCCGATCTCCACGTGTCTCGCCACGACTCCGCCTCGACGTCCTGCAACCAGCACAGACAAGAAACACATCACATAACATTGCTCTAGATACTAGAATCAATATTTGCATTAGACTCAAAATCATTCATGAACCACACAACTCAAAATCAAAAACTATGCGCTCACTGCTCAGTTCTGCACACAATCGGAAGTTCCGGTTTCTCCAAGGCGGAAGTTCCGAAGATCGGTACTTTCGCATTCCCAGGGCGGAAGCTCCGCACATTACCAAATCAAAACACGCTGCTCATGTCAATCGGAAATTCCGCTTTCCCAGGGCGGAAGTTCCGCACAATACAGAATCACAACAACAGCAGCACAACGGCAGTGAATCAAATCACAAACTTTTCAACAACAGCGTCAAATACTCATCACTCGCATGGGGACACCTCTCACATGGTCTCTCACTATGAGATCGGGGGAGGCCGGCAACGACGAGGTCGTGGGCGACGAGGTCGGGGGAGGACGGGGCGCAAGGTCAGGGCGAGGCGGCGACACTCGGTCAGAGGAGAGATGGCAGAAGAGGAGATGGAGGTGTGAGGAGACTCGGTTAATATAAAACAAGTTTTAGCAGCCCGCCCATTAAGTCCAAATTTTTGTTTTCCCGCCCAACAAAACAAAAGTATCAGAGACGGTTTTGTCCACAAAACCGTCTGTGATATGATTATAATCACAGACGGTTCGTGCTAAAACCCGTCTGTGATGATTCACAGGCGGTTTTAAATATAATCACAGATGTTTTAAATACAAACCATCTATGATATTCGAAGATATCATAGTCTGTTTGTATTTAAAACAGTCTGTGATGATTCAAAGACGGTTATCGATAAGAACCACATGTGATAATTATGTATTACAGATGGTTCTAGTAATGTCACAAACAGTTATTAACAAGAATCGTCTGTGATAATTATGTGTCACATACGGTTCTAGCCATCGCTACATATTATATACGTTTTTATTTATTAAAAAATGTCTGTGATAAGTACAACACATACGATTCCTTTAAAACCATCTATGGTAAGTACAACATGAATGGTAGGAACCGTGTGTGATGAGGTTTTAGAACCGTCTACGATGAAGTGTCCATTATGACATGTTTTATAGTAGTGATTTTATTCCAATGTGCATAGTTAAAGCCTTAAAAGCGTACACATAGATGAGACTTGAAGAAGAGAAGATGATTTTGGGGGAGATGGTGGTAGGTGCATCGTACCTTCTTTTCTTATTCTGCACTCCGTGTCCATATGTGTTGTGAGGTAATAATACTAGCTTAGTAGTAGAATGTATGTTGGGGAAACCCTAGTAACTTGAGATGTAGAAGGAATAGGTCATTCATAGTTCCAAGTAAAGGACAACTTTGCGTACATTAATACAGGGCCATCCGTAACCTACGTGATTTTTAGTTGACAATTGATACCACCAGTCAGTCAAGAGGTCGACTTGTTAGAAATACATATATATGGTCCCAGATAATTAATGATGTAGTGCATTGGTCTTTAGTCACCTAAGTGCTAATCTGTTGGATCTGGATTTTTTAATACCGAATTCTTTGTGAAAATATTATATTATTTTCTGAATTAGTAGATAGCAATAACAGGCACATTACTGAATCAATTCATACAAGTCATAATTTAAGATATTTAATATATTACAACTTCATAGTGACATAGACCACATCGGACCAAGTTTTGCCAAAGGGCCGGGCAGACCAAATTAATTACATTACATAAAAGCACGTAAATACAGTGGAAGCAAAAGAGGGGTAGAGCTCATCTCTCCACAGGCAAGCGATTGGGGTAACCTGTGTATGACGGATATTACCTAATGGGTTGGACAATATCTAATATACGCAAGTAACGAACGAGCCCACTTAGACTAGGCGAGATCTAGACTATAAACTAGACTACGCTTCATCGTTTCCTTGTTCGTCGACTTCTGGGTCTTCATAGTATGCGTAGTCCCCTTGATGCACATTATCTGGAGGGTTTGGGGGAGAGCGAGGAGGAGCACAACTTCCGTGCTCCTGAGCCAACACACACAAGATGCAATAATTTACATGCATGGCTTAATAAGGGTGACTCGGGTTCTTTTATTTGCTAGAGTAACATTTTTCAATTATCATAATTACAAATTTCTATGACTTAGCATTTTAAACGAATTGCATTTTATTAAAGAGAGTAAGTGCAATATTAAATAACAGCGGTTCCCTCCATCGAAACTCTACATATGCATCATTTGATTGGAGCTACCTCCACTCCTCCATACCACTAAGCTCGACGGCTTAAGAAAAATCGAACCTCAGGCTAGATGAGCCGACCTGTTTGACAAACCATCCACAAAGGTTTTTGAAAAAGAACAAACTCAAGTTAAGTTCTCATGTCTGTCTTTTACCGTAGGCACGACAGTTTAAATAGTTTAGACTCTGCAGAGGTTGTACACTGTACCCATAAGAGATAATCGTACTCGCTACCCTACATGATTTCGTAGTCATATAGTTGAGCGATCATCACAGTAACTTTTTGAACTACCTCACTCCTTCCGTCATATCACCCATATGGGCCACGCGCATAAGTTGTGTGGGATGTTCACCACAACGAATAGCGCAGCTGGCCCCGGCAACAACGACTAACGCAGCTGGCAACTCCACCCTACCTCGGTGTCCCATTCAAACCGAAACACATCCCACTCACCGACTAGTGGGATGACATTCAGGGTTTAATAATTTTACTAAGCCAAGTTGCACTTTGCAACCTTGCAGTTGTACTTGTTTTACACGGGAGGTCATGACAAGATTAAGTCCTTAATCCATCTTGACGGTACATACCATGTACCAACCACTCTCGTGCACGACGGCGCCCACCACTCTTTCCATCCGCCCAGATGTGGTACTAGCAGGTTGTTTAGGGTTTTGTGGAGGAAAAGTCAATTATTACAACACGCTAGTCATTTACCCACAATGACTGCCCAAAACCACTTCATGTTTAAAAGATGACGATCATGATATTTATTGTCCTAGTACTTAAGCAAGACTAGCATGTCGCTTAAGTACAACCTATGCTAGTATTTACCACATAGCTTACTAGGGTGACATGGAATGGCGGATTCAATTTATCAAAGGATGGATAATAATTAGTTAATCATCAAATGGGAGTTTAACTACCTTAAGCTTTAACTTACATTTGATTACAGAATTAAAGCATGTAGTTTTGATATTTTAAATAAATATAATTTGCATAAAATGTAGGCTCAAAATGATCAAAGTACTGACTCACTTTGGTTAAAGCTAGTAGGGTCTTGGTATTCTTGAGCTTGATTGAAGTGGAGGTTTCCCGCGTCTTCGTACCCTAATTGGACGAAAGTACCGGAAAAAAGCATAACAATAAAGAGCACAAATAAATATAAAAGCCATAACAAATGAACTCCAAATTAAACAAGACCAGTGTCGTTAGCAAGATCTTAAATTTAGAAAATTTTAGGAATAACTTCCAAAATTTTTGGAGTTATAACGAAGGAGATATGAATTTTTGAAGCTTTTCAAATAAATTTTTAATTGGAATATGATGAGGACATGACCCCTATGGATACAACCATATTTGCTATGCTTACTATTCTAATTACAAGAGCCCGTACGCGTCACTTAAATTATTAGGTGAGCTCATTTTTAGGAGTGTATTTATATTATATGAACTATACGATGCTACCTAATGATGAAAATATATATTTGTGCAGCATCACATCACTTTTTCTCCAAGCTAAGCAAGAGTTCCAGCTGGACACGTTCTGGAATCCAATTCGGCCTCCGGAGACAGCACCGACTTTAAATGCGCATAACTTTTGCAAACGTGGTCTGATTCGGGTGTTCTTAGGCTTGTTGGAAAGCTTATTCCGAGGTCTTTCCAACGGATCTGGCTTCACCTCCAAATTCCTTCAGTGGACTTCGGAATCTTCAAAAGAAGGTGCTATATTATATATTTGGCCAATTTGGGCCTTGTAATCGTACCGGACTTGGCTCATACGCTAGCCGGCCTCCCAAAGAAGCCTATACTGTTCACATGAATAGTAACATGCATGAATAGTGCTATGAATAGTCTCATGCCTCTTTTGTTAGCTATGTGCGGCTTCCACTTCCCAATATAAGGAGGTCATACCCCTTTAGTTTTCCTCGGGTTTTTCTTAAGAGATTATTCTGCTTAGCAGTCTCACCACACGTTCGGTTGAGGAATCCCAACTTATGAACTTAATCTTTATCTGCAATACAATTTCAGATTGCATCTTCTACTATCTTGCTTGTGTTCTCGATTCGCTTGTAGGAGATAGCCTCCTTGACGAGGTCAACCGCGTTCGGCACGGTTGATAACCATCGGAGCAGTGGTGTAGTGATTGCGAGCGGATCGATCTATTTTGGTCGGAGCCTTTGGATCATCAACGTCGAGTTCTCCACAATCGACTTATCAGTACCTTTCGGAAGATCGGGCCACCGTCACATCAGTTGGTATCAGAGCCAGGTTGCCCGTTAGGTAATCACAATTTCCCCTTTTAGATTAGTTTATTTCCATCGTCCTAAAAACCCTAGAAAATTAGCACCACAAAAATAATTTTTCGTCATGTTCTTCTGCTGACCCATCACCCTTTCGAGCCATTGCAATTTTTCTTTTCAATTTTGCTTGTTGAATTTTTTATTGCATCGTCGTGTCTAGTTGTTGATTTATAGTTTTAGTTAGAGTCTAGTTCATCATTGTCTAGTTTGATCTTCGTGTTCCTTTGCATTGCTTTATCATTGTGTCAAAACTTCTACCACGTGAACCCCATCCGCTGCCATCCCCTATCGCCGCTGTGTACCCCGGCCACGGTCTCTGTTAGTTTTGGTTTGCCAGAAAAGGAGAGAGTTTGTTTTGGTTTGTCCAAAAGAAGGAAAAGAAATAATTGGTTTCTGTTGTTCAGAAAAAAAGAAAAAAAACAGAAATAAAGAAAATAAAGGAAATAAAGCAAAAGAGAGAGTCCATCTTTTCTAAAATTTGGAAAGTGCAACAAACCTTCTCCAAAAATTGTGCAAATTGGTGGAGCCATCCTTCATACATCCAAAAGCCTCCACAAAAAAATTTGAGAAAGTTTGTCCAACGGGATCAAAAGTTATAGCAGTTTCAAGATTGAAACCGAGTCGGTTTCGAGTCCGAATAAGATTCCGTTTCTGAGACACCTTCAGTAAAATGGGCATAACTTTTTCATACTGTGTCCGTTTTGGACATTCTAGTGCTCGTTGGAAAGCTAACAACGAGGCACATACTTTTCACTTAATACAACTGGCTCCCTCCAAGGGACCCAAAATCGATCATCTTCTGCCCCGTATTCGCGTTGCAAGTTTTCGGTTTCTATTTTTGTCATTTCTTTTAGTCTTCCTTTCGGAATTTGGGCTTCGTCTCAACTGCAAAGTTGTAGGTATCGTCGAAACCTTTCAAACGAGTATATATAGGCCATATAAAACTTTCAACTTTTATCTTTTGAGACTAGCTTTTTTTACTGCTTCAACTAGAAGGATGTTTACATTGCACGTTATTCTGGTTTTGTGCTCTACATCGTGTGAACAATCTTGTGTCCCCACAAAGAAGTTGTAGTAGTTGGCTAGCGTCTGTCCTAGCACTTGGTGTAAGAATTTTCTTTGCCTACATCAAGTCACATTGATCTTTGCATGTGCGTTCATACACTTCTCTTAGTAGGCTTTGATTAGCTAGCTCTTTCTAGGCTAGGGTCAGCAACTTTGACTAGTACTTTGAATAATTTTTCAACTTACATTAACTGATCTGATTATTGCTGATCCTTGCTACTATATTTAAGCCTTCCAAACTCCACCTACTCTTGATCAGAACAGGTCCTCTCTTGCAATCGAACCCACGCTCGACACGGTATCACGAACCAGCCACCGGCTGTACCACCTACTGCATTGGTAAGAACACTTATAAGAGTGTGGTAAGACACTTGAGAGTGTGTTCTTCCACCTTCCATCACCTAGTAGTTGATAGGGATAATACCTACGTGTTGTCTTTTGTTTTCTACTAACCATGACAGGTGAGACGTCTGATGTACAACACACTACCATTATCGACAGGAGGCTTCAAGCTACCACGATCACATTGCAGCACTCAATCAACGATAGTATTGCAGCGCTCACTACACGCCTTGAATGAATGATGAACCGGCCACCAAACATTTGACGTAAGTGTGATCACGATGCAGCCCAAGATCTTGAGGAGGGAGATGATAATGAGAGGAGAAACCGTGATAACGGTGCTGTGTTTGCCGACCAAGATGCACGTCAATGACACCGCCTACATCACAACCGTCATGGTATGGGAGGTAATAATTTACAGCACCCCAATGCTCGTGCTAGTGATGACCCATTTGCTAAAGTTAAACTTACCATACCATCTTTTGCGGATGTTTATGATGCTAAAATTTATCTAGATTGGGAGATGACAGTTGAACAAAAATTTAATGCCCATCTAGATCTTGAAGTGCATAGAGTCAGACAAACTACTAGTGAATTTAAAGATTTTACTATCATTTGGTGGAATCAGGTGGTTAATTCTGGTTTAACACATGATACATGGGATAGATTAAAGTTAGTTATGCGTGCTAGATTTGTTCCTCCTGCTTTTAAACATGATATGCGTAAAAAATTGCAGCATTCAAATCAAGGTAGTAGAACTGTAAAGGAATATTATCATGAATTGAAAAGTCATTTGTTGCGTTGTGGTTTAGAGGAACATGTTGAAGCTACATAAAATAGATTTTTAAGTGGGCTTAATCAAGAAATTCAGGACTTTCTTGTTCATAAAGAATATAATTCTCTCTCTCATTTATTTATACTTGCTTGTAAGGTTGAAAGTCAAATTGAGGAGAAATTAAGAATACTTGATGATAGAAAACATGAGAACAAGCCCGTGTTTTTTTTTGTGACTAACAACTTGCAGGAAGTTGAGAACATGCCGAAGAGGAGAATTAGCTGATTGAACCATCGTCTCCATTGGTTGAGAAGGAAGATGAGGAGATGGATGCACCTACATCATTTGAGCAGAGCCAAAAAGGTAAAGATCATAGTGCTATCATCACGCAAGGTGAGTATGTTTGTGAAGAACTACAATTGTCCACTGTTCATGCTATTTTATAGCAAAAATTAGTGAAAAATAATTCTGATATGCACATGTTTCACGTAGAGAATTTAGACTGTATTGATTTTAGTGCACCATGTGATAAACTTGTTGATTTACCTGTTGACTTGAGTGCACCATGTGATAACATAATTGAATTGCCTACTGTTTTGAGTGATTCATGTGATGAGTCGATCACATATAATGATACTGTGGAATTGGTTAGACATAAAGAAGTTTTGACTAGAATTTCTCCTACTAATTCTTTATGTTATATTATGTTGAAGCTATCGATGAAATTGTCACATGCTATGGAGAAAGTTTCTGAAATCGCATGTTTGAAATCCTTATCTAGTGTGTACACCCCTGGATATAAGTTTAATTTGATTGGAGATTATTGTGTAGACAATCAATTTCATGTGTATCGAATATGCATAACTTGTGATCACATAGATGAATTGAAGCTTACTATTTTGAACAACAATTCTTGTGTACTGAATCTTGTTCATTATGATAAGAAAATAAACATTAGTGATCATCCAATGCCTACGTGTTCATCTCTTATTGCACCATCTAGTATTGACAGTCTGTATAATAATGTTGAAGAATGAAAGAACTTTCAAATATTTTCACCCTTGCTAGATGAATTTGCTAACGCTCAATTGAAATATGATTATATGGATGAACTTTGTTTGATTCCAAAGGTTATAGATTTTCTCATATGTGCTACCACTACAAGTTTACAACTTCAAAGATTTGAATTGTATAAATGCTTCACTTACATTTGCAAAACTAGTTGCAATAATTGTTGTGATAAATTTTGTTTTGCTCATTAACATATATGATTATTCTTGGGCTAATAATACAATGAGTTTTTATGAATACTACTGTTTTATAACATTAATTGTGCAACAACGAAGAACCGTTAAAACTGATGACATATACATATACCATGCATACACCTTGGCTTCTTTGTATCCTATTTTCAGCTTATCAAAAGCCGAGGATGGCTTTTTTTTCAAGAAGGGGAGGATGATGAGGATATGACCCCTATGGATACAACCATATTTGCTATGCTTACTATTCTAATTACAAGAGCCCGTACGCTTCACTTAAATTATTAGATGAGCTCGTTTTTAGGAGTGTATTTATATTATATGAACTATACGATGCTACCTAATGATGAAAATGTATATTTTTGCAGCATCACATCACTTTTTCTCCAAGCTAAGCAAGAGTTCCAGCTGGACACGTTTTGGAATCCAATTCAGCCTCCGGAGACAACAACTTTAAATGTGCATAACTTTTGCAAACGAAGTCCGATTCGGGTGTTCTTGGGCTTGTTGGAAAGCTTATTCCGAGATCTTTCCAACGGATCCAACCTCACTTACAAATTCGTTCTGTGGACTTCGGAATCTTCAAAAGAAGGTACTATATCATATATTTGGGCCAATTTGGGCCTTGTAATCGTACTGGACTTGGCCCATACACTAGCCGGCCTCCCAAAGGAGCCCATACTGTTTACATGAACAGTAACACCAATTTAGTTTTCCTCGGATTTTTCTTAAGAGATTATTCTGCTTAGCAGTCTCACCGCATGTTCGGTTGAGGAACCCCAACTTATGAACTTAATCTTTATCCGCAATACAATTTCAGATTGCATCTTCTACTCTCTTGCTTGTGTTCTCAATTTGCTTGCAGGAGATAGCCTTCTTGACGAGGTCAACTGCGTTCGGCACGGTTGATAACCTTCGGAGTAGTGGTGTAGAGATTGCGAGGGGATCGATCTATTTTGGTCGGAGCCTTTGGATCATCAATGTCGAGTTCTCCACAATTGACTTATCAGTACCTTTCGGAAGATCGGGCCACCGTCACATCAGAATGAAAATAAAAAACCCAAAAAATTCCTATGCTGACACATGACAAAGAATAGTGCTTTGTCCACTGCACAGTGCGTGGACCGAGTCCACGCGCACCAGCGCACGGGTTCATAGAATAGTGCCTGGTGGGGCCCACTTGTCAATCACAAAGCGGGTACTGTAGTTGGGGCCCACCTGTCAGTGACAGCGTGGGGGGTTAAAGGGACGGTGCCTGCGGGCGACGGTGTCACCTCGCGTTCTCCGTCACACAGAGAAAACGACGGGGAGGGAGAGGGAGAGGAAGAGGAGGGGGCGCACGGGCGGCCGCGACGAGGCGGTGACGCGGGAAGGACGATGGGCGTGGATGGCGCCCGGAGCGAGGGGGAGCCAGAGGTGGAGGCGACGGTGCTCGAGAGCGGCGGATCTAGCAGGGCGGTGGCGACCAGAGGCGGAGAAGAAGTGGCAGAGGCGACGACGACTGCGATGGCTCTGCGGAAGACGAGAGGAGGAGGCGGGGTGGGGGGGAGAAGAGGTGGGGGCACGGGCAGCTTATATATCCGAGGGTGCGAGGGAGCGAGGCCGACGGATCCAGAGGGAAGAAGGGGAGGGGGGTCCGGGCGGCCAAGGTTGGGAGCGGTGGACGCGCCGGGGGAGAAGGAGAAGGGGGTCCGGGTGGAGTGTGGTGCGGGCACACGCGGCGGGTACGGTGACCGAGGCGATGCGACGAAGCAACCAAGCGGCGGAGCTGCCGGCCAAAGTGGCGGTTGCGGGTTGGCTCGGCGCAGAGGCCCACCGGGAGGAGGGGATGGGGAAGCCGGCTCGGTCGGGGCTAAGATGGCCGGGCCAGGGGGAGACTGGGCTGAGATCGGGGCCCAACACAAGGTATGGAAGAAATTCAGAGAAAATTCGATTTGAAATCCAAAATCCAAAATCCAATTTTCTTTTGAAAATATGGATGTTACAAATCTACCCTTCTTAAATGGAATATCGACCCCGAGAACAAGGACAAGAAATCCAGCTTTAACTGGTCTTCATGCTCGCAGGTGGCTTCTCTTGCTGAGTGATTGCTCTACTTGACTTTGCAAAGGCAGATGATATAATGCCTTGTTTGCTTCTCGATGACATCGAGGATCTTGATCGGATACTCTAGATTGGTCAGGTCCTTCTAAAGGACAATGGCTTTAACCGGAGTTTGCTCTTCGGGTACTCTTAGACATTTCTTGAGCTGAGAGACGTGAAACACATTATGAACGTCCGACAGAATTTCCGGTAGCTCCAGCAGATAGGCGACTTCTCCACGCTTGGCAGTGATCGGGAATGGGCCTATGTATCTTGATGCGAGCTTGCCTTTCACCTTAAATCTTCAAGTCCCACGAAGCGGTGACACCTTGAGATACACATTATCTCCAACTTCAGAGGTTAATTCTCTTCGACAGTTGTCGTCATAACTCTTTTGTCTGGACTGAGCTGCTTGAAGCCGATCCCTGATTAGTAGAACTTTCTCTTCTGCTTGCTTGAGAGTATCTGGTCCGAAGATATATCCTTGACCTGATTCTGACCAATGCAGAGGAGTTCTGCATTTTCATCCATAGAACGCATCAAACGTGGACATTTTCAGACTTGACTGAAAACTGTTGTTGTATGCAAACTCGGCATACGGTAGACATTTCTCCCAGTGTATGGTGAATTCCAAAGCACAAACTCGAAGCATGTCTTCTAGAATCTGGTTTGTTCTTTCAGTCTGACCATCAGTCTGACAATGATACGGTATGCTGAAAGCAAGGTGTGTCACACGGGCATCATACAGACTAGCCCAAAAGTGTGAGGTGAACTGAGAACCTCGATCCGAGACTATCCTCTTGGGTACTCCATGTAGGCATACAATACGAGCCATATACAACTCTGCTAACTTGTCTCCCTTGTAAGTTGTCTTTACTGGGATGAAATGGGCGACTTTGGTTAATCTATATAGTATAACCGATACTGAGTCAGAACCGGACTTGGTTCGAGGAAATCCTGTAATGAAATCCATTCCAATTTCTTCCCATTTTCATTGAAGGATCTGTAGCGGTTGTAGCAATCCTGCTGGTCTCTGGTGCTCGGCTTTGATTCATTGACACACATCACAACAAGCTACAAACTCGGTGATGTCTCTTTTCATTCGTGGCCACCAATACAAAATCTTCGTGTCTTGATACATCTTGGTGTTGCCTGGATGCAGGGTATATGCTGAGCTATGAGCTTCCTTCATAATCAAATCCTTGAGTTCCTTCTAGTAGGGAACAAAGAGACGTTTCCCACACCATAGGATTCCCTTCTAATCTTCGATCATCTTTGGGGCTTTCCCTTTGGCCATGAGGTGCTTGAACTTCTGGACTCCGGGATGTCCCTCTTGATTGGTCTTGATCCGCTCTTCTAGAATTGGATGTGTTTCCACAACGTCTAGGGTGCCTTGTTCTATTAAACAAAGGTTGAGCGCCTTAAATTCCCTGTAGAGCTCAGGTTGATGGTCTTGAATCATAATGTTATTACAGTTGGACTTACGGCTTAATGCATTAGCAACTACGTTAGCCGTCCCAGAATGGTAATGGACATCCAAGTTGTAATCCTTAGTCAGCTCTAACCATCATCTCTAACAAAGGTTGAGATCTGCTTGAGTGAAAATGTACTTGAGGCTCTTGTGGTCTGTGAAGATATCACAATGATTTCCAATCAAGTAATGCCACTAAATTTTTAAGGCATGCACTACTGCTGCTAACTCCAAATCATGAGTTGGGTAGTTGTCTTCTTGAGGACGGAGTTGTCTGGATTCGTAAGCTAAAACTTTTCCTCCTTGCATGAGTACACAACCAAGACCTTGACGTGAAGCATCACAATAGACATCAAAGTCCTAATGCATGTCTAGCAGGATTAACACTAGTGCAGAGGTTAACCTCTTCTTCAAATCTTGGAAACTATTTTCACAAGGTTCTATCCATTCATACTTCTTTTTCTTTTTAAACAGATGGGTCATTGGTTTGGAAAGCTTGGAGAAACCTTCTACGAAGCATCTGTATTATCTGGCCAAACCGAGAAAACTACGCACTTCTCTTACTAAGGTAGGATGCTTCCATTCCGCTATCGCTTCTTCTTTGACGGATAAACTGCAATTCCTCCAGCGGTTATAATATGTCTGAGGAAATTGATCTCTTGAAGCCAAAATTCACATTTATTGTACTTGGCAAAAAGCTGGTGCTCTTTAAGCTTTTCTAGGACCTATTGCAGATGTTCAGCATGTTCTTCATTGGTCTTTGAATATATCAAGATGTTGTCTATGAATACGACTATGAACTTGTCCAGATATTCCATGAATTCTTTGTTCATGAGGTTTATGAAGTAGGCTGGTGCATTGGTCAAGCCAAACGGCATGACTATGAACTCATACAGGCCATATTGGGTTTTAAAGGCCGTTTTAGGAATATCCTCATTCCTGATCTTGAGTTGGTGGTAACCTGACCTTAGATCTATCTTGGAGAAAACTGTTGCTCCAGACAACTAATCGAACAGGTCATCAATGTGACGCAAGGGATACTTGTTCTTGATGGTTACATCATTGAGAGCTCTGTAATCCACACACAATCTTGCGGTGCCATCCTTCTTATTTACAAAAAGTACTGGCAAACCCTAGGGAGAGGAACTAGGTAGAATGAAACCTTTTTCTTGTAGATCTCCAATCTGCGTCTTGAGCTCTTCAAGATCGTCACTGGCCATTCTGTATGGTCTCTTGGCAATTAGAGCTGTCCCTGGTTTCAAGTTGATTACAAACTCAACATCTCTGTCTGGTGGCATGCCGGGCTATTCTTCAGGGAAGACATCGAGGTAAGCTTGGACTACAGGTATTTTGTCTAGGGACAACTCTACAAGGTGGTGGATTGCTCGATCCAGGGAAGAGGAACGATCCACACTAAGATTTATTAGGGTTCCTGGATTCTTGGTGAGCACCACTTCTCTGTTAGCACAATCTATTAATTCTTGGTATTCGGTCAACCAATCCATCCCTAGGATGATATCCGGAGTTTGGGACTCTAGCACAAGAAGGTTTGATAGGAATCTAGAATTCTCCAAAGCAATTTCTACTCTGGGACTGACTGAGGTAGCAAATAGTGGTTCCCCGGGTGAACTAAGTACCACGGGTTTCTTTAACTTATAGGTTGACAACTTAAACCTTTCAATAAACTTTCTTGAAATAAAAGAATGTGAAGCTCCATAATCAAACAAAACTTACGCGGGTGCTGAATTAACAGGGAATGTACCCATAAGCACTCCTGAGGCGTCTTGGGCCTCCTCGGCTGTGACATGATTCACAAGGCCATGGCTTGGTGTCGGGGTAGACCTTGAGGCTTCAGACGTATGATGACTCTTGCTTTGATTGGAAGCTTGGCCTTGAGTTGGAGCAACTCCTACATTGAACTTCACTGCAGGGTTCTGACAAAGAGGGCACCTATTAGCAATGTGTCCTTTCTCTCTATAGTGGAAACAGCGAAGGTGGGCTGCTGGACTGATGGTTGCAGGTTGGCCGACGCGGCGAAGAGCACGGAAACCACTTCCGTAGGGACATGGGGCTAGAGTTAGACCTCTTGGCAACAAAGCTGCAGGCGGTCTGAAGGATGAACTGCCCTTGGAAAGTTGATCTCTTAGGAAAACTGCCTTGTGACCTCTGAAATGTCGTCTTTCTCTTGCGATTTACTTCGACAGCCTTTCTCTCATTTTCTAGTACTATGGTCTTGTTGACCAAGTGATGGCTGGGGTAGTCATGGAGGATGAGATGGACTCACATGTCCTCACGCATACCTTCCACGAATCGGTCAATCTTTTCTTCTTTGACAGCTATGTCATTGGGGGCATGACGGGCAAGTTGATTAAACTTGGTCAGATAGTCATTAACTAACATTTGACCCTGCTTGAGAGCTCTGAACTCGGTCTTCTTCAACCTCATGGTACCAGCTGGTACAAAGTTGGTCCTGAACGCGGCCTTGAATTCGGCCCAGGGAATTGGCTGCCAAGTGGGTGCAGCTTCAAAAACTGGTGCTTCAGCCACTTCTTCTGCGGTGGTGGGGGTCTGGTTGGTTGCTAGTTGTAGATGATGTTGCTTATGCTGCTGCTTCTTCTTCTAACATTGAGCCATCACCACCTCGAGCAGCGAGGTAGTTTTCCCACCATGCAGCGGCGGCTCCTTTTACCTGATGGATGGCAAAGTCCACCTTGTCTTCATCTGAGCAGCAGGCAAGGCGGAGCTTCTTCTCAGTGTCTCTGAGCCAGTCTTCCACTTCTAGGGGCTCATTGGCGGTAGCAAATGTGAGGAGTCTTGTCCTGAGGAAGTCTGTCAGCTTAGAGTTATGGTCGGCTGTTCTAGTATGCTAACTGGCGAGTAGGGCTTGAAGAATCAAGGTCACTGAACATAACTTGAGCCATTGGGGGTTTGTCATGGGGGTGGTAGATATGGTCCTGGCCACGACCACGACCATTTTCTCGGCCTCTTCCTTGGCAAGTTGCAAAGGCTCCACGGGCTGGGGCGGCATCTCTTCTAGGCGGCATCTGAAGAAAATCAGAGGCTTATAACAAGAGGGAGTATATGAGGGTTTACTAGCCCTCTAAGGCACACACATAAGAACATTAAACCAATAAGAAGATCGAATACATACAATACAAAGCCTAGAATGGCTGCACTATATTAAGGGGTTAGGAGTTACATGACTCCTGATACATAGCATATAGGCCAAGCTAAGTCACGGTACATGATACAAACACATCGTCTACAAAATAAGGAACAAAAAGTGCTTGCAACCAAAAGACTGCTAAAGCAAGCACTGCTGGCTAAACTAGGCTAACTACTCCTCCATCGGGAACTGGCCACTACAGGCGGTGCAGTTACCCGAGGAGCGAACGGCCGAGGTCAAGGCCCACGGCCGCTACCGACATCGGGCGATCAGAGCCCGAAGGGAACGGCCGAGGTCGCGCCCATGGTTGGGCTCGCCAAGGTCGATGAAGGGCTGCGGAGTGGGTTGTCGCATGCTCTTGCGCTGCCATCCCGGCACGGCTCCTCGGGTCGAGTGGCGGTCGAGCGTCTCGTCGCCGAGCCGATGGTCGGCGAGGAGGACTCGAGCTGGAGCGGTGATCGCAGTGGCGGCTGTGAGGCAAGCCAACTCGCGATGGCGACATTATTCTCCCGAATCGTAGCAAGGCGAGTCCTGCTCTCCCGGTCAAGTTGCGGTAGAGGGTGTCGACAGGCGTAGCTACGGTTAGGAGCATTCGGCCGCCGGATCTCGCCCATGGCGGTGCGGATGTTGGTGGCCATCGCCGCGTGAGCCGCACTCGTGGGTCGCGGGACAATCGCCTCTCATGTCGAAGACCTCGAGACTCGCCTCCGTCGTGGGAGATACGGTGGTAGCGAACGGTGATCTCGTGAGGAGATCCTCATGCATCCAAAGACAAGCGGGTGGAGACGACTCAGTCGCATCTTGAATGGCGCCGAGACACCGCGATAGGGTGCCTCACCTTGAAAGTGTGGGAGGTGAACTCGCCAACCCAAGCATAGCGGAAAACCTTCATGGTCAAGGACTCACTGCTCATGATCCTCACCATCCGCCATGAAGATAGGAGGGCTGTGTAGCCAAGGTATCGCATCACCGACGAAGCATGTCCGAGAAGTCTCCGTCGTTCTCCCTTGGGAACAATGGTCCCATCTGCCATCGGAGGATGGGGTAGCCATCTACAATTTTAAAATAGGAGAAAAGTTAGTAAAACTTAATGAAAGTAGAGATAAGTAAAAACTAGGAGTGATGAGTAGAAGCAATAAGTACTCTATATTTTTGTCAATGTGTTTCTTTAATTTTCGAAATAAGACCCAAGTCTTAAGGCAACGACCAATCTAACTAAGGATTCTACAACAGATCCTCCGATACCAAATTTATCGGACTGAATTTTCTAATCCCGAATCATTTGTCAACACACTGTGCTATTCCCTGGATCAGTAGATAGCACTCACAGACACATTGTTGAATCAATTCATACAAGACGTAATTTAAGTCATTTAATATATTACATGTTCAAGTGACGAGACCACGCCGGGCCACGCTTACCAAAGGGCGGCAGCCAAATTAATTACATTACATACAAGCACGTAACTACAGCGGAAGCAAAAGAGGGGTAGAGCTCATCTCTCTATAGGAAAGCGACTAGGGTAACCTGTGTACGATGGATATTACCCAATGGGTTGGACAATATCTGCTGTACGCAAGTACCGAATGAGTCCACTTAGACTGGGGTGAGATCTAGACTATAGACTAGACTACGCTTCATCGTTTCCTTGTCCGTCGACTTCTGGGTCTTCATAGTATGTGTTGTCCCCTTGATCGACATCATCTAGAGGGTTTAGGGGAGAGCGAGGATGAGCACAACTTCCGTGCTCATGAGCCAGCACACACAAGATACAATAATATACATGCAAGGCTTAACAAGGGTGGCTCGGGTTCTTTTATTTGCTAGAGCAACATTTTTCAATTATCATAATTATAAATTCCTATGACTTAGCATTTTAAACAAATTGTATTTTATTAATAAGAGTAAGTGTAATGTTAAATAACAGTAGAGGTTCCCTCCATCGGAACTCGACACATGCATCATTTGATTGGAGCTACCTCCACTCCTCCATACCACTGAGCTCAACGGCTCAGGAAAAATCGAACCTCAGGCTAGTTGAGCCGACCTGGTTGACATACCACCAACAAAGGTTTCTGAAATAGAACTAACTCAAGTTAAGTTCTCATGTCTGCCATTGACCGTAGGCATGACTGTTTAAATAGTTTAGACTCTACAGAGGTCGTACACTGTACCTACAAGAGATAATCATACTCATTACCCGCACATGATTCCGTAGTCATGTAGTTGAGCGATCGTCACAGTAACTGATGACGACATCCCTACTATGGATACAGCCGCGCCTACACACATAACTCATCCACAACCAATACAAGGACCTCTTACCTGAGCTCGTACTCACCAACTTAATTACTAGGTGAATTTGTTCCTATATTTATATATTGCTGAGAATAAACCGCTATCTAATGCAGGTGATTTAATTGTGCTTAGGAATATGGAAACGGACCAAGGAGAGGCCTGTGGAGTCATGGAGATGCATGGAAGGCAAAATGGAGGTCACCACGTCACTTTGGGTTCATATCAAGCAAGAGTTCGAGTTGGGCTCATTCTGGATTCGAATTCGGACTGTTGCGACAGTACTAAGTTCAAACGGTCATAACTTCTTCATACGGACTCCGTTTGGGGTGATTCTGGACTTCATGGAAAGCTTATCAAGTCTACTTTCCAACGGATACAACACCATCATAAAACTCTATCTAAGCCGGCCACAATCATCAAAAGAGTCTACGTAAGTTTCTAAGTCCGAGTCAAAAGGGTGTTGCGCCACCTCCACTTGGGCCCATAGGCTTGTGTCGACTAAACCAACCGTAAAGGACCTCTGCGGAATCCCACCTTTTGAACTCAATCATATATTTGCGAGCATCAAGTAGTATCAGAGCTATAGTTCATCGTTGAGAGTCTCCAGTTTTTTTGATACATACAGTCCGGAAAATTGCAAAAAAAAAATTGCATCTATCATCCATACCAAGCCCGTTGAGCCTCACAATTTTTCTTTTTAGTGCAATACGTTGTTGAACTTTTGGTTGCATCATTGTGTCCTTTGCTGGTCTTAGTGTCTGGTTCCTTTAGAGTTTTGAGTTCTTCTCACGTTTGGTCTTACCGTTGTGGTTGAGTTCGATCTGCCACGATAAGGGGATCAAAGGAGAATAAGGACACCGACCTCAGCCAGGAGACGGACACAGCATCTAGGGAGGCTTTGCTCGAGCTGGTCTCGGAAAAGGAAACCTTGCCCAATTCGGGGATAGTCAAAACAATGTGGTGTTCGCAAAAAAAGAAAGAAAGAAAAGAAAAAGTAGGAAAAAAACTGAGAGAAGACAAAAAAAGAAACGCACACAACTTTTGCATACGACCTCTGGTTGGGGTGATTTTTGATCCGTTGGAAAGGGAACGAGAGTATTTTATCATACGCATACACAACCCGAGTGCACGCGCGGAAAGCTTCGACCAAAAAATGTCATTTAGGGCCTCAAAACGTTGTCTAAGTTGACTACAAACTGAGAAAAAATCAAGTTTCTCAAAATTCGCTCAAAATTGACAGAGCCCTTTTACAAGTGATTCTAAGGTTCCCCACGAAGACGACATCCTCTTTAGAGCTTCCAAACTCCGTGTGCAACGTTCTCTAGTTCTGCCGTGTCGTGTTTTCGTTTGTGTTCTAGGCTCGTGTCCCTAGTATGGTCTAGCCTAGGACCAACACTAACCGGCGTTGAACGATTTTTTAGCTTGCATTCACTGATTCGATTATTGTTAATACTTGCTACCATATTGAAACCTTCCGAGCTCCACTTCCTACTAACTCAGCAGGTTCCGTTCGTTGCAATCATTGGGCTAATCGCAAGCGAGAGTATCACGAACCAGCCACCGGTTGTACCATCTCCTTGCAGCGTTGGTAAGAGCTTGTAAGAACCTGGTAAGCCATTGTGAGAGAGTGACTTGTGAAACCCCAAGAACCTAGTAGTTCATAGGGATATATACACTGTGATTTGTTTTTTTCTTTGATACTAACAATGGCAGGTTCATGGTCACAAGGGGAGAAAAGCAGGCCCAATGTTACGGAAGATGCACCTCTCACACCTCGCACGAAAGACATCATGCATCAATTTTCACGCTTATTGAGTTAACATTCAGAGCGTCTTGAGGGGGTTCTAGATCGCACCAATACCGATCTTGCTGCGATTGTTACACGTGTGGAGCAGCTAGAGAGAGCTCCACCTCCTGCTGCTGCTGTCCGTGTTGCACCATCGCGTCGTAACCCATCCGTTGGTAGCTCATTGGCCGATGAGATAGAAGATTAAGTGAACCCATATGTTGTTGCTACGGAGTCGGATGGTGGTTTCAATCTCAACAATGGTCGTGATCATCAGCAACGACACGTCAATCAACAAGGTATGCGAAGAGACCCACTACGTGAGGTACATGATCATAATGATGCACTTGGTAAAATTAAATTCACTATGCCTCCTTTTGCTGGAAAATATGATCCTGATGCTTACCTCACATGGGAGTTAGCCGTAGACCAAAAATTTACATGCCATGAATTTCCTGAAAATAAAAGGGTTAGGGCTGCTACTAGTGAGTTCAATGACTTTGCATCTATATGGTGGAATGAATTGTGCCGTAATGAACAAAACATACCTAGAACATGGGATGTTATGAAGGGAGCTATGAGAGCTAGATTTGTGCCTTCATATTATTCTCATGATTTGCTGAATAAATTACAATGTTTAAGACAAGGTAGTAATACAGTAGAAGACTACTATCAAGAATTGCAAATTGGTATGTTAAGTTGTGGTTTAGAAGAAATCGAAGATGCTAGAATGGCTAGATTTTTAGGAGGGCTTAACACGGACATTCAGGATATTCTAGATTATAAGGAGTATAATTCTATTACCCGTTTATTTCATCTTTCTTGTAAAGCTGAACGTGAAGTGCAAGGAAGACAGTCTCGCTCCCAAGGCTCTTTTGGAGTTTCTTTTGTAGGTAGGAAAACTCAGGTGCAGTCCGCGGCAGGGCGCCACCCCCTACTGTCCCTGCAGGTAGCTGTCCTCCACCCCCCTCTGGTCATGGGCGACCAGCAAGCACCACACCCCGAGCCTCCGACGCAAGGAAATCAACTTCGGTTCAGCAAGCTCAGAGTTCTACTTCGGTTGCTTCCACCGGGCAAACGCGAGACATATAATGCCATCGCTGCAAAGGCTTCGAGCACATAATGAGAGATTGCCCAAATCAGCGGGCACTTCTTGTTAGAGACGATGGTGAGTATACTTCAGCTAGTGATATTGATGAAGAACATGCATTGCTTGTAACTGACCCCGCAGGTGAGCAATATGAATATGAACATGACGAAGAACATTTTGGAGCTGAAACAAGTGATAAGTTTTTGAGCATAATTGTGAAGTGTGTCCTTAGTACTCAAATGGAGCGTGCTGAACAGAATCAACGCCACAATCCATTTCAAACAAAATTTGTGGTCAATGAGTGTTCTTGTCGTGTGATTATTGATGGAGGAAGTTGCAACAATTTGGCTAGCATTGATATGGTTGACAAGCTTGCCTTGAACACACAACAACACCCTCGTCCTTACCACATTCAATGGTTTAATTCATGTGGTAAGCTGAAGGTAACTCGCATTGTCAGAGTACACTTTTCTATTTGTTCATATTTGGATTATGCTGATTGCGATGTCGCACCTATGCAAGCATGTTCAGTTGTTCACTACTGCTAGGTAGACCATGGCAACATGATAAAGACACTGTGCATCATAGTAGGACTAATCAATATACTCTCATGTCTAAAGGAAAGCGAATCACTTTGCTACCCGTGTCTCCATAAGCAATTTAAAAAGATAAATTAGAAAGAGCTGATAGCGAAAAAGAGGGTAGTAAAAGTGAAAATCAGATTGTAGTT
Source organism: Hsuehochloa calcarea (assembly GCA_036346395.1). Classification (NCBI taxonomy): domain Eukaryota; kingdom Viridiplantae; phylum Streptophyta; class Magnoliopsida; order Poales; family Poaceae; genus Hsuehochloa; species Hsuehochloa calcarea. The sequence goes on from CM070601.1 coordinate 36,691,029, forward strand.
AAAAAACTTGCACCGCATAAGAAAAAGCAACCTAGTGCTAAGGAAGGTGAAATTAGATTGAAGGGTTCTGTTTTGTTAGCTACCAAGTCTGATATTAGTGAGGTAGAAGCTGGTAATTCTGGTTGCTATGCTTTAGTGTGCAAAGCAACTTTATTTTTATTTGAGGATATGCCCCCCTCTTTGCCTCCTGTTGTTGCTCACCTTATGTAGTAGTACGACGATGTATTTCCAAGTGAGGATGCACCAGGGCTACCTCCAATTAGGGGCATTGAACATCAGATTGACTTGATCCCAGGAGCTGCCCTACCCAACCGCGCGCCATACCGAACAAACCCGGAGGAGACTAAGGAGATTGAGCGTCAAGTGCAAGACTTGCTTGACAAATGGTACGTACACGAGAGCCTTAGTCCATGTGTTGTTCCTGTACTTTTGGTTCCAAAGAAAGATGGGTCATGGCGTATGTGTGTTGATTGTAGAGCTATCAATAATATTACCATTAGATATCGTCATCCTATTCCTGGGTTAGACGACATGCTTGATGAATTAAGTGGCACTATTTTATTTTCTAAAGTTGACTTGCGTAGTGGATATCACCAAATTCGCATGAATTAGGAGATGAATGGAAAACAGCGTTCAAAACTAATTTCGGTTTGTATGAGTGGTTAGTGATGCCTTTCGGTTTAACTAATGCACCTAGTACTTTCATGAGATTGATGAACGAAGTTTTGCGTACTTTCATTGGTAAGTTTGTGGTGGTTTATTTTGATGATACATTGATATATGGCAAATTGTTATAGCAACATCATGACTATTTATGTGCTGTTTTTAATACTTTACGTGGTGCACATTTATTCGGTAACCTTGAGAAATGCACCTTTAGCACCGATCGAGTCGCGTTTTTTGGCTATGTTGTTACTCCACAGGGAATTGAAGTTGATCAAGCCAAGGTTGAAGCAATACAGAGTTGATCGACTCCTAACACGGTCACACAGGTGCGAAGTTTTTTAGGACTTGCTGGATTTTATCGCCGCTTCGTGAAGGATTTCAACACCATCGCTGCACCATTGAATGAGCTCACCAAGAAGAGCGTGCCATTTGTGTGGAGTACCGCACAGGAGAACGCGTTCACCACGCTGAAAGATAAGTTAACACATGCACCCCTACTCCTACTCCCTGATTTTAATAAGGTTTTTGAAGTAGAATGTGATGCTAGTGGAATTGGTTTAGGTGGCGTGTTGTTACAAGAAGGTAAACCTATAGCATATTTCAGTGAGAAATTGAATGGGCCTAATTTGAACTATTCTACTTATGATAAGGAATTATATGCATTATTTTGAACTTTAGAAACTTGGCAACATTACTTATGGCCCAAAGAATTTGTTATACATTCTGATCATGAATCTTTAAAGCATATTCGAAGTCAAAGTAAACTTAACTGTAGACATGCAAAGTGGGTCGAATTTATTGAGTCTTTTCCTTATGTCATAAAACACAAGAAGGGAAATAAGAATGTTATTGCTGATACTTTGTCTAGGAGATATACTATGCTTTCACAACTTGACTTCAAAATTTTTGGATTAGAGACTATTAAAGAGCAATATGTGCATGATGTTGATTTTACAGATGTATTGTTGAATTGTAAAGAAGGGAAAACATGGAACAAATTTGTCATTAATGACGGGTTTGTGTTTAGAGCTAACAAGCTATGCATTCCAGATAGCTCTGTTCGTTTCTTGTTGTTACAGGAAGCGCATGGAGGCGAGCTGATGGGACACTTTGGCGTGAAGAAAACGGAGGATATACTTGCTGATCATTTCTTTTGGCCAGAGATGAGACAGGACGTCGAGCGCTTTGTTGCTCGATGCACTACATGTCAAAGAGCTAAGTCACGACTTAATCCTCATGGTTTATACATGCCTCTACCTATTCCTAGCGTTCCATGAGAAGATATTTCGATGGACTTTCTTTTAGGATTGCCTAGAGCACAGATGAGGAGGGATAGTATATTTGTGGTTGTTGATCGATTTTCTAAGATTGCTCATTTTCTACCATGTCATAAGAGTAATGATGCTGCCCATATTACTTATTTATTCTTTCGTGAAGTTGTTCGCTTACATGGTGTACCTAATACTATAGTTTTAGATCGTGATGCTAAATTTCTTAGCCAATTTTGGCAAACTTTATAGGAAAAATTGGGGACTAAGCTGTTATTTTCTACTACTTGTCATCCCCAAACTGATAGACAAACTGAAGTTGTGAATAGAACTTTATCTACAATGCTTAGGGCTGTGTTGAAAAAGAATTTAAAAATGTGGGAAGAATGCTTACCTCATATTGAGTTTGCTTAGAATTGTTCCTTACATTCTACTACCAAGATGTGCCCTTTTGAGGTTGTTTACGGTTTTATGCCTCGTGCTCCTATTGATTTAATGCTTCTTCCATCTTCTGAGAAATTGAATTTTGATGCTAAACAACGTGCTGAATTGATTTTAAAAATGCATGAGACAACCAAGGAGAATATAGAGCGCATGAAAGCTAAATATAAACTTGCTGCTAGTCAGGGGAGAAAACATCTAACTTTTGAACCAGGTGATCTTGTTTGGTTACACTTGAGAAAAGATAGGTTCCCTGAATTGAGAAAGTCAAAATTGAGGCTTAGAGCTGATGGTCCTTTCAAAGTGTTAAAGAAGACTAATGATAATGTATACAAGCTTGAACTGCCTGCATATTTTGGGGTTAGGCCCACATTTAACATTGTAGATTTAAAGCCATACTTGGGAGAAGAGGACGCGCTTGAGTCGAGGATGACTCAAATGCAAGAAGGGGAGGATGGTGAGGACATCCCTACTGTGGATACAGCCGCACCTACACACACAACTCATCCACAACCAATACAAGGGCCTCTTACCCGAGCTTGTACTCGCCAACTTAATTACCAGGTGAATTCGTTCCTATGTTTATATATTACTGAGAATAAACCGCTACCTAATGCAAGTGATTTAATTGTGCTTAAGAAATTGGGAACGGACCAAGGAGAGGCTTGTGGAGTCATGGACATGCATGGAAGGCATAATAGAGGTCACCACATCACTTTGGGTCCATGTTAAGCAAGAGTTCGAGTTGGGCTCATTCTGGATTCGAATTCGGACTGCTGCGACAGTACTAAGTTCAAACGGTGCTGCGATAGTACTAAGTTCAAATTATCATAACTTCTTCACACGGACTCCGTTTAGGGCGATTCTAGACTTCATGGAAAGCTTATCAAGTTTACTTTCCAACGGATCCAAGATCATCATAAAACTCTATCCGAGCCGGCCACAATCATCAAAAGCGTCCACATTACTTTCTGAGTCCGAGTCAAAAGGGTGCTGCGCCACCTCCACTTGGGCCCGTGGGCCTTGTAACCCTAGGGGCGTGTGTCCACTTCACGCCACCACCCCGATCAGATCCCTATATAGGAGCTATCGTCTCCTTTCGCTAGAACTCGGATTTCATTTGATTAGTTTCTCCATTGTGAAAACTCTCGTTCTTCGGTTGTGTCCACTAGACCAACCGTAAAGAACCTCTGCGGAATCCCATATTTTGAACTCAATCATATATTTGCAATTCATATTGCTTTTTACCTCGTTCTTGCTTGTTCTTCGATTGCTTGCGGAAATGATACTGTGATCGTGTAAACCGGTCTTTGGCACGGTTGATAACAACTTGGTGGTTAGTTCAGCGATTGCTTGGTTCATGCGTGCTGTGTTCGTAGCCTGGGTTGTGAGAGTTAACTGTCATCCAATCGGAATTTACCCCTCTCATCGAAAGATCGGGACAACAGGGAGCATCAGTAACTTTTTGAACTACCTAGCCCCTTCCGTCATCGCACCCATATGGGTCATGCCCATAAGTGTGCGGGATTTTCACCACAACGAGTAGCGCAATGCCCGCAACAACGACTAGCGCAGCTGGCAACTCCACCCTACCTCGGTGTCCTTTTCAAGCTGGAACACATTCGCTGCTTGCACGCTTTGACTCAGCGACTAGTGGGATGACATTCAGGGTTTAATAATTTTACTAAGTCAAGTTGCACATTGCAGACTTGCAGTTGTACTTGTTTTACACGGGAGGTCATGACAAGATTAAGTCCTTAATCCATCTGGGCAGTTCATACCACGTACCAACTACTCTCGTGCATGGCAGCACCCACCACTCTTTCCATCCGCGCAGATGTGGTACTAGCAAGTTGTTTAGGGTTTTGTGGAGGAAAAGCCTATTATCACAACACGACAGCCATTTACCTACAATGACTGCCTAAAACCACTTTCATGATTAAAAGATGATGATCAGGATATTTATTATCCTAGTACTTAAGCAAGACTAGCATGTTGCTTAAGTCAACCTATGCTAGTATTTACCACATAGCTTACTAGGGTGACATGGAATGAGGTTTTCAATTTATCAAAAGATGGATAATAATTAATTAATCATCAAATGAGTGGTTAACTGAAGGATCGCGGGAAGGCTACGATAGCACAAAACAAAAATTTACTGCGCAACCAAGGAACCTCCGCTAGTAATAGATCACAGGATTACCACTAGACGCGCCGACTCATAGCGGAAGTAGAGTCGATGTAGCGAGTTGAAGCGGCCGTAGTCGTACTCACCACTCATCTTTATCTCCGAGTAGTCGTACTCGCCGCACGTCTTCTCCTACGAGTAGTCGTACTCGCCACGCGTTTGCTCCTCCGAGTACTCGTACTCACCGTGCGTCTGCTCCTCCGAGTGGTCGTACTGAGTTGCGGATCATCCTAGAGCTGATGCTTCACAACAACACCTCCAAGGTATCCACACGTACGGGGCAGGGGCACCACGCGCTGGAGTGCTAGCACCGTCGGTGTGGTTGAGGAAGGCGTGGCTATTAGGGTTTTGGGAGCTCTTCAAAAGATCATTACACCCCTTGCCACCACCCCTTCTATTTATAGGCATCCATAATGGGTCTCGTACTTAAGGCCTCATTAGGAACTCGTGGCCTACAAGAATTCGAATCACCATCCAAATCAAATCCTAGCCCTTTAAGTGTGCGACCCTATAGGTTCATATGTAATCAGTTGTGACTCGGAAACTCTTTTATGACCACTAGTCGTTAGCGGTACCTAGTAGCACCCAAACACATATAGAATATATCGGACGAACCTTAATGCAATATGATCTATGACCAGGTCTATATCACTAACGACCAGCTCGTATCTCTATACGACCAGTTCATATTTGGTCTCAACCAATTCGTAACTCCTTACGACCAGGTTTCGACCACTTAGTAACCATGTTCTACCAGCCTACGACCAGCTCATCTTTCCACATGACTAATCCGTATCTGATCGAACTGAAAGACCTTCTCGTGTATTCTCCCTTTGCCTCACGATGTCTGGTTGAACTCCAAGTGAGATGTTGTATCATCCATGGACTATTCAATCCTTTCTCGATCAAGTGTCGAATAACTTCATGTGGTCGACACTTCGACCACTAGTGGCATGGCCATGCACTTTCTTTATCCAACCACAACGAGGGACCCAGAGACACCTCCCCTATTATGCTAGGAGGGGCAAATCCCATATCCGACTAGTCACATTCCTCCGCATATTTCATAGCATACCCGAAAGCTACCTTTATAACTACTTAGTTACGAGTAGCGTTTCGCAACCCCTAAGAGTGCTACTACACATGTAGGAAACCATACTGATCTTAGCTCTAAGGATTATACATCATCATTGCTTGAGACCAACTAATGATACATAGAATTATAACAATCTTAATAGTGTCTCAAGGTGGGTCTTTTTCAACACTATGTTCTCTAACATGTATCCATATTATTGGTTTGATATCTCCATATTCATGACTTGTGAAACATAGTCATCAACCAATACATATGTTTGTCTATTCATATGTGTTCTCATATGTTTCCGACCAGGGAATGTCTAAGAATAATCATTACAGAAATATAGAGTTTCGCAATCAAGTCACATACTTGGTAATAAATATTATTGATATTATTCTATTAACAAAATAACAGATTATCCAATGTTATGAACATAATCAAATATAATCATCTTTATGATTGCCTCTAAGGCATATTTCCAACATTAACTACCTTAAGCTTTAACATACATTTGATTACAGAATTAAAGTATGCAGTTTTGATATTTTAAATAAATATAATTTGCATAAAATGTAGGTTCAAAATGATCAAAATACTGACTCACCTTGGTTAAAGCCAGTAGGGTCTTGGTATTCTTGAGCTTGATCGAAGTGGAGGTCTCCCGCGTCTTTGAACCCTAATCGAACGAAAGTACCAAAAAAGGCATAATAGCAAAGACAACAAATAAATACAAAACCCCTAATAAATAAACTCCAAATTAAACAAGACCTGTTGTTAGCAAGATCTTGAATTTAGAAAATTTTAGGAACAAGTTTCATAATTTTTGGAGTTATAACGAAGGACATATGAATTTTTGAAGCTTTTTAAATGAATTTTTAGTTGAAAAGAAAATCAGAAAACTCAAAAAATTACTTTGCTGACACGTGGCACATGAATAGTGCTCAGTCCACCGCACAGTGCGTGAACCGAGTCCACGTGCACTGGCGCACAGCTTCACGGAACAGTGCCTGATGGGGCCCACCTATCAGTCACATGAGGTGGTACTGTAGCTAGGGGGTTAAAGGGACGGCGTGTGCGGGCGACGGCGTCGCCTTCCGTTCTCCGTCGCGCGAGAAAACGAGAGGAAGGATTTGGCGTGCGGGCGACGGCGTCGCCTTGCGTTCTCCGTCGCGCGGAGAAAACGAGGGGGAAGTAGAGGTAGAGGGAGAGGAGGGGGGCGTGCGGGCGGCGGCGACGAGGCGGCGTCACGGGAAGGAGGGAGGGCATGAGTGGCGCCGGGAGCGAGGGGGACCTGGAGGTGGAGGTGACGGTGCTCGGGAGTGGCGGATTCGGGCGACGACGACTACGAGGAAGACGAGAGGAGGGGGGGGGGAGGGGAGAAGAGGAGGAGGCGCGGGTGGCTTATATAGCCGAGGGGGCGAAGGAGCGAGGGGCCGCGGATCCGGCGGGAAGAAGGGGGTCCGGCGGCGCCAAGGTCGGGAGCGCGGACGTGCCGGGGAGGAGGAGACGGGTCCGGGTGGCGTGCGGTGTGGGCACGCGCGGGGGTGGCGACCGAGGTGATGCGATGAGGCGACCGAGCGCCAAGCACGACAGCGCGGGCGGCGGCGGAGCTCTCTACGGCACGGCGGCACAGTGGGGGCGCGCGGGCTCGCCGGGAGGAGCGGAAGGGGAGGAGGTCGGCTGGGGGCTGAGCGGACCGGGCCAGTGGTAGACTAGCTGAGATCCGGGGCCCAGAACAAGGCATGGAGGAAATTCAGAGAAAATTCGATTTGAAACTTTGAAAACCGGGATCCAATTGTGTTTTGAAAATATGAATGTTACATAATCATGTGTTGAAGAGAACGAAAATAGTACTGCTGTACATTAACATGGAAGACGAGACCAAGCTGGGCAAAGGCAGAGAAAGACATGGAGGGGCATCATGTGCAGTGGTGCAAGCCCAACCCAATGCCAAACCGAGGCAGGCGGGCAGGTGAGTTTCTGAATTCTATTGAGTACCCACAAATCAAAGCAGTGCCACTGAATTCTGAATTGTGGCCGAAAGATCTGGACTTCACACCATACAAAAGAAATTAATGCCACGTTCTCTACCTGCAGTGCCATTTAGTTTGCCTGCTATGACAGTAGCCATCCATAAATCTGATCCAAATTTAAGTAACCATGTGGCTGGTGTACCTTGTGCACGAACACGTAAGCAATTCATTCAAACACTGCATGGCAAGCTAGCTAGAAGAAAGCATGTGGTGAAATGCTGCAGACAATGGGCAGCATAAATGTCTGAAGGCAGCTACTTCTACAAGACAATTTTGGAGATCCTGTAATTTGCGAGAAGAAACATCTAAATGTAAATTAGTTACCGTACCCGAGAAAGATGCTAGCAACTCAAGAGGAATGACATAAGTTATGTGTATGTTTTTAGCAGTACTTCCAACTAAATATTCTTACGTTAACTAATCCAACTGTGTGAAGCCTCCACATGACAAGAACCATTGACGTTGTGTCTGTTAATACCGACTTTACAGATTTCGATCTCCCAATCTCCTAGACAAGGCAAAGCCCCTGCAAACCGCCAAAAGTTATCGAACAGCGTAGCGTGTAGGCGAGAGAACAAAACGTAGAGAGAGCTTGTAGTTGGTGAAGTACTAGCATTAATCTTTTTTATGAAAATAGTACTTGTTTTTCTTAGATTTACTTGGCCAATAACGTGGGTATATATTTTCGAGAATACTAATCTGTGAGCATATATGATTAAATACATTATCCACGTATTCCTCGTGGAGTAATCATACATGGATTACATTTTATGTGTACATTACGCGCGACTTAGCTGGTGTCTTGTGGCCCCCATGTGCATGTCTTTCAACTCGGTCGCCAATGCCGTGCATGACATATCGGTGTTCAGTGAGATGTTTCTCAACTTTATATTTCAATTTAGTTCTGAAGTCTATATTCTGTTGTTACAGCGAAACAGCCAGCTTCGGGTGTACTCTATCCAACAAAAATTCCTTTTGTTGAAAGCTGGAATGATTAGGTGATTAATTATACCTACCTATGCCGTTTATGCTCGTATTTTCCTTTCAATTATACTAAGGAGTACCTGCAATTAGTGGTCGTGGATGAACAGTAGAACGACGGCTTGCACCGTTTTATGCAACGAAAAAAATCCTGGGCATGAGTTGTCGATCGATGCTAAGCCTGTGTGGCATCTGTTAAGAAACCGGGCCCAGGACTCTGGAGAGTCCTGACCCAGTACGGGTCCAGGACCCCGGAGAGTCCTGGTCCAGTTGAACTCCTCATCCCGTAGTCTATAAATAGAGGGTCACCCCCTCTCATTGTAACCCTGATTAATCCGAAGCAATAAAGCAGACCCTGAAGTCCCGCATATCTCTGTGTTCATTCTACTGTTGTGTTCTTGTGTTCTTCATCGTTCTTACGATTCTGATCATTGTATACGAGGTACCCGTTCGGACTGGACTCGCCAGCGACGGTTACTCAACACGTTATCAGCCACGATCGACTCTCCTCGCATCGAAGATAACCGTCAAGAACGACACTCGAGATTGAATCGTATTTTCTAGATTGCTTTCAATTCTGCAAATTTGGCTTTCTAGATTGTTTTTCTACGGTGCAAATCTGTTCTAATCTACCGCGAGCTGACTTGAAGTCGCCGACACAATGTCGATCGGGAGATTGCATGAAAGATCGGATGTTGATTGTACCGTAGATTGCAAATTCGTTATAATCTACCGCAAGTCGACTCGAAGTCACCGACCGGTAATTGCACGAATTGCATTGGATGAACAGTGATTTTCATGAACAGTATCACATATGCACGCATTCCTCGAACAAAAATCACGGTCGGCGCGACGACACGAAGTCGTGGCGCCGCGACTTGCCCCCACGGCTCGACCGCCGCCTCCACCCCCAGACTTGCGTACCGCATGGTGCCAACCCCGCCAAGAAGAACCCCGCCCGCCGCACCACCGACGGTGGCTTCGAGCGCCATTGCCGGCCATCACAAGAAGAAAAAAAAGAATCGGAAGGGGCGGATCGGCCGGCGGCGCGCCGCGACGCAGCCTCGCTTGAACCGCCGACGCCGCATCACGTAAACAATCACAGAAAAGGGGGAGAAGGGAAGAGCCGCCGAGCCGGGAGAAGAAACGCCGCCGCGACGGCCGCACCACCGGCCGGCTTGAAGCCGCGTCGAAGCGCCGGACGCCTCGTAGCGGCCGCCCGGACCGGCGCCCGGCCGCCGCCGCGCGGCGCCCACGCCGGCCACCCACTTGAACCGCCGCCACATCGCCGCCGCCAGTAGTGGCGCCTCGCCAGAAGCGGCGCCTCGGCCGCCGCGCGCACTCAGCAGTCGGCCACGGCCGCTCGCCCGAATCAGCAACGGCGCGGCGCCGCCGCTGAAAGTGCGATCTGGCCGCCGCCGCCCCGAGCCGCCCCGCGACGAAGCGCCGCCATCGCCGGACGCGCCGCCGGTTGCGGCTCGACCGCCGCCCCGCCGGCCCGGCCGCCGCCATCGCCGACCCCGGCCGCTGGCGCCGGCCGGGCGCCGGAAGACGCACGGAGCCTCACGGGGGTTCCATTGCCGGTTAGGCGGGCTCCCAAGGAGCCGCCACCATCGAGACTCGGGGTAGGGAAACCCTACCCCGAGTCCTTATATTAATAAACGGCCGCCTAAAAGGCCTACCAGATAAACCGAACGGCAAGAAAAAAAAAGGGGGAAAGAAAAAATGGCTATTTTGCAAAAAGGCCCTCAGAATTTCCATAAATTACGCGAAAAATTTCTCAGAACTGAATTTTTCACGTTTTAGCCCCTAGAAATTGCAGAATTCACCGAAAATTCATATTCCAACAGAAAAGGGCCTCGGGAATTCAAATTTTGAATCGGTTTTTGCATTTGAAGCATATTTTACCTTGTCATTATTATTTCTATGCAATTTATTTATTGTATTTACTGTTTTGATTATTTGTGATTATTCATATTGCTTTTAATCATCGAAAATAGCAAGAAATCATGAAAATGCATGAAAAATATGGAATCACGAACGGGAGTTCAAGAGCATTATGAGAATTTTGCAACCATTTTATGTAAATTACCAAGAAGAACCCTATGAACTTTTGCATGAATATGAAAATGATCGCATCACGAACCGTAAGTTCGAAAGAGTTGGCCCAAAGATGGCTGTAATTTGTACAGTCTTCACCTCGTGATAAGGTAATCACGGATGAGCAGAAGATTGACAAGACCCTCTCTACCTTCACCCGAATGCGGTGCAATCCGCACGCAATTATTGTCAAAATGGCTACAAGAAGTATGCCGCATTAATTGACACCGTGAAAATTGCGAAAGCACAAGATGATGTTCTAAGGAAGAACTACATCTCACAGCCACCTAGTAGCAATGTTGGCCATGAAGCCAATACTAGTAGCTACAAGGTAATGAAGCCTCTCACGAAGGAGAGGGGCAAGAAGGGTAAAGTTGTGAGTCGCACGTAATTGGTGTTTTTACGCCTAAGAAAAGGGCAAAGGATAGCATGACGCACACCTCACCATTGCAAGCACGGAAGATCCACACCCATTAGTTGCACTTATGGATGTGGACAGCCTAGTAGCAGCCCCCATCATGCCTCCTTTTGGACATAGCAATGTCACAAACAGTAAATTGCCCAAGAGGAGAAGATCGCCACGTAGCAGATTAAGGCAGAAGTTTCTGAATACTTGATTCGATCTAGTGCACGCATTGCACTTAGATCCTTTTACAGTCACTTGCATTTTGTGATTATGATGAAACTTTGAATAATGGTTGTAGGCTCTAGAAGAGCAAAGCATTAAATTCTTATGATGAGTCCTGCAAGACTTATATTTCCCGTATTTATGATAGCAAGTTATGTTCTAATATCCAAGTATTTTTATTTTATGTGTTCTTTGGATTTCGCTACATATTAATAAAGTACATTATATTAGATCGCATGTAGCGCCCTATGGAGGAAGTGTGCTTAGCAGGTAGCGGCAAAATGAATACCACCTTGAGAGAGATGGAATTTTTCAACAATCGCATGCAGCGATACATGTATAATAGGCTTAGGAAGGGCCACAATTATACTCCCGACGGACACAACTTTGGTCATTAAAGAAGCCTTGTTGTGCCCATAATCGACTAGAACTCTCAAGTATATTCGCGCTAACGGTTTCCATGCAGAGACTGAAGAAGAGCATGGTAAGGAATACCTGCTCATTACAGAGCGTGATTTAAAAAAATGGTATTAGAATGACTTCCTTCATTTAAAAATGGACTATACTACACTAATATTAAGGCATCTGCAGTCTATACTGCCCTGAAAACTATATTTAGAAGCTCTAAACCTCTTCTATCTCTGGCATGATAGATTATGTCACTTAGGTCTTAGGATGATGAGAAATATAATTAACAATTCACAGGGACATAGTGTCAATTTAAAGAACTTCCAATTTTGAAGATTTTGTGTGCCTGCATGTACCATCGAAATCGACTACTAGACCTCTACTCAAAGTAAAGGACGAAATCCTCGCATTCTGGACCGTATCCAGGAGACAATTATGGTCCTAAACAGCCCCTCGTAAGGGTCATTTAGGTATTTTATGGTGCTTATCTATGCTTCCTCAAACGGTCGCACGCGTTTGTTTAATGTCTACGAGAAACCCCGCTTCGCAAAGCTAATCTCGTAGATAATTAACATTAAGAATAATTTCCTTATCATCATGTGAAGTCCACGTAATGGACAACGCCGAGAATTTACTTCAATGGCATATGATGATTATTGTGTGAAAATGAGAATTAAAATTGAGCATCCTGCATCGCATGTCCACACCCGAATGGACTAGCGAATTGTTATTTACCAACTACATGTTGGGGACACGCAGCTCGCACGCAAAGAACTCTAATCAATTTTAGACCACCGACATATAACATCCATTCAACTATGCAACTAGCGCAAGGGTCAACACTGAAAATTTCTCATCTTTGAAGGTTTTGTTGCAAGGTTTATGTACCTATACCACCACCACAGCAAACTGAAATGGGCACTCTCTAAAAATCTGGGATATACGTTGGTTATGAGACAAGATCCATAATCGTATTTGGACCCCACGACTAGAGATTTGCATGCAGCCGCCACGATAGCATATTAGATGAGAATTATTTCTCGTCATTAGGGGGAGGAAATCAACCCTTGATGTAAAATGTCGAGAAATAGAGAAGTCCAGAAGACAATTGATGTCTAGAAGATATTTGAAATCCATGCATATGACCCGCGCACTAGTGAAGCAAATAGAGAAGTTTAGAAGACAATTGAAGTCTAGAAGACAATTGCGATCCGTAAGATAATTGATTTGCAAGCATTAGCGAATCAACGCCTAACCACTTTAGTGATTTGAAGAGCGTGACCAAGTCGCATATGCACTGCACGCAATGCACCGGAGAGGGTTGAAATACCGATGAAGGTATCCCTAATCCCGCCCTAAGGCCTCGAAGGACAAGAACTCCGCCCTCGAATCCGGAAGTAACCGGGACGCTGGTGAAAAAGGATAAGAAGGACTTGACATGTACCGATCACCAAAGTACCCCATAATCGGAAGGGGAGCCGCTTGAGACTGCACCAAGATGGAACCTTCGTAAAAGGCATACTAGAATTGAACATCCCCATGAAGGAGACATCAAGATGGATGTGTGCGCACACATCGAGCTGAAAAACTAAAGAGACTTGCCCCGCAATTGAAAGTAGCGGTAAGCAAATAGAAGCATAAGAAATATCGCCCCTTGAAGACATAGCTATAAACTTTATGATCTTGGGAGAATCTATGAATAAGCCAACAGCCAATGTCGACATTTACTTTGCAAAGAAAATTGTCACAATCATCAATCTTGATCCAGAGCCTGCATCGCTCGTTGAATATAAGAAAAGATCAAATTGAGAAGATTGGAAGAAGGCAATAGAAACTGAATTGTTCTCTCTGAATAAAAGAGAGGTGTTTGGGCCTGTAAGCCGCACACCTCCCCATGTGCACCATGTAGGGCATAAGTGAGTATTTGTTCGAAAGAGAAATGAAAGAAGCAAGGCTCGTTGCACAAGTTTTTACTCAACGTCCAGGAGATTGTTATGAAGAAATATATTCCCCGGTCATGAGCGGAATTACCTTTAGATATTTATCTCAATGGCAGTGAACTTGAAGTTAGAAGTGAAATTGATGGATGTGGTAACTGCATACCTTTATGGAAATTTGGCTTCGGACATTTATATGAAGATACCTGAATGTATCCCTGTCCCGAACCAAGATAGAGCAAATAGAAATCTATGAGTGTGCAACTCAGAAAGTCACTGTATGGATCAAGCAATCAAAGCGAATGTGGTATAATCGCTCGAAGCGACTTTCTATGCAAGAAAGGCTACACGAACAATGAGAATTATCCCTGTGTATTTATACGACGATCCCAGGATGGATTTTGTATAAATCTCAGTGTATAAAGATGATCTGAATATCATTGGAACCTTAGAAGGTATTAAGAAAGCAAGCTCTTACCTGGAGTCAGAGTTCGAAATAAAAGATTTGGATCAAACCAACATCGCCTAGGCTTGCGCCTTGAGCATATCCCTAAGAGATTCTAGTACATCACCCAACCTACACTCGTAAAGTGTTGAAAAGGTTCACTTTGAAAAGGCATATCCTTCGAAGTGCCGATGGTCGGAGATCCTTGCAGAATACAAGGACCCGTCATGATCTAAAGAAGAGGGGGAGGAAGTCCTGGGACCAAAATTCCCATACCTGAGTGCAGTAGGAGCACTTATGTTTTAGCAAACTGTACTAGATCAGGCATTGCATTTGCCGTAAACCTATTAGTAAGGTATAGTACAGAACCTACCAAAGGCATTGGCAGGAAATAATGGACATCTTCCGTTACCTCCAAGAAAGCAAAGAACTTAGTCTATTCTACAGAAAGAACTAAGACTTGTGTATGAATGACTATGCAGATGTTGAGTTCCTGTCGGACCCACATACAACCAAGTCGCAAACAGGCTATGTATTCCTATGTGGTGGAACTGTAATTCCGTGAAAATCGTCTAAGCAAAGTCTTGTATCGACTTCGACGAACCACTCAAAAATCATAGCGCTGTACGAGGCCTCACAAGAATGTGCTTGGCTTCGGCGGATGATTCACCACATCCAGCAGTCATGTGGATTGAATACCGTGCAAACCCCACTATTATCTATGAAGATAATACAGCTTGCGTCGCACAAGAGTAAATGGGTTATGTGAAGAGTCCCCTTACAAAGCATATCAATCCCAAGTTCTTCTATGCTCACGAAATGCAAAAGATGGACGAAATTAAAGTACTGCATACTAAGTCATGTGAAAATCTTGCAGATTTATTCACTAAGTCACTTCCAGCGTCTAGTTTTGAAAGATGCATACGTGGAATTGGAATGATAAGACTTAGACAAGTGCAGAATTCAGGGGGAGAATCTTCACGAACTCATTATTGAATCTTGATCACGAAGATCAAGTACCCAAAGAATAAATCCTGGAGATTGAATAAAGCAGGGTGGATTGTACTCTTTTTTTCCCTTGACGAGTTTTCCTGAAGTTTCTCGGCTAAGATTTTTAATGAGGCAATTCGTGCAACACAGCAGAACGCATGACATGTACTCTTTCTCCAAATTTTTCCCACTGGATTTTTATGGAGTTTTAACGACACATGAACATGTTGGATGAGTGTTCAAGGGGGAGTGTTAAGAAACCGGGCCCAGGACTCTAGAGAGTCCTGGCCCAGTACGGGCCCAGGACCCCGGAGAGTCCTGGCCCAGTTGAACTCTTCATCCCGTAGTCTATAAATAGAGGGTCACCCCCTCTCATTGTAACCCTGATTAATCCGAAGCAATAAAGCAGACCCTGAAGTCCCGCATATCTCTGTGTTCATTCTACTGTTGTGTTCTTGTGTTCTTCATCGTTCTTACGATTCTGATCATTGTATATGAGGTACCCGTTCGGACTGGACTCGCCAGCGACGGTTACTCAACAGCATCTATTTATATTGTATAATAAAAATTGGTGACGTGTGTTTTACAGTTGCTGACATAGAAAAAAAAGGAATAGGATAGAAATTCTCAGAAAAAAGAAAAGCTTCGGTCCCTTAATTCGATGGACCCTGTTTTGATTAATAAACCATAACCATTAGATAAAATAGATAGTCGTATAAGGCAAAGATTGTAGAATCCTGGACGATAAAAAAGATGAAATCCTTGTAACGGCCCCACTAATGACAACGCACGGATCCAGTAAAACAATGATCATGCACGGAGGAAAGAAACAACGGATGTGCATGTCACCTGGCAAAACAGAAGAAAAAAAGGCACGGATGAGAAAATAAATGTCCGCAAAAAAATGGCAAATTGTATAATAAAAGTCGACAACAGGTGTGTAGCTAATAAAAAAGTAAAATATGATAGAAATTATCAGAAAAAAAAAACAACAATCTCTTCATTAGGTGGACCCTATTTTGGTTCATAAACCATAACCATTAGATGAAATTGTAGAATCATACAGTAAAAAAATGAAATCCTTAATAGCCCCACTAATAACCACTCACGGATCCACTGAAAAAACTCACATGCCACCGGACAAAAAAAAAAGGCACGGACGAGAAGAAAAAACTGTCCGTAAAAAAAAAGATAAACCCCAGGAAAAACAAGAAGAAGAGCAGCTACCTATTCTACTTGTGCTTGAACTTAACCAAATAAAAAACTGTCCGTAAAAAAAATGATAAACCCCTGGAAAAACAAGAAGAATAGCAGCTACCTATTCTACTTGTGCTTGAACTTAACCAAATAAAAAACTGTCCGTAAAAAACAAAATTGCATGCAATTTCCCCTCCTAGCCGCCACCACTACTACAAAAAAAAAGGTAATTAGTGATGGTTCAAAATCGTCATTACAGACTATTTTTTTTAACCATCTGATTTTATGGGTTTGTGATAATATGTGATCATTACAGACGGTTTTTGAACCATTTGTGAAAAAAGCTATCATAGACATCAAAACTTCATGCTCACCTGAGATCAAGACGGGGGACGACCAGTGTAACATTCCAATTCTAAGTCCTTGCTTCAAATGTAAGAAAATGAGTAGAAATTAAAACTTTTCTTGCATCTTGAAGTCCTTGAACATTTCTGTAATTCTTGTAAAAGGAATTATGGAAATCAAAAATCAAAATCCTCAATTGACTCCAATAAAAAACCTCCTTGGTAGAAATCTTGTGTCCAACCTTGGAAATAATTTTCTTTGGACCCAGGGATGGTGTGTGATACCTCGGAATTATTTCATAATTTTTAGAAATTATTTGATAATTTTTTGAGGCAAGTCAAATCAACAAAAACTCTGGTAAAACCCTAACTCAATCCTTTTGGAATTTCTGGAGAAAAATGCATTGCATGAAAATCTCTGGAAATTTTATGTAAGGATAAACCTAAAGTCAGAAAGCTCCAGTTAAATTTTCATAAATTTTGGAGTTGTTTTGCTATCCCGATTCAATCCTCAAAAATCAACTGTTTAATTCAAACCCTATCTGGTTTTCACTATTCCTTAGGCGCGAGTCAGACTCGGGCTCGAGCCACTTGATTTGGTTCAATCAACTAACTGACCTGGCGCGGTCGCTCGGGCGCGAGCGTTGTGTATCGTCGGATCGGCATCGTGCGACCCACGCTTGCGTGAACGTTCGGACCGTCCGAACGTCTCGCGTAGTGTGAGCCGTCCGGTTTGGAGATAACGGCCTGGATTGAGTGAACGTTCGGACCGGCCGATCGTCCCTTTCATTTGAACTGTTCAATTTAGATCCAACGGTGGCCGCATCGTCTCCTTCCTCGCGTCTGAGCAAACGTTGCAGTTGAGTCAAGCCATGGCGTAAGCAGAGGAGAGGGGAGCAGCGTAGGGTCACCTCAGTGATCACCTATAAACGGCTCCTTCTGCTCGCATTAATTGTCCGTCGTGCACCGCCCTCAAACATCCATTTCTCAACTGCTCCCATCACTCTCAGAGCTCTCATGGCAAGTTTGACTCGAGGGGGATTATTGTCATTGCTCTCTGCCATTTCCTCTATTTAAACTCCCTTGTTTCCTCTCTTGGCTTCTTTTAGCATTTTCACAACTCTAGCTAGCACCTTACTACTTGTTTGAGCTTGATTTACCCGAAGACACTTCGGCTGCCATTGCCGAGCTTCAAAATTTCGGTGAAGGCGGTAACTCAGTGGCTCTCACTGTCCAATTCTTGCTCTCTCGCTCAATTTCACTTATCTTTCTCAGGGCTTGGCTGAATTTGGATTTTCTCTGTTTCGGCCGAAGTTCATCCCCTTTTCTTCTTCCTCAGCGCCGGAGCAGCTCCAACCTTTCTCTATGTCTCTCCCGTGCTCAGGTAGCTCCACTTTAGTTCTTAGATGCTTGACACTTGCTTACTTGGACCGTAGCGGAGCTTCTTTGCATTTTTCATTTTCGACCGTTTTTTGTCACCTCTGTCAACTCCGGCTTGCCGGCGTTCTAGACCGCCGCACCCGCAAATTATGGTGCCTGTGTGTGCGCAAAACTATTGCGGACCCATTTTGTGCCTTAGCTCGCGCCGCCGTGACCAGAGTCGCCGGTGGTGAGCCTCCCTTCACCGTCGTTTTTGTCGGGCGAACTGTGCGCGAGCGTTTAGAACGTAGTTCTCTGGGGACCGTCGATCTTTAGATCAACGGTTCGGGTTCGAATGAATGTTCGGACCGCCCGAACGCGGCGATCCACATGGACCGTTGATCCGAGATCAACGGTCCGGATCCACATGAACGTTCGGACCGTCCGAACGGTTCGATCCGCGTGGACCGTTGGATCCAAGATCAACGATCCGGTTCGCGTGAACGTTCGGATCGCTCGAACGCTTCGATCCGTGAACCGTTGGATCCAAGATCAATGGTTCCGGATCCGCGCGAACGTTCGGACCGCCCGAATATTTCGATCAACATGGATCGTTGGATCCAAGATCAACGGCTCATACGTGTGTGAACGTTCGGACCATCCGAACGTCCCGATCCACGTGGACTGTTGGATCTAAATCCAACGGTGGGGTTGGTGAGCCACGTGAGCACGCCTTGTCCCGTGGACTTGGACCATTGGATCTAAGATCAACGATCCAAGTTCGTCCACGTCGTTTTAATTTCGGATTTTCCCGAAAGGATTATTTGTTAACTAAAAAATACCATTAACTTGTAAAATGCATAACTATTTCTCTGTAAACTATTTTTGAGTGAATCCAATTTTGTTGGATTCCTCTATTAATGAGCTTACTGTGAAAATTAGTTTTGAACATGTTGCTTTTCCCAATTTAATTACAATGAATAGTAGCATTTGTGATTTATAAGGCTAAGCAAATTTGTTTTGCTCATATCTTTTGCATTAAGAATCCAAATCAATTAGTTCTTGTCGCTAAATTCCTTATAAATCATGCTCTTACTGCTGTAAAATTTTGAAAGCATTCGGAGAAATTTTGCTGTTGAGTCTTGGTGTTTTCTTTGTTCTTATCGATTCTTTTTCGCTCTTTCGTTAGGTTTCAACGATTGTGTTAACCACGAGAGTGATCCTCAGCAACATATTGAGCAGCAGCAACCAGGCAAGCAGTTTAATCATGTTAATCACAGTATTTTTCAAGTCTAATATATTGATTTCAACTTGTATGTATGCATTGCTATTTTGTTGTTAAATTATGGTTAGATGATCCTATAGTTGCATACTCTGTAGGTAAATGATTATCCTCTACTACCTGAGCCTAGGTTATTTGCTGTGATTAGAGTTCGTTGGATGAGCTCTTGTCACTTAGTAGATTGCGATTTGAAATTGCTTAGAAATGCTTAGTTTCGGTAGTAATGGGCGATCATCGATTTAGTCGATGATCTTGATCACACAAATCTAATTATTATTCCATTATGTCCAGCACTTGTGCTTTGTTACTTTGTAAAGTCAAAAACTGAAAATAAAATTGTTTTAGACTTGGGCACAATGGTATGTTGGTGTGATCTTTTGGTGTGAATGGAATGGTGCCTAAGTCATCAAGGACCGAGTTACTTGTGTCACTAAGCCAAGCGCTTTTGCGTGCTAACTACACGAGAGGGATATGGGACCTCTCTTGACTTAGTACTTTGGCGTGTGTTAGCTCCGAGTCGCAGAAGGTGGGTTGTGTGTGTTGTGTGAAAAAGGATCTGTGTTTTTATGTTGGGTGTGCGGTGGTGGAGATTCCGTGTAGGTTCTCCACCTCGAGGGGCATCCTAGTTGTACAAGGCTTTTCCCGTGAGGGGCAGTTGACCGAGGTTTTACGGTGACTCCGACACAACGTATGGGTTTCTGTCCATACGGGTGACTCGCAGTTAATGCATAATATTGGAAATGTCTCGTAGGACTTAGCCGTGCCGGCATACCAAAGGAAGTGTGCTAATCATGTGGCAAAAAGACAGTCTGGCGTGTGGGTATATTGGTACACCCCTGCAGGGATAAAACTATTCGAATAGCCTCGTCCTAGGTTATGGACATGCTTGGTAAGATCGTGCAAGAACTAGACTACAACCTTTTAAATTAAAATTTGACATGGTTGGCATGAGTGGGTAATTCATGATATTGTTGTGGTGACTAGTGGTTAGTCACTTCCAGGATGTGTTCGTCATCTATCTATCGTTATTATTGTTGTCTTTTACTGTTATTTGAACATTAAAAACAAATTTGCCAACTTGCTTTCAAATGTACTATCTTATTGCAAATAAAGATTGCTTTATGTCAAAAATAAAACATACAGCCTTCACTCAAATAAGCTTGCATGTAGCATATGTATAGGTCTGTTACTCTACACGTAAGTCTTGCGGAGTATAATTTTTGTACTCATTTGCTTTGCTTAACTATTTGTTGCAGAGGAGGAAGGTGAGCCCCAAGGGCCTCACTTTTGTGAGATGTGCTGCGGATTTGACGACTAGCTTGGCGGCCCGGTCGGTGCCTTGTGGGTTAAAGGCACACTGATTGGCTCTTTTGTTTATGGCCATCTTGTGGAACTTTTACTTCCGCTGTTTAAATTATTTGTATGACTTTGGGCCGGTCGGCCTCTCTTTTGTAATCATTTACTATATATGTCTTTGGATCTGTTAAGTTCTACTTCGGTTCTATGTGAATGAATGGAATTGATGCATGACTTTTTGTAAAGAGGTGTGTATACTGCATTTCTGGAAAGTATACATGTCTCGAGTCTCGGTTTATTTGATTTGTGATGCTAGAACCGAATGGATGGTTAAGCATTACAAGCCTGATAAACCGGGGTCTCACAACCAGATCTGGCGGTAATGGTCGAGCCAAAATGTCTGCTCACCGGAGGCACCGTGAAATAGCAGTTGCGTCTCCTTACTGAACCGCGTCGGGGAATCGATGGTGGTAGCCGAAGCTCGACGTGGGGAGGGGAGAGAGAGAGACTAATTAAAGACAAGGTGTGGTGGCTATAATATATAAGGACAATGTGAAAACATTTCACCTCGCACGTGCGTGTTCAAAAATATTTGCCCTCCCGCGCTGTGAATCAAAAACAGTTTCAAACAAAAACCGTCTGTGATGTAATATCACAGACAATTCTTATTCAGAGTTAGGCATTTCAAGTCATGATAAAATCACAAAGCTAGGCATTTTAAGTCATTGTAAAATCAGGGAGTAAGGTATTTCAAGTCATAGTAAAATCACAGAGTTAGGCAATTCTTCAAGCCATGGTAAAATCAGAGAGTTAGACATTTCAAGTCATGGTAAAATCAAGAAAATACTTATCACAGACGGTTTTTAATACACACCATTTGTGATGAGGACGGGAAGTCACAGACGGTTCGTGTTAAAAATCGTCTGTGATACTTCACAGACGGTTCTGAATGTGATACTTCACATACGATTTTCAACACAAACCGTCTGTGATATTACCTCTTCGTATAAGGTTTCTAATGCAGCCAGTAATATAGACGGTCACTAAACCAAAACCGTGTGTGGTTGTATTTAATACAGACAGTTTTGGTCAACTGTCTATGATTAGGCGTCCAGTATTAACTTTATTGTAGTGTGCACTGCATTGCACTATGCTTATATAACATCTCAAATTTTTCTCTTTTCTAAAATTTACTTCAAATTAATTAATTCAAAGTGTTGGACTTCTTTTGGAGTTTTTGCATATATTTAAATCCAAATCCGAAATTAAAATCCTATTTCCACAGTCTCAATTCCAAACTCGTCGCTAAATTCCTAATTCAAATTTTGTAATATGAATTTCCTTGCAAAACGACTAGGCCATTTTTTCCATCTTCTTTTTCTTTTCCTTCTTTCTTCTTGCTTTCTTTCT
This sequence comes from Hsuehochloa calcarea, assembly GCA_036346395.1. Taxonomy (NCBI): domain Eukaryota; kingdom Viridiplantae; phylum Streptophyta; class Magnoliopsida; order Poales; family Poaceae; genus Hsuehochloa; species Hsuehochloa calcarea. The sequence goes on from CM070601.1 coordinate 36,713,080, forward strand.
TTCTTTCCTCCTTGTCATTGCTCTGCTTGCACCGAACCGTGCTTGCGCCGCCTGTGTCATCACTGTGCCGCTCGCACCATACCGACACCCGACTAAGCCATGTCGTGCCCATGCACGCCCGAGCCGCACACGAGCCACGTCGTGCTGCACCCGTCGCATCGCGCGTGTCTAGTGCGTGGCCCACACAGCCCGCGCGTGTCATGGCCATGTCAACCACATCATGCCTCTGCGCCGTCTGCATCGTCATCAAGTTCCACCATCCCTGATCTCATTCAATCCCTTTGTTACCGCATTTCATCAATATTATTGCCGGTTCGGTAGTTTTCAATTCAAGCAACGAATGTCACCGACGTTCGTACTCGTGGCCGCGTCGATTCAAATTCCGTTCTAGCCTATAAATGGAAGTCAGAGCATACCTTCTACCCACTTTGCACATCCTGTAAACCCATAGCTACCGGAGCTCTGTCGTCATTGAATTCGTCGTCTTCTCGAGCGCCAGCCGCCAACTCGCTTCGTGCTCTGTTCGCTCCGGTGAGAAACTCGATGTCCTAACCATGCCACATTGTGTTCCTGTGCTCTGCCATCATTTCCCCTCAATCAATTTCAAATTTGGTTGTAGATCATCGCTGAATTTTGTTGCCTTCTTCCCCTAGACCAAAACTTCCCCGTCGCCTGATCTTCTTCTTTGGTGAGACCCAAGCCATGCTTTGTGCAACATCATGGCCACATCGTCACTGGACCAAGCCATCGCCGTCATCTTCACCATTGCCAGCGCCATTACCCCATCGCCTCAGTCACCCCTGAGCCTCCCCGACTCACCTGGCAGCTTCCTCAAATGCCCACGCCACCACACCGTCGGTGCCTTCGCATGGCCACACGCGCCGCCGCCGCCAACTCATTGCCCCTCCGGCGCCGCCACCACCACCCATGGATGGGAAACCCTATTCGGGTTCCATTTTTTGGGTCGTCGGCCACTCCTGTGCCGCTCAGGGCCTCCTCTTCTCTATTTTGTGATGTGCTATCTATGTATTGCTCATTGAGTCCATCATATTAGTGGCCCCACAAGTCATTCACTACCTCCTTTGCACTCTCTCTCACTAACAAAAGGGCCCCACGTGTCAGCTCTTTAGTTTTAATCAATTATTTCTGAAAAGGAATGTTCCAGTGAATATTGACATCTTTCTCATTTTCAGTCGTTTCCAATTCCTTTAAACTTCCGGATGCTTGTTATCTTTCATACGAACTCTAATTCAATCGATTCTTCTTCCTAAATTCATAATCTCTCTATTGGTACTAATTTTATAAGTTTTTAGATTTTATTTATTTTTTGTTATTTATTTGGCCTCGATTCGCGTGTGTAGAGTCCAGCGCCACTGAAGTCAATTTGGACAAACCGGATGCAGTGGCCTCATCCTTCAGTGAAAAGGCAAGTCTCCTTTGTTCATATTGTACTTATATTTTCCCAGTCCAGTTTAAGTTTCAAAATTAGTATAGTTGTTATTTACATAAAATGATAGTTCAAAACCTATGTTGTTAGTTAATCCTAACTTTGTTAATGTCTTCATTGGATATTGTTATCCTCGAACCTTTGTTACTCTAGTATAGAAAATCCATGGTATTGATTACATTATTGTTGGATTAATTAATACGATATAATTTCTTAGACATGCGTTGTCAATCATGATCACACATTGGGAGGAAATTATTATTACCTTTGATGCAAATCTTTTTGAGAAATGTATGCCAATAGGTATTACCATTGATTTATAAAATAAAATAGTGAAAAAAATTTAGACTTAGGCGGATGGCAAGTTCAGGCGGGTGTAGCTAGAGTACGAGAACTTGTAACGTGTTAAGTTCCGCCTAGGTCATATTAAGAACAGACGCTTGTGTCTATCAAACCGAGAAATACCGTACAACCATATGTCATAAATGGGAAGGTCCTAGTTGAATAATTTACTAAGTCCATACATTCAGCTCGTAGGCTATAGATGGTAAGAGTTACCTGGATCCATGTCCGACCAGGTTACCCCCCACAACAATGAGGTTCAGGTCGATGGTAATTGACATCCATGACTTGGGGTTAAGCTCATCTGGTGGGCTAATGTAAGAATAAAGTATTGTAAAAGACTTGTGATAATCACTTAGTCGCACACCTTTGGAAGTCTGTCAAACGGACATTATAAGTTAATTATCTCATGTGGGTCAAGCTATATAGCCTCTCTGAGTGTAAAACTATTCGAATAACCATGCCCACCGTCAAGGGCGGGTAAGGTGTGTTTTCCCATGGTAGATTTTAGTTTTGTTTTCAAATAATTATTTTGGGAATCTAGGAGTAGTTGGAACTTTTGGATTGTTGTGCTAGCAGCTAGAGCCCTATACTCTTTAATCCTTAGCAGCTAGAACCTCGATGCTAGTTACTGGTAGATAGAACCTTCACTAGTGAATCAATTAATTTATTTACTAAAACTATGTTTGTCAAATTTATTTTATGTAAAATGTTTAAACACATAATATTATTTTGTGCAAAAGAAACATATAAGCCACATTTGTTAAAGCTATGTATATGCATTTTTTCCAAGACTTACGGAGTACTTTATGTACTCACGTGCTACACTCAAATTAAATCTCAAAAGCCTTCAATGACACGTTGGAGGATTACGACTACTTCACATGTGTCTTTGATGAAGGACACCTGGAGTACTAGGCTAGGCTCCCTAGTCGAATTCTAGTAGGCAATTTGATGGGTCACCACTCAGAGTTTATTATTTGTTGTTTCCGCTGCAGTAAGACTTGAGGTCATGTGACCTTTATTGTAGTAATTGGCCTTAAGGACGGTACTTTGTTGTTACTTTTATATTAATTGTGATTCGAACTTGTTATCAACTTTGTATCCACTGTGTACACTAGCTACTGATCAAGGATTGTTGTATAAATACACAGAGGGTTCAGATTTAGAAATCCAATCCCGACACCTCTATAACAGTTATGATGAGGACATCCCTACTATGGATACAGCCGCACCTACACATACAACTCATCCACTACAAAGACCTCTTACCTGAGCTCGTGCTCGCCAACTTAATTATCAGGTGAATTCGTTCCTATGTTTATATATTATTGAGAATAAACCGCTACCTAATGCAAGTGATTTAATTGTACTTAGGAACATGGGAACAGATCAAGGAGAGGCTTTTGGAGTCATGGACATGCATGGAAGACATAATGAAGGTCACCACGTCACTTTGTGTCCGTGTCAAGCAAGAGTTCGAGTTGGGCTCGTTCTGGATTCGAATTCGGACTGCTGCGATAGTACTAAGTTCAAACAGACGTAACTTCTTCATACGGACTCCGTTTGGGGTGATTCTGGACTTCATGGAAAGCTTATCAAGTCTACTTTCCAACGGATCCAAGATCATCATCAAACTCCATCCGAGTCGGCCACAATCATCAAAAGAGTTCACGTCTATTTCTAAGTCCGAGTCAAACGGGTGCTGCATCACCTCCACTTGGGCCCATGGGCCTTGTAACCCTAGGGCGCGCCCACCACTTCGCTGGCCGCCACCCCCTGGCCGTCTCCCTATATAGGAGCCGCCATCTCCTTTTTTCTAGAACTTGGATTTCGTTTGATTAGTTTCTCCATTGTGAAAACTCTCGTTCTTCGCTTGTGTCGACTAGACCAACCGTAAAGGACCTCTGCGGAATCCCACCTTCTGAACTCAATCATATATTTACAATTCAGATTGCTTTTTACCTCGTTCTTGCTTGTTCTTCGATTGCTTGCAGGAATTGATCCTCGTGATCAGGTCAACTGGGTCTTTGGCACGGTTGATAACGACTAGGTGGTTAGTTCAGCGATTGCTTGGTTCGTGCGTCTTTGCGTCGTAGCTTCGGATCGTGAGAGTTGACCATCATCCAATCGGAATTTACCCCTCTCACCGAAAGATCGGGACAACAGAGTATATCAAGTGGTATCAGAGCTACAGTTCATCATCCATACCTAGAGTCCAGAAAATTGCCCAAAAAAAATCGCATCTACCATCCATACCGAGCCCTTTGAGCCTCGCAATTTTTTCTTCTCAGTGCATTACATTGTTGAACTTTCGGTTGCATCGTTGTGTCTTTTGCTGGTCTTAGAGTCTAGTTCCTTTAGAGTTTCGAGTTCTGTTCACGTTTGGTCTCACCGCTGCGGTTGAGTTCGACAGACCATCTAGGGAGGCTTTGCCCTTGCTGATCTCGGAAAAGGAAACCTTGCCCAATTCGAGACAAAGAAACAAGCGTGGTGATCGCAAAAAAGAGAGAAAAATAGAGAGAAAAAAAAACAGAGAAAAAAAAACAAAAAAAAACAGAGAGAAGACAAAAAAAAAAGAAACGCACATAACTTTTGCATACGACCTCCGATTGGGAACGAGAAGATACATCCGAAAAAGCTTAAGTCAGGATCATCCGAGTATTTTATCAAACGCGTACGCCCCCGGACGTGCGCGCGGAAAACTTCGACCCCGAAAAACGTCGTTTAGGGCCTCAAACGGGCTCAAGCGGTATAAACCGAGAAAAATTCAAGTTTCTCGGAATTTGCTCAAAATTGACAGAGCCCTTTTACAAGTGATTCTAAGGTTCCCCGCGAAGACGGCATCCTTTTTCGAGCTTCCAAACTCCGTGTGCGACGTTCTCCAGTTCTGTAGCGCCGTGTTTTCGTTTGTGTTCTAGGCTCGCGTCTCTAGTACGGTCTAGCCTAGGACCAGCAACTAACCGGCGTTGAACGATTTTTCAGCTTGCATTCACTGAGTCAATTATTGCTAATCCTTGCTACCATATTGAAGCCTTCCGAGCTCCACTTCCTACTAACTCAGCAGGTTCTGTTCCTTGCAATCGTTGTGCTAATCGCAAGTGAGATTACCACGAACCAGCCACCGGTTGTGCCACCTCCTTGCTGCGTTGGTAAGAGCTTGTAAGAACCTGGTAAGGCATTGTGAGAGAGTGACTTGTGAAACTCAAAGAACCTAGTAGTTCATAGAGATATATACACTGTGATTTGTTCTTTTCTTTGATACTAACAATGGCAGGTTCATGGAATAGCATGCCCAATGTTGAGGATGCGCCTCTCACGCCTCGCACGAAAGACATCATGCAGCAATTTGCACACTTATTGAGTCAACATTCAGAGCGTCTTGAGGCGGTTCTAGATCGCACCAATGACGGTCTTGCTGCGATTGTTACACGTGTGGAGCAGCTAGAGAGAGCTCCACCTCCTGCTGCTGCTGTCGGCGTTGCACCACCACGCCGTAACACATCCGTTGCTAGCTCATTGGCCGATGAGATAGAAGATGAAGTGAACCCATATGTTGCTGATACGGAGTCCGATGGTGGTTTCAATCCCAACAATGGTCGTGATCATCGGCAACGACACGTCAATCGACAAGGTATGCGAAGAGACCCACCACGTGAGGTACATGATCGTAATGATGCACTTGGTAAAATTAAATTCACTATGCCTCCTTTTCTTTGGAAAATATGATCCCGATGCTTACCTCACATGGGAGTTAGTCGAGACCAAAAATTTGCTTGCCATGAATTTCCTGAAAATAAAGAGGTTAGGGCTGCTACTAGTGAGTTCACTGACTTTGCATCTATATGGTGGAATGAATTGTGCCGTAATGAACAAAACATACCTAGAACATGGAATGCTATGAAGAGAGCTATGAGAGCTAGATTTGTGCCTTCATATTATTCTCGTGATTTGCTGAATAAATTACAACGTTTAAGACAAGGTAGTAATACAAGAGAAGACTACTATCAAGAATTGCAAACCGGTATGTTACGTTGTGGTTTAGAAGAAATCAAGATGCTAGAATGGCTAGATTTTTAGGAGGGCTTAACCGAACATTCGTGACATTCTAGATTATAAGGAGTATAATTCTATCACCCGTCTGCTCCATCTTGCTTGTAAAGTGAACGTGAAGTGCGGGGAAGACAGTCCTCGCTCCCGGGCTCTTTTGGAGTTTCTTTGCGGTAGGCAAAATCAGTGCGATCCGTGGCAGGGGCACCATCCCCGCTTGTCCTGCAGTAGCCGTCCTCCCATCCCCTCTGGTCATGGCGACTAGCAAGCACCACTCCCCGAGCCTCCGACGTAAGGAAATCAACTCGGTTCAAGAAGCTCGTGGCTCTACCTCGGTTGCTTCCACCGCGAACACGAGACATACAATGCCATCGCGCAAAGGCTTCGGGCACATAATGAGAGATTGCCCAAATCAGCGGGCACTTCTTGTTAGAGATGATGGTGAGTATACTTCATCCAGTGATATTGATGAAGAACATTCATTGCTTGTAACTGACCCCGCAGGTGAGCAATTTGAACCCGAACATGACGAAGAACGCTTTTGGTGAAACAAGTGATAAATTTTGAGCATAATTGTGAAGCGTGTCCTCGATGCTCAAATGAAGCGTGCTGAACAGAATCAACACCACAATCTGTTTCAAACAAAATTTGTGGTCAATGAGCGTTCTTGTCGTGTGATTATTGATGGAGGAAGTTGCAATAATTTGGCTAGCATTGATATGGTTGACAAGCTTGCCTTGATCACACAACAACACCTCGCCCTTACCACATTCAATGGTTTAATTCATGTGGTAAGTCAAGGTAACTCGCATTGTCAGAGTACACTTTTCTATTGGCTCATATCGTGATTTTGCTGATTGCGATGTCGTACCTATGCAAGCATGTTCATTACTGCTAGGTAGACCATGGCAATATGATAATGACACTGCATCATGGTAGGACTAATCAATATACTCTCATGTCTAAAGGAAAGCGAATCACATTGCTACCCATGTCTCCAGAAGCAATTTTAAAAGATGAATTAGAAAGAGTGGATAGAGATAAAGAGAGTAGCAAAACTAAAAATCAGATTGTAGCTAAGGAACTTGCACTGCATAAGAAGAAGCAACCTCGTGCTAAGGAAGGTGAAATTAGATTGAATGGTTCTGTTTTGTTAGCTACCAAGTCTGATATGAGTGAGGTAGAAGCTGGTAATTCTGGTTGCTATGCTTTGGTGTGCAAAGCAACTTTGTTTTCATTTGAGGATATGCCCCCCTCTTTGCCTCCTGCTGTTACTCACCTTTTGCAGGAGTATGACGATGTATTTTCAAGTGAGATACCACCGGGCTACCTCCAATTAGGGGCATTGAACATCAGATTGACTTGATCCCAGGAGCTTCACTACCCAACCGTGCGCCATACCGTACAAACCCGGAGGAGACTAAGGAGATTGAGCGTCAAGTGCAAGACTTGCTTGACAAAGGGTACGTACGCGAGAGCCTTAGTCCATGTGCTGTTCCTGTACTTTTGGTTCCAAAGAAAGATGGTTCATGGCGTATGTGTGTTGATTGTAGAGCTATCAATAACATTACAATTAGATATCGTCATCCTATTCCTAGGTTAGACGACATGCTTGATGAATTAAGTGGCTCTATTTTATTTTCTAAAGTTGACTTGCGTAGTGGATATCACCAAATTCGCATGAAATTAGGAGATGAATGGAAAACAGCGTTCAAAACTAAGTTCGGTTTGTATGAGTGGTTAGTGATGCCTTTCGGTTTAACTAATGCACCTAGTACTTTCATGAGATTGATGAATGAAGTATTGCGTACTTTCATTGGTAAATTTGTAGTGGTTTATTTTGATGATATATTGATATATAGCAAATCGTTAGAGCAACATCGTGACCATTTACGTGCTGTTTTTAATGCTTTACGTGATGCACGTTTATTCGGTAACCTTGAGAAGTGCACCTTTTGCACCGATAGAGTCGCGTTTCTTGGCTATGTTGTTACTCCACAGGGAATTGAAGTTGATCAAGCTAAGGTTGAAGCAATACAGAGTTGGCCGACTCCTAACACGGTCACACAGGTGCGAAGCTTTTTAGGACTGGCTGGATTTTATCGCCGCTTCGTGAAGGATTTTAGCACAATCGCTGCACCATTGAATGAGCTCACTAAGAAGGCGTGCTATTTGTGTGGAGCGCCGCACAGAGAACGCATTCACCACACTGAAAGATAAGTTAACACATGCACCCCTACTCCAACTCCCTGATTTTAATAAAACTTTTGAACTAGAATGTGATGCTAGCGGAATTGGTTTAGGTGGCGTGTTGTTACAAGAAGGTAAACCGATAGCATACTTCAGTGAGAAGTTGAGTGGGCCTAGTCTGAACTATTCTACTTATGATAAGGAATTATATGCACTATTTCGAACTTTAGAAACTTGGCAACACTATTTATGGCCCAAAGAATTTGTTATACATTCTGATCATGAATCTTTAAAGCATATTCAAGTCAAAGTAAACTAAATCGTGAGACACGCAAGGTGGGTTGAGTTTATTGAGTCTTTTCCTTATATCATAAAACATAAGAAGGAAAGGAGAATGTTATTGCTGATGCTTTGTCTAGGAGATATACCATGCTTTCACAACTTGACTTTAAAATTTTTGGATTAGAGACCATTAAAGAGCAATATGTGCATGATGCTGATTTTACGATGTCTTGTTGAATTGTAAAGAAGGGAAAACGTGGAATAAATTTATCATTAATGATGGGTTTGTGTTTGAGCTAACAAGCTATGCATCCCAAATAGCTCGTTCGCTTGTTGTTGTTACAGAAGCGCATGGAGGCGGGTGATGGGACACTTTGGCGTGAAGAAAACAGAGGATATACTTGCGATCATTTCTTTTGGCCAAAGATGAGACGGACGTCGAGCACTATGTTGCTCATTGCACTACATGTCAAAGAGCTAAGTCACGACTTAATCCTCATGGTTTATACATGCCTCTACTGCTCCTAGCGCCCATGGGAAGATATTTCGATGGACTTTGTTTTAGGATTGCCTAGAACACAAAAGGGAGAGATAGCATATTCGTGGTTGTTGATCGATTTTCCAAGATGGCTCATTTTATACCATGTCATAAGAGCAATGATGTGCCCATATTGCTGATTTATTCTTTCGTGAAGTTGTTCGATTACATGGTGTACCTAATACTATAGTTTCGATCGTGATGCCAAATTTCTTAGCCATTTTGGCGAACTTTATGGGCTAAATTGGGGACTAAGTTGTTATTTTCTACTACTTGTCATCCCCAAACCGATGGACAAACCGAAGTTGTGAATAGAACATTATCTACAATGCTTAGGGTGTGTTGAAAAAGAATTTAAAATGTGGGAAGAATGCTTGCCTCATATTGAGTTTGCTTATAATCGTTCCGCATTCTACTACCAAGATGTGCCCTTTGAGGTTGTTTATGGTTTTATGCCTCGTGCTCCTATTGATTTAATGTTTCTTCCATCTTCCGAGAAATTGAATTTTGATGCTAAACAACGTCTTGAATTGATTTTAAAATGCATGAGACAACCAAGGAGAATATAGAGCGCATGAATGCTAAATATAAACTTGTCGGGCAATCGGGGAGGAAACATCTAACTTTTGAACCAGTGATCTTGTTTGGTTGCACTTGAGAAAAGATAGGTTCCCCTGAATTGAGAAAGTCAAAATTGATGCCTAGAGCCGATGGCCCTTTCAAAGTGTTAAAAAGATTAATGATAATGCATACAAGCTTGAACCGCTGCAGATTTTGGGGTTAGTCCCACATTTAACATTGCGATTTGAAGCCATACTTGGGAGAAGAGGACGTGCTTGAGTCGAGGACGACTCAAATGCAAGAAGGAGAGGATGATGAGGACATCCCTACTATGGATACAGCCGCACCTACACATACAACTCGTCCACTACAAAGACCTCTTACCCGAGCTCGTGCTCGCCAACTTAATTATCAGGTGAATTCGTTCCTATGTTTATATATTACTGAGAATAAACCGCTACCTAATGCAAGTGATTTAATTGTACTTAGGAACATGGGAACAGATCAAGGAGAGGCTTTTGGAGTCATGGACATGCATGAAAGACATAATGAAGGTCACCACGTCACTTTGTGTCTGTGTCAAGCAAGAGTTCGAGTTGGGCTCGTTCTGGATTCGAATTCGGACTGCTGCGATAGTACTAAGTTCAAACAGTCGTAACTTCTTCATACGGACTCCGTTTGGGGTGATTCTGGACTTCATGGAAAGCTTATCAAGTCTACTTTCCAACGGATCCAAGATCATCATCAAACTCCATCCGAGTCGGCCACAATCATCAAAAGAGTTCACATCTATTTCTAAGTCCGAGTCAAACGGGTGCTGCGTCACCTCCACTTGGGCCCATGGGCCTTGTAACCCTAGGGGCGTGCGCCCACTTCGCTGGCCGCCACCCCCTGGCCGTCTCCCTATATAGGAGCCGCCATCTCCTTTTTTCTAGAACTTGGATTTCGTTTGATTAGTTTCTCCATTGTGAAAACTCTCGTTCTTCGCTTGTGTCGACTAGACCAACCGTAAAGGACCTCTGCGGAATCCCACCTTCTGAACTCAATCATATATTTGCAATTTAGATTGCTTTTTACCTCGTTCTTGCTTGTTCTTCGATTGCTTGCAGGAATTGATCCTCGTGATCAGGTCAACCGGGTCTTTGGCACGGTTGATAACGACTAGGTGGTTAGTTCAGCGATTGCTTGGTTCGTGCGTCCTGCGTTCGTAGCCTGGATCGTGAGAGTTGACCATCATCCAATCGGAATTTACCCCTCTCACCGAAAGATCGGGACAACAGAGTATATCACTACCTCTATAACAGTTATGAAGGTATTTAAAGGAAAATTAAAACCCTTTACTACATCCTTATAGGCCGATAATCAGTTTAAGTGATGAGAATCCAGCTAGGGACATCGTCCGACGAGCTATACGATTTCGAGCAATTCCCGACCAGCAAACTGGTCAGGAGACATGGCAGTTTCCCATGTGACTAATGGGAAAGTGGTTATTGGTGTATCTTGCAACTTACGATAGTTCGCTAAAATATGTGACATTTCAAGACTCTACTAAAGAACGTGCATCAAGATTAGATGTGCCTTTAGTGATATTAACTACCACCCCTTCAATAAATGTAAAGGGGATAGCCTACGTACTTTGTAATAAGATCTCGACGATTAAGTGAATCATCATTTGGATTCATGTTCATCGATTCCAAAACACCCCATTGTATTCTAATACAAATACTCAATGTGTCCACAACAATAAACCATCTTCGTTTTGAAACTGTTCTCATATCATTTTCCCGGATAAGTTCGATAGGGGACATAGTATTCCGATCATCGATAATTGGTGCTAGAAGGAGGGCGCCATCAAATTGAAGATCATCATCGTTGTGATGTTCTTGAGTCCTCAGCAATGGACGAGAAATCCTTCGATGTTGTCGATTATGCCCACGTCACAATGGAGGACTACATCGCCGAGGAGGCATGCAAATGCGACTTCTTCGATGAGTACGCTCTCGAGGAAAAACTTTTGTCGCCTTTAATCTAACCCATTGGGAGTTAGGCGATGGGGACATCAGTTCCACCCTCATGCAAGTCAAAAGGCGGCTATGTTCCAACTCCTATCTCAACTGGAGAGACAAGTCACCACGATGTTCATTCCGTGGTGATTCATGATGATCTCAATGATGGAGACTATGTAGAGGCAATGGAAGAATCGTCTCTAGAATATCTACTACATTTACTCCAAGGTCTCGACTACTACCTCTCCCCTGATGAGGATGGGACGTTCTCACCATCTGTCTGCTCTATGTTTCATGAATGTGTAGCTGTCAGCACTAGCGAGACCAACGAACAATGGGCAACAGATGAACATTGTGAGTCCTAGGAGCAGACCGAACGTGTGGCGCAGGAGCAACGCAATCAACTCCTTGCTGCCAAGCAAAAGGCAATGGAGGAGGCCGGTCTTCAGTACCACGACAGCGTGCCGGGGACATCCAGTAGACCTACCATTAATGCTAGTGGCGAACAATGTTTGCTGACCATGCCCCAGGTCGTCTGAGCATGACAATAAGAGATTTAAATGTTGTACTGTCACCCTCACAAGTAGAAACTCCTGTCGGCAGGGTGCGTACACTTTCAAGTGCAATTGCTAACCACCAGATGGGAGAAAATGATGAACATGACCTTCTGATCATTCGTTCAATGGCTGTCGACCTGCAAGAGGCTGTTGTAGAAGTGTAGAGACTTTTGCTACCATCAAGGTCTCAAAGCAGCTCTAGAGCAGACCAGTTTGATTCTAGACATCACCATCACAGTAGTAACCTTCATCAAGAAGACGCTTCACCTCAGCGAAACATGTTTGATAGATTAGACCCAGTGAGCACTCTAATCGTGGTCGTAGAAGACATCGTTCTCCTAATAATTATGATGAAGGTGATAATGTCCGACCACGATTGAGGCCATATATAGGGTGCAAGGCTCTCTCACTTGTGCTAAGCGTTGTTGACTAGCCTAAAAATTTCAAGCTAGGGAATCTAGAGAGCTTCTATGGGATGCAAAATCCCTCATAATTCCTCCAAATGTACACTACCTTAGTCCAAGCTGTAAGCGGTGATGAAAAGGTAATGGCAAACTACTTACCAACTATACTAAAAGGATCTGCTAGGTTTTGGCTGGTTAACCAACCTGAAAATTCTACATTTAGTTGGGAAAATTTGTGCTATGCCACTGTTGGCAACCATAAATTTTGTTATACAAAACCCGAAAAAGAGGATAATTTGCATCGTCTTCGACATATTTCAAAGAAAATCTATATCTATTTGTTAAAAGATTTGTAGAGATGCATAATAGTATCCCAAATATAATTGATAATTATTTTATTCAACCAGTCAAACAGGCGGTGCGGTACAAAAGATTCACAGAGGATCTTAACATCAACCCACCAAGAACCGTGTCATGGCTATTCAACATGGCTGGTCGCTATACGGATGCTCATGAAGTTGTAGAATGGAATCATATGGTTGAGAAGGTTCATACACTACCACAGCCAAATATCTAAGGTTCTAATAAAAAAAGAATCTAAGAAACTAACCAGACCTTACGGCCACAAAGGTAAGGCCAAGAAAAAGAATAAAATGAGGCCTACGCCAAGGGATGTCATTGTTGGTGATATGCCCTAGAGGCAATCATAGAGATAATTATATCACATCTATATTTATGAGTTATTGAATAAGTGTTATTTTGTTCCTTGAATGAATCATCAGTTATAAATCTTAACGAGTATGTGACTCGTAGAAGCTTTTTTAACTTATGATGATGTCATTCTAAATGTATTCCGTGTCATATGTCACTTCTCAGAACATCAGAGATCCTATCGACCAGCACATGTATTGATTGATAACCATGTTTCACCGGTCATGGATATAGGAATATCGAATCAATAATGTGAACACATGTTAGAGAACATGGTGTTGGATTAACCCACCTTGAGACACTGCTGACATTGTTATGATTTCATGTGTCATCAGTTGGTCTCAAGAAATGATGATGTATAATCCTTAGACCTGAGATCAGCATGTTTTCCTACATGTGTAAGAGTACACTTTGGAGTTGCCAAACGCAACTCCGTAACTGGGTAGTTATAAAGGTAGCTTTTATGTATGCTAAGAAACATGCGGAGGAATATGACTGGTCAGATATGGGATTTGCCCCTACTAACATAATAGGAGAGATATCTATGTGCCCCTCGATGTGGTCGGATAAAGAAAGTGCATGGCCATACCACTAATGGTCAAAGAGTTCGACCACGTGACGTTATCCGACACTCAATCGAGAAAGTACTGAATAGTCTATGGATGATATAATATCTCACCTGGAGCTCAACCAGATATCGTGAGGCAAAGGGAGAATACACGAGCTGGCCATTCAATTCGATCAGATATGGACTAAATGTATGGAGATACGAGCTGGTCGTAGACTGGTCAAACATGATCACTAAGTGGTCGAAACCTGGTCGTAAGGAGTTACGAACTAGTCGAGACCAAATATGAGCTGGTCGTAGGCTGGTCAAAACCTGGTTGTAAGGAGTTATGAACTGGTCGAGACCAAATAGGACCTGGTTGTAGATCATATTGCATTAAGGTTCGTCCGATATAATTTGTATGTATTTAGAAATCATTATGTCCTACTAGGTACCACTAATGACTCGTGGTTGGAAAAGGTTTTCTAGTCACAACGAAACTACACATGAACCTGCAGGGTCATACACTTAACGGGTTGGAACAAACTAGTATGGATATGATTCGTCAAACATGTTCGGATAGGATCCATCACGGGAATTATATAAGGAGATGATTGAGGCTATTGGGGATAGACAAGTGGAGACGAGGATACGTGAGTTGTTCCACCAAACCCTAGCCGCCATCTTCTTGAGTGAGCCTTCTCATGCGACTTGGTGCTAGTACACCAGCGTACAGCGTTCCTACCCTGGACATGTGGATGCCGTAGAGACGATACTGCGGTTACTGTTGCGCTTAAGGATGATCCGCGACCTTGTAAGGAACTAAATTGGTTGCTGGAGGAGTCGATCGGCTACGAGGACACGGTCGACTACGAGGACGATCGACTATGCTGGACAATTGACCACGGTGGAAGATCGACTACAACCACTACATCGACGCCCTCTTCGTTGGACCAGGCTGCTCCAACATTTCTTCAGCTGCACTACGCGTCTGGTGGTAACGCTTGCATAGCATCCTAGTTTACATGGTAGAATTTTTGTATTGCCAGTTAGTGTAGCCTAGCCGTATCATAATAGTGGTATCAGAATCATCCTGCATATTTTTTTAATCTAGATCAGTCGCATATACTGGATATGTGGTAGTAGTAGATTGGATCTATTACTGGTTTGGATTGGTAACCTAGATGGGTTCATGTGGATGGAACGGTCTAGCCACTGATCGATAAGATTGATCGTGTTCTGGTGGTAGTAGATGGGTTTACGAGGAGGTATAAGCTAAAAGGACCAGATGGTTTATTGCGCTTGTTTACGACTGCCTTGCATGATACTCCTACCGGTCGAAATTCCATCATCGGAGTATGCCGCAGTGAGTGGTCGTATCAAGGCAGTGATCAGATTGGTTTGGAATAGGGTTAATATGATTAATTCGATGATTTCTGAGGCTCGGTTATGTGAATAAGATTCATGTCCTGAAAAAGGTTTTCGAGGGCGCTGCCCCTTCAAACCCCGCCCGCTAACTGGCTAGCGGGACTGCCGTGGTCGTAGCCTTGTTATATGGTATTATGTGTTCATGTCACCCGATAGAATTTGATTATATGCATAACTCGTTTTTGCAGGGATTGATGTGAATAGTATGACCCATTTGTATGTGATACATGAATGGATTTCTCCTAGCCTATGTGTCATTCTGTGAGATAGCCATCGAGCTACATATTATTGTATAACGGTCTGTGTACCAATATGTGATGCTTTATATTATCATATGTAATTCATTATTAGCTCTTAGGAATAATTACTTAGTAGATGAATGCGGTCGGAGACTTCAAGCATGATGGTTGGAGGACAAGAAGCATAGTGATGGAGATCATCATGTTAAGGGTTATACTATTTCACAGTTTTATTTGGTCATGTGTGAATGTTTATTCCTGTCATGCTATTTGATCATATTTTATTAGTAGATGTTTTAACATGGTAAAATAGTATCCCTCAAGAAAAATTAAGTTAATTTGATGCCTTTCCAATTGCTGCCCCCATCACAATTTTGATCGTTAATTGGTAGGTCTGTCAAAATAGGGTGCCATTAACTATCTTAATAAGAAGGGATGGGTGTGAGACACCCACATGCAGTGTATTGGTTTAACTTGACAAGTCTATCAAAAGGGTTTCGGGCCTTGGGGTATAGTACTGTTGGTTGCTGGGGCATAGAGATATCGTCCAACAGATAAAAGTCATATGTCATATGACTGACAAGAGGTTGCCTACCTAAAATCACTAGGTTTCTAGCAGTGATGCCAAAGCTCACTAGGACTTAATGATTTTTTTGGATCTTGAACTCACTATATGGTGTTTGGGGAAACATGGTTTAGAATATATAGTGGGAGTATCTTTTATTGACTGTTGGTGATTAAGTTCGACCAGGTATGGACTGGTTGTATGGTGATACGACCAGGTCCAGTCTAGTCGTATGGTGATACGACCAGATCCAAACTAGTCGTATAGAGATATGAGTTGGTCATAGACTGGTTAAACACGACCACCAACATGAGTTTCTAATAGGAGACCTTACATAAATATAGTGCTGAATCTTTGCATATATTTCGGTTGTAGATCATGGCACCTACTACTTCTTCTGCACCTACCTTTAATTTGAGATCTATTCTTGAGAAAGAAAAGCTGAATGGAAGCAACTTTATTGATTGGTTTTATAATATGAGAATATTTTCTAAATAAGAAAAGAAGGAATATATTCTAGAGAGTCCCTATCCAGAGGAACCGAATGCTGACGCTACTCGAACTGAAAAGAATGGCTATGAGAAGCATTGTAATGACACACTACCTAATTCTTGCAACCATGAACTCTGAGCTTTAGAAGAAATATGAGATCACGGACGGTTACAATATGATTGTAGGTCTGAATGGTATGTTTCAGGATCAAACAAGCGTAGAGAGGTTTAATACCTTCAAGGCATTGTTTTTTTATAGGCTGTCAGAGAGTAACCCGGTTAGTCCTCATGTGATCAAAATGATTGGTCACATTGAGAGCTTGAAAAAGCTTTGTTTTCCTCTTAACCAAGAGTTGCCTACTGATGTGATTCTCCAATCGCTCCCTGCGAGCTTTGAGCCTGTCATATTGAATTTTCATATGAATGGCATAGTGAAATCAATGACCGAATTGCATGGCATGCTTAAGGGTGCTGAGGATACCATCAAGAAAAGTTCTAATCATGTGATGATGGTTCAAAAGAATACTAGCTCCAAGAAAAAGGGTAAGTCAAAGGGAAAGAGAAGAGGGAAAGGAAAGACTTAAAATAAGATCGAGAGTCTAAGTCTGAATCAGAATGTTACCATTGTCATGAGATTGGGCATTGGAATAGAAACTGCAAGAAGTACTTAGGAGAGATGAAAAAGAACAAGGGAAGTAAGACTTCCAGTTCAGGTATAAATGTGATATAAATTGATCTTGCCTCTTCTCCGACCAGTTCTGGGGTACTTGATACCAGATCGGTTGCTCATATTTCCAATTTGATGCAAGGACTGATATGGAGTAGAAGCTTGTCAAGAGGAGATATTGATCTTCGCGTGGACAATGAAGCAAGAGTTGTTGCATTAGCTATTGACACTTTACCACTAGCCTTACCCTCAGGATTAGTTATGGAATTAAATAGATGTTATTATGTTCCTGCCTTAAGCAAAAAATATTATTTATGCTTCATGTTTAGGATCAGAAGGTTATCAGTTCAGAATAAAGAACAATTACTATTCAATTTATTTTGAAGATATGCTCTATGGCCATACTCCATTGATGAATGGGTTGTATGTTTTGAATCTTGAGGATGAGCCCATCTATAATGTTAATGCTAAGAGACTTTGACCTAATGATTGAATCTCACTTTTATTTAGCATTGTCGTCTAGGTCATATAAATGAGAAGCGCATGATGAAGCTCCATAAAGATGGTCTTCTAAACTCATTTGATCTTGAATCTTGATTACTTGGTAAGATGACGAAGGCACCTTTCACGAGTAGAGGTGAGAGGGTAAGTGATTTATTGGCCCTTGTACATACAGATGTATGTGGACCAATGAGCACTTCAGGCAGAGGTAGTTTTTAGTACTTCATAACTTTTACTGATGATTTCAGTAGATTTGGCTATGTCTATTTGATAAGACATAAGTCGAAATCCTTTGAAAAATTCAAAGAATTTCATAATAAAGTGTAGAATCAACTTGGCAAGATAATCAAATATCTACAATCTGATGGTAGCGGTGAATATTTGAGCAGTGAGTTTGGTGATCATCTAAAGAAATGTGAAATTGTTCCACAACTTACTCCGCTAGGGACGCCTCAATGGAATGGGGTTTCTGAACGACGGAACCGAATATTGTTGGACATGGTTCGGTCAATGATGAGCTAATCTGATCTTTCATTGCAATTCTGGGGATACGCTATAGAAATAGTTGCTTTCACTTTAAATAGGGTTCGATCAAATACTGTAGAGAAGACACCATATGAGATATGGAATGAGAAGAGTCTTGAATTATCTTTTCTCAGGGTATAGGGTTGTGAGGTATATGTCAAACGTTTGACATCTGATAAACTCACACCCAAGTCTGATAAGTGTTTCTTTGTGGGGGTATCCTAAAGAAACTAAAGGATATTATTTTTATAATTGGGTTGATAACAAAGTATTTGTTATCCGAGATGGTGTCTTCTTGGAGAAGTAGTTTCTTTGCAAGGGAGTTAGTAGGAGCAAGGTGCAACTCGAAGAAATTCAGGAATCATCTGAAAATGTTTCAAGTCCTACTGAACCTCTACAGGATAAATAAGGTATTATTGAACATGTAGATGAGGCATCAGCCCCACGTAGATCAAAAAGGTCACGTTAATTGCCTATAAGGTATGGGCATGATATTTTATTATTGAATAATGATGAACTTAAAACTTATGTAGAAGCAATGGTAGACCCAAACACTAAGATCTCAGAGTTGGAACATTCGTTTTGATGAAGTAGTCAAAGGGTTTGACTTCATCAAGAACGAAGAAGAACATTGTGTTCACACGAAGGTTAGTGGGAGTAAGCTTGTGTTTTCTGATCTTGTATATGGATGACATACTACTGGTCAAAAATAATATTCCCATGCTTGAATCTATTAAAACTTCATTAAAAAATAGTTTCTAAATGAAAGATTTAGGAGATTCAGCATATACTCTTGATATAACGATCTATAGAGACAGATCTAAAAGGCTAATTGGATTAAGTGAGCATCTGTACATAGTCATATAGTGATACGACCAGATCCAAACTAGTCGTGCCCACGGCTCGTATAGTGATATGACCAAGTCCAAACCAGTCATATGGAGATACGAACTGGTCGTAGACTGGTGCCCATGGTGCATGACATTAATCTTAGCAAGAGTCAGTGTTCTACGACACTAATGAGCAAGACAAGATGAGTAGAATTTCATATGCTTCAGCTATTGGATCTATTATGTATGCTATGCTATGTACACGGCCAGATGAGTCGTATGCTCTAAGTGTTACGAGCAGATATAAGTTGTATCCAGGTGAAGGTCACTAGATATCAGTTAATAATATCCTTAAGTACTTGAGAAGGACTAAGGATACATTCCTTGTGTATGGTGGTGAGGAAGAGCTGGTCATAAATGGTTACACCATTGCTGGCTTTCAAACCGATAAGGATGATTTCATATCACAATCAGGGTGGTCGAAGTCTTAGACCAGTGTGGTCGAAGTCTCCAGTGTGGTTGAAGTCTCTAGTGTGGTCGAAGTCTTAGACCAAGGTTTGTGTAAGATATGCAAAGTGCACACAGATTTGATCCGTTGACAAAGTCTCTCCCGCAACCTAAGTATGAGGTGCACACAAGAGCTATGGGTATTCGATACCTATATGATTGACTCTATTACAAGTGAGAGACTATTGGTGATATGCCCCAGAGCCAATCATAGAGATGAATGTATCACGTCTATGTTTATGAGTTATTGAATAAGTGTTATTCTATTTCTGGAATGAATCATCAGTTATAGAGATTAACGAGTATGTGACTCATTCGTGAAGCTCTTTTAGCTTATGATAATGTCGTTCTAAATGTATCCCTAGTCGTATGTTACTGGTCGGAACACCAGTGATCCTGTCGATCAGCACATGTATTGATTGATGACTATGTTTCACCGGTCATGCATATAGGGATATCGAATCAATAATGTGAACACATGTTCGAGAACATGGTGTTGGATTGACCCATCTTGAGACAAAGTTGATATTGTTATGATTTCATGTGTCATCATTTGGTCTCAAGCAATGATGATATATAATCGTTAGATCTGAGATCAGCATGATTTCCTACATACGTAAGAGTACACTTTGAGGTTGCCAAATACTACTCCGTAACAGTATAGTTATAAAGGTAGCTTTTAGCTGTGCTAAGAAACATGCAGAGAAATGTGACAGGTCGGATATGTGATTTGCCCCTCCTAACATAACAGAAGAGATATCTCTGGGCCTGTAACATCCCAGTTTTTCACGCTTTTTCAAATTAAAATTCACCATTTGATTTATTGGATTAGTAAAGCTTAAACTGGAAATTTTAGAAAAATAAAAATATTTTAATTTGAGTTAATCAAACTTAAATTAATTTTTTAATTTCTTGGGCTTTATTAGTTTCAAAGGTCAAAAAGATTATTTTAAGTATTTCTTGAATTTTCTAGGATTTAAAAAGGGTTTTTCTATTTTCCTAAAGGCCAAAAAAAATTATTTGCAAAATTAAAAGCTAAAGTTAAGTTGAAAATAATTTTATTAAGTGTATTTTTCTAGAATTTTTTGACTTTATTTACTATTTTCTAAAAACCTATTTCATTTAACCCAATTTCCGAAATTCAAAAAGTATTAAAATCCGAGTTACTGTTCAGGGGTCAAATCTTTCTCGACCCACTCCTATTCCTCGCCCCGCGGCCTAGCTCGTCGGCCCATCTCCATGTTCTAGCTCGCGCCCCTCTCTCACTGACGCGACTGGCCCACCCGCCAGCATCTCAGCCCTGCGCGATGTCACCGCTCGCCCTCGCCGACAGGTGGCGCCCGCTGTCAGCCTCCCCTGTGATTCTTCTTCCCCCACCCCTTTTCCACCCATGTCGCCCTGTTTTTCTTCGCTGCACTACGAATCTCATCGGCACCTTCGCCCATCCTCGCCACCTCGTCAACAGGGCATTGAATATCGCGTTTCCCGCCGCCACCGCTCCCCCATTTTCTCCACCACCACCTGCCCCCGTCACTTCGTGTGTCCCGCACCATGGCCTGCACGGCTAGAGCTTCGCACGTGCGCCCTGCCCGTTGAACCGCCTCTCTCCTCCTCCTCGGTGGCTATAAAAGCAAGCATCCGGTGCCCTTTATTCTCCTATCTCTTTCTCCTCTATTCCCCCTCTCTCGCGCCCCCAGTTAGCTATGCTTGGAGTTCTTCACCATCGACCGCCAAGCGCCGCCGTCGCCTCTACCGCCGCCATTGAAATCCCACCGACCTCGCGGACAACTCCATCGGCATCGCACGTCGCCAACTCTGTGCGCACTTCCCCGCCCCTGAAAGCTCACCGGAACCCCATCGCCATCTCTGAGCCATCACCGCCGCTTCTTCGCTCACCATCGGCAGCCGCTTCGTGTCCCTCTGCTGCCAACCCACGCACCAGGACCGGTATCGCCCCTTCCTTTTGCGTGCACTCACCCAGCTATCTACACTAAAATTATTTAACTTGGAGTTCATTTGAATTTGCTTCGTCTCTGTGTGTAGATTTCGACGACTCCGGGGGATCCGAATACTTCGAAGAAGTAGATCCTCAAGCATTTGAGCAAGGCAAGTTACATCTTTGATCATATTGAATTCCAATATTTCAAATTATTTAAATTCTGTTTTAAATTATTATTGCATGCGTATTTAAATTCAAGTAATTTAAATCCCTATTTTAACTTTATAGTTATTCCTAATTCCTTTGTACATTCAAACTTGAATATTGATTTAGCCACTCCCTTGATACCGTAGTTGAAAACTAGTTGGTACATTAGTATGAACTAGAACATGTTGCAAAACTCTCTGCTTTGTCAATGCTTAGCTCAAAAATACTATATTTGGGAAAGTTAGCCAAAGTTCAACTATGATTTAAAATGATACTATGGTATGGTTTATACCATAGAAATTTATGAAATGTGTTGACTTGTAAATAAAACAAAATTTGGTTTGTATTTGGTCAAAATGGATGTTTGGATGGTGCGCGTTGATGCACAGGATTGAGTCATTTCTATCACCGAGGCCCATGGGTTTTATGGAAAGTCGCCAAGTCAATTAAGGACCGGTCTTCGAGCGTATTTTGCTAAGCCCTATCGAACTACCAGATGTGTTGAATGGGTAGAATCTGGCTAACTAATTTGCAACGTCTCACCGTGGTCGTGTCATCCGATTGCGTGGGTGTCTTGATGACCTACTTTTATGTATTCCCACCTGGCACAAGAGGGGGCCTAAACCCGGCGGGTTTCTATTCAAAGGGGGCGAAACCTTAGCGAGGCGGGACTACGGTGGGATGGTGTATTGTAAAGGCCTTGTCACGTTCTGCTTACCTAGGACAGTGAGCGGTGGTATCAACGGATGCCAAACAAACTAGAGAAATCGTGGTTTGTGGGTAAAGTTGTACAACTTCTACAGAGTGTTATGAACAATTCAAATAGCCGTGTCCACGGTCATGGACATGCTAGCAAAGTTACTCCAAGTTAGATTTTTTTTTTGGTTTCAAAACACTTGTTAAATGATTTTGGATTTCTATCCAAATGAGAATTGGGTGGTTAGCCATGTGATAGCAGGGTATCCTTCACCTCTTATGTGAATGTTATCTGACTATAAAATATGAGAATTTAGAAAATGAATTTTTGTATGGAATAAACTACTTTATAACTTAGTATGAATATGTAAATGGAAAATATTGCTTTATGCAAATTGAGCCATATAAAGCCTTCTGTTGTTAAGTCCTTGCATGCATTATATTCTGTTATTGGGTGTAACTTGCGAGCACGGTTGTTGTGCTAACCCTTGCTTAATAAAAGTATTGAGCATGAGAAGACTGCTACGACGAGATTGAGAACTTGGACGACTAGGTTACACCTTCCAGACGATTGCTTGTGGCGAATCGTGTGGTCTACCTTACTGCTTTTGCTTCCGCTGTATTTTGCTTATTGGCTGTATACCCCTTTTGTAATAACTTTAATTATTTCAATGAATAACATTGTATGGTTATGATATCTACTTTTGTTTGGCTGTGTACACTAGCTATTCCTGGACTAGTGTAGGAAACAAATAGAATCTGGGATCCTTTGCTCCTGGGTTCGACAAGAAGCCTCGATGTGGTTGGATAAAGAAAGTGCATGATCATGCCACTAGTGGTCAAAGAGTTCGACCACGTGAAGTTATCCGACAGTCGATCAACAAAGTATTGAACGGTCCATGGATGACATAATATCTCACCTGGAGTTCAACCAGATATCGTTAGGCAAAGGGAGAATACACGAGCTGGTCGGTCAGTACGATCAGATACGGACTAGTCGTATGGAGATACGAGCTAGTCGTAGGCTGGTCGAACATGATCACTAAGTGGTCGAAACCTGGTCATAAGGAGTTACGAATTAGTCGAGACCAAATATGAGCTGGCTGTAGGCTAGTCGAAACCTGGTTGTAGGGAGTTACGAACTAGTCGAGACCAAATAGGACGTAGTCGTAGATCATGTTGCATTAAGATTCGTCCGATATAATTTGTGTGTATTCAGAAATCATTATGTTCTAATTGGTACGACTAACTACTAATGGCTAGAAAAGGTTTCCGAGTCACAACCGAACTACACATAAACCTACAGGGTCACACACTTAACGGGTTGGAGCAAACCAGTAGGGATACGATTCGTCAAACGTGTTCATATAGGATCCGTCACGGGCACTATATGAGAAGATGCTTGAGGCTATTGGGGATAGAGATGTGGAGACGAGGATACGAGAGTTGTTCCACCAAACCCTAGCCGCCATCTTCTTGAGAGAGACATCCCGTGCAACTTGGTGCTAGCGCACTGGCGTACGGCATTCCTCCCCTGGGCGTGTGGATACCGTAGAGGCGCTGTTGCAGTTGCTGTTGCGCTTAAGGATGATTCTCGACCTTGGTAAGGAACTCGATTGGTTACTGGAGGACACGATCGACTACGAGGACACGATCGACTACAAGGACGATCAACTACGAGGATGATCGACTATGCTGGACAATCGACCATGATGGAAGATCAACTACGACCACTACATCGACTCGCTCTTCGTTGGACCAGGTTGCTCCAATGTTTCTTCCGCTGTATTGCGCGTCTGGTGGTAACGATCTATGATCTTTTGCTTGCATGGAATCTTGGTTTACATTGTAGAATTTTTATATTGTCAGCTAGCGTAGCCTACCTATATCCCAACATTATCAATATTTGATTTGGTTTGCAAGGGTAGCAAGCCAAACAACCCCCGAAGCATTGGCAGTAACTGACGAAGCTTGATGGTAGTGGCAAAAACAAGATGTAATGTAAACTTGTGGTGGCAAAAATGAAAGACATGATATTTTTTATGGCACAACCAAGACGACACACATTAAGGGTGCATTTGGTTCGGTGGATGAGCTCGTCCCTAGATCGGATCGTCCCGAATGTGCCCCTTCCCCGTGTTTGGTTGAAGGGATGGAACCAATCCATCCTGGATGAGATTATCCAACTTTTGGAAATATTCCTTGCAGATGTTGTATCAACTCATTCGAAAAAATCTATGAACCACACTGTCATGAACGCATTCGCTCGTGTGGCGTGGCTTCGGGTGACTGTTGGCGATGACCACGGAGCATGAGCCAGCAAGAGGCCTCGGCGAGGTCTAACGTGAAGTGGGGGAGCCGACGATGGTGGCGACTAAGGTGGCACAGTGGCGGTTGGAGGAAGAGAAGAGGGGGAGCTCGCTGGGGTGGCGAAGGAGCGGGGAGGCGAAGTGGAGGCGGGGAAGCGGGGAGGTTGCGGAGACGCTGGGGAGGCTGCGGAGACGCTGGGGAGGTGGGGAGGCACTGGGGAGGCTAAGGAAGTTGAAGAAGAGAGAGTCGGTAGAAGAAAAAGAGGAAGAAGAGACTGTCGGTCCGAAGAAAAGAAAAGGAGAAGAAAGAAGAAAGAAGAAAGAAAAAGCAAAAAGAAAAAAATATTACTGAGATAATCTCACATAAACCAACCTCATCCCCTCAACCAAACACTATCTCATACTATCCTAGATCATCCCATACAACCAACCAAACATATTCGAGGATCATCCCATACAACCAACCAAACATCATACATGTATCATCCCATCCAGGACGATCTCATACATCTCATTCACTTTGGTTCACCCAACCAAACACACCCTAAATTTTCTCTCCTTAATTTTATCCAAATTTCTATTGAATTATACATATTATTCCTGCTTATGAA
Organism: Hsuehochloa calcarea; assembly: GCA_036346395.1. Classification (NCBI taxonomy): domain Eukaryota; kingdom Viridiplantae; phylum Streptophyta; class Magnoliopsida; order Poales; family Poaceae; genus Hsuehochloa; species Hsuehochloa calcarea. The sequence continues at coordinate 36,738,230 of CM070601.1, forward strand.
ATACATATGCCTAGAGTTTCAAATCGTAAAATGCATCAGAAAAAACTGGACAGTTTCCCCCCGGAACGAGCCCAAAACTAGGCGAAAACCAGAACTGTCTGTTTTCAGGATGTTCAAATCTTTTTTGAACTGAAAATACAAGGGAATCTTGATTTACTAAAATTGGGCCAATCATGCCTAGCTAGTAGGCTACATTCAAGGCATATACGTAACTAGTAAGGCGCGCTTGGCCCAATTTCTCAGGCAGTTCACGGCAGTTCTTCTCGGCCGTCCTCTCAAAGGCCCAGGACGAAGTGAATCGTCCCCTCGGACAGTCGGACTGCAGCAGCAACAGATACAGCTAGTCAACGGCTCAACGCCGTGGCCGTGCTCGTCTCCTCTCAAATCCATCTCCTCTCTCTGCTTTGCTCTTCTCGCTGCCACTTGCCTCTGCCGCGGCCGGCGTTCGGCAGTTGGCACCCGACGCGCCGCCCCGCCCCGCCCTCCGCTCCCATCGGCCGGCCGCCCCAAGATCCTCATCTGAACGCAGGAGGTTGTTGCTCAGAGTGTTCTTTGATTGGTTGGGTTACAAGTCCTGTAATACTAGGAGTGGATTAGGCGTTCTTGATATCATCTCAGGCGCTAGTCTAACTCCACCTCTTTAATTAGTGCTTGGTTGCTTATGTTTCCGATAGAGGCAGGTGAAATTGTTGGAGACAAGGATAGTGCTCTGTGGATAGCCCTATAAAATAAGCTTAATTTTAAGGGACATGCTTCTATGATTTTTTTTAAAAGCAAACTAGGATTTGACGAGCTGATCTGTCACCTGTGCCAACCATTAGTGCTTTAAAATCTCTGCAATTTTCATTTGAAGAGTGCATACAACTACTCTTCACTAAAGCGTGATTATTAAATTTACTGTCTGTCCATGCCTTTATCTCCTTTGCATTCTAAGTAACTTTGCAGAAGAATGCAGAGAGGTTGATATTGGTGCTAGTGAATGAGCAGTTAAAGCTTAGCAGAATTTTTTTAGCATATAACCACATTCACCACGCTATGTTTTCTAATTCTTTCCTTTTCAAACTGATTACAATTTTTTGGTTGAAAATTTTACACATGAAAGAATGTATGCATCAGTTACTTACAAGAAATAAAATGAAATGAAACCTATTTGAGATTTTGTCTGAAGAAAATGATTTATCTGTAGCTTTATGTCTATCAATGCTTCTAGAAATTAATTATTTTAATACCAAATGATTGATGATATTATGTACATAATGTTCTATCAACGCTTCTAGAGTTACTGTTGTGTTGATTGCTAGTCCATCTCTTGATTACTTCATGTGTGTTTACAGACAAAATGGGCTCAAGATTTCTAGTTATGTTCATCAGCCTTACACTTTTGGGTAGTAGAAGCTTGGCCTTGGACAATGCTGGTATGTACTGATTTTTTTTCTATTCAACTGTGTGTCGAGCATAATCATTAAATGGTTGATATTTAAGCATTGCATGGGTGGGTTTTTTTGTCTTCTTCAATTCTTTTATCATAATAGAATATTGGAAAATAATGGCATGTGGCCGTTACATAATGTTCGTTAGGTCCTGTGAAATCATTTGGGTGCAGACTGGTTAGGATCCTCGTCCAATGGAAGTAGCTGTATCCTGCGGGGCTTGAGCATTTATCTCAGGACCTAATTTTTTTTAACCACTCACTTCTCAGAAAGGAGAGTGATAGGCCTACTGCTTTCATCTCTCTCTCTCTCTCTCTCTCTCTCTCTCTCTCGTGTACGCGCATGCGCATATGACCATAGAAGCCCCCGACAGAATCTGGGGGAACATCCCTCTTATCCAAACATCAATAAAGAGTTAAATGACAAGAGATCTCCATCCCCAGATCCCTCACTTTCTCTTGTTTCACAAATGTTCCTGGTCGATTGTTATATAGCCTATAGGATGGAAAAATACGTAAGGGAGCCAAACAGGGCCTGTGTTGTCTCCCTGTTCCCTCTTGTTTCCATATGTTCACTCACCAGTTGTCACTGTTTACTAGTATGATCACTTGCTTGATATGTTTCAATCTTTTTAACAATGTCAGGATAAAGTAAGGCTTCTAGTATGTTACTGATTATCTGTTATCCATTCCTTGTGAAAGGTGATTAGTTTCTTCATCCATTCAATGTGGGCTTGTGTTGTTGCTCATTGGAGAATTATTTATTTTAGGCAAAATTGGCTACACGACACTACAATTTCGTGGCATTTACTATGGGGCATCCAAATTTTGTATCTTTGCCGAAAACCACTACAAAAATCTGTCTCTTTTCTAAGGGACACTTAGGCCATTCAAATAATATTTCCAGGCTGAAGAGGAGAGTGAAGGCTAGTAAAAAGTACATTTTGCCCTTCTAGTCACCTCCTTCCTTCTTTCCTATTCTTTCTCTTTCCTTCTTCTCTTCCCTTCTTCCTCCTTTCACTGGTGCCCAGGCCACACCTTCGCCACGTCAACATCCTTCACCACCGCCGCCGTCCATGCCTACGTTGCCGCGGTCCTCCTCCATTGCTGCATCCTGCCCCTCCCGTCCCCCACTCCCCGTGCCCGTCGGACCGCCGCCGCACTCCACAACGCCGTCCTCCTGGCCCTATCCGCCGCCATGGCCACTGGCTACGCTCTCTCGCCACGGCCACATCACCCTCCTGGAGGTGGCCCTCTCGCGAGCCACGCCGCCGTCGGGCCCTGTCTTCTTTTGGTCGCACGTGTACTACATCTCCAAGATCTACGAGCTCGGTGACACACTACTCATCCTCCTCGCCCGCCGCCCACTCATGCTGCTCCACGTCTACCACCATGCCATCGTCATGCGCTATGTCTGGTTTGCCACGCGTCAGTCCTTCACCGCTGCCTCCTCATCATCCTCTTCGTCACGGCCTCCTCCTCCCCATCTTCGCCGTCACGGTGGCTGTAGCGGCACAAGCCCACATGTTCCCGAGCATGGTGGTCCAATTTTCAAAACCAAGACGGGCAGAGGAGGCGCTAAGGATGCTGACAACAATGACGGCCATGGCTCTGTTTCTTTCTCCTCCTCCCTTTATTTTTGTGAAGAATGAAGGAAGATGAAGAGAAGGGCATTGAGATCATTTTAAACTATTTCTCTCTCCAAACCAGCCAAATATATTATTTTAATGGCCTCCGTGTCCCACAACAAATATTCACATTTTTGTAGTGTCTTTCGGCAAAGACACAAAATTTAGATGTTTTATAGCTAACGCCACGAAATTGTAATGTCCTGTAGCCAATTTTGCCTTTATTTTATCCAGCATTCAGAGAAGGTTATGCATCAACCAGTGTCACAATAAAAGAATCTCCATCAAATAATCCGGAAAAGGCTAGTTCACAAATGTGCATACTTTGCCAAAATATAGAAACCCAAATAACTGAGTTTTCCATGCAACAGGTTTTTCGATATAGTATAAGATATGAGTAATAGACATGACCTTGTGACACTTTTACTATGTTTTTATAATTTTGTTTGTTTATTTGTGGTGTTACATTTTCATCTCTCTGGATATTCATCCTTGTTTTAAATTAACTCATTATGTCTTACTTATTTTCTCTTATTCTAGTTGGTAAAAAGACTCCAGATGACATCACAGTGTCTCTTACAATGAAGGAAAATCCACAACTGTGCCAACTTTGTGAGCAGTTTTCCACGGAAGCCCTCTTCTATCTTAATGAGAATGAGACCCAGATCGAAATTATCGATACTCTTCACCAAGCTTGTTCAAAATTTTATTCTTTTAAGCTGGAGGTATTGTTGTTTTGCCGTAAAGTAAAGTCAAATGTTATCTCTTACTTTAATTGCTGTGTGCGTTCTAAAACTAGCATATCTTATTGCAATGTGTGCTTGTATTTTGACATGGCAGTGTACAAAATTGGTGGATTATTATGTTCCTCTATTCTTCACAAAAATTGCTTCTTTAAGCCCTGAAGAATTTTGTTCATCAGTAAGTCTTTGTGAGGAAGTGACATTCATTCGCCATCCAAGACATGAAGATGCTTGCACCCTTTGCCATGAGGTTGTTGATGAGGTTCTTACTGATCTTGAAGATCCCGACATGGAGGTATTTTTTATATAAAATTTCTTCTTTTCAAATCATTCTATTCTTTGCTTATGTACTCTATGCCTGCCATTTAAATTGATGTGTTCTGAAACTCCTGAGGAGTTAAGTTTGGAGTGTAAGCATGTGTAAAAATCTAGTCCTGGAGAGCTTATTATCCTTTTTTTCTAGCTCTCTTTGTTAGGAGAGAAGATAGAAATGAAGAATTTTGCTACCTAGGATATAATACCTCTGGCATTCCTCTATTCATTTTGCATGCTATGTTCCATGCGGATAATGTACTCTGCCTAACTGGAGGTGGAGTGTGTACCAAAGTACCAAACACCAGTCGGTCCAACCAGGGATGGAATATAGGGTAACTGGTTGCTCATTGCCAATTCCAAGAAATATTGACATGGTTGGTAGGGCTAAACCAAGGCAGTCAAAAACGAAAGGTGCACTTGAGGCTCTAGGTCCTTCAATTGCTTAAGCCAAAAAAAAGGCATATGCCTGTGAAACACTAGTCGCAAAACATAAAAATAGTAATATTTCCCTATTATACAATGCGCATATAACTATTCACTAAAAGAATAACCTCACGTAGAGACATTTTTTTAGAGGCGTTTTCGAATTTGTCTCTAAAATCAGAAGTTGTATAGACTAGAGGTGCTTTTTAGGGACACTTTAAAAATCACCCCAAAATTTTGCACTCTAGAGATGGTTTGAGGCATTTTAGAGACACTATTTAATTAGCCGAAAGTTTTTCTCGTGTTAATACAATTTTTTTAGAAGTTTTCAACTCTTTGGAGACGTTTTTTAGGTGGTTGAGATGTTTATATATATATGAGAACATATCTAGTGCTAATGGGTAATTGAGTGCTAAGGTGCTAATATCAATCTTGACCGTTGGATCATGAAGCGTGTTTAATGTAGAACATTGGATGTGGGAGCATGTAGGTGCATTAATGAAGGTGCATTGGAGGTGGGAGCATGCAAGGTGATTAAATGATTTGGGGGTGGGAGCCCGCATTAATCTTGGCTGTTCAATCCAGATCCAACGATCAAGATGACATTAACACCTTAGCACTCAATTACTCATTTAACACTAGATATGTTCCCTATATATATATATATATATATATAGCAGGACACATCTAACTTGGTCAGGTTGTGATCAGTTGAGATGGTTCCTGAGACAAGTTTAAAGGAGGTATCCCCACAAGGTCTAGAGTTCAAGGTCTATTTGTAAGATCTTATTTTATATTGTTCGCTACGCTGGTAACACAATTCTAGTGGCATGGAGCCAATTATTCAAAAAATAACGTCATAATTCGAAATTGTAAAAGAACCAGTGGCATAGACCGAAATTTTCGTAATATACACCGCATGACACTTTCTAAGATGGTTTGCTAATAAGCCAATCCTTTAACAAAAGATTTCTATGTTCCCACTATTTGTGAACTCCTAAGTTTCTACTACTTGAAACTATTGTTATTAACAAAGTATCACTCCATGATCCTAAAGCTTTCTTGTCTTTCTACCCCAAAGCTGGCTACGTAAAATAAAGCTCTACCTCTACTAGCTCCATTATCATCACTCTCATCAGCCTTTGTGCAGTACACCCTCAATGTTGTTTTTTCTGTTTGGTCACCACTATATTCCTTTTCTTCAAGACTAGATGCCTTAGAGGAAGATGAGCCCCTTGTCGATGGTTTGATGAGGTCTTCTGTACTTATAGGGGCAACAACAGTAGCTTTTGCAACTTTACACCATGCCAAGTTATGAGTTGTCATCGTTGAGCACTAACTTGTCCTCCTGTTGAACAAAAGGGTCAGCCCATGCCTCTCTAAGCAGCCACTCCTTTCATCCATACTGTCCAATGATATAGGATTAATGAGTGTGAAACTGGCTAGATTTTGCCAAGTTATGGTGATCTTTAGCATTAAAGTTTTTTTTTTACCGATTCGGTCCATAACTCCACATGATTATTTTAACAAAAAGGTAAAACAAAAATGCTAACTTACCAGGTCCTTTGCCATACAGTTTCTGACCTAAATGATGTTGGTGTTAGTTTAATAGCGCTATTAGTGTTAGTACTACAAACTAGTACTGCTGACATTTTGCTTTCTAGATTAGGAACACTATTGGCTTTGGCCCAACAAATGAACATTTGTATTTTTCTTTTATTTTTGGACTGGGACCCCTATACCTTATGTACTTCTGGATTCTAGTGATGAATGTGATTTCTACCCGAAAAAACAAAAGGTCAAAAACTTATACCTTGCTTTGATTTATTATTGACAGCTTAAGATAATTGAGATACTTCTGAAAGCATGCAACAATGCCGATAATTTTGTACAAAAGGTGAGCATCTGATTCCTAAATTTCTTTTCTTTCTAGTTTGTAGTGAAGTATCCTTTTTTGCAAAGTGTGGTGAATTTCTTCTTCAGTATGATTGTTCTGAACAGTGTGTTATTCCAATTCAGTGCAAAGGTTGATCATCCAAGATGCACCAGTCATACTAGAACATATCAAGAAGTTTCTCAGGAAGAGAGATTTCTGCAATTCTATCTATGTTTGTAGAGGCAGAACTGTTCATGCTGGAGCAGAAGTCCTTAGAGCCCTTTCTACAGCGTGAGCTTCCCAGAGCAATGTAGTTTACAGCAGAGATTGGTGGTGTACATGTTATAAAAAAAAGATTTGTACTGCCTGAATATTCCCGAGCAATGTGGAGTATACAATATTGGTTGTGTACGTGTGGAAAAACAAAATAAAATTTCCACTTTGTAAAGCATACAAGCCGGTGTGATAGTTGTTTCATGATTATTTATGGAACATGAGCACAATGTATATTTAAACTGTATATCAGTATATTTGTGTGACTAAATTATTTTATATGTAATAAACTATTGTAATGATGAAGCAGAGAGGTATTTCTGATGACAAATGCAATGCATTTTATCTAGCCTTTTCATGCTGGTGCAAAAAACTAGGCGTCGCATGGCACGACATTTTGCGCTTGCTCAATATATGAACTCATGCTTATTTTGTTGCAAACAGGCTTGACATTTCTATTTGGATGCTCATAATGATTAATTTGAATAAAAATCGGATGATTTGAAGGTCTTATTAGCATTAAAATTATTAATTGAATCAGTTTGTACTTCGTTCAAAACAAGACGAAACACCAAAAAAACATTTTGGACAGCAACCCAAAACCCTGCTAGAATAAACAGAGCGGAATCCTGTGCAGTCTTCCAAAATTAATATATCAACCGTCTCTAAAAATCACATTGTTTGGGTATCCTCAAGGTAAAATGAGCACTGACATATGGACCTATCGTCAGACTCCCTCTTTCCCCAAACTGCTTGTTCCCCACGTCTTCCATCACCGCCCCACATCTCCCACCTTTGCCTCGCTTCCACGCTTCACCAAAAGAAGCCAGGATAAAGAACCTTCTCCTTGACCCTCCTCGCCGTCCATCGATTCAACAGAGACTGACCCACGCTACAGCTAGGGTTTCGGTGATCAATTGATTTGTAGGCCACCACCGTTAGCGACGCTAGTTCCATCGACCTCGATCACCCGGAAAATGCATCCCAATCTTTGGAGGTCATGGCCCAAACCGAAGATGAACACACGCGAACGCAATAGAACCCTCGAACGCGAACACAAGAACATAACAAAAATTTTGTGCCACCGGAACAACATCAGCTTTTCTGATTTTCTCTTGCTCTATTGCTCTTGTTGTTCAAGTTACAAGACCATAGGTGCCCTTATATAGGCTGAGCACTTGAATTCTTTGACCCAATTCGGTTTCTCAGTAGGAAACCTACTCAGACTCACATTAGGAAACCAAAACTAAATATGGAAAGCCTAACAAAGAAAATAAACTAAATTGATCCGATGCTGATGGCATCAGGATCCTAACACCCTATACTTGGCAAGTCTAGATTAATTTCCAACAATCCCCTCTAATCTAGACTTGCCGACCCTAACTTGTTGCGGCAGTCGGTCTCAACTACGACTTGCCCAACTGATACTCGGCACAGGATGGCGAACACACCTCCTCACACATTCCGGACACAACTCAGGACGACGAACACACCTCCTCAACGTCCCATACTCAACTCAACAGACTCGACTCAGGACGACGAACACACCTCCTCAACGTCCCGGACTCAACTTAGCATCAGAGTAACGCCGGCTCGTATTCAGCATCAGCCACAATTAAATGCGCCTCCGCTTTCTCCTTTCTGGGATTACGGCATTCAGAAGCGAAGTACTCGTAGTCCTGATAGTTGTAGCAGCGAATCTTCATCTTGTCGAACTTGCGATTCTTCATGCCAGAGTTGTTAGCGCCCTCTTTATTGGACCTGGATTCCCACTCGCCACGAGTGAGTGGTAGATGCTCACCTTCCTCGTTGTGTCACCGTCCCTTTGTGCGTTCCTCGTATGCCTTCAGTCGCCCAACCACCTCCACAATCGTCATCGTATTCATATCAGCAAATTGCTCAATGGTGGAGACGATCGGCAAGAATTTTTCAGGCAAGACACGAAGAAACTTCTTCACGACGGTGCGCTCCTCCATCTTGTCTCCGAGGACACGAATCTCATTGACGATGGTGGTCAGCTTCATGGCGAAGTCATTGATGGACTCAGTCTCCTTCATCTTCATTATATCGAACTCACTCATGAGAGTCTGCGCTCGTGCCTCCTTGACGCGGTCAGCGCCGACGTGCATCTCCTTCAGAGTGTCCCAATCCTCCTTGGCCGTCTCATATTCGGCCAAGACCATCATCATGACCTCGGGCACAGCTTGGAATATGACGGCGAGAGCCATCTAGTCTTTGCGCTCATCGAGCAGCTCTTTGCCTTCCATCTCCGCCCACACCCCTTATGCGCTCATGAACACCTTCATCTTCACCTCCCAAGAGCCATAGTTGATCTCAGTGAGCATTGGGTATTGGAAGGTTACCGAACCCACCTTCGCCGGTGCCTTGGATGCTGCCATGTCCTAGGTGTCGTCACTGTCCACGAACTTCTGCATGGACGGCATCTGCTGCGACATGACGCGCTACACCTCGTGCGCCCGAGACGTAGTGTCACAACCACCGAGAGCCGTCATCGCCCGAATGAGCCACGCGTTGCCCGTCCGCGCCGCACAGCTTCTCCTCGCACCTCGCCTCCTCGCACCTTGCTCTGATACCAATTGTTGGCCCAAACCGAAGACGAACACACGCGAACACAATGGAACCCTCGAACGCGAACAGAAGAACACAACAAAAATTATGTGACGCCGGAACAACAACAGTTTTTCTGATTCTCTCTTACTCTATTGCTCTTGTTGTTCAAGTTACAAGACCATAGGTGCCTTTATATAGGCTAAGCACTTGGATTCTTTGACACAATTCGGTTTTTGAGTAGGAAACTGTTGGACCGAAAAGGCGACTAGAGGGGGGTGAATAGGAGCACGCTCACTTTTTCACAAATAATTGATTCAATAAAACTTTACTCCAGTAGCTATAGAAGCTATGAAGATCAGTATATTAGTACAGCAGAAGACTAATATTGAATCTAATTTAAACCCCTAAGCAATAAGACAAACTCAACAAAGATTCAAGCAAAATAATATGCTGGCCAGTCTGACCGCTTGGAAGATGGCGGTCTGACCGCTGGTATTGCCGGTCTGATCGGTGGGACACGGCGGTCTGACCGTCGGGCTCTAGAATAGATCAAAAAGCCCGATGACGAAGATGCAAATAGATGAAACTTTTGATCTACTAATCCAAACTTGATGAAACTTGGAACACACCTTCTCTATGATATCAGGAAGCTATCCCAATCGTATATTGTGATAATTCGTGGGAGAATTACGTTCCTTTTCCGTTTGAGATGAGGAAGGTGCAAAACCGGGTCAAAACGAAAACTAGGTCAAAACTCTTGCTCGTTGATGATTGATGATCCTAGATATAATCCCACACGTCACAGCAAGCTAGATCACGTGAAGAAACCAAGCAAAAACTCACGGATCAAAGAAAGACCCAAAATCATCAAATAGAGAGAAAGAACGCAATGAGACAAAACATTTATCAAACTTTCTTTTGATTGATTGATATGATATGGGCTTATAGTCTCTCCGTCAATGGAGGACAATGCTCAATCCAAGAGCACGAAAATCATATCAAACTATCAAGAACCCTAGCCTCCACAAAAACTATCCCTAAGAAAATTAGGGTTTACAAAAATTACAAAAGAGACGAAGCCGAGGTGCTGCCACCTCCCTCTACTATTTATAGTGGAGGCTTAGACCTTCTAGAAGTTTGACTCAATTGGGCTCCCGTTAAGGCCCAAAACAAACGGGACACATACGCACGTATTTTAATGCGCCGTCTTTAACACCTCTTGACCGAACTAGCTACACCTTGCGCCATCTTGTGCCTCGGATTAGCCAATAGGTCATCCTTGTCCATCTTGCACCACGCTTGAGTACATTGACCTCACCCGGCATCGTCGATCGTTCTGTACCTCAGCTCTCTAAGCCTAGTCCCGATCATCCTCGCCGTTGACCGTCGTTGACCACCAAGCAACCTGCACAACAATAGACAAGTAAACCGAATTTGGGAACAAATTCTTCACAACTTGACCCATGCTAGTCAAAACATGCATGATGCAACATATATGCCCTGAAACACATGACTTTGACTTAACAACCGAATATCGCCGCCACGACGGGCGACGATCCAAGTGAAAACCGGTTAGACCGCTCTAGGGCCGGTCTGACCGCCAGCTATTGGCCGGTCAGACCGCCAGTAATGACTTAGCCGATTTTCAACCTCTGAAAACCGAAACCTACTGAAAATTTCAAACCTATAGAACTTTTGACTGGAGACTCCAAAAATTATGAGACCAAGTGCAATAGAATCCCGTCTGTTGCCTGCTACCTCTATTTTTGGCCCAGCTCAATCCAACACTTTCTGACGATGGCCGGTCCGACCGCCCCTTATTGGTCGGTCAGACCAATTTGGGACTGGTCTGACCGCCGCACCTGGCCGATCAGACCGGTTGAGACCTGACGGAACTGTACCTTTGCCGAAAACACGTGAAACGATAAACCGTTAACTTCATTGCCAACTGTCATATCATTCTAAGATCCGGAGCATATCCCCATGATATCCACAGAAACCTACTCGGACTCACATTAGGAAACCAAAATTAAATATGAAAAGCCTAACAAAGGAAATAAACTAAATTGATCCGATGCTGATTGCATCAGGATCCTAACACCCTATACCTGGCAAGTCTAGATTAATTTCCAACCGAGGCAGCCGGCCAGCGAGATCCACGGCGAACCACGGCAGGTGGTGATTGGTCTGTTCATGTTCTGCTGATTAGGCCTATTCCTTGTATTTGTAGGTTGGCTTGCTATTGCTTAAACTATGGTGCATTTCTTGCTCCGCCATTCCAGGATTTGGTCATATTTGGACTGTGTTTTTAGATCTCACGCAGCAAGCTTCGGTCATGGTGGATTTCAGAAGGTAATTTCATTTCCCCATCTAAGTGTTATTAGATAAATATGAGGCTTCAAATGGAAGCCGCAGCCTGCTATGCCCTATGTCTCTGATGCACCCATCATTTGTTAATTGAAAAAGATGATCCATGTATTCAATTTCCCCTTTTCTTCATTGCCCACAATCATTTGTACCAATGGATCTAAAAGACTTGACATGTATTTGTGTACTTCCTTTATTGTAGTTGAGGCATTTGCCACTCTAATTGTCAAACAATTTTTTTTTCCGCCAAAGCCATCTCCATTGGTCTGATGCCAAATTGGAAGTCGAAGAGTTAGGGTTGTCTTAAGTCATCTATTTTCCTTTCAAGTGAATCCTAACATGGATCATGTTTTCAAGTACCCGGCAGGCCGGTATTAGATCATCTACTGTCTGCTTGACAAAATGTCTAAGTAGAAAACTACTTAGATATGTGGGTGTAAGCATTCCTGCTTTAGATATGAGAGTCTAAGCATTCGTGGTTCATTTCGTCTATCTATGAGACTAACTGATCTGCTGATGGCTGCTATCTAACAATAATTTAGCTTTGTAATTGTGCTTTTTTAATTGCAAACTGGGTTGCAGTAGAGATCTCTATACAAGTGCAATCTCTATGCAACTTCTAATGCCAGAAAGATTCTATATCAAAGGTTTGTACTGTCAACCAGATACTTGCTCTTTTTTATTGGATTTACATGCTTTTTCAGCTGATTGTTCGGTGCTTATTTATCTCTGTAAATGGTATTGCTACATATACATGGTACTCTGTTCTTGAAATGCTTGGCTAAAAATGGTGGACAATGCTATGTTACTGATAATACAAACATGGTTATGGTAATTCTGAACATTGTTATCACATTATATAACACGCAAGTGAGGTGAGATCAGGATTCCCTGTAGTTAAGTGTTAATATACGATCCATAGTTTCAAGTGATGATAGTTGCTAGTTTTTGCATGGTACATCTTTACCCCCTTACTTTTCCTGTAGCATTGATTTCAAGGTACATATGGACACAAGTTTAACAATGTTGTTGCTTGCAATGCTTAACTTTTGATTTACCTTTATTTTGGTTTCATGACTTTGCGAGAGGTCATATTATGATAAGACTTAAAAACTAAATCGCAGTATATGTTCACCATCCAGTTCACCCCACTTATTTGACCATTAATTCCTCCTATTTATGCCATGGAATTTCCTCGCTTTTTATTGGTAAGGTTGCTTGCTCCTGGCATCTTTCGTTCTGATTTCATTAGGTTCTCAAGTAATATATGCTTCCAATAAATAAGGGAGATTTTTTATATGTCACTATAAATATTCTGGATCCCTGATCTGCCATTGCAAAATGTCCTCTCCCTCACATGCCACTTCAAAGTCAAAATATACAATTTTATGATATTATTGACCTATCAAGCCATGAAGTGGAGGAGGATGTTGGGCGAGATAGAAGATGTCAGAATCCATGGCAACGCCACGGCGCGGAGGCACTAGAGGGAGCGGCGGTGCTGGCTCTGGCGAAGGACGTGTGCATGAGAGAGACGGCGGTGGAGATCAACAATGACATTGAAGCCAATAGCGACGACGGGGCGGCGTGATGAAGCTCTCGCGAATAGAGCGTTGGATGAGGTGGCAGGTGCACTCACACGAGCTCTCCTATGGCGGGAGCGTGGCTCAGGTTGCTAGAGATTTGGAGCGGCTCAGGTCGGTAGAGATTTGGTGCGACGGTGGCGGTTCGGGAGCTCACCTATGGCGGCAGAGCGACTCAAGGAAAGAGAGAAAGGAGGAAGAAATGGAGGAAGAGAGAGGGGAACGAGGACAGAGAGGAAGGGTAGCATAGGTGGAGGAGCTCACCTGCCGGCCAGGGCGATGGCGGCCACACAGACAGAGAATGGCGGCGTGAGGAAACTTGTGTGAAGACGGCAGCAGACGAGGTGGTGGCATGCTCGCGCAAGCTCACTCATGGCGGTAGCGCGACTTAGGTTGGTAGAGATCCGTCGTGACGATGGCGGTTCGGGAGCTCGTCCATGGCGGCAGTACGGCTCAGGAAAGAGTGGAAGAGGAGATGAAGAGAGAGGAAGAAGGGGAGAGAGAAGCAGGGCGGCGCAGGTGGAGGAACTCGCCTGCCTACCAGGGGTGACGGTGGCAACGTAGGCAGAGAGAGGCGGCGACATCGGGCATCGGGTGAACTGGAGGAAAGAGATAAGTAGGAAGGGGAAAAAAGAAAAGGAGGAAGGAGAAGAAAGAAATAATGGTGTTCTAGGGGAAAAAAGTTGATGGAAAAAAATATAATGGAGGTGACCATAGTGGCATAAAAGGGTATATTTCGACTTTGCAGTGGTACGTGAGGGAGATATCACTTTGCAATAACAGATGATCCGAAACATTTGTAGTTGCATATAAAAAATTTCCCCAATAAATAGAGGCTTGTATACTCATCTCCTTACACTACCCCTTCTTCACAAACGTATACATGTTCAGGTAACTACGTTCCTTGTGAATATTGAATGGACGAGATTAGAGTTAGCTCAATATTATGCAAAGTTAGTTCAATCAACGATTCCTCAAAATAGACGTACAACTAATGTGTTGTACCATATATCAGCTTTTGTCAGTCATATGCTACTTAAATATGCCCTTCGTATATCAAATTGCACCACATGTTGATGGTCTTCTTTTTCTTGACTTCTGAAAAATGCCTGTTCTTTTATAAGATAGAATCTCCAACACCCAGCTTCTGTAAAATTAAGGTAAGACCGATTGATAGCTTTTGTGCGCAATAATGTTTTAGTGTTTTTTATGTTCTGTACACGAATCACTTAGAATAAATCTTTGCAACATTTTCTGAATAGAACTGTATTTCCATCACGGCAATACTTATCAAATTCATGTGCCAAATCCTTTTTATGAAAACATATTCTGCAATGTCGTAAGTTTTGATGGCCGTATCGCCCGCGTGAAACCTTCGGCCGTCCGCCTGCGCATCACTTGCCGCCGCGTGCTTGAAAGGGAATTGGCTGGCACTCCCCATCAGCCGTTGGATCGGCTCTTTCAAAACCGATTCAACGGCTAAGGGGGTTTCACGATGAGATCCTTGTTAGAAATCAGCTTGCTCTCAAACTCTCTCCTAAACGCACACGCACACTGGTGGACGAACACACACACACACGCGAGAGAAGAAATGAGACACAGGAGATGATCTTTTTGTTGCCGCATAAAACCACACAGCTTTTCTTCTCTTCTTTCTGTTATTCCGTTGTCACAGCGTAAGTATCAGACTCAAAACAACTATTTAAATATACTAGCTACCTTTCCATTCCCATGATCCTATTTCAACTCCTAAAAGCTAGCTCATGCATTGACCGGTTATTAAGGACCGCATGCATGCACACTTGATGCATTCCTGGTCACCACGCACAAAGATCTCGCACACACTATGCATTTTCACCTTCCGGTTTTCCTGCTGCTGTAGCGCACGATTGCATATCACCATCATGCGCACACCTGCTACATGCATGCCTGGACCTCAAGCCACATCACACGAAGCCATGACGTCCGGTTCTTCCGGCACTACACCACCATTTCTTCTGGGATGCGCCACCCACCTAGTGGCTCGGTTTCTACGGCCTCCCGCCGCATCAGCTGCGCCAGAACCGGTCCATCATTGACTCTGTGCAAACTCCTAACTACATGCAACTGGACTTATGTGGTACACAGTACCATGCAACACATATGCTAAAACTAAAACAATACCATGTCTAGATTATTTACTAACATTCTCCCCCTAATCTAGACAAAAAAAACTTTTGTTCCTGGACTCCGTCACAGGCGGATTAAAGCAGCGTTGGTTCATCATCTTGTGCACATATGAGGTTCACCTGATCCTCATGGTTACGCTTCGGCTTGCGGCACTCGGATGCGAAGTGCCCGTAGACGTCGCAGTTGAAGCACCTTATGTTACTCTTGTCGCGCTTCGGTTTGGAACCGCGACCCTCGCCCTCCTGGCGGCCACTCCAGCCACCGCGGCCTCCCCTCTCGCTAGGGGCACCATCGTCGTGGGTAACAGAAGACTCCCCGCCTCCCGTCTTTCCCGCCCTTGCTCGCCATTCAAAGATAAGTGAGCAACAAGCGTCCTTGCTCATTCTCACCTTGCATGTGGCCACCTTGCATGTGGTGTAAGTGCAACTTCTCTTCATGAGTTTTGAGCCGCCCGATCGCCTCCTCGAAGGACATTATCTCAATGTCCCCGAACTGCTCAATTGTAGAGACAATTGGCAAGAACTTCTCCGGCATCGATCAAGGAACTTCTTGACGATGTAGTTCTCTCCATCGTCCTCACCGAGGCCTCGCACCTTGCTGGTTATTGAGGAAATCTTCATAGCGAACTCGTCGACAGAGTCCGTCTCCTTCATGCGGAGTAGATCAAACTCCGACTTGAGCGTCTGCACCTTCGCGTTCCTCACTCGGACAGCTCCCAGGTACATGGTCTTGAGCGTATTCCACGCATCTTTCGCCGTCTGCTTCTCGGCGATGACCAGCAACACGTCCTCGGGTATCCCTTGGTAGATGGCCGCCAGCGCCATCTTGTCCTTCTTGGTCTCCACGGCCATGCCGGCCATGGTCTCGACGGCCCCGGACACCTTGAGCTGCGCATGAAGACCTTCATTTTGATACACCAAGATGCGTAGTTGTCCCTAGTCGAGATCGGATCGGGCGACACCGGACCCAGCTTGTTTGCCGCCATGATCTCCGGAACGAATCAAGCTCTGATACCAATTGTTAGAAATCAGCTTGCTCTCAAACTCTCTCCTAAACGCACACGCACACTGGTGGACGAACACACACACACACGCGAGAGAAGAAATGAGACACAGGAGATGATCTTTTGTTGCCGCATAAAACCACACGACTTTTCTTCTCTTCTTTACATTATTCCGTTGTCACAACAGTAAGTATCGGACTCAAAACAACTATTTAAATATACTAGCTACCTTTCCATTCCCATGATCCTATTTCAACTCCTAAAAGCTAGCTCATGCATTGACCGGTTATTAAGGATCGCATGCATGCACACTGATGCATTCCCGGTCACCACGTCTGAAGATCTGCACACACTATGCATTTTCACCTTCCGGTTTTCCTGCTGCTGTAGCGCACGATTGCATATCACCATCATGCGCACACCTGCTACATGCATGCCTGGACCTCAAGCCACATCACACGAAGCCATGACGTCCGGTTCTTCCGGCACTACACCACCATTTCTTCTGGGATGCGCCACCCACCTAGTGGCTCGGTTTCTACGGCCTCCCGCCGCATCAGCTGCGCCAGAACCGGTCCATCATTGACTCTGTGCAAACTCCTAACTACATGCAACTGGACTTATGTGGTACACAGTACCATACAACACATATGCTAAAACTAAAACAATACCATGTCTAGATTATTTACTAACAATCCTCTCCTATCACATTTATTTCTGCGTGCTTGCGTTGGCTGCTGCGCGCGTGAGCGTTGCCTCCTGCCCACGTGGTGCCAGCTGCCCGCGCGTGAGTGCGCCTGTGCCGCCTGCCCGCGCGTGATCGCGTGGCTGCCGCGTCGCCCAGCGCCTCGCGTCCTCTCGCTAGCACGTGCGCTCAAGGAAAAAATTCAGTGCCGCCAGCTGCCGCGTGGTCTGCCAAGCGCCCAGGGAAGTCAGGGAGGAAAGACGAAGAAACGGGAGGAAGGAGGTCCCTCGGCAAAAAATTAGACGGAGGCAGTCGGGATTTGGATTTTCATCCTGGGTAACGATCTACGTCTGTTATTTTCTTTTGATTTTGTATAATTTAATTAGAAATTAGAATCGATATTAGAGAGGATATTAGCAATTTCTAGTCAAAAGATCGTAGGTCGGTTTAATTTGCTGTACTGTTGTACAATTATTTTGAGTATCGTATGGGCGTAGTTCGAATATGTCATGTACTAGATAATTGTAAATAATTTTGAGGGCTTTTTGTAGAATATTTAATCTTGTCGATCGGACGATAATTTTTGAGTTACCAGTTTTGTAAGTCTGATGTCTAAAGAGTTGTTGTTTTTTAGCAACATCTTGGTAAATTTCATATTAAAGTTAGTGAATGGACCAATTAGGGTTTTCGCTCTACATGAAAAGTGTAGACAACTGTCTAAGGATTCTAGAGAGTCTAAAATCATGAATTTTGATTGGGTAGAACAAAAGTTACGCTGTTTTTAGTACCGGGTTAGCAAGAGTTGATTGTTTGGTACTGGGGAAGTGTTACAGATTTGGGAAACATGTAGAGCAATGTTATTTAATTATTGTATTTGTATTATTGTAGTTTGTTTTGAGGTTTGGTGTTTACTGTAAGAGGAGTGGCATCGGGTTTGTGATTAACCTTTAATCAATCTGTTCCTCGCTACTATAAGAGGCAAGTACATGGTAGATAGTGATCAATAGTTTATCACTGTATTTTTTATCACTCATTACCATTATTGTTTGTGCTTATGTTTTATTTAGTCGCAAGTAATGTGAATGATTATGAATTATTTCGTATTGTTGAATATGAGAAGGATGGTAGATGATAATAATGATGAAACTATAAAACATTGTGCATTCAGAAGTATCATTGTATATGAGAAAGTGATCATGTTAATCACAACTACACAGGAGTAGAGGAGGTCCCCGATCCTTGAGGAGGACGAACTTGAGAGTGAACATTGTCGCAAGTGTTTACTCACGCTATACCGGTATATATGAAAGAAGTGCATATGGATATGTAGTGTAGAGATGCACTGAATTGTGTTAGCATAAAAAGACGATGATTGCATGAATGAGCACGAAAATAAAGATAAGAGAACAAGTGATGATTATGGTGTTATCGATTACTATTGATTTAACATTGTTTATTGTCTATTGATGTATTTGCTGAGTCATGGACTCACTCTTGCTCTTCTGTTGTTTTTAGGTGATCGTTGATGGCGTTTTCGCTTGGGGGGATTAGCGCATGTGAAATAATTATATATTCTCAAACATGATTCATTTTTCATGAGAAATCTTTATTTCATTATGATGTATTATCTTTTAGGACTTGCTAGTTTTTGAATAATCATAGATGATTGATTAGGACTTGTTTATTCATTCCATATAATTGTTCTATTGGTTTGGTGCCCATTTTGGATTATTATCTTGCAATGCTTCTAAGGTTTAATTATTTATGACCGTCAAGTCGTTAATCATATTTTATTGTGACCCGTTGACGGGTTTCGATATTGTTGCTTGCTGTAATTTATTGTAAGTTGATGTAAATAAATTTGTTAGGGTAGTTTAGTGATATTTCAAACTCAATATTGGGATGAGGTGTTACACTTTAACACTTCAGAACTTTGTGTAATTTTGCGACATGATTTCCATGAGTATGATTTTTTAATCGTGGGGCATCAACACCCTGGTTTTAATATTACAAATAATTTTCACAATGTCTTGGACTCTTGATAGACTGGTTGTCTTTTCAAAGCATTTTAATTGGTAAGATCTCAACTTATATGTACAGCTGATTCATGCGCATTATTATACCAACACAATTGCACAAACCAATCAATAATTGTCTCTATTATATTGCTGAGCAGGCCGGAACAAGAGCTTTCAGCTGGCCCCGCCCATTAAATTTTTGGCTTTGATGGAAAGGGACAGCGGCCTTTTTCGCACATCAAATAATTTTGCTTCATGATTGTTGCTGGGTTTTTCAGTACGGTTTTCATGCCATTTCCATCCTTTAGCCCCAGCCAGTGTGATAGGTACGGCTTTTGTGTGATAGCCAGCATGGCTCCACGCAACCTCACGATAAGAACGACAAGAACGACAGGCTATTATTGTTTTGGTCGATTTATTATGATATATTAATTGTTTATGTTATCAGGAAATCATACCATATATCCTGGCCAAAAAAAATCAAATAAGTCGTTGTTTTACGTGAAAAAGATGCAGATAAATTGAACTAGGGCATCATATGTACTTATCGTCACTACTACAGAACATACCTTTGGTCGAATTGCCAAATGGGCAATAGTCTCGGAGAAAATTGCGTTCGGAACAAAAAAGATCTTTCGTCCCGGTTGGTGACACCAACCGGGACTAAAAGTCCCCTGCCCAACGGCTCTGGTGGCAGGCTTTTGCAGGAGGACGTTTAGTCCCGGTTGGTACTACAATCCGGGACTAAATCTTTAGTCCCGGATTGTAGTACCAACTTGGACTAAAGGTTGGCATTTAGTCCCGGTTGGTAACACCAACCGGGACTAAATGTCCCTTCTATTTAAACCCTGTTTGGCATTCGCCACGAGGGCCAGAACGCCGTCGTCGCCTTTGACACGCCATGCATTGCGTTACCACCGCCGAGCTGTTCATTCACTCAACCGTATTCACCGGCGTTTTCGCGGTAAGCTCCTGATGCTAACCCTGCCGTCCATTATGAAAAATATGAAATGTAAAATTTGAATAATTTTTATATGTTATAAAAATTGCCAATTAATTCATAAATGGAACTTTCATGATTTTTGTAGGCCACAATAAATTTCCAAAAATCATGAAATTTGTTATTCCACTAAGTTACACTGTGAACAGTCCATATAAAAATTTTAAGACTATTTGGACAAAGTTGAATTTATACCTATTTTATGCTTATTTATTTAATTATTATTCCATGAATTTTGTAGGCTAAATTAATGATCCAAAAATTCTAAAAATTGTTTTGCCATCTAATTAGGCTATGAACTATCTGTACAAAAATGTTGGGATCAATCTGAAGACTTTTATTTTTCACCTTATTTAATAATTATTTAAATAAATGAAAAATGACTTTTACATGTGTTAGTTAGGTTAAGCTTTGAGGGGTGTTTGATGAGATAAGTCTTATCTTATCAGATCCAACCTCTTGGGTAAAAATAATAAATATTAATTTTGTTTTAATAAATAAGTTTAATATTTAATTATTAAGTAATTAGTTAATCTCTTAATTAGCTTAATCACTTAGTTATTGTTTGCCTTTTGGATTGATTGTTGACCTAGGGTCATTCACCCTTAATGACTTTGGGCAATTTAGTTAATTATTAATTATCATTTAACTTGATGTCCCTTCTCCTTAAGCTTGCTGTTTTGGCGTTAAATCACAGAGGCCAGAAGTCATTAAGGGCAAGGCGAAGCTCCTAGTGCAAACGTCAAATAGTCTTGATTCTTTGAAAATTCAAAATAAATTCATCTTAATTTCAAAAATTCTAAATTTTTTTGGGAAGCCTCTCTATCATGTGTACTATCTGGGAAAATTTTGAAACTTGAAATTTAATTATGTGATATGTCATATAATGCAGACGATGACACGCCATTGGATGTACAATGCCGATCGCGCTCAAAGAGTTCATTGATGGCGTGCATTATTTCTTAAGAGTGGCCGAGGCAAACAAGCGGGATGGTTTCATGTCTTTGTCCATGTGCCTGTGTAAGAATTTGAAGGAATATTCTAGCTCAAGGAGTCTTCACTCACACTTGTTGAAGTCGGGTTTCATGCCAAACTATATTTGTTGGACCAAGCACGGAGAAACCAGGGTTATAATGGAAGAAGGTGAAGAAGAACAATTGGACCCTAACGACATTATTGCTCAATACGGTGACTTCGATGATACTGCAATGGGCGAAGCTAAAGAAGAGGCAGGGGCAGAAGACACACTCGCTGAAGAAGATGCTCTTGGTGATGTCATTCGTGATGCACAAAGAGATTGCGAAAGTGAAAAGGAGAAGGCTAAGTTTGACCGCATGCTAGAGGATCACAAGAAATTACTATACCCGTCCGCCGAAGATGGGCAAAAAAAGTTGGGTACAACACTGGAGTTGCTACAATGGAAGGCATAGAATGGTGTATCCGACAAGGCATTTGGGCAATTACTGAAGATCCAAAAAGATGCTTCCAAGCCTAACGAATTGCACCGCCACTACGTCAGAAGTAAAGCAGTCGTCGCCCCTTTGGGATTAGAAATCCGGAAGATACATGCATGTCCTAATGATCGCATCTGTATCGTGGCAAGGACTACGAAATTTGGATGAATGCCCCGTATGCAAAGCGTCGCGGTATAAGATCAGGCGAGATGACCCTGGCGATGTTGAGGGCGAAGAACGTCCCAGGAAGAAAATCCCTGCCAAGGTTATGTGGTATGCTCCTATAATACCACGCCTGAAACGTCTGTTCATAAACAAGGACCATGCAAAGTTGTCGCGATGGCACAAAGAAGACCGTAAGGTAGACAACATGTTGAGACACCCTGCTGATGGGTCCCAGTGGAGATCAATAGACAGAGAATTCCCGGAGTTTGCAGATGACGCAAGAAACCTAAGGTTCGCTTTAAGTACGGATGGTATGAATCCTTTTGGGGACCAGAGCACTAGTCATAGCACTTGGCCTGTTACTCTATGTATCTACAACCTTCCTCCATGGTTATGCATGAAGCAGAAGTTCATTATGATGCCGGTGCTCATCCAAGGCCCGAGGCAACCTGGCAACGACATCGATGTCTACCTGAGGCCATTAGTTGAGGAACTCCTGCTTTTATGGAGCAAACCAGGTGTACGTGTGTGGGATGAGTACAAACAGGAACACTTCGACCTGCGAGCATTGTTGTTCGTAACAATCAATGATTGGCCTGCTCTAAGTAATCTTTCAGGACAGACAAACAAGGGATACAATGCATGCACACAATGTTTTGATGACATTGACAATATATATTTGAAAAAATGTCGAAAGGTCGTGTACCTTGGCCATCGTCGTTTTCTTCCTATGAATCACCAACTAAGAAAGAAAGGCAAGCATTTTAACGGTAAGGCAGAACACCGAACCAAGCCTCGCAACCGAACTGGGGAGGATGTACTTGATATGGTCAAGGATGTGCAAGTAGTCTTTGGAAAGGGACAAGGCGTGAACTGTTTGAAGATGCTAAGGGACACGCACCCATGTGGAAGAAGAAGTCTATATTTTGGGAGCTACCCTATTGGCAAGTCCTAGAGGTCCGCAACGCGATCGACGTGATGCACCTGACAAAGAATCTTTGTGTGAACCTGCTAGGATTCATGGATGTGTATGAAAAGTCTAAGGATTCACTCGAAGCACGGCGGGACTTGCGGTAGCATGAAAGAACGAGACAACCTGCATCCAGAGAAGACAGACGATGGACGCCATTACTTAAGACCTGCTAGCTTCACTCTTAGCAAAGAAGAGAAGGAAAGCATGTTTGAATGCCTAAACAACATCAAGGTCCCATCTGGATTCTCCTCCAATATAAAGCATATAATAAATGTGCCAGAGAAGAAATTCCTACACTTAAAGTCCCATGACTGCCACGTGCTTATGACGCAATTGCTTCCGGTTGCTTTAAGAGGAATTCTACCTCCACATGTACGTCTGGCCACCGTGAAGCTATGTGCATTCCTCAATGCAATTTCTCAAAAGGCAATCAATCCAATGGAACTAGCTACTCTATAGAATGATGTGGTTCAATGTCTTGTCAGCTTTGAGTTGGTGTTCCCTCCATCCTTCTTTAATATCATGACACACCTCCTAGTTCACCTGGTCAAGGAGATTAATATTCTCGGTCTTGTGTTCCTACACAACATGTTCCCCTTTGAGAGGTTCATGGGAGTCCTGAAGAAATATGTTCACCAGCGTGCTCGGCCAGAAGGAAGCATCGCCAAGGGCTACGGGACAGAGGAGGTCATTGAGTTCTGTGTTGACTTCATTCCCGACCTTGACCCGATTGGTGTTCCTGAATCGCGACACGAGGGGAGACTTAGTGGAAAGGGAACACTAGGGAAGAAAACATATATCGATGCGGGGACGATTATTTCAATAAAGCGCACTACAGTTCTTCAAAACTCCTCCGTGGTGGGCCGTATGTCGAGGTACACAAGGAGTTCCTACGATCCCATTTCGAGGGAAGAATGAAGCTTGGATTAGGCGTCATCACATGGAAACTTTCAGTGGTTGGTTGCGAAAAGAATGTCGAGGTGATGACAATATTGATGAGCAAGCAGTATTTGTTGGCTAGGCAACCATCGTGGCACATCCTCACGTACAAAGTGCGAGATAAATGGAAATACATTTTACAGTAGCCCAAGATAAAAGGAGCACGAACCAAAAGCGATGGTGTCTGCGTAGATGCCACAGACCCAAATGGAAAGAGGCAAACATATTATGGCCGCATAGAGGAGATTTGGGAACTAGACTACGCACCTAATTTTAAAGTCCCTTTGTTCCAAAGCCAATGGGTGAAGATGACCGGAGGCGGGTAACGATCGACAAGGAGTATGGAATGACAACAAGGACCTCAACAATATTGGGTACAAAGGCGAACCATTAGTCCTTCTTTGCGATGTGAATCGGTGTTCTATGTGAAAGACATGTCTACAAAACCCAAGAGAGGGAAAACGACGACAAATCAACCAATGAGCCAAAACGCCACATAGTTCTTTCAGGAAAAGAAACATCGTGGGAATTGAGGACAAGTCGGACAAGTCGAAGATTATGAAAGGGATGACCGAATCCCGCCTTCAAGCAGACCAAAGACCCAAGCATCCGCTAAATGCCGAGGACACTCCATGGTTACGGCATGATCATAACCAAGGGTCATACGTCAAGAAGAAGTTCACCATCGTGCCCGCTTGATATATAGTGATGTTTAATAAATAGTGTGTATTAGAGATTTTATGTAATAATTGTAACTTCGGATGTTTCTATCATATTTTCTTTGTTTTTATCGTTTCAAATGAAATTCCTATTCGATAAAAGGACACATTTAGCAAGTATTTATGCCTTCAAATGAAATTCCCGACTTGTGGTTTGAGCCCTTCATTTTGTTTATAGTTGGCTCTTCACTTCCCAAATTGTGGTCACTATAAAAGTCGTTTGAAATGTCAATAAGATAAAAGGAAATGCAACTATTATTTTTAAAAAATTTATGCCTAGTATTTAATTTACTATGCATTTAACAAGAATTAGCATATTTATACAAATAAACTTAATACAAAACCCAAATCGGAAAATCGTATGGAATCGGGGACCTTTAGTCCCGGGTATCTGGGACTAAAGGTCACACACCGAGACTAAAGGTTCTCTGGAAAATATGTCCCAAGAAGACCTTTAGTCCCGGCAGTAACACCACCCGGGACTAAAGGTCCAGCCTTTAGTCCCGGTCCAGACACACCCGGGACTAAGGTCTTTAGTCCCGGTGGTAATACCACCCGACTAAAGGGCCCTCGATTTAAGCAACAAGGGCTTCTTCCTTCTTCCACCCCTTCCGTCTCCCTCGCCGTCTCCTCGCGCGCTTAAATCGTCGGCTCCGGCCGTCGCGCCCGGCCTCCTCCTTCCTCTGTGGTGCCCCACTCCGCCACCACCTCCACTCGGCTCCTCCTGCGCGCTCAGCTCGCCCGGCTCCTCCCTCCTTGGCCGGATCCGGCCACGCCTTCTTCTCCCTCCGTAAGTCCAAGCGCCGCCGCCAGCTTAGCCCTCGCCCCGTGCTGCCCCATTTGCCGACCGCGGCTCCCGCCTCTCGGCCGCCGCCAAGCTCCTCCCGCGCGCCCGTGGCTCCATCGCCGCCTCCTCGGCACCCCCCCTCCGATCGCTCGGTGAGCCTCCCCTTCTCCCGTGCCCTAGCTTTCTCCCTCTCTTTTCCTCCCGCCACGCGCCCGGCCGCCTGCACTGAGCCCCCAGCGATGCCCGGTCGGACCGGCCGCCCCCCCCTGTCGAACTGCCCACTCAACCCGAAGCCCAGCTCCAGCTCCCTGCCTTCCCTCTCTAATCAAGATTGTGATTAGTAGGGATTGAAGTAATCGACATTTGCGAGATCTTGTATATATTGAATCATATGTGTTTGTTCTTCGATTGATTATTGAACAATAGTTGTTGTCAGTGATTAAGATGAATTGTTGTGATTGTTGTATGTGATTACTGAGCATCAATTTGGCAGCGAATGTAGTATGTTGCAAGTAGCATTTTTCTTAATCTGTGTGTGATCTGGAAATTGAATATTTGTGTAGTAAGAGGTGTTCTGTCATTTTGAAATGTGTGGGTTATGTCATCTTGGAATTCCCGTCAATTAAGTTGTTGTGTCGTAGAAGTTGCGATCAATTATCATTTGTCCATTTCGTTTGTCAACATTTGATTCGTAGTTACCTTCCCGGATCATAGTGGTAGCATTGAGGTTGCAATCGATCCAACGATTAGGAATTTTTGCAATAAGATCAATCGTTTTGCTGGTAGTAAGATTGATTCTTTTGTCGATGCATGTCACGAACCGCACGCCACTTGATGCGAAATCATAACCCGATCACGAACCGTTCTAACGTCCTACACATATATTTGCAGAAATGGCCGACCCGAATGACAACATGGACGATGCCATGATGGATATTATCAACAATGACGCCTTACAAGGTGCCCAATTCGAAGGTGATGACAACAATCAAGAAGTAGATGACGGGAGTCGATGCTGCCGATTATGAAGATGAGCAAGACAATGCTGGCGAGGTCTATCTACAATCTCTTATGTATACATGAAATTCAGAATAATTTCATTTGTCGTATAAATATATTTATTTAAATCTTTGTGTTTCTACATTCGTAGCCCTCTGGATCGACGACAACAACGGGGAAGAGTAGAAATGTACGGCTCAAGAAGCCGTTGGAGGGTCGGTTCATTCTCTCGAATTCGAGGAGGATACAGCAAAGTACATGGACCACATGCACGAAATTTGTCGTACCATGGGTACCTTGTAAGGGACAGGATCCCGATCAATGCTCGTGAATGGAAGCAAAAGAAAGTTGCTCCTCATATTAGTTTTGTCTCCGATCGTGACAAGGCACTAGTTTGGCAAGATGTCCTTCAACATTTCGCGCTCGATCTGAAGATGAAGCTTTGAAGGAGAGAGTTAGGAACGGGCTATGAAGAAGATGGCCACACAATTCCGGTGTTGGAAGAAGAAATTGTACAACACATTTATCGGGAAGAACCTAACGCCGATTTCAACACTAAGGCCTACGTCAAGTTGAGGCCGTTTTGGGATGAGTTTATGCAGTTCAAGACATCGGAAGAGGGTGAGGCACGGGTGAGAAGGAACCAATGTAATGCCCGACAAAAGCAATACCACCATCACTTGGGATCGGTGTGGCGCCCGGGATTATTAAGCTTATAATGATTAGTCACCACTTGACCCTATCATCATAAGCATAATAACTCGTGGACGCCGAGGAATGTATACTTCCCAGTGCAAGATATACACCCCTCTCACAAAAGTTCATGCATCAATTCCATTCAATCACATAGAACCGAAAGCACGAACAAAATAAAGACATACATAATAATATTCAAGAGTAAATACAACAAAGAGGCCAACCGCCAACAGTAAATATTACGAGCAGCGGAAGCAAAAGTGCCATAAGATGGCGATAAACAAAGAGCCCAGCGGTGTGCCTTTTACCCACAAGGCAACCGACTGTGCCGCATGACTAGCCGTCGAACCCAAGAAGACATCTCACGTAGTGAAGCCCTTGGGGCTCACCTTCTTCCTCTGCAAACAAAAGCACCCGACAAAAAAGTCGGGTGAGTACTTTGAATGTACTCGCAAGATATATAAGAATGATAATGAGATCTATACAATAACTTTATGCAAGCTTATTTAAGTGGAGCGAGCTAGGACTCAAGTTTGTAAGCATAAAGCAAGTTTTATTTGCAATAATGTAATAGATTGAAGGCAATTTTGCAATCTGATTTTATTTGATAAAAGCAGAGTAATCAAGTATCAACAACGATAAAAGCCCGGAAGTGGCTAACCCAATAGCCACCACACTAGCATGAATTACCCATTCATGCCAACCATATCAAGTTTTAATTTTAAAACAAAAGCATTGTTGAAGTCTAGATCTTGCGGAAATCACCAAGCGTGTCCACAACCTAGGGCGAGGCTATTCGAATAGATTTATCCTGCAGGTGTACCAACTTACCCACATGTCGGATCGCTTTTTGCCACATGATTAAGCACACTACCTTTGGTATGCTGCGGCTAAGTCCTCTGAGACTTTTCCAATATTATGTATTACCTTGAGTCGCCTGTATGGATAGAAACCCATACGTTATGTCGGGTCGTGGCCCGACCTCGGACAACTACCCCTCACTGTAAAGCCTCGGACAAGCTGCGACCCTCGAGGTGGAGAGTCCATCCGGAAACTCCACCACCGCACACCCAAACACAAGAACACAATTCCTTTTTCACACAACACACACAACGCTCCTCCTACGACTCGGAGATAACACACTCCAAAGTACTAGGTCAAGAGGGGTCCCATATAACCCTCATGTGGTTAGTACGCAAAAGTGCTTGGATCAGTGGCGCAAGCAACATTTTCGGTCCTTACGGACCTGGGCACCTTTCCTTGTCACACCCAACAATCACACCAACATGCCATTGTGCCCAAGTCAAATCATTTTGTTTTATTTTCGGTTTTTACAAAACAAAAGCATAAGGTGCTGAACCAAAAATAAACAAAATGATTTGTGTGATCAAGGTCATCGACTAAGTCGATAACCGCCCAATTCTACCGGTAGCTAAGCATTTCTAAGCATGACATCGCAAAGACAGTAAAAGAGCATAATTAAATCACCGGGCTCTAATTCACCAGCGATGATAATAGCTTATGGTTGTGGCAGGGGATAACATTGTAATGGCAACAATGCATTAGGAATAGCTACCTCTAAACAGGACAAAAATACTTGGACACAAAAGCAATGCATACATATAATTTGTAAACAAGATATTAGACTTTGAAAGTAATGGGACATTTATGATCAAATATCTTGCACCTTCTTTGAAGCTCATTTGTTTTGCTGCAGAGGATCACTCTCGATATTATCAATATTGTCGCAACCTATCGAAAGAACCAACAAGAACCAATAAGGCGAGAAACATCAAAAGATGCAACAGCAAAACTCAGCAAAAAGTTCTCAAATTTTTACAGTAGGAAGAACATAATTTTTATGAACTAAAGCAACAAGAACCAATTGATTTGGATTCTCAATGCAAAAGTTATGGCCAAAACATTTTCAGTCGGCCAGAAAATGAAAAACAGCACTATTCACCTAAGCAAAGATTTTAGCGAATTTTTTTTAAGAAATGTAGAGCTACTGGAGTTTTTACAGCAAAACAAGCAGCTCATAAGATGAACAACCCCACTGGATTCATCTCATTTGGAGCTTTCAATAATTAGTTATGAATTTTCTAAGTTAAATCTATTTTTCAGTTGTATAGATAATCAGTTTAATGTTTTCTTTCAAAATCTAAATTTTCTGCTGCATAAACATAGTTGAAACCTATTTTAGAATAAAGTTCATTAAAAATGAAAAATAACAGAAGTGGTTTGACCGATTTTGGAGTTAAAATGAATTACTTATGCATTTTCAAAGATAAAACTATTTTTCAGTTGATAAATAACTCTACCCGAGAAATACACTCGGATAAACGACGTGGACAAATCTGGGCCGAAGATCCGAAAACAAACGGCCCAAACACAGAGCACAGGGCTCACGCGCGAACCCTAAACATAGGCTGTTGGATGAAAGATGAACGAACCAGATGCCAAGGATGTCCGGCGGTCCGAACGTTCACACGTACGTGAACCGTTGATCTTGGATCCAACGGTCCACGCGGATCGAACCATTCGGACGGTCCGAACGTTCATTCAGATCTGGACCGTTGATCTAAGGATCGACGGTCCACATCGATTCACGTTCAAAACTCGCGCCTGGTTTTCGTCCGACAAAACGACGGTGAACAGAGGCTCACCGCCAAATGACTCGTCGCGGCGGTGCGAGTAAAACCCAAAATGGGTTCCTAATAAACTGCGCGCCCAATGGAACTAACAACTTTGGTGCGGCGGTCTAGAACGCCGCAAGCGGAGATGACAGAGATGACTCAAAATGACCGAAAGCAAAAAACGCAAATGAGCTCACCAAGCGGTTCAAGGAAGCGGGTGCCAAGCAACTAGGGACTAATAAGAAGTTACCCGAGCCCGAGAACGCACAGAGAAGGGTTGATTGACTCTAACGAAGAAGAATGGGGACTTGGTAGAAAGGGGAATCCGCAATTAATCTGCTCTATGCAAGCAAGCGACAAATTGAGTGAGGGCTATTGCTCACAGAGAGGAGGGAAGCTAAGGCGTGAGGATTTGAGTAAGAAAGACCGAGCACCACTTTCACCGAAGGACTTGGAGCTTGAACAATGGCGGTAGAGAGAAAATTCACGAAGGAGCTCACTCAAGGCACTAGAAGTGATGCGGGAGCTCAAGGGTGTTCAAAGAATGCTAAGGAAGCCTCGGAGGAGTTTTATAGCCAGAAGGAGCAAGAGAACAACGGCATAAAAAATGGCGATGCATCTGCGAGGTTGGCCGAGGGCGAGGCGAAGTAACAAAGATGGAGACGACGACTATGGAGGCGACGGGCGGGAGCAATAAATGCGTAAGAGCCGTTGGCGAAAGCTTGAGGTGACAATGCTCTGCCGAAGTGTCTTGTGCGCCACCTCATCGCTGACTACGGCGAGCGCGAAGCGAGAGGAAGGCGATAGCCGACAACCGTTGGATTCAATCGGACGGTGAAATAGATCGGTTCGATTATAACGATTCAAACGCTCACTTAATCTGGACCGTTGATTTGGATCCTACGGTTCACGCGTTGCGCGAGGCGTTCGGATGGTCGAACGTTCACGCGATCGCGGCCGTTGATTTAGAATCCAACGGTTCAAATGGATCGGCGCTTCGGATGGTCCGAACGTTCACGCGATCGTGGGCGTTTGATGCCGATCCAACGACTCACAACACTTTCGCGCCCGAGCGACCGAGCCGGTGCGTTTAGTTGATGAACCAAATCAAGTGGCTCGAGCCCGAGTCCGATCCGAACCCGAGCAGTGAAAACCGGTTAGGGTTTGAATTTGAATAAGCGATTTTGGAGGAATTATTTGGGGTAGCAAACAAACTACAAAATTTATGAAATTTTAACTGGAGATTGCTAACGGTGGGAGGAACCTTATATAAAATTTTCAGAGACTTTTATGCACTGCGTTTTTATCTAAAAATTCCGAAGGCTATTTTAGGAGTTTGACTAATGTTTGACTTGTCTCAAAATTATCAAATAATTTCTGAAAATTATGAAATAATTACGAGGTGTTAAACATCACTCCTAGGTCCTATGAAAATTATTTTGAGAGGTTGGGCACAGATTTTCATTGAGGAGATTTATGGCTTGAATTTAATTGGGGAAATTTTGAGTTTTAATTTCCACCAATTAAAGGAAAGAAGTTTCCAAAAACTGTAACAACACATGAGGCAACAAAAGTTTTAATTTATCCTCATTTTTATTACATTTGAAACACAAACCCAATTTGGGATGTTACAAAACCTCCCCCTTACGTAAATCTCGCCGAGATTTGACTCACTCGCAAAGAAAGAGGGGTAGTGCGCACGCAGAGCGATCTTCCCTTTCCCAAGTGGCTTTATCTTGAAATGGTTTGACCATTGAACTTTGAGGAACTTGATGGCACGATTCCTCGTTCTTCGTTCGACCTCTTCAAGGATGCGAGCAGGGGAGCTCCTTGTAGGTCAAATCTTCACGAACATCAAGAGTTTCCAACAGAGCTTCCTCGGTTGGAGCGGAGGCACTTCTTGAGTGGGATACATGGAACACATCATGCACCCCTCAAGTGCGTGAGCAACTCCAACTTGTAGGCGGCGGCTCCTTCTTCTCGATGGCTCGGTATGGACCGACATATCGAGGAGCCAACTTGCCCTTGACGCCGAATCGCTGATGACCCCTCAAAGGAGAGACTTTGAGATAAACAAAGTCATTCGGCTCAAAGCTCAACTCACGACGACGACGATCGCATAGCTCTTTTGCTGGTGAGTATGCGCAACCGATCTCGAATCAATCAACTTGGCTCGGCTTCATTGATTGAGTCAGGCCAAAGAATGGTCTTTCACGATTTACGACCAATTCAATGAGTTCTGCATTTTCTGCCATACAAAGCCTCGAAAGGTGCCATTCCAAGACTAGCTTGGAAACTGTTATTGTAGGAGAACTCGGCGAATGGCAAACATTTCTCCCAATTCTTTCCATAGGAGAGGACACAAGCACGAAGCATGCCTTCCAATACTTGATTTACTCTTTCAGTCTGGCCATCCGTTTGAGGATGATAAGCTGAGATGAAAGAAAGACAGTGCCCATAGCTTCTTGCGGACCATGCCAAAGCGGGAGGTAAGCAGTGAACCACGATCGAAATGATCGTTTTGGCACACCATGCAAGCTTACAATCACGGAGGCGTAGAGCTCGGCTAGACGATCGGCATGAAGCTTGGTCTTGACTGGAAGAAAATGGGCCACTTTGGTTAATCGATCAATAATCACCGGATAGCATCATTCCCCTTTGGTGACATGGGCGGACGGTGATAAAATCCATCCGATTGAATCCCACTTCCATTCGAGGAATAGGCAAAGGTGAAGCGATCCCGCCGGGCGATGCTCGGCCTTGACACGACGACATCGTCGCGCTCGACAACGAACCTTGCGATTTCCGCTTCATTCGGGTCCACGTAATCTTTGCGGAGATCTTGATACATCTTCTTGGCCCGGGATGAATAGACAGCGGAGAGTCATGAGCTTCATGGAGAATCAAGTTCCGCAATTCCACGACCTTGAACAACCAGCGTGAGCGAACCAAATGACCCCATGGTCGTCCTCGAAAAGCACTTAGCGGAGCCACTCTTGACATTTTCCTTGATGTGACTTATCCGAGCATCTAAGCATTATGCGGCCTTGATTTGGTCCTCCAAGGTGGGTTGCACAACCAAAGCAATGAGAGAACCTGCTCAACCACTCCCAAGTTGAGCGCTGAAATTCTTCATGAAGAGTGGGTCTTTGCTCCAAGACCATTAAGGAATTGCAATGAACCTTGCGATCGAGAGCATCGGCCACAACATTTGCTTTGCGGATGATATTGAAGACCCATATCATAATCCTTGATCAATTCCAACCACCTTCTTTGCCTAAGGTTCAGATCTGGTTGGGTGAACAAGTACTTCAAACTCTTGTGATCTGAATACACTTCGCAGCGATTCTGGCGAGGTAATGCCGCCAAATCTTTAGTGCATGGACCATCGCAGCTAACTCCAAGTCATGGGTTGGATAATTAAGCTCATGAGGCCGCAGCGCCTCGATACATAAGCCACCACGGCCCTCTTGCATAAGAACACAACCGAAGTCCTGGCGAGAAGCATCGCAATAGATATCGAAGCTTCGGTGGACATCGGGAAGAACAAGAACTGGAGCTGTCGTCAACCTCCTCTTGAGTTCTTGAAAGCTCTTCTCGCAATCAGTAGACCACACAAACCTCTTGTCCTTCTGAAGCAATTCAGTCATTGGCTTGGCAATCTTGGAGAAGCCCTCAATAAAGCGGCGATAATATCCCGCTAAGCCGAGAAAACTCCTCACTTGATGGTGACTAAATTTGACCCATGATAGCACATCATTGACCTTGCTAGGATCAACAGCGACACCGGATGCTGAAAGAACATGACCCAAGAATGCCACTTCCTTCAACCAAAACTCGCACTTGCTGAACTTCGCATAAAGTTGATGCTCGCGAAGATTCCCCAACACTAACCGGATGTTGACATGCTCCTCAACATCCCTCGAATAGATGAGGATATCATCGATAAAGACAACCACGAACTTGTCCAAATACTCCATGAATACCATGTTCATAAGATTCATGAAAAGAGCAGGAGCATTGGTCAAACCGAAGGACATAACGGTATACTCGTATAATCCATAACGAGTAGAGAAAGCCGTCTTCGGAATGTCTTCCGATCTGATTCGGACTTGATGATAGCCCAACCTCAGATCAATCTTGGAGAATACCCGAGCACCGGTCAGTTGATCGAAGAGGTCATCAATCCAAGGCAGGGGATACTTGTTCTTCACCGTCACGGCATTCAACGGACGGTAATCAACACACATCCGCAGAGTCTTGTCTTTCTTCTTCACAAAGATAACAGGACAACCCCACGGTGATGAGCTCGGGCGAATAAAACCCTTCTCTTGAAGCTCGCCAAGCTGCTTCTTCAGCTCCTCCAATTCATTTGGAGGCATTCGATACGGCCTCTTTGAAATAGGGGTGGTACCGGGAAGCAACTCGATGACAAATTCAATGTCTCTTGCTGGAGGCATCCCGGGCAGATCTTCGGGAAACACATCGCTGAACTCATACACCACGGGGACTTCATGAATCTCCGTGGTTGGCTTGGCTTCAAGTGCATATAGGTGTGGTTCTTGCAACTTCAGAAAAATTCCCACTTGACCGCCAGACGGGCTCGTGAGGGAAATGAACCTTCTGGCGCAATCGATTTGTCCCCTATGTTGAGACAACCAATCCATGCCAAGTATCACATCCAACTTTACTGAATTGAGGAGAATAAGATTTGCCAAAAATCCCACTCCTCCAATTTCAATCAAAACACCCCGGCATTCATTTTCAGCTCTCATTACCGACCCCGGAGAATGAATAATCAAAGGAACATGCAGGAGATCAGATGAAAAATCACTAAGTGCAAAAAAGACTCGATATAAGCGGTGAGAAGCCCTGAATCAAATAAAACCGCAATGCCGAGAGTTAACGAAAAGTGTACCCAACACGACGTCGGGTGCATCCTGAGCTTCCTCGGCCGAGATAAGGTTGACTCGGCCGCTTCCCACATTTGGGGCCTTCTGATCACGACCACTCCCTTGCCCGCGTCCTCCATTAGGACGAGGGGCCGCTCCAGTCTTCTTAGGGCAATTATTAGCATAATGCCCCTTGTCGTGGCAGAAGAAACATACGACATCCGCGGCGGGGTGGCGGATGCCTCCTGGCTGTCCGCGAGTGCACGGGCTGGGGCACGGCTGCGATGGGCGTGGAGCGAGCGCCGTGCCCTCGGTGGTGCTGCAGTCGGGAGGGACGCACCGGAGCTGGTCCGCCATACGGACGAGGAGCAACGGCCCTGGATGCCTTCTGGGCCTCCCACTTACGCTTGCGAGAGTCGCCAAGTGCCCTCGCCTTATGCTCGGCGATGATGGCCTTGTCGACCAAGGTCTGGAAGTCGGGGAAGTCAACAATAGATAGCTTGTCCTGAAGCTCCTCAGACAAGCCATCCATGAACTTCTCCGCTTGCCTCATCATAGGCACATCCTCGAGAGCATACCGAGAAAGATGGTTGAACTCATGGAGGTACTCGTGGCGATTTGCGCCTGCAGCGCGCGAAATTCCTTCTTCTTCAACTTCATCAATCCAGCGGGGACATGAGCCCGCCGAAAAGCGGCGCGGAACTCCGCCCAAGTGATAGCCTGGCCCTCGAGCTGCATGGCGAGGAAGTTCTCCCACCATGAGAGTGCCGCCCCCTCCAGCTGATGGGAGGCGAATAGTGCCTTCTCGTGATCCTGGCACTGAGCGATGTTGAGCTTCCGCTCAACGAGACGCAACCAGTCATCCGCGTCGAGTGGGTCCTCGGACCTCGAGAAGGTGGGTGGCTGAGTGCGAAGGAACTCCGAGAGTCCTCCCCTCTGCGGGTGGCCACCTCCTCCCCCTGATCCAGAGGCACCGGAGATGTTGGAGGTGTTCCGCGCAATCACCTCCGGGATCCGTGTACGGTCCATACGGTTCCGCTCGATCGGCGAGAACCTCGGCCATGGTCGGAGGAGGTGGAAGTCCTCATCCCGACCCTCTGGCTGCCCCGGCCGCTCTTTAGTACGACCAGCCATCCTGTGGCAGCAAGGCGGTTAGAAACAGAAATCTGAGAGCTACAACGAAGGGATAGCAAAAGATAAGCTATCAACTAGGGATTGGTGCATACAACCCTAAGCCTACTTTAAACACATACCCCGCAATAAAATGAACTCCAAATAATTGCAAAGAGGCGTAAGATCCATGCAAAACTCATAAGACACAAGATCCAACTCCTCGATGCGACTAACTTGTATTGAATGAACAAGTAGTCGTTTTGAGAAGGAAATTTCAGAACACTACCAAAAGCTTATTACATGGAAAAATCGGGGTAAAAACCAACTTAGAGAGGCATTAGTCACAAGATATAGGATATCACTTCTTACCCTTTTAGCCCCACAAATTTTAGTTGATTAAACTCTCATTTTCTACCCCACTAGAAACCATCGAGCTTGCTGTCCGGAAATTGAGGTTGCTGTAGCGATTTTGCATCCAAGCTTCCAGTCGAAGTCTTCCATTCTAGAAACTTCAAAATCTAGCACGCTTCAATTTGCCAAGCTCAGTGGTCTTATCAGAAACCATTGAGCTCGCTGTCTGGAAATTGAGGCGTGCTGTCCAGATTCCGCATCCAAGCCTCTAGCCGAAATCTCCATCGTAAACTTCAAAACCCTAAGCACTTCAATTTGCCAAACTCAGTGGTTCCCAAACCCATTTAATCGATAACACTATCTTTGAAGAGGAGATGAGAGGAGAACAACTTTTAAAACTAAAATTAGAGCAAGATGAGATGAGAAAGCTAAGATAGGTAAGGAGTAAAATCTGAGAACCTACTTAAACTTTCATAAACCATTTGATACTTTGAAATTAAGTTTTTCAAAATATCCTAAAGACGACCAAGCTAGCGGCTTCTATGGTCAGTATGGCTCTGATACCAACCTCTTGTGACGCCCCCGGGATTATTAAGCTTATAATGATTAGTCACCACTTGACCCTATCATCATAAGCATAATAACTCGTGACGCCGAGGAATGTATACTTCCTGAGTGCGATATACACCCTCTCACAAAAGTTCATGCATCAATTCCATTCAATCACATAGAACCGAAAGCACAGAACAAAATAAAGACATACATAATAATATTCAAGAGTAAATACAACAAAGAGGCCAACCGGCCAACAGGTAAATATTACAGAACAGCGGAAGCAAAAGTGCCATAAGATGGCGATAAACAAAAGAGCCCAACGGTGTGCCTTTTACCCACAAGGCAACCGACCAGGCCGCAGCTAGCCGTCGAACCCGCAGCACATCTCACAGAAGTGAAGCCCTTGGGGCTCACCTTCTTCCTCTGCAAACAAAAGCAGCCCAGCAAAAGCTGGGTGAGTACTTTGAATGTACTCGCAAGATATATAAGAATGATAACAGATCTATACAATAACTTTATGCAAGCTTATTTAAGTGGAGCAGGCTAGGACTCAAGTTTGTAAGCATAAAGCAAGTTTTATTTGCAATAATGTAATAGATTGAAGGCAATTTTGCAATCTGATTTTATTTGATAAAAACAGTAGTAATCAAGTATCAACAACGATAAAAGCAGATCACGAAGTGGCTAACCCAATAGCCACCACACTAGCATGAATTACCCATTCATGCCAACCATATCAAGTTTTAATTTTAAAACAAAAGCAGTTGTTGAAGTCTAGATCTTGCGGAAATCACCAAGCGTGTCCACAACCTAGGGCGAGGCTATTCAATAGATTTATCCTGCAGGTGTACCAACTTACCCACATGTCAGACCGCCTTTTTGCCACATGATTAAGCACACTACCTTTGGTATGCCGGCACGGCTAAGTCCTACGAGACTTTTCCAATATTATGTATTACCTTCGAGTCGCCTGTATGGATAGAAACCCATACGTTGTGTCGGGTCGTGGCCCACGGACAACTACCCCTCACTGTAAAGCCTCGGACAATCATGGCGCCTCGAGGTGGAGAGTCCATCCGGAAACTCCACCACCGCACACCCAAACACAAGAACACAATTCCTTTTCACACAACACACACAACGCTCCTCCTGCGACTCGGAGATAACACACTCCAAAGTACTAGGTCAAGAGGGGTCCCATATAACCCTCATGTGGTTAGTACGCAAAAGTGCTTGGATCAGTGGCGCAAGCAACATTTTCGGTCCTTACGGACTGGGCACCTTCCTTGTCACACCCAACAATCACACCAACATGCCATTGTGCCCAAGTCAAATCATTTTGTTTTATTTTCGTTTTACAAAACAAAAGCTTTAGGTGCTGAACCAAAATAAACAAAATGATTTGTGTGATCAAGGTCATCGACTAAGTCGATAACCGCCCAATTCTACCAGTAGCTAAGCATTTCTAAGCATGACATCGCAAAGACAAGAAAGAGCATAATTAAATCACGGGCTCTAATTCACCAAATGATGATAATAGCTTATGGTTGTGGCGAGGATAACATTGTAATGGCAACAATGCATTAGGAATAGCTACCTCTAAGCAGACAAAAATACTTGGACACAAAAGCAATGCATACATATAATTTGTAAACAAGATATTAGACTTTGAAAGTAATGGGACATTTATGATCAAATATCTTGCACCTTCTTTGAAGCTTCATTGTTTTGCTTGCAGAGGATCACTCTCGATATTATCAATATTGTCGCAACCTATCGAAAGAACCAACAAGAACCAATAAGGCGAGAAACATCAAAAGATGCAACAGCAAAACTCAGCAAAAAGTTCTCAAATTTTTACAGTAGGAAGAACATAATTTTTATGAACTAAAGCAACAAGAACCAATTGATTTGGATTCTCAATGCAAAAGTTATGGCCAAAACATTTTCAGTCGGCCAGAAAATGAAAAACAGCACTATTCACCTAAGCAAAGATTTTAGCGAATTTTTTTTTAGAAATGTAGAGCTACTGGAGTTTTTACAGCAAAACAAGCACCTCATAAGATGAACAACCCCACTGGATTCATCTCATTTGGAGCTTTCAATAATTAGTTATGAATTTTCTAAGTTAAATCTATTTTTCAGTTGTATAGATAATCAGTTTAATGTTTTCTTTCAAAATCTAAATTTTCTGCTGCATAAACATAGTTGAAACCTATTTTAGAATAAAGTTCATTAAAAATGAAAAATAACAGAAGTGGTTTGACCGATTTTGGAGTTAAAATGAATTACTTATGCATTTTCAAAGATAAAACTATTTTTCAGTTGATAAATAAAGCTACCCGAGAAATACACTCGGATAAACGACGTGGACAAATCTGGGCCGAAGATCCAAAAACAAACGGCCCAAACACGAGCCACGTGGCTCACGCGAACCCTAAACATAGGTCGTTGGATGAAAGATGAACGAACCGGATGCCAAGGATGTCCGTGGTCCGAACGTTCACACGTCGTGAACCGTTGATCTTGGATCCAACGGTCCACGCGGATCGAACCGTTCGGACGGTCCGAACGTTCATTCAGATCTGGACCGTTGATCTAAGGATCGACGGTCCACATCGATTCACGTTCAAAACTCGCGCCTGGTTTTCGTCCGACAAAACGACGGTGAACAGAGGCTCACCGCCAGCGACTCTGGTCGCGGCGGTGCGAGTAAAGGCCCAAAATGGGTTCCTAATAAACCTGCGCACCCAATGGAACTAACAACTTTGGCTGCGGCGGTCTAGAACGCCGGCAAGCCGGAGATGACAGAGATGACTCAAAATGACCGAAACGAAAAACGCAAATGAGCTCACCATGGTTCAAGGAAGCGGGTGCCAAGCAACTAGGGACTAATAAGAAGTTACCTGAGCCCAGAGAACGCACAGAGAAGGGTTGATTCAGCTCTAACGAAGAAGAATGGGGACTTCGGCCGAAAAGGGGGGGGAATCCGCAATTAATCTGCTCTCTGCAAGCAAACGACAAATTGAGTGAGGGCTATTGCTCACAGAGAGGAGGGGAAGCTAAGGCAGCGAGGGATTTGAGTAAGAAAGACCGGAGCACCACTTTCACCGAAGGACTTGGAGCTTCAACAATGGCGGCCGAGAGAAAAATCCACGAAGGAGCTCACTCAAGGCACTAGAAGTGATGCGGGAGCTCAAGGGTGTTCAAAGAATGCTAAGGAAGCCTCTGGAGGAGTTTTATAGCCAAGGAGCAAGAGAACAACGACATAAAAAAATGGCGATGCATCTTGAGGTTGGCCGAGGCGACGAGGCGGTAATGCTGATGGAGGCGAGCGACTATGGAGGCGACGGGCACGGGAGCAATAAATGCGTAAGAGCCGTTGGCGAAAGCTTGAGGTGACAATGCTCTGCCAGAAGTACTTGTGCACGCCACCTCATCGCTGACTACGGCGAGCGCGAGCGGGAGGAAGACGATAGCCGACAACCGTTGGATTCAATCGGACGGCTGAAATAGATCGGTTCGATTATAACGATTCAAACGCTCACTTAATCCTGGACCGTTGATTTGGATCCTACGGTTCACGTTGCGCGAGGCGTTCGGATGGTCCGAACGTTCACGCGATCGCGAGCCGTTGATTTAGAATCCAACGGTTCAAATGGATCGGCGCGCTCGGATGGTCCGAACGTTCACGCGATCGTGGGCCGTTTGATGCCGATCCAACGACTCACAACACTTTCGCGCCGACGATCGAGCGGTGCGTTTAGTTGACTGAACCAAATCAAGTGGCTCGAGCCCGAGTCCGATCCGAACGAGGAACAAAGTGAAAACCGGTTAGGGTTTGAATTTGAATAACTGATTTTTGGAGGAATTATTTGGGGTAGCAAACAAACTCCAAAATTTATGAAATTTTAACTGGAGATTGCTAACAGTGGGAGGAACCTTATATAAAATTTTCAGAGACTTTTATGCACTGCGTTTTTATCTAAAAATTCCAGAAGGCTATTTTAGGAGTTTGACTAATGTTTGACTTGTCTCAAAAATTATCAAATAATTTCTGAAAATTATGAAATAATTCTGAGGTGTTAAACATCACTCCTAGGTCCAATGAAAATTATTTTGAGAGGTTGGGCACCAGATTTTCATTGAGGAGATTTATGACTTGAATTTAATTGGGGAAATTTTGAGTTTTAATTTCCACCAATTAAAGGAAACAGGTTTCAAACACTGTAACAACACATGAGGCAACAAAAGTTTTAATTTATCCTCATTTTTATTACATTTGAAACACAAACCCAATTTGGGATGTTACAATCAGGTGGCTACAGGAGTGCCATTCCTAAGTGGGAAAGAATGGAACGGGAGATTCTTGCCAAGGGGATCGAACTGAATCAATCAAGCGCTTTGGCGCGCCAAGTATTGGTTTTTCGGTCATGGGGAAGCTCGGACCTAGAGGCCGGAAAGATAGTGTATGGCGCAAAACACCAAAGAGCAGCAGAAGATTTGCTTATGCTCGAGGCTTGGTGAGAGTGGCGGTGGCAATGAACGAGATAAGGATGAGTGACATCATGCAGTATCTTGAACACGGTGGGCGAACAAGAGGCTATGGGAAGGTGTCGTGGGAGCATGCCTTCCCTAAAGACAAAGCCACCTATAGAAGCCGCCAGAGAAAGAAGTACGAGGAGGCAGAGCGGATGCGCAGAATGGAGGAAATGGTTCTTGAGTCACGGGAAGTGGCTCGTGAAGCAGTAGAGCGAGAAAAGCACTTGAAGCCAAAATGAATGAGGAAATCAAAAGGCAAGTGCGAGATAGCGATAAGTTCCATCCAAATGCAAAGCGCATCGAGCCGGAGTCAACATCACCCCCTAATCAGTTGAAAAGCAGTTGCACTTCCACGGAGGTGCCAGTGATTCAAGATGACGCAGGGCTGCACTTTCCCGTGGATGACATCACCGATCCTCTCACGACATGTGAGCTGCACATTCGAGGGGAATGCCACGGTCATGGTGGCTATCGGTGTTGTATCTCGACGACCCTACGAAGACACCAAGATGCCATGGGGCATTAATACCTCCCGGATATGCTAGCGTCTCGGTGGATAGAGTAGTGAAAGGTAATAGCAATGTGCCTCTTGACATTGAAGGAGGTGATGGGAGAAGACTTTAGGAGAAGCGGAGAAGACATTCATATGTTGGCGCAAGCGCTATATCATTATTCCCAGGCGTCACCTCCTCCTCCTCAACAACCTAACCCTAGGTGCGGATGAAAGTGAATAAAACATTTTTTCACTAATTATGTATTGGCTTAAATAACGGTTTGCTCATACCACGTTGTTTTCACGCAGTGAGAACCTCCCCAACCTAAGTCCAATTATCCATTCACCCCACAGTCACGGTGTTGCGGGCGATGACAATGAAGTGGAAGACACGGCCGCATCCCCACCGCCCCATCGCCTCCACGGCGGGCTCCAACGCCGACACCGGCCGCCCATCGCCTCCACGGCGGGCTCCAACGCCGCCATCGCCCCATCGCCTCCACGGCGGGCTCCAACGCCGCCACCGGCCGCTCCATCGCCTCCACGACGGGCTCCAACGCCGACACCGCCGCTCCATCACCTCCACGGTGGGCTCCAACGCCGCCACCGCCCCATCGCCTCCACGGCGGGCTCCAACGCCGACACCGCCGGCCCTCCGCCAAAGAAGAGGCGCACCCACAAGCAAGCGTCGGCCCCACCGCCAAGAAGAAAGCCTCGGGGAGAACACGGCTATTTCTAAGGCGACTAAACTTTCCTATGAGAAGACCGCCGAGAAATAGATGCTTCATGAAAAAAGATGTGGGCGGTTTCTTGGCGAAAGTCAAGGCTAAAAGTGAAGCGGCGAAACCACGAAGCCGTACTTCTTCGTGACGTCCGTAAGTTCTAAGGCAAAGGGTGGGCGCTCACGAGTAAAAGTTACGTCATGCTCGTAAGGATTCGCGATGATCGGACTATGACCGCACTCTCACCAAGTCAATTGAGGAGGCGAAGAAGAAAGAGAAGAGAGCACGGAAGGGTGTTGCACAGCTCGGGGAACAATCACAACAATCAGTGCCCCCGCTAGTTATTGGGAATGAATATGGTTCAAACACGAACGTGCTAGAACAGATATCCGGAAATGTGCATTTGGATCAACTTGATGAATTTTTCATGAAACTGGTCTAACCATTTCCCAAATGCTCGGCGGAGCACACATCAAAAGTGCTCGAAGTTGATCATTGGAAGAAGGAATATGTATATGGCAAGAGTCTATACAACCCTGAGAAGCTCATGGAACTTCGTACGCAAATGTACTTGTTAAACAAGTGGTACATGGCGGCGTGTCGCAGAAAAGCGGATGACTATATTTGTGTCAAAATTAGAAACCATCATTACTTAGTGGCGATGACATTATAATGGTTCGGTTTAATGAGTTACACCGCTATGCCATATGAGCGCTCTAGACAAATCTCTCATCACCGCTTTTGTGCATGACGTGATTCTTTCTTTTAATAATCTCACTCTAGCATATGTATATGTATAAGTAATTATCCTCACACTAGCTAGCATGTCTATACATATGCGAGAGACATGATGAGAGACCTCACACGTAGAAACGACAAGAACATTGGTTTCGTTGATCCATATATCGTATTCAAGGACCCAAACACTCCCTACGATCAATGGAGACCTCAAGCGGAGAGGAATTTCGGAGGTTCTTGATCAACCAAAAGAACAAAAGATTTATACTCTTCCCCTACAACTTTGGGTGAGTGTTGTTATCGTGTGCACATTTTACTTTACTTACTCAATCCAACATAAAGATATATATGTTGACTCTATAAACAAATGCAACTTTCATTTGGATCTTGATTGTCTTCGATCTCTCAACGGTCATTTGCTAATCTATGACTCGTTGAGAAAACCGCAGAAGATTACCAAGATATGATAGACATTATCCAGGTAACCCGATCTTTAAATATTTATTCTGCTCTTTAACTCGCAATAGTTAATTAACGATCCAATTATTAGGCGGGGTTTGGGCTTGGTTCGTTCACTACACCGTCCGGATCCGAAAGCGCCACTTCTGATCCACACCGATTGGATGTAAGTTGTACTAGCTCCCGCATCTTTACCTTATCATGCTTGACTCACGCGGGATGACGAGAGTAATCTTTTATATCGCATGCAGTGGGTTCTACTGGCACCACCGAGCAACAATTTGTGTGGATACTACGTTTGCGAGTTCCTCACGGTGTATGCAAAAGAACCCATCTACAGATGCAGAAAGTACGTAACAAGTATATATAATAAATCCATTTTATTTATTTGTTGCTATTAAATAAATCTTATGTATATTAATACTTCTTTCGTTTAATGCAAATTGAAGGAGATATGGTTGAAGGAACAGGTGTTGGATATGGACCGCCTCAAAGGAATTCAAGAGACAATCGCAGATTTCTTAATGAGCATGTCCTCAAGCCCGCACCGAGTTCTACTTTAACCTGGATGAACAATTGAAGCCAAACCGGACTGAACATTTGTATGACATTTAAGTGGAGGACAACATTTGTGTTGTAAATACCAAGGATGCATGAATAATGTTGTAAATTTTATGTGCATATATATATATATATTATACATATATATAGCTCCATAATATATATAGTTTCATACTTTATTTGTGTGTAATAATGTTCCAAACTAAATTATATGTGGGCGTATACATATATTAGCAGCGAAGAATACGCATTTGAAAACCTAATGTAATTGTAAAACCAAAATCAATAATGAATTGAAATGGAA
The DNA here is from genome assembly GCA_036346395.1 of Hsuehochloa calcarea. NCBI lineage: Eukaryota > Viridiplantae > Streptophyta > Magnoliopsida > Poales > Poaceae > Hsuehochloa > Hsuehochloa calcarea. Next base: position 36,782,411 of record CM070601.1, read on the forward strand.
ACAAAAAAGAAAAAAACACCTTTAGTCCCGGTTGGTAATACCAACCGGGATTAAAAGGGCCAGCCCCGTGGCCCAGCCCAGCGGACCTTTTAGTCCCGGTTGGTATTACCAACCGGGACTAAAGGTCGGCCTTTAGTCCCGGGCCTGAGACCCGGGACTAAAGGTGAGACATTTAGTCCCGATTTCCTAGTCCCGGCTCTATAACCGGGACTAGAAGCCCTTTAGGCCTGGGACCAAAGGTCTGTTCTGTAGTAGTGCGTTTTCCTAAATTGCAAACCTCAGCTTTCAGTTTGGATAGAAATTTACCATAGATAATTCTAAACTAGCGCAAATTACTAAGTTTACTTTGATTTTAATTATGTTTATCATTTGTGTAACATCCTGCGGCTAAAAATTCGCTAATAGCCCAGCCCACCCATGGGTAGGCACGCATACGTTCACCTAAAAGGGTTAACTCGGAAGTGCTACGATTTCGACTATCATGAATTATATACTAGTGATCTCAATATAAACTGTTAAAGTGGTACCGGAGGGTGCAGTGTTACAATATGTACTTCTAATCGTGGATATAGTAAAGTTTCTGAGTTTATCGTTGGTATAAAGTGCGATTAATCAGTAAATGTGAATGGGTGTGCACACATACATCTTGCTAATTGAGTTATTGATACGGGGTTACCCGATATTTTCGATGTAGGATCGAATAATCACGTGTCTCTCTTGAATCGTAGTGATCTTCCGTTGCCTGTGCAAGGATTAGCATTCTATAATTCGCATAAACACACAAGCTAAACTTCACGACCACCAAGCGAAGTCCTATCGCGCTCCCTTCCCAGCAGAAAGGTTGAAAGATCTTAATTATCGAAGAATTCCCAATTCCTCTCATGGACATGGTTCGGCCATGTGTGAGGAACAAGAGCAATCTACTATTTTCTTTATTAAACGTGGTCTAACCGATACAATGGGGAGTGGCAAGGTTACTTATGGCGTCCTCCACGACTCTCACACATCCTAGGATCGGCTGGGGTTGTGTTTTGGCCAAATTGGCTGAACCAAACTCCCACTCGGCTAAGCAAATGTAATACCCCGGCCTGCTCGTAGCGTGGCCCATGTGGCCCATGAGGAGTTGTGTGGTGGGATTAGTCCCATATTGCTTGTCTCAAGTGAGTTGTAGTGGTATATAATGCTGTTGGATCCAAGCGTAGCACCTCCGGGTTAAACCTTTTACACGGCGAGGCGAAAGTGTAAGTGAGGTGCTATGTGTGGCGGGTCCGCCCACGGTGGGGGGCATTGAGCGATTTTGGGTCGGTGTTACGAGATGGTATCGAGCATCAACCTTATTGCAGGCGCGTGCGGGAGCGAAGCGCGGGCATATGGCGCATGGCGCATGTGGGCCCGGAGTGGACACATGGCATGGCATATGTGCAGACCTTTGGGCGCACGGACGTGTCTGAGGGGTGGTTACGGGCATTTGTCTGCGTATGCGGTATCTTTGTCGAGCGTCGACCCTTAAGGGGGTGAGTGTAATACCGGCACCTCGTAGCGTGGCCCATGTGGCCCATGAGGAGTTGTGTGGTGGGATTAGTCCCATATTGCTTGTCTCAAGTGAGTTGTAGTGGTATATAATGCCTGTTGGATCCAAACGTAGCACCTCTGGGTTAACCCTTTTACACGAAGCGAGGACGAAAGTGTAAGTGAGGTGCTATGTGTAGGCGGGTCCGCCCCACGGTGGGCTGGGCATTGAGCCGATTTTGGGTCAGGGTGTTACAGCAAATCGACTCAAACTCAAAATATGGCTCGAAGTCATTAACATAAGTTGGTTTGAGTACTGTTTATGTCGTGTACTATTCACACCATGGGCCTCCATGCGGATTGGGCTTGAGCCATGTGACATGGGCCTCCTCAACTGTATGGGCTTCTTTCTCCAATTTTTCGATCGCTTGGGCTTTTCCCTTTCTAGCCACATGGGCTGCCTTCACTCCTACTCCATGGTCGAAAGACGTATATTCCCTTGATTTCTCATGGTTCTCCTCCATTGCTTTGGCTCCGGCCTCCCTCTCCTCCTTCCTGGTTCTGAAGTCTTCACAATGTTCAAACCCGAGAATACACAATGTATTTGCATGAGGTAGTATCCCCTTCTCATCAAAGTCACTAGGAAATGCTTTAAGAAACAAAAGCACTTGTTGGTTTAGAAGCTTGGCTCTTGTTCTAGTCATTGGACCCTTTGGTGCTTCATTAACAGCCTCATGTATACTTCGAGTGGAAGATGTAGTAGTAGTAGGGATGTCCTCATCATCCTCCCCTTCTTGAAAAGGAGTCATCCTCTATTCTGTTTCGTCTTGCCCAAAGAATGGTGATAAATTAACAACACTGAAAGTAGTACTTACCGCATAGTCGTCTCCTAGAAGCTTAATTTTATATGCATTATCGTTGATCTTGGCAAGCACTTTAAAAGCACCATCTCCACGGAGCATCAATTTTGATTTACGCTTCTCTAGAAAGCGTTCTTTGCGAAGATGAACCTACACCAAGTCACCTGGTTCAAATAACATTTTATTTCTACTAAAGTTAGCTTTGTAAGTACAAGAACATACCTTCTTTTCAATTACCTCTTTAGTCCTTTCATAGAGAGCTTTTTCACAAATTCAGCATGCTTGGAAGTCTCCATAGTAGCACGTTCTTGCAATGGAAGTAGTAGTAAATCAAGTAGCATGATCGGTTTGAAGCCATACACCATCTCAAATGGACACAATTGAATAGTAGAGTGCACCGCCCTATTATATGCAAATTTAACATGGGATAGACAATCTTCCCACTCTTTTAAGTTCTTCTTGATCAATATTCGCAACAACATTGAGAGTGTATGGTTCACCACCTTCATTTGTCCATCGGTTTGTGGGTGTCAAGTTGTCAAAAAAACAACTTTGTCCCAAGTTTGGCCCACAAAGTCTTCCAAAAATAGCTCATAAACTTCAAATCATGATCTAAAATAATAGTTCGAGGCACACCATGCAATCTCACAATTTCCCTGAAAACAAGTTAGCTACGTATGATGCATCGTCACTCTGATGACAGTGAATAAAGTGTGTCATCTTAGAAAACCTATCCACCACTAGAAAAATAGAATCCCTCCACCTCTTAGTCCTAGTCAATCATAAAACAAAGTCTGTGCTAATATCTTCCCAAGGAGCACTAGGAACTGGAAGTGGAGTATACAAACTATGTGGATTTAGATTCGATTTAGGTTTATGACATGTAACACAGCGCTGAACAAATATCTCAATATCTCGTCTCATCTTTGCCCAATAGAAGTGATCGACCAACATTGTGAAGGTCTTCTCCCTACCAAAATATCCCATCAATCCTCCTGCATGAGATTCCTGCAACAAGAGCAAACGTACGAACGAATCTGGAACACATAGCTTGTTAGTTCAAAATAGAAAACCATCATGGATATGATACTTATCCCATCCTTTTCCATTTTTGCATTTAGAATTGGTTCTGAAAATTCATGATCGGAAGCATATAATTCTTTCAAACTCTCTAATCTGGAAACCTTTACTTCCAATTGAGTTAAAAACACATTCTTTCTAGACAATGCATCAGCTACCATATTCTCCTCGCCTTTCTTGTATTTAACAATGTATGAAAATATTTCAATGAATTCAACCCACTTAGCATGCCTACGGTTCAACTTAGCTTGTCCTTTCAAGTGTTTTAAAGCCTCATGATTAGAATATATGACAAACTCTCTAAGCCAAAGATAATGTTGCCAAGTCTCTTAAACGCACACAAGAGCATACAATTCTTTATCATAAATAGAATAATTCAATTGAGCACCGCTAAGTTTGTCACTAAAGTATGCCACGGGTTTTTGATCTTGCATTAAAACACCAACAATACCTATTCCACTAGCATCATATTCAATCTCAAATGTTCTAGTGAAATCAGGTAAAACAAGCAATGGTGCTTCAGTCAAATATTTTTTTAGTTCAGCACAGACTTTTATCTTGTGATTCTCCCCACTCAAAAGGAACTCTCTTTTTAGTTAATTCATTTAATGGGATAACAATGGTGCTAAAATTCTTTACAAAATGACGATAAAAACCAGCAAGCCCATGGAAGCTACAAATTTGACTAACATTAACATGAGTAGGTCAATCACGTATAGCTTCAATCTTAGATTCATCTACCTCGATTCCATGAGCTAAAACAATATAGCCTGAAAACACCACCTTACTAGTGCAAAAAGTACACTTATCAAGATTTGTAAATAATTTTTCAATTCTAAGCACTTATAGCACTTACCTAATGTGTTCAACATGTTCATCCAAGGTGCGTCTATATATCAAAATATCATCAAAATAGACTATCACGAATTTCCCAACGAATGTTCTCAAAACATGGTTCATTAAGCGCATGAATGTACTAGGAGCATTAGATAAACCAAAAGGCATCATTAACCATTCAGACAATCCAAATTTTATTTTAAAGGTTGTTTTCCACTCATCACCATGTTTCATTCTAATTTGATGGCATCCGCTACGCAAATCAATTTTAGAGAAAATAGTAGAGCTACTCAATTCATCAAGCATATCATCTAACCTACGAATAGGATGACGATATTGAATGATATATTGTTGATAGCTCTACAATCTACATACATTCTCTATGTACCATCTTTCTTAGTAAAAATAATAACAGGAACGGCACAAGGACTAAGATTTTCACATATCCTTTTCCTAAAAGCGCTTGCATTTGCCGCTGAATTTCCTTTTTCTCCTTCGAGTTCGTGCAGTATGGCGATCTGTTGGGAAGAGGGGATCTCGGTACCAAGTCAATTTGATGTTTAATGCCTCTAATGGGTGGTAGACCAACAGACACCTCTCCAGAAACACATCCTCATAAGCCTGCAAAACTTGAGAAACAACACTAGGAAGAGATGTTAAGTCATTAGTAGAAAGCAATGCATCTTTGTACAACAAGACAAAGTGCATCAAAGTGGGATCATCTCCCATCTCTCTAAAATCAGATTTGGTGGCTACCATTACTAACTTTTGCTCTCCCTCACTCTTTCTTTTACCACTTGGCTTTGGCTTATGGCTCTCACTCACCTTTTGTGGATTCACACTGTTTTGCTCTCTCCCTCTCTACACATGCCTCTATCTTTTGCATATTGCCATTTACAATTTGAGAAGAAGTTAATAGTCGTAGCACTACTTCCTTGTTGTTCTACATGAACCTGTATTGATTGGTTCTACCATCATGAATCATGGCACGATCATAATGCCATGGCCTTCCTAGCAGCAAATGACAGATATTCATGGACACCACATCACATTCTACGCTGTCGTGATAAGTGCCTATCTCAAACTCAACATCCACGGTGTATCCAACACTCATTGATCCTTTATCATGCAACCATTGGATCTGATATAGATGTGGATGTTTCTTGTATCTCAATCCATGTTTTGTGCAAAGCTCTTTGCAATCCAAATTGTGACAACTTCCACCATCAATACTTGCAAAATTTATCATCCTTGCTAACTTAAGCTCTTGTTTGAAAAAGATTACAGCGCTGTTCATGGGTGTATTTTAGTTGCACACTCAACACCCATGGAGTACACACAAGTATTGTACCAACCCTGGGGTCACAATACACAACCTCATGCGCCTCCTCCTCTTTTTCCTGACCATGTGCATCGTCATATCTCTCCAAATTAGCAAGATGCTCACCTTCTTACTCACTAATTGAATCATAATTTCCATTCTCCATCATCAATATTACCTTATTATTTGGGAAATTCCTTTGCATATGGCCATGACGGAGACATTTGAAGCATTTTATAGCACTACTCTTCACGGTGGAACCCATCGACGAAATGCTAGTAGCTTTCTCTTTCTTGCTAAATGATTGGCAAAAGCTTGAAGCACCGCTTGGAGTTGTGCTCTTGCCAACTTGTGATTTGGACATAAATTTTCCTCTGCTAGATGGTGTACGGGCAGCAAAGGAAGAAGATCTTGTAAGCTTGGCATCCTCTTGCAATTGATGTTCTTATTTTGTAGCTTGATGCACTAACTCATAGAGATTGTTATAAGGCCAAAAATTGACAATACGCCTCACATTATGGTTCAAACCTGAGAGGAAACGCGCTAGGGTTTGCTCATCTTGTTCTTGAACCTTGGCCCGCATCATGCGCCTACACAAAACTCATCCACAACCAATACAAGGACCTCTTACCCGAGCTCGTACTCGCCAACTTAATTACCAGGTGAATTCATTCCTATGTTTATATATTACTGAGAATAAACCGCTACCTAATGCAAGTGATTTAATTATGCTTAGGAACATAGGAATGGACTAAGGAGAGGCTTGTGGAGTCATGGACATGCATAGAAGGCATAATGGAGGTCACCACGTCACTTTGGGTCTATGTCAAGCAAGAGTTCGAGTTGGGCTCATTCTGGATTCAAATTCGGACTGCTACGGCAGTACTAAGTTCAAAAGGTCATAACTTCTTCATACGGACTCCGTCTGGGGTGATTCTGGACTTCATGGAAAGCTTATCAAGTCTAATTTCCAACAGATCCAAGATCATCATCAAACGCCCTCTGAGCCGGCCACAATAATCAAAAGAGTCCACATCAATTTCTGAGTCCGAGTCAAAAGGGTGTTGCGCCAACTCCACTTGGGCCCATGGACCTTGTAACCCTAGGGGCGTGCGTCCACTTCGCTGGCCACCACCCTTGGCCGCCTATATAGGAGCCGCCGTCTCCTTTCGCTAGAACTCGGATTTCGTTTGATTAGTTTCTCCATTGTGAAAACTCTCGTTCTTCACTTGTGTCGACTAGACCAACCGTAAAGGACCTGTACGGAATCTCACCTTTTGAACTCAATCATATATTTGCAATTTAGATTACTTTTTACCTCCTTCTTGCTTGTTCTTCGATTGCTTGCAGGAATTGATCCTCGTGATCAAGTCAACCGGGTCTTTGGCATGATTGATAACGACTTGGTGGTTAGTTCAGCGATTGCTTGGTTCGTGTGTGCTGCGTTTGTAGCCTGGATCATGAGAGTTGACCGTCATCCAATCGGAACCTACCACTCTCACCGAAAGATCGGGACAACAGAGAACATCAGAGTGTGATCCTTGCTTCATATTCTGCAATTTATCAAAAAGATCACATTTATAAATGATGAGGAACAAAATGTGCTCTCATCTCACACTTCATCTCTTGTCATGAAGTAACAATGTCTTCTCCATTCTTAGCTCTTTGATTGATCACGTGTTCCTACCAATCCAAAACATATCCCCCAAACTCAAGAGATGCCAATTGTATCTCTTTCATCCAAATAGTATGCATTCGAAAAATTTTATCAACCTTCAATTCCCAAGTGAGATACTCATCGGGATCAGTACCACTTGCAAATTTGGGCATGGAGAGCTTGAGCTTGTCCAAACCATCATCTTCATTTCATGGACGAGGATAGTTGTCATTGCGAAGCAACGCAAAATCATCATACCAATCCAGCCCAAGTGCAGCCCCACCTTGACCTCCGCCTTGGCCACGGTCACGACTACCATGACCTCCAAGAGCTCCTCCACATCCCCCGGGTAGCGGTGGATGCACGGCATTGGCCACCACTCGATGGTGCGGTTCAAGAGGTGTGTGGGCAGTAGCTTCACCTCCTTGAACACTTGCTTCATCACTTCCATTGCTGGCTTGGATAAGCCTAGTGAGTGCTCCAATGTCTTCCCGTAATTGGCATGCATTTTGATCAGCTTGTAACTCCAAGTTTTGCACTTCTTTTGCGATGTGGTCAGTGAAGGCGTCATGCTTCTCATGGAGTTGATCAAGCCAACTGTGCAACTCACGGTGAAAGTGCTCACGAAGTGCCCCAAATTGATATTGCTTGATGACTGCTTGTGGGTCATTCACCTCACCCCCCTCACCATATTGTTCATCTCCACCTGACATTGGTAGTTATGCAAAAGAAACAAAAACTGCAGCTATGTATATGAATGATGTGTGGAAAATCACTCAATCTCACTCTTTCCTCTCCTAAGCAAAGTTCTTACCTTTCCGAAGTGAATTGAGGCCAAATGAACTTACACTTGGTAGTAGCTATAACAGCAATGTGATGATGAAGGGAATTAAAGAGTGTGTCTCAATAGCACAACAACGGTTATTTAGTGGAGCTTGGTATGGAAGCGTATAACCTATGCAATCTGAAATTCAAGTTGTTGTAAAGCTAAATAATAATCCAATCTAGAATACTTTGCCTAGGTGTTGATCCAAAAGGTTTAAGAGAAATATATGAACGCACACGCAAAGATAAATATGACTTAATGCAAACAATAGAATGAAGTAGTGAGATGTAGTTTGAAATTGAGATTGAACTAGCTCGTTTTGCACTAAGTACTAGGAGAGACACTAGCCAATTGTAAATGTATAAATGTAACGACACAAGATTTGCTCAAAAGATATTAAATACACAATCTGAAATTATAGACTAGGATTTACCCCACCCAAGTTCAGCCAAAGCTTTTCTTTTTCCACCTTTTCTTGTTCACAACCGCATACAATGCTCCCCCCTTCGGCTATTAGGGTAACCGAAAGGAGTAGATGTGGTGTGGTACGTATATGGTCTGAACTTCATTTTATTTTCCTTTTTTATACTTTTTTCAAGCCAGGGATTTTTCTTATAACCGGCTGCCTTTTCTTCTTTTCTTGTGCAATGGCCAAAACAAGGTTTTGAACCCTTGATTTGCAAGTCTCAAACCAAATTCAGAAGTGTAAATTAACTCGAGAGCAGCTCTAAAGAAATTACAAAAGCTAGTCTCAAAGATGAAAAGATATAAGTGAAGTACTCTCGGCCAACAAAAATCATGGATTCTAGAGTAGCCCTAGTGCGGTGACCTCTTTGTTTCATTGTGAATTTTGGTTTCAGAAACCCAACTTGATTCGGACATGAGATCAAATTAACACTCGGATTCGGAGAAGAGATCAAATAAAGACCTCTCGGTTTCGGCAGACGGCACAAGATGAGGTGTGGCTAGGGTTTTGCTAACTGACCAAAAGGTGATATGCGCACGGCAAAGAAGGAAGTGCAGCTAAGGTTTCGGGTCAACCCGATTCAAACAAAGATGGTGCACAACAAAAGAGGTGTGGCTAGGGTTTCCAACCGAACCGAACTCAAGCAATGATGACGCTCGGCAAAGAGTACAGCTAGAGTGCCCAAACCGAGCTGAACATTAATAATGGTAGATTAGGGTTTCGGCTATTCCAACCAGTTTTTTAGGGTTTTATGTGGACACAAAGATGAAGCTAAGAAAAAGAACACGAAGATCAGCACGTAAACAAATTTCCTATTGGACTAAAACCTAACTAAACTCACATGAAATAACATATTAAACCACAGGCTTAGAATATTTGTGTTGCAAATTTTTAGTTTATTGGACGATAGGAATAACGAACAACAAGAATAATAATCTAAAACTAAGGGTAAATAATCCTACCGAGTAAATAAAGCTCTGATACCAAGATGATACGGGGTCGCCCGATCTTCTCGACGTAGGATCGAATACTCACGTCTCACTTGAATCGTAGTGATCTTCTATTGCCCGTGCAAGGATTAGCACTCTATAATTCACATGAACAAACGTGCTGGAGTTCACGACCATCAAGTGAAGTCCTATCGCACTCCAATTCTCAGCGGAAAGGTTGAACGATCTTGATTATCGAAGAACTCCCAATTCCTCTCATGAACATGGTTCGACCATGCGTGAGGAACAAGAGCAATATGCTATTTTCTTTATTAAACGTGGTCTAATCTATACAATGGGGAGGGGCAAGGGTACTTATGGCGCCCTCCACAACTCTCACACATTCTAGGGCCGGTTGGGGTTGTGTTTCGGCCAAATTGGCCAAAGCTAACTCCCACTCGGCTAAGCAAACTGAGAGACCATGTGAGAGGTCCTCCACTCTGAGTGATGAGTATTTGACAAGTGTGTTGATTAGATTGAGAGTTGAGGTTTTCGGTTTGACTGCTTACAATTTGAGTCGGAAATCGGAACTACATTTGTGTATGGAGCGGAAGTTCGATTAATCTAACTACCGGTGTTGGAAATAGGAACTTCCGATTTATCCGGTTTTGCTCTGGTGAAGGAAATCGGAACTTCCGCACAATGGGGTAGCGGAGTGTCCGATATCTGACATTGAGTGTTCTCGAGATATTAAATCGGAATTAAATATCCGAAAGTCGGTTGTTAGGATATCGAAGTACCGCAGATGTTGAGCGCGAACTTCCGATATTCTGACAAAATCTTGGATGTTCGAAATCGGAACTTCATTTGTAATGTGCGGAACTTCCGATTGTATCGAATCGCGAGAGAAGATTATTTTGTGATTTTGATTTTGTATGAGTTTGAGCCTTATACAATTGTTGATGCTATGATATTGTGCAATGCTATGTGATGTGTTTTTGTCTGTGTTGATCGCAGGCATCAAGATGGAGTCGTGGCGAGACACGTGGACCGGACTAAGCGCGGAGGCGTTGAGGTCGAACGGTCGGGATGTGTCAAGACGGCGTGAATCTTGAAGCGGTTGCAGTCGTGGACAACAAGGTGTACGGAGGCTTCGGAGAAGGTGCAAGGGGCGAAGGGTCTTTTCGCAAAGCGGCAAAAGTGGAGGCGGTTCCGTTCGGTGTAGCGGGCTTAATGGGTTGGAGGCCCATTAGCAAAGGCTATAAATAGGGAGAACCACAGGTTAGGGTTAGACCTTTTGAGAGAAAATTAGGGTTAGCTCTAGAAAAGGTGTGTGTTGCCTTTTTGAGAGTTTGTTGGTTTTGAGAGAATGAATCTGAAATCTCTTGTAATCATTCCTCTGTGTTTCCATTTGTAAACGTTTGATTACTATCAATGAAACTCGAGTCGTTGATTACATGTTTATGCTTCTCTTTATTCCTCTCTGCTTCATGTTGAATATCTAGGGTTTTGGCATATCTTTTGTTTCGTTGTATGAAATAGCATGAAACTTCATATCTATAATCGTTTTGGTATTGCTATTACTTCCTCAAAGTTTCATGCTCTAAGAATCGAGAATCTAAGCTTATCATTGGTTTTGGTCTTTCTTGCCCTTCTTCAAGAAATCCGTTTACGTTCGATTATTGAATCTTTGGTTGCGATTCTTCTCCATAAGGTCAAGATGGTGTTTAGGATGATGTCTGTAAAACTTGACTGAGAAGAGCATTCAAGATTAAGTAGTTTGGATTTTTGGGCAAAAACCGAGCGCTCTGTTCTTGATCGGGATAATCGAGCTTCGATTTTATGCGTGGAAATACATAGCGGAACTTCGCGATACACCGCGGAACTACATGGCGGAACTTCCGCAGTCTACTGCCCGGAACTTCCGATTTCGAGAAGAACAGCCTGAAACCTGTTTTGTTATTTGATCTTGCTTCATTTACCTTCTTTAGATCTTCAGAGATCTTTGTAGGCTAGTTTTAAATACGATGAAGGGGAGTATTATTTTAAGGCACCATTCACCCCCTCTGTTGCCATTTCGGTCCTTCAATTGGTATCGAGGCGGTTAGCTCTTCTTGATAGATCTTAACCTCGGTTGAGCCATGGCAGCGGACAAGTATTCCACCAAGCCTCCGAGATTTGATGGTGCGGATTACCCTTCTGGAAGAGCCGAATGGAAACTTACATCCAGGCTCAGGGGTATGCCATCTGGAGAAAGGTGAAGGTTAGATTTGTTGTTCCTGCCGATGAGAACATCAATCTTTGGAAACATGGCGATGTTGAGGCAAATGCTAAGGCAAGGAACATAATCATTCGAGGTTTAGCGTATGAGTTTGATCGTATTTCTCATTTAATTTACGCTTACGACATCCGGGTGACCTCGATGCATACCATGAGGCACCACCCGATTAAGACGGTTCGACAAGACCAGTTCAAGCGTGAATCTGATAAATTTGAGATGCTTGTCGGTGAATCTCTTGACGAGTGCTTTTCGCGTTTTCACAAGATTTTGAGCAACCTCCGAGCGGTCGGTCTTACATACCCCGACTCGGATAACGCTCGACGATGCTTTCGCACTTGATCTTCGTGTTTGGGAGATGAAAGTGACTACCATCAAAGATAGCACGGACCTCTCGACCACGACTCTTGATGCGCTTACTCGCGTCTCAAGACTCACGAGATTGACATTGTCTCTCGAAGGTCGAAGTCACGATCGATGGCATTAGTCACCGATCCCACTTCGGATCTTCTTCGAGTCGACGTGGGTTCTCCTAGTCGCTCTCTGTGACATAGCGATGATCGCTTAGAGCGACTTGAGGATGAACAACTAGCCCTCCTAGCTCGGAAGTTTTCCCATGCTTACAAGAGGAGGAGGGATGGTAAAAGAGGAGGTCTGTGATTTGTTTCGAGTGTGGTGGCCCCAACCACATCCGAGCAAACCGTCCCAAGCTTGGGAAGGGCAAAGGTGACTATGGCGGTCCAAGCAAGAACGACTACATCGACAAGAACCGCAACACGAAGCCCTCAAAGACTGATCAAGGCAAGAAGAAGTTCCGCAACTTTGGGAAGGCAAAGAAGGCTGCTCCATCGCGTCCTCACCGCCTCGATTTAACCGGACACCAAACGAGGTGGAGGGTGGAGTACGATGATGGGAAGGACGATCATGATCCCAGGGCGACGGCAACTTCTCCAAGATGTGCTTCATGGCCCTCGGGGCGAATCGAGCGACAATGAGTACGTACTCGACTCAGACGAGTTAGTCCCACTTACGACCCGACTTAATGATGCTTTTCTTAAGCTAGGTAGATTTCATGCTAAGTCTAGGGCTAAGTGTTACGTGTTGGAGAAGGAAGTAGCTAGACTATCACGGGAGCTTACTTTATTTACATCCGCTCCCTCCGTGATGATTGTGACACTTGCGTGCTTTGCTTGATGACATGGAAAACTAAGGACCTTGCATGATAGTGTGTCCTCCGAACTTGACATGATTAAGGTAGAGAACATTAGCCTTCTTGCTGAATTAGAGATGAGTAGGGTAGCACCTCCTGCATCCACTACTATTGAGGCTACTGCTTGCACCTCATGTGAGGTCAAGGACAATTCGTTTAGAGGTCTTTATACCATGTTGCTTGATCTGCCTGAAACTTGTGAAAATTGTAATAATCTCAAGATGAACCTAAAGCAGGCGGATCACAAAATTCTTGAATTCAAGTCGCGCTTCTAGAGCCTATTGTTTCTTGTTTAAACTGTCCTAAGTTAACTGCTGAATTAGAATCTGTATCTAAGCAGTTTCAAGAAATGATTGATCACAGTAACAAATTGGCTCAGTATGCTTCTAAGGATCTTGTTAGCTCACCATGCAAGCAATGTAACAAACTAAAATGTGATTTGATTGCTTTGGATGAAAAATGTGTGAAGCTAACTAAGGACCTTCTAGAGACACAATCATCTGCTTGTATTGTGTGTGCTGGGAAGAAGTCTAAGGGTTTGGTAGAGACGCCTAGCAACGTGAACCAATCATTAGCGATGGGGACTGTTCCCCAAAGTCTACCGTGCGTGCACAAGCCAATCTTTCCTCTGTTGTTGGTTCTTCTTTTGCTCCCTTACCTTCTGCTTGTCCCTTCTTCCCCTGCTCTTCTTGCACCTCTCTCTTTCGGAGTGTCGGTATCTTATGAACACTCTCGAGAGGTTTGTAGGAGGCAAGAAGAAGCTCAATCTCATTCTAGACAAATCTAAAATTTGCAGATTTAATCGTGGTCTAGGATATGATATCCGGGAGGATATGAGGAAGCATCCACTGTCGTGCTCAAAACCATAGCACCTGTGTGATCAAAACTAAGCCGGGACCGAGAAAGTCAATTTTAAGTCGTGGGTTTTGTTCAAAGGATTTCGACGACAAGGTGATTCCACTGCAGCTTGACCCCTCGAAGGCGGTATCATTGCACCTTCCGCCGTAAAGATGGACATTTAGTTGATCATTGCTTGGTAGCGCCAAGATCGCGCGTAGAGACCGTGTTGAGTCTCTTAGGCACATTCGTGGTCAGCCCGGATCTTGAGTGCACCTAAGACCAACACGAGGTCTAAGTTTGTTCCATCGATGATTTTGGGCAAGATCGAGGACTTGGTTTTTCGAAGTTTTCGATTTTCGTCCTCATGCTCCCTTTGGTCGTAACTCCGCCGTCCCGAGGGTAGATCTCGTTTTCCTTTCGAGATAGCTACTCATGGCGAGATCGACATATTATCGCACTTCGACTCGCTCTTCCATAGCGATCGGATCCAAAGAACAGTGAGATCTTTGACTTGTTGAGTGACGAGAGCGTAGGGTAGATAGAGGTCGGTCTTGCTTGACTACTTCATCATTCGCCGTGTTACTCAAGATTGGGTGCCAAAATCATCGTTGATTCACCCGATCTTCAGACTTTACTGCTGTTTGACTCGTGTCGCGGGCCGAAGGAAAGGTCCGGATCGTGGACTCGGTTGTTCACGCATATGACCGTGAGTCTCGTTGGTTTTCTTCCCTAGCCCGCGCTCGGGTGATGAGACGATCACTTTCGGAGATGCTTCATTTGGGCGCGTCATCGCTAAAGGTCTTGTGAGCATTAATGATTCTTTTATTTTAAAAGATGTTGCCTTAGTAAGTAAGCTGCGAGATAATCGCTTTCGCCTCTCGACTTCTGATGACGGTTTCGAGGTGAGCTTTAAGAAAACAATTGCAAAATTTTTGATTCTTGGGTAGTCTAGTTTGCGGATTTCTCGATTTGGGAGGATCTTTCGTGCTGATTTTTCCGGATCTTCCGTGATCCTCTCCGATGTTTAATTGCTTGAATCCGTGATTTGACTTTCTCGCATAGGAGACTTGGTCATATAGGATTTGATCATCGACCCGAGTTAGCGCCACGATCTCATTCGTGGTTTGCGAAACTCAAAATGGTCAAGGATCTTGTTTGTGCTCCTTGCCGGCCGACGGCAAAATGGTTGCCGCTTCACATCCTCCGATTCATGATGACTATGACGGATGCACCGTGTCAATCGCTCCATATGGACCGCGATGGGACCAAATAGAGTGCGATCGATGGGAGGAAGTGAATGCGTACTTATCGTGGTCGATGACTTCTCGAGGTATTCTTGGGTGTTTTGCTTAGCCTCGAAGGATGAGACGTTTACTCTTTTTGTGGTCTTTTAGTAGGCTTTCGTTGAGCTCCCAGTGCATTACGAGCAATTCGACCGATAATGGCACCGAGTTCAAAATTCCTACTTTGAGAGTTTTGTGGTGAGGCAGTGTAGAGCACCGTTCTCGTCTCCATCGCCCCCAACAAAATGGCGTTGTGGAGAGGAAGAACCGTACCTTAGTCGAGATGGCGGGACGATGCTTGATGAGTACTCTACACCTAGGAAGTTTTGGGTGAGGCAATTACTCTTGCTTGTCATGTTTCTATGAGTTTTCTTGGGCACTCTTGCATCGCACTTCTTATGAGTTGAGATATGGGCGAAAACCAGCCTCGCATTTTCGTGTGTTTGGTTGCAAGTGTTTTATTCTCAAGTCCGGGAACCTAGATAAGTTCGAGTCACGATCTTGTGATGGGATCTTTACGGGTTACTCGACTTCTTCTCGTGCCTATAGAGTCCAGGCTGCGAGTCTAGTAAATTGTTAGAGACTCGTGAGGTGACCTTTGATGAGGCGGTCAGGGACTAGGCACGATATCTCGAGTTCTTTAGAGCGATGAGTCCATCTTTGTGGACGAAGAGGAAGACGGAGATGAAGGTTGTCTACGATCCAGCTTCTTCCTCCTCCTTTGAGGTGCCTTCTTCCACCGCACCTCGAGGAGATCACCCTTACCTTCGCTTCTTCCAAGCTAGTGGCTCTGTTCCTATCTCATCTGATCATGAGGTAGAGGCCACTTCTTCATCTCACCCTGGACCTCCAAGACACATTCAAAAGGACCATCCTTCAGAGCAGATAATTGGAGACCTCTTCGAGCGTGTCACACGTTCCAAAGCTGGCTTGTCTCTTTTCTGTCTCCATTCTGCTTTCATCGCCTCATTTGAGCCCAAAGACGTTTGTCATGCTCTTTCTGATGAGTCATGGACTAACGCCATGCACGAGGAATTGGAAAACTTTGAAAGGAACAAGGTCTGGTCCCTTGTTGAGCCCCCTCAAGGTCACAATATCATTGGGACCAAATGGGTGTTCAAGAACAAGCAAAGTGAAGATGGGTTAGTCATTCAAACAAAGCTAGGTTTGGTAGCTCGGGGTACTCTCAAGTTGAGGGTCTAGATTTCGAAGAGACCTTTGCCCCCGGTAGCTAGACTTGAAGCCATTAGAATCCTGCTTGCCTTTGCAGCTTCTAAGGGTTTCAAGCTCTACCAGATGGATTCAAGAGTGCCTTCCTCAATGGCCTTATTGAGGAAGAAGTCTATGTGAGACCGGCCTCCTGGTTTCGAGAACTCCAAATACCCTAACCATGTCTACAGGCTTTCCAAAGCTTTGTATGGATTAAGCCGGCTCCCAGAGCTTGGTATGAAAGGCTTAAGTCCTATCTGCTGAGCCATGGTTTTGAGATGGGTAAAATTGACAAAACCTTGTTCATCCGCCGTCTTGGCACCGATCTTACGCTCGTCCGGATCTACGTGGATGACATTATATTTAGCGGCTCTCGCATGCTCGTTTCCCGCTTTCCGATGTCATGAGCTCGGAGTTTGAAATGAGCATGATGGGCGAGTTGAGCTTCTTCCTTGGCTTCCAAATCAAACAGACTCGGGAGGGTACCTTTCTTCATCAAGGCAAATACACTCGAGATCTCCTGAAGCGTTTCGACATGAATGATGGAAAGCCAGTATCAACTCCAATGGCATCTACAGCTGCTCTGGATCCAGATGAAGACGGCGAACCTGTTGACCAAAAGGATTTCAGGAGCATGATTGGCTCTCTCTTGTACCTCACAGCCTCGAGACCAGACATACACTTTTCTGTGTGTCTTTGTGCTCGGTTTCAGGCTTCTCCTCGCGTATCTCACCGTCAGGCGGTGAAGCGCATCTTTCGGTACCTTCGAGCTACCATTGACTATGGTATCTGGTACTCCTCCTCTTCTTGTCTATCTCTTAGAGCCTTCTCCGATGCAGATTTTGCTGGCTGTAGGATAGATAGGAAGAGCACTTCTGGCACTTGCCAATTCATTGGCACTTCTCTCGTCTCCTGGTCGTCGAGGAAGCAATCCGGTGTTCGCAGCCCACTGCAGAGGCGAAATGCGTTGTCGCGAGCCGATTCTTTGTAGCCAAGTGCTCTGGATGGTCTCGACCCTGCAGGATTTCGGGCTATCTATCGACTGCGTTCCACTCTTCTGTGATAACACGTCTGCGATTTGCATTGCCAAGAACCCAGTGCAACATTCTCGGACCAAGCATATAGATATAAAATATCACTTTCTTCGAGACCATGTAGAGAAGGGTGACATTGTGCTCGGTTTGTGGAGAGTGAGCACCGTTAGCGATATCTTCACTAAGCCTCTGGCGGCTCTCGGTTTTGACTCTGCGGGAGAGCTTGGGGTGGTTTGTCCTTACGGATCTTTGTGAGGGGAGCGTTGTGCTACTCTCAGTATTATATTATATTATATTATATTATATTATACGCTTACTCCTTTTCAGTTTCATTTCTTTTAATATTTGGTCAAGTCCTTCCAAAGATAGGTTAGAGTGTTTCTCTTGCCACATTGCTTTGATTGCTACTTCTTGTCTTGTGCTTCTAGGATCTTTGCTTATTAGTGCCTCTTCCTCTCTAAGTAGAGCTTACTCACTTCTTATAGGTTCTAGCAGGGGTCGGGCCACCCTTGGGTAGACAGGGACAGTGTTTGCTCCTTAGTGTTTGTATAGATCAGCTGATAGTCCTAGAATCATATGGGGTAGATAAGAACCTGTCTGAGCGATAGTCTTCTCTATATCTTTTCTATGCTCTAAAGGACTGCCTTTTCTGGTTTACTTATCAGATTCTCGTTTTTGTTCCTTTGGTTCAGGGGGAGTTATTCTTGGTTATTCCATACTCTTAATTTTGTCATAACTCAACCTGAATTAAAAGATGCATCTCATTCTGAAGGGAATCTGGATTTTTGTACTTTTCATCAAGCATTGCATGATAATCAAATGGAGCCTTGTTTATTATCCCTTATGATATGTTTTCACTGTTTTACATCTTGCCATGATTTATGCTAAACTGCTAGATCTATCATGACTTTTTATGTGTAGTTTAGTCTTTGACATGCTAAGGTGTTTAAAAAATGCTAAACTTGAATTAAAATCTTGTCATGATAGCTCTTGAGACTAGTCTGGTTGAAACTATCCTTTTATGATATTCGCCATGTCAAGTAGGCTGAGTTGAGTCCTGAATCTCATTTGAACTTTTGAGTAAGCTATGTCAGTATGTTAAGAAACATGACTTATCTCTAATCACTGGTCTAAAAACTTCAAAAGTAAAAATGATCTCTTTTGTGCGAAAAAACTGATCTCACCAAATCTTTCTCATGAGACGGCTTGCCATTGCACTAGGCATGAACTCAGGGGGAGTCTTGGATGACCTAAGATCACCTCCTTAAGTCTGTTGCTTGGAGTGGTCGCATAAGGCTTGGGATCTAGCACATGGCTAAAAAAATGGTTGAAGCTCAGGAGGCAGTTGTGGATGGCACCTAGTTCAGAGCTTGCTTTACTGAGATAAAACCATAAAAAGTCTTCAGAAAAAGAAAAATGTGCTAAAATTGCTTATTATCAAAGAGACCAAGTTCTGGATAAAATGAGTCCTTCTTCAACTGGTAGCTCTCTAAACTGTTCAGTACGAGTCTTCTTGGTTCAACTTAGATTATTTGACATGGCTTGTATCATCCTTGGATATCTTTAGCTAGACTTCAATCTTGACTTATTTGACCTGCTAAAGAATTGGATCATTAATCAGATTATGGACTTTCTGTCTTAGCTGTTCTATACATCGATTGTCATGATCTTGATAGCATTCTTCTGTGTTATGGCTTGGTGTAATACTCTAATAGTCATTTTGGATAATCTACAAGGCTCCTAATGCTTAAAATGAACATCATATAGTCTTTTCCTCCCTTTTCTACATATTGATGATTTTATTGCCAAAGGGGGAGAATGATTGTGAGAAAAAGCCCTTCTAAAGAAAAGCCTTGAGTTTTGTGCGAAAATTGCTCTTTCATCTCATCTCAAGTCTTTTTCTTTTTGTCAACTTGGTCTTGAGCTTAATTGCTCTTGTTTAGACCTTGGTTGACTGGAATCTCAAACTCATCTTATGCTTTTTCGGTAATTGTCAATATACTCATCAAGGGGGAGATTGAGAGACTATGTGAGAGGTCCTCCACTCTGAGTGATGAGTATTTGACAAGTGTGTTGATTAGATTGAGAGTTGAGGTTTTCGGTTTGGGTACTGCTTCGGGTCGAAGTCGGAAATCGGAACTACCGTGTATGGAGCGGAAGTTCCGATTAATCGAACTACCGTGTTGGAAATAGGAACTTCGATTTATCCGGTTTTGCTCTCGGCTGAAGGAAATCGGAACTTCCGCACAAGGGGTAGCGGAGTGTCCGATAATACTGACATTGAGTGTTCTCTCGAGATATTAAATCGAATTAAATATCCGAAAGTCGGTTGTTAGGATATCGGAAGTACCGCAGTTGTTGAGCGCGAACTTCCGATATTCTGACAAAATCGGATGTTAGAAATCGGAACTTCCGCGTGGTAATGCGGAACTTCGATTGTGTCCGCTAATGCGAGAGAAGATTATTTTGTGATTTTGATTTTGTATGAGTTTGAGCCTTATACAATTGTTGATGCTATGATATTGTGCAATGCTATGTGATGTGTTTTTGTCTGTGTTGACTGCAGGGCATCAAGATGGAGTCGTGGCGAGACACGTGGACCGGACTAGGCGCAGGAGGCGTTGAGGTCAGAACGGTCGGGATGTGTCGAAGACGGCGTGAATCTTGAAGCGGTTGCGAGTCGTGGACAACAAGGTGTACGGGAGGCTTCCAGAAGGTGCGCAAGGGGCGAAAGGGTCTTTTCGCAAAGCGGCAAAAGTGGAGGCGGTTCCGTTCGGGTGTAGCGGGCTTAATGGGTTGGAGGCCCATTAGCAAAGGCTATAAATAGGGGAGAACCCTGGAGTTAGGGTTAGACCTTTTGAGAGAAAATTAGGGTTAGCTCTAGAAAAGGGTGTGTGTTGCCTTTTTGAGAGTTTGTTGGTTTTGAGAGAATGAACTGAAATCTCTTGTAATCATTCCTCTGTGTTTCCATTTGTAAACGTTTGATTTCTATCAATGAAACTCTGAGTCGTTGATTACATGTTTATGCTTCTCTTTATTCCCTCTCTGTTCATGTTGAATATCTAGGGTTTTGGCATATCTTTTGTTTCGTTGTATGAAATAGCATGAAACTTCATATCTAGAATCGTTTTGGTATTGCTATTACTTCCTCAAAGTTTCATGCTCTAAGAATCTGAGAATCTCGCTTATCATTGGTTTTGGTCTTTCTTGCCCCTTCTTCAAGAAATCCGTTTTTGGTTCGATTATTGAATCTTTGGTTGCGATTCTTCTCCATAAGGTCAAGATGGTGTTTAGGATGATGTCCTGTAAAACTTGACCTGAGAAGAGCATTCAAGATTAAGTAGTTTGGATTTTTGGGCAAAAACCGGCGCTCTGTTTTCTTGGTCGATAATCGAGCTTAGATTTTATGCGTGGAACTACATAGCGGAACTTCCGCGATACACAACGCTGAACTACATGCAGCGGAACTTCCGCAGATCTCGCCTTAACTTCCGATTTCGAGAAGAACAACCTGAAACCTGTTTTGTTATTTGATCTTGCTTCATTTACCTTCTTTAGATCTTCAGAGATCTTTGTAGGCTAGTTTTAAATACAGTGAAGGGGAGTATTATTTTTAAGGCACCATTCACCCCCCCTCTGTTGCCATTTCGGTCCTTCACAAACCGACTCAAACTCTAAATATGGTTCGGACTCATTAACATAAGTTGGGTCTAGGACTGTTCACGCCATGAGTCTCCATGCGGTTTGGGTTGAGCCATGTGACATGGGCCTAGCTCCTCAACTGTATGGGCTTATTTTTCCAAGTCTTCGGCTGCTTGAGCTTTTCCTTTTACGGCCACATAGGCTGCCTTCTCTCCTACTCGTTGGCCGAAAGAAGTATATTCCTTTGATCTCCCATGGTTCTTCTCCATTGCTTTGTTTCCAGCTTCCCTCTGCTTCCTCTCGGTTCCAAAGTCTTCACAATGTTCAAACATGAGAATACACAATGCATTTGCATGAGGTAGTATCCCAGGCGGACCCATTGGGTATGCTGGGTGGCCACCAGATACCACAGGGACGCCATGTAGCCGCCGCCGCCTAATGCATTTGCAATTCTCGTAGTCGTAGCACCGCCTGATCATGTGCAGAGAGAGCGGCGGAGGCGGAGCGACGGCGGGTGGCGGGCGCAACGGGAGAAGGAGGCCGCAACGCCGCCTACCACAAGCATTTCTCGAGACGGCCGTCCGCCACTACACCACGGCGCCACCTCGATCCGCGACATCTCCTTCCTCACCAACCGCGCCCGCCTACCTCCGCTGGCCAAGGTCACCACCTCGCCTTCGATCCCCCCAAAACCCTCGCCGCTTCCTCGCCACTTAGGAAGGCGCTTCACTTGCCGCTTGGCGCTTGGTTTCGCTTTCAAGACAAGGAGTGCGTGAGGGATCGCGACGAGGCGGTGGAGAGGGGCAGGAGCTCCGCACCGACAGCAGGCTGGTTCTTGCGGCGCCGCGGAAGGCGCGTCGCGCCGCTCAAGCTCGCGGAAGGCTGCGCGCGGGGACTACGCTGGCCGGCGATCGTGGCCGCAGCAGCCGCCATTGGAGCACTACAACGAGGAGACGCGCGCCAAGCTGGACGAGGCGGAGAGCGCGAGGAAGAAGTTGGAGGAGCAGGAGCGGCTGGATCAGGAAGCCGCCGACCAGCACCGCGAGAAAGGTTTGGATGCTTTCCCGATTCAGCGCTGTTCATTAGGGCAATGTAAGATGCAAATGAGGAAATGGTTGCTGTCTACCGATCATGTGATGTTGTTGGTGTTGCCCCATTCGTCATTAACAAATGGAACAGATATTTAGGGGGCATCATCTCACCTGTATGGTACTTCTTATTCCCATTCTTGTAGGATCCTCATTCTCATCTTAGATTACCAAGAAATTTCTCCAAAAACATGCTCAGAGTCATCTACACTTGTCTATGAGTTCTTACCAAATGGTAGCCTTGAAGATTTTCTTGTATCTGTGGATAAGAGGCAAACTCTGATGTGGCAGATTCGCGTCAAAATTATTGCCGAGATATGTTCAGCGCTGCTCTTTCTGCACAAGAACAAACCTCACCCGGTCGTTCATGGAGATCTCAAGCCTGCTAACATTCTCCTTGATGTTAACTTAGTCAGTAAGCTTAGTGACTTTGGTATTTCTCGCCTCCTAATCCAGTCCAGCACCAACAACACTACCCTGTATCGCACCATGCATCCTGCGGGACCCCCTCTGTACATGGACCCAGAGTTTCTGATTTCTTACTTAATCAAAGCAAAGCAGGATCTCTTCTTTAAATAGAGAAAATACCGAACTAGTAACACAACTCTAATACGAATAGCCAACTAAGACAATATTCTGAAATAACTCTGAACGCCGAAAAGGAAAAACTGAAGACAAACTATTCCTAATCAGGTAATATTGTTGAAGCCTTCTGACCGCACGTTTTCCGAACATCATCCATCGCTTTCTGCACGTTTTTTTTTGGCATACCCTGTGGTAAAATCCTAGGTCCGCCACTGAGTATCCCCTTCTCATCTAGTCATTGAACCCTTTGGTGCTTTATGAACAACATCATGCATACTTGAAGTGGAAGATATAGTAGCAGTAGGGATGTCCTCATCAGTCATTTGATAGCATGAGTAGAATTGAACATGGGCAAGGAGACTCGTCAATTGAAGTGCCAACTGCTTAGGTTATGGGCTCGAGCATATATAGGCTTTGTTTGGACGGTCTGAAATGACGAATGACATAAACCTACATAGATGTTTTTTTCTCCTCAACATTGATTACGCTAGAGACTGCATGTATTCTAAAAAATTTCTAAACTCATTGAAGTAAGGCTATAGACTATAGTTGGACATGTACTGATTTCTAATAATAAAATAAAATCATGCCATTTTATTGTAAAAGCAACAGCTCACCGGGGTCACCTGATTTCATGTGCACCAAGTATATTTCATGATTTTTTTCAGTGCAAATTAATTAATGAGAGAATGCCCGGAGATGCACGTTTCAGTATTTCATGATGCACCTGCAAGAGAATCTCCCAGTGGACCAAACACCAATAATGCTCTCTTATGTACGCACTCCATCGCCATCAAACCAAACAAACACGCTACCGAATGATGAAAAGTAATGACTTGGGCGAGAAAAAGGAAGCATTCTTATAAGGGAAAAATTGCTCAGTAAATTACAGATATATATAAATTAAAAAATAACATCTAAGGTAAGTCGATATTATTTTTTAACTAGATGAATCTTTATAGTGTATTTTTTATGAGAGAATCTTTATAATGTTGCTGAGTAAATTATACCTTTATATAAAATTATATGGTACTTGCATGTTGCATGGAAGGAAGCTAGTTAAAACAAGTAAGCCAAATTAATCCTTGGACATACATGGAGTTGCTTCGGTGTTGCTCTTTGCCTCCTCGCATCCATATTTGATTGGTAAAATAGGGTAAAGTGCGCGCGGGAAGGAATAACCAATAAACCACGAATAGAGGCCAAGCTATAGCAAAGCTCGTTTACATAAAAAAAAAAAACGCGTGGCAGCTAATCAAACAAGACAGATCAGCTGATGGTACACGAAGAAAAGTGCAAAGAGAAAGTTAATACGCCACTGCAATAATTCCAACTTCGAAGCTTTCAATGGAGCTTTTCAATCAAACCAACCACTGGTCATGAATTCATGATACCGTGTAACTAAAACTCATATCTTGTTTTACACTACTCTTCTTGTTCTAATCCGACTTTTTTCTTTTTTTACTTAATAGACAGTTCTCCTCGTTTTTTTTTTTTTTTTTAAACAAATTCAGGGCATCCCCTTCTCTTCAATTATCCACAAACCTTTCCGAAGTAAACCAATTTCCATCGAACATGTTCAGTATTTTCCACGTGTACGGGCCAACGTGGCAGCACCCGTCCATGTCATAAAAGAGTAGTGGCTTTTTGTTCACAGAATCTATGACACTAGTTACACGTCTAACACAGTCTAGCTCTTATATAAAACCGTAAGCACGAGTAGTCGCCTCCTAGTTCCTACTCCAAAGACAGCTGACACGCACGAACCAACTCCACCTCGCCGGAGATGCCGCCCGACGACTCGCCGGCCGCCGCCGACAGCTACACGAAGGTCCTGCAGGGCCGGTACGAGCTCGGCCGCGTCCTCGGCCGGGGCGGCTCGTCCAAGGTCTACCGCGCGCGCGACGTCCGCACCGGCGTCCCCGTCGCCGTCAAGGCCATCCGGAAGCCGCACCACCCTTGCTCGCCCGAGGCGGCCGCCGCGGTTCGCAGGTCCGTGGAGCGGGAGGTCGCCGCGCTCTGCCGCGTGCAGGGCCACCCGCATGTCGTGCGCCTCCTCGACGTCCTGGCCTCCCGCTCCACCGTCTACCTCGTGCTCGAGCTCGCCCGCGGCGGTAGCCTCCTGTCACTGCTCGACGACCGCGGCCGCTCCGACGAGCCCGCCGCGCGCCGCCTCTTCGCGCAGCTCGCCTCCGCGCTGGCGCACGCGCACGCCCGCGGCGTGTTCCACCGCGACGTCAAGCCGGAGAACCTCCTGCTCGACGAGCGCGGAGACCTGAAGCTCACAGACTTCGGGCTCTGCGCCTTCGCCGACCAACACCTCGGCGCCGACGGCCTCGCGGCCACGCTCTGCGGGTCCCCGGCCTACGTCGCGCCGGAGATCCTCCTCAAGAAGCGCTATGACGCCGGCAAGGCCGACGTGTGGTCCTCCGGCGCCGTGCTCTTCGTGCTAACCGCCGGTTACCTGCCGTTCAACGACGGCAACCTCATGGCCATGTACCGGAAGATTTGCTCCGGCAAGTTCCGGTGCCCCATGTGGTGCTCACCGGAGCTCCGGTGCCTTATCGGGCGGATGCTGGACCCAGAACCCGACACCCGCATCAAGATTGGTGAAATTTTGGAGCACCCATGGTTACAACAAGATGGGACGCCGTCATTTGGTATCATCCGAGCAAAGTCCTCTGATCCTAATCCGGAGGTGGTGAAATGGGAGGCGGAACTAGAGCAAGTGAGGAAGCCGAATGCATTTGATATAATCGCGCTTGCGTCGGGGTGTGATCTGAGGGGGTTGATCGGGCCTTTGCCTGATCGGGTTCGATTTGTTGTGCCAGGCGTACATGTCAGGTCAGTGTTGGACAGGGCCGAGGAGCTTGGGCGAGAGGAGGGGTTTGCGCTGAGGAGGAAAGAGGAAGTGGGGTGTGGAGGAGTTCTGTTTGAGACGATCGAGGGAACATTCATCGCGCAGGTTAGTGTTAATCAATTGGCAGAGGAAATGTTAATGGTTGAGGCGGAAAGAGCTGCCGCAACTGAGATACCTAAATTTTGGGAGAAACTTCAGTTAAGTCTTACATTCTCAACAAATTGAATAAGATAAACTTGCCTCCAAATGTAAATATATGTGTCCCAAATGATGCAAGTATATAGAATAGCACGTTAGACTAGATTCATTGAACATGGACATGTATACTCTTTTTCTTTTGTTGAGAAAATATGGACATAAAAAGGACAATCAATCCATGCGGACTTTCATCAAAAGTGGACAATTTTGGGGAACCTCGTCCCTTCGCGATCAGTGTAGAAGTTTGAGAGAACTTTGTATCACTACTACGGTCATGGCAGACGGCTTCAAATCATCATTACAGACGGTTTGAAAATCATCTGAATCTATATATCTGTAATGACAGACGATTTGCGAGTTGTTTGTGAAAAGTTATATCACAGACAGTTTTTGTTGGAACCTGTCTGTGATAATATGCCCTCACAGACAGTTTCAACAAAAAGCCATATGTGATATCCCACATATCACAGACGGTTATTGGTAGAAACCATCTGTGAAGGCCTACTATCACAGACGATTTCCACCAAAAACTATATGTAATATTTGGGATATCACAGACGGTTTTGTGTGAAAATCGTCCGTAAAGGTCTACTATCACAGACAGTTTATACCAAAAACCGTATATGATAGTATGTCTTCACATATGGTTTTTGATAGTAGTCGTCTGTGATATTCGACAGTGATATTCGACATATCACAGACGGTTGTTGGTGGTAGCCATCTGTGATCGGATACATATCACAGACATGTGTTAGTAGTAGCCGTCTGTGATTGTATACATATCATAGACGGTTGTTAGTAGTAGCCGTCTGTGAGTATCATTCAGACAACTTATTTCACAAAACCGTCTGTGATAGTTTGTTCTACACCAAAATATATTATAATTTTTCGGCTAGCCTTAGGTAATGCTAGCCATGCCCTCTGAAAATAAGCAAGCAGAAAATAGATATATCACAATTGATTTGATATAGAACAACTCAAACAGATTTACAAACTCAATATCAATTACAAAGTCACTTTAATGATCTAATTACAAAATGATTTGATTACAACTCAAAGTGAATTACAATAAATCAGAGTTGTCGGGGTAAAACTCTCCACTCTCTTTAAAGATCTCCCCCGTTATGAAGATGGCGAGCCGTCCTCAAACTTCCATGAGTAAGTCCAGATTGAAGCTACTTTTTGGTATTTTCATGCCTTGTCGCTAGCAAGAGTAAAGTAGTAAGCATATATATGTAAATTCATAATTATGAAACAATTATTAAGAGATTGACCTCTGGATCCTTCGACTTAGCACTCGTGATTTCTAGCAAATGACAACAAACATAGAATGCACATATGTTACCTTGACGTAGTTGCTGATGGCACTGCAAAAATAGAAGTGCGATATAGGGTATAGGTATAGTCAGTTCGAGAGGTCAGGTTACGAAGTGTGAGCAGGTACCAGAAATCGTGCCTTGTGTCGCAGTTTGGCACCCGGTTCATTGTGTGTCCCTCTGTGGATTTCATGTGGATATGTTCCAGATCTTAGGATGATGTGACAATTGGCAATGGCGTTTACGGTTTGTCGTTTCACGCGTTTTCGACAAAGTTACAGGCTTACTGGACAGGGGCGGTCCGATCGGTCCTTGCACGGCGGTCCGACCGGTCCCAAATCGGTCGGACCGGCCATGTAGGGCGGTCGGACCGACGATGACCAAAGTGGTCAAAATGAGCTGGGCCAAAAATAGGTGTTGTAGGCAAGTGAGGGGATCCCAATGCACTTGGTCTCATAATTTTTGGAGTCTCCAGTAAGAAGTTCTATTGGTTTAAAGTTTCCAGAAGGTTTCGGAATTTGGGAGGTTGAATTTCGGCTAAGTCCCAAGGGGCGGTCCGACCGGCTCACAGGGAGCGGTCCGACCGGCCATGGGGCGGTCCGACCGGCTCACCCGAGCGGTCGACCAGATATCGACTTGAACGCCGCCAACTTCGTGGCGATGTTGATTGGTTAGGTCAAAGTCATTGGTATCGTGGCATATGATTTGCATGATGCATGTTTTGACTAACATGGGTCAAGTTGTGAAGAACTTGTTCCCGAATACGTGTTTGCTTGTCTGTGGTTGTGCAGGTTGCTTGGTGGTCAACGACGGTCAACGGCGAGGAGAATCGGGACTAGACTTGAAGAGTTGAGGTCCAGAACGATTGACGATGCCGGGTGAGGTCAACGACTCAAGCGTGACACAAGATGGACAAGGGTGACCTATTGGCAAATCCATGACGCATGGTGAAGCGGTTTAGGTCAAAGGTTAAAGACGGCGCTTTGCGAAGCGTGCGTGTGTGACCCGTTTGTTAGTGGGCCTTAACGGGAGCCCAATGGAGTCAAACCCTAGGAGTCTAGGCCTCCACTATAAATAGGGGGAGGTGGTGGCTGCACCATCTAGCTCTTCTCTCTCTCGCCTCTTTTGTTGTGAAACCCTAATTGGCTTAGGAAACTTTGAGGTGGAGGCTAGGGCTCTTTATGGTTTGAGAAGAATTTCGTGATCTTGGATTGACCACTGATCCTTGATGGCGTGGGTGTAATCCAGCGACGATCACGTTCTTAATCTATGCAAGGTTTGCTTGAGATAAGTCTCTTTTCGTTCTTGCTTTCAATTTCGTGATTTTAGGGCTTTCTTTGATCCGCGAGTTTGTGATTGATTCTTTCACGTGAATTAGCTTGCTGTGATATGTGTGAATCTATCTAGCATCATCTTGATCATCAATCTCTCACGAACAAGCTTTAGGATCAAGTTTTCGTTCTTGCCCGGTTTTAGACCTTCTGTTAATCAATTGGCAATTGCTCAAGATCGTTCCAAGAATTATCATAATATTCAATTGGAATAGGTCCTCAATAGCATATAGAAGGTGTGTGCAAAGTTTCATAAAGATTAGAGTTGAGAATCAAAAGTTTCACCTAATTGCAACTTCGTCATCGGCCGATTTTATCATGCAGATCGGTTCGAGTCGGCCGGTCGATCGCCATCATCACCGGTCGACCGATTTTGAGCGGTCCGACCGCCAACATAACGCCACCGATCGCCCGACAATCGGTCCGACCGATTGGGTCAGTGATCGACCGCCCGTCTTGTGAGTCTTTGCAATCTTAGTTGATTTTTGTAGCATTGCTTAGGGTTTTAATTGATTCAATACTAGTCTTCCATTTGTCTCGATATATTGATCTTCATAGCTTCATCATAGCTATTGGAGTGAAATTGTGTTGAATTCATATTTTGTGAAAAAGTGAGCGTGCTCCTATTCACCCCCTCTAGTCGCCTTTACGGTCCAACAAGTGGTATCGAGCCCTGTTAGTTCACTCTTGATCTTAACCGTCACCGAACTTTGGCGATGGATAGATTCACTACAAAACCGCATATGTTCAATGGACAAGACTATGCCTATTGGAAGAATCGTATCGAGTATTCCTTGAGAGCGAGGACAAGCTATATGGGACGTTGTTCGATCCCCGCCATTATTCCCGAGGTTGAAACTCCCGCTACGTGGTTCTTTTGGCTAACAACAACAAGGCCAAGAATCTTTTATATGGTGCGCTTGGTAGACAAGAATATGATAGGATTTGCAATTTTGCATGATCAAGCACGAGATTTGGAGCACTCTCGAAACATATCATGAGGGTTCGTCCCAAATTAAGAAAGTGCGCTAAACAATCTATAAGCGTGATTAAAACAAATTTGAGATGCGTCCTGGAGAGAGCATCGATGACATTTTCAGTCGTTTTAATAAAGTGATTAATCAAATGAAAGCTGTTGATATTGAATATTCTCAATATGAAAATGCCACCCATCTCTTGGCTGCAATCAACACCAAGGAGTGGGAGATGAAGGCTACTGCTATAGAAGAGAATGTTGATCTTTCGAGTCTTACTTTAGAATTGCTTTATAGTAAACTCAAGACTCATGAAATTAAAAGAGTTGATCATCCCAAGAAAGATAATTTAGCTTTGGTAGCAGATCCTCACAAAAAGGCTTTTGATGACTCTTTTGAATCTTCTTCTGGATTTTCATTTGCTTGCTTATCTGCGATTTCTGAGGAGGAGCTTGAAAATATTCCTGAGACAGAGTTAGCCCTTTTAGCTAAAAAATTCACACGGGCTTACAACAATGTGAGAAATAAAAAGAGAGGTGGTCCTGTTACTTGCTATGAGTGTGGAGAGCTTTACCACATCCGGGCCAATTGCCCCAAGCTAAAAGGTAAGGGTAAGCACAGGAGGAGAAGACGACTTGGAAGAAGCCTCATGAGAACAACTCGAGTATGATGTCAAGCTCATAAAGGCCGCTCACGGGTCCTTGCCGCTTTGGAGAGCAATCCATTAGTGATGTGGACTCCGGGAGCGAAGAGGAAAAGAAAGGGAAGGCCAAAGACTTTACTGGCATGTGCTTCATGGCTGACACCGACGACATTGATAATGATGAGGTATCTTTTTCTTATGATGAGCTTTCTGCTAAATATAATTCTATAGTTGAGCAAGTGCTTAGTCAAGATGAAGCGCTAGAATTTGTCATGACTAAAAATAAGAAACTAGAGTCAAAAATTGGTAAACTAAAACTAGAACTTGCAAATGTTAAGACTCTTGAACCTGATGAATGTTTATCTTGTCATGATATGCACTCAGAATTGGCTAAACTGCAATCTGCTCACAATATTGCTTTACAACAACTTGAAAATGCTAGAACTGAGCTAATTGAAATTAAATCTGCTCCTTGTGAAAAATGCTTAGAGTCTAGTAAGTTGATTGCTTCTGATATGATTGATTCTAGCCCTTGCACGTCATGCTTAGAAAAAGAACGTGAAATCAAAGATATCTTAGAAGCTGCTAGAGTCAAATATGCTAAGCTTAAGGACAATAGTGAAAATACTACTTGTGCTTCTTGTTCCACTCTTAAGCTTGAAATTGCTTTATATAAGGAGAAATCTATGGATAAAACTTGTGATGCTTGTGTTAGTTTAAGAAAAGAAAATGCTTACCTTCATGATACATTAGAGAAATTTTCTAAAGGTAAGAAACAATTAAACATGATTCTTGACAAGTCTAAAACTCCTTATAAGAAGCAAGGTTTAGGATTCAATTCTTTTCAAGACAATTCAAAGCCAAAAGTCATTCAAGTCTTGGAAAAGGTTTAATTGAATTCAAAACCCAACTGCAAAAATATCTTTTAAATCTGCAGGTTTTGCCCAACCTTGTATTAATTCAAATGGTGCTTCTTCTAGTGGTACCAAGTACCATTGCACTTATTGCAAGAAAGGTGGGCATTTGATTGAATTCTGTATGGCGTAGGTTGAAAATGATAGGAAAAATCTTGATAGAATTTCATTCAGCAATCTAGAGCTTTTATGAGACATGATAACACCGAAAGGAATAAACTCGATTAGGATTTTTCTCACATGCTAATCATCATGCTTCTACATATCCTAATTCTCATGTTCTTCGCTGGCCGAGTCACCGGCTTTGATCACCGGTCGACCGATATGGTCGCCGCCCGACCGCCAAGACAACGCCGGTCCGACCGCCGACAGCTTTAATTCCATGTTAACTTAAATATTGCTCATAACGAATTTTAGATGAAATCAAGGATAACACTTCGCTTTGCATACTACTCAGACGTGTGTCTCAAGATCGGGTTCCCAAGTCTTGTTTAACTAACCCCATGTCGAGACACATCGCTCTTCTGCCTTTGATTTTTCGGGATTGCCGCGAAAGAGGAAGGGCACGTGCTTAGTCGACTCATCGCTCACATCATATTGCCGGAGACTCAAGATGGTTCACCTCCTTCACGCGGTCGACGGGTTTCAAGCATCTCCGAGAACTTCCCATCGCCAGGACGTTAAGCTCTTATTCAGGTACTTACACTCTACTCTCTTTGTATGGCATTTGATATTCCTGTTCTTTATCCTTGTCCATTCGGGGGTTTTTCTTATTCTAATTGTGCGGGCTGTCGGCTAGATAGGAAGAGTACCTCAGGCGCTTGTCACCCACTAGATTCTTCTCTTGTATTTTGTTTTTATCCTCACCAAATCTTTAGACCCAACTAGGTTTGCCACCTTGAGAAGAGAGTTAGGGGTTATTTATCCTTATGGGTTGGTTTGAGGGGAGTTCGATCTTTCGATCTTTCCTTGTTCTTTTGATCTTTTATTGTTCTTTTCTCGACTTAGTAATCTTTTTGAACTTTTTAGGTTTTTAGGTTTTTTAATTGCATCTCATTGTGTCATATTGCATTCATATGAAAAATCCAACAAGTGGTATAACAACAAGTGGTAACAACAAGTGGTTACAACAAGTTGTATGAAAAATCCAAAAAGATGCATTATAATATAATTTTTTCTGCTTATCTTTTAAAATTGATGGAGCTTTGCCTATTACCCTTTGGAGCTTTTGTATTTCAATTCTTGCTCAATGTCATGTCTAGCTCTTTGATTTGCTAGAATTATCATGCTTTTACATGTGTAGCTAAGTCTTTGCCATATGAGCTAGAACCTTTTAAACAACTCAAATTAAGAAATTGCAATTTGTGGATGTTTTAGCGAGTTACGCAATTAGTGCTCCTCTTGTGACATTGGCCCTGTCAGAATTGCTTTGTTAGCTCTTTGATCTAAAATTGACCATTACTTGAGCTTTTGTGTTCTTGAGATTCTAAACCGCTCATGTGAAAAATGAAAATCAAGATTGTCTTATGCTTAAATTGTGCCAAACTATTCTTACGAGACCGCTTGTCAAATGACATGAACTTGGAGATAGTTTGATGAACGCACGATCTCATGGGGACCGCTTGTCGAAATGACATGAACCTCAAGATTTGTCGCCTGGTAGAAGCTTAGAAAGAGTTTGTGGATGGCTCCTAGTCCAGATCTTCTTTACTAAGATATACCTTTAATCAACTTTTGGTCAAGCTTAGGATGAGTTTGTGGATGGCTCCTAGTCCAGATCTTGTCACTAAGTGAGATCATTAGTCAACTTCAATATTCAATGCAAATGAGAAAATGTTGACAAATGAGCATTTACAAAATATTGAGCAAAATGATTCAATACGGGACTTGATTGACTCTTAATGTGGTCTTTGTTAGATTTTTGATCTCACTTTGACATTTTGACATGGCCAATTTCACTTTAGGATCCTGTTGATGAACTTGTTTGAATTTGAGCGTTGCTTAAATTGATCAAATCTCATCGCTTTTAAGCCTTTGTGCTTAGCTTTGATATATATGTCTTACCATGATCTTGCTAGCGTATTTGTCGGGCTTGATATGTCGTTTGTGCAATATTAGAGATACTATATTGTTCTTTTGGGTAATCTCCAAAGCTTCTTGTAATCAAAAATTGAAAAATACAAAATGAAGCCACCCATTGCACTTCATGCATGCTCTGCTTATGCTTCTTTTATTTCGCTTCTTTCTTTATCATCTATTGGTTATCTTTGGATGAGAGGAAGGCGTGATTCCTTGATGAATCCATTGTCAAAGGGGGAGAAGATGTGTTAATTAATGAGAAGATATTTCTTTGGGAGAAGATGTGTTATATTTCTTTGCTATTTTTATTTGGAGAAGATGTGTTAATGAGAAAATATTTCTTTGTTGGGGGAGAAGATTAAACAAAGGGGGAGTAACTGAAAAGTTGAAAGTTTTTGAAAATCAAGGATCATAGTGAGGGGGAGTTCTTGAGTTGCATTCTTATTGTTTTATTGAATATTCTGAACTTGAATTGCATTCTTTTATCCTCACAATGATCATAGGTCAATTGAAAAATTGTTCTTTCATATGGACCTCATGTGAGAATTTTGACCCTTTTTTTTTCTGGAAATCAAAGTTTTGATACTTACTTTTGCCTTGTCTCACATGCCTATACTATTCTGATGCCAGCTTGGTCATTTTCATTGCTTTTTCTTGCTTATGGACCAAGTTGTGCCTTTGTGCTGTGCCGCGAGTAAACTCGTTTTCAAACCTCTTACTTACATTTTTCGGATAATTGCCAATGTGTTCATCAAGGGGAGATTGTGGATTTCATGTGGATATGTTCCAGATCTTAGGATGATGTGACAATTGGCAATGGCGTTTACGGTTTGTCGCTTCACGCGTTTCGACAAAGTTACTGTGCTTCTTCGATGGGGCGGTCCGACCGGTCCTCCTGCACCGCGTCCGACCGGTCCCAAATCGGTCGGACCGGCCATGTAGGGCGGTCGGACCGGCGACGACCAAAGTGGGCAAAATGAGTCGGGCCAAAATAGGTGTTGTAGGCAAGTGAGGGGATCCCAATGCACTTGGTCTCATAATTTTTGGAGTCTCCAGTAAGAAGTTCTATTGGTTTAAAGTTTCCAGAAGGTTTCGGAATTTGGGAGGTTGAATTTCGGCTAAGTCCCATAGGGGTCCGACCGCTCACGTGGAGCGGTCCGACCGGCCATGGGGCGGTCCGACCGGCTCACCTGGAGCGGTCAGACCGGTATCGACTTGAACGTCGGCCAACTTCGTGGCGATGTTGATTGGTTAGGTCAAAGTCATTGGTATCGTGGCATATGATTTGCATGATGCATGTTTTGACTAACATGGGTCAAGTTGTGAAGAACTTGTTCCCGAATACGTGTTTGCTTGTGTGTGGTTGTGCAGGTTGCTTGGTGGTCAACGACGGTCAACGGCGAGGAGAATCGGGACTAGACTTGAAGAGTTGAGGTCCAGAACGATTGACGATGCCGGGTGAGGTCAACGACTCAAGCGTGACACAAGATGGACAAGGGTGACCTATTGGCAAATCCATGACGCATGGTGAAGCGGTTTAGGTCAAAGGTTAAAGACGGCGCTTTGCGAAGCGTGCGTGTGTGACCCGTTTGTTAGTGGGCCTTAACGGGAGCCCAATGGAGTCAAACCCTAGGAGTCTAGGCCTCCACTATAAATAGGGGGAGGTGGTGGCTGCACCATCTAGCTCTTCTCTCTCTCGCCTCTTTTGTTGCGAAACCCTAATTGGCTTAGGGAAGTTGAGGTGGAGGCTAGGGCTCTTTATGGTTTGAGAAGAATTTCGTGATCTTGGATTGACCACTGATCCTTGATGGCGTGGGTGTAATCCAGCGACGATCACGTTCTTAATCTATGCAAGGTTTGCTTGAGATAAGTCTCTTTTCGTTCTTGCTTTCAATTTCGTGATTTTAGGGCTTTCTTTGATCCGCGAGTTTGTGATTGATTCTTCAACGTGAATTAGCTTGATGTGATATGTGTGAATCTATCTAGCATCATCTTGATCATCAATCTCTCACGAACAAGCTTTAGGATCAAGTTTTCGTTCTTACCCGGTTTTAGACCTTCTGTTAATCAATTGGCAATTGCTCAAGATCGTTCCAAGAATTATCATAATATTCGATTGGAATAGGTCCTCAATAGCATATAGAAGGTGTGTGCAAAGTTTCATAAAGATTAGAGTTGAGAATCAAAAGTTTCACCTAATTGCAACCGCCATCGGGCCGATTTTCTTGCTGCAGATCGGTTCGAGTCGGCCGGTCGACCGCCCGTCATCACCGGTCGATCGATTTTGGAGCGGTCCGACCGCCAAAGATAACGCCGGCCGATCGCCCGGCAATCGGTCCGACCGATTGGGTCCAGCTGATCGACCGCCTTGCGTCTTGTGAGTCTTTGCAATCTTAGTTGATTTTTGTAGCATTGCTTAGGGGTTTTAATTGGATTCAATACTAGTCTTCCGCTGTACTGATATATTGATCTTCATAGCTTCATCATAGCTATTGGAGTGAAATTGTGTTGAATTCATATTTTGTGAAAAAGTGAGCGTGCTCCTATTCACCCCCCCTCTAGTCGCCTTTACGGTCCAACACCCTCCCTCGGTAACATAGGTGCTAAATGACCTACGTGATTCTAAAAAGCTATCCTCGGATATTTCAAACGAATGAAGACTACAATGGAGTTACGTATAGAGGAAATGAGCATACCTGTCGAGTGATTTTTGCACAAGGGTGAAGTCGTGCTTTTTATTGACTAGAGAATCAAGGTATATTACCTTGTTATACTTTGGTACAATGACTAGAAGGATCTAGTGCCACCTACTCATGTATGTCGCTTTAGTCATTAAACCTAAGTTCGTGTTGCGTATAACGAACACATGATATTTGTATAGCAAGTAGTAAAGCACTTACCCCTGGTTTTAGGGCACCAGTATGTAGTCCTTGTCGCTACGAGTATGTAATCCCTTTGTTATGTACTTCTCGACATAGTTTGCGTCTTTGCAGATGCATCGCTCTGAGTCAAATGTGGGTCGAGGAAACCCACCGGTTGTCACCATCGCTGACATTGTTGTATCATGTGTCTATACATAAGCAATGAGTTATAACATTTATCGGTATTGTGTGAATGTAGAACTTGATTGTACATACTTATAGTATCCAACATCATAGAAGTGAGGCGTCGAGGTTGAATAAATCAAATAAGTCTTCAAAGCACACGACGAAGTAGGCTGGCTTGTGGTGGAAATGGTTCTCATTGTAGCTGATAGTGAATCCAGTAGGCCAGTCTTCCCTTGCCTCGTCGGTCTGCCGCATATATCAGTCATGCAAAGTCTGGCAAGCCAAACCAATGTTGCGTAATATTGTGTGGGAGACCAATGGCATTCCGAGGGAGAACGTCCCGGGCGTGTGAGGCGCTTTAATCTTCTTCGATTTAGCCTTTGCGCCTCGCGTGCTAGTTATCTTCCTGGAAGACGACACGACAACCTTTTCTTGTTTCTTCGGCACCATCTCCACGAGCGCCATCTCCATGGGTGTTGTCTCCATGGTATGGTATACATTAGTCTTCTGAAGCGGCATTGTAGGGTCTAGGGCGATGTCACTCTTAGGCCACTAGATAAAAGTGTGCACGGCATCCCCTAGTGTTATGATGTCTTCGTTCGGGCGCTTCTCCTATGGGATGGACATCAAATTATCATATAACATGTCTACCTGGACCTTAGCGTAATCCTTCACTAGCTGGGCACCCTGCACTACTATCTCTTTGTGGTATAGAAACACCACCCCCCGCCCAGCCTCAGCATGAATGGACCCAACCAGCACTTGGAACCTGCAGGGCGTGGGCACCTACAAAACGATACACAATTAGCTAAGCAGTCCTACAGGTCTATCTTTGGAGCATCCTAGAGATGTACATTACCTGGGTGAGGTTGATAGGTAATTGAGCGTCGCCAAGTTCAGGAAGTGCAGGCATGGACGCGATGCTACTCTGATGTTGAGGGGGACTGGCAACAAAAATCATAGGGGCGTTTTGCGACTGGTTGAGGATTTGATTCATTTGTTCCTACAATTCTATTATCTGTGCTTGAAATTGTGTAGTAATCTGTTCTTTAAACTCCACTTTTCACTGTTCTTCGCGCCCAGCCTTCGATCTCTTCCGACTCCTATACACCTCGGAGTCGCTTTCCATGCTTCCAAGGTACGTAAACCCCAAGGCCCCGAGTGCCATGGATAGTATATCCTTCTCCCTGACTGGTTCGAAGGAGCCTTGGGATGATTTGATACTCAATGTTTGCTGCAAGAGGCTATCATGTCATATTAGATCCTATAAAGTTTTGGACTTATTAAAAACTAGGAAGTTCGACATATCTAAACATGCGTTGGCACACTCCCCCGCCTGCTGGGTTTGTGAAAGAGATGGCGCCCGACGACGTGGTTTTGGCCCTCGCTCTTAACCAGTTTCGGGCGCGCTCATCTGTGATCTCGGTAAATGGTGGGGAGGCCTCCGACTGGGTTGCCAGATCGTACTCATGCATCCATTCCAGTATTTTACCCATGTACCTAGTGGTGCCGAATCTGTGGGGGTGAATATTTTGTGCCTAGATAGCCTTGTGCACAACACTTTGCTACTGAAATTCGTCCGTTGTCTTCATCTGCACAAAGGCGTCCCATGTATCCGACGACACGAAACTATACTTCACGCAAGGCGTCTAATCCTTGTTCATATACTCCGTGACAAGATTGCTCGTGAATGTCTTCCAAGTGTGTGCCATCACGAGGAACATATGTCGTCACACGAGTTCGAAGAATTCAGGTGGGATCTCGAATGACGTTGTAATTTCAGTCCACAACTGCACTTTCTCTTCGTCCGTCATATCCTTCCATTTCTGTATGGTGATGAGGACATGTTCTCTTACAAGTATACCGTAGGTGGTCCGGAATGCTACCACTTATATCTGGGAAAGCAGAGGGACCCTAGAGGGACTAACGACTGTGATGGTCATTCGACCCACAAGCATTTTTGATATTCATCTGGCATGTTGCTGTGGTACCACTTTTCTCGGAGATCCTGACGCATTCGGTGATGTTGATGACGGCGGGGAACACGGTGCGAACGCCATCTCGTTTATTTGCTATCTCGCAAGATTAACAAAACAATATCTTCTTAGGGTCAATCAAAACAACACAATTTGAAACTTCTTCTAGCACAATCCAAAGTGGTGATCGTACCTTGACAGGAGGCGTGGACGAAGTGGTAGTCGAGGTCGGGGGAGCGAGGCATCATCGATGTCAGGAGCGGCGTCGTTGTGTTCGCAGAAGGATAATGCCGGCGAGGGGAGGAGGTTGGGGGTCGTAGAGGGATGACGCCGGCACGAGGAGGAGGTCGATCGGAGATCGCAGAGTAACTCTGAGGAGTAATGACGCAAACCCAGAAAGTAGCTCTGAGGAGTAAGGACGCAAACCGTAGCGGGGCCTCCTATTTATAAATGTATATCCCACATGGTTATATTAAATAACGGTCTGTGATAAGCGATCCTATCACAGACGTTTCTATTCGCGAACCGTATGCGATAAGCGATCTTATCACAGACAGTTCTTAAAATAACCGTTTGTGATATGCTCTTTATCGCAGATGGTCTTGGAATAGAACCGTCTGTGATATGCTTACGACCAGGATGGTGTGTGGTCGTCGTAAAGTAGCTTATCACTGACGGTTCTATTATAGAGCCGTCAGTGATAAGCTCTATGGTCGTAGGCATATCACAGACGGTTCTATTCCAGGACCGTTTGCGATAAGCGAGCATATCCCAGACGGTTATGTTTAAGAACCGTGTGTGATAAATATCATAGACAACTCTATTACGGAACCGTCTATGATGCTCAGCGTGGGAATTTTTAGACAGTGCGTGGGGGGTGAATTTTTTTGTCTCCTTAATTAGGAATCACTGTGCTACATATATCACAGACGGTGTGTTAAACTAAACCGCCTATGATAGTTCCTTCTATATCTGAAAAACTACTATTCTGTTTTTCGGCTAGCCTTAGGAAATGCTAGCCATGCCATCTGAAAACAAGAAAGCAGATACACTCACAGATGGAGTAATTCTTTAATTAGTGAATCAATTATAATGTAATAATTCCTTAATTACATGTGCCGAATTTCTTAATTACCATGGAACAATTTTCAAAATAGGTGTTCATTACACTTGGCTATTTCATTTTAAAAAATAGCCTTTCACGATGATCGAAGCGCATATAGCTACCTTCTCACTCAGTTCTTCCTCGGGCCTGATGTCGTCTCCAAAAGGAGGCAACTCATCAAATTGATTGTAGTCTTCCTCATCCACGACATTCTCAACTCCAACAATCCTTCGTTTTCCATGAAGAACTACGTGGCGGTTCTTGTTGTCAGATCCTTTACATAAAAAACTTGAACATCTTGATTAGAGAGTACGAATGGTTCGTCCTTGTATCCGACACATTCAAGGTCCATATTAGTGACACTGTATTTGTCGACCTTCACACCCTGTGGAATTTGACCCAATAGCACCGAAATAGGGGATCTTAAAAAGTACATAGTCGAGCTCCCAAATCTCCTCTACGAACCCATAGTAGGAGCTCAACTCAGTGGTATTGAATTGCTCGTGACATGCATCTATGTGGACACCGCTGTTTTGGACTGTGCACTTCCTATCCTGAGCTGTCGTATAAAATGTGTACTCATTTATGTCGTATAAAATGTATAATTATTTATGTTGTATCCTTTCTATGTCACAATTATAAATTGTGGACCTTTTGCCAACCATAGCAGCATATCATCACTTGATGACAGCCTCCCAATCAATCCCACCTTTAACCATTCGTTGAACCGGTGGTTGTGCTCTCTCGTGATCCAATCCCCCGACCGGCCTGGATTCTATTGGTGTAGCATGTCCTTGTGCTTGTCAATGTACGGGGACATTTGGGTCATATGTTGCAAGGCCGTGAAATGGGCTTGAGCGTACGTGTCGAAATCGGGAGTGATTGCTTTCCTTCTGATGGTCCTGATACTCTCCAGCGTCCCTTTGTGACGAGATTGAGGCACACCTATCGGTTCCACCTGAGCCATGTAGTCGACGCAGAACTCAATGACCTCTTCGGTTGCATAACTTTTGATGATGCTGCCCTCGGGCCAAGATCGATTCCGTATATAGGACTTGAGAATTCCCATGTACCTCTCGAATGAGTACATATGACGTAGGAACACAGAGCCGGTTGGAAATATGCCCTATACGCAATCATAAAGATGATTATGTTTCATTATATTCATAACATTGGATAATATGTTATCTTGTTCCTAGAATAATACCAATAATATTTATTATCAAGTATGCGACTAGATTGTTAAACTCTATATTTTTGCAGTGATTATTCTTAAAAGTTCCCTGATCGAAAACGTATGAGAACACATATGAATAGACTAGCATATGTATTGGTTGATGACTATGTTTCATAGGTCATGGATATGGAGATATCGAACAAATAATATGGACACATGTTAGAGAACATGGTGTTGGAAAAGACTCATCTTGAGATACTGTTGAGATTGTTATGATTCTATGTATCATTAGTTGGTCTCAAGTAATGATGATGTATAATCTTTAGACCTTAGATCAGCATGGTTTCCTACATGTGTAATAGCACTCCTAGGGGTTGCCAAACACTATTCATAATTGGGTAGTTATAAAGGTAGCTTTCGAGTATG
Source organism: Hsuehochloa calcarea (assembly GCA_036346395.1). Taxonomy (NCBI): domain Eukaryota; kingdom Viridiplantae; phylum Streptophyta; class Magnoliopsida; order Poales; family Poaceae; genus Hsuehochloa; species Hsuehochloa calcarea. Next base: position 36,823,111 of record CM070601.1, read on the forward strand.
CTACGAAATATGCAGAGGGATGTGATTGGTCAGATATGGGATTTGCCCCTCCTGACATAACAGGAGAGATGTCTCTGGGCCCCTCGTTGTGGTCAGATAAAGAAAGTGTATGGTCATGCTACTAGTGGTCGAAGTGTCGACCACATGAAGTTATTCGACACTTGATCGAGAAAGTATTGAACAGTCCATGGATGATACAACATCTCACCTGGAGTTCAACCAGACATCGTGAGGCAAAGGGAGAATACACGAGAAGGTCTTTCAGTTCAATCAGATACAGACTAGTCATATGGAGATACGAGTTGGTTGTAGGCTGGTCGAACATGGTCACTAAGTGGTCGAAACCTGGTCGTAAGGAGTTACGAATTGGTCGAGACCAAATATGAACTAGTCGTATAGAGATACGAGCTGGTCGTTAGTGATATGTACCTGGTCATAGATCATATTGCATTAAGGTTTGTCCGATATATTCTATATGTGTTTGGGAATCGTTATGTGCTGCTAGGTACCACTAACTACTAGTTGTCGAAAAAGAGTTTTCGAGTCACAACCGATTACACATGAACCTATAGGGTCGCACACTTAAAGGGCTAGAATTTAATTTGGATGGTGATCCAAATTCTTGTAGGCCATGAGTACCTAATGGGCCTCATGTACGAGATCCATTGTGGATGCCTATAAATAGAGGGGCGGTGGCAAGGGGTGTGATAATATTTTGAAGAACTCCTGGAACCCTAATAGCCACACCTTCCTCGACTACGCCACTGGTGCTAGCACTCCGGCGCGTGGTGCCCCTGCCCCGTACGTGTGGATACCTTGGAGGTGTTGTTGCGAAACATCAGCACTAGGACGATCCACAACTCGTGACGATCACAGGAGCAACAGGAGAAGATGCGGGGTGAGTATATCCACTCGGAGGAGAAGACGTGTGGCGAGTACGACCACTCGGAGGAGAAGACGCGCGGTGAGTATGGCCACTCGAAGGAGAAGACACGCGGCGAGTATAACTACTTGGAGGAGAAGACGTGTGGCGAGTACGACTACGACCGCATCAGCTCTCTACATCGACTCTACTTCTGCTACGAGTCCACGCGTCTAGTGGTAATCTTGTGATCTATTACTAGCGGAGGTTCCTTGGTTGCGCAGTAAAATTTTATTTTGTGCTATCGTAGCATTCCCGCGATCCTTCAGAGCCACATATCTTTATCTCTTTCACAAGGTGAACAATGAGATGGACCATGATTTCAAAAAATGATGAAGGAAAATACATCTCAAGATGACATAGAGTCGCCACCACCTCGACCTACAGAGCATCTAGTCTTTCGGGATCCATAACCTTTTGACCAATTGAGTTAAAGAAATAACACAGCCTCATGATTGCTACTCGGACCTTATTCGACAAAATACTTCTAATTGTAACATGAAGCATTTGTGTCATCAACAAATGACAATCATGAGACTTCATACCAATTAATTTTAAATCTTCCATAGAAACAAGTTTCTCCATACTGGCGGAGTGACCGGACGGAACTTTCACATCATGTAAGCTCTGGCATAATTCCATTCTCTCGGCCTTGGATAGAGTGTAGCAAGTTGGGGAAGGTACGTTCGTACTTTATCGGTCTCTTTCGGTGCTAACTTGGTCCTTATCTTCATATCAACCAAATCACGTCGTACGTTAACACTATCCTTTGTTTGGTCATGAATGTTCAGTAAGAGACCAATCAAGCTATCACATTCTTCTCCATGTGCATGACATCGATGAAGTGGCAAATTTCTAAGTGCTTCCAATAAGGTAAGTGTGGATATCATGGGAATATGCTCCAGATCTTAGGATGATGTGACAATTCGCAATGATGTTTACGGTTTGTCGTTTCACGAGTTTTCGACAAAGCTACGTACATTCCGGATGGGGTCCGATCGGTCCCAAATCGGCCGGACCGCCATGTGCGCGCGGTCGGACCTACCGTGACCTAAAAGTGGTCAAAACGAGCTGGGCCAAAAATAGGTGTTGTAGGCAAGTGAGGGGATCCCAATGCACTTGGTCTCATGATTTTTGGAGTCTCCAGTAAGAAGTTCTATTGGTTTAAAGTTTCCAGAAGGTTTCGGAATTTCAGGGCATGAATTTCGGCTAAGTCCCTAGGGGCGCTCCGACCGGCTCACAGGGAGCGGTCCAACCGGCCAAGGGGCGGTCCGACCGGCTCACATAGAGCGGTCAGACCGGTATTGACTTGAACGTCGCCCGTCGTGGCGGCGTTGTTCGTTGGTTAGGTCAAAGTCATGAGTTTCAGTGCATATGATTTGCATGATGCATGTTTTGACTAACATGGGTCAAGTTGTGAAGAACTTGTTCCCGAATTCGTGTTTGCTTGTCTATGGTTGTGCAGGTAGCTTGGTGGTCAACGACGGTCAACGACGAGGAGGATCGGGACTAGACTTGGAGAGTTGAGGTCCAGAACGATCGACGATTCCGGGTGAGGTCAACGACTCAAGCGTGACACAAGATGGACAAGGGTGACCTATTGGCAAATCCATGACGCATGGTGAAGCGGTTTAGGTCAAAAGGTTAAAGACGGCGCTTTGCGAAGCGTGCGTGTGTGACCCGTTTGTTAGTGGGCCTTAACGGGAGCCCAATTGAGTCAAACCCTAGAAGAGTTCTAGGCCTCCACTATAAATAGGAGGAGGTGGGGGCTGCACCCTTACCCTCGCTGTTTTTCACCTCTTTTGTCGCTTGCAAAACCCTAATTTGCTTAGGGGGAGTTGAGGTGGAGGCTAGGGCTTTTCATGGTTTGAGGAGAATTTCGTGATCTTAGATTGACCACTGATCCATGATGGTGTGGGTGTAATCCAGCAACGATCACGTTCTTAATCTATGCAAGGTTTCCTTGAGATAAGTCTCTTTTCGTTCTTGCTTTCGATTTCGTGATTTTAGGGCTTTCTTTGATCCGCGAGTTTGTGATTGATTCTTTCACATAAATTAGCTTGCTGTGATATGTGTGAATCTATCTACAATCATCTTGATCATCAATCACTCACGAACAAGCATTAGGATCAAGTTTTTGTTCTTGCCCGGTTTTAGACCCTCTGTTATTCATTTGGTAATTGCTCAGGATCTATCCAAGAATTATCACAATATTCGATTGGAATAGGTCCTCAATAGCATATAGAAGGTGTGTGCAAAGTTTCATAAAGATTGAAGTTGAGAATCAAAAGTTTGACCTAATTGCAACTTCGTCATCGGGCTGATTTTACTGTTTCATATCTCGCTGAGTCGGCCGGTCGATCGCCCGTCATCACCGGTCAGACCGATTTTGAGCGGTCCGACCGCCAAGACAACAATGGTCGACCGCCTGCATCGGTCCAACCGGCTGGGTCTAGAGGTCAGACCGCCCGTGCTTTGAGATTCTGTAATCTTAGTTGATTTTGTTATTTTGCTTAGGGGATTTAATTGGATTCAATACTAGTCTTCCGCTGTACTGGTATATTGATCTTCATAGCTTCATCATAGCTATTGGAGTGAAATTGTGTTGAATTCATATTTTGAGAAAAAGTGAGCGTGCTCCTATTCACCCCCCCTCTAGTCGCCTTTTCGGTCCAACAAGTGGTATCAGAGCCCGGTTAGTTCAATCTTGATCTTAACCGGTCACTAAACTTTAGTGATGGATAGGTTCTCTACAAAACCGCATATCTTTAATTGGCACGACTATGCCTATTGGAAGAATCGTATGCGAGTATTCCTTGAGAGCGAGGGACAAGCTATATGGGACGTTGTTCGATCCCCGCTCATTATTCCTGAGGTTGAAACCCCTGCTTCTGTGGTTCTTTTGGCTAACAACAACAAGGCCAAGAATCTTTTATATGGTGCGCTTGGTAGACAAGAATATGGTAGGATTTGCAATTTTGCGACTGCGCACGAGATTTGGAACACCCTCGAAACCTATCATGAGGGTTTGTCCCAAATTAAGAAAGTGCGCCAAACAATCTATAAGCGTGATTATAACAAATTTGAGATGCGTCCTGGAGAGAGCATCGATGACATTTTCAGTCATTTTAATAAAGTGATTAATCAAATAAAAGCTGTTGATATTGAATATTCTCAATCTGAAAATGCCACCCATCTCTTGGCTGCAATCAACACCAAGGAGTGGGAGATGAAGGCTACTGCTATAGAAGAGAATGTTGATCTTTCGAGCCTTACTTTGGAGTTGCTTTATAGCAAACTCAAGACTCATGAAATTAAAAGAGTTGATCATCCCAAGAAAGATAATTTAGCTTTGGTAGCAGATCCTCTCAAAAAGGCTTGTGATGACTCTTTTGAATCTTCTTCTGGATTTTCTTTTGCTTGTTTATCTGCTATTCATGAAGAGGAGCTTGAGAGTATCCCTGAGGTTGAGTTAGCCCTCTTAGCTAAAAAATTCACACGAGCTTACAACAATGTGAGACATAAAAAGAGAGCTGGTCCTGTTACTTGTTATGAGTGTGGAGAGCTCTACCACATCCGGGCCAATTGCCCCAAGCTAAAAGGTAAGGGCAAGCACAGGGAGGAGAAGACAGCCTGGAAGAAGGCTCATGAGAACAATTCTGAGTATGATGTCACAAGCTCATAAAGTCGCCACCGGTCCTTGCCGCTTTTGGAGAGCAATCCGTGAGCGATGTGGACTCCGGGAGTGAGGAGGAGAAGACCCCTCAAGACAAGAAGAAAGGGAAGGCCAAAGACTTCACCGGCATGTGCTTCATGGCTGACACTGACGACATTGATGATAATGAGGTATCTCTCTCTTATGATGAGCTTTCTGCTAGATATGATTCCATATATAAGCAACTGCTTAGTCAAGATGAAGCGCTAGAATTTGTCATGACTAAAAATAAGAAACTAGAGTCAAAAATTGGTAAACTGAAACTAGAACTTGCAAATGTTAAGACTCTTGAACCTGATGAATGTTTATCTTGTCATGACATGCACTCAGAATTGGCTAAACTACAATCTGCTCACAATATTGCTTTGCAACAACTTGAAAATGCTAGAACCGAGCTAATTGAAATTAAATCTGCTCATTGTGAAAAATGTTTAGAGTCTAGTAAATTGATTGCTTTTGATGTGTTTGATTCTAGCCCTTGTACTTCATGCTTAGAAAAAGAACGTGAAATCAAAGATATTTTAGAAGCTGCTAGAGTCAAATATGCTAAGCTTAAGGACAATATTGAAAATACTATTTGTGCTTCTTGTTCCGCTCTTAAGCTTGAAATTGCTTTATATAAGGAGAAATCTATGGATAAAACTTGTGATGCTTGTGTTAGTTTGAGAAAAGAAAATGCTTACCTTCATGATACATTAGAGAAATTTTCTAAAGGTAAGAAACAATTAAACATGATTCTTGACAAGTCTAAAACTCCTTATAAGAAGCAAGGTTTAGGATTCAATTCTTTTTAAGACAATTCAAAGCCACAAGTCATTCAAGTCTTGGAAAAAGGTTTAATTGAATTCAAAACCCAACCTGCAAAAATATCTTTTAAATCTGCAGGTTTTGCCCAACCTTGTATTAATTCAAATGGTGCCTCCTCTAGTGGTACCAAGTACCATTGCACTTATTGCAAGAAAAGTGGGCATTTGATTGATTTCTTGTTGGCGTAGGTTGAAAATGATAGGAAAAATCTTGATAGAATTTCATTCAGGCAACCTAGAGCTTTTATGAGACATGGTAACACTGAAAGGAATAAACCTGGATTAGGATTATTCTCACATGCTAATCATCATGTTTCTTCATATCCTAATTCTCATGTTCTTCAGTCACCGGTCGATCACCGGTGGTCACCGGTCGACCGATTTGGTCGCTTGATCGACCGCTGCGAACAACACCGGTCAGACCGCCCCTGGAAAGTTTAATTCCCATATAAATTTAAACATTGCTCATAACAGAAATTTAGATAAAATCAAGGATAGTACTTCTGGTTTGTATACTCCTTGCAGACGTGTGTCTCAGTACTGGGTTCCCAAGTCTTGTTTAACTAACCCCAGTATCGAGACACATCGTTCTTCTGTGCCTTGATTTTTCAGGATTGCCGCGGAAAGAGGAAGAGCACTTGCTTTGTTGACTCTACTGCTCACGCTATATGACCGAGACTCAAAATGGTTCACCTCCTTCACGCAGTCGACGGGTTTCAAGCATCTCCGAGAATTTCCCATCGCCAGGCCTTTAAGCTCTTATTCAGGTACTTACACTCTACTCTCTTAGTATGGCATTTGATATTCCTGTTCTTTATCCTTGTCCATTAGGGGTTTTTCAGATTCTGATTTTGCGGGCTGTCGGTTAGATAGGAAGAGTACCTCAGGCACCTGTCACTTCCTAGGCACTTCTCTTGTATCTTGGTCTTCTAGGAAGCGGTCTTACATTGCACAATCCATCTTTGAGCGGAGTATGTAGTCACGCTAGTTGTCAGAGCTGATTTTGTGGATGACGTCCACTTTGAAAGATTATGGTTTAAATTTTGCTAGTGTTCCTCTTTTCTGTGATAACACTTCTGCTATTAATATTGCTAAAAACCCAGTGCAACATTCTAGGACTAAGCACATAGACATTCGCTTTCACTTCCTTAAAGATCATGTCGAAAAAGGGGATATTGTGATGCACTTCGTAGAGTCCGATGCTCAATTGGCGGATATTCTTACCAAGCCTTTCGATCAAACCAGGTTTGCCACCTTGAGAAGTGAGTTAGGGGTAATTTATCCCTATGGGTTGGTTTGAGGGGGAGTTTGATCTTTTCTGATCTTTCCTTGTTCTTTTGATCTTTTATTGTTCTTTTTCTGAACTTAGTGATCTTTTTGAACTTTTTAGGTTTTTAGGCTTTTTATTGCATCTCATTGTATCATATTGCATTCATATGAAAAAATACAACAAGTTGTATGAAAAATCCAAAAAAAAGATGCATTGTAATATAAGTTTTTCTGCTTATCTTTTAAAATTGATGAAGCTTTGCCTATTACCCTTTGGAGCTTTAGTACTTCAATTCGTGCTCAATGTCATGTCCAGTTCTTTAACTTGCTAGAATTATCATACTTTTACATGTGTAGCTAAGTCTTTGCTATATGAGCTAGAACTTTAAAACAACTCGAACTAAGAAATTGCAATTTGTGGATGTTTTAGCGAGTTGCACAATTAGTGCTCCTCTTGTGACATTGGCCCTGTCAGAATTGCTTTGTTAGCTCTTTGATCGAAAATTGACCATTACTTGAGCTTCTGTGTTCTTGAGATTCTAAAACTACTCATGTGAAAAATGGAAATCAAGATTGTCTTATGCTTAAATTGTGCCAAACTATTCTTACGAGACTGCTTGTCAAATGACATGAACTTGGAGATAGTTTGATGAACCAGACGATCTCATGGGGACTGCTTGTCAGAAATGACTTGAACCTCAAGATTTGTCGCCCTGGTAGAAGCTTAGAAAGAGTTTGTGGATGGCTCCTAGTCCAGGATCTTCTTTACTAAGATATACCTTTAATCAACTTCTGGTCGAAGCTTAGGATGAGTTTGTGGATGGCTCCTAGTCCAGGATCTTGCCACTAAGTTAGATCATTAGTCAACTTCAATATTCAATGCATATGAGAAAAATGTTGACAAATGGGCGCATAAAATATTGAGCAAAATGATTCAATACGGAACCTGATTGACTCTTAATGTGGTCTTTGTTAGATTTTTTATCTCACTTTGACATTTTGACATGGCCAATTTCACTTTAGGATCCCTGTTGATGAACTTGTTGAATTTGAAGCGTTGCTTAAATTGATCAAATCTACTGCTTTACTTTTGAGCCTTTGTCCTTAGCTTTGATATACATGTCTTACCATGATCTTGCTAGCGCTGTCAGGCTTGATATGCTGTTTGTGCAATATTAGAAATACTGGCTAGCTCTTTTGCGTAATCTCCAAAGCTTCTTGTAATCAAAAATTGAAAAATTCAAAAATCAAGCCACTCCATTGCACTTCATGCATACTCCTCTTTATGTTTCTGCTTCTTTATTTATTCTACATTTGTTATCTCTGGATAAGAGGAAGGCGTGATTCCTTGATGAATCCATTGTCAAAGGGGGAGAAGATGTGTTAATGAGAAAATATTTCATTGTTGGGGGAGAAGATTATACAAAGGGGGAGAAACTGAAAATTTCTGAAATTTGAGGATCATAGTGAGGGGGAGTTCTTGAGTTGCATTCTTATCTTCTTATTGGATATTCTGAACTTGAATTGCATTCTTTTTTACTCACAATGATCATAGGTCAATTGAACAATTGTTCTTTCATATGGACCTCATGTGAGAATTTTGACACTTTTCTGGAAATCAAAGTTTTTATGCTTTCTTTTGCCTTGTCTCACATGCCTATACTATTCTGATGCCAGCTTGGTCATTTACATTGCTTTTTCTTGCTTATGGACCAAGTTGTGCCTTTGTGCGAAAACTGCGAGTAAACTCGTTTTCAAACCTCTTACTTCATTTTCTGGATAATTGCCAATGTGTTCATCAAGGGGGAGATTGTGGATATCATGGGAATATGCTCCAGATCTTAGGATGATATGACAATTGGCAATGGTGTTTACGGTTTGTCGTTTCACGAGTTTTCGACAAAGCTACAGGCATTCTGGACAGGGGCGGTCCGACCGGTCCTAGCACGGCGGTCCGACCGGTCCCAAATCGGTCGGACCGGCCATGTGCGTCGGTCGGACCGGCTGTGACCTAAAAGTGGTCAAAACAAGCTGGGCCAAAAATAGGTGTTGTAGGCAAGTGAGGGGATCCCAATGCACTTGGTCTCATGATTTTTGGAGTCTCCAGTAAGATGTTCTATTGGTTTAAAGTTTCCAGAAGGTTTCGGAATTTCAGGGCATGAATTTCGGCTAAATCCCTAGGGGCACTCCAACCGGCTCACAGGGAGCGGTCCGACCGGCCAAGGGGCGGTCCGACTGGCTCACATAGAGCGGTCAGACCGGTATTGACTTGAACGTCGCCCGTCGTGGCGGCGTTGTTCGTTGGTTAGGTCAAAGTCATGAGTTTCAGTGCATATGATTTGCACGATGCATGTTTTGACTAACATGGGTCAAGTTGTGAAGAACTTGTTCCCGAATTCGTGTTTGCTTGTCTATGGTTGTGCAGGTAGCTTGGTGGTCAACGACGGTCAACAGCGAGGAGGATCGGGACTAGACTTGGAGAGTTGAGGTCCAGAACGATCGACGATACCGGGTGAGGTCAATGACTCAAGCGTGACACAAGATGGACAAGGGTGACCTATTGGCAAATCCATGACGCATGGTGAAGCGGTTTAGGTCAAAAGGTTAAAGACGGCGCTTTGGCGCGCGTGCGTGTGACCCGCTTGTTAGTGGGCCTTAACGGGAGCCCAATTGAGTCAAACCCTAGAAGAGTTCTAGGCCTCCACTATAAATAGGAGGAGGTGGGGGCTGCATCCTTACCCTCGCTGTTTTTCACCTCTTTTGTCGCTTGCAAAACCCTAATTGGCTTAGGGGGAGTTGAGGTGGAGGCTAGGGCTTTTCATGGTTTGAGGAGAATTTCGTGATCTTGGATTGACCACTGATCCATGATGGTGTGGGTGTAATCCAAAGAACGATCACGTTCTTAATCTATGCAAGGTTTCTTGAGATAAGTCTCTTTCGTTCTTGCTTTCGATTTCGTGATTTTAGGGCTTTCTTTGATCCGCGAGTTTGTGATTGATTCTTTCACGTAAATTAGCTTGCTGTGATATGTGTGAATCTATCTACAATCATCTTGATCATCAATCACTCACGAACAAGCATTAGGATCAAGTTTTCGTTCTTGCCCGGTTTTAGACCCTCTGTTATTCATTTGGTAATTGCTCAGGATCTATCCAAGAATTATCACAATATTCGATTGGAATAGGTCCTCAATAGCATATAGAAGGTGTGTGCAAAGTTTCATAAAGATTGAAGTTGAGAATCAAAAGTTTGACCTAATTGCAACTTCGCATCGGCCGATTTTACTATTTCGATCTGTTCGAGTCGGCGGTCCGATCGCCATCATCACCGGTCAGACCGATTTTGGAGCGGTCCGACCGCCAGCACAACAGCGGTCAGACCGCCCGATAATCGGTCCAACCGGCTTGGTCCAGATGTCAGACCGCCCGTGCTTTGGATTCTGTAATCTTAGTTGATTTTGTTATTTTGCTTAGGGGATTTAATTGGATTCAATACTAGTCTTCCGCTGTACTGGTATATTGATCTTCATAGCTTCATCATAGCTATTGGAGTGAAATTGTGTTGAATTCATATTTTGAGAAAAAGTGAGCGTGCTCCTATTCACCCCCCCTGTAGTCGCCTTTTCGGTCCAACAAGTGGTATCAGAGCCCGGTTAGTTCAATCTTGATCTTAACCGGTCACTGAACTTTGGCGATGGATAGGTTCTCTATAAAACCGCATATCTTTAATGGGCACGACTATGCCTATTGGAAGAATCTTATGCGAGTATTCCTTGAGAGCGAGGGACAAGCTATATGGGACGTTGTTCGATCCCCGCTCATTATTCCTGAGGTTGAAACACCTGCTTCTGTGGTTCTTTTGGCTAACAACAACAAGGCCAAGAATCTTTTATATGGTGCGCTTGGTAGACAAGAATATGATAGGATTTGCAATTTTATGATCACAAGACGAGATTTGGAACACCTCGAAACCTATCATGAGGGTTCGTCCCAAATTAAGAAAGTGCGCCAAACAATCTATAAGCGTGATTATAACAAATTTGAGATGCGTCCTGGAGAGAGCATCGATGACATTTTCAGTCGTTTTAATAAAGTGATTAATCAAATGAAAGCTGTCGATATTGAATATTCTCAACCTGAAAATGCCACCCATCTCTTGGCTGCAATCAACACCAAGGAGTGGGAGATGAAGGCTACTGCTATAGAAGAGAATGTTGATCTTTCGAGCCTTACTTTGGAGTTGCTTTATAGCAAACTCAAGACTCATGAAATTAAAAGAGTTGATCATCCCAAGAAAGATAATTTAGCTTTGGTAGCAGATCCTCTCAAAAAGGCTTGTGATGACTCTTTTGAATCTTCTTATGGATTTCCTTTTGCTTGTTTATCTGCTATTCATGAAGAGGAGCTTGAGAGTATCCTTGAGGTTGAGTTAGCCCTCTTAGCTAAAAAATTCACACGGGCTTACAATAATGTGAGAAATAAAAAGAGAGGTGGTCCTGTTACTTGCTATGAGTGTGGAGAGCTCTACCACATCCGGGCTAATTGCCCCAAGCTAAAAGGTAAGGGCAAGCACAGGGAGGAGAAGACACTGAAGAAGACTCATGAGAACAATTCGAGTATGATGTCATCAAGCTCATAAAGGTCGCCACCGGTCCTTGCCGCTTTGGAGAGCAATCCGTGAGCGATGTGGACTCCGGGAGTGAGGAGGAGAAGACCCCTCAAGACAAGAAGAAAGGGAAGGCCAAAGACTTCACCGGCATGTGCTTCATGGCTGACACTGACGACATTGATGATAATGAGGTATCTCTCTTATGATGAGCTTTACGCTAGATATGATTCCATATATAAGCAATCGCTAGTCAAGATGAAGCGCTAGAATTTGTCATGACTAAAAATAAGAAACTAGAGTCAAAAATTGGTAAATCAAACTAGAACTTGCAAATGTTAAGACTCTTGAACTCGATGAATGTTTATCTTGTCATGACATGCACTCGTAATTGGCTAAACCGCAATCGCTCACAATATTGCTTTGCAACAACTTGAAAATGCTAGAACCGAGCTAATTGAAATTAAATCTGCTCCTTGTGAAAAATGTTTAGAGTTTAGTAAATTGATTGCTTTTGATGTGTTTGATTCTAGCCCTTGTACTTCATGCTTAGAAAAAGAACGTGAAATCAAAGATATCTTAGAAGCTACTAGAGTCAAATATGCTAAGTTTAAGGACAATATTGAAAATACTATTTGTGCTTCTTGTTCCGCTCTTAAGCTTGAAATTGCTTTATATAAGGAGAAATCTATGGATAAAACTTGTGATGCTTGTGTTAGTTTGAGAAAAGAAAATGCTTACCTTCATGATACATTAGAGACATTTTCTAAAGGTAAGAAACAATTAAACATGATTCTTGACAAGTCTAAAACTCCTTATAAGAAGCAAGGTTTAGGATTCAATTCTTTTCAAGACAATTCAAAGCCACAAGTCATTCAAGTCTTGGAAAAAGGTTTAATTGAATTCAAAACCCAACCTGTAAAAACATCTTTTAAATCTGCAGGTTTTGCCCAACCTTGTATTAATTCAAATGGTGTCTCCTCTAGTGGTACCAAGTACCATTGCACTTATTGCAAGAAAAGTGGGCATTTGATTGATTTCTGTTGGCATAGGTTGAAAAATGATAGGAAAAATCTTGATAGAATTTCATTCAGGCAACCTAGAGCTTTTATGAGACATGGTAACACCGAAAGGAATAAACTCGATTAGGATTTTCTCACATGCTAATCATCATGTTTCTTCATATCCTAATTCTCATGTTCTTGAGTCGGCCCGACCACGGTGGTCACCGGCTCGACCGATTTGGTCACGGCCGATCGCTGAATAACGCCGGCCGACCACCGAAAGTTTAATTCCCATATAAATTTAAACATTGCTCATAACAGAAATTTAGATAAAATCAAGGATAGTACTTCGGTTTGTATACTCCTTGCGCACGTGTGTCTCAAGATCGGGTTCCCAAGTCTTGTTTAACTAACCCCAGTATCGAGACACATCGTTCTTCTGTGCCTTGATTTTTCAGGATTGCCGCGGAAAGAGGAAGAGCACTTGCTTTGTTGACTTCGGCTGTTCACGTCATATCACCGGAGACTCAAAATGGTTCACCTCCTTCACGCAGTCGACGGGTTTCAAGCATCTCCGAGAATTTCCCATCGCCAGGCCTTTAAGCTCTTATTCAGGTACTTACACTCTACTCTCTTAGTATGGCATTTGATATTCCTGTTCTTTATCCTTGTCCATTAGGGGTTTTTCAGATTCTGATTTTGCGGGCTGTCGGTTAGATAGGAAGAGTACCTCAGGCACCTGTCACTTCCTAGGCACTTCTCTTGTATCTTGGTCTTCTAGGAAGCAGTCTTCTGTTGCACAATCCACTGCTGAAGCGGAGTATGTAGCTGCTGCTAGTTGCTATAGCCAGATTTTGTGGATGACGTCCACTTTGAAAGATTATGGGTTAAATTTTGCTAGTGTTCCTCTTTTCTGTGATAACACTTCTGCTATTAATATTGCTAAAAACCCAGTGCAACATTCCATCTGTTACCGAAAGGATTCATTCCATCTGTATTCAACCCAAACCTTATATTCCTCGGTTCCGCACCAAACTCTTCGAAGGTCCTATCAAAGTTTCTCCACTGGGCAGAATCAGCAGGGTGTCTTATCTTTCCATCTTTCTTACGCTACTTCGAGTGCCAACGCAGCAATCTTGAGTCCTTTCAGTTCTCAAATAAACGCTTCAAATGGAGAACTATAGGTAGATACCACAACACATTAGCAGGAAGTCTTTGCTTCACCTCGATGCCATCACCGTCATCGGAGTGATTCTTACACTTGTATCGGGATGCTTTGCACACCGGACATACATGCATGTCTGCATACTCTTTATGGTAGAGGGTGCAATTGTTCAGGCATGTACGTGTACTTTCTACTTTCATTCCCAATGGACAAAGAACCTTGTTGACTTGGTAGGTGGTTCTGGGCAACACGTTTCCCTATGGAAGGATGTCCGCTAGGAGATCTAGTAATGCCGTGAAACTCTTGTTGGACCAACCCTTTCTTGCCTTCAATTTTAGCAGTTCAAGCACAGATGACAACCTTGTGTATTCCGGTTTGCAGCCTGGGAACAAAGGTTTTTCTGAGTCCTCTATTAAGCCCTCGAATTTACCAAACTCTCTCTCACTATAGTCCCCTTCTGCATCGTGTAGCATCTGATCTAGATTGTCATTGTGCGACCTACTCTCATCGAAAGCATACAATTGATTGCCTAGGATATATGTATGTATGGGAAATTTTGTTGTAGGATAAATCGAGGCTTGGCCATGCTAGTAGTTATAGTCGAAAGCGGTTGATGGAGCTAGTCCATCGGCCGATGGATTGAATCGAATCTTGATAAAATTTGAGGATTATATGGATTGAATTATGTGGAATTTGAGGAATATATCAAGATCTTCGAATCTGGTGGTCGAGATCTTGTTGGGTGATGTTCTTGCGTGTTGGACTTGGACGGATGATAGGGTGATGAAGGGAGGTTATCTCGGATTCATGTAGTCCCATTTGGGTGTTTGAGGACCGGTTTGTAGTGTGTCGAACTGTCGGCGCCCCGGGTGTCACACAGCCCCGAGACCCTCTGTGCATACCAAGCTAGTCCCATGATCAGTAGCTAGCTTGCACAGTTGCAACAATGACGTAATCATAACCATTCAACAACGAACTAATGAAGCAGACAAAGTAATATTATTTAAAACAACGAAGACCTTATGGTCATGTTCTTACAAAAGTCGCCTCACAGGGCTTAGCAATAACAGAGTATCCGGCAATGAAATCTCAAAATACGTGGAGCCCAATCGACATGCCCACAGCAATCGAGTGGAGGACGTGACCTAGTTCGCGAAGTCTTCAAAGTAGCCTTCTTCAGAGAACTCAATATTTCTTGATTCTTCTGCTGGACCGATCAACAAAGGGCATAAAGCCGTGAGTACATAAAGTACTCAAAGAAGTCGAGAAATGTATGCACATAGTATTCATGCCAGGCTTAAACAAGGATGGCTTTATGGTTAATTTGCAGAAAGCAAGTTTAACAGTAAATACAATAATTAGATGGCAAAGCAGGATTTTAAAAGAATAATACATAGATAACCAAGTTCTTTTGAATCAAACAATGAACATCCCGTTCACTTCCCAACCATTCCAACCAAACCTTTCCATCGAACCAAACCACATTTTTGAAAATGCTACCCTTGCGCGAAATCACTGTGCATGTCCGTAACCGGGACACGGCTATTCGAATAGATTTTGACACTCTGCAGAGGTTGTACAGCTTTACCCACAAGACACGAATTCTCTAGTTTGTTTGGCATCCGTCGATACCACCGCTCACTTCCTTAGGTGAGTAGTCTAGAGCACGTGACAAGGCTTTTACAAAGTTCCATTTTGCCTCTGTTACGCCTCGCTAAGGTTTCGCCATCACAAATTTCTCTTGCGCCAATAAATGTACCACAACAGAACCGACTCAAAACTTTCCTAATTAATTGGCCGATCCGTCCCATACCGGACTTATGGTTGCACGAGGTGACCTGGATCAATGACTTGCAAAGTTAAGTCCTTAGTTGGTCGCTCGCACAAGTCTACCACAACCCAATGTGCATTACGCACCCACTCTAGCTCCCTACCTCAAGCCCGAGCATAAATCATTTTTGTTCATTCCCGACCAAATGGCAATCCCTGCCATGGCACAACATCTTTTAATAAAAGTGGCCTCACACCACTGTTCCATAGTTCCATTAGTCAAATTTCATTAATCATTGAACATGTGATCGAAAGTCTCGCGGGTAACTAAAGCATGTCTAAGCAATACTACGCTCCCAAGTTGGTATACAATTATGTCCAACTAGGATTAACCATCCTAAGGTGTCCAAGGATATATGTCATTCAAGGAGACATTTCATTTTCAATTCATCAAGGAGGCATAATGGCAATTTGGTAATTATCTACTCCCAAAACCATTTTTAATAAAACTAGCCATGCATGATAATTTAATACAATATACATTTGTAAAATGGGTTCAACATGGTCAAAGGCCTACGACTTGCCTTCGTTGGCGAGGAGCGAGTCTTCGGTCGTCGGGTCGAAGAAATCTTCCGAAACGCCGGAATCTACACGTGCGAGAATAGCAACAATAAATAAAACAACACCAAATGAACTCCAAAAATTACAAAACCAGTACCAAATGAAAGAGGCTGAATTTATATGAATTTAGAAATTTGGATCACCCAAATCGGAGTTCGGATGTGAAAGTTACGGCCGAAAGAAGTTTCAAATCACATAAAATGATAGAATTGGATTTTTCTGATTTTCCGGATTATTTTTCTATTGAAAAATCTCGGTTTTGACGTCAACAAGACACGCAGCGCTACGCGCGCACCACGCTGGCAAAACCGCCTACGTGGCTACCGACATGGCGCCACGTGGGTGACCACGTGGGCTCGGGCCCGCGAGTCGAGAGAGAGAGAGAGAGAGAGAGAGAGAGAGGCGGGCGGCGGGGCGGCCGAGCCGAGGGGACGGCGGGGCGCGCGCTGACGGAGACGGCGTCGCTCGCCGCCGAGAAGAAGAAGGAGGAGGGCGCATGGCGAGCGGCGAGAGAGAGGAGGAGAGAGAGAAGAGAGGGAGACGACCGGGCAGATTTATAGCGAGGCCACGCGGGCGAGCGGCGGAGTGGCGGGCGCAGAGGCGGGATCGACGCACGGCCGCGACGGAGGCGGGACGGACGGCGCGCGCGTGGCGAACGGATTCGCGGCGGCGGGATTTCGCGCGCGACGTGGGAGAGAACGGCGGCGCGGCGGAGACGATGAGCGGAGCCGTCCGATTCGACGGACGGTGGGAGGAGAAGAGGCGCGGCGACGAGAGTCGTCCGATTCGACCGGACGGCCGAGAAGACGAACAGCGCGGGAGGAAGATGACGGGCGCGCGTCCGATTTCGACGGACGGTGGAAGACGGAGGGCGCGGCGATGAAGATGGCGCGGATCGCGATCCAACGGCCAGCAAGCAAGGGGCGACGCGCTGGCGAGGACGCGCGGATGAAGATCCGACGGCGAGGGCGAGGCGCGCGAGGAGCGGCCGGCGGAGCGAGAGGGTCATGGAGGCGTGCGGCGGGCGGAAATAGCGATGGGCGAAGGATTCGCCCACGCACAGAAAAGGGGAATTAAAATAGTTTTTGATTTTTAGAAATTTAAATAAATCAAAAGGTAATTTAGAAAATAGCAAATAGACTCCAAAAATTCTAGAAAAATTCACAGAAATTCCTTGAATTATTATGGACTTAATAAAAATACTTTTAACTTTAAATTTTCTTTTTCTTTTACAAATAAAATAATTTTTAATTTCGGGAGAAAGGAAAAACCCTTTTTAAAATCCAATAAATCCAAGAAAATTCTCAAAATAATAATTTTTGATTTTCAATTCCAGAAAACTCAATTAAACCAACTTTAATTTAATTGAAGTTTGATTAACTCATATTAAACTGCAAATGGATTTTGAAATTTCCAAATTAAGCTTTAGGCAAATAGAAGCAAATGGTTCTCTTTTAAAATTTTCAAAAACTCCGAAAAACGGGACGCTACACGAACCAAGTCTCACGTGCAACCACATGCCGAGTTTATGGGCGATGGTTTGGCTAAATAATTTGTTGTGTGTCAGCTATCAAAATACAATTAGATTGACAATTGTTGTTGTTACTATTTTATTGTTATATTGTCAATCTAGTGGGGGCATGTTAAATTTCGCCTTACTAGCCCTTAAGGGTCTTTTGCGTATGCTAGATTGCTGTGCAAAGGACCTACTTACACAACAGGTACACCCATGGTGACGATAAGCGACTTTCGGCCATGGTGTTGTTTCCTCAGGTGGTTTGATAGTAAGGACATGGTATTGTAGCGGCCTCGTTATGGTATCTTAGTCACACTACTAAGAAAGAGTGCATTGCCAACATTAGGAGATATTCATATCGTGTGAGTAAAGCTGTCCACCTCTGCAGAGTTAAGAAAATTATTCGAATAGCTGTGTCCCCAGTTATGGACATCGCTTGGTGAAACCATGCATAGTTAGCTTATGGGAATTTTGGTTTGGGTTATGGTTGGAAATGTTGTGTCATGTGTTGAATTGTTCAAATCTTATGTGTTGTCACGAATGGGAAGTTCGTGTGTTGATTTGTTAAGAAATGGAATATGTCACGATCGGGAAGTTCGTGTATTGAATATGCTTGGAGTATATATATTGTTATTGATCATGAATTGGAAGTACCTACTTTTATATAATGTTTCTAAATGTTTAACAAATGGTAATTTGAATCTATATCTGTCATCTCAGAAAAACTTGCTTTATGCTGAAAATTGCCTAGTGTAGCAACCTTCCTTTGATACTTGAATGCATTTATTACATGTTGCTATTCGTAAGTCTTGCAAGTACATTTTTGAACTCAATCGGATTGTCCATGCTGCAGGTGAGAAGTCATTTGAATCGGGTTTTAGCACGACAGACGCTACGACTTTAACTCCAGATTGTTCCTTGCGGGTTTGGGCATGCCAACTCGGCTTTTCTCTTTTATTTTCTTATTTATCTTCCGCTGGGATTTATTTGAGTTATGACTAAATTTGGCCGATCGGCCCTCTTATGCAAACTTGTACCTTAAGGTTCTATTTAATGATGTTGTAATAACGATTCTACTATTTTGTACATTGTGTATGGATATGAATGCAATGTTGTGTTTGAATATGTGCATGTTAACTACTGATCCTTGGGAGCAAACATGAGACACATATCTGGGCACTCGAAATCATTTTCATTCCTTGTTAAGTGTTGTATCTCTAGCGCAATCACTTGGCTTGAAACGGATCTGATTTCGGGGGCTCACAAAGAGGAAGTTGTAATTTCCATGCTGGCATGCTTAGTCTTTTCACTCATCTGATCAACATCTGTCCATATAGATTCAATATATTTCCTCCTTTTCCTAGTATAAGCCATGCTGGGAACTTCTGACATTCCTACTTCCACAGTAGTCCCTCCTCTCTTAGTGTCATTCATGTTATGTTTCCATTTGCAAGTATCATTTTAAGACAAAGAGGACCAAGATAAATCAATATATGAGAGCGCGCCTTCCTTTTCCAGAAAGTGCTCAAATTCCATGTTTTGTGCAATCTTTGCTTCTCATTTTTCTTCTAGTCTGGTAATAAATGACAATTTTCTAACTTCGGATTGCATGCACATGCCCAAGGAAAACTTTCATATGATCACCTGTGGTTTTTAGTTTTTGTCTCTAGTTTATTTCTATTGGTAATTAGTGGTTACTTTTGTTTAATTCTTGATGTGCACTGATGGATGGTTGATTCTGAAAATGAAGTCAATGCAGCAGAATAATCGACAGAGTTCGTTATACAAGAATGATGGGATATCAACCCATATCATGCATGTCGACTTAGTCCCCAAAGGACCTATCTACTCTGTTTCAGTGATTTCTATTCTGTTTTCAGCGTCAACTGTAGGCAACGCTGAGTTATATACTATGAGAGAATTATCCTGCACAATATTGATTTCTACTGCACATTGAGCTCAAAGTTCTAACTGGATTTATGCTAAACTTCTGCACATTGATTTCTATTCACATTTTTTATACCCGCTGAGCTATATACTAGTTATCTCACGATGACCTAATTGTGACTCCTACAACTAGCAGCGACAAGCAAATCCATCACATAGTGATGTTCACAACACATAACTATCAATTGACATTATTGATGACCAAATGACATATACCTTCAAGCTTCGCTCCGGGAAATATCACCAACTCACAAAGCTTTTCCATGATTCCAATGCACAACATGAACATCGCACATCTCATCCACCATGGTTCACTCAACCAAGTCTTACATAGCCTCAACAACATGTGTGATACATAACATGCATGCATAGACCCAAATCCATCAAGCCATCTGTGCCCGTCATCTTGCCATCAATGGTCCATCATAATCAACTCACCGTTAGATATATATATATATATAAAAGAATCACCAATGGCCTCATTACAAAGTCCTCTCTAGAAGGCGTAAAAGGCCGAATCGTCGAAACACTAAAAACAGCCCAAAACACACATTGTTGAAATCTTCCCACGGAAGGTCCACGAGTCACTTAACCTGAATGTTGATTTGAATCTGCCGTTCAAAGTCCTGGTAGGTCCGGGATGCAGACAGTCCACGCCCACATGGCAGTCGATCTGTGACCGACCTTACCAGCAGCCCAACTCAATCCACGGAAACTCCCCATCGTCGGTCCATGCCGCAGACAGTCCATGCCCACATGTCGGACAGTCCATGCCCCAAAGGGGCCCAAAGGTGGACGATCCGCAAACCTGCAACCCGTAGCAGCAACATGACAATTTGCAATCTCCACGAAGCAAACTCCAAAAAAATCAAAACCATGTTGTCAATTACTGATCACCACAACATAAAGAACATGTAGAGACCATCACATGGCCTCACATACTCCTTACAGTTAGACTGTTTCCAATTCTCCAAGATGCAACTAGCGCTCAGACGTAGGATAGGAAACTTCTCATCGTCCGCCTCAAGGCAAAATACGCAAATGATAAATACAATGCTAAAAATAAAATTAGAAAAAAATATCAAATTATCATCGAAAATGCATAAAACCATCCATATAGCACATGGCTGTCCTTTTAAAAACTAATTCAAATATCGCAAAACAAAAAAATTTGATGTTACAACATTGCAATATTTAAAAATAACAGCGGAAACATCCGAAAATAATTACTACAACATTTAAAACTTACTTACAAAATATTTTGATTTTATGTGTGCAACAATCGGCAACAATAGTTGCAACAAAATTATTTTCCTATAAAATTTCAGGAAGATATATTGCAACAAACCAAATCACTTTCTGCGCAACAATGGAGAAAAGTTGCTGCAACAATATGAGAGAATGCGTGCAACAATTAAATGGTGAAGGGTCCACAACAAAATAAAACACCCAATCACTACTACACAAAGGGTCATCACACATGGTTCTAAACCGTTATCAAAGACGGTTTCTGAACCGTCTGATTTTATGTGTTTGTGATAACCGGCGGTTATCACAGACGGTTTTTGAGCCGTCTGTGATAAGTAACAACACAGACGGTTTTTAAAAGAAACCACCTGTGAAAGTCTACTATCACAAACGGTTATATGTAACAACCGTTTGTGACATATTGGATAACAGATGGTTCTTTTTACTAACCGCCTTTGATTGGAGACATATAATAGACGGTTAGTAAAAAATCGTTTGTGATATCTCGCATATCATAGATTGTTTTGGTTGTAGTCGTCTATGATAGTAAGCCTTCACATACAGTTTATACCACAAACTGTCTGTGATATGTCAGATATTACAGACGGTTATATAAACCAACTATCTGTGATTGGATACATATCACAGACAGTTAGTAAGAAAAACCATCTGTGATATCCGATATATCATAGACGGCTTATACCATAAAATCGTATTTGATAGTTCGTTCTATACCTACATATTTTTTCCATTTTTCTGCTAGCCTTAGGAAATGCTAGCCATGCCATCTGAAAATAAGCAAGAAACAAACAGATAAATCACAATTGATATGATATAGTACAACTCAAAGTGATTTAAAACTCAAAATCAGTTACAAAAGTATGTTCATGTATTGTCCCTAGAGTTACAATTGAATTACAACTCAAAATGAATTACAATTGAACATTATTAATCAGTGTCGTCGGAGTGAAACTCTCCATTTGGGTTAATGATCTCTGACTTGATGAAGGTGCAGAGCCATCCTCGAACGTCCGAGAGGTTGTCCAGATTGAATGCAGGTTATTTGATTGTCATGCATTGTCGCTAGGAGTAAAGTAGTAAACGTATATATTTAAATTGATAATTAGGAAAGAATTATTGCAAAATTGACAAACCTTTGAATCATTTAGCTTAGCACTCATGATTTTATGCATAGGACGCCAAACGTAGAATGCACATATGTTACCTTGTTGTTGCTGGTGGCACTGCAAAAAATGAATTACATATATAGGTCTAGCTTCGTGAAGTACCGTGCGCCCCGTAGATCGTCGAGGAGTTTGTCCATGACCAGAATCGAGAACTTATCTTTGACTGTCATGGCGTTGAGCATGCAATAATCGACGCAGAATCTCCATGTGTTGTCGTGTTTCTTCACTAGTAAAACGGGCGAGGAGAAGGGTGGCGTGATTGGCTAGATCAGTCCTTGGTGCGCCAGCTCGAAGCACTATTTTTCCAACTCATCTTTGAGCAGCTGCGGGTAACGATACGGTCACACTACCACTGGTGATGTCCTGGGCATCAAGTGAATGTGGTGGCTGTGGAATCGTTTGGGCGACAGGCCAGTGGGTTCAGCAAATACCATGGAGAAATTGACAAGTAGGTCCTCTATGAGGTTTCCCGTGCAGTTGAACGCCCTGAGGGAAGGTGGCCAACCGCCCAAGCCGTGCCAGACGACTTTATGATCATGACACCAGAAGGCCATTGTCTTCGTGGAAAGGTCCCATAGTATGTGTCCGAGCATCCCAAGCTATTGGGCTCCAAAGACAAGATCAAACTCACCGAGTGGGATCGTGTAGTAATCTATTGTAAACAGCTCCTTGCTAACTTCCAAGATCAAGCCGCGCCCTAGTCCTGTGCTAGCCATGCGGTAACCATTGGCGACTATGACCTATATGTCGCAAGACGCCAGAATGGAATGCCCTCCCGCTTTCGCCTCCGGCTAGTGAAGTTGTGAGTGGAGCCGATGTCGAGTAGTACCATGAGAGATACCCCGGTGAGGCGCACCCATATCTACATGGTACAGCTGCTACAAGGTTGGATTCACGTAAGGGCGTAGATGGAGATAGCTGGGTCATCGCCGGGGTTGTCATCGTAGTCGTTGTCGCTTGTGCTTGGTGCGATGAGAAGAAAGATTCGCTTGCACCGTGGCCAGCGTGAACTTCGTCACAATTGAAACAAAGCCCACCGCAATGAGTTTCCATCTCATCAGGTGTGAGAACACGCCGGTGCATCGAGGGCTGGCGAGGGCGCGTTGGACGACCTTCGACATGAGCAGACCTGCTCGGTGGCCCCAACGCCAAAGTCGTGGTAGCTGTTGGTGCGGTGGCCTGGGCTCTGACCTACAATAGTGCGCACGGTGGTACTACTCGGGCTTGGGGTAGCATAATCTCTTTAGCCACCATGGCGCGCCGCTTGTATGTGCGGGCAAGAGCCATGGCCATCTGAAGGCTGACCGGATTCTTGAGCTTGATGTTGGTCTTGATTGGCTCGATCAAGCCTGGAGTAAAAAGTTGTACTTGTTGACAAGGTTGAAGGTGTTTTGCGTGGCAAAGAATCACCAGAAATTTGCTCTGGTATTCCTCGACGGTTCCTGTCTGATGAAGTGCCTTCAATTCGCCAAGCGGGTTGTGACAGATTGATGGTTTGAAGTGAAGATTGACATAATCATTGAAGTTGCACCAATGGAGCTCGCCCTCGTCCCATTTTAACTAGATGTACCATTATTGCACTACTCCAGTCAGATGATACGACGCGAGAGCGAGATAAACCTTGTCCGTTTTGGAGGTCTTTTGCCCTGAAAAAATTGCTCACCATGCTGCAACCATCTCAAAGGATCATCTTTCCCGTCGTACGATGGAAACTCGAGCCTGTGGTAACGTGGTGGTTGTGAGCCGTCGTAGCGGTCGGCGGCCGCATTGACAGCTATAGATACACCAGGAGGTGGAGACAGGAAACCCTCACCGGGTGTAACACCCTGACTATAAGGAAGTCAAGATGTCACCTACAACCACTACTCTTTAGAAGAATAACATCAAAACGCTTGACAAGGTGAAGCAAGTAATAAGGATATACAGAAACAAGAATTTATCATCATGTTTAATCAACGGAATGGAAATAAACAATTCAGAGGGATACGGCAGTTATGACCAAAATGGCTTATTACAATTCAACACAAGACATAAATAACGACAGTAAAAGTTCTCAAAATGTTTGGATTATGGTAGTGAGTGCATCGTGTTGAACTACCCTCCACGAGATCGTTCTTCCTTGTCATTTACCTAAATAAAACAACAAAGCAAGAATGAGCCAAAGACTCAGCAAGTACTTGTATATGAAAATCAAACATACCATGAACAAAATATCACAATCATAACTTGAACATTAATTGGAAACAACTTTATGAATGGATGAAATGGAATGATGCATTGAAGGAATTGGACATATTGCAGCATATACCGGTATAGCGAGTGAAGCACCCATCGGTGTTCGTGGCCCACATTGGAATGGTGGACTGTGAGACCCCGGTTTATCCGACTTGTAATGCTTAACCACCCATTCGGTCCTAGCATCACAAAGCAGATAATCCGAGACTCGAGACATGTATACTTCCTAAATGCAAGATACACACCCTTTACAAAGTTCATGCATCAATTCCATTCATTCACATAGTACCGAAACATAAACAACAATCCAGAAGATAACATAAATAAAGGATAGTCATTACAAAAGAGAGGCCAACCGGCCAAATGACAAATACATAAAGAAATTTAATAGCGGAAGCAAAAGTGCCATAAGATGGCTATAAAACAAAAGAGCCAATCAGTGTGCCTTTAACCCACAAGGCAACCGACCGGACCGCCAAGCTAGTCGTCAATCCACAAAGATAACTCACAAAAGTGAGGCCCTTGGGGCTCACCTTCTTCTTCTCAAACAAAAGCAAATTTCAAAGAAAAAGCGGGTGAGTACTTTGAATGTACTCGCAAGATATATAAGAATGATAACAGATCTATACAATAACTACATGCAAGCTTATTTAAGTGGAGCAGGTTAGGGCTCAAATTTTTAAGCATAAAGCAAGTTTTATTTGCAATAATGTAATAGATCAAAGGCAATTTTGCAATATGATTTTATTTAATAAAAACAGTAGTAATCAAGTATCAACAACAGTAAAACAGTCTTGGAAGTGGCTAACCCAATAGCCACCACAATAGCATGAATTACCCATTCATGCCAACCATGTCAAGTTTTTATTTTAAAACAAAAACAGTTGTTGAAGTCTAGATCTTGCGGGAAATCACCAAGCGTATCCATAACCTAGGACGAGGCTATTCGAATAGTTTTATCCCTGCAGGGTGTACCAACTTACCCACACGCCAGACCGCCTTTTTGCCAAGCTATTAAGCACACTTCCTTAGGTATGCCGGCACGGCTAAGTCCTACGAGACTTTTCCAATATTATGTATTACCTTCGAGTCGCCCGTATTGATAGAAACCCATACGTTGTGTCGGGGTCGTGGCCCAGCCTCGGACAACTACCCCTCACGGGTAAAGCCTCGGACAACTGCGACGCCCCTCGAGGTGGAGAGCCTACCCGGAATCTCCACCACCGCACACCCACACAAGAACACCGAGAACACATATCATGTTTCACACAACACACACAACGCTCCTCCTGCGACTCGGAGATAACACACTCCAAAGTACTAGGTCAAGAGGGGTCCCATATAACCCTCATGTGGTTAGTACGCAAAAGTACTTGGACCAGTGGCGCAAGCAACATTTTCGGTCCTTAGGGACCTGGGCACCTTTCCTTGTCACACCCAACAATCACACCAACATGCCATTGTGCCCAAGTCAAATCATTTTGTTTCATTTTCGGTTTTACAAAACTAAAGCATAAGGTGCTGAACCAAAATAAACAAAATGATTTGTGTGATCAAGGTCATCGACTAAGTCGATAACCGCCCAATTCTACCGGTAGCTAAGCATTTCTAGGCATGACATCGCAAAGACAGTAAAAGAGCATAATTAAATCACCGGACTCTAATTCACCAGCGATATTAATAACTTATGGTTGTGGCAGGGGATAACATTTTAATGGCAACAATGCATTAGGAATAGCTACCTCTAAACAGGGCAAAATTAATTGGACACAAAAGCAATGCATACATATAGTTTGTAAACAAGATATTAGACTTTGAAAGTAATGGGATATTTATGATCAAATATCTTGCCTGCTTGTCGTGGGTCGTGGTGTCATTGTGGATCAACAAGATTATCAACGTGCTCTTCGGATCCTATCGAAAGAACCAATAAGGCAAAAAGAAACCGAAAAGATCCAACAGTCAACTTCAACAAAAAGCTCTCAAATTTTTACAGTAGAAAGAGCACGATTTTTATGAACTAATGCAACAAGAACCAATTGATTTGGATTCTCGATGCAAAAGTTATGCTAAAAACAATTTTGCTCACTCTAATATTGAAACAGTACCTAAGCAATGATTTTAGTGAAATTTTCTAGAAATGTAGAGCTACTGAAGTTTTTACAGAAAAACAAGCACCTCATAAGATGAACAACCCCACTGGATTCATCTCATTTGGAGCTTTCAATAATTAGTTATGAATTTTCCAAGTTAAATCCATTTTTCGGTTGTACAGATAATCGCTTTAATGCTTACTTTCAAAATCTAAATTTTCTCTGCGAAACATAGTTGAAACCTATTTTAGGATAAAGTTCACTAAAAATGAAAAATAACAGAAGTGGTTTGGCCGATTTTTGGAGTTAAAATGAATTACTTATGCATTTTCAAAGATAAAACTATTTTTCAGTTGATAAATAACTCTACCCGAGAAATATAATTCAGATAAACGACGTGGACAAATCGGGCGAAGATCCAAATCAAACGGCCCAAACACAAAGCAATGTAACTCACGTGCGAACCCTAAGCACTCACCGCTGGATCTGGATCCAACGAACTGATGCCAAAGAGTTTCCGCGGTCCGAACGTTTGTTCCGACCGCACTGTCCGATCTTGGATCCAACGGTTAACGCAGATCGACGCCCGGTGGTCCGAACGCCACACGCATAGGAACCGCTGATCTTGGATCCAACGATCCACACGCGCAAAGAATAGAGCGAACGCGCCAACCCTAATCACCACCGTTGGATGAAAAACTAACGAACGAGATGCCAACGAAGTTCGGCGGTCCGAACGCTCATCCAGATCGACCGTTGATCTAGGATACAACGGTCCACGTTGATCCGAAGCGCGGATCGTCCGAACGCGCCACGCACGCGAGCCGCTGATCTGGGATCCAACGCCCCGCGCGACCAATCGCTCAACGCTCTCTACGCATGGGCCGCCGATCAAGATCGACGGTCCAGATTATCGACAAAAGACGACTCGCGCCTCGTCCGACAAAATTAACAGAGAGATCTCCACTAATCGCCGCGATCTAGAGCACGCTAAGCTAACCAAGAGCACCAACAAGATCCTAATACTAATGCGCATCTACAGCATCAAAGAATTGAGCAATGGACGACTTACCCGAGCTGGAGACGAAATTGAAGGTTTTCGGCCGAATTTGGGGGAAAATCAAATTGATAAGATCCCTGCGGCCAAATGTGAAATTGATTGAGGGCTAATGCGCACCAAGATGAGAGTAAGCGGAGGGAGCAAGGAGTTTGAAAATGGTGCACTTACCAGAGCTAAAGAAGGAGATCACCCTTTGCGGCTGAAAGGGGAAAAATAGAAATTGAGCTGTTCTCTGCAAGCAAACGAGAAATTGAGTGAGGGCTATTGCTCACAGAGAGGAGAGAAAGCTAAGGCAGCAAGGAAATTGAGTGAGAAGAACCGGAGCACCACTTTCACCGAAGAACTTGAAGCTTCAACAATGGCGGCCGAGAGCAAAATTTCACCAAGGAGCTCACTCAGTGCACTAGAAGTGTTGCTGAAGCTCAAAGGTGTTCAAAGAATGCTAAGGAAACCACTGGAGGAGCTTTATAGCCGAAGGAGCAAGAAGAGAGCAACGGCATTATCAATGGTGAGCTCACTGAGTTGAGGTTGACTGAGAGCGATGGGAGCAAGTGAAAACAGTGGAGACCACGACTATGGAGGCGGCGGAACAAGAGCATTGAATGCTAAGAGTCGTTGGCCGAAAGGTGGAAGAGACGACACACCGCCACGCCCGAGATTTTCACCAACCATCGTTGACTTCGCTGAGCGCGATCGGGGTAGACGACGAACGACGGCCGCTCGGATCGAAATCGAATGGTGAAATAGAACGGGTGATAATAACGATTCAACGCCGCTGATCTCGGGCCGCTGATTAAGAATCCAATGGTTCACGTTATGCGAGGCGCCGGATGGTCCGAACGTTCTCTCTTTTGAGCCGATCTTCGGATGAACGGTTCGAGCGAGAGGAGGATCGGCGGTCCGAACGTCACTCGGCGCAGCACCGCACGATCGAGATCTAACGGTCGAAATTGAAATCGCACGATGCGGCCGAAGTCGGTCGCTTAGTTGATCCGATCGAACCGAACGGCTTGAACCCGAGTGTGACTTGAGTCCAAGGAATAGTAAAAGCTGATTTTGAGTTATTTGCTGAGATGACTTAGGATAATTAATTAAGATAGCAAACAAGCTCCAAAAATTATGAAATTTTAAATGGAGATTGCTGACAGCAGGAGGAACCTTATATAAAATTTTCAGAGACTTTTATGCACTGCATTTTTCTCTAAAAATTTCAGAAGGCTATTATAGGAGTTTGACTAATGTTTGACTTGTCTCAAAAATTATGAAATAATTCCTGAAAATTATGAAATAATTCTAAGGTGTTAAACATCACTCCTAGGTCCAATGAAAATTATTTCCAGAGATTGGGCACAAGATTTTCATGAAGGAGGTTTATGACTTGAGTTTAATTGGGGAAATTTGGAGTTTGAATTTCCACCAATTAAAGAAAAAGGTTTCAAACACTGTAACAATACATGAGGTAGCAAAAGTTTTAATTTATCCTCATTTTTATTACATTTGAAACATAAACCCAATTTGGGATGTTACATGGACTCACGTAACGTGGTCCACATTGGAATGGTGGACTCACGTACCCATTCTGGAATTGATGGGATTTTCAAGTGCCCATACTGGAATTGATGGGTCTTACAAAGGTAATTTATGCATGTCATGATGTGATCTCATGGCAAGATTGAATAGTACTCATAAATGAAAAGATACACATGGCATTCATCTACAAATACGAACAAATATAATCATTCATTCACACATCACATAATGCATCAATCATAGTATACAAGTTACTTGCTTGCCACACATGCAGCAAGTTGGGAGGTAATTGAGATACCCCTCCACTCACCGCTTCACCGCCTACAATATATAATAATCGAAATGAGGACAAACGAGTAAGGCATTGCTACACGTGTCCTCCTACAATCTCTAGCCAAACCAACCAATCAAAAGGTTCAATTTGATCAATTTACCCAAACATTCCAAATATCCCTAATCTGGCAGTTTTACTAGAAAATTCACCAATAAATAACCGTAAGTCCAAAATACCTGAAACCAGTGCTCAACTTCTCTTAACGTAATTGGCTACGAAACTCTAGTTCATGGTAAACTCTAATTCGGCCAAAACAGAGGTCTAAACATCCAATGAAAAACTATAACTGCAGTCTGCCCAGAATTCAGAACAGCCCTAAAGAAAAGGCTCTAACTTTTAAACCACTGATCCAAATAAAGTGCTCTTTATCAGCCTGGAAATATGGTGAAATTATCTTCATAAACCTAGTTGTGTGGCCGACCTAGTTCTGACTCTAACAAGATCAAAACCTAGGTGCAACCGACTATACCCAGAATTTCTGTCAGACAGAGCAGTACGTGGTAAAACAGTCATAACTTTTAATCTACTAGGTGAAAAGTCGTGATCCAGGTGCCAAAAGAAAGCTAATGAAACCAGGAACAATTCTCCAGAAGACACATATGTCCAATTCGGCCTCTACGATGCCCAAAACTGAGGTACAACGTACTGGACAGAATCAATCTATTGACAGAATCAAAACGAAACTACAAATCCAATCGGATCCTCAACTCTAATGGAATCAAACAACAAATCGGAGGTATAATTACCCTTGTAGACCAGTAAGACGACGACGATCCGCTGCACACGGGTCTTCGTCCCTTCCCCTCTCTTTCCTCTCTTAGGGCCGGCCACCGGGATACGACGAACGGCCGTCGACGTCGGCGGGGAACGGAGATGTTGGAGGGGAACTTGAGGAGGAGCGACGGGGATCACCGGAGATGGCACCACCACCAAGGAGCAGCAATGGAGGCCGGCTTGGGGGAGAGGAGGAGGCGGCCAAGGGGGAGGGGAAGAGGCAAAGGGGCGGCTAGGGTTTTGGGGGGGAGTGGCGCCCCTTTGGCCGGCCCCTACATGGGCAAAGCCGCCCTCTTGGGCCACTGGTCGCCGACATGCCCAAGTTGATGTACAATAGAATTTACCCCCATTGTTTGGAAAAATCCGACGAAAGTTGTTTCTTTTACTCCCTCCGACTTCTTTCTTTTTACCGATTCGATTCTGGAAAGTTGTAAATCTCGATTTCGAATAATATTCCCAGATAATTGAAACGATACAACCTAGCTGGATAAATGAGGTATTACACTCATCCGTAACACCTGACCCAAATTCGCTCAATGCCCACCACCGTATGGCGGACTCCCACACATAGAACCTCACTTACACTTTCGCTCGCCGTGTAAAAGGGTTAACCCGAGGTGCTACATTTGGATCCAACAGGCATTATATACCACTACAACTCACTTAAGATAAGCAATGTGGGACTAATCCCCATCACACAACTCCTCATGGGCCACATGGGCCACGCTACGAGCAGGCCGGGGTATTACATTCACCCCTTAAGGGTCGACGCCCTCGGCAAAGATACCGCATACGCTGCAAATGCCCGTAACCACCCCTCGGACACGCCCGCGGCCCAGCGCGGCACATATGCCATGCCATGTGTCCACCCGCCCATGTGTGATGCGCCATATGCCCGCGCTTCCTGCCCCGCACGCGCCTGCAATGAAGGTTGATGCTCGATACCATCTCGTAACACCGACCCAAATTGGCTCAATGCCCACCAGCGTGGGGCGGACCCACCTACACATAGCACCTCACTTACACTTTCGCCCTCGCCGTGTAAAGGGTTAACCCGAGGTGCTACGCTTGGATCCAACATGCATTATATACCACTACAACTCACTTGAGATAAGCAATGTGGACTAATCCCCATCACACAACTCCTCATGGGCCACATGGGCCACGCTACGAGCAGGCCGGGGTATTACACCGGGCTTCTTCTCCAATGTCGTTGCCCGATCATGCATGTTGGTGACGTGTTCTTGCAAGGTTTTGATGGCAGTGGTGGTCTCTTTCATGGCTGCCGTCAATTGGGCCAGTTGCTCGATGATGTCAATGAGTTGTGCTTCCAAATTGGCATTCATGTCGTCCGAGGATGGTGGCTATGATACCAAGTTGGTACGACCAGGTCAACAACCAGGTCTTGGTCGAATGTTATAGTGTGCATAGTAGGGAATAATGGTCAGAGTCTTCGACCAGACGCTGTACTGGAGAGTTGAAGACCAGGCGTAGGGGAAGATGGCGCAGAGTTGTGGATATCATGGGGATATGTGCATGATCTTAGGATGACGATTCAATTGGCAATGGCTTTGTTGGTTTACCGAATCTCGTATTTTCTGAAAAGCTCCAATGTTGTTCAGACCTCGGGCGGTCCGACCGGTGTGGTGGCGCCCGACCGGCAAGATCGCCAATGATCGTCAGCCGAAGGCCGACGGTCGACTCAAATGTAACTTTTGATGAGTTTGGAGCTATGCCAAAAATAGAGGGTGTAGGCAAGAGAGGGGGGTCTCCTACACTTGGTCTCATATTTTTTGGAGCTTCTAGTCAAAAGTTATATTCGGTTGAAAATTCCAAGGAGCTCTCTGTTGGACCGAAAAGGCGACTAGAGGGGGTGAATAGGAGCACGCTCACTTTTTCAAAAATAATGGATTCAACACAAATTTCATTCCACTAGCTATGGAAACTATGAAGATCAGTATATCAGTACAGCGGAAGACTAATATTGAATCCAATATAAACCCCTAAGCAAAACGACAAAATCAACAAAGATTAATCCAACTGGATACACTGTCGGTCGGACCATTGTGTTATTGGCGGTCGGACCGATTGCCTGCCGGTCTGACCGGTGACTCTGGCTGGTCTGACCGCTGGCCTCCAGAACAGATCAAATAGCCCGATGACGAAGATGCAAATAGATGAAACTTTTGATCTACTAATCCAAACTTGATGAAACTTGGAACACACCTTCTCTGAGATATGAAGAACCTATTCCAATCGAAGATTATGATAATTCTTGGAAGAATAGCGATCCTTTTTTATTTGATTGAAGAAGGGTTCAAAACCGGGTCAAAACAAAAACTTCATCCAAGATCTTGCTCGTGGGTGATTGATGATCAAGATAATCCTAGATAGGTTCCCAAACATCACAGCAAGCTAGATCATGTGAAGAATTCAATCAAAAACTCGCAAATCAAAGAAAGACTCAAAATCATCAAATATAGAGAAAGAATACAATGAGAGAAAACATTGATCAAACTTTCCTTTGATTGATTGATATGATATGGGCTTACGGCCCCTCCGTCAATAGAGGACAATGCTCAATCCAAGAGCCTGAAAATCACATCAAACTATCCAGAACCCTAGACTCCACAAAAACTCTCCCTAAGAAAATTAGGGTTTACAAAAATAGCAAAAGAGACGAAGAGGAGGTGCAGCCACCTCCCTCTCCTATTTATAGTAGAGGCTTAGACCTTCTAGAAGTTTGACTCAATTGGACTCCCGTTAAGGCCCAAAACAAACGGGACACATACGCACGTATTTTAATACGCCGTCTTTAACACCCATTGACCTAATTAGTTACACCTTGCGCCTCGGATTAGCCAATAGGTCACCCTTGTTCATCTTGTACCACGCTTGAGTACATTGACCTCACCCGGCATCGTCGATCGTTCTGGACCTCAGCTCTCCAAGCCTAGTCCCGATCATCCTCGCCGTTGACCGTCGTTGAACACAAAGCAACCTGCACAACAATAGACAAGTAAACCGAATTTGCGAACAAGTTCTTCACAACTTGACCCATGTTAGTCAAAACATGCATCATGCAACATATATGCCCCGAAACTCATGACTTTGACCTAACAACCGAATATCGCCGCCACGACGGGCGACGATCCAAGTGAAAATCGGTCAGACCGCCCCCAGGGCCGGTCTAACCGCCCACCCTGGCCGGTTTGTCTGCCACCTATTGGCCGGTCAGACCGCCCGAAAAGACTTAGCTGAATTTTCTCTTTGGAAAACCGAAACCTACTGGTATGCTCATGAGATCTGGCTGACTCTCTATGATTACCACGAGGGATCCACTGCGATCAAGGAAGTGAGATAGAACCAGCTCAAGAAAATATACTCCAAGATCGAGCAAAGGCCTGGTGAGTCTTTAGATGAGCTGTGGGGAAGGTTTTCTAAGATTCTTCATGATCTTCGCGCTGTTGACCTTGTTTTCTCTGAGTCTGAGAACGCACGCCAGCTTTTGGGTGCTTGATGTGAAGGTCTGGGGAATGAAGATCACATCCATCAATGACAACACTGTCATGAGTGAGCTTACCATGGATAAGTTATACTTGAGGTTGAAGACGCATGAGATTGATTTCATCTCGTGTCTCCCCAAGACAGAGTTGATGGCTTTGGTGGTCTACCCATCTAAGGGTAGTTCATCTGATTCTTTGGATTTTAGCTCATCTGATTTTTCTTTATCAGCTTTGCATTCTTTGAGCGATGAGCAACTAGAGAAAACTACCTGAGGATGATTTAGCCCTCCGATACACCAAATTCTCGAGATTTTACAACAAGGTGAGGAACAGTAAGAGAGGTGGCCCTGTCACGTGCTTTGTGTGTGGTAAGCCAAACCACATTCGCTCCAGGTGCCCCAAGCTGAAGGGCAAGGAAGAGAAGGACTCTCGGAGGCATCCTCAAGCTAGGGATGTGAAACCCAAGAAGACAAACTATCGCAAGTTTGTCAGCTGGGTCCTTTCCGCTCTTGAGAATGTTAACATGAGCGATGTGGACTCGGAGACGGAGGACGACATGGATGACTCCCGTGGCAAGAAGAAGGCTCAGGACTTCACCGGCATGTGTTTCATGGCCAGGAACAGCCACGACATCGACTCCTCCAACGTCGACGATCCCTTCAGCGATCCCGATG
This sequence comes from Hsuehochloa calcarea, assembly GCA_036346395.1. Lineage (NCBI taxonomy): Eukaryota > Viridiplantae > Streptophyta > Magnoliopsida > Poales > Poaceae > Hsuehochloa > Hsuehochloa calcarea. The sequence continues at coordinate 36,857,092 of CM070601.1, forward strand.
AGGTATGTCCTTCACTTGCTGATATGAAACGTGCGTTGGTTCTTGCTGAACAGAAACTGCATAAGCAAGCTAAATTGATTAAGAAACAGAACAGTATGATTGATAACTTGAACCTAGAAGTTGTTAGGCTCAAATCCATTAATTCTGATGATATTTGTGATTCCTGCACTACCTTGCTTAATGAATTAACAAGCTTAAAATCTGTTCATTCCTCTGTTGTGAATCAATTGAAAGATGCTCTTGATGAACTAGAATCTCTCAAGTCTAGTCCTATTTGCATAAATGTCATTTCTCTTGATGTGACTGCTGTAGATGCTATCCCTTTATATTGCTCAAATTGTGCTTTGCTTGAATTAAAATTAGATAGCACTATAAAAGAATTGCAGAAATTTGATGCTAGTCACACTTGCTCTCATTGTGAGAATAATAATATTAAAATGTAAGAGTTGACAGAAATGGTTCTTTACTCTAGATCTGCATCATGTGAAAATTGTCCTAAGCTTACAATTGAAAATGAAGCTCTAAACAAGGCACTAGAAGAAAAAGCTAAAATTAAAAATTCTATGACCATTACTGCATCCATGAAAGTTATTGACTCTACTTGTTGTGTCTTGTGTACTGAAGTTGAGACAATTGTAGATAAGATACAAGAGACTTTTAGAGACAAATTTAAGGAGCAGTTGAATAGGATTAGGGATTTCTATTGTGTGTGTTGAGTCACGGCGGCCCGATCTTCCGATAGGTTCGATTTGGTTCGTCGCGAGGACGTTGACGCTTTGAGGCTTCCGACCAACAGATCGTCACCTGGCAATTCGCTACACCCGCACGCCTGTCGTTATCGACCACGCTTGCACGCGATCGACCTTACCACGAAGGTTATTGTTCCTGCAAGCAATCGAAGCAACTCACAAGAACAAGGTAGATGCAATCTGAATTGTATTGCGGATATGGATGAAGTTTACAAGTGGGGTTCCTCAAACCGATAATCGGCGAAACCGCAATTGGCGTAATAATCTAAGAAAACCCGCCTCTAAACTATGGCGCTCTTCATATATATAGGGGAACGTGAGGAGGTCGACCTAGGTTGTACGGCCATGGGATGAAGCGTACACAACCTCGGACTCCGACCTCGTTACGCTTACAAAGTCTTATTAGTTTCAAAGCGGTGACGCAAAGACACCTTGTGTTCCGTATTTCCGGTCGTAGGATCGGTCCTAGGGTGGTCTTGAGGAGTCCATGCTATCTTTGGTCGTAGATTGTGTCCAACGAGTACCGTGCTCGCTCGTCGAGATTGCTCCAATCGAATCAACTAGTCGTGGGTCCTCTTGTAGTGGTCGAGATCTTCTTGCAATGGTCGAGACCTTCTTGAACCGGTCGTAGTCCTAGATTCCCGAGTACAAGTAAATCATCTCTATTAGGCAGCATCATAGAGTTCTCAAATAATACACTCAGCCCGAGAAACGACTTTACCTGATCGATTAAGTGACGTGCTCTAGCTTTTGTCATAGGACCGTGTAGTTCAGCACCCAGATCTGGAGGGTCTTGTGTCGTGCGTGTATCCGAAGGAGGGATGTCCTCATCAGTGTGTCTTGTGAGGCATTAAAAGTTGAAGTAGCACTTCTTGAGAGTAAGTATCATGATGCAATCAAGTCAAGAGAGTGTGCTATATGTGAGAATCTAGCCAAAGAGAACGATTACCTCAAAGTGACTCTTGAGAGATTTGCTAGTGGGAAGAAGAATCTCAATATGATTCTTGACCAATCTAAATTGAGTGTGAAGAATAGCGGCCTAGGTTTTAATTCCTTAAAGCATTCCAAGAACCATTCACCTAAGATTGTGAAAGTTGTTGAGAGTGGCCTGTTTGAGGTAGAACCCCCTGAGCCATTTAAGGTTGTCTTTAGATCTGCAGGTTTTGCCCAAACTCTGTCTAACAAGACAGGTGCTTCTGCTTCATCAGGTCAGACCCCTCAAAAGATCAAGTACCATTGCACCTTCTGCAAGAAAGATGGCCACATTGTTGAGTTCTGCTTCCGTAGAGCCAAGATTGAGAGAAAGGAGAGGATGAGTGCTTTGAGAACCATTACAGGAGTTCCTTCACCTGCTATAGTCTCTAGAGCCAGGCAGCCCGTCCTTCCTGCTAGACATAGGCCTAGGTTCGTAGAGTACTTCTTTGACTCTTTTGGTGGGTCTAGGCAGCGTTCTGGTTTAGAATATCGTCAGGAGAAACCACGGGTTGCATCTAGACAAGGGGAGTACCGATCTTTTGGTAGATCGTTTCGGAGAGGTCTAGGTGGTTCTCATGTGCATTCTTATGATTTTGTTCATAACCATGTTACTGCTGCTTCTCTCGTTGTTCCTGTGCATCGTGGGATTCATCTCGGATTCCTGTCTCTTATCACTAACCCGATCTCGAGGCACGGATGTTTCTGTTTGTGCTTTTAGTTCCGTCGTGCGAGGAAGGAGGATGTATGGCTTGTTGACTCTGGTGTTTTCGACATATGACTGGAGATTCTAGATGGTTCTCCTCCCTCACATGTGCATCTGGCAATGAATTGATTACCTTTGGGGATACTTCTACGGGATCGTGACAGCCAAGGGCACTGTGCGTGTCAACAACAAGTTCATGCTTAGCGACGTCGCTTTGGTAAGTAAGCTGAGGCATAATCTGCTATCTGTTTCTCAGCTGCTTGATGAGATTCTAGAAATAAGGTTTAAAAGTGGTTATTGTAGAGTTCTAGATTCCTCGAGTGAGCTTGTCTTTGAGATCTCCAGGGTTGAGAGGATCTTTTGTGCTGATTTTAGTATTTCCTCTGCTTCCAGTCTTAGATGTATTGTAGTTTCTGATTCTCATGATCTTGTTTTGTGGCATCGTAGATTTGGGCATATAGGCTTTGATCACCTATCTAGGGTTAGTTGCAAGGATTTGATTAGAGGTTTGCCTAGGCTGAAGGCTGTTAGATATCCTGTGTGCTTACCCTGTAGACATGGTAAGATGGTTTCTGCTTCTCATCCACCTCTTACCTTAGTGATGACTGATGGACCAGGACAGCTTCTGCACTTAGACACTGTTGGTCCTTCAAGAGTTCAGTCAGCCGGTGGAAAGTGGTATGTGCTTGTGATTGTGGATGATTTCTCCAGGTATTTATGGGTTTATTTTCTGGTTTCTAAGGACGAGGCATTTGGCTTCTTTAGAGAATTAGTCCTTAGGCTTGCTGTTGATCTTCTTAGAGCCTTGAGAGCCATTAGGAGTGGCAATGGGATAGAATTCAAGAATTCTTCTTTTGCTACCTTCTGCACTGATAGGGGAATTGAGCACCAGTTCTCTTCTCCTATGATTCCCCAGCAGAATGGTGTTGTAGAGAGGAAGAACATGACCCTTGTAGAGATGGCTCAGACCATGTTAGATGAGCATTCCACACCTAGGAGGTTTTGGGCTGAGGCGATCTCTACTGCTTGTTATATCTCTAATAGGGTTTTTTGATATCTGTGATTGGCAAGACTTCTTTTGAGCTTAGATTTGGTAATAAGCCTAAAGTCTCTCATTTCAAGATTTTTGGTTGCAAGTGCTTCATTCTTAAACATGACAACCTTGATAAATTTGAATCTAGATGTTCTGATGGCATATTTCTTGGATATCCTGCTCATTCTCGTGGCTATCGTGTATTTAATTTTGACACTAACAAAATTATTGAGACTTGCGAAGTCACTTTTGATGAGGCTAGTCTTGGTACTAGACCCGAAGCTGCTGGTACACAGGTTCCTGAAATTCGAGAAAGCATCTTTGTCGACGATGACTCTGAGGATGAGGATCAAATCCATCCTCCAGTCACATCTGAGATAGTTGGAGAGCCTGCTTCCACTACTCCAGTTTCAGCTGAGCAGCCTCCTCCTATCTTCACCGACGATCTGAGTGGCTCTGCTCCTACCTCCACAGCTCATGAGGTAGAGGCCGCTTTTGCACCAGGAGCCCCTCTTCACATTCAAATGACGCATCCACCGAAGCGAGATGATTGGGGATCTTCAAGAGCGAGTCACTCGCTCCAGGTTTATTTCTCCTGATTCTCATGCACATTTTGCTTTTGTCGCTTCTTTTGAACCCCGAGATATCACTCATGCTTTATCTGATGCTTCTTGGGTCAATGCCATGCATGAAGAGCTTGAAAATTTTGAAAGAAACAAAATCTGGACCTTAGTTGAACCTCCTTCTAGTCATCATGTAATTGGAACAAAATGGATTTTTAAAAATAAGCAAAGTGAGGATGGGTTGGTAGTTCGCAATAAGGCTAGACTTGTAGCTCAAGAATATTCCCAGGTAGAAGGCTTAGACTTTAAAGAGACCTTTGCTCCTATAGCTAGATTAGAAGCCATTCGTATTTTACTAACATTTGCAACATCTGAGGGTTTTAAGCTTTATCAAATGGATGTTAAAAGTGCTTTCTTAAATGGTTTCATAGAAGAAGAGGTCTATGTTAAGCAACCACCTGGTTTTGAAAATTTTAAGTTCCCAAACCATGTTTTTAAACTCTCTAAAGCCTTGTATGGATTAAAGCAAGCTCCTAGAGCTTGGTATGACAGGCTTAAGAGTTTTCTGCTTAAAAATTATTTGAAAATGGGTTTGGTTGATAAAACTTTGTTCACTCTCAAGTATGGCAGTGGTTTTTTATTGGTTCAGATTTATGTAGATGATATCATATTCGGTGGTTTTTCTAATGCTTTAATGTCCAGATTTTCAGATTATATGAGCAGTAAGTTCGAGATGAGTATGATGGGACAATTGACATTCTTCCTTGGTCTTCAAGTTAAGCAACTGAAAGAACGAACCTTTATTCAACAAAGTAAGTACACAAAGGACCTTCTTCGGCGCTTCGATAATGGAAGCAGTAGGCCAATGTCTACTCCTATTGCCACAACCACCGTGCTGGACCCTGATGAGGATGGAGAGCCCGTGGACCAGAAGGAGTACCGCAGCATGATCGGCTCCCTCCTCTACCTCACCGTGTCGAGACCGGACATACAATTTGTTGTATGTCTGTGTGCTCACTTTCAGGCTTCTCCTCGTGCTTCTCATCGTCAAGCAGTACGTCGCATCTTCAGGTACCTTCAAGATACTCTTGACTTTGGACTCTGGTATTATTCTTCTTCTGCTCTCTCTATTCGAGCTTTTTCTGATGCTGATTTTGCGGGGTGTAGAGTGGATAGGAAGAGTACTTCTGGCACTTGTCATTTCTTAGGCACATCTCTTATCTCTTGGTCTTCTAGAAAAGTCTTCTCAAGACACGATCCACAGTAGAGGTGAGTATGTAGTCTATGACCATGAGTTCCTCTCGGGTTCTCTGGATCTTATCTACTCTTCGGGACTATGGGTTATTTTTGGGTAGTGTTCCTCTTTTCTGTGACAACACTTCTGCCATAAACATTGCCAAAAACCCAGTGCAACATTCTAGGACTAAGCACATTGACATTCGATATCATTTCCTTAGAGACCATGTTGAGAAGGGTGATGTTGTGCTTCACTTTGTTGAGTCTGAGCAGCAGGTTGCGGATATTTTCACTAAAGCTCCTAATTCTTCTCATTTTGCTACTTTGCGGGAGAGTTAGGGGTTGTTAGTCCTCTTGGCCTGTTTTGATGGTGAGTTTGCTCTTTTTGCATTCATTGTATCATAATGCATTTTAAAATTCAAACATCCTGCATTGTAATATAAACTTATGGAGCTTTGATTATTATCCTTGTATGGCTTGTTTTCATACTTTATGCCATGCCATGTCTTGTGCTAGTCTGCTAGAGTTCCTTGATGGCTTTTCGTGTTTAGCTTAGCTTTTGCCATGCTAGCTTTATTATCTATGAGCAAATTGAATCAAAACATGACTTGTTGGATCTTATGACTAGTTTTGCTATAGTGATCCTCTCTTGATTCATGCCATTTCTTAGAAGTTAAATTGAGTCTTGAACTTATTTTGAGCTGAATATTGAGCTATGTTAACTCTTAAGTCAAGCAAATGAAAAATGAGCTTTTCTGTGTGAAAAAACTAATCTCACCATTTTTTCTCATGAGACTGCTTGCCATTGCACTAGGCATGAACTCAGGGGGAGTTTTGGATGACCTAGACCACTCTTTTACGCTTCATGCTTGAGATGGTCACGGCAAGGCTTGAGATTTAGCACAATGCTAAGAAAACAAAAATGTCAATTAAGCTTAGGAGGCAGTTGTGGATGGCTCCTAGTCCAGGACTTGCCTTACTAAGATAAAATCAATCTTTTTCAGCAAAATGCTCAAAGTGCTAAATGCATGAACAAATTGCTTCATAATTGAACTCATAATGCTCAAAATTGAAAAAATTGCTTTTAGACATGACTTGACTCATTTTTGGATACCTTTAGTGAAACTATGATTTTGAGTAACTTGTCATGCTTTTAGTTCATTCAATCTCAGATTATTGCTATTTTGATATTAGCTTTGATGTACATGTTTTGCCATGATTGAACATAGCTTCTTCACATCATATGGCTTGGTGTAATACTTGTACTGTCTTCATGGATAATCTTAACGGCTCCTTTTGCTAAAATTCAAAAACAAAAAAAAATCAAAAACTACAGTCATTCCTTCATGCTCTATCTTCTTCCATGCACCTTGATGAATTCATTGTCAAAGGGGAGAAAGATTGGTAAAAATATTATTTTAGAGCTTTTTGGAGTCATAGGGAGAAAATGAATTTTCTGAAAATTTGTGATCATAGTGAGTGGGAGCATCTCAATTGCATTCTCTTGATCTTATTGCCTTTCTGATTTTGACTTGCAATTCTAGAAGACTCACAATGATCAAAGGTCAAATAGAACAATTGTTCTTTTATATGGACCTAAGTGAGATTTTTGGTTATTCTCTAGAAATTGAAGCTTTTTGTGCTCTCTTTGCCTTATCTCACTTGCCTATGCTATTCTGAAGCCAATTTGGTCATTTCCTAGTCTTTCTCTTGCTTATGGACCAAGTTGTGCCTTTGCGCGAAAACTTCAAGTATTTTACTTTCAAACCACAAACTTACATTTTCTGGGAGATTGCCAATGTGTTCATCAAGGGGGAGATTGTGGATATCATAGGGATATGTGCATGATCTTAGGATGATGATTCAATTGGCAATGACTTTGTTGGTTTCTCGAATCTCGCGTTTTCGGAAAAGCTCCAATGTTGTTCATACCTCAGGCGATCAGACCGACCCAATGGCGGTCCGACCATCCGTGTGGTAGTCCGACCGGCAAGACTACCGGTCAGACTGGTCAGGCTGAAAGGCCGGCGGTTAGAATGGCGCTATGCGGCGGTCTGACCGGCCAGATCTTTTTGATGAGTTTGGAGCAAGGCCAAAAATAGAGGGTGTAGACAAGAGAGGGGAGTCTCCTACACTTGGTTTCACACTTTTTGGGGCTTCCAGTCAAAAGTTATATTCGGTTGAAAATTCCAGAGAGCTCTCAGATTTCCAGGGGGAAATTTTGGCTAAGTCTTTTCGGGCGGTCTGACCGGCTTAGACAAATCGGTCCGACCGGTTTGATATCGGTCAGACCGGCCAAGGTTGGTGGTCTAACCGGTTGTGTGCTGATTGTTGATATTATTGGGAATTTGGTTTTGGGATAGGTCATATCCATGTTTATCTTTTCATATGTGTTGCATATTGCATGTCTTGAGCTAACGTGGGTCAAGTTGTGAAGAACTTGTTCCCGGAGATGATTTCTTGGTCTACTGCTGTGCAGGTGGCTTGCAGGTCAACGACGGTCAACGGCGAGGAGGATCGAGACTAAGCTTGGAGAGCTGAGGTCCAGAACGATCATGGATGTCGGGTGAGGTCGTGTGACTTAAGCATGTGTGAGACCCCGGTTTATCCGGCTTGTAATGCTTAACCAACCGCTTGGCCCTAGCATCACAAAACAGATAATCCGAGACTCGAGACATGTATACTTCCCAGAAATGCAGTATACACACCTCCTTACAAAGTTCATGCATCAATTCCATTCATTCACATAGAACCGAAGCAAAACAGAACAGGACTAACATTAATAAAGGATAGTTATTACAAAAGAGAGGCCAACTGGCCAACAATAAAAGAGGCAACAATAATTAAACAGCGGAAGCAAAAGTGCCATAAGATGGCTACAACAAAAGAGCCAATCAGTGTGCCTTTAACCCACAAGGCAACCGACCGGACCGCCAGGCTAGTCGTCGAATCCACAAAGACAACTCACAAAAGTGAGGCCCTTGGGGCTCACCTTCTTCCTCTCAAACAAAAGCAACCCGAAAAAAATCGGGTGAGTACTTTGAATGTACTACAAGATATATAAGAATGATAACAGATCTATGAAATAACTACATGCAAGCTTATTTAAGTGGAGCAAGTTAGGACTCAAATTTTTAAGCATAAAGCAAGTTTTATTTGCAATAATGTAATAGATTGAAAGCAATTTTGCAATCTGATTTTATTTGATAAAAACAGTAGTAATCAAGTATCAACAACGATAAAAGCAGTCCCGAAGTGGCTAACCCAATAGCCACCACAATAGCATGAATTACCCATTCATGCCAACCATGTCAAGTTTTACTTTTAAAACAAAAGCAGTTGTTGAAGTCTAGATCTTGCGTGAAATCACCAAGCGTGTCCATAACCTAGGGCGAGGCTATTCAATAGTTTTATCCTGCAGGTGTACCAACTTACCCACATGCCGGATCGCCTTTTGCCACCGGGTTAAGCACACTTCCTTAGGTATGCCAAGACGGCTAAGTCCTACGAGACGTTTCCAATATTGTGAATTATTCAGAGCCGCCTGTATGGATAGAAACCCATACGTTGTGTCGAGTCATCGTAAAGCCTCGGTCAACTACCCTTCCCGGGTAAAGCCTTGGACAACTACGACGCTCCTCGAGGTGGAGAGCCTACCCGAATCTCCACCACCGCACACCCAACACAAGAACACCGAGAACACATATCATGTTTCACACAACACACACAACCCCTCCTGCGACTCGGAGATAACCCACGCCAAAGTACTAGGTCAAGAGGGGTCCCATATAACCCTCATGTGGTTAGTACGCAAAGTACTTGGATCGATGGCGCAAGCAACATTTTCGGTCCTTAGGGACACAGGCACCTTTCCTTGTCACACCGAACAATCACACCAACATGCCATTGTGCCCAAGTCAAATCATTTTGTTTCATTTTCGGTTTTACAAAACAAAAGCATAAGGTGCTGAACCAAAATAAACAAAATGATTTGTGTGATCAAGGTCATCGACTAAGTCGATAACCGCCCAATTCTACCTAGTAGCTAAGCATTCTAAGCATGACATCGCAAAGACAAGAAAAGAGCATAATTAAATCACCGGCTCTAATTCACCAATGATAATAACTTATGGTTGTGGCGGGGATAACATTTTAATGGCAACAATGCATTAGGAATAGCTACCTCTAAACAGGGCAAAAATAATTGGACACAAAAGCAATGCATACCTATAATTTGTAAACAAGATATTAGACTTTGAAAGTAATGAGACATTTATGATCAAATATCTTGCCTGCTTGCTGTGGGTCAAGGTGCTGCTGTGGATCAACAAGATTATGAATGTGCTCTTCGGATCCTAACGAGAAAGCAAAAGCAACCGATAAGAACGAATAAAATACAAAGACCCAACAGTAAACATTCTCCAAAAATTCCAAAATTTTTACAGTAGCAAGATAATGATTTATAAAGAATTTAGCAACAAGAACCAATTGATTTGGATTCTTAATGCCAAAGATATGACCAAAACAATTTTTCTCAGCTTTTATAAATAAAAAATGTTACTATTCATTAGCAAAATTTTCTGGAGCTATACTGGGGTTGGAAACATTTTTAACTTAAAGATGAGTTAAAAACATAACCAACAAAATTTGAATCAACCGAAAAGGATTTGAAATGAATTAGTTATGCATTTTACAAGTTATCACATTTTTCAGTTGATAAATAAATCCTCTCGGGAATTTCAGAAATCAAAACGACGTGGCCGAACCTGGGACATTGATCCTGGATCCAACGGCCCAAGCTCCGGCGCTGACGCGCGCGCACGCGCGAAGCCTCAAACGTCAACCGTTGGATCCGGATCCAACGGTTCACGTGGCCCAGAACGTTCGGTGGTCCGAACGTTCACGCGCACGCGAGCCGTCGATCTGGGATCCGACGGTTCACGTGGATCCGAGGTTCGGTGGTCCGAACGTTCGCTCAGATCTGCGCCGTTGATCTTGGATCCAACGGACCACAGACCGAGGCGCGCGACAGACTCAATTTTTCAGCGCGATCCCGAGCCGCAGATCTTAGGATCGACGGTCCAAAATGACGCACGTTCAAACCAACGTCCTGTTTTCGTCCGGCAAAAATGTCGGAGGAGAACGGCTCGCCGCCGGCGGCTCTGGCCGCGGCGGTGCGAGCAAACGCCTAAAATGAGTCCTTAATACCCTTGCGCACACATTGGTACCAGCGGCGTTGGCTGAGGTGGTCCAGAACGCCGGCAAGCCGGAGAGAACCGAAGTGACCGCAAAGTGACGAAAACGAAAAATGCAAATGGCTAAGCTGCGGTCCACGGGAGCTGGTGCCAGGCCACTAGGGACTAAAGATGGTTACCTGGGCGCAAAGGATGCACCGAGAAGAGTCGATGCTGCTCGGGCGAAGGAGAATGGCGATTTCGGCCGAAAAGGGGGAAGTCCGAAATTGAGCTGCTCCTTTCTGTCAAAAGCCAAATTGACAGAGGGTTAAGCTTCAGTGAGTAGAGGGAGAGCAGAGGGAGCAAAGACTTGTGGAAGAAGACCCCACAGCACCGACTTCACCAAGCTCCAAAACCGTCAATGGCGTGAGAGCTCCCGAGAATCTATGGCTCCAGTGGCTTGTGAGTGCTAGCTAGAGTCTGCGGTGTGGCTAAAGGAAGCTAAGGGAGAACCCAAGGAGCTTAAATAGCGGGGATGGCAGAGGGCAGCGGCGATAACCCGCCGGGTCAAACCGGCCGCTTGAGCGAGAGAGCGACGGAGCGGTTGGAGAGGGGCGCTGAGGAGGAGCACGACGAGCAATAAATGCGCGCAGAAAAGACGTTGAAAAGCGATCGAGGAAGGGACGGCACGCCGCGACTTTTCCCTCTCGCGACGCCATGGCCTTTTGCCGACGCTGGAGCGGACGGAGGAAGGAGACGATCTGCCGACCGTTGGATTGAAATCGAGCAGTACAACAGATCGGTTCGATTTAAGCGATTCGAACGCTTCGCTCGATCTGGACCGTGCGATCTTGATCCAACGGCTCACAACTCCCGCGCCCATCAAGTCGCGCGGTCGCGTTAGTTGGTTCGACCGAGTCAAGTGGCTCGAGCCCGAGTCCGTTCGGACCCGAGGAACAGTGCAAACCAGTTAGAATTTGAGTTTTAAACATCTGATTTTTGAGGGATTATTTGAGGTAGCAAACAAACTCCAAAATTTATGAAATTTTAACTGGAGCTTGCTGACTACAGGAGGAGCTTTCCATAAAATTTTCAGAGATTTTCATGCACTGAATTATTCTACAGAAATTCCAGAAGGGAGGGAAATGTGGTTTGACCAGTTTGACTTGCCTCCAAAAATTATCAAATAATTCCTAAAAATCATGAGATAATTCAGAGGTGTTAAACATCAACCTTAGACCCAAGGAAAATTATTTCCAAAGGTTGGGCACCAGATTTTTATGAAGGATATTTGTGTTGGTGTCCAAATGATAATTTGATTTTTGATTTCACATAATTTCCTTTACAAAAATTAGGGAATTGATTACAAAAATCAAGATCAGAGAAAAAGTTTTAATTTCTCCTCATTTTTATTACATTTGAAACACAAACCAATTTTGGGATGTTACAAAACCTCCCCCCCTTACAAAAATCTCGTCCCGAGATTTGGCTCACTCAGAAAGAAAGATGGATAGTCCGCACGAGACGATCTTCCCTTTCCCAAGTAGCCTCATCCTCAGAATGGTGCGACCACTGAACTTTGAGGAATCTGATGGTTTTATTCCTCGTTCTTCGTTCAGCCTCATCGAGTATGCGAACAGGATGCTCGCGGTAGGTCAAATCTTCTTGGACATCGAGAGTTTCCAACGAGCTTCCTCGCTTGGAACACGAGGCACTTCTTTAATTGGGACACATGGAAAACATCATGTACCCCTTCAAGTGCGGTGGCAATTCCAACTTATAGGCAACACCCCTTTCTTCTCGATAACGCGGTAAGGACCGACATATCGAGGAGCTAACTTGCCCTTGACACCGAAACGCTGATGACCCTTCAAAGGAGAGACCTTGAGATACACAAAGTCATCAGGCTCAAAGCTCAACTCACGACGACGGCGATCCGCATAGCTCTTTTGCCTGGATTGAGCGGTGCGCAAACAATCACGAATAAGCTGGACTTGACTCTCGGCCTCATTGATCGAGTCCGGGCCAAAGAAAGGTCTTTCGCCCGTCTCCGACCAATTCAACGGGGTTCTGCACTTTCTCCCGTATAAGGCCTCGAAAGGTGCCATGCCGAGACTGGCCTGAAAACCGTTGTTGTAGGAAAACTCGGCAAATGGCAAGCATTTCTCCCAATTCTTTCCATAGGAGAGGACACAAGCACGAAGCATGTCTTCCAACACTTGGTTGACCCTTTCGGTCTGACCATCAGTTTGGGGGTGATATGCTGTGCTAAAGGTAAGACGGGTTCCCATAGCCTCTTGCAAACTATGCCAAAATCGAGAAGTGAACAGGGAACCACGATCAGAAATGATCGTCTTCGGGATCCCATGCAAACTCACAATTCTGGCGATATAGAGCTCGGCTAAGAGCCCCACGCTGAGTCTTGACAGGAATGAAATGAGCCACTTTCGTCAAGCGATCGATGACGACCCAAATGGCATCATTTCCTTAGGCGACTGGTAGACCGGTGATAAAATCCATCCCGATCGAATCCCACTTCCACTCCGGAATAGGCAAAGGCTGAAGCAGTCCTGCTGGACGCTGATGCTCGGCCTTGACACGACGACACACGTCGCACTCGGCAACGAACTTCGCAATCTCCCTCTTCATTCGGGTCCACCAAAATCTCTGACGGAGATCTTGATACATCTTTGTGGCCCCGGGATGAATAGACAAAGGCGAATCATGGGCTTCGCGGAGAATCAAATTCCGCAATTCCATGTCCTTTGGAACCACAAGGCGTTGCCCGAACCTTACAACACCATGCCCATCCTCAGAGAAGCACTTGGCTGTTCCGTTCTTGACATTTTCCTTGATGTTGTTCACTCCAACATCTGATTGTTGGGCGATCTTAATCCGATCCACCAAGGTTGGTTGCACAACCAGGGCAGCGAGGGAACCATGCTCAACCAAACCTAAGTTGAGACGCTGAAATTCCTCCAGAAGGGTGGGTTGACATCCCTGGAGCAACAAGGCATTGCAATGTGCTTTGCGACTGAGCGCATCGGCAACGACGTTAGCCTTGCCCGGATGGTAGTGAATACCCATGTCATAATCCTTGACCAACTCCAACCATCTCTTTTGTCTGAGGTTCAGATCTGGTTGGGTGAACAAATACTTTAGGCTTTTGTGATCCGAATACACTTCGCAACGATTACCGATTAGGTAATGTCGCCAAATCTTAAGTGCATGAATCACAGCAGCCAATTCCAAGTCATGGGTAGGGTAGTTGAGTTCATGAGGTCTCAATTGCCTTGATGCATAGGCCACTACCTTGCCTTCTTGCATAAGGACACAACCGAGTCCTCGACGAGAAGCATCGCAGAAGATATCGAAGCTTCGATGAATATCGGGAAGAACGAGGACGGGAGCGGTGGTCAAACGCTTCTTGAGTACTTGGAAGCTTTCCTCACAAGCATCGGACCACAAGAACTTCTTGTCCTTTTTGAGCAACTCCGTCATCGGCTTCGCGATCTTGGAGAAATTCTCGATAAAACGGCGATAATATCCCGCTAACCCGAGAAAACTCCGCACTTCGGTTACCGAAGTAGGCTGAACCCATGAAAGAACATCACTGACCTTGCTAGGATCAACGGCTACGCCTCCTGCTGAAAGAACATGACCCAAGAAGGCCACTTCCTTCAACCAGAATGCGCACTTGCTGAATTTTGCATACAGCTGGTGCTCACGAAGCTTGCCTAACACGAGCCTCAGATGCTCATCATGTTCCTCATCGTTCTTAGAATAGATAAGAATATCATCGATGAAGACTACGACAAACTTATCCAAATACTCCATGAATACCGAATTCATGAGGTTCATGAACAAGGCGGGAGCATTGGTTAAGCCAAATGACATGACGGTATACTCATACAAGCCGTAGCGAGTAGAGAAAGCCGTCTTTGGAATATCCTCAGGTCGTATCCGAACTTGATGATATCCCATTCTCAAATCAATCTTGGAGAATACTCGAGCTCCAGTTAATTGATCAAAGAGATCATCGATGCGGGGCAATGGATACTTGTTCTTTACCGTGACCTCATTAAGCGGACGGTAATCAACGCACATGCGCAGAGTATTGTCCTTCTTCTTTACGAAGATGGCTGGACAACCCCACGGAGATGAGCTAGGGCGAATGAATCCTTTTTCTTGCAGCTCATTCAGTTGCTTCTTCAATTCCACCAACTCGTTCGGTGGCATCCGATAGTGCCTCTTTGAAATCGGGGCAGTACCGGGAACCAACTCAATGACAAACTCTAGGTCTCGAACTGGTGGCATCCCTGGAAGATCTTCAGGAAAGACATCAATGAAGTCACGAATCGTGGGGACTTCACTAATATCTAGAGCGGGCTTCGCTTCAGCCGAAGAGATGCGGGCCTAGCGACTTCGGCGAACAACTTTCCACGGAAGACTAGATAGAGAGCGCACTTCTTGGCGCAATCGATTTGTCCCTTATCTTTGAGACAACCAATCCATACCAAGAATTACATCTAAACTTGCTGAATGGAGTAGGATAAGATTCGCGAAGAATCTCACTCCCTCGATTTCAATTGGGACATCCCTACACTCAGATTCAGCTCTCAACTCCGAACCAGGAGAGCGAATGAGCAATGGGACCAATAATGGAGTAAAGGGCAGCTCACTAATGGCAGCAAAAGACTCAGAAACGAAAGAATGAGATGCTCCTGAATCAAACAAAACGATGAGCGTAATGAGAGTTAACGAGAAGTGTACCCGGCCACGACGCCGGGTGCCTCCCCGTGCCTCCTCTGCTGAGATGAGGTTGACGCGACCACTACCCACGCCTTGGGTAGTAGGGACTATCTTCAGGTCCTGAGAAGAACCACCTCCTGGCCCGCGTCCTCCATTAGGACGAGGGGCTGCTCCTGTCTTCTTGGGGCATTGGTTCGCATAATGCCCCTTGTTGTTGCGTAGAAGCGGTGACATCCGCGGTGTGCGGGGCCTCTGGCCGACTCGCGAGTGCACGTGATTGGGGCACGGCTGCGAAGGGCGAAGGACAGTCTTGGCGGCCTCGGGTCTTTGAAGGCGGAGGACGGGACCCCGGAGACTGCCCAACACGAGAACGGAAAGAGCTGGCCTGCGCTGACTTGTGTGCCTCCCACTTGCGCTTGCGGGAATCCACAAGTGCTCTCCCCGCGTGCTCAGCAACGATGGCCTTGTCCACCAAGGCCTGGAAATCCGGAAAGTCAACGATGGATAGCTTGTCCTGCAGCTCCTCAGACAAACCATCCTTGAACTTCTCTTGCTTGGCCTCATCAGTGGCCACCTCCTCCGGAGCATAACGAGCCAAATGGTTGAACTCGTAAAGATACTCCGTGACTGAACGACGCCCTTGCCTGAGCGACAAGAATTCCTTCTTCTTGACTTCATCAGCGGAAGGAATATGAGAGCGGCGGAAGGCAGTACGGAACTCCTCCCAAGTGACGGTGTGACCGTCAGGCTGCATGGCGAGAAAGCTCTCCCACCAAGACAAAGCTGCACCCTCCAACTGGTGCGAGGCAAACAGCGCCTTCTCGTGCTCCTGGCACTGCGCTATGCGAAGCTTCCGCTCCACGGCACGAAGCGGCTGTCTGCGTCAAGCGGGTCCTCAGACCTGGAGAACGTAGGGGGCTGGGTGCGAAGAAACTCCGCAAGTCCCCCACGCGGCTGGTGTCCACCCCCTTGCCCGGATCCTGAAGCACCGGAAAGGGCGGAAGTGTTGCGCGTGATGACGTCCAGAAGAACCCTCCTGTCCTCTGCACGGTTGCGCTCGATCTGAAGAAGGACCTCGGCCATGGTCGGAGGAGGAGGAAGATCCTCGTCGGACGGTGGATCGCCTTGGCCGCTACGAGTGCGTCCGGCCATCCTGTTACAAGAAACTTTGGTTAAAACTAGACTCAAAGATTAAAGCCGAAAGAAAGCGAAAAGCTAACGACTAGGGGAATGGAATATCACCCTAACCGAAAGCCAAAAACATTATGTGTATAATCTTAAACCTGCTTATAAAAAGACTCCAACAACAGCAAAGAACCATAAAACCAAAGCCCGACTTCCCAATGCAACTAACCCGTATTGAATGAACGAGTAATTGATTGAGAAGATAAAAATCAGAATAGTAGGTAAGATCTATTACCCTAAAGAGCAATGTTCACCAATCGAAAATAGTGTTAGATACTTAGCTAACTAGTATCACATCTTACCCTTTTAAACCCACCGGTTTTAGTTGATTATCCTCTCATTTTCTACCCCATTAGAAACCATCGAGCTTGCTGTCCGGAAATTGAGGTTGCTGTAGCGATTTGCATCCAAGCTCCCAGTCGAAGTCTTCCATTCTAGAAACTTCAAAATCTGGCACACTTCAATTTGCCAAGCTCAGTGGTCCTATCAGAAACCATTGAGCTCGCTGTCTGGAAATTGAGGCGTGCTGTCCAGATTCCGCATCCAAGCCTCTAGCGAAATCTTGATCCGAAACTTCAAAACCCTAAGAACTTCAATTTGCCAAACTCAGTGGTTCCCAAAACCCATTTAATCGATAACACTACCTTTGAAGGAAGAAGAGGTAAACAATTTTCAAAACTCAAATTAGAGTGAGATGAGAGGAGAAAGCTAAGATAGGTAAGGAATAAAATCTGAGAATTCCTTAAGCTTTCAAAATCATTTGATACTTTGAAAATAAGTTTTCAAAATATCCTAAAGACGACCAACTTGGGTTACTACGGTCAAGATGGCTCGATACCAAAACTTGTGAGACCCCGGTTTATCCGGCTTGTAATGCTTAACCAACCGCTTGGCCCTAGCATCACAAAACAGATAATCCGAGACTCGAGACATGTATACTTCAAATGCAGATACACACCTCCTTACAAAGTTCATGCATCAATTCCATTCATTCACATAGAACCGAAGCAAAACAGAACAGGACTAACATTAATAAAGGATAGTTATTACAAAAGAGAGGCCAACTGGCCAACAATAAAAGAGGCAACAATAATTAAGCAATGAAGCAAAAGTGCCATAAGATGGCTACAACAAAAGAGCCAATCAGTGTGCCTTTAACCCACAAGGCAACCGACCGGACCGCCAAACTAGTCGTCGAATCCACAGCACAACTCACAAAAGTGAGGCCCTTGGGGCTCACCTTCTTCCTCTGCAAACAAAAGCATGACAAAGAAAATCGGGTGAGTACTTTGAATGTACTACAAGATATATAAGAATGATAATGATCTATGAAATAACTACATGCAGGCTTATTTAAGTGGAGCAGGTTAGGACTCAAATTTTTAAGCATAAAGCAAGTTTTATTTGCAATAATGTAATAGATTGAAAGCAATTTTGCAATCTGATTTTATTTGATAAAAACAGTAGTAATCAAGTATCAACAACAAGAAATAGTCCCGAAGTGGCTAACCCAATAGCCACCACAATAGCATGAATTACCCATTCATGCCAACCATGTCAAGTTTTACTTTTAAAACAAAAACAGTTGTTGAAGTCTAGATCTTGCGGGAAATCACCAAGCGTGTCCATAACCTAGGACGAGGCTATTCGAATAGTTTTATCCCTGCAGGGTGTACCAACTTACCCACATGCCAGACCGCCTTTTGCCACGGGTTAAGCACACTTCCTTAGGTATGCTGAGACGGCTAAGTCCTACGAGACGTTTCCAATATTGTGAATTATTCAGAGCCGCCTGTATGGATAGAAACCCATACGTTGTGTCGAGTCATCGTAAAGCCTCGGTCAACTACCCTTCCCTGTAAAGCCTTGGACAACTACGACGCTCCTCGAGGTGGAGAGCCTACCCGGAATCTCCACCACCGCACACCCAACACAAGAACACCGAGAACACATATCATGTTTCACACAACACACACAACCCCCCCCTGCGACTCGGAGATAACCCACGCCAAAGTACTAGGTCAAGAGGGTCCCATATAACCCTCATGTGGTTAGTACGCAAAAGTACTTGGATCGATGGCGCAAGCAACATTTTCGGTCCTTAGGGACCTGGGCACCTTTCCTTGTCACACCCAACAATCACACCAACATGCCATTGTGCCCAAGTCAAATCATTTTGTTTCATTTTCGGTTTTTACAAAACAAAAGCATAAGGTGCTGAACCAAAAATAAACAAAATGATTTGTGTGATCAAGGTCATCGACTAAGTCGATAACCGCCCAATTCTACCGGTAGCTAAGCATTTCTAAGCATGACATCGCAAAGACAGTAAAAGAGCATAATTAAATCACCGGGCTCTAATTCACCAAATGATGATAATAACTTATGGTTGTGGCGGGGATAACATTTTAATGGCAACAATGCATTAGGAATAGCTACCTCTAAACAGGGCAAAAATAATTGGACACAAAAGCAATGCATACCTATAATTTGTAAACAAGATATTAGACTTTGAAAGTAATGAGACATTTATGATCAAATATCTTGCCTGCTTGCTGTGGGTCAAGGTGCTGCTGTGGATCAACAAGATTATGAATGTGCTCTTCGGATCCTAACGAGAAAGCAAAAGCAACCGATAAGAACGAATAAAATACAAAGACCCAACAGTAAACATTCTCCAAAAATTCCAAAATTTTTACAGTAGCAAGATAATGATTTATAAAGAATTTAGCAACAAGAACCAATTGATTTGGATTCTTAATGCCAAAGATATGACCAAAACAATTTTTCTCAGCTTTTATAAATAAAAAATGCTACTATTCATTAGCAAAATTTTCTGGAGCTATACTGGGGTTGGAAACATTTTTAACTTAAAGATGAGTTAAAAACATAACCAACAAAATTTGAATCAACCGAAAAGGATTTGAAATGAATTAGTTATGCATTTTACAAGTTATCACATTTTTCAGTTGATAAATAAATCCTCTCGGGAATTTCAGAAATCAAAACGACGTGGCCGAACCTGGGACGTTGATCCTGGATCCAACGGCCCAAGCTCCGGCGCTGACGCGCGCGCGCGCGAAGCCTCAAACGTCAACCGTTGGATCCGGATCCAACGGTTCACGTCAACCCGTAGCGTTCGGTGGTCCGAACGTTCACGCGCAGACGCGAAGCCGTCGATCCGGGATCCGACGGTTCACGTGGATCCGAGGTTCGGTGGTCGAGCGTTCGCTCGATCTGCGCCGTTGATCTTGGATCCAACGGACCACGCATCGAGGCGCGCGGCATGACTCTCAATTTTTCAGCGATCCCGAGCCGCAGATCTTAGGATCGGCGGTCCAAAATGACGACGCGTTCAAACCAACGTCTGTTTTCGTCGGCAAAAATGTCGGAGGAGAACGGCTCGCCGCCGGCGGCTCTGGCCGCGGCGGTGCGAGCAAACGCCTAAAATGAGTCCTTAATACCCTTGCGCACACATTGGTACCGGTGGCGTTGGTGAGGTGGTCGAGCAGCCAACGCAGCCGAGAGAACCGAAGTGACCGCAAAGTGACGAAAACGAAAAATGCAAATGGCTAAGCTGCGGTCCACGGGGCTGGTGCGAGCCACTAGGGACTAAAGATGGTTACACAGGCGCAAAGGATGCACCGAGAAGTCGATCTTTGCTCGCCGCGAAGGAGAATGGCGATTTCTAGAAAGGGAAGTCCAAATTGAGTGCTCCTTTCGTCAAAAGCCAAATTGACAGAGGTTAAGCTTCATGAGTAGAGGAGAGCGAGAGGAGCAAAGACTTGTGGAAGAAGACCCCATTGCACCGACTTCACCAAGCTCCAAAACCGTCAATGGCGCCGAGAGCTCCCGAGAATCTATGGCTCAGCGGCTTGTGAGTGCTAGCTAGAGCTGCGGTGTGGCTAAAGGAAGCTAAGGGAGAACCCAGGAGCTTAAATAGCGGGGATGGCGAGAGCAACGGCGATAACCCTTTCGGTCAAACCGCCGTTTGGCGCGAGAGCGGCGAGGAGCGGTTGGAGAGGGGCGCTGAGGAGGAGCACGACGAGCAATAAATGCGTCAGAGAAAGACGCGAAAAGCGGCCGAGGAAGGGACGGCACGCGCGACTTTTCCTCTGCGCCACGCCATGGCCTTTGCTTGACGCTAGGCCGGACGGAGGAAGGAGGCGATCGCGGCGTTGGATTGAAATCGAGCTACCGCAATGATCGGTTCGATTTAACGATTGAACGCTTCGCTCGATCTGGACCGTGCGATCTTGATCAACGGCTCACAACTCCGCGTCCATTGCGTCGCGCCGGTCGCGATTAGTTGGTTCGACCGAGTCAAGTGGCTCGAGCCCGAGTCCGTTCGGACCGAGGAACAGTGCAAACCGATTAAATTTGAGTTTTAAACATCTGATTTTGAGGATTATTTGAGGTAGCAAACAAACTCCAAAATTTATGAAATTTTAACTGGAGCTTGATGACTGCAGGAGGAGCTTTCCATAAAATTTTCAGAGATTTTCATGCACTGAATTATTCTACAGAAATTCCAGAAGAGAGGGAAATGTGGTTTGACCAGTTTGACTTGCCTCCAAAAATTATCAAATAATTCCTAAAAATCATGAGATAATTCAGAGGTGTTAAACATCAACCCTAGACCCAAGGAAAATTATTTCCAAAGGTTGGGCACCAGATTTTTATGAAGGATATTTGTGTTGGTGTCCAAATGATAATTTGATTTTTGATTTCACATAATTTCCTTTACAAAAATTAGGGAATTGATTACAAAAATCAAGATCAGAGAAAAAGTTTTAATTTCTCCTCATTTTTATTACATTTGAAACACAAACCAATTTTGGGATGTTACAGCATGGCGCAGAATGGACAAGATGGATCAATCGGGTAGTTTGTTGCAGTTGGTTGGATCAAGCGGCGCGGGGGTCGGTGCAAGTGCCTTGGAGGTTCCATTGGGATTCGGACGGGAGAGACTTACCGACATGATGAGAGCCGTGGATCAACCTGCACATGGCGAAGCATGCGATTGCTTCGATTGGATTGGACTCGGTCCATGGAGAAGGATCGAGAAGGGGTATTTTTGTAATTTCACCAAATACCACCTTTGTGACTCTTGACTAAACCGCGGCGCTTGGAGAAGCGGTTTAGGTCAATCGAAGATGAAGACGGCACTTCAGATTGTGTGTGTATGTGTCCCGTTTGTTTTGGGCCTTAACGGGGGCCCATTAAGTGATTTCTTCTAGAAGATTAGGTCTCACTATATATACGAGGGGCTGCTGTAAACAGCCTCTAAGCAGTTCATTAGGCCAAACCCTAGTTGGTTTTAGGGTTTAGAGAAGAGAGGTGAGGCTTAGGCTCTAGAGATATTTGTGGGGTGTGTGCTCATGGATTGAGTTCTTGTCCTCCTTGAGGGAGTGGCTGTAATCAGCAAACACCATGAATCAATCTATGGATGATTGTTCAAAGATAAGTCTCCTTGTGTTTTTCCTTCTCTTTTGATGGTTTTTGGTGCTTCCTTGATCCGGTTGTTTTTTGTTGGTCTCTTGACCTCATTTACCTTACTATGACATGTGGGAACACTTCTAGGATCGTATAGATCATCAATCTCCCACGAACAAGTTTTGGATCAAGTTTTTCGTTTTGCTCGGTTTTGAACCCTCCTTCGGTAAAACAGAAAAATGTCAAAACTTTGACATAGATCTGGATGATCGTTGCTTGGAATAGGTTCCAGATATCCTTAGGAAGGTGTGTTCAAAATTTGGTCAAGTTTCATCCAGTAGATCAAAAGTTAGACCGATTTTTATTTTGGTTTGGTACATCGCACTGCTTACGTCGAGCTACAAACCGGTTTCACAATGGCGGTCGAACCGCTTGACGATCAACCTTGATTGTACCGTCGACCACCCAGTGAGGTTAATCTGCATATTTTGTGTCTTTTGCTTAAGTGGTTAATCGGATTCAGCACAATGTTTCCTCTGTGCATTTACTGATCTTCTTAGCTTTCATAGCTATTGAAGAAAAGTTCGTGTTGATTTTGATTAAAGCGACAATCAAGAAAGCATCTATTCACCCCCCTCTAGTTGCCTTTGTGGTGCTACAAGAGTTTAAGAAGAAGCAAGAGGTCAGGCTAGAAAACAGTGGGCGAGGGAGTTGATAAGTTTTCTCATTGATTCTTTTGACTAATTCAGCTGGCCCTTTTATAGCTAGGCAATAGCCCCTAACAATCGTATCTAACTCAAACTCTGTATTCTAATATAACTCTTATCTCCTAATAAACACTAACTCTGATTTCCTAAGGCAAACCTTCCTTCTAATGACATTGATGGAATCGACTAGGACTCTATGCTTTTGCGAGTTCGTTGCCATAAAGCCGACGGTGATGTTGATATGGAGTACCAGACATGACAACGTGAGAGATGGAACGGCTGAGGGGGCAGTAGTGCAAGGAGTCAGTGGCGGTGGCGATGGTGAGAATGAGCGACGGTGGAAGGAGTAAGCGGCGGCGGATCTGGAGCTGGTCTGGAGTGAACGACGACGGCGGGGGCTAGCGGGGGCGGATATGGAATGGGCGGCGATGGATCTAAAGTGGGTTGTAGTGGCAGGAGTACGTGGTGGAAGATCTGGAGTGGGTTGGCGATGGGTTTAGAGCAGATGACAACGGTGGATATGGATCGGCGGTAGCGGTCGGAGCGCCCGGCGGTGCGATTGGATAGTAGCACTAATGAGCAGTGAGAGAGGGGTGAGAGGAGGGGACCCGGGATGGAGAGATGTAGAGTTTTTTTTTTACTTTACTTAAGTACATACTGGGTTCCACCGGAAGGAAAGAGGGGTGCTAAATACTAGAGTTAGAAATGCTATTCCATGATTTACTGGAATGCACCGGTGCTAGCTCATGGAAAAAAGCATATGACACACTTGCAAGGTGAAATGGGGAGAGAGGGAGAGAGTATATATTGTTAGAGATAAAGACGTGACAGTTTCTTTAGTTGTGGGTCCGTTTTTAAGAGAGAAGGGGTGGTAAATATTACGGAAGAAAAGTAAATCTAGCACTAGTGCGATATAGCCGTAAGGTAGCAAATCTGCCATGGCTTATACTGTGGATAGAGTGTCCAACGAAATCTCCTAGGGGCTGGAGATGCACCTGCTTCTGTGCAGAGCATCTCGGTTGCTGAGATCAGTACATGCATGCACTTCGAAGGGATCATGTAGGAGGCGTCTGACCGAAGGGTGTGTTTGGTTTCAATAAGACTAGATTGATGGGAATCTAAAGATTCCCAGTAATCCTAACCATATATGGGAATCAGATAGCAGAGATTCCCAGTAATCCTAACCATATATGGGAATCAGATAGCAGGGAATACGATATTACCCCACAATTACTGGGAATATCAACATCATTCCTCTACCAAACCGCTTGTTGGGTAGGCCTTCTGGTTTCACCAGAGGATTCCAAGTTGTTGACATTTTTCTCCGATGCCTATTCCAAACCAAAGGAGCGCTACACTGCATTCCATAGCATCTTAAGGGTCGGTATTAAAATATCGCCCCCGTTACCAGCAAAAAGCAAACTGGTAACAAGAAATCTCCCCTCCCTCCTTGGGTATGCGGAAAAAACGACCTGTTTAAGTTGCGGGGTTCATATTCAAATTTGGTTTATAAATATCAATTATATTTAATCAAAAATTTTATTATCTAGTTTAGCACCACCGCTTTTCTTATCTATTTCAAATCAATTCTAAATTATGAAACAGAACTCAAATTTTAACTCAAAAAACCTTTTTCTAGAAATTTTTTAGCTAATGGAAATCTTGGTCGGGCGAGATTTTTCTCTCTGGAATTTTAATCCTCGCTCGTGGGACTCGCGCTTAATTTGTTTTTTACTGCGTTGCTTTTTTGCCCAGATTTTAATCTCTGCTTGAGGGTGTTTGCGTCTTGTTTATTTTAAGGATACGCGTAAGATATGTGGCTTTCCATCGTAAGCCCCTTTCCATGGTCGGATACGACTTAGAATGATTGATCCCAGTCATCGCATCAGCCGTAACAAAAATCGTGACACGTGACAATTATTTAGTAAGCATGGACAAAAATCCCACCCAATGCCACAAAAATGTAACAAATTCCTAACTCAAAGCAACGAGCACGAATTCCTTGGAGGCAAAAAATAGACATCTCTACCGCAATAAAAAAGTTCCGTCTTGTATAATAAATCAAAAACATCATTGCAACAAAAATACATCTTACCATAACATTTGATACAACAATCAAAAACATTTCATGCAACATTTTTAGCCAACTATTCCAACAAATTTAGCAAACGCATGCAACAAATTGTACTCGGATGAACCTGGTATGGTGCCCGGAGATGGTGTCTAAGGCCTACATTGACGGGGTCAGGACACTCGACGACTACGACCTCACGGGGTCGGCGGATGTCGCTGAGCTCCTCTCCACCATGGCCAGTGAATGAAACGTGCATCTTGTTGTTGAGGCACTGGACATTTCGGTTTCCACCTCCTCAGGTCTCCCCAGCGCTACGAGCCTCGCCCTCACCACCGCTGTGCAGCACACGGGATGGCACTACGCGTGCTTGTTCCCAGACGTGTGCTTCGTGGCGGCCTATGCTGTCTGCTCTAGGGCGGCGTCGGCGATCATCATCGAGGAGGCGAACAAGGCGATGTCAGGGTTGGAGGGCATGGACCTCGTGGTGGTCGACGTGCGGAGGCAGGACGAGGCGGCGGTGCTGGGGCGGTCAGCCCCGGGTGAGGGGGATGGTGGTGGTGTGGCGCGACAACGATGGCCGCGTCCATGGCGGCCGGGACGAGGTGATGGCAGGGATGGATGCAATGATGTGAGATATGCAATGACGACAGAAAGAGCTGGACACCTATCATTATCCTTATTTCAGCAGCATTTGTTGCACCGCATCTTCTAGTGCGTCAAATACTCACCTTGCAGTAGCAAGGGCCAAGGATGGGCACCGACCAAATTTTTAGTAATATGCAGTTGTTTGTCGGATGCAGCATGAATCTGGGATAAATTTTGCTAACACACCTAGAAAAGAAATCAGTCAGAAGAAGCAATCAATTTATAGTCATCTCAAATTCTCAATCTCTACTAATATATATGTACTACTTAAAAATAAGACTTAGTAGTTGTCCGTCCTCCTCCCTATACCCACGCAAAGACACTCCTCCCATCCACGCAACGCGCCCAACACAATCCCATGAAAAATAGGCTCTAAAAAAACAGAAAAAAATAAGGATGCTTGGATAAGCGGGCCTTCCTTTCCCGAGTGAAAACCGTCTCTCCGCCTATATCTTTATAGGAAACTGCATGTCCATGTCTCCCCTCATTAAGTGAAATAACTACCCACGCTTCTCCCTCTTTCTCGTGCAATTCCTGTCGCAACTCGTATTGTCCAATCTGATGTGGTGGTACAGACAACGACGCAGCACCAGATCAGGGGTATGGGGACGACAGATAGGGGCTCAAGTCATTTGCACATGGCTGGGCAAGACTGCCCAGTGGACCATGAAGACCTCCCTACATGCGGACAGCCACAGGCATGGCCGTCATCGGCCGACGACGGTGAGGAGCGACATCCTTGATTTGAGGTCACGGCGATCGGGCCTAACATTGGTAGCATCATCAAGGATCAGAGTCTACGGTGATGTCATAGATTGCATGTAACATCCCAAAATCCCAAAGTTGGATTAGCTAAGCATCTACTATCATTTGTGAAATTTTGGATCTTTTATAACTTTTTGTGGCAAAGCAAATAGGTTGCAACCTGGTTTTCCAAAACCTAGAAATAAAATTTCTAAATCAAAATAAAAGTTTGGCAAGAATTCAAAACTTAGTTCAGAGTGGGGTATAAAACTCTATGTTCAAAATCCTTTGATTTTGAAGACTATAATTTAAACCTACTAAATCAATACTTCTTCTCTAATCAAAAGCTCAAATTGAACTTGGGGTAAAACTAAAAAGGTTTCAAATATTAGAATATTTGTTTTGAGATTCAAATTTTCAACAGTAAAACCTCATATGCTGCAAGAATACTTGAGGTACTTTCAAAAGAATTCTCAAAATTCTATTTGCAAATATACTTTCTCTATCTCAGAAATTCAAACTATCTTTTCTTTTGAAAATATAGTAATACCCATAGCTTGTAATATTGTATTTAGATTTTATATGCCCTGTTGCATGTTTGGAATTTTTCTGGAATTTTTGAAGGTTATTTGGTTTCTATTTTATTTGCATGCTCAAATTTGAATTTAAAATACAAAAAAATCACATGAACAATGTCTGGACATATTTTTCCTACATTCTGAAGAAACTTATAAACTCTCCTACAAAACTTCATAATTTTTTAAATTTATTTCCTAATTCTAAACTACCAGTCAAAGTAGTAAAATAAATGTCAAACCACAAAAGCAGGAACTTCAATTAATTATAGAGAAAATATAATGCATGAAAAACCCTGGAAAAATTACACAAGGATCTTCTCTGTGTCTTCAGACTCCCCTAAAATTTTCATGATTTTAGGAGCTCAGAAAATATATATATAAATTCGCAACCCTCTTAGCCGCTCGATTTCGACCAACCGCTTGATTTCAACCGGTCGCTCGATTTCGACCAGCCACTCGATTTCGACCAACCCCTCAATTTCGACCACCCACATGGTTTCAACTAGACCCTCCGACCAGGTCCAACCCAGCCACCTAACCAGACAGACCCAAGCCTCTCATCTTGAGCCGCTGACTAGTGGGCCCCGCTGTAAATAATCCTATTGCATGAATTCTCTGAAATTTTTCATCCCCTACCACTAGCCTAAATTAATAATTTCGCTAGTGAATTAGAGCCCATTGGGTGTTATATGGTCTATTTATGTTTATTCGATGTCATACTTAGCGATGCTTAGCTCCCAGTAGATTGGACGGTTGTCGACTTTGTCAATGACCTTGATCACATAAATTATTTTTATTATGTTATGTCCAACACCCTATGCTATTATATTTGAAAAACTAAAAATAAAAATAAAGCGATTTGGACATGGGCAAATGGTATATGTGGTGTGATTGTCGGGTGTGGATGGTTTATGCCCAAATCAATAAGGACTGACTTACTTGTGTCACTGATCATAGCACTTTTGTGTGCATCCACATGAGGGACATATGGGACCCCTCTTGACTTAGTACTTTGGCGTGCGTTAGCTCCGAGTCGTAGGTGGTGGGTGTGTGTGTTGGGTTAAAAAAATGTTCTATGTGTGTTGGGTTCCTATGTAGGTCCTCCAACCCGAGAAGTATTGGTAGTTGTCTAAGGCTTTACCCTAAGGGGTAGTTGACAAAAGCTTTACTGATGACTCCGGCACAACGTATGTGTTTCCATCCATACGGGCGACTCGTAGTTAATGCACTATATTGAAAAACATCTCGTAGTACTTAGCTCTACCAGTATACCTAAGGAAGTGTGCTAAGTAGCTTGGCAAAAGGAACGGTCTGATATGTGGGTAAAGTTGTACACCCTGCAAGGTTTAATCTACTCGAGTAGCCATGTTCTTAGTTATAACAATGCTTGATTAGATGGTGCAAGAATTAGACTCCACATTTTGGAATTTAAACATAAAACATGATGGGTAGTATTGAGAGTGGTTCTCATGCTATGCATGCGTGCTCCAGGGGTAGAAACATGTATATGTTCTGTTGATGTCTAATGTTAATTACTCGCTATTATTTGAAGTATTAAAAATATTTGCTAACTTGCAATTTGAATCTACTTCTTGTATTCAATTGAAATATTGCTTTGTGATGGAACCCTATAGCCTTCTCCTTTGAGTAGAGCTTGCATGTAGCTATGTATTATCTTGGTAATGTCTTGCGGAGTATATTTGTGTACTCATTGTTTGCTTTCATTTACTAATCTGGACAGCAGGTATCGAGATTGAGTCGGATAAGAAAGATTGCACAAGAACGTCGATTTGCTATGGTTTGAACCCAGTCGGTTGCTCTACGGGTTATGGCAAGCCATTGGGACATTATTTATGATTAATTCATATTTTTATTTTATTTTATTCACTATTTTCCACTGCGTACTTGATATTTATTTTGTTATTTAGCCTGTCGGCCCCTTTTGTATGAAACTGAACCTTGTAAGTTCAATATGTTGTAAATTATGAAGTTTTGGTATTGTAAGAACTTGCGTATGAATTGATATTGATGTTTGTGATGGTGTATGTGTACCGCTCCTAAGAGGTACATAATACACCGAGAACAGAATATTTAATTTGTGATGCTAGGACATAATTGAAGGGTTAAGTATTACAAGTTAAATCGTCCGTGTTCTCACATTACAGCCAGTTATAGACAAAGACGAGCGACAAGGCCGGTATTGTGATTGCAGCTGTCAAATTTCGTAATTTGTGTAGCACAAATTGGCACACCACTAATTACTTCTTTCCATTCCATTCTTATCTTCGATAGTTTTTTTAGAAAAAAATATGTTCCTTTTAATCTGCAGCCTTCACCGACATTGATGGGAACAACTGATCAAGGTTCTTGATGAGTCAACAGTATCATACATTTAAAAGGTAATTATCGTGTAATGAGTTAATGGTTGTCTAAAAGTGGAATATTGTTCTTGATTTGTGCCACACTTTGATTGCTTTGTGTGAAAGAATTGGGTTATTCGTGAGGATACAGGATGTCTGGAGGTGGATGACTGCTACTAATCGGATTATTCATGTGAAAGAATTGGATTATTTGTTACGTGTTAATGCCATGTTTGACTTCCTGCCACTAGCTACTAGATGTTGTGGTACCATCCACCAAACATCCTGCTCAGCAGACCCCCAAGGCACGACAAGTCCACCGTGACACCTAGTTGCTCCCCCACTAGACTAGCCAGGTAGCTCGCTATGGCAGCGGGCATTCTCGCCGTACTGGTTCCCCACAAGAGGTAATGAAGTAAATATAGTGTGTATTATTGTACATATTATCGCAACTAACCAAACTTGCATATCACACCGCAGATCCACTGATGTGTCACATCCACGATTTTAATAAATGAAATTACTATGTATCTCATGAGCATATATGGCATTCTTGAAAAATTTGCACAAAATATTGCATTTGAAAAACTTCAAATCAAAGTTCAACACACAGATCAAATATGAAGCCCCAAAACAAAAATAAGATAAATGCTTATAAAGTTCTCTAGGAAATAATTTATTCAAATACTAGAATATTTATCATGAATAAATATAATTTTTCCAAATTAATAGAACTTAACTCACTCTTGTAAAAATTCAAATCCCTTCCTAAATAGCACTAAAGTTTTGAATTTAAATTAAGCAAATAAATCATGAACAATAGGGTTTCAAATTTTTATATGGGAACTAAGCCATCCGAGGAACCCCTGATTAATTTTAGATTTTTAGGAATTTATTTGCTATATTTTGTGGCTCGATCAAAATAGAATCAAATGAAATTCAAATCAGTCAAACCATAGTATTGTTCCTCGGGCTCCAACCCAACCCTGACTCGAGTTCCAACCCGAGCCACTCGACTTGGTCCAGCTGTGCCTCCTAGCTGCACCAACCCGAGCCACCCTCGGGCCGCACGTGCTGAGCCGCTAATAAGGTGGGCCCACGCTGTCAATTCCTTCTTTCTCGCGCTGCCGTGCCCGCAGGAACGCCATGCCACATCATGGTCGTGCTCCGCTCTCACCTTAGTAACGATGTGAATCCACCGCTTACACTGACCACTCCTGGACCTTTGCCTCTTCTCGCCGCCTCCACTTTGTCATCTTCCCCGGGTTAAAACCCCTCCAAATTCTATTTTCTCCTCACTTCTCCTCTTTTTGGATGAGGAGAGGGAAGTTAATTCTAGCTCCATTCTAGTGTAAGCTTCCAAGCTCGGCATCATCTCTCCTCTACCTCCTATGCCATTTCTATTTTTGCTAATGCGGACCTTTGTTGTCGCTTGTAGCTTCAGGAACACGATCGTGCCTTTCTCAGCTCTGGAGCGTGCACCCGAGGAAATCACCGTGCCAACTTCGTGCTCATTGAATATTATCCTCGTTCTTGTGCATCATATCGTGCCTTTGAGCATGAGTAAGAGTTCCCCTAACCTTATTTCATCAATGCACAACAGGAGTTCGAGGATTTGAAGCTTTGTCGATTTTCGGTCGAAGAACACCTCTTCGTCTCTAACTTCAATCCGGTAATGCATTCTTCAATTCCTTGCTATTAGAGCATCCTCTTGTGGTTTGAAAGCTATCTCGACCACTCATTCCCTCTCTTTTTGTTCAAAGCATCCTCTCCAGGTGAGGTCGTGCCACCGCCGTCACCTTCTTCGACACCGGTCAACCTCCGTCATCTCTACTCCCCTCCATCGCTCAAGTAGCCTCAGTAGATCTCGTAGATGCTTAGGCACCTGCTTAACTGGACATTGCAAAGCTTTTTGTTGTGCATGCACTTTGCCGTAGTTTGTAGCGCTGCCCCTCTCCAGCTAGCCACCAGTACAGTCCACCTCCGTCATCACCACCGGTCTGAGGAGATGCGCAGTGCTATTGCGCATCTATCTCTGGTCTTGGTCGGCCTTGTGGCGGAATCGCTGGTAATCTTGTAGGAAAGCCAACTCGATATTGTCGAATTACTAACAATACTGTAGCAATGCCATTAGGACAGAAATCCATTATTAATTTGCTAATGATGTAACACCCCAGCTCAACATGATCCTGGAATGCTACTAAAATAACAATATAACAAATACAAATCTAAGACACTACAATAAATTTCGGCAGAACCTCCTATGTATAACTAAATTTACCAGAGATTCCAACATATGCTTACAAATTATCATTATTTCAACATCCAAAGTTCATCGAAGCATTCATAAATAATCTACTCAGCTAAAGCATAAGCAAGCATAATTAAAATTTACCTCTCATTATTACAAATAATTCAATGCATTCAAGCATAGCCAAAACTTAGACCTTAAACAGATGCTTGTTATTAAGGTATGATCTAAATGATAATAATCCTTAAACGAATGAGTGGTAATGAGTGCAACCAAATCAATCCTACTCCCTCCCATGCATGCCGTCGGCAAACGAAGTACCTAAAACATAACAACAGCAAGAGTGAGTCCAAGACTCGTAAAGAAAGCTGATCGATGAAGACAATGGCAATTGCAACTATAACTATTGGCATCCATCCACAACTATCCATAATAAACATGGCTCATGCTTATGCGATGCAACTGTTCAAATGCACTTTTCTTTCTCTCTTTTGCATATACCGGTATTGCGGAGTGTGCATCCGTCGATGCACACCTAAGCCTGTGCCTTCTACAAGTATGGGAACCCAAAAGCCCATCATATTCATGACGGGGACCTCAATTAATGCTTGGTCACCACGTGACCATGCCTCCAATATGATATCATGATACACATGGTCAATACTTTAAATCATCATGCATAAATGAAACTTACGCATACTTCTAGCATTTGCGAGCATTGATATCCATAACATTCGAGCATCCATGATTAACACAATATACTCATAACATAGTAAACATGAACAAACGATCATGCACAATTTACCACTACTGAACTTGCCTTAACCACGAGAGAACGAGGATGTACGATGAGTCTTGCTCCCCTCTTAGGTTCACCACGAATAATAGTTATAACACACGCTAAGACACAGCAGCGGACCAAAACAAACTATAACAACAACCATGGACTTGCAAAACTTCTAACTCGATCCCGACCCCAAACTCCTCAACGTCGATCTGTCCCTTCGGTGGACAGTCAACATCAAAAATTCATATCTATTAGTACAGGGGTCCAAATAAGATGTTCTTAGACTTTATGGAAAGGTAATTAAATTCTCCAACTAAGTCTAGTTGGTGATCCTTGCTGAATCAGCCAAGTAATACCCCTACCAGGACAATTAAATAAAACATCAACTTCACGTCGGGTTTTCTGGACAGAGTACTAAAACCACCATAACCAAAATCACGACAAAACCAGCTACAATAGTCTAGTTGGACAAGTCTCCTGATTCGGCCTCCTACTAATTCTTATATCCAGGTAAAGTTTTTCTAAGTTTTACATCTCTGCAATCGGCAGTTAGCAAAACAGCGACGGTAAAAATTTCATAACTTTTGATTGCCAACTCTACAAATTGTGTTCTTTATCAGCTTGGAAATATTTATTACTCCTCTACAATATTCATTTTGGGTGGCTTTTCTAATTCGGCTTCTAAAAATTCATAATAACCAGACAATACAATCTGCCACAACTCGACAGCTCTCCTGGTCAGCCGCGGTAAAACTACCATAACTCCTAAACCGTAGGTCCAAATCTGGTGATCTTGGTGCCCAAAGAAAGCTAAAACCGGGATCTACAACTTTCTAAGAGGCGGCCAGATCTAAAAACATACGAATCTTACCTAAAACAGACGAGAAACAGCGCTGAACAGATCTGATCTGCTGTCTCCACTTGGCAGGTACTCCAATGGTGGTCTCCTCGCCTTTCGTCCAATGAACCGCAGCAATGATCTTCACCGGGGAGGAAGGTGGTGCTGCTGGGGAGGTGGTGGCGCCGGGGAGAAGCAATGGGAATAGGGGGTGGCGGCTTGGGGGGGAAGAGAGAGGAGTGGGGGCGGCTAGGGTTTGGGGCGCCCCCCCCCCTTTCTTGGCCGGCCTCCCCCCCTTGGCCGGCCTCCCCTCTTGGGCCTCCTGGGCCGCGACCCGCGGCCCAGGTTGGCGAAAATAAGCGATAACCACCCTTTTTTTAAGGATTTTCCCTTTTTTATTGTTATTTCTTCTCCCGACTGGCTGTCTATTTACCCGACTAAATTCTGGGGTATTACATTATACCCCCCTTCAACGGAATTCGACCCCGAATTCTAAACAAACTTAACACACCAGAATTAAAACCTCTAGAACTTTATCACGTACCTGCTGTGAATAGCTCAAGATATTGCTCGCGCATGCGAGACTCCAACTCCCAGGTGGCCTCTCTTGCTGACTGATGCGTCCACAGCACCTTGACGTAAACCAATGTCTTGTGTCTCAGTATTCGCTCTGATTTCTCAAGTATACGTACTGGACGTGACTCAACTGTGAGGTCTTGCTTAATAGTCAGTCGCTCCAAGGAAATCTTATGCTCTGGGTCTTTCAAAAACTTTCTCAGCATCGAAACGTGAAACACGTTGTGGACTCCTCACATGGACTCTGGAAGGTCCAGGCGATAGGCTAGCTTCCCAATCCTAGCGATAATCGGGAACGGTCCGATGAATCTTGGGCTAAGCTTCCCTTTAGTACCGAATCGGACAATGCCTTTGGTGGGGGACACTCTCAAAAGCACCTGGTCTCCCACCTCAAACTCCAAGTCACGTCTCCTCACATCTGCATAACTTTTCTGTCTGCTCCGCACTGCTAGCAGATTCTGTCTAACCATTGATACACGCTCAACTGTCTTCTGAATCCATTCCGGTCCCAAAACTGCTTTCTCACCCACTTCATTCCAACAGAGTGGCGATCTACATTTCCGCCCATACAAAACCTCAAATGGTGCGGCCCTAATGCTAGAGTGGTAACTGTTATTGTAGGCAAACTCTGCAAGTGGCAACTGGTCCTCCCAACTGCCCTTCCATGACAATACGCAAGTCCGCAACATATCCTCCAAGGTCTGAATAGTGCGCTCTGACTGTCCATCATGCGAGGATGGAATCTTTGTGCTAAGTCAGGTTGTGCCCAAGGCACTCTGTAGACTATCCCAGAATTTGGACACAAACTGCGCGTCCCTGTCCGAAATAATAGTTTTGGGCACCCCATGTAGTCTCACTATCTCGCGCACATAGATAGGAGCTAGATCACTCATTGAATCAAGTGCGAATAGGAATGAAGTCTTGTGAGACTTGCTGAAACGATCCACTACTACCCAAATAGCATCCTTTCCTCGCGGCGAGCGAGGTAATACCACTACAAAATCCATCGAGATATCATCCCATGGCCACAGGGGAACTTCCAATGGCTGCAATAACCCCGCAGGTCGTTTGTGCTCAGCTTTCACTTGTTGGCAAACACCGCAAGAAGCTACATAATTAGCAATGTCCACCTTCATCCTTTTCAACCAGAAGCGTTGTTTCAGATCTCGGTACATCTTAGTCTCACCAGGGTGAACGGTGTACGGAGTGCGATGTGCCTCCCTCAAGATATCATCCTTGACCTCCGCCTTTTGTGGCACACACAGACGGCCTTTAAACAACAAGGCACCCGAAGTATCCATACTGAAATCTCCTTCTTTGCCCTCATACAATCGATGTCTAACCTTCTGGAGTAACCGGTCTTTTCGCTGTGCTTCCCGCATACGGTCTGGGATAGCTGACTGAAGGATCATCTGAGTCTCAACATGAGTTGTGCCCGCATAACAATAAGATATCCCCGTGCGTTCAAATTCAGCAATGAGGCAGTCCAGAGTAGCGGTAGTCGCCTTACGACTAAGAGCATCCGCGACCACATTAGCCTTGCCTGGATGATACTGAATAGTAAGATCATAGTCATTTATCAACTCCAACAACCTTCTTTGCCTCAAATTCAGATCCTTTTGGTTGAAAATATACTTGAGCCTCTTGTGATCTGTGAAGATATCACACGCAGTCACGGTAACTCAATCCTTTAAGAATAAACAACTTAGAATTCACATCACACACTCTCATGTACTACATAAAAAGGGTCCTACCATTGATCGTCCCACTGCTCGGAATTCACCCTTATTCTATTTCCTCTACACACAATCATTGGACGACTAAAGTTCTAGCATAAAATGCAAAGCCCAACTTTAACCTCCAAGACCCCTACAACGTTCTTCTCATATAGAAGATAGGGAAAGCTTCATATTAAATCCCTAAAATTCCCACAATCCAAACATTCTCACTTATTAACATCAACATGGACATATTTCTTCGACCAAATTACATAGTGATGCTCAGTAAGGTCGGGTCATTCTTGACATCAACTCAACATTTCCCATTATCCCATTAATTGCCACAACGGTCAGGCCAACTTGTAATCCCATTCTCATCAAACAACGCTATCATAAATCGCCTACACATCCTTGCAACTTACCCAATCACGCTACTCTAATGAACTGATCAAGATTTCAGTGCTTTCGATAATGCTAATGTTCCACCCAGAATAACCAAAAGTCCTTGGACTACAATCCATTATAGATCCGATTAGTTGCAACTATGCAATCAGTTTAGCCTCAAAGACAAACTTTATATTTAAATCAAATCCTCTCCAAGGATTTCTCCAAGAAATCAACTTATCACTCAATGCATCTCAAACAGATTGACACCCAGAGCCTCACAAATTTGTTCACTTGACTACCACCAATCAGTTGCTACCCTACCCTCTAGGAGGTTTTATAAAACAAATCCATTATTCTTTTCTCAATGAAGAGGCAAATGACAATAATGATTTCAGCACTTAGAAAAGCATTTACCATTCATCGTAAACACAAAACCAAGAGAAATAATTATTTAACAATGAACTCGGAAAGCAAGAGATGAGACTACAAATAAGGGCACAAGTCCCACCAGAAGAGAATATCAACTTCAGCCAATAAAGTATTACTTTTGAAAACTGAGGAACTC
The DNA here is from genome assembly GCA_036346395.1 of Hsuehochloa calcarea. Lineage (NCBI taxonomy): Eukaryota > Viridiplantae > Streptophyta > Magnoliopsida > Poales > Poaceae > Hsuehochloa > Hsuehochloa calcarea. Next base: position 36,893,128 of record CM070601.1, read on the forward strand.
CTATGCGGCCAACCAACAGGGTTAAGCATGTGTCACTAAGCTGCAAGCTACAAAACTTGAATCCGACCACGAATATCTCGAATACACCCTTCCATCTAACATAAGAAATAATTTTCTTTGATCGAAACATCACTTTGCCAACTCAAGCAAAAGATTCTTTAAGCTCAAATCACATGAATTCAACTCTTATAGATGCTCAACACCACACGTCAACACACAACGGTTGCCCTCCCACCATTGTTGCTATCAACTAGCTTTATCATGAAGTCTATATGCTACCTACTTTCCTTGTCAAATCACAAGAGCAATTACAAACACCTATTCAACTGTTCTACCTCACATTCATAATTTGGTACAATATCGCAATAAAACTTCAAGAATCGAAATCTTCCATCATTCAAAAGTCTCAAAACATTGCAACCAAATTCATCACATCGTTTTTTTTAATAGAAGAGCTACCCAGAACTCCTCCCATAATATCCGATATCCACTAGTTTTCTATTCCTTTCATTTTTTTTCACCAAGGCAATAATCCAGCATCTCCTTAACTCTCCCTTTCCACACAATTAATTTCGTCAATTGAGACCAAATAATCTCACAAGTTTAGCAAACTAAACAATTCTAATGATCAACCATCTCACCAACGTTCCACTCTTTTAATAACTCTATTGATCCCAACCAAGTATAGTCGTACTCATAATCACAGCTCATCAGGAACTACTAGAGGACAACATCGACTTACTCGATTTCACTTCCAAGGATACCCGTTAGGATGTATTATGCACCACACTGCAGACCCAACTTGATATCTCATATCATATCCACTAATTTCTTTGATTGTAACCTCTCGCTTAACCATGAGAAAACATCGCTAAAGGATTCAACATTTTTTTCTTTCATAAAAGAGAACCATTCAACTTCAACACTTAAATCACTCAAAGGTGTTACATTGAGTCAAAGCTTCCACGTACTAAAGAGCTTGCAAAAAGAAACATTGATTATCCAAATCATCAAACAAAACAAATGGGTCATGCTTACCATTAAGAAAGACAAAACTCCAATACAAAGATCAACTATGACAATTAACCAAGTTTACCATTCGTAAGAGTAACTCAACCGTTGGGAAAATAATAGTTGCTTTAAAGGGTCAAATTAAACCAATGGAAACATATCAACCTTTCTCAAATCAACCCAAAAGAAATTCATCAACCACGTCTGGACAAGAGTGGTCCAAATTCAAATTCCAGGAAAAGAATAACTTTTCTGAAGATACTCACTTTCAACGCCTGTACTGAGATATCCGAGGTAACCATTTCGCTATTCGCTTACTACGGACGGTGGTGTAACCTGGTAAAACCCAGGGCCACAACCACGACCTCAACCTCCCAGCCTCGATTATTCCCACACATAACAATAATATAATCAATTAATAAGCAATCATACTCAATTAATATCATCAATCATCAATACAATATAACGGAAACGTAAATGCAATGTTTTGTCCATTCCCATCCTACTGTGCACTAGTGTGTCAAATTTTAAGTGGATTAACCACAAGCAAATTTTAATTAATCTATTCACCACGGACCTAAAGCCCGCTCTGATAACAACTGTAACACCCCAGCCCAACAAGAGCCTGGAATGCTACTAAAATAACAATATACAACAAAAGCTAACAGCGGAAGGTAGAAATAAACAGCAAAAGACCACCAATGGCCCCATCACCCTCAGGCTATTGAGTGGAGATTAGAACCAGCTTCACTCGTTAGCGTCGCCCTGATCGGCGCTAACGGGCATCTCACACAAATAACCATCCTCACCGCAACAAGAGGTTATAAAACCTGAGTACAGATGGTACTCGCAAGACTTACACAAACTATTTAAAAGAAAGTGTTTGAGGGGTCCTATACAAAGGATTAGAATTTGTATATGCATAAGGTTAACAACAGGAAGGTTATAATGGTTCAATTTTGCGTAAAGCAATACATCTTAACCTACACTTGCTAAGTTTTGAGAAGGCAATTTTGATAAATCCATTTGGACTAAAATAGTAAATAAAAGAGAGTATAATCATAAAGAATACCACATTTAAGTGGCTGTCCCAATTCACCAAAAACATTGTATAGCAAAGGCTTAAACCGAAATACATAGATAAAAATGTTTCATTTCAAAGTCTATACAAAGATCTATTCAATTAAAGCGTTGTCCGTAACCGTGACACGGCTATTCGAATAGTTTTAATCCCTGCAGGGGTGTACATCTTTACCCACACGACTTAGTTAGCCCGTAAGCCATCTAGAATAATAGCACACTGCCTTTGGTGTGTCGGCCGGGTAAACTAAGATTTGGTATTTTTCAACAGGTTGACACTATTGAGCTGAATTACCCATGTGTGACTGATCCCGCTAAGCACAAGTTGCTAGTAGAACCTGCCAACCGGGGGCCCACATGTTGTGTCGGGAATGCCGATCCGAAAAACAGAAATTAAATGACAGAAAGTAGAGTTGTGCTATCTGCACATATTAATTCGCAATCGGAGCCCTTAAGGTACATACATGTGATGGAACACATGTATGGCCTCACCCTCCTAAGAACATATGATATAGATACGAAATCAAACACATATGTCCTCACTTTCCTATTTTCCAACTCAATAGCACTAACCCTTTACTTAACCAAACAGTGCCCATACACTGCGTGTGGAAGTACGGTGGGGCTTGAATCATTTAGTCAATATTCAGTCCTTAATCAATCCAGACAAGACTACCATATTTCCCAATCTCGTACACGAAGGCACCATCACTACGTCCACTTGTCCGTATTTAAAATTTGGGTGAAAGAACAAAAGTTGCTTTCATTTGAAATTTGAATAGACTAAACAACGAATCAAAATAAATGAAATTCATTTAATGTTCCAAGTTTGGTAAAATATACTTGACACACTACCGACTGCGTGGCTAAGCAATTTCTCACATAAGTAGTTTAGTATAAAAGCACTACCCTAGGTTTGAGTGTATGATCCGATTAAAGGTAAGCCCCAAGAGTTGGATAGTAACTTGTTACAGATCACAATAAATTTTTAGGAATTTAGCATGCAACAGTGTCACTGTTTTTAGAAATCTATAGTATAAAAATTGGGATCAACATGGTGCACAGAGGATGCTTGCCTTGATAATAGTAAACCTCTTGTTCAGGTTCTTGTTGCTCAGAAATAGTTTCAACCACTTCGAAGAACCAGAATCTAGAACACAAAAGTCCAATGAAAAGCAAGAAAGTGGCAAAGAACAAAATGCATAAAAGAGTGCATGATCAATAGCTCAATGCATAATTAACAATATGCTTAAGTTACTTCTAGCTTAAGTAAGGATAATGACCCATATAATAGCTGTTGTCACATGCTACCCAATTTTAGTGATTTAACATAGCATTACAATTTCAGATTTTCAAAACTGAAAACAGGACAAGTTAAAATGAATCTGATGACTTGTGTATACTATAACAAAATACTTGGCTAAAACTCCCACTTGTATGCTGTTGGCATGATTAGAAGTAGCAGCAAAACATAAATGGGACTTTCAGATTTAGCTACAACTTCAGTTCTAGCAAAACTGACATGCGGACAGATTGCAAAGAAACAGATTTGTGATCTAAGATATTAGGAGAAACTGATATTCTGGATTAATTCGCAGCTAATTAAGTAATATTCAAAGTCTAACTCATCACTTACCATCAATTAGCAAACACTAGCAATTTTGGCTAAAACTGTGCTACAGTTCCAGGTTTAGCAAAACTGAGATTTGGGCAGATTGCAAAGCGATGGCTTGCTGATTTTTGCATTGAACAAAATAATGATTTTACTTAGATTACTTGTTAATGAGCAAAACTTAAAGGATAACTTACTATTTAGCATCAGTTACTAGTAATCATCAAAATTTGAGGCTTACTTGGAATAGCAGTTGTCAGATTTTGAAAACTGAAAATCTGGACAGATTATCAAGAAAGAATTGATGCTCCAATAGATTATAACAAAATGACATTCTTGATTGAGCTACAGCTAGACAAGTAAAACTAAAAGTTTATCTTGTCACTTAACATCCATTAACACTACTCATCCCAATTCGGTTGAAATGGAGCTACAGTTTCAGATTCTGAAATCGAAACAGTACAGACTCACCAAGAGTAAATTTGCTGCTATGTTCGGCTATGAAAAATTGATATGGTGGGATCAATTTACAGTTAAATGAGTATACTTTAAAGCCTAGCTCTTCATTAATATTAGTTAACACTAATTACCAGGTTTCGGTTCAAACAGAATTGCAGTTTTGATGATTCGAAAATCGAAACAGATGCACACCAAATGCAATTTGCTGAGCTAAATATTCACAAGTAAAGTACTATACTTTAGTTTAGAGTATTCCTAATTAGATTAGGAAGTTAACTCACCATTTTCTAACAGCAATTGACAAGAAATAAGGAGGTTGTTGTGTACTGCTAGTCCAACCGAAAATGAAACAGGGTCCACTCGGCTGATCTGGGCAGATTGCAGAAATTAGAAGTTTTCTGTTTTAGTAAATTTTGAATAAGAAGATGTGCTTGTTTAAGTTGTAGATACAGAAATTGAACTACTGATTTACAATCCCTTAATCTTTAGTTAATACTTTTTATTAAAATGAGGCTTCAATCTGTACTGCAGGTTTCAGATTTTGAAACTGAGTTTAGGATAGATTTATAAAAGAATTGTTTACTAATCTTTACATACACAAGTAATTACTTGGCTTAAACTTAGAGTAATCTTAACTAATACAGTGATCTAACTTGTCCTTAGGGTGCTCAAGATGACAGGAATCAAAGTCTGCTTACCAACTGGATTAGAAGAAGATGAAGTCCAGATATCGTCCAACACAGTAAGGATCCAAAGTTCTCTTCTCAATTTCACCAAAGCAGGAAGTCACCACTGATGCTCTAACTGTCTTGGTTCAACTGAGAACTACCTCTGCTCAACTGGGAAGAAAGGAAGACAGGAGGAGCTGTTTCGGTCAAGATGATAGGGGTCTCAAAAGGTTAGAGGTTAACGGAAAGTTAAACCTCCAGAGAAAAAGAGAGGGTTCTAGAGATGCTGCGGTGGCACTTCGCTTACCAGACCGCTCGGATGGTCACCTTTGCTTTGGTCGGCAGTGAGGCTCACGGCAGATAAGGAAAAGAAAAGAGAGCTCACGCTGCTCTGTCTTTGGCTTTCTCACGCCTGTGAGTTCTTGCTATCGACAGCCAAATCCAATGGCATTTGATCAACATTAGCAAGGCACTTGGTGCTTCTGATCTGCTGCTTTGCTCCCGGCCAAAAGAAAGAAAAGACAATTACCGGCCCGGAGAGCTGAGCTCTTGCTGTTAGCAGCAGCAATGTCCAACATCAGCTGATCAGCACTAGCAAAGCATTCGGTGATCAGATAGAGAATCGAATGTTCCTAGGGAAGTAAGGGCTGGGATCAAATTTTTGGCTAGAAAAAGAGGATTTTTTTATTATAACAACATATCCAAGTTTCAAAATAAACAGTGATGCTATAGAAAACATCTTATTACTGTTTATTAAAACTGGGCTGTTACAAAAGCAAAACCTATCCAAGGGGAGAGCTTCCATTCAACCAAAGGAAGTCCTAGCCAAGGTGGGAGACAAGTTCACCAAGGAAGAAGACAAGTTCAGGAGAAGCAAGCTAAGCAAGGGAGAGGGTATCATGCTTAAGGTCAAGAGGGAGGCATCGGAGGCAGACCTAGGCAAGGAGAAGGAACTTAGGCTAGCGCTTGAAGGCATACTGTGTGGTAGTCCGGGTGTGAAGACATGGGCTGCGAAGCAAGTAAGTGCATGGGAAAAGGAGCATGGACCAAGGAGCCCTTTCGGCCACCAGTCAATCCAAGGTGGACAAGTTATGATTTAGATGAATAAAAAATAGAAAAACTGTTTTGGCACATATCATGTGCTCTTGAGATGAGTTGAGAGAGAAAAATTGATCTAGAGATCAAGAATTTGGGTACTATTCATGCATGGTTACTATTCACACATGGACACTGTTCACTGAGACTACTATTACTTGCAATTCAACCTTTTAGATTAGTTTGTGGGTGTGCGGATTTTCTAGCAATTCAGTTCACCCAAATTGGTTTGTGAGTTTGCTCTTCATCCTGCGTACAGGATCCCTAGTTGATAAGTGTAGGACCGGAAAGGCGACTAGGGGGGTGAATAGGCGCTTTCAAAACTTTCTCGCCTAAATCAAAAACCAACACGAACTTTACTCCTTTAGCTATGAACGCTAAGAAGATCAGTAAGCACACAACGGAAGCCTTGTGTTGGATTTGATAAACCCCTCAACCACACGACACAAACGGAGAAAAGAACTCACTGTTCCTTACTGGGTACTGGCAGTCTGACCGGCTACCACGGGCGGTCGGACCGACGGTCAACCAGCGGTCTGACCGGCAACTAACTGGCGGTCGGACCGGTGGGCGCGGTTCGACCGCAAACCAGCCGATCTGAATACACGGCGGTCGGACCGCCGTTGAAGGACCGTCGGACCGGTAGAGTCCAAGATCTTGAAAAACTCCACCTAATCCAAAACGAAATTTGATCCAACTTTTGATTCAACCAATAAAACTTGACCAAATTTCGAGCACACCTCCCTAATGATATTAGAGACCTATTTCTAGCGACGATCCGTCAGATCCACTTCGCAGAATCGATCTCTCGAGATTTTACCAAAGAAGTGCACAAACCCTAGAAATATGAAAATCTTGATTCAAGACTTGCTTGTGGGGGGTTGATGATCTAGATGACTCTAGGAGTAATCCCACACATCAAAGCAAGATAAGGTAGGCCAAGAGACCAAGCAAGAACCTTTGAATCAAGGAAGCACCAAAATCATCCAAAAGGAGAAGAACACAAAAGGGAGCAAGCGATCTTTCAATTGAGCATCACAAGATTGTTCGATTACACAAGATGCTTACAAAGCCTCTCCAACAAGGAGGGCAAGAGCTCAACAAGGAGCACACTCCAAACCCTAGTTCTCCTCTCCTCTCCTCCAAACCCTAGAAAAGGAAGAAGGGGCTAAAATGAATGCTTAGATGGTTTTCCATCTCCCCCCTTCCTATTTATACTAGAGAGCTAGGGTTTCCTTTTGGGGTCACTTACACATGGGACCCACACACAAATAACACTTGAAGCAATCTTTGCTTCACCACGTGTAGGTTGATCGTGGTTCTCATCGCGTCGCCAAGCCTCTCTTGTCCGAATCCCATCGGAACCTCCCGAAACCCGCACCGATATCCGCACCGCCGATCCAACCAAATTGCATCAACCACCCGTTCGATCCATCTTGTCCATCTGCACCATGCTTGTGTCACACGACCTCACCCGTATCCCCGATCGTTACGGACCTCGGCTCTCCAAGCGTAGTCGATCCACTCACCGTTGACGTCGTTGACACGCAAGCCACCGCACAAAGAATAGACAAACAAACCGTTTAGGGAACAAGTTCTTCACAACTTGACCCACGTTAGTTCCGCAATGCAATATACAACAATAAAGCATTGAAGTTCATATAATAACACAATCAAAACCAACTCAATGCAACACTTGGCTAACCTTCAAGCCATTGCGGTCGATCAGCACGGGCCGGTCCGACCGATTCATGCTTGATCGGACCGCTCCCACAACGGCGGTCGGACCGGTCCAAAGGACTTAGCCAATTTTCAACTCAAAATTCAAACCTTCCGAATTTTCAAACGAATAGAACTTTTGACTAGGAGCTCCAAAATGATGGGACCACATCCAGAGACTCCCTCACTTGCCTACACAACCTATTTTTGGCTCACTCAAAACCCATTTCCATTTTAGCGGTCGGACCGCCACCATGGCCGGTCGGACTCCTCCACGGCGATCGACCGCTCGACACCACCGATCGATCACCGTGGTCCGACAGCGGCCTGGAGCAAACCCGAAACGCGAGATTTTGCAAACCAACAACGCCATTGCCAATTGACTCATCATCCCGAGATCGTGCACATATCCTCACGATATCCACAATAAGGTCCATGTCCGTGGGTTTTATCGACTATAAGGTGATCGTGATTCGACTTTGTCAGAAACTCTCACGACCATAGGATAGTCGTAAACTAAGATCGTCGTAATCTTCTCTGGTCGTTGCAGCTATCAGCGACTAGGTGTATATTCAAGGGTTATTTAGAATACCTTTATCTGTAATGAATATTATAGATAAACAATTTCATTAATCGAGGATTATTGAATCGTTTTCAACTTTCTAAACTTTATATTAGTATAAACTAGTTAAATTGATCATGCAATTAGATATCTCAATAAATAAATTTATATTGAAAATAAAATTGTATTTGACTTATGTTTGTATTTGCTACAACTATAATAGTTTTAGTGTCTGATTAATCTACATTGTTATTGTATGGATACACCGAATAAGTGATATATTATTTTCTTTTCCCTTATATTAGTATGATAATTTCTAGCCCTGGGAGCCAATGTCTTTCCTTTTAGCATCATCTTAATAATGTACAAAATAGATTATTAGTATTTTATGAAGTTCTTATATATTAAACCTTAAGTATGAAACCAAAAGCTCCAACAGCATTTTCTTCACAATCTTTCTCCCCCTTTGACAATGAATTCATCAAGATGCATGAGAGAGAAGGAGCATGAAGGAATGACTTTATTTTTGAAGTTAGTAAAAAGGAGCCATGACTATTATACATGAAGACAAGACAAGTATTATACCAAGCCATATAAAGAGTAGACGTTATATTCAATCATGGCAAAACATGTCTTTAAAGCTAAAACAAGATAGCGACAATGAGATTAATGAATTAAAATCATGAAGAGTTGCTCAATATCATAGATTCACTCAAGGCAACCAAAAATGAGTCAAGCCATGTCTATAAGTAAAAAGAGACTCAAAACAAGAATTGAGGCATTTTGAGCATTAAGAAACTTCTTTTGAAGCAAAGCTCAAGCACTTAGCCCTTTTGGGCAAATTTTCTTTTTCTCTCTTTTTTTTTGCTGTGCTAGATCTCAAGCCTTGCCGCGACCATCTCAAGCGATAAGCTTAAAAGAATGATCTAGGTCATCCAAAACTCCCCCTGAGTTCATGCCTAGTGCAATGGCAAGCCGTCTCATGAGAAAGGATTGGTGAGATCGATTTTTCGCACGAAAATCTCATTTTCATTTGCTTGACTTAATAAGATAAAAGCTCATTTTCATCTCGAATAAGTTCAAGACTCAATTCAACTGTAAGACATGGCGAGAATCATAAGAGGATCACTAGAGCAAAACTAGTCACAAGATCCAACAAGACATGATTTGATTCAAATTGCTCACAGATATAAAGCTAGCAAGGCAAAAGCTAAGCCAAACACGAAGAGCCATAAAAGAAGTCTAGCAGACTATCACTTGATATGACAAGGTATAGAAGATGAAATCAAGTCATACAAGGATAATAATCAAAGCTCCACTAATTTTATTATACAATGCAAGACAAATGAATTGAAACATGCATTATGATACAATGAATGCAAAAAGAGCAACTTCCCCCTCAGAACAGCCCAATAGGACTAATAACCGCTAACTCTCCCCGCAAAGCAGCGAAACACGAAGAGTCAAGAGCCTTAGTGAAAATATCTGCAAGCTGTTGCTCACACTCTACAAAGTGAAGCACAACATCACCTTTCTCAACATGGTCTCTCAGAAAATGAAATCGAATGTCAATGTGTTTAGTCCTGGAATGTTGCATTGGGTTTTTGGCAATATTAATTGCAGAAGTGTTGTCACGTAAAAGAGGAACACTTCCCAAAGATAACCCATAGTCCCATGGCGTGGATAAAATCCAGAGAACACGAGAGCGACCAAGCGGCGGCTACATACTCGGCCTCACCAGATCGTACAATGAAGACTATTTTCTAGAAGACCAAGAAACAAGAGATGTGCCCAAGAAATGACAAGTGCCAGAAGTACTCTTCCTATCAACTCTACACCCGTCGAAATCAGCATCAGAAAATGCTCGAATTGAAAGAGCCAAGAAGAAGAATACGAGTCCAAAGTCAAGCGTATCTTGAAGATACACGAATATGCGACGTCTTGCTTGACGATGAGAAGCACGAGGAAGCTCGAAAGCGGCGCACGCACATACGGCGAATTGTATGTCCTACTCGTATTTGTAAGATAGAGGAGGAGCCAATCATCTGCGGTACTCTTCCGGTCCACGGACTCTCCATCCTCATCGTGGTCCAAAGACGGTGGTTGTAGCAATGGGAGTAGACATTGGCCTCTGCTTCCCATATTGAAGCGCCAAGAAGGTCCTTTGTATACTTACTCGTGAGCGAAGGTGCCTTCTTTCGCTTGCTTGATTTGAAGACCAAGGAAGAATGTTAGCTCTCCCATCATGCTCATCTCAAACTCACCGCTCATCGAATCAAAATCTAGACACCAAAGCATGAGAAGAACCACCAAAATAATATCATCCACATAAATCAACCAACAAGAAATCAACGCCATGCCCGAGAGTGAACAAGGTTTTATCAACCATTCCCATTTTGAAATCATTTTCAAGCAAGAAACTCTTAAGTCATCATACCAAGCTCTAGGAGCTTGTTTCAATCCATCTGAGGCTTTAGAGAGTTTAAAAACATGGTTTGGGAATTTTGATTTTCAAAACCGGAGGTTGCTTGACAAAGACCTCTTCTTCTATGAAACCATTCAAGAAAGCACTTTTAACATCCATTTGAAAAAGCTTGAAACCCTTGGATGTTGCAAATGCTAAAAGAATCGAATGGCCTCCAATCTAGCTCTTTGGAGCAAAGGTCTCCTCAAAGTCTAAGCCCTCTACTCCGAATAACCTTGAGCTACAAGTCTAGCCTTATTGCGAACAACCAATCCATCCTCACTTTGCTTATTTTTAAAACCCATTTTGTTCCAATAACATGAGAATCGGAAGGTCGCTCAACTAAAAACCGGACTTTGTTTCTTTCGAAATTTTCAAGCTCTTCATGCATGGCATTGACCCAAGAGGCATCGGATAAAGCATGGGTGATATCTCGGGGTTCAAAAGAAGCGACAAAAGCGTAATGTGCATGAGAATCGGAGAATAAACACGAGCGAGTGACTCGCTCTTGAAGATCCCCAATCATCCGCTCGGTGGATGTTGTCATTTGTATGCTAAGTGGTGCTCTGGTGCGACGTGGCCTCTACCTCATGAGTTGTGGAGGTAGGAGCAGAGCCACTCGGATCGTCGGTGGGGATAGGAGGAGGTGCTCGGTGGCCCGACGTAGTAGTAGCGGGCTCTCCACCCTCTCGAGGTAGTGGAGGATGATTTGGTTCTTCATCCTCGAGTCATCATCGATTTAAAATGCTTCCTTGAATTTTAGGAACTGTGTACACAAGCATCGGGTCTAGTACTGGACTAGCCTCATCAAAAGTGACTTCAAGTCTCAACAATTTTGTTAGTGTCAACATTAAAAACACGATAGCCACGAGAATGAGCGGGATATCCAAGAAATATGCCATCAAAACATCTAGACTCAAATTTATCAAGATTGCCATGTTTAAGAATGAAGCACTTGCAACCAAAAATCTTGAAATGAGAGACTTTGGGAGAATGACCAAATCTAAGCTCATAAGAAGTCTTTCCAACCACAGATCTCAAGAAAACCTGTTGGAAATATAACAAGCGAGAGATCGCCTCATTAAAATCTCCTAGGAGTAGAATGCTCATCTAGCATGGTCAGAGCCATCTCTACAAGGGTTCATTCTTCCTTTCTACAACACCATTCTCACGAGGAACTCTAGGAGAAGAAAACTGATGCTCAATTCCCTATCGGTCTGAAAGGTAGAAAAGAAGAATTCTTGAACTCTGTCCCATTGTCACTCTAATGGCTCTCAAAGCTCCAGTATATCAACAAAGAATTCTAAGGACCAAATCTCTAAAGAATCCAAATGCTTCGTCCTTAGAAGCAAGAAAATAAACCCATGAATACATGGAGTAATCATCCACAACCACCAGCACATACCATTTCCCACCAGCTGACTGAACTCTAGAAGGACCAACTGTATCTAAGTGAAGAAGCTGTCCTGGTCCATCAGTCATTACCAAAGTAAGAGGTGGGTGGGAAGCAGACACCATCTTACCATGTCTACAGGGTGAGCACACAAGATCTCTAACAGCCTTCAGCCTAGGCAAACCTCTAATCAAGTCCTTGCAACTGACTCTAGACAAATGATCAAAACCTATATGCCCAAGTCTACGATGCCACAAAACAAGGTCATGAGAATCAGAGGCTACAAGACACCTAGGACTGAAAACTGAAGAAATACTGAAATTTGCACAGAAGATCTTCTCAAATCTGGAGATCTCAAAAACAAGCTCACCTGAGGAATCTAGAACTCTGCACTCACCTCTCTTAAACCTCACTTCTAGACCCTCATCAAGTAGCTGGGATAGGAGATTATACCTCAGCTTACTTACCAAAGCGACGTCTTTTAGCATGAACTTGTCGTTGACGCGCACAGTGCCCTTTGCAGTCACGGTCCCGGTAGAAGCATCCCCAAATGTAATCAATTCATTGCCGGATGCACGTGAGGAGGAGAACCATCTAGAATCTCCAGTCATATGTCGAGAACACCCGGAGTCAACAAGCCATATGTCCTCCTTCCTCGCACGACGGACCTAAAAAGCACAATCAGAAAACATCCGTGCCTCAGTACTGGGGTTAGTGATAAATGATCGAGGAATCCAGTACTGAGAGGCACGATGTCTAGGAGCAGCAGTAGAAATAGCAGAAACATGATCAGGAATAAAATCATAAGGATGCACATGAGAACCACCTAGACCTCTCCGAAACGATCTACCAAAAGATCGATACTCCCCCTGTCTAGGTGCTACCCGGTGTCTCTCCTCACGATGTCCTAATCCAACATGCTGCCTAGACCCACCAAAAGAGTCTACAAAGTTCTCTACAAATCTAGGCCTATGTGTGGTGCGATAAACAGGCTGCCTAGCTCTAGAGACTACAGCTGGAGAAGGGACTCCTCTAATGGATCTTAGGGCGCTCATCCTCTCTTTTCTCTCAAGCTTTGCTCTCCTAAGTAGAACTCAACAAGATGGCCTTCTTTCTTGCGAGAAGGTGCAATGGTCTGGACCTTTTGAGAGGTGCATGCGGAATGAGTGAAAGCACCTTTCTTGCCGTAAAGAGTTTGAGCAAAACCAATGGTTTGAAAACAACCCGGATGGCTTAGGAGGTTCTAGCTCAAACAAACCATTCTTCACAACTCTAGCAATCCTAGGTGGGTTTTCTTGGAATGCTCTAGGGATTGAAACCTAGACCACTATTTTTCACACTCACTTTGGATTGATCAAGAATCATGTTGAGTTTCTTTTCCCACTTGAAAACTTCTCAAGAGTCACCTTGAGGTAATCATTCTCTTTCATTAAACCCTCACATCTAGTGCACTTGCTAGACTTGATTACCTCATTGCTCTTACTCTTAAGAAGGGCCACTTCCACCTTGAAGGCCTCACAAGACACACAATAGGATTCTCTAATCCTATTCAAGCGCTCCTTAAATTTGACTCTAAATGCCTCTTGAATCGATTAATCATGGTTTCAACTTCACATTTAAAGCACAAGAGTTAGAATCAATAACTTTCTTAGAAGCGATAAAGACATGGATCTTTCAATTTTAGCCTTTTCTTCAAGGGTCTTGTTTAAGGCTTCAATCTCAATTGTAAGCTTGGGACAATTTTCACAAGATGCAACTCTAGAGTAAACTAGCATTTCTTTCATCTCTTGCATCTTAATCTTATTATTCTTACAATGAGAGCATGTGTGACTAGCATCAAATTTTTGCAATTCTTTTAAGGAGCTATCCAGTTTTAATTCAAGCAAAGCACAATTTGAGCAAGTTAAAGGGATAGCTTCCATGGCAGTCACATCAAGTGAAATGGCATCTAAGCAAGCAGAACTAGACTTGAGAGATTCTAGTTCATCGAGAGCATCTTTAAGTTGATTAGTGACAGAGGAATGGCGATTTCAAGCTTGTCAAGTCATTAAGCAAGCTAGTGCAGATTCACAAATATCATCGGGATTAATAGATTTTAGCCTAACAACTTCTAGGTTCAAATTATCAATCATAATATCACCTTCTTAATCATTTTTACTTGCTTATGCAATTTCATTCAAAGAAGCACCAACGCCCTTTTCATGTCGAGAATAGAAGGGCATACCTCATCGATCACTAAAAGGATCCTCATTGTTGGAGGAGTCATTTGTCGTGGTGTTCTTGGCCATGAAACACATGCCGGTGAAGTCATGCGCCTTCTTCTTGCCACGAGTCACTCTCGTCGTCCTCCGTTCCGAGTCCACATCGCTCATATTTACATTCTCAAGAGCGGCAGGACCGGTGACAAACTTCGATAGTTTGTCTTCTTGGGTTTAGCATCCTCTCCGGGATGTCTTCGTGTCTCCTTCTCCTCCTTGCCCTTTAGCTTGGGGCACCTGGAGCGAATGTGGTTTGGCTCACCACATTCGAAGCACGTGATAGGTCCACTTCTCCTCCTATTCCTCACCTTGTTATACGCTCTTGTGAATTTGGTGGAAAGGAGGGCTAAGTCATCCTCGGGCAGTTTCTCTAGTTGCTCATCACTTAAAGAATGTAAAGCAGATAATGAAAAACCAGATGAGCTACAATCAAGAGAATCAGAAGAACAACCCTTGGATTTGTCGACCACTAATGCCATCGACTCTGTCTTGGGGAGACGCGAGATAAAATCAATCTCATGCGTCTTCAACCTCGAGTAAAGCTTATCCATGGTAAGCTCACTCATGTGATGTTGTCATTGATGGAAGTGATCTTCATTCCCCAGACCTTCACATCAAGAGCACCCAGAAGCTGGCGTGCATTCTCAGACTCAGGAAATACCAAGTCAACAGCGCGGAGATCATGAAGAATCTTAGAGAATCTTCCCCACAGCTCATCCAAAGACTCACCAGGCCTTTGCTCGATCTTTGAGTATACTTTCTTGAGCTGGTTCTGTCTCACTTCCTTGATCGCAGTGGACCCTTCATGATAGTCACAAAGAGTCCGCGAGATCTCGTGAGCGCACCGCAAGTGAGCAACACGCTCAAACTCGGATCGACTAAGGCCTTGGATCAAATAATTCGAGCCTTCTTTGTGGCCTCCACATCTGAGTGATCGTATCGTCATCGGCTGGCACGACATAAGGATTTTTCACCTTTAGCCAAATAGCGTGCCCTTGAGCCTCGATATATGCTTGCATACGAGCCTTCCAGTATGCAAAGTCAACTCCTTCAAAAATGTGTGGCTTGGTTGAGTACTTGTCAGTCGCCATGGCTCCAAAGACCGGTTAAGATCTATGAGAAGAGCTAACCGGCTCTGATACCACTTGTAGGACCGGAAAGGCGACTAGGGGGGTGAATAGGCGCTTTCAAAACTTTCTCGCCTAAATCAAAACCAACACGAACTTTACTCCTTTAGCTATGAAAGCTAAGAAGATCGAAGCACACAACGGAAGCCTTGTGTTGGATTTGATAAACCCTCAACCACACGACACAAGCGGAGAAAAGAACTCACTTTGTTCCTTCTCGGTGCTGGCGGTCGGCCGGCTACCACGGGCGGTCGGACCGACGGTCAACCAATGATCGACCGCAAGAACTAATCGGGCGGTCGGACCGGTGGACATCGGTTCGACCCGCAAACCAATGATGCGAATACACGGTCGATCGCCGTTGAAGGACGGTCGGACCGGTAGAGTCGATCTTGAAAAACTCCACCCAAATCCAAAACGAAATTTGATCCAACTTTTGATTCAACCAATAAAACTTGACCAAATTTCGAGCACACCTCCTAATGATATTAGAGACCTATTTCTAGCGACGATCCGTCGATCCACTTCGCAGAATCGATCTCTCGAGATTTTACCAAAGAAGTGCACAAACCCTAGAAATATGAAAATCTTGATTCAAGACTTGCTTGTGGGGTTGATGATCTAGATGACTCTAGGAGTAATCCCACACATCAAAGCAAGATAAAGTAGGTCAAGAGACCAAGCATGAACCTTTGAATCAAGGAAGCACCAAAATCATCCAAAAGAGAGAAGAACACAAAAGGAGCAAGCGATCTTTCAATTGAGCATCACAAGATTGTTCGATTACACAAGATGCTTACAAAGCCTCTCCAACAAGGAGGGCAAGAGCTCAACAAGGAGCACACTCCAAACCCTAGTTCTCCTCTCCTCTCCTCCAAACCCTAGAAAAGGAAGAAGGGCTAAAATGAATGCTTAGAAGGTTTTCCATCTCCCCTTCCTATTTATACTAGAGAGCTAGGGTTTCCTTTTGGGGTCACTTACACATGGGACCCACACACAAATAACTCTTGAAGCAATCGCCGCTTCACCACGTGTAGGTTGATCACGGTTCTCATCGCGTCGCCAAGCCTCTCTTGTCCGAATCCCATCGAACCTCCGAGACTCCGCACCGATATCCGCACCGCCGATCCAACCAGTATGCATCGAACCACCCGTTCGATCCATCTTGTCCATCTGCACCATGCTTGTGTCACACGACCTCACGGTATCCCCGATCGTTACGGACCTCGGCTCTCCAAGCGTAGTCGATCCACTCACCGTTGACGTCGTTGACACGCAAGCCACCGCACAACAATAGACAAACAAACCGTTCGGAACAAGTTCTTCACAACTTGACCCACGTTAGTTCCATGATGCAATATACAACAATAAAGCATTGAAGTTCATATAATAACACAATCAAAACCAACTCAATGCAACACTTGGCTAACCTTCAAGCCATTGCGGTCCGACAGCCTTTCACAGGGCGGTCAGACCGATTCATCTTGATCGGACCGCTCCCACAACGGCGGTCGGACGGTCCAAAGACAGCCAAATTTTCAACTCAAAATTCAAACCTTCGGAATTTTCAAACGAATAGAACTTTTGACTGGGAGCTCCAAAAATGATGGGACCACATCCAGGAGACTCCCCTCACTTGCCTACACAACCTATTTTTGGCTCAGCTCCAAAAACCCATTTCCATTTTGGCGGTCGGACCGGCCACCATGGCCGGTCGGACTCCTCCACGAAGTGATCGACCGCCGACACCACCGGTCGATCGCTTTGTGGTCCGACGACCTTTGAAACAAACCCAAAACGCGAGATTTTGCAAACCAACAACGCCATTGCCAATTGACTCATCATCCTGAGATCGTGCACATATCCTCACGATATCCACAATAAGGTCTGTATGTCTGTGGGTTTTATCGACTATAAGGTGATCGTGATTCGACTTTGTCGTAACACTCTACGACCATAGGATAGTCGTAAACTAAGATCGTCGTAATCTTCTCTGGTCGTTGCAGCTATCAGCGACTAGGTGTATATTCAAGGGCTATTTAGAATACCTTTATCTGTAATGAATATTATAGATAAACAATTTCATTAATCGAGGATTATTGAATCGTTTTCAACTTTCTAAACTTTATATTAGTATAAACTAGTTAAATTGATCATGCAATTAGATACTGCAATAAATAAATTTATATTGAAAATAAAATTGTATTTGACTTATGTTTGTATTTGCTACAACTATAATAGTTTTAGTTAATAAGATTAATCTACATTGTTATTGTATGGATACACCGAATAAGTGATATATTATTTTCTTTTCCCTTATATTAGTATGATAATTTCTAGCCCTGGGAGCCAATGTGCTGGCTCCTTTTAGCATCATCTTAATAATGTACAAAAATAGATTATTAGTATTTTATGAAGTTCTTATATATTAAACCTTAAGTATGAAACCAAAAGCTCCAACAGCATTTTCTTCACAATCTTTCTCCCCCTTTGACAA
Source organism: Hsuehochloa calcarea (assembly GCA_036346395.1). Taxonomy (NCBI): domain Eukaryota; kingdom Viridiplantae; phylum Streptophyta; class Magnoliopsida; order Poales; family Poaceae; genus Hsuehochloa; species Hsuehochloa calcarea. The sequence goes on from CM070601.1 coordinate 36,911,073, forward strand.
TGAATTCATCAAGATGCATGAGAGAGAAGGAGCATGAAGGAATGACTTTATTTTGAACTTAGTAAAAGGAGCCATGACTATTATACATGAAGACAAGACAAGTATTATACCAAGCCATATAAAGAGTAGACGTTATATTCAATCATGGCAAAACATGTCTTTATGCAAAGCTAAAACAAGATAGCAAAGAATCGAGATTAACAAATTAAAATCATGAAGAGTTGCTCAATATCATAGATTCACTCAAGGCAACCAAAAATGAGTCAAGCCATGTCTATAAGTAAAAGAGACTCAAAACAAGAATTGAGGCATTTTGAGCATTAAGAAATTCTTTTGAAGCAAAGCTCAAGCACTTAGCCCTTTTGGGCAAATTTTCTTTTCTCTTTTTTTTTTCTTGTGCTAGATCTCAAGCCTTGCCGCAACCATCTCAAGCGATAAGCTTAAAAGAATGATCTAGGTCATCCAAAACTCCCCCTGAGTTCATGCCTAGTGCAATGGCAAGCCGTCTCATGAGAAAGGATTGGTGAGATCGGCTTTTTCGCACGTAAAATCTCATTTTTCATTTGCTTGACTTAATAAGATAAAAGCTCATTTTCATCTCGAGAATAAGTTCAAGACTCAATTCAACCTGTAAGACATGGCGAGAATCATAAGAGGATCACTAGAGCAAAACTAGTCACAAGATCCAACAGGATATGATTTGATTCAAATTGCTCATAGATATAAAGCTAGCAAGGCAAAAGCTAAGCCAAACACGAAGAGCCATAAAAGAAGTCTAGCAGACTATCACTTGATATGACAAGGTATAGAAGATGAAATCAAGTCATACAAGGATAATAATCAAAGCTCCACTAATTTTATTATACAATGCAAGACAAATGAATTGAAACATGCATTATGATACAATGAATGCAAAAGAGCAACTTCCCCTCAAACAGCCCAATAGGACTAATAACCCTAACTCTCCCATAGCAAAGAAACACGAAGAGTCAAGAGCCTTAGTGAAAATATCTGCAAGCTGTTGCTCACACTCTACAAAGTGAAGCACAACATCACCTTTCTCAACATGGTCTCTCAGAAAATGAAATCGAATGTCAATGTGTTTAGTCCTGGAATGTTGCACTGGGTTTTTGGCAATATTAATTGCAGAAGTGTTGTCACAGAAAAGAGGAACACTTCCCAAAGATAACCCATAGTCCCGCAGCGTGGATAAAATCCAGAGAACATGAGAGCGACCATCGCGGCTACATACTCGGCCTCGGTAGATGGCAACAGTAAGACTATTTTCTAGAAGACCAAGAAACAAGAGATGTGCCCAAGAAATGACAAGTGCCAGAAGTACTCTTCCTATCAACTCTACACCCGGCGAAATCAGCATCAGAAAATGCTCGAATTGAAAGAGCCGAAGAAGAAGAATACCAGAGTCCAAAGTCAAGCGTATCTTGAAGATACATGAATATGCGACGTACTGCTTGACGATGAGAAGCACGAGGAAGCCTGAAAGCGAGCGCCACGCACATACGGCGAATTGTATGTCCTACCTCGACACTGTAAGATAGAGGAGGAGCCAATCATCTGCGGTACTCTTCCGGTCCACGGACTCTCCATCCTCATCGTGGTCCAAAGACGGTGGTTGTAGCAATGGGAGTAGACATTGGCCTCTCGCTTCCCATATTGAAGCGCCAAGAAGGTCCTTTGTATACTTACTCGTGAGCGAAGGTGCCTTCTTTCATTGCTTGATTTGAAGACCAAGGAAGAATGTTAGCTCTCCCATCATGCTCATCTCAAACTCCTTTGCTCATCGAATCAAAATCTAGACACCAAAGCATGAGAAGAACCACCAAAATAATATCATCCACATAAATCAACCAAGAAGAAATCACCGCCATGCACGAGAGTGAACAAGGTTTTATCAACCATTCCCATTTTGAAATCATTTTCAAGCAAGAAACTCTTAAGCTGTCATACCAAGCTCTAGGAGCTTGTTTCAATCCATCTGGCTTTAGAGAGTTTAAAACATGGTTTGGGAATTTTGATTTTCAAAACCAGGAGGTTGCTTGACAAAGACCTCTTCTTCTATGAAACCATTCAAGAAAGCACTTTTAACATCCATTTGAAAAAGCTTGAAACCCTTGGATGTTGCAAATGCTAAAAGAATGCGAATGGCCTCCAATCTAGCTCTTTGGAGCAAAGGTCTCCTCAAAGTCTAAGCCCTCTACACAGGAATAACCTTGAGCTACAAGTCTAGCCTTATTGCGAACAACCAATCCATCCTCACTTTGCTTATTTTTAAAACCCATTTTGTTCCAATAACATGAGAATCGGAAGGTCGCTCAACTAAAAACCGGACTTTGTTTCTTTCAAATTTTCAAGCTCTTCATGCATGGCATTGACCCAAGAGGCATCGATAAAGCATGGGTGATATCTCGGGGTTCAAAAGAAGCGACAAAAGCGTAATGTGCATGAGAATCGGAGAAATAAACACAGAGCGAGTGACTCGCTCTTGAAGATCCCCAATCATCCGCTCGGTGGATGTTGTCGCCAGTATGCGAGTGGTGCTCTGGTGCGACGTGGCCTCTACCTCATGAGTTGTGGAGGTAGGAACAGAGCCACTCGGATCGTCGGTGGGGATAGGAGGAGGTCTCCACCAAATCGACGTAGTAGTAGCAAGCTCTCCACCCCTCTCGAGGTAGCCGAGGATGATTTGGTTCTTCATCCTCGAGTCATCATCGGCGAAAATGCTTCCTTGAATTTTAGGAACTGTGTACCAAGCATCGGGTCTAGTACTGTGACTAGCCTCATCAAAAGTGACTTCATGAAGTCTCAACAATTTTGTTAGTGTCAACATTAAAAACACGATAGCCACGAGAATGAGCGGGATATCCAAGAAATATGCCATCAAAACATCTAGACTCAAATTTATCAAGATTGCCATGTTTAAGAATGAAGCACTTGCAACCAAAAATCTTGAAATGAGAGACTTTGGGAGAATGACCAAATCTAAGCTCATAAGAAGTCTTTCCAACCACGATCTCAAGAAAACCTCGTTGGAAATATAACAAGCGAGAGAGATCGCCTCATTAAAATCTCCTAGGAGTAGAATGCTCATCTAGCATGGTCCGAGCCATCTCTACAAGGGTTCTGTTCTTCCTTTCTACAACACCATTCTGTGAGGAACTCTAGGAGAAGAAAACGATGCTCAATTCCCTATCGGTCAAGAAGGTAGAAAAGAAGAATTCTTGAACTCATCCCATTGTCACTCTTAATGGCTCTCAAAGCTCGGGTATATCAACAAAGAATTCTAAGGACCAAATCTCTAAAGAATCCAAATGCTTCGTCCTTAGAAGCAAGAAAATAAACCCATGAATACCGGAGTAATCATCCACAACCACCAAAGACATACCATTTCCCACCAAATGATGAACTCTAGAAGGACCAATCAGATCTAAGTGAAGAAGTCATCCCGGTCCATCACCATTACCAAAGTAAGAGGTGGGTGGAAGCAGGACACCATCTTACCATGTCTACAGGGTGAGCACACAAGATCTCTAACACCTTGACCTAGGCAAACCTCTAATCAAGTCCTTGCAACCGACTCTAGACAAATGATCAAAACCTATATGCCCAAGTCTACGATGCCACAAAACAAGGTCATGAGAATCGAGGCTACAAGACACCTAGGATCGAAATCAAGAAATCTTGAAATTTGCACGTAAGATCTTCTCAAATCTGGAGATCTCAAAACAAGCTCACCCGAGGAATCTAGAACTCTGACTCACCTCTCTTAAACCTCACTTCTAGACCCTCATCAAGTAGCCGGATAGAAGATTATACCTCGACTTACTTACCAAAGCGGCGTCTTTTAGCATGAACTTGTCGTTGACGCAAGCAGTGCCCTTTGCGATCACGGTCCGTGAGAAGCATCCCCAAATGTAATCAATTCATTGCGGATGCGTGTGTGAGGAGGAGAACCATCTAGAATCTCCAACATATGTCGAGAACACCGAGTCAACAAGCCATATGTCCTCCTTCCTCGCACGACGGACCTAAAAGCACAATCGAAAACATCCGTGCCTCGATCTTGGGTTAGTGATAAATGATCGAGGAATCCAAAGATCGAGAGGCACGATGTCTAGGAGCAGCGAGAGAAATAGCGAAACATGATCGGGAATAAAATCATAAGGATGCACATGAGAACCACCTAGACCTCTCCAAACGATCTACCAAAAGATCGATACTCCCCTGTCTAGGTGCTACCCGTGTCTCTCCTCACGATGTCCTAATCCAACACGCCCTAGACCCACCAAAAGAGTCTACAAAGTTCTCTACAAATCTAGGCCTATGTGTGGTGCGATAAGCAGTGCCTAGCTCTAGAGACTACAAATGGAGAAGGACTCCTCTAATGGATCTTAGGGCGCTCATCCTCTCTTTTCTCTCAAGCTTTGCTCTCGGAGTAGAACTCAACAAGATGGCCTTCTTTCTTGCGGAAGGTGCAATGGTCTCGGACCTTTTGAGAGGTCTCATGCAGAATGAGTGAAAGCACCTTTCTTGCGAGAAAGAGTTTGAGCAAAACCAATGGTTTGAAAACAACCCGATGGCTTAGGAGGTTCTAGCTCAAACAAACCATTCTTCACAACTCTAGCAATCCTAGGTGGGTTTTTCTTGGAATGCTCTAGGGATTGAAACCTAGACCACTATTTTTCACACTCACTTTGGATTGATCAAGAATCATGTTGAGTTTCTTTTCCCACTTGAAAACTTCTCAAGAGTCACCTTGAGGTAATCATTCTCTTTCATTAAACCCTCACATCTAGTGCACTTGCTAGACTTGATTACCTCATTGCTCTTACTCTTAAGAAGGGCCACTTCCACCTTGAAGGCCTCACAAGACACACAATAGGATTCTCTAATCCTATTCAACTGCTCCTTAAATTTGACTCTAAATGCCTCTGAATCTGATTAATCATGGTTTCAACTTGACATTTAAAGCACAAGAGTTAGAATCAATAACTTTCTTAGAAGCAGTAAAAGACATGGATCTTTCAATTTTAGCCTTTTCTTCAAGGGTCTTGTTTAAGGCTTCAATCTCAATTGTAAGCTTGGGACAATTTTCACAAGATGCAACTCTAGAGTAAACTAGCATTTCTTTCATCTCTTGCATCTTAATCTTATTATTCTTACAATGAGAGCATGTGTGACTAGCATCAAATTTTTGCAATTCTTTTAAGGAGCTATCCAGTTTTAATTCAAGCAAAGCACAATTTGAGCAAGTTAAAGGGATAGCTTCCATGGCAGTCACATCAAGTGAAATGGCATCTAAGCAAGCAGAACTAGACTTGAGAGATTCTAGTTCATCGAGAGCATCTTTAAGTTGATTAGTGATGAGGAATGGGCGATTTCAAGCTTGTCAAGTCATTAAGCAAGCTAGTGCGATTCACAAATATCATCGATTAATAGATTTTAGCCTAACAACTTCTAGGTTCAAATTATCAATCATAATATCACGCTTCTTAATCATTTTTACTTGCTTATGCAATTTCGCTCATTAAGCACCAACGCCCTTTTCATGTCGGCAATAGAAGGGCATACCTCATCGATCACTAAAAGGATCCTCATTGTTGGAGGAGTCATTTGTCGTGGTGTTCTTGGCCATGAAACACATGCCGGTGAAGTCATGCGCCTTCTTCTTGCCACGAGTCACTCTCGTCGTCCTCTTCCGAGTCCACATCGCTCATATTTACATTCTCAAGAGCGGCAGGACCGGTGACAAACTTTCGATAGTTTGTCTTCTTGGGTTTAGCATCCTCTCCGGGGATGTCTTCGTGTCTCCTTCTCCTCCTTGCCCTTTAGCTTGGGGCACTGGAGCGAATGTGGTTTGGCTCACCACATTGAAGCACGTGATAGGTCCACTTCTCCTCCTATTCCTCACCTTGTTATACGCTCTTGTGAATTTGGTGGAAAGGAGGGCTAAGTCATCCTCGGGCAATTTCTCAAGTTGCTCATCGCTTAAAGAATGTAAAGCAGATAATGAAAAACCAGATGAGCTACAATCACTAGAATCAGAAGAACAACCCTTGGATTTGTCGACCACTAATGCCATCGACTCTGTCTTGGGGAGACGCGAGATAAAATCAATCTCATGCGTCTTCAACCTCGAGTAAAGCTTATCCATGGTAAGCTCACTCATGACAGTGTTGTCATTGATGGAAGTGATCTTCATTCCCCAGACCTTCACATCAAGAGCACCCAGAAGCTGGCGTGCATTCTCAGACTCAGGAAATACCAAGTCAACAGCGCGGAGATCATGAAGAATCTTAGAGAATCTTCCCCACAGCTCATCCAAAGACTCACCAGGCCTTTGCTCGATCTTTGAGTATACTTTCTTGAGCTGGTTCTGTCTCACTTCCTTGATCGCGGTGGACCCTTCATGATAGTCACAAAGAGTCCGCGATCTCGTGAAGCGACCGCAAGTGAGCAACACGCTCAAACTCGGATCGACTAAGGCCTTGGATCAAATAATTCGAGCCTTCTTTGTTGGCCTCCACATCTGGAGTGATCGTATCGTCATCGGCTGGCACGACATAAGGATTTTTCACCTTTAGCCAAATAGCGTGCCCTTGAGCCTCGATATATGCTTGCATACGAGCCTTCCAGTATGCAAAGTCAACTCCTTCAAAAATGTGTGGCTTGGTTGAGTACTTGTCAGTCGCCATGGCTCCAAAGACCGGTTAAGATCTATGAGAAGAGCTAACCGGCTCTGATACCACTTGTAGGACCGGAAAGGCGACTAGGGGGGGTGAATAGGCGCTTTCAAAACTTTCTCGCCTAAATCAAAACCAACACGAACTTTACTCCTTTAGCTATGAAAGCTAAGAAGATCAGTAAGCACACAACGGAAGCCTTGTGTTGGATTTGATAAACCCCTCAACCACACGACACAAACGGAGAAAAGAACTCACTGTTCCTTACTGGGTACTGGCGGTCTGACCGGCTACCACGGGCGGTCGGACCGACGGTCAACCAATGATCGGCCGACAACTAATCGGCGGTCGGACGGTGGATAGCGGTTCGACCCGTAAACCATGATGCGAATACACGGGCGGTCAGACCGCCGTTGAAGGACCGGTCGGACCGGTAGAGTCCAGTACTGAAAAACTCCACCCAAATCCAAAACGAAATTTGATCCAACTTTTGATTCAACCAATAAAACTTGACCAAATTTCGAGCACACCTCCTAATGATATTAGAGACCTATTTCTAGCGACGATCCGTCGATCCACTTGCAGAATCGATCTCTCGAGATTTTACCAAAGAAGTGCACAAACCCTAGAAATATGAAAATCTTGATTCAAGACTTGCTTGTGGGGGGTTGATGATCTAGATGACTCTAGGAGTAATCCCACACATCAAAGCAAGATAAAGTAGGCCAAGAGACCAAGCATGAACCTTTGAATCAAGGAAGCACCAAAATCATCCAAAGGGAGAAGAACACAAAGGAGCAAGCGATCTTTCAATTGAGCATCACAAGATTGTTCGATTACACAAGATGCTTACAAAGCCTCTCCAACAAGGAGGGCAAGAGCTCAACAAGGAGCACACTCCAAACCCTAGTTCTCCTCTCCTCTCCTCCAAACCCTAGAAAAGGAAGAAGGGGCTAAAATGAATGCTTAGAAGGTTTTCCATCTCCCCCCTTCCTATTTATACTAGAGAGCTAGGGTTTCCTTTTTGGACACATGGGACCCACACACAAATAACACTTGAAGCAATCGCCTGCTTCACCACGTGTAGGTTGATCAGCGGTTCTCATCGCGTCGCCAAGCCTCTCTTGTCCGAATCCCATCGGAACCTCCCAGAAACCCGCACCGATATCCGCACCGCCGATCCAACCAAATCACCAACCACCTGCTCGATCCATCTTGTCCATCTCGCACCATGCTTGTGTCACACGACCTCACCCGTATCCCCGATCGTTACGGACCTCGGCTCTCCAAGCGTAGTCCCGATCCACTCACCGTTGACGTCGTTGACTGCAAGCCACCGCGACAATAGACAAACAAACCGTTTCCGAACAAGTTCTTCACAACTTGACCCACGTTAGTTCCGAATGCAATATACAACAATAAAGCATTGAAGTTCATATAATAACACAATCAAAACCAACTCAATGCAACACTTGGCTAACCTTCAAGCCATTGCCGGTCCGATCCCACGTGGCGGTCCGACCGATTTCATCTTGGCCGGACCGCTCCCACAACAGCGGTCGGACCGTCCAAAGGACTTAGCCAAATTTTCAACTCAAAATTCAAACCTTCGGAATTTTCAAGCGAATAGAACTTTTGACTGGAGCTCCAAAATGATGGGACCACATCCGTGAGACTCCCTCACTTGCCTACACAACCTATTTTTGGCTCGGCTCAAAACCCATTTCCATTTTATGGTCGGACCGCCACCATGGCCGGTCGGACTCCTCCACGGGCGGTCTGACCGCCCGACACCACCGGTCAGACCGCCTGTGGTCTGACAGCTTTGGAGCAAACCCGAAAACGCGAGATTTTGCAAACCAACAACGCCATTGCCAATTGACTCATCATCCTGAGATCGTGCACATATCCTCACGATATCCACAATAAGGTCTGTATGTCTGTGGGTTTTATCGACTATAAGGTGATCGTGATTCGACTTTGTCGTAACACTCTACGACCATAGGATAGTCGTAAACTAAGATCGTCGTAATCTTCTCTGGTCGTTGCAGCTATCAGCGACTAGGTGTATATTCAAGGGCTATTTAGAATACCTTTATCTGTAATGAATATTATAGATAAACAATTTCATTAATCGAGGATTATTGAATCGTTTTCAACTTTCTAAACTTTATATTAGTATAAACTAGTTAAATTGATCATGCAATTAGATACTGCAATAAATAAATTTATATTGAAAATAAAATTGTATTTGACTTATGTTTGTATTTGCTACAACTATAATAGTTTTAGTGTCTGATTAATCTACATTGTTATTGTATGGATACACCGAATAAGTGATATATTATTTTCTTTTCCCTTATATTAGTATGATAATTTCTAGCCCTGGGAGCCAATGTGCTGGCTCCTTTTAGCATCATCTTAATAATGTACAAAAATAGATTATTAGTATTTTATGAAGTTCTTATATATTAAACCTTAAGTATGAAACCAAAAGCTCCAACAGCATTTTCTTCACAATCTTTCTCCCCCTTTGACAATGAATTCATCAAGATGCATGAGAGAGAAGGAGCATGAAGGAATGACTTTATTTTTGAAGTTAGTAAAAAGGAGCCATGACTATTATACATGAAGACAGTACAAGTATTATACCAAGCCATATAAAGAGTAGACGTTATATTCAATCATGACAGAACATGTACTGCAAAGCTAGAAACAAGATAGCAGCAATCTGAGATTAACAGAATTAAAATCATGAAGAGTTGCTCAATATCATAGATTCACTCAAGGCAACCAAAAATGAGTCAAGCCATGTCTATAAGTAAAAAGAGACTCAAAACAAGAATTGAGGCATTTTGAGCATTAAGAAACTTCTTTTGAAGCAAAGCTCAAGCACTTAGCCCTTTTTGGGCAAATTTTCTTTTTCTCTCTTTTTTTGTTTTGCTGTGCTAGATCTCAAGCCTTGCCGCGACCATCTCAAGCGATAAGCTTAAAAGAATGATCTAGGTCATCCAAAACTCCCCCTGAGTTCATGCCTAGTGCAATGGCAAGCCGTCTCATGAGAAAGGATTGGTGAGATCAGTTTTTTCGCACAGAAAATCTCATTTTTCATTTGCTTGACTTAATAAGATAAAAAGCTCATTTTTCATCTCAGAATAAGTTCAAGACTCAATTCAACCTGTAAGACATGGCGAGAATCATAAGAGGATCACTAGAGCAAAACTAGTCACAAGATCCAACAGGACATGATTTGATTCAAATTGCTCACAGATATAAAGCTAGCAAGGCAAAATCTAAGCCAAACACGAAGAGCCATAAAAGAAGTCTAGCAGACTATCACTTGATATGACAAGGTATAGAAGATGAAATCAAGTCATACAAGGATAATAATCAAAGCTCCACTAATTTTATTATACAATGCAAGACAAATGAATTGAAACATGTATTATGATACAATGAATGCAAAAAGAGCAACTTCCCCCTCAGAACAGCCCAATAGGACTAATAACCGCTAACTCTCCCCGCAAAGCAGCGAAACACGAAGAGTCAAGAGCCTTAGTGAAAATATCTGCAAGCTGTTGCTCACACTCTACAAAGTGAAGCACAACATCACCTTTCTCAACATGGTCTCTCAGAAAATGAAATCGAATGTCAATGTGTTTAGTCCTGGAATGTTGCACTGGGTTTTTGGCAATATTAATTGCAGAAGTGTTGTCACAGAAAAGAGGAACACTTCCCAAAGATAACCCATAGTCCCGCAGCGTGGATAAAATCCAGAGAACCTGAGAGCAGCCACTGGCGGCAGCTACATACTCGGCCTCACCATGATCGTACAATGTAAGACATTTTCTAGAAGACCAAGAAACAAGAGATGTGCCCAAGAAATGACAAGTGCCGAAGTACTCTTCCTATCAACTCTACACCGTGAAATCAAGCATCGAAAATGCTCGAATTTAAAGAGCCAAGAAGAAGAATACCGAGTCCAAAGTCAAGCGTATCTTGAAGATACTGAATATGCGACGTCATCGCTTGACGATGAGAAGCACGAGGAAGCTCGAAGCGGCGCACGACATACGGCGAATTGTATGTCCGGCCTCGACATTTGTAAGATAGAGGAGGAGCCAATCATATCTGCGGTACTCTTCCGGTCCACGGACTCTCCATCCTCATCGTGGTCCAAAGACGGTGGTTGTAGTAATGGGAGTAGACATTGGCCTATCGCTTCCCATATTGAAGCGCCGAAGAAGATCCTTTGTATACTTACTCTGGTGAACGAAGGTGCCTTCTTTCAGTTGCTTGATTTGAAGACCAAGGAAGAATGTTAGCTCTCCCATCATGCTCATCTCAAACTCACTGCTCATCGAATCTGAAAATCTAGACACCAAAGCATGAGAAGAACCACCGAAAATAATATCATCCACATAAATCTGAACCAGCAAGAAATCACTGCCATGCCTGAGAGTGAACAAGGTTTTATCAACCATTCCCATTTTGAAATCATTTTCAAGCAAGAAACTCTTAAGCCTGTCATACCAAGCTCTAGGAGCTTGTTTCAATCCATATAGGGCTTTAGAGAGTTTAAAAACATGGTTTGAGAATTTTTGATTTTCAAAACCAGGAGGTTGCTTGACAAAGACCTCTTCTTCTATGAAACCATTCAAGAAAGCACTTTTAACATCCATTTGAAAAAGCTTAAAACCCTTGGATGTTGCAAATGCTAAAAGAATACGAATGGCCTCCAATCTAGCTACTGGAGCAAAGGTCTCCTCAAAGTCTAAGCCCTCTACCTGGGAATAACCTTGAGCTACAAGTCTAGCCTTATTGCGAACAACCAATCCATCCTCACTTTGCTTATTTTTAAAAACTCATTTTGTTCCAATAACATGAGAATCGGAAGGTCGCTCAACTAAAAACTGACTTTGTTTCTTTCAAATTTTCAAGCTCTTCATGCATGGCATTGACCCAAGAGGCATCAGATAAAGCATGGGTGATATCTCGGGGTTCAAAAGAAGCGACAAAAGCAGAATGTGCATGAGAATCAGGAGAAATAAACCTGGAGCGAGTGACTCGCTCTTGAAGATCCCCAATCATCTGCTCAGGTGGATGTTGTCGCTGTATGCGAAGTGGTGCTCCTGGTGCAGACGTGGCCTCTACCTCATGAGTTGTGGAGGTAGGAGCAGGCCACTCGGATCGTCGGTGGGGATAGGAGGAGGTCGCTCACCAAACCGACGTAGTAGTAGCGAGCTCTCCACCCTCTCGAGGTAGCGGAGGATGATTTGGTTCTTCATCCTCGAGTCATCATCGACTTTAAAATGCTTCCTTGAGTTTTAGGAACTGTGTACACAAGCATCGGGTCTAGTACTGTGACTAGCCTCATCAAAAGTGACTTCGCAAGTCTCAACAATTTTGTTAGTGTCAACATTAAAAACACGATAGCCACGAGAATGAGCAGGATATCCAAGAAATATGCCATCAAAACATCTAGACTCAAATTTATCAAGATTGCCATGTTTAAGAATGAAGCACTTGCAACCAAAAATCTTGAAGTGAGAGACTTTGGGAGAATGACCAAATCTAAGCTCATAAGAAGTCTTTCCAACCACAGATCTCAAGAAAACCACATTGGAAATATAACAAGCGATGAGATCGCCTCATTAAAATCTCCTAGGAGTAGAATGCTCATCTAACATGGTCCGAGCCATCTCTACAAGGGTTCTGTTCTTCCTTTCTACAACACCATTCTGCTGAGGAACTCTAGGAGAAGAAAACTGATGCTCAATTCCCCTATCAGTGCAGAAGGTAGAAAAAGAAGAATTCTTGAACTCTGTCCCATTGTCACTCGAACTACCGAACCGCACACGGGCGCACCACACGAAAGGGGGAAGGGGAAGAGCCGGCTGCCTCGCAAAAGCCGCCAGCCCTGCCATATGCCCGCACGCACCGACAAAGCCGTCCGCTCGGCCGGTCTGCCGAGCCGCCTATCGCCGACCCGCCATGTGCCCGCACGCCCGCAGAGGCCGCCGCCAGCGCTCGATGCCTCGACTGCGCAGCCGCACGGCAGCATTGCCGAAAGGGGAAGAGGAGGAGATGGCATGGACACGTAAACTCCGACCGACCACCCGTGGCGGTGCCACCACCGCACGACCTCCTCTCAGGACGCCAAGCTCGAAGACGCGGCGGGCGCTTGAGCACCACCGACGAAGGCCTTCGCGGCCGCAGCGGCGGAGGCCTGGCTGAGCTCCACTGGGGCGCGGTGGCTCCCATGAAGGGAGCCACCGCCACCCGAGCGAAGAACAGGGGGTAGGGAAACCCTACCCCCGGACACCCCCCCGGGGGGTTCTTAAGCCAAGTGTAATGGGCGAGCAAAAGAAAAAATTGAAAAAATGCAGACTTTGCGAAAATACCCCTCGAAATTTTGTAAATTATGAGATTTTTTAGTGAATAAGTTAATTTTGTGAAAAATGCCCTCAAAAGTCTAAAAATTACGTGAATACTTTCTCAGAACTGAAATTTTTGCATTTTAGCCCCTAAAAATTGCAGAATTCACTGAAAATTCATGTTCCAACTGAAAAGGGCCTCGTGAATTCTTTTTTTTCATTTAAAGCATGTTTAACTTTGTTATTGTTGCTTCCATGCTATTTATGTACTTTATTTACTGTTTTTATTATTTGTGATTATTTATATTACTTTTAATCACTTAAAATAGCAGTAAATCATGAAGAATGCATAGAAAAATACGAAAATATTATAAGAATTTTTGCAACTATTTTATGAAAGTTACCAGCAATAATCTTATGCACTCTTTGCATGAATATGCAGATGACTGGCATTACGAACCGGGAGTTCGAAGAGCTGGCCCAGAATGACCACAATTATCTGACTTGGGCATCAGATGTCGAGATTGTACTTGGAGCAACGAAGCTTCGTGCTGCTATTGGACTTGGCACCCTGAAGGACGCCACTCCAATGCTGAGGAGAATGATCAAGCACTTCATTTCCTCAGACACCATCTCTGCCTAACGCTCAAGAATGAGTACATGGTAGAAAAGAATGCACTAACTTTATGGACCGCACTGAAGAAGTGGTTCGAGAAGCTGAAGTACACCATCCTTCCTCGTGCAGGGCTGGATTGGAACCGACTGCGTTTTGACGACTACAAGACCGTGGGAGAGTATAATTCTGTATTGCACATAATTTGTACAAGTCTTCAACTCTGTGGTAAGATAACCACAGACGAGCAAAAGATAGAAAAACTCTCTACCTTCCACCCCAACGCGTGCAATCCGCACACAACTACCGACAGGATGGCTACAAGGAGTATGCCGAACTGATCGATATCATGCAAGTTGCGGAAGTTCAAGATGACGTTCTCCGAAAGAACTACATCTCACAGCCACCAAGTAGCAAAGTTGGCCATGAAGTCAACGCAAGCAGCTACAAGGTGAGAAAGCCTACTCAGCAGAAAGAGGCGGGAAGGGTAAGGTCATGGGTCGCAAAACCAAGCAGACTACCCAAGCCAAGAAGGGTGGACAAAAGAAGCGCAACGAGAAGCCCTATGGTCAGCAGGACCAAACTTGCTACAAATGTGGCACTGGGAGTCATTGGTCACGTGTTTGCCATGAGCCGCAGCACGTGATCGATGCGTTCAAGGCCAAGAAGAAGGGCAAAGGACAGCATGCGGCACACCTCGCCATGGCAGGCACAGAGGATCCACAATCATGGGATGCACCCATGGATGTGGACAGCCATATAGCAGCCCCCATCACACCTTCTTTGGACATCGCAGCAGCAGCTGCTGTAGTTGCCAACGAAGAGCAAATGGATGTAGCACAGATCCAGGCAGAAGTATCTTCATACTTCGCTGGTTCAATCTAGTGCACGCATTGCACTTAGTTTTATAGTCATTTGCAGTTTTGGTTGTAATAGAACATTAATTTTGCATAATGGTTGTAAGCTCTAGGAGAGCAAAGAAATAAATTCTTATTATGAGTCCCGCACGTCTTTTTCCCGTATTAATAATAGCAAATTATGTTATGTTTTGAAGTATTTTATATGTATAGTTTCTTGCTACCCTATATTAATAAATACTTTATATGTATATCAGAACGCGTGTGGCACTCTATGGAGGAAGTGTGCTTAGCAGACAGTGGCACAACGAATACCATATTAAGAGAGACAAAAAATTTACAGTCGATCAACAAGAATGCTGGTAGTCTTACGACAATCGCAGGCAGTGATACTTGTGTAATAGGCTCAAGAAGAGCCAAAATTATACTCTCGATGGGCACAACATTGGTAATTGAAGAAACCTTGTTGTACCCAGAATCGACTAGGACTCTCTTAAGCTTTAAATATATTCGCGCTAGCGGTCTCCACGTAGAGACTGAAGAAGAGTATGGTAAGGAATACCTACTCATTACAAAGCGCGAGGAAAATAGAAAAAGGGTATTAGAAAGACTTCCTTCATATGAATCTGGGCTATACTACACTCATATTAAGGCATCTGCAGCCTATACTGTCCTGAAAATGACTTTTAGAAGCTCTAAACTTTTCTGTCTTTGGCATGATAGATTAGACCACCCCGGTCTTAGAATAATGAGAAATATAATTACTAATTCTCAGGGACATAATATCAATGTAAATAATTTTCTGAATCCAGAAGATTTCGTGTGCCCTGCATGTGCCACTGGGAAAATGATTACTAGACCCTCTACTCTGAAAGTAAAAGATGAAATCCCTGCATCCCTAGACCGTATACAAGGAGACATTTACGGTCCTATACAGCCCCTATCAGGGCCATTTAGGTACTTTATGGTGCTCATCGATGCTTCCTCGAAATGGTCGCATGTATGCTTATTGTCTACGAGAAACCACACTTTTGCAAAGCTGATCTCGCAGATAATTAAGATTAAGAATAATTTCCTTGATCATCATGTGAAGTCCATCAGGATGGACAACGCCGGAGAATTTACTTCAAAGGTATTTGATGATTATTGTATGGCAATGAGAATTACCGTTGAGCATTATGTACCACATGTCCACACCCAGAATGGACTAGCAGTTGTATTAATTAAAAGAATTAAATTTATTGCCCGACCGCTCTTGCAGAATTGTAATTTACCAACTATGTGTTGGGGACACGCAGTCCTACACGCAGCAACTCCCATCAATTTTTGACCATCAGCATCTAACATCCATTCACCTATGCAACTAGCGTAAGGGTCAACACCGAAAATCTCCCATCTTCAAAGGTTTGGTTGCAAGGTTTATATACCTATACCACCACCGCAGCGAACTGCAATGGGTCCTCTCCAAAAGTCTGGGATATACGTTGGTTATGAGACAACATCCATAATCAGATAACTGGACCCCATGACTGGAGATTTGTATACAGCCCGCTTCGCTGACAGCATATTCGATGAGGATAGTTTCCCGTCATTAGGGGGAGGAAATCAACCCCTTGATGAAAAATGTCAGAAACTGACGTGGTAAGCCACGGAAATCATGCACATGATCCGCACACTAGTGAAACAAATAGAGAAGTCCAAAAGATAATTGATTTGCAAGCATTAGCGAATCAATTGCCTAGCCACTTTAATGATTTGAAAAGCGTGACCAAGTCGCATGTGCCTGCACGCAATGCGCCGGAGAAGGTTGAAATACCAAAGAAAATTGATGGTATCCCTAATCCTGTTCAGAGGCCTCAGAATAAAAGGAGGAGAACTCCGACCCCTCGAATCCCAAGTAACTAGGGACGCTTGGCGAAAAAGGATAAGAAGTATTTGACACAGCAAATCACTGAAGTTCCCCACAACAAGAACGGGAGCCAATTGAGACCTGGCACCGGTATGGAACCTTCAGCAAAAGGCATACCAGATTTGAATATTCCCACGGAGGGAGACATCAGCATGGATGTGTACACACACATCGGAGCTGAAAAATTAAATGGACTTGCCCCCGTAATTGAAAGCAGCGGTAAGCAAGTAGAAGCATTAGAAGTATTGCCCCATGAAGAAATAACTATAAATTATGTGACCACGGGAGAATATATGAATAGAACAATAGCCAATGTCGACATTTATTTTGCAAAAAAAATTGCCACAATCATCGATCTTGATCCAGAGCCTGCATCGCTCGCTGAATGTAAGAAAAGATCAGATTGGAAAGATTGGAAGATGGCAATAGAAGAAGAATTATTATCTCTGAATAAAAGAGAGGTATTTGGGTCTGTAAGCCGCACGCCTCCCCATGTGCACCCAATAGGGCATAAATGAGTATTTGTTCGAAAGAGAAATGAAAACAATGAAGTTGTAAGACAAAAAGCAAGGCTTGTTGCACAAGGTTTCACTCAACGACCAGGAGTCGATTATGAAGAAACTTATTCCCCGGTCATGGGCGGAACTACCTTTAGATACTTAATCTCAATGTAGTAAACTTGAATTTGGAAATAAAATTGATGGATGTGATAACTGCATACCTTTATAGGGAACTTGGATTCGGACATTTACATGAAGGCACCGGAAGGCATCCCTGTCCCGAACCTAGACAGAGCAAATAGAAATATATACAGTGTCCAACTCAATAAGTCACTGTATGGATTGAAGCAATCAGGTAGAATGTGGTATAATCGCTTAAGCGACTTTATCTGCAAGAAAGGCTACACGAACAGTTAGGATTGTCTCTGTGTTTTTATACGACGATCCCAGGATGTATTCTGTATAATCTCAGTGTATGTAGATGATCTGAATATCATCGGGACCATGGAAGATATTAAGAAAGCAAGCTCTTACCTGGAGTCAGAGTTCGAAATGAAAGACTTGGGTAAAACCAAATACTGCCTAGGCCTGCAGTTTAGCATACCCCTGAAGGGATTCTAGTACATCAATCAATCTACACTCAAAAAGTATTGGAAAGGTTCGACTTTGAAAAGACATATCCTTTGAAAGTGCCGATGGTCGGGAGATCCTTGCAGCAAGACAAGGACCCGTACAGACCTAAAGAAGAGGGGAAGTTCTAGGACCAGAATTCCCGTACCTAAATGCAGTAGGAGCACTCATGTATCTAGCAAACTGTACTAGACCGGACATTGCATTTGTAGTAAACCTGCTAGCAAGGTACAGTGCAGAACCCACCAAAAGGCACTGGTAGAGAATAAAGGACATCTTCTGATACCTTCAAGGAAGTAAAGATCTTGGTCTATTCTACAGAAAGAACCAAGACCTAACTATGACTAGCTACGCAGATCTTTGGGTACTGTCGGACACACACACGCCTAAGTCGCATAAGCAGCTATGTATTCCTATATGGTGGAACTGCAATTTTATGGAAATCGTCTAAGCAAAGTCTTGTATCTACTTCGACGAACCACTCAGAAATCATAGCACTGTACGAAGCCTCACGGGAATTTTTTTGGTTTCGACGGATGATTCACCACATCCAGTAGTCATGTGGATTGAATACCGCGTAAACCCTCACTATTATCTATGAAGATAATGCAGTTTGTGTTGCACAAGTGCAAATGGGTTATGTGAAGAGTCCTCTCACTAAGCATATCAACCCCAAGTTCTTCTATGCTCACGAATTACAAAATATGGACGAAATTAAAGTACTGCATACTAAGTCATGTTAAAATCTAGCAGATTTATTCACCACATCCAGCAGTCATGTGGATTGAATACCGCGTAAACCCTCACTATTATCTATGAAGATAATGCAGTTTGTGTTGCACAAGTGCAAACGGGTTATGTGAAGAGTCCTCTCACTAAGCATATCAACCCCAAGTTCTTCTATGCTCACTAATTACAAAAGATGGACGAAATTAAAGTACTGCATACTAAGTCATGTTAAAATCTAGCAGATTTATTCACTAAGTCACTTCCAGCATCTAACTTTCAAAGATGGATATGTGGAATTGGAATGATGAGATTTAGAGAAGTGCATAATTCAGGGGAGAATCTTTACGAACTATTTATTAAAACTTGATCACGAAGATCGAGTACCCAAAGAATAAATCCTAGAGATTAAATGAAATTGGGTGGATTGTACTCTTTTTCCCTTGACGAGTTTTTCTGAAGTTTCTCAGCTAAAATTTTTAATGAGGCAATTCGTGCAACGTAATAGAGCATATGTCATGTACTCTTTCTCCAAATTTTTCCCACTGGGTTTTTATGGAGTTTTTACGAGGCATGTACATGTAAGAATGGGTGCCCAAGGGGGAGTGTTAAAAAATTTTGGACCCGGCCCGTTAGCCAGCCCATATATGGGCAGCCCATTGGAAACCCTAGGAGGTCAAGAGGCTATAAAAGGAGATGGACCTCCAACTTTTGTAACACGATTCTAAGAAGCAATAAAGCGAAGCCTGAAGTCCTCTCATATCTATGTGTTCAATCTATTGCTGTGTTCTTATGTTCTTGATTCGTTCTTACGTTTTTGAATATTGTTTACGAGGTAATTGCTCAAACTGACTCGCCAGCGACGATTACTCAACAAAATGTATCATGGACTTGTTTTATGTCGGTTTTCCTGGTTTTTGAAACCATGGTATAGACCGCTCAAAATTAATAATTAATAACATATGCTAAGAAAAAGAACAAAAGAAGAAAGCGAAACAGGACACCCCCTGTCACACTCAAATATGCTGTTCATACGGTCCATAAGGCTGCCAACGAACTGATCGAAGAAATCAATCACAACGTTCTTGTCCTTTAGCACACGGTAGCTTTCGCTTTAGAGGTGACAAATTAAGGGACCAAAGTTATAAAATTTCGTTCCAGAAGAAAGAAACGTTGTGATTTTATTATATAGAAGCAGAATTTAGGAGACTCGGAGCAAACTTATAGTGTAAAATATATCAAGGTATAATGTGCGGTCTAGGAAATCAGAATTCAAGACTTCAAGATAAATCTAGGCTGACCTCGATGCCCACTACCTTGGTGCTGCCTCAGTAGTTGGTGGCTCGGTGCCTCGTCGTCTCCACATCGTAGCCCCCTGTGATGTGCCTCAGCCCTCGCCCGCACACCGCGTCCACCACAACCTGCGTCGTGCTGCACAGTTTAGCGTGGAGGGGCTGAATATTGGAGTCTGGGGGAATGGAGAATGAAATAGTTAGAGATTTAGAGAATTAGAGCTACCTAGTTTTGTGTATTTCATTGACTTAGGCTGCAGGTTCCCCGTGTGTATCCACCACCACCGTCGCCTCCGCCCAGCAGACCGCCTCCCGCCGAAGCTGCCACAAAAGCGGGCTGCTTCCACCACCACACGGATTCTAACAAAGATTTATATTTGCACATGCGGGTGGTAACAAAATAGCATAGCCAACTTCGAACAAGTATATGGTCCACCCATCAATAACGGATGTGTGAAACCAACGGATCCTTGATTATGCCACCACGTTTCAAATTCTTGAGCCAATAAAAAAAAAACAACATTTAAGTACGCGCTTGATAGTGAGTGCGAAAGAACGACCTCTTCCACCATTTGTTTTCTACGAGACTAGCTACCATGATTAAAGAGGCTGTAAGACCAAGAAATTAGTACAAGGAAACGTCGATGATATCCCTGTAAACAATAGAAAGAATAAATAATTAGTGTTAACCTGCGAATGTTTGAGATAAAAGAAGATAAATGGAAATGAGATCAGTTAAATATCATTACAGTCACATTCCGCATCTTTTTATTTCGAAACAAGGTTATATTTTCAAACAGGAAGTATGATACAAAACTACCTAATGTTTTTAAGTCATATGATCATTTTGAAGCACTATGTCCTTCAATCACATCATGGGGAAACTTCAACGAGCCAAGTTCTGACTAGCTCAGTCAATGGTCCGGCGCAGGATCCGACCGCGCAACCCGTCAGTGGTCCCTTTTTCCGTTTTTCGTGCTGCAGCAAAGACTCCTCTAATCGAGGAGAAATTTATTTGCAAAAGAACCAACAATTATTATCATTCAGAAAGTAAAAATAATACTAACTATCATGCTCTATTCGGTTTGATTGATATATCACTTTAACTCGATGCAAAAAAGGGGTAAATTATGTTGTGAATCTTACTGTTTTCCAACATGCATATTTGGGTTACCAAACTCTTCTAAATGGGTCACTGCAACTACCGCCAATGCTAACCATTTTTTTTTACGTTTCTCCAATGCTATTACCAATAAGCAATTAATGGAAGCGTATGAAGGAAAAAAACTGCAATGCCAAATTAAAACGATAAGTATTTGCAAAACAAAAACATCTATCTGTAATATTATTAAAACAAAGGTAAAAGGGGCAACTACATTCCCTTTTAAGGGCTAGAAATTTCAATATTAATCGGACAAAAAAGAGAAAGATCTACATCATCGATTTTTTGTGGATCTAGATTATAACGGTGCAGATTAACCACATATGAAAGAGAGCTATTACAATTGGAATACAACTATATGTCCATCTTGAGCAATATAACTGCATAACAAGTACAACTATATGTTTTGATATAGACACATTTAATGTAGTATCTAGTAGCACAATTGTGAGGGAGATTCCGGCTAGTTTTTTCTTGTTCTAAAATGACCGTAAATTTGGATGGGAGGGCGTAACAACCATACTGACCTAATTTAAATAGGAAAGGCAATGTAAGAAAAAAAATAGTTAGATATGTGCTGGTATTTTCCTATTTTAGGATAATAATACTCTCTCTAAGTTGAAAAGACGGCTTGTCCGGCAACATGTGCAGTCAAATTATCATAAATTTGGCCAAATATATTAGTGTGAATATTTGGATTTAACATATGGTTGTAGAATCTAGTTGTCAAAGTTATTTGTGTTCACTTTCAAAATTAGATATATACTTCATCTTTTTGGCTAGACGAAGGAATTCACATGCTCTTTGAAGGTCACAACAGAAATAATATATTATATTTTTAAAAATTAAATTAATTAATCAGGCTCTACGTCACAACTTAACTTAGCAAGTAGCTGTAACACCCCAGTCCAACACTGAGCCCAGAATGCCACCTAAAATATTCTCACTAATAATTAAAAATGTATTTACTAATAAATCCAGCAAGCAATTAATGTATAGAATAAAACCCCACAATGGGTCTCATATCAACGATCATAATCATATAAATGCAAAAGATTAACTATTACATCTTGGAACCATGTGCCGAAGAATGCTCAGGTCACACGCGCTGAGAAACGCTCGGGTCACTCGTGTACGAGGGATGCCCAGAAACATTGGTTAGCAACAACTAAGTAACCAATCCATAATTAAAGCAATCAAGTTCCAAAGTCATTAAGCTAGTAATAATCAAGTACACTAATTATCTCTAAATGAAAGTATCATGTCTCTAGGTTCAGTAAAAGCAACTAAGTAAAAATGGTTGTGTGATTGATTATATGTGATGTACATGTGCTACTCCATCCCATGTATGTCACCTTCAACAATCACCTAAATGCAACAACAAAGCAAGAGTAAGTTCAAAACCCAGTAAGTACATAATAGAACAATAATCAAATAGTTTTTCATGATGTTAGACCATTATCATCATGATTCACATTCTCAAATAACATTATCACACTACTACAAAACAGGCTATAGAAGACGCCTCATCACAGACGGTTCTTGGAAACCGTCTGTGATAAAGTAATCACAGACGGTTCCAAGACGAACCGTCTGTGGTATGTCACTATCACAGAGCGGTTCGTGGTTAGAAAATGCATGATGGTTCCGACAGTTCTACCCACGAACCGTGCGTGATACCAAATATCACGCAGCGGTTCGTAGTTAGAACCGTGCGCGAAGTATCACAGACGGTTCTAACCACGAACCGTGCGCGATACCGAAATATCACGAGCGGTTCTAACCACGAGCCGTGCAGTGATGAGATCTCATCACGACGGTTCGTGGTTAGAACCGTCTGTGATTTTAGGTTTTTACCATGGTTTGAATTTACCATTACTCTTCGAATTTACCATGGCTTGGATTTTACCATGGCAACCAATACTGCGTGGTAGGGTTTGGCGACCAATCCTTTGCCTTGTAGTAGGGTTTGGGCGACCAATCTCATGTCGCGGCACATAATCCAATTGCGCGGTAGGGTTTGGGTATTTAGGCGTAATGTGATAGTGTATTTTCACGACGGTTCGTGAATAGAACCGTAACGCTGCAATGGATTGGCTGCCCAAATACCCAAACCCTACGCACGGCAGAGGATTATGTGCCGTACATTTGGGAAAACCCTACCCATGGCGAATTATATGTGTGGCGAGAGGATTATGTCTTGGCGATGATAGATTGGTGCCCAAACCCTCACATGGCGATGGATTGGTGCCAAACCCTACCACGGCAGAGTATTGGTTGCCATGGTAAAATCCAAGCCATGGTAAATTCGAAGAGTAATGGTAAATTCAAATCTCATCACAGACGGTTCGTGGTTAGAACCGTCTGTGATATGTCATCATAGACGGTTTTATACATACTTTGGTTTCATTAGGCGGAAAGCGAAATTTGCACATAATGGCGGGCTCCAAAATCTCTCTATATAATGAGTCATTCATCTCCCCTTTGCCATCTCCATCTCCTCCTTTGCCATTTCTCCTCCTCTGTCATTTCTCCTCTAGCCTCCCTCCCGCGGCCTCCTCCACCTCCTCTACCTGCTTGACCTCGTGCATGCAAGCCTCCCACGACCTCGTCGCCCCCGGCCTCCTCTACTTCGTCACCCCCGGCCTCCTCTACTTCGTCGCCCTGGCCTTCCCTGAGTTCTTCGCCTGCGGCCTCCTCCACCTTGCCCCGGCCTCATCGTCGCCGGCCTCCCATGACCTCGTCACCCCAGCCTCCCACTACCTCACTCTCTATACTCCCCCTTTTGCTCTGTGATGTAGATTACTACCGTGATGTGTTAGTACTCTGAATTGTTTGAGTTGATGCTCTTTGTGATGTGGGTGATGCATGTCGTGTTGTTTTTAGTGCTCTGTGAATGGATTGAGTTGATGCTACTGTGATGCTCTGGCTATTGTGGGAAAGCTAGCGAAATCCGAAAATCAATATCAGATTCATAGAAAATCCGTTTTTGTTTTTTTTTGCCATAGAAAAAACTATCACAGACGGTTCTTTTTTAGAACCGTCTGTGAAAATAGAATATCACTGAGCGGTTCTATTCACGAGCGATGCGTGAAAATACACTATCACAGACGGTTGAAGAATATAACCGCTGATAATCTATTTTCGCGCAGCGGTTCGTGAATAGAACCGTCTGTGCATAGCATTTTCCTGAGCGGTTAAAAAACGTCTGTGATGACCTCGTGTCATCACGGACACAAAAATTCAGACGGTTCAAAAACCGTCTGTGATGATGGTTTAGAACCGTCTGTGATGAGCTTTTCTGTAGTAGTGTCATCTTTCATGTATTCATTTAACATCACCATCTTTTTATGTATGCAAATTCCTGATTATGCTCCATCATCATGATCCATGTCATCATTATGGTAATATCATCATCATCTTCGTATCATTATCATATCATCTTCCTTTTCATGGCATTTAAATAGCTTAACTAAAACATAAATAAATATCATGCCAATAATAATTGTAAAGACAAGTAGCAACCAAACCGATGTCTACTGCTCTACTATGCACTTGTCTTTTAGCCACAGAAACCAGAACAATGCAAAGGTGGCACCGAACTCAAAGTACTCCATAGACATAACCAATATCCACATCAAAAACAAGAAAGAATAGTACATGAACATGAAACAACTCAACATCGCTTCTACGAGCAAACCCGACACAATTAACCACTCTTGACCGGACAACCCACCCGCTCTCCCGATGATCAAACATCCATAATTTTTACTCCTAGACTCAAAACATAGCAAACTCTATATTTTCTGGAATCTACACAAATTTTTTACACTTTACTCACTATGCACATTCTCTTATTATGACATCTAAATCCCTGTTTTTAACTCCGAAGGTCAAACTAAAACATTACAGAACAACATACTTCACAAATTTATATCTATTTTCTACCACATGAAAATTGGCAATCCATACCACTTCTATAAACTATGGAGAAGTATCTAACTAAACCTAGCTATAACCATAATTTAATTCGACTATCTAGTGAACGTAATAAAGCAATATACACAACTGCTGTTAACGACGATGAAATTTTAGACAGCAGCACTCGCAAGGTTTTGCCGTACAACTAACTGAAATAGGGCATCACCAATCTACCTATTCCCGCTATCAATCTACTCAATCCTTCGATTAAACAACAATCCAATAACATAGCGATGATTTCCAGATTGTTACCCCTTGACATCGGACGACGAACGAGATAGGATTGGGAAGCCCTAATCTTTCCTCTTCTACTCCTTTTCCTTCTTTCTTCTCTTCCTTCTTCTTCATCTCCTTCTCCTTCCTGGCTTCTCCTCCTTGCTTTGTTCTCTTGGGCCGGCAGCCTAACAAAGCGTTTTGTCTTTAATTAAATAGGGAATTACAGTAGCAACAAAAAAACTGCTAGTGACGAGAACAAGATTGCTGGTGTGAATTGAGCCCTCGTGGTAAAACCCAGATATTCCGGGATGTAAATGAAAGTAATCGACGAGCACGACAACTAATCTTTTCTTAAGACCTATCATCCAAGGAGGCAACGCTACAAAGCGATCACATCATACATAAGGTCAAATGGTCAACGCAGCGTTGAGCCAGACGTGCACGCTTGTGCATCTCGCCATGTCGTTCTCACCAGCCCAACCTCCTGATATCGACCGGCGTCGTCAATTCACACTCTTCTCAGTCGATCTCTCGTACTAACGCAACTGCTCAATTGATTCTTGCCAATTAAAACAAAAAAAAAGAGAGTGGCTTCGTTGAATACATGAATTGCTAGTGATGCTCAAGTTCACACACAAAATAATGGAACTTCACTTGAGAATAGTTGAATGCTAGCAAGATATAGGCATACAAGAAACACACATGTTTTTGTCAACTATTCGAATACATTGAGTCTCACAAGAATATAAAAAAACTGTTCTTATACAGTACACAAGTCAGGAATGACGTTTCATGTTTCCTTACCATTTTTTTCTTCTATTCATACTTCATATCACATGTTGGACCGTGTAGTCAACTATATATATTTTAAAAATAATGCATCCAATCAAATTTTATGAGTCCAACATTTAAGGGAGGTTTGGAACACATGTAATTCACATGAATCTCGGAATTCCGGCGTTCAGCTTCCTAAACTCTGAAAAAAAATTGAGCAACTAGCGCTTGGACGTACGATGGAAAGCTTCATATTGTACTTTTCGACGCAACATCCGTACACAATATTTGGAACAAAATCAATCCACGTGTGCAACAAAATGCACAGAAGACAAATATAATGACAAGAAATTTTTTGGAATATATCAAATTCTCGCCGAAAATGCATGAAACCGTCAGTATAGAACATAGCTGCATTTTTTAAAACTAGTTCAAATAACATTTGTAAATAACAGTGGAAACATCATAAATAATTATTGCAATATTTTTGGAATAAAGATATAACAATCAAATGGTGAAGGAGTTGCAACAAAATATTTACTCTTATACAACAAATAAAAAATACCATTGAAACAAAAAATACATCTTACCGCAACATTTGATGCAACAACATCGCAATAATAAAAAACACTCTATGCAACATTTCGAACCAACTGTTGCAACAACAATAGCAAACACTTACAACAAAAATCGTACCCAAAGGCTGGAGGCTGAGCCCGGGGGGCACCATAACATGGTCTCCGCTGACGCGCCCCCTGGTGGCAGTGTCATATCTCCCCGTCTCTGCCTCATGCTACTGCTGGTGGAATGGTGCACTAGGCCATGATCGTGGAGAAACCAATGGGGATAGTCGAACATGCGATTGCGCGAAGGATCCATGGTGAAATGCCCAAGGGTCTTTTGAGGCCCGCGTGCTTGATGCGTTGCGGTTGGCCAGCAAGACCGAGATGAGCGAGCGAGGTAGTACCTGGTAGGAGAAGGTGGCCATGCCAAAGACGAAGTCGTCGGGGAAGTCGGTGCGGCTTACTTCCGCCTCGCACCCCGTACTCCCCATTCCCGGCGGCGAATCGGTCTCGATGTAGTGTGCACGTGGCTCGTCATGAAAGCAGTGGAGAGAGAGGGGATGGGTCGTAGGAATGGATAAGAAGCGAGTGGTTGACAACGATACTTGTGTTAGGCGTACGATCGATGACCCTATAATCGGACGTAAGAGCCAATATCAATTCGTCGATCCCAACCAGACAACGGAGGGATCTCCATTTCGGCACCTAGCGCATGCTCAACCTTACTACAAACCCTTGGGCAATACGAAACTTCAAAATTAGTAAAGTGAAGCGTCAAGAAAGCTTTGATCTCTCTGAGTAAAACTCCATTAGGGGCTCGATCGAAATCCTGACTGCGAAGTGACTGAACTTGCATCAGATAGTCAGTTTCCACATGAATCCTTCCCATGCCCCATACGGCTGCTGCCTTGATCCCTTCCAAACAGGCCACAGTTTCTGTATGCATGGCATCTTGGGCGAAATGTATTCGTCTTGCTCTTGATCCCGTAACATCTCCCAAATGTTTGCGAACAACAAATCCCCATTTCAGAATTTGTTGCTCCTTTTGTTGGCTCCATCCAGGATTTTTTTTTTTTTGAAGTCTGATGCATATTGTCGGATTTGGAACAGTACATCATCCGTCTTTCGCACCCCTTCATTGGCATTGGCATTGGCCTTAGCCTTGTTCCGTACATCCCACCACCTCCATAACAGAGCCACGGCCAAGATCTTCGTATCTGTATCCTGATTAAGGATCAAACTCAGCATCTACTTAGCCGACTGGCAATCAGAAAATTCATATTTGACAGTGAAATTTCCTTTAGATTCGTAATGCCAAGGCCATGTATGACCCATATCTTCTTGAAGTGGTTGACAGAATCATCTTCACATCCTCCGGCCAGAACAGCTCCCATATTAGTGTTTGGATCAATAAGGCCTTCTTGTCCAGTCCCTAGAGAGCCACGGGTCTGACCAAATGTTAACCCGACTGCCGTCACCGATTCTCCACGCCACTCCCTTACTCAACAGTTCAATGCCCTTGAGAATACTGCGCCAGGCATAGGACATACCAAACCGTCCATCTTCCTAGCATCCAACACGTTATCTCTACTACTTAAAAAAGGAATTGGTGGCGGTCCGTTCTCACTCATGCGATGTGAGCCGTTAGATCTATCTTTCTTCGTAAGATGTGAGCCGTTGATCTCGTTCTTTCTCGGTTCCTCCCGTGCGTACGGTTGGCCATCCATAGCCTCCTCTCCACTCTCCCACATCCCAACTGCCCAACCTGGTACGTAAGAAGCTCAAAGATTCCATCGATCTTTCCAAGAATAGGTTACCGGCGAATCATTTGTATTATAGGCTGAGCACGACGACGATTGACGAGATATGATTTTTTTAATCCATAGCAATGCACGGGCATTGGACTAGTATTTAGAAAACATTTTGCCTTTACTACTATTACAAGGAGAGACTTGAGGGTTATTCAACAATCTCCACCCTTGTCGTGGCAGCAATGCTAGGTTGAAAGCATAAAGATCTCTAAACTACGCAATTAGTCACCCAAATCCTACAAGATTCCTTCATTTTTTTTTCTTTGTTCCAAATGGAGCCTTCAGGGCATGTTTAGAACACATGTACTTCACAGGAATCAGGGAAAAATCCCCATTCAACATGCCCTAAACCGCGCAATCATTCACTTCACCAAACCCCAAAAGATCTCCCAAATTCTCTGAACAAACCCAAAAAGCCAAAAGGTCCCTCCTGTCCTAATCCAATGCAAAAAAGCATTCCCATGTCACAAAGGCAAAGAATGGAAAAACCCAGCATGATGTATCGTTCGATTACCACGTTATTCACAACAAAAGAAGCAAAAAAAAAAATGAAAAATAATAATAATCCCAAATACCCCCATAGATAAAGATAGAGTATTGATTAGAATTTAGAATCTCTCTCTCGCACCTCAGCCTTTTGACTCTCCACGCCGCAGACGCCTGATTAAAAAGATCCCAAACACACGCACTCCCACAGCGCGCCGCAGCCATGGCCAGCCCCATCATCCCGAGCAGCAGCGGCAATGGGGAGGAGGCGATCACGAAGCTGGGGCGGCTCAACGCCGCGGTGGAGCGGTCCTGGGTGGGGCGCCGCTTCCGCCTGGCCGCGCGCGGCACCACGTTCACGACGGAGCTCCGCGCCGGCACGGCCACGTTCCTCACCATGGCGTACATCCTCGCAGTGAACGCCTCCATCCTCTCGGACTCCGGCGCGACGTGCACCGTCGACGACTGCGACGCGCCCTCGCCGAGGTGCAAGTTCCCGCCGGTCGACCCCGGGTACGCCGCCTGCGTGTCCCGCGTGCGGCGGGACCTGATCGTCGCCACGGCGGCGTCGTCCGTGATCGGCTCCTTCATCATGGGCGCCTTCGCCAACCTGCCGCTCGCTCTCGCCCCTGGCATGGGCACTAATGCCTACTTCGCCTACACGGTCGTCGGCTTCCACGGCTCCGGCACTCTCCCCTACCGCACCGCGCTCGCCGCGGTGTTTCTCGAGGGACTCATCTTCCTCTTCATCTCCGTCGTCGGGCTGCGGTCAAAGCTCGCCAAATTCATCCCCAAGCCCGTGCGGATCTCGTCGTCGGCGGGGATCGGGCTGTTCTTGGCGTTCATTGGGTTGCAGAGCAACCAGGGGGTGGGGCTCGTCGGGTTCAGCTCGTCGACGCTGGTCACGCTCGGCGCGTGCCCGGCGTCACAGCTCGCGTCCGTCGCACCGGTGGTGACGTTCCCCAATGGCACGGTGGCGTTGATGCCGGGCGGCACGGTCTCCGGCGGCATACTCTGTCTCTCCGGCCGGATGACCTCCCCGACATTCTGGCTCGCCGTCGTCGGTTTCCTAATCATCACCTTCTGCCTAATCAAGAATGTCAAGGGCGCTATGATCTATGGCATCCTCTTCGTGACCTTCATCTCCTGGCCGCGCCACACCGCTGTCACCGCGTTCCCGGACACGCCCGCCGGCGACGAAAGCTTCAATTACTTCAAGAAGGTGTTCGACGTCCATCGCATCCGGTCCACCGCCGGCGCCCTCGACTTCCGCGGCGCCGGGCACGGCTACTTCTGGGAGGCGCTCTTCACCTTCCTCTACGTCGACATCCTCGACACCACCGGCACTCTCTACTCGATGGCGCGGTTCGCCGGCTTCGTGGACGACGCAACGGGGGAGTTCGAGGGGCAGTACTTCGCCTTCATGTCGGACGCGACGGCCATCGTGTTCGGCTCGCTGCTGGGCACGTCCCCCGTGACGGCGTTCATCGAGTCGTCGACGGGGATCCGGGAGGGCGGGCGGACGGGGCTGACGGCGCTGACGGCGGCGGCGTACTTCACGGCCGCTCTGTTCGTGACGCCGCTGCTGGCGTCGATCCCATCCTGGGCGGTCGGCCCGCCCCTGGTGCTGGTGGGCGTGATGATGATGCGCGCGGTGGCGGAGGTGGACTGGGGCGACATGCGGCAGGCCGTGCCGGCGTTCATGACGCTTGCGCTCATGCCGCTCACGTACTCCATTGCCTACGGACTTATCGGCGGCATAAGCACCTACATGCTGCTGCACTCGTGGGACTGGGCGTGCGATGCCGCCGCGAGGCTCGGCTTCCGCGGGAAGGTAGGTGGCGGCGAGGGGGCGCGCGCCGAGAGGACTCAGAGAAGTAGCAGCGGCGGCAATGGGGAACATGGGGGGGATATGGAATTGGCTTAGTATTTCTTCCTCCTTTCTCCCCACCGGCAAATGCCACTACAACCGTGCCGTGTTTCCACCAAATGGCATGCCACCGCCCCCGCAATCGCGGAGCCGCCGCCTTCACCACTGTCTGCGTTGCCAGCCCGCCCTGATCTACAGCAAATCCTCTTCTGCTCCCGCATCGTCGCCGTCCCCCTTTGCTGCTCTGCACCGGGTACCTCTTCACCACACAGACGGAGGCGTTGGACTGCTTCCATGGAGATTGACATCTCAGAGCTCGCAGAGGTTGGGAGGCGGTGTCCTCCGGTGAATCCCACATTCCCACCTCCTCTGTGACCGAGGAGGGGACGAGGAAACTGGGACAGCAGCAGCTCAACCGAGGGGACGAGATTATGCGGCAGTTTTGGATGAGCTCCACGACGACCTTGGGCAAGAGCGGCAGCTTTGGTGTCACTCGTAGGCTCGGCCTCGGGCGAGAGGCTAGCGACAGCAGCATCTCTCGAGCTCTATGCCCAAACTGACGACTGCCCTGTCTTCTTCTTCACGCTACATTTATTCTTATGCAGGTTTCAACAAGGTTGTATCTGATTTCTTGGTTTCCATGAAGTTCCATTTGGGATAAAATTTGTACTACCGTGTTTTTTCTTCAAGTAGTTGCGGCTTGTA
The DNA here is from genome assembly GCA_036346395.1 of Hsuehochloa calcarea. Classification (NCBI taxonomy): domain Eukaryota; kingdom Viridiplantae; phylum Streptophyta; class Magnoliopsida; order Poales; family Poaceae; genus Hsuehochloa; species Hsuehochloa calcarea. The sequence continues at coordinate 36,942,246 of CM070601.1, forward strand.
AATCTAATGTTGGGGTTTGTATGTCAGTTGTCAATTCTATTCCGGAGGCTATTTCGGTTTGCTAATTGGTATGAAATACGTCGGTATCGGTTTATTCCAACGTACCATTTATGATTTTTATACGTCGGTATCGGTTTATTCCAACGTACAAGATGAAGATGCAGATTGTGTCAGTTCACAACCTGCAAAACTATGTGTTGGTCTGGAGTTTTTCACCAAGAAAGAAGCATAGAAATATTACAACAATTTTGCGCGTAGTGGTGGCTTCAGTACAAAAATTTCAAGCTGTACCAAGAGCCATACTACAGGAGAATACAACAGATATGAGTTCGCCTGTTTCTCTAAAAGTTCCGCAAAAAAGGATAAAACAGGAGGAAGTGCTGGCAGCGACTCGCGGAAGAGTAACGCTACGTGTAACATCTCAAAGTTCTGTTACCAAAAATAAAATTATTATTTTATTGAATTTTTTGAGTTTTAAAAGAGTTTTCTTGATTTTATTGAATTTCCTAGATTTAAAAGTCAAAAAAATGAAAATTATTGAGTTTTTTTTTGGGTTTTCTTGGATTTAATGTTTTTTAAAATAATTTATTGAAATTTATGGATTTTAATAAGGCTTTTCTTGTTTTTCTAGAAATTAAAAATAATTTATATACAAAAAAGTGAGGTTTAAATTGACAATAATTTTATTAAGTTTAAAATAATTCAAGGAATATGTGTGATTTTTTCTACAATTTTTGAGCTATATTTGCTATTTTCTAAAACCATTTTTAATTTATTGCAATTCAAAAATCAATTAATTTTTGCAAACTCCGCTTGGGCCGAAATTCCCTTTTTTCGACCCGTTTCCCTCTCTCCCACAGCCCACCCACACCCAGCCCATTCGACCCCTACCTCTCTCTCTTCCCCTCTCTAACCGTCGCCCCAGGCCCACCTGTCATCCCTTCTCCTACCTCCCTTTTCTTCCTCCAGCCTACGCACTGCCGCCATTAATGCCTGGCTCGAGCTTGTCAACGTCACGCTTTTCTTTCCCCTTTTCTTGCAAAAACATGCGCATCCTAAGCCCCCTCTTTCCACCACACCCATTCCCGCCCTTATCCCCTCTTTCACGCATGCATGCACAGGAAAGCGCAATGACTGCCGTGAAAATCTCACCCGCTCTATCTCCTCCCTGACCACCCCCTTGCCCTATAAAAGGGGGCACTGCGCGCCTCTTCTCTTCCTCATCCATCCCCGAAAGTCTCTTCTCCTCTCTCCCTCTCCTCTCATCACAATCGTCGTTTTCCCCCACCGGCCGCAAGCCCCTCCGTTGCCGATTGCGCCACCTCACATGGAGCTCCGCCACCATCGACCTCACCACCCGCTTGGCCTCGTCGCGGGAGCGACTACGCCGCCATGAGCCCGAACGCATCGTCGCCTCTCTCCTCACCGCTGGTCATTCATACACGCCTAGCTGTCGCCGAGGTGAGCAGCACCTTCCCTGTCTCCTCCTCTCTCTCTTAAGCACCTTGCCACCCTTTGTCAGAGCCGTTGGGACCCGAGTGCCGCCGCTATTCCGAGCTCGCATGGCTGCCACTTCGCTGCCATGTCGCACCACACAGCGCCTCTCCATCACATTCATGCACCCACGTGGATGCCTGCGTGGCAAAACAATGCGGTGTCATGAGCCGGTCCACTGTGGACACAGTCCACTAACATGGGACCACATGTCAGTAACTAAATTCCTTTTTCTTTAGAAAAACAATTTGGCCGAAATTTCTTTGACATCATCATGATGCAAAAAAATGGATTTTCCTTCAGAAAATAATTCCACAAATTCTATTTCTATCATTTCATGTGAATTTGAATCTTCCGAGAGCTACGATTCAAGTGATTCAAATTTATAAATTCATATAAATTAAATATTTATCTCCCAAAACCTAAATTATTTAATTTTGAGTTTATTTGAATTTTTGTTTGAATTTAGCTCGTTTCGCGTATAGATTTTGACAACTTTAGAGAGCTAGATTTCGACGCTGTTTCAGAACAACAATTAGTTGAGCAAGGGAAGTTACATTTGTTATCATATTTGACCCCAATAATTAAAATTATTAAGATAATCTTTTCAATTATTATTTCATTCTTTTTTCTATTCAATATAATTTAAATACCTATTTTGAAATTGTAGTTAATCGCAATACATTTGTATGGATAAATCTTGACATTGAAATATCCATACCTTATCACCTTAGATAAAATCTAGTTGATGCAATAGTATGAACTAGAATATTTTGGAAAAAATAAGCTTAGCCATGCTTAGATCCGAAATATTTGATTTGGGAATTTACAGCCAAAAATCAAATGTTGTTTAAATTATATCCATGGCATTGGTGTCCCAAGGAAGTTTCACTGGACCAGGGGTGTTTATGGGTTTCGGTTCATCTTTAAGGTGATATTTGGTTAGCCTCATTACTTACATGGCCTGGCACGCACTAGAGTAACCTATCACACAAGGATGACCTTTGGCTCTACCATTTGGTTACAACTACCTCTAGTTAGGTAGATAACTATCATACAAGGTCTATGGGCTGACTAGTGTTTGATCATCTGCATAGGTATACGCCCACTGTCGGGACCCAAATATACAAATCTGGACCTTCTGTGTATACTGCACTAGTCCAGGATCACGCTAGTGCACACAGTGGCAACATCGATGAAATACCAATTTCATATGCAAGTTGACTAATAAATAGACAAATAACAATAATTATCAGAGTAAAGACCTTACGGTCAAAGCTTACAATTAATGCCTCAGAAGGCAAATAGCTCAATAAAGCTGCAGCGGAACGAAACGGGATAACTTCAGTGGAGCCCATCCATATGCCCACAGGCAATCGACTGGGGTAGTGCGACCTAGTTCTCCACGATCCTTGAGGTAGACCTTGTTGACTGATGATTCTTCCACTTCTGTTGATTGTTTATAGCAAGTATGAGTACACACCGTACTCGCAAGTCATACCACAGAATGCAATTTATAGATCATGGCTTATTCCAAAGGAATGGCTTCTGTGGTTATTTTGCAGAAATACAACATTTGCAATTGATACAATTAATAGATTGAAAATGTAATTCAAAACAAATAACCAATAATAAGTTATCATTTGGTTTCACAAAGGACACATAGTCTAATCAAGTTCTTTCACACAGCTGAACAAGTTATCTCACACAGCTGACCCTTCCCAATAGTTTTATGAAAATCTACCCCTCTTGTGAAATTCTCGAGCATGTCCATATCCGAGGACGCGGCTATTCGAATAGATTGGTTTAAACACTCTGCAGAAGTTGTATACTTTACCCACACGATACGATCAATGCGGCCAACACTGGTCATAACAAAACTTTTCGAAAACTTCATCTCAAGTATTATTACTCCCAGTGTGCTTTACCGTCATACCAACCCAAATACAACACTTTGGCATAACACATACTGTTGGACAGGGAAGCGGCGAACCGTCCCGCGATGTGCCCACATAGTAGCACACCTCCAGCCCATCACAAAGCTTACAATACAACCTGAGTAATAATATCGAAAATCCATAACTTACTAAGTTAGGCGCAGCCCATACTAGGCATGTGGTCGTACAGTAAGGCTCAGTTCAATGGTGCACAAAGTTAAGTCCTTAATTGACCAAGGCAAGACTTCTAGTTTTAACCCAAATCACAAAGTTTAAAGCGCACCGCTCCACCATTCACAGATCCACCACTTGCCTCAGTCCAAAACTTTTCCCACCCTGTTGATTAAGTGCAACACATGCCATCATGAGTAACAGCACACAGCACACAGTTTCATCACACAGTTCCATAATCACTTAGTCAAGTTTATAATTGCAACTCACATGAAATGATGACTCGTGGCATGGCTAAGCAACCTACTCGTATCTAACCAACCCACGTTGGTGCTACGATAATACCAACTAATAATGAACTAACCTAGCGTGACAAAAGATCATGGCATACAATAGACAAGGTGGATATAACAAATTGGATTAATAACTATCCCAAAAGCATTTAAATAAATACTTGAAATAGAATGCAATATATTGAAATAAAATATTTTGAAAACTGGGTTCAATATGATCAAAGGTATAACTTGCCTTGCTATAGCAATGATGGTCTTGTTTATCTTCAATCTTCTACTTCCTTGATCTTCAGCTCCTTCAGACGATTATGGTACTTCAACGTCTAACGATAAAGAAAATACAAAAACAAACTAAATTCAAAAGACAAATCAATTAAACTCCAAATTAAAATTGAATGGTACTGAAAGATAGATATTGAATTTAGATGAATGACATGTGGGTCACTGGTCTATGGACCAGGTCCACGGAAATATGCTAGTCCACGGTGGACCAAGCTCATGGAGGAGGGTTGACCAAGGTTGACTGACCCGCAGGATCCGCATGTAAGAGAGATAAACAATTAGGGTTTTAATTGAGTGGGTGACATGTGGGGTCCACGTGTAACTGAGAGGAATATATTTGACATATAGGAACCACACATCAGAAAGAAAGACCGCGAGAAATCAACTAAGAAATATTAATTGAGAAGAATCAAAGGAGAGGTATATGCTGCACATACTGCATGCATTGGTCCGGCTCATGGCGCAAGGAGATGGATACAAGGATTCTTAGCACTGAGATGGGAAACAAGGATTAGGGAAAAAGAATTAACAGTGAACAAATTAATAGAAGACAACAGTGTGCATGGAGATAACTGAACGAAGCAATAGTAATGAACAGGAGCAGTGTTCGGCCTGTTGTGGTGCCTGGTGTGGATGACCGAACAAGGGGTGGCAATGTATGACCGAGAGAAACAACAGAGAAGAAGAGAAGGAAAATTAACAGGGAGGACACAGGTGCATGCGGTTGCTTCCTGGTGCATTGATACATTGGCATGGAGGTGGAAGCCAAGTAAGATGAGAGAAGATATATATATGGGTGGATGACAAGTGGGGTAAAAAAAATAGATATTTATTTTCTTGTATGACAAATAGAAAGGAAGAATTAACAGAGAAGCATGCATTGGGGAAATACTACATGCATGCGTTGATTTAGATGAACAGTGAACCGAATATAGGACAGATCAACAAAAGGCTAAACGGTTGTCCAGAGAATAAACAAAAACAGATTGCTTCCATGGCCGGTTTGTCTTGATGCACATCAGCTAGAGATGGCAAAGCAAAGGATAGTGGATAGAGAAAATAGAGATCAGAGGTTGGAAAATAATTAGAGGAGCAAGGAACGAACACATGTACTGTAGTGTAGACATGAACATGGACAGGAGCAGGGAGCTACCGGCCGGCCGTTCTTGAGGCAAGGAGGTGGGACTTGGTGCTGCAAGGATTAGACAAAGATAATAGACAGAGAAGAATGAAACAAACATAGCTAAAGCAAATAGAACAGAACTCATCAGAGACGCACAGTGACAGATCGGTGTTTTACCGAACGGGATGGCCGGCGGATGGCGGTGACACAACGGCGGTGAAGGGGCAAAACGGAAAGGAAACGACGAGCCGGACGCGATGGTGCGGTCGGATTTTGGAAATACTCACCGAGGAAGCAGAATACGCGAAGAATACGGTTGGGATACGGCGGACGGCGAAATCCCGACGAGCTTTGGGCAAAGGGGCTGGTACCATGTCGTAGAGCACGACGACACGGATCCAACGTCACAAACGGTTCGGCCGGCGGACGTCAGACGGAGGAGAAACTCGCTGGAGAAGGTCTTTGGGACGAACTCCGTATTCCGCGAACTGCGACGAACACAGATCGATTCGGAGAAAACCAAATCAGGGGATTGGAAGAGGACGTCGAGACGGACATGTGGGCGTAGACGGCTCGCATTTATATGCACTGAGCGAAAAGATATTGAGATTTGAAGTTTGAATTGGAAACGGAATCGAAAAAATTGTTTCGGCTGTTCGTCGGAGCAACGCGCGGCTGGAAAAATGCGTGAACAGTATCGCATGGTACTGTTTACGTGGGAGGAGAGAGAAAACAAAACTGATTTTCGGATTTTAATTAAAAGGCAACAAATCGATAAGATAGAATAAATAGCAAATAAATCCAGAAAAATCTCCAAAAATACCAGAAAATTCCTGGGAATACAAGGAAGCCAAATAAAATAGATTTTTATTTAATTGATGTTTATATTAGTCAAACTCAATATTTTTAATTTAGAAAAAATCCAATTAAACTTTATTAATTCAAATAAAATTAGTGAAATTTTTCAGGGACCTAAACTAATCGAAAGATTTTTGAAAAGCCAAATTTTGGGACGTTACACCCACCATGACCATACCATCTTAGGGTCTAACCACTTGAGTGGATCGCAATCGTTAGTTTTCTTACTACACGATCTCTCGTTTAGGGTTTGTCCTATTGGTTGCTGGGTAAGAGTAACTGCATTATTCTGACCAAACACTAACTGGTGTTGATTATTGGTCGCCCGATGTTGTGTTTTACTTGCCAATGGCTTGTACGTACTCCAATCATCCATTCGACTGATCCACTAATTTGTTTACTGAAAGGAAGTGTATGGCAACTGAAACCTAAATCGACGATCCACCGTAATCCTTGCTTAACACTAATCAATCTACTATCCACTACTAGTTGACCATCTACTACCCACTTGAGTTTAGTACTCATAAACTAACCACTGTTTACTTAGTTAACAAAGAAATCCTTGTGGTGGAATGTCATTACTAATCACCATTTAGCCAACCTGCAACTTGCTAACTCACTGCTAGCCTAACCCAGTAGGCCTATTGTCATACACTCACACATAAACAGAGAGAGTCACTACAGGGAGCAAACACAGAAGACATGCAGAGGGACCCCACCTGCCATTCACGAGAGAGAGAGACGGAGACAAAGCGCATAGTGTAGAGCAAAATAGAGGAGGGCAAAGGGCGGCGTTGGTCGCCGGCGGGTGGGGCGACAGCCACAGAGGGAAAAAATGGAATGCCCACAGCAAGACAAGCTCATGAGTGGTGGGGACGCAGCAGGAGGCGACCGGTAGCCGGCTGGTAGCGGTGCATGGCGGACGACAGTGGAGAAGGAAATAGGGCAGCGATGTCTGGGTGGAAGAGGGGAGGATTTAGGGGGAGCATGAGCAAGAGAGACGTGAGGGGGGGCTCACCCATGTGCTTGGTTGCGGGAGAGGAGGACTGAGGCGGGCCATCAACGTCAGCCAGCGGCAACGTGGGTAGTCCACCATGAGGGCAGCTTTCGAGCGAGGGAGAGCTCCATCCGGTGGATGGGGAAGGACGAGGGAAGCGTATGGGTCCTCTAGTCATGAGGAATTGGCACGGGAGGCGCCGGGGCGATGACAGCGATGTCGGTGGTGGCTCAGGCCGGAAATGTGGAAGATGAGGCCGGCGCGGAGCTCCTATGAAGGAAAACAGCGATTGGCTGAGTGGTTTTTGTTGAGGTATCCTGGGAAGACATTTTGATGCCAGGAGAAGCGGAAGGGGCTCACCGGGGTGGCCGGAATGGCAAGCGGAGCAGCGGTTCGCCTTCGGGAAGACGACAGCGGCATGAATGTCTCGAGCGGTGCGGTGTACAAAAAGGGGGTGAGTGGGCTTAGGAAGTATAGGGCATCAAGGCGGCCTTGGAGGACATGGCGGTGCTTGCTTCCGCTTGTCGATGCGGCCAAGGTAGCTTGGCGAACGGGCGACGGCATGCGGTCGGCACATGGTAGCACTCCTCCAAGTTCGACACATGGGAGGGGTGATTAGAGTGGGGGAGACAAGGGGAAGGAGAGGAGACCAGGCTTGGCTTAAGAAGGATGGGGCAAGCACGAGTTCTCGTGCGAAGCTCGACGAGACGAGCAGGCGGCGCATGCGGGACGCTACTATGCGCGGCGACATGTGTTGGAAATATGCCCTAGAGGCAATCATAGAGACGATGATATTTCATTATGTTCATGATTTTGATAATATATTATCGTGTTCCTTGAATGAATCATCAGTTATAGATCAATAAGTATGTGACTTATTGGTGGAACTCTTTAACTTATATGATGTCATTCTAAATGTATCCCTAGTCGGATGTCACTAGTCAAAACACTAGTGGTCGAAGTGTCGACCACATGAAGTTATCCGACACTCGATTGAGAAAGTATTGAACAGTCCATGGATGACACAATATCTCACCTGGAGTTCAACCAGACATCGTGAGGCAAAGGGAGAATGCATAAGTAGGTCGCATAGTTCGATCAGTTACGGACTAGTCGTCTGGAGATACGAGCTGGTCGTAGAATGGTCGAACGTAATCACAGAATGGTAAGAATCTGGTCGTAAGGAGTTACGAACTGGTCGGGACCAAATACGATCTGATCGTATGGAGATAAGAACTGATCGTAAGTGATGAGGACCTGATCATACATCATATTACATCAAGGTTCGTCTGATATATTCTATGTGTTTTTGGGAATCGTTATGTGCTGCTAGGTACCGCTGACGACTGGTGGTCAGAAAAGAGTTTTCGAGTCATAACCGATTACACATGAACCTGTAGGGTCGCACACTTATAGAGGTAGGATTTGATTTGGATGGTGATCCGAATTCATATAGGCCACGAGTTCCTAATGGGCCTCAAGTTCGAGACCCATTATGGATGCCTATATATAGAGGGGCCGTGGCATAGGGTTGCAGAGATTTCCGGATGATCTTTGGAAGAACTCCTGACGCCCTAATAGCCACGCCTTCTCAATCACGCCACCGGTGCTAGCACTCCAGCACGTGGTGATCCTGCCCCGTACGTGTGGATACATCGGTGGTGTTGTTACGAAGCATCAGCACTAGGATGATCCGCAACTCGTGACGATCACCGGAGTCGGAGGAGAAGTCGCGCGGCGAGTACGACCACTCGGAGGAGCAGACGCGCGGCGGGTACGACCACTCGAAGGAGGAGACATATCGTGAGTACGACTACGACTGCATCAACTCACTTCAACGACTCTACTTCCGCTACGAGTCAGCGCGTCCAGCGGTAATCTCGTGATCTATTTCAAGCGGATGTTCCTTGGTTGCGCGGTAAAATTTTGTTTGTTCTATCGTAGCCTTGCCGCGATCCCAACAGTGGTATCAGAGACATGCCGTCTAGTTTTTGATTCGGATTGGACACATATTGTGATATGTGGAAGTTATAGATGTTATCTATCTCTGGTTTGGCAGTGGTCGATATGATCGTCCATGCGCGTTGGTGGAAAGATGGGTTCGTATTCGTTATTCCATGATCGTGCTATTATGGTCGTATCACGACTTGTCTCTACCGGTCGGTTTCCGCCATCGAGGCAGACAGTGATCGTAAATCCATTGGAGCACGTGAAGATCAATGTGGTCGATCGAATCGGAGTTGCGATAAAAAAGTACCAGATGTTTTATTGCGCTTGTTAACGACCACACTGCATGATACTCCTACCGGTCGGAATTCCGCTATCAAAGTATGCCACAGTGTGTGGTCGTATCAAGGCAATGATCAGATCGGTTAGGAATAGGGTTAATATGATTAATCTGATGATTTCGAAGGCTCGGTTACATGAATGACATTCATGTTCTGGAAAATTTTCGAGAGCGCTGCCCTCGACCAGCAAGGGGCGCTACCCTTTCGAATCCCGCCCGCTAACCGGCTAGCGGGACCGCTGTGTTGGGTAATCGTACCCCGCATTAGAGGTGGTATTTGCTATTTCACACCATCCGTTAGAATACGATTTTATGCATAGCACGTTGTTGCATGTATTGATGTGAATAGTATGACTCATGATGTATGAGATGCATGCATGTGTGTAATGCTCATGACCTGCGTGTCATGTTTATTGCAGTCCAAGGCTGTCTATATTTGTATAACGACCTACGTGTCGACTTGTGGTGCTTATTCACCCCTTGTAATTTTATCACTAGTGCTGTTAGGAGTAATGGCTTAGTGGGAGTACTTGGAGGATTTGGCAACTTGAAGACATGACAAATATGATGCTTGGCGATGGAGACCACCATAAGGAAGGGTCATACCATATCACAATGCAATTTGATTGTATGTGAATGCCCTTATATTCCTGTTCATTTATTTCTATGCATGTTATTTAATTTCTTGAAATGCATTTAACATGTTAGAAGTAAAATTCCCTCAGATAATATTAAGTTAAATTGATACCCTCCCAATTAGCTGTACCATCCATAGTCATATATTTTAATGGTAGGTCTTACTAAAGTAGAGTGCCATTAATAATCTTTGACTAGATGGGTTTGTGTCGGACACTTATACGCAAGCGTTGGTTTAACTTGATAAGGTCATCATAACGGTTATGGACCTTGGGGCATAGAGTTGGGTGCTGGAGTATAGAGATGCTGCCCAACAACAAGAGTCATATGGAGATATGATTAGCAAAGGGTTGCTTACCAAATTCATTGATCTTCTAGCAGTGATGCCAAAGCTCACTATTAGATTAACTGATTGTGGGTCTTGAATCACTAAAATGTCATAAGAGGGATATTGTATTTAGTGGGAGTATCTTCATTAAATTGTTTAATAAAAGTTACTTTTCTTGAACTGTAGGACCGTAAAGGCGACTAGGAGGGTGAATAGGCGCTTTCTCGAATTCTTCGCCTTAATCAAATTCAACACGAACTTTACTCCTTTAGCTATGAAAGCTAAGAAGATCGATGGCGCCTGACGAGGAAGCCTTGTCTTTGGTCGATAACCCCTCAACCACAAGACACAAATGTGGAGAATTGATCTCATTTGGTGCAGTGCAGGCACTAGCGGTCGGCCAGGCTACCAAAGGCGGTCCGACCGATTTACATCGGTTCGACCGCCGTTAAAGGGCGATCGAATCTTTGGCGGTCGACGACGCCAGATAAAAATCGGTCCGACCGATTTAGTCCAGAACCGAAACTCAATGCCCAAATCCAAAACGAAATTTGGTCCAACTTTTGATTCAACCAATGAAACTTGACTAAATTTGGAGCACACCTCCCTAAGGATATTAGAGACCTATTTCTAGCGACGATCCTCCAGATCCACTTCACAGAAACGATCTCTGACGATTTTACCAAAGAAGTGCACAAACCCTAGAAATATGAAAATCTTGATTCAAGACTTGCTTGTGGGGGTTGATAATCTAGAAGATTCTAGGAGTATTCCCACAGGTCAAAGCAAGATAAAATAGGTCAAGAGACCAAGCTTAAACACTTGAATCAGGGAAGCACCAAACTCATCAAAAAGAGAGAAGAACACAAAGGAGACAATCGATCTCTTAAGCAAGCATCACAAGATTGATTGATCCCACAAGATGCTTACAGAGCCACTCCCTCAAGGAGGACAAGAGCTCACACAAGGAGCACACACACAATCTCTCCAACCCTAGCATCTCCTCTCCTCTCCTCTCCAAACCCTAGAAAAAGGTGGAGTGGTCCAAATGAGTGCTTCAAGGGGTTTTACATCTCCCCCCTTTCTATTTATAGGAGAGCTAGGGTTTCACACATGGGACCCACACACACATGGGACCCACTCACTCAAATCTGTTGAAGCAATCGCCTGCTTCACCACGTGTAGGTTGATCAGCGGCTCTCATCACGTCGGCAAGTCTCTACCGTCCGAATCCCATCGGAGCCTCCCAGAGACTTGCAGGACTTCACCGCTGATCAACCACCGCACCGAACTACTGTTCGATCCATCTTGCCCATTCGCACCATGCTTGAGTCACACGACCTCACCCGGCATCCATGATCGTTCTGGACCTCAGCTCTCCAAGCGTAGTCCCGATCCACCTCACCGTTGATGTCGTTGACCTGCAAGCCACCTGCACAGCAATAGACAAACAAATCGTCTCCGGGAACAAGTTCTTCACAACTTGACCCACATCAGTTCAACAATGTAATATGCAACAATAAAGCACTGACATCACACAATAAACACAATCCAAACCACATCAATGCCTAAAAGGCTAACATCCAAGTGATCGGCGGTCTGACCGCCCCACGTAGCCGGTCCGACCGATTTCAGGCCGGTCCGACCGATTCCATAACGGCGGTCGGACCGCCCGAAATGACTTAGCAAAAATTCCATCTCAAAAATCCGAAACCTTCTGGAATTTTCAAATCAATAGAACTTTTGACTGGGAGCTCCAAAAATAATGTGACCACATCCAGGAGACTCCCCTCACTTGCCTACACAACCTATTTTTGGCTTAGCTCCAAAAACCACTTTGAGTCAAGACCGGTCGGACCGGCAACCACGGCCGGTCGGACCTCTCCACTGGCGGTCTGACCGCCCAAGCCACTGGTCAGACCGCCTGTGGTCTAACAGACTTGAAGCAAAACCGAAAACGCGAGATTTTACAAACCAACAAAGCCATTGCCAATTGACTCATCATTCTAAGATCGTGCACATATCCTCACGATATCCACATGAACATATGTCTTAGTTTTGCATATTTCATGTTGTAGATCATGGCACCAACTAATGTACCTACATCCAGTTTTGTTTTACGTTCGATACTCGATAAGGAAAAACTAAATGGAACAAAATTTGTAGATTGGTCCCGCAAACTAAGATTGTTCTTAGGCCAGATAAAAAGGAATATTTTCTAGAGGAACCAATTCCTGATGTGCATACTAAGAATGCTGCTGCTACTCTTAAAACCGCCTATAAAAAGGCATGTGATGAGTCCCTTGATGTTAGTTGTCTCTGCTTGCTGCCATGAACTCAAACCTTCAGAAGCAGTTTGAGAATATTGAGGCCTATGATATGATCGTGGCGCTCAAAGGCATGTTTGAGACACAAACAATAACTGAGAGATATGAGAACTCAAAGAAATTGTTTGGAAGTATGCTAGCTGAGGGTAGTCCGGTGAGCCCACATGTAATCAAAATGGTTGGTTACACACAGAGCTTGGAAAAACTTAGTTTTCCACTTAGTCAAGAGTTGGCTACAGATTTGATTCTTGCTTCGCTTCCTGCAAGCTATTGGCAGTTCATTCTGAACTTCCATATGAATGGCTTAGACAAGAATCTCACCAAACTGCATATGATGCTTAAGACTGCAGATGACAACATTAAGAAAAGCAACAGTCATATGATGATTGGGCAAAAGAGTACAAGCTTCAAGAAGAAGGCTAAGACTTGGGTCAAAGGTCAGGGCAAGACTTCGGATGGGATCCAAGCTATCAAGCCTAAATCCAAGACCAAATCCGGCCCGACTCAAGAGAATGAATACTTTTACTGTAAGGAGACAGGCGACTGGAAGAGGAACTGCAAGAAATACCTGGCTGATCTGAAAAAGAATGGTGAGACTAAACCTTCCACTTCAGGTATTAATGTTATAAATGTTTTTCTTGCTGATTCTTACATTAACTCGTGGATATTTGATACTGGATCGGTTGCTCATATTTGCAATTCGATTCAGAGTCTAACAAGGAGTAGGAGAATAACAAAGGGCGAGATGGATCTTCGCGTCGGGAATAAAGCAGGAGTTGCTGCATTAGCCGTCGGGACTTTGCCATTACTTTTGCCTTCAGGATTTATTATGGAACTAAATAATTGTTATTACGTTCCAGCCATAAGTAGAAATATCATCTTTGCCTCATGTTTGATGGCAGAAGTTTTTAAATTCATTATAGAGAACAATGGTTGTTCTATATTTTTTAATGAAATGTTTTATGGCTATGCTTCCGTTTTGAACGGGTTGTTTATTTTAAATCTTGATGTTGCACCCATCTATAATATTAATACAAAGAGGCTTTGGCCTAATGATATGAATTCTACTTTTATTTGGCATTGTCGTTTGGGTTACATAAGTGAGAAATGCATGAAAAAGCTCCATGATGATGGAATTCTAAACTCATTTGATTTGGAATCATTTGAAACGTGCGAATTTTGCCTGATCGAAAAGATGACCAAGACACCTTTCACTGGTCGGAATGAAAGGGCGTCCGACTTATTGGCACTCATACATACTGATGTGTGTGAACCAATGAGCACGACAGATAGAGGTGATTTTCAGTACTTCATTACTTTCACCGATAACTTTAGTAGATATAGATATATCTATTTAACGAGGCACAAGTTGGAATCCTTTGAAAAGTTCAAGGAGTTCCAGAATGAGGTAAATAATCAACTTGGCAAGACAATCAAGTCTTTACGATCTGATCGTGGAGGAGAATTTTCGAGCCATGAATTTGGTGATCACTTGAAACAATGTTGAATTGTTCCACATATTACACCACCGGGTAGTCCAAGTGGAATGGGGTGTTCGAGCGGCAAATCGGACCTTGTTGGACATGGTTTGGTTAATGATGAGCCAATCAGATCTGTCATTGTATTTTTGTGGTTACGCTATAGAAACTGCCACTTTCACTTTAAATATGGTACCATCTAAATCAGTGGATAAGATACCATATGAGATATGGACTGGGAAGAGTCCTAGTTTGTATTTTCTAAAGATTTGGGGATGTGGTATCTATGTTAAACATTTAACGTTTGACAAACTCACACCCAAGTCAGATAAATGCTTCTTTATAGGATATCTTAGGGAAACCAAAGGATATTATTTCTACAATCAAGAGGAGGGCAGAGTTTTTGTGGCCCAAAATGGACTCGATAGAAGAAAGATGCAACTCGAAGAAATTCGGGAAATATCTGAAAGTGTTTCAACTCCTACCGAACCTCTACAGGATGAACAAAGTGTTGTTGAACCTGTGGATGATGCATCAGCCCCACGTAGATCTAAAAGGCCACGTCAATTGCATATAAGGTATGGGCATGACGTATTATTATTGAATAATGATGAGCCTAAAACTTAGAAGGAAGCGATGATGGACCCAGACTCTGAGAAATGGCTTGGAGCCATGAAGTTCGAGGTAGACTCCATGAGTGACAATCAGATTTGGAACCTGGTCGATCCACTTGATGGTGTTAAAACCATTGAGTGCAAATGGATCTATAAGAAAAAGATTGATATGGATGAAAATGTTCACATTCATAAAGCTCGACTTGTCGCAAAAGGGTTTCGACAAGTTCAAGGAGTTGACTACGATGAGACTTTCTCACCAGTAGCGATGCTTAAATCTATTCAGATCATTCTAGCTATTACTGCATATTTCGACTATGAGATATGGCAGATGGATATCAAAATGGCTTTGCTTAATAGAAACCTAAGTGAGGATGTGTACGTGACACAACCTAAAGGTTTTGTTGATCCAATGAATGCTAGTAAAGTGTGCAAACTTCAGAAATCCATTTATGGGCTGAAGCAAGCATCTCAGAGTTGGAATTTGCGTTTTGATGAGGAAATCAAAAGGTTTGGTTTCTCAAAAACAAAGAAGAACCTTGTGTTTACATGAAGGTTAGTTGGAGCGCACTTGTAATCCTAATCTTATATGTGGATGATATATTATTGATTGGGAATGACATTCCTATGCTGGAATCCATTAAGGTATCATTGAAAAATAGTTTTTCTATGAAAGACCTAGGAGAGGCAGCATATATCTTGGAAATAAAGATCTATAGAGATAGATCAAGAAGGCTAATTGGATGAAGCCAAAGTACTTATATTGACAAGGTGTTGAATCGGTTCAACATGCAGGATGCTAAGAAAGGGTTCTTGCCTATGTCACATGGCATAAGTCTTAGCAAGAGTCAGTGTCCTTCGACCACTGATGAGTGAGACCGTATGAATTGTATTCCATATGCTTCGACCATTGGATCTATTATATATGCCATGATTTGTACCCGACCAGATATATTATATGCTCTAAGTGTTACGAGCAGATACCAAGCTGATCCCAGTGAAGGCCACTGGACAGCTGTGAAAAACATTCTTAAGTACTTGAGAAGAACTAAGGATGTGTTCCTAGTTTATGGCGGTGATGAAGAGCTCGTTGTAAAGGGTTACACCGATGCAAGCTTCCAAACCGACAAAGATGATTATCGTTCGCAATCTGGTTTTGTATTCGTTTTGAATGGAGGAGCAGTGAGCTGGAAAAGTTCCAAGTAAGAAACGGTTGCTGATTCTACGATGGAGGCCGAGTACATTGCGGCTTCTGAAGCTGCAAAGGAAGGTGCTTGGATAAGAAATTTCATTGCTGAGTTGGGTGTGGTTCCGAATGCCTTGAGCCCAATCAATCTCTATTGCGACAATAATGGAGCCATTGCGCAGGTTAAGGAGCCTAGATCCCATCAGAAGTCCAAACATATACTTAGGCGTTATCATCTCATTCGCGAATTGGTCGATAGAGGAGATGTTAAGATATGCAAAGTTCATACGGATTCAAATGTTGCTGATCTGTTGACTAAGCCTCTCACACAGGCAAATAATGTGGTGCACACAAGAGCTATCAGTATTAGATACTTAAATGATTGACTCTAGTGCAAGTGGGAGACTGTTGGAAATATACCCTAGAGGCAATCATATAGATGATGATATTTCATTATGTTCATGATTTTGATAATACGTTATCGTGTTCCTTGAATGAATCATCAGTTATAGATCAACAAGTATGTGACTTGGTGGAACTCTTTAACTTATATGATGTCATTCTAACTGTATCCCTAGTCAGATGTCACTGTGTGGATATCGTGAGGATATGTGCACGATCTCAGGATGATGAGTCAATTGGCAATGGCTTTGTTGGTTTGCAAAATCTCGTGTTTTCGGGTTTGCTCCAAGGTTTGTCGGATCGCAGCGGATCGATCGGTTAATGTCGGTGGTCGGACCGCCCGTGGAGAGGTCCGACCGGCCATGGTGGCCGGTCCGACCGGTAAAATAAAAAGTGGATTTTGGGGCTAAGCCAAAAATAGGTTGTGTAGGCAAGTGAGGGGAGTCTCCTGGATGTGGTCACATCATTTTTGGAGCTCTCAGTCAAAAGTTCTATTGAGTTGAAAATTCCAGAAGGTTTCGGATTTTCACGCTGAAATTTTGGCTAAGTCTTTTCGGGCGGTCCGACCGGCGTTGTGGGATCGGTCCGACCGGCCTGAAATCGGTCGGACCGGCCTTGTGGGGCGGTCAGACCGCCGATGACTTGGAGGTTAGCCAAGTTGGCATTGAGATGATTTGAATGTGTTTTATGTATGGAGTTCAATGCTTTATTATTGCATATTGCATTGCGGAACTAACGTGGGTCAAGTTGTGAAGAACTTGTTCCCGGAAACGATTTGTTTGTCTAGTGCTGTGCAGGTGGCTTGCAGGTCTACGACGTCAACGGTGAGGTGGATCGGGACTACGCTTGGAGAGCTGAGGTCCAGAACGATCATGGATGCCGGGTGAGGTCATGTGACTCAAACGTGGTGCAAAATGGACAAGATGGATCGAACGGGTGGTTCGGTACAGCTGGTTGGATCAGGTGGTGCGGAAGTCAGTGCGAGTCTCTGGAAGGTTCCGATGGGATTCGGACAAGAGAGGCTTGGCGACGTGATGAGAACCGCTGATCAACCTACACGTGGTGAAGTAGGCGATTGCTTCAATAGTTATGTGTGTGTGGGTCCCATGTGTGAGTGGGTCCCAAAAGAGAAACCCTAGGCCTCTAGTATAAAAGGAAAGGGGGGAGATGTAAAACCCCCAAGCATTCATTTGGCCTCCTTCTTGCTTTTTCTAGGGTTTGGAGGAGAGGAGAGGAGAAGCTAGGGTTTGGAGGGATTGTGAGTGTGCTCTTGTGTGAGCTCTTGTCCTCCTTGTTGGAGAGGCTTTGTAAGCATCTAGTGTGTTCAATCAATCTTGTGATGCTTAATTGAATGATCATTTGTCCCCTTTTGTGTTCTTCTCTCTTTTGGATGATTTTGGTGCTTCCTTGATTCAAGGGTTTATGCTTGGTCTCTTGACCTACTTTATCTTGCTTTGATGTGTGGGAATACTCCTAGAGTCATCTAGATCATCAATCCCCACAAGCAAGTCTTGAATCAAAATTTTCATATTTCTAGGTTTTGTGCACTTCGTTTGTAAAACCTTGAGAGATCGATTCTGCGAAGTGGATCTGAAGGATCGTCGCTAGAAATAGGTCTCTAATTTCATTAGGGAGGTGTGCTCGAAATTTGGTCAAGTTTCATTGGTTGAATCAAAAGTTGGATCAAATTTCGTTTTGGAGTTGGGCTTGATTTTCAGTACTGGACTGAACCGGTCTGACCGGTGGTGCAACGGCGGTCTGACCGCCCGCTTTTCAGACCGCCTGTTCTGCCGGGTCGAACCGATATCCAACGGTCCGACCGCCTGTTAGTAGCCGGTCCGACCGCTGGTTTACTGTCGGTCAGACCGCCCGTGGTAGCCGGTCAGACCGCCAGTACCTAGTTCAGAACAGGAAGTTCTTTTCTCCATTTGTGTCGTGTGGTTGAGGGGTTTATCAAATCCAGCACAAGGCTTCCACTGTGTGCTTACTGATCTTCTTAGCTTTCATAGCTAAAGGAGTAAAGTGCGTGTTGTATTTGATTTAGGCGAGAAAGTTAAGAAAGCACGTATTAACCCCCCCTAGTCGCCTTTACGGTCCTACAAGTGGTATCAGAGCCGGTTAGCTCTTCTCGTAGATCTTAACCGGTCTTTGGAGCCATGGCGACTGACAAGTACTCAACCAAGCCACATATTTTTGATGGAGTTGACTTTGCATACTGGAAGGCTCGTATGCAAGCATATATCGAGGCTCAAGGGCACGCTATTTGGTTTAAGGTAAAAAAACCCTTATGACGTGCCAGCCGATGACGATATGATCACTCGAGATGTGGAGGCCAACAAAGAAGGCTCGGAATTATTTGATCCAAGGCCTTAGTCGATCGAGTTTGAGCGTGTTGCTCACTTGCGGTCGCTCATGAGATCTGGCGGACTCTTTGTGACTATCACGAAGGGTCCATCTGCGATCAAGGAAGTGAGACAGAACCGACTCAAGAAAGTATACTCTAAGATCGAGCAAAGGCACGTGAATCATTGGATGAGCTGTTGGGAAGATTTTCTAAGATTCTGCATGATCTCCGCGCTGTTGACTTAGTATTTTAAGAGTCGAAAATGCACGCCCGGTGTTGGGTGCTCTTGATGTGAAGGTGCAGGGAATGAAGATCACTTCCATCAATGACAACATCATCATGAGTGAGCTTACCATGGATAAGCTTTACTCGAGGTTGAAGACGCATGGGATTGATTTTATCTCGCGTCTCCCCAAGACAGAGTCGATGGCATTAGTGGTCGACAAATCCAAGGGTTGTTCTTCTGATTCTCTTGATTGTAGCTCATCTGGATTTTCATTATCTGCTTTGCATTCTTTAAGCGATGAGCAACTTGAGAAACTACCCGAGGATGACTTAGCCCTCCTATCCACCAAATTCACGAGAGCATACAACAAGGTGAGGAATAGGAGGAGGAGTGGACCTATCACGTGCTTTGAATGTGGTGAGCCAAACCACATTCGCTCCAGGTGCCCCAAGCTAAAGGGCAAGGAGGAGAAGGAGACACGAAGACATCCCCAGGAGAGGGATGCAAAACCCAAGAAGACAAACTATTGGAAGTTTGTCAGCCGGGTCCTTGCCGCTCTAGAGAATGTAAATATGAGCGATGTGGACTCGGAAACGGAGGACGACGAGAGTGACTCCCGTGGCAAGAAGAAGGCTCATGACTTCACTGGGATGTGCTTCATGGCCAAGAACAGCCACGACAACGACTCCTCCAATGATGAGGATCCTTTTAGTGATCCTGATGAGGTATGCCCTTCGATTGCTGACATGAAAAGGGCCTTGGTGCTTGCTGAACAGAAATTGCATAAGCAAGTTAAAATGATTAAGAAGCAGGATATTATGATTGATAATGTGAACCTAGAAGTTGTTAGGCTTAAATCTATTAATCCTGATGATATTTGTGAATCCTGCACTAGCTTGCTTAATAATTTGATAAGCTTGAAATCTGCTCATTCCTCTGTTGCTAATCAACTAAAAGATGCTCTCGATGAACTAGAAACTCTCAAGTCTAGTTCTGTTTGCTTAGATGCCATTTCACTTGATGTGACTGCCATGGAAGCTATTCCTTTAACTTGTTCAAATTGTGCTTTGCTTGAATTAAAACTGGATAGCGCTTTAAAAGAATTGCAAAAATTTGATGCTAGTCACACATGTTCTCATTGTAAGAATAATAGGATTAAGATGCAAGAGATGACAGAAATGCTGGTCTACTCTAGAGTTGCTTCTTGTGAAAATTGTCCCAAGCTTACAATTGAGATTGAAGCCTTAAACAAGACTCTTGAAGAAAAGGCTAAAATTGAAAGATCCATGTCTTTTACTGCTTCCAAGAAAGTCATTGATTCTAACTCTTGTGCTTTGAATGCTGAAGTTGAAACTATGATTAGTCAGATTCAAGAGGTATTTAGAGTCAAATTTAAGGAGCAGTTGAATAGGATTAAGGAATCATATTGTGTGTCTTGTGAGGCCTTCAAGGTGGAAGTGGCCCTTCTTAAGAGTAAACGTAATGAGGTAATCAAGTCTAGCAAGTGCACTAGGTGTGAGGGTCTAATTAAAGAGAATGATTACCTCAAGGTGACTCTTGAGAAGTTTTCGAGCGGGAAAAAGAAACTCAACATGATTCTTGATCAATCCAAGGTGAGTGTGAAAAATAGTGGTCTAGGTTTCAATCCCCTAGAGCATTCCAAGAAAAACCCACCTAGGATTGCTAGAGTTGTGAAGAATGGTTTGTTTGAGCTAGAACCTCCTGAGTCATCCAGGGTTGTTTTCAAATCCGGTGGTTTTGCTCAAACTCTTTCCGGCAAGAAAGGTGCTTTTACTCCTTGATGATGCACCCTCAAAGGTCGATGCCCATTGCACCTTCTGCATGAAAGAAGGCCATACTGTTGAGTTCTGCTTCCGGAGAGCAAAACTTGAGAGAAAAGAGAGGTTGAGCGCCTTGAGATCCATTAGAGGAATCCCTTCTCCAGCTATCGTCTCTAGAGCTAGGCAGCCCGTTTATCGTACAACCTATAGGCCTAGATTTGTAGAGAACTTTGTAGACTCTTTTGGTGGGTCTAGGCAGCATGTTAGATTAGGACATCGTGAGGAGAGGCCACGAGTAGCACCTAGACAGGGGGAGTATCGATCTTTTGGTAGATCGTTTCGGAGAGGTCTAGGTGGTTCTCATGTGCATCCTTATGATTTTATTCCTGATCATGTTTCTGCTGTTTCTACTGCTGCTCCCAGACATCGTGCTTCTCAGTACTGGATTCCTCGATTATTTATCACTAACCCCAGTACTGAGGCACGGATGTTTTCTGATTGTGCTTTTTAGGTCCGTCGTGCGAGGAAGGAGGACATATGGCTTGTTGACTCCGGGTGTTCTCGACATATGACCGGAGATTCTAGATGGTTCTCCTCCCTCACACGTGCATCCGGCAACGAATTGATTACATTTGGGGATGCTTCTACCGGGACCGTGACTGCAAAGGGCACTATGCGCGTCAACGACAAGTTCATGCTAAAAGACGTCGCTTTGGTAAGTAAGCTGAGGTATAATCTTCTATCTGTTTCTCAGCTGCTTGATGAGGGTCTAGAAGTGAGGTTTAAGAGTGGTGAGTGTAGAGTTCTAGATTCCTCGGGTGAGCTTGTTTTGAGATCTCAGTTTGAGAAGATCTTACGTGCAAATTTGATATTTCTTGATCTCAGTCCTAGGTGTCTTGTAGCCTCTGATTCTCATGATCTTGTTTTGTGGCATCGTAGACTTGGGCATATAGGTTTTGATCATCTGTCTAGAGTCAGTTGCGAGGACTTGATTAGAGGTTTGCCTAGGCTGAAGGTTGTTAGAGATCTTGTGTGCTCGCCCTGTAGACATGGTAAGATGGTGTCTGCTTCCCACCCACCTCTTACCTTGGTAATGGTGATGGACCGGGGCGACTTCTTCACTTAGATCTGATTGGTCCTTCTAGAGTTCAGTCAGCTAGTGGGAAATGGTATGTGTTGGTGGTTGTGGATGATTACTCCAGGTATTCATGGGTTTATTTTCTCGCTTCTAAGGACGAAGCATTTGGATTCTTTAGAGATTTGGTCCTTAGAATTCTTTGTTGATATACCGGAGCTTTGAGAGCCATTAGGAGTGACAATGGGACAGAATTCAAGAATTCTTCTTTTTCTACTTTCTGCACTGATAGGGGAATTGAGCATCAGTTTTCTTCTCCTAGAGTTCCCCAGCAGAATGGTGTTGTAGAAAGGAAGAACAAAACCCTTGTAGAGATGGCTCGGACCATGTTAGATGAGCATTCTACTCCTAGGAGATTTTGGGCTGAGGCGATCTCTACTGCTTGTTATATCTCCAATAGGGTTTTCTTGAGATCTGTGGTTGGGAAGACCTCTTATGAGCTTAGATTTGGTCATTCTCCCAAAGTCTCTCATTTCAAGATTTTTGGTTGCAAGTGCTTCAATCTTAAACATGACAACCTTGATAAATTTGAATCTAGATGTTTTGATGGCATTTTTCTTGGATATCCTGCTCATTCTCGTGGCTATCGTGTTTTTAATGTTGACACTAACAAAATTGTTGAGACTTGCGAAGTCACTTTTGATGAGGCTAGTCATGGTACTAGACCTGATGCTTCAGGTACACAGGTTCCTGAAATTCAAGGAAGCATCTTCGTCGATGATGACTCTGAGGATGAGGAACCGAACCATCCTCCGACTACCTCGAGAGGGTGGAGAGCTGCTACTACTACTTGATTTGGTGGCGGCCTCCTCCTATCCCCACCGACGATCCGAGTGGCTCTGTTCCTACCTCGACAACTCATGAGGTAGAGGCCACATCGCACGAGAGCACCTCTTCGCATTCGACAACATCCACTGAGCGGATGATTGGGGATCTTCAAGAGCGAGTCACTCGCTCGTGTTTATTTCTCTGATTCTCATGCACATTACGCTTTTGTCGCTTCTTTTGAACCCCGAGATATCACCCATGCTCTATCTGATGCTTCTTGGGTCAATGCCATGCATGAAGAGCTTGAGAATTTTGAAAGAAACAAAGTCTGGACTTTAGTTGAGCGGCCTTCTGATTCTCATGTTATTGGAACAAAATGGATTTTTAAAAATAAGCAACGTGAGGATGGGTTGGTTGTTCGCAATAAGGCTAGACTCGTTGCTCAAGGTTATTCCCAGGTAGAGGGCTTAGACTTTGAAGAGACCTTTGCTCCAGTAGCTAGACTGGAGGCCATTCGCATTCTTTTAGCATTTGCAACATACAAGGGTTTTAAGCTTTTTCAAATGGATGTTAAAAGTGCTTTCTTGAATGGTTTCATTGAAGAAGAGGTCTTTGTCAAGCAACCTCCTGGTTTTGAAAATCAAAAATTCCCAAACTATGTTTTTAAACTCTCTAAAGCCCTGTATGGATTGAACCAAGCTCCTAGAGCTTGGTATGACAGGCTTAAGAGTTTCTTGCTTGAAAATAATTTCAAAATGGGAATGGTTGATAAAACCTTGTTCACTCTCAGGCATGGCAGTGATTTTTCTTTGGTTGATTTATGTGGATGATATTATATTCGGTGGTTCTTCTCATGCTTTGGTGTCCAGATTTTCAGATTCTATGAGCAGTGAGTTCGAGATGAGCATGATGGGAGAGTTGACATTCTTCCTTGGTTTACAAATCAAGCAACTGAAAGAAGGCACCTTCGTTCACCAGAGTAAGTATACAAAGGACCTTCTTCGGCGCTTCAATATGGGAAGCGAGAGGCCAATGTCTACTCCCATTGCTACAACCACCGTCTTTGGACCACGATGAGGATGGAGAGTCCGTGGACGGAAGGAGTACCGCATATGATTGGCTCTCTCCTCTATCTTACTGTCGAGGCCGACATACAATTCGCCGTATATCCATGCGCTCGCTTTGAGCTTCCTCGTGCTTCTCATCGTCAAGCGATGCGCGCATCTTGGTACCTTCAAGATACGCTTGATTTTGGACTCGTATTCTTCTTCTTCGCTCTCTCAATTCGAGCATTTTCGATCTTGACTTTGCGGGTGTAGAGTGGATAGGAAGAGTACTTGGCTTATCATTTCTTGGGCACATCTCTTGTTTCTTGGTCTTCTAGAAAATAGTCTTGATTTGCATATCCACACCGAGGCCGAGTATGTAGCTGCTTCGCCTGTGGTTGCTCTCAGGTTCTCTGGATTTTATCCACGCTGCGGGACTATGGGTTATCCTTGAGAAGTGTTCCTCTTTTCTGTGAAAACACTTCTGCAATTAATATTGCCAAAAACCCAGTGCAACATTCCAGGACTAAACATATTGATATTCGATTTCATTTTCTTAGAGACCATGTTGAGAAAGGTGATGTTGTGCTTCACTTTGTAGAGTCCGAGCAACAGCTTGTAGATATTTTCACTAAAGCTCTCGATTCTTCTCGTTTTGCTGCTTTGCGGGGAGAGTTAGGGGTTATTAGTCCTATTGGGCTGTTTTGAGGGGGAAGTTGATCTTTTTGCATTCATTGTATCATAATGCATGTTTTTTTAAATTGTCTTGCATTGTAAAATAAAATATGTGGAGCTTTGATTATTATCCTTGTATGACTTGATTACATATTCTATACCTTGTCATATCAAGTGATAGTCTGCTAGACTTCTTTTATGGCTCTTCGTGTTTGGCTTAGCTTTTGCCTTGCTAGCTTTATATCTGTGAGCAAATTGAATCAAATCATGTCTTGTTGGATCTTGTGACTAGTTTTGCTCTAGTGATCCTCTTATGATTCTTGCCATGTCATATAGGTTGAATTGAGTCTTGAACTTATTTTGAGATGAAAAATGAGCTTTTTATCTTCTTAAGTCAAGCAAATGAAAAAATGAGATGTTCTGTGCGAAAAAACTGATCTCACCAATCCTTTCTCATGAGACGGCTTGCCATTGCACTAGGCATGAACTCAGGGGGAGTTTTGGATGACCTAGATCATTATTTTAAGCTTATCGCTTGAGATGGTCGCGGCAAGGCTTGAGATCTAGCACAGTGAAGAAAAAATCATTTTAGGAAAATGCTCAAAATGCTAAGTGCTTGAGCTTTGCTTCAAAAGAATACTCTTAATGCTCAAAATGCCTCAATTCTTGTTTTGAGTCTCTTTTTACTTATAGACATGGCTTGACTCATTTTTGGTTGCTGTTAGTGAAACTATGATATTTAGCAACTTTTCATGATATTAATTCTGTTAATCTCAGAGAACTGCTATTTTGGTTTTAGCTTTGCAGTACATGTTTTACCATGATTGTATATAGCGTCTACTCTTTATATGGCTTGGTATAATACTTGTACTGTCGTCATGTATAATGGTCATGGCTCCTTTTTACTAAAGTTCAAAAATAAAGTCATTCCTTTATGATCTTTCTTTTCTCATGCATCTTGATGAATTCATTGTCAAAGGGGGAGAAAGATGGTGAAGAAAATGTTGTTTGGAGTTTTTGGTTTTCATACTTAAGGTTTAATATAAAAGAACTTCATAAAATAAAAAATTGAACCTTTTGAAATTTTGTGATCATAGTGAGTTAAGTCTTTTGGTTCTATTGCCTTTTCCTGATTTCATTTGCATTTGAAGAAGACTCACAATGATCAAAGGTCAAATAGAACAATTGTCTTTCATTTGGACCTAAGTGAGATTTTTGGCTACTTTCTGGAAATTGAATCCTTTGGTGCTTTCATTGCCTTATCTCACTTGCTTATACTATTCTGAAGCCAGCTTGGTCGGTTCCTAGGCTTTTTCTTGCTTATGGACCAAGTTGTGCCTTTATCTAAAACGCGTTTGTTTTACTTTTCAATCTGAAAAACCACATTTTCTGGGAAATTGCCAATGTGTTCATCAAGGGGGAGATTGTGGATATCGTGAGGATATGTGCACGATCTCAGGATGATGAGTCAATTGGCAATGGCTTTGTTGGTTTGCAAAATCTCGCATTTTCGGGTTTGCTCCAAGGCTGTCAGACCACAGGCGGTCTGACCGGTTGTGTCAGGCGGTCAGACCGCCCGTGGAGAGGTCCGACCGGCCATGGTGGCCGGTCCGACCGGTAAAATGAAAAGTGGATTTTGGGGCTAAGCCAAAAATAGGTTGTGTAGGCAAGTGAGGGGAGTCTCCTGGATGTGGTCACATCATTTTTGGAGCTCCCAGTCAAAAGTTCTATTGAGTTGAAAATTACAGAAGGTTTCGGATTTTCACGCTGAAATTTTGGCTAAGTCTTTTCGGGCGGTCCGACCGGCGTTGTGGGATCGGTCCGACCGGCCTGAAATCGGTCGAACCAGCCTTGTGGGGCGGTCAGACCGCCGATGACTTAGAGGTTAGCCAAGTTGGCATTGAGATGATTTGAATGTGTTTTATGTATGGAGTTCAATGCTTTATTGTTGCATATTGCATTGCGGAACTAACGTGGGTCAAGTTGTGAAGAACTTGTTCCCGGAAATGATTTGTTTGTCTATTGCTGTGCAGGTGGCTTGCAGGTCTACGACGTCAACGGTGAGGTGGATCGGGACTACGCTTGGAGAGCTGAGGTCCAGAACGATCATGGATGCCGGGTGAGGTCATGTGACTCAAGCGTGGTGCAAAATGGACAAGATGGATCGAACGGGTGGTTCGGTACAGCTAGTTGGATCAGGTGGTGCGAAAGTCAGTGCGAGTCTCTGGAAGGATCCGATGGGATTCGGACAAGAGAGGCTTGGCGACGTGATGAGAACCGCTGATCAACCTACACGTGGTGAAGCAGGCGATTGCTTCAATAGTTATGTGTGTGTGGGTCCCATGTGTGAGTGGGTCCCAAAAGAGAAACCCTAGGCCTCTAGTATAAAAGGAAAGGGGGGAGATGTAAAACCCCCAAGCATTCATTTGGCCTCCTTCTTGCTTTTTCTAGGATTTGGAGGAGAGGAGAGGAGAAGCTAGGGTTTGGAGGGATTGTGAGTGTGCTCTTGTGTGAGCTCTTGTCCTCCTTGTTGGAGAGGCTTTGTAAGCATCTAGTGTGTTCAATTAATCTTGTGATGCTTAATTGAATGATCATTTGTCCCCTTTTGTGTTCTTCTCTCTTTTGGATGATTTTGGTGCTTCCTTGATTCAAGGGTTTATGCTTGGTCTCTTGACCTACTTTATCTTGCTTTGATGTGTGGGAATACTCCTAGAGTCATCTAGATCATCAATCCCAACAAGCAAGTCTTGAATCAAGATTTTCATATTTCTAGGTTTTGTGCACTTCGTTTGTAAAACCTTGAGAGATCGATTCTGCGAAGTGGATCTGAAGGATCGTCGCTAGAAATAGGTCTCTAATTTCATTAGGGAGGTGTGCTCGAAATTTGGTCAAGTTGCATTGGTTGAATCAAAAGTTGGATCAAATTTCGTTTTGGAGTTGGGCTTGATTTTCAGTACTGGACTGAACCGGTCTGACCAGTGGTGCAACGGCGGTCCGACCGCCCGCTTTTCAGAACGCCTGTTCTGCCGGGTCGAACCGATATCCAACGGTCCGACCGCCTGTTAGTAGCCGGTCCGATTTGGTTGTTGTCGGTCGATCCGCCCGTGGTAGCCGGTCGGACCGCCAGATGCCGATTGAGCAGGAAGTTCTTTTCTCCATTTGTGTCGTGTGGTTGAGGGGTTTATCAAATCCAGCACAAGGCTTCCACTGTGTGCTTACTGATCTTCTTAGCTTTCATAGCTAAAGGAGTAAAGTGCGTGTTGTATTTGATTTATGCGAGAAAGTTAAGAAAGCGCCTATTCACCCCCCTAGTCGCCTTTACAGTCCTACACACTGGTCGAAACACCAGTGACTCTACGACCAGCACATGTATTGATTGATGATCATGTTTCACCGGTCATGGATATGGGGATATCGAATCAATAATGTGAGCACATGTTAGAGAACAAGGGGTTGGATAAACCCATCGTTGAGACAATATTGAGATTGTTATGAATCTATGTGTCATTAGTTGGTCTCAAGTAATGATGATGTATAATCCATAGACCTGAGATCAGCATGGTTCCCTACATGCGTAATAGCACTCTTAGGGGTTGCCAAATGCTACTCGTAACTGGGTAGTTATCAAGGTAGCTTTCAGGTATGCTATGAACATGCGGAGGGATATAACTGGTTGAGATAGGATTTGCTCCTCCTAACATAACAGGAGAGATGTATCTTGGCCCATTGTGGTGATCGGATAAAGAAACTCCCGAGAATCGGAGGCACCAAAGCTCCTCTGAGAGGAGGAACCACTAGTTCCCTGTGAAGGACGGCTACCACGACGTAAATCCTTCTTCTTTTTATAGCAAGTCTATTGTACATGTCCATCTTTATTGTAGTAAGTACAGTGTAGTCCCCTACAATTAGCAGCTATCACTAGTGAAGTCATCACCGGTGAAGGAGTAGCTTGAGACGTAGCGGCTGTAGAAACTGGAGGAGCTGCCAGAATCGAAGGAACGACAGTGACGGCAGTAGACCCGCAACATGAAGGCGAATCTCCTCAGTACGAACAATGGCAGGGGCCTCCAATAAGGTCACACGAGGGTGGTGTGCCAATAACTTAGCACAAGTCTACTCATACTTAGCCCGGAGACGGGTCAAGCAGTCGTAGATACGACGAGGCTCCAGGCAAGACTGCTGACGCTGACAGCACTGACATATGTGGCAAACATCTGGTCCCAAAGAGTCAATCTGGCACCGTACTGTAGACAATTACGAAAAGAACTCGTCCACAGTGGCATCTCCCTGCTGCGATTTCTCCGGACGCACAACAGAAAGATACAACGAATCACCAGAAGATTCATAGCGGTTGCGTAGATGCGTCCACATTAACTGTGCTAAAGCCATACCAACCACATCCCAGTGAATTGCACCTCTATACTAGCAACCAAAATAGTGGAGGCACGAGCATCCTCACCAATCCATATCTTATGGGCAGCATACTAAGTTTGAAAAGTCTCCATAGCATCCTCAAAAACCCCAGATGCCTTTGTATGAGTGTCTTCGGAAGTATCCTTCGGGAGTACAGGCTCAGCAGGCGGAGCAGGATGAGGCGGACAAGGTAACTCGCCAGTAAAAAACTCCCAAAGGAGCTTACCACACGTGTGGAAGCGCATATGCTGAAACCAGTCCCGATAATTTAGACCATTGAAGATCACCAGGCAACGAGAAACAGAAATAGTACCTATTAGTAGGAGGCGCTGGACGACGCGACAACCAAGGCAACAAAGTCTAACAGGTGGCGCTGGACGGCGCGGCGGTTAGAACGATGTTTTTTTTTCTTCGACTCAAAATAAAAGAACCGGTGGGCCAGCTCCTTGTGGCCCAAACCGTGCGCCCCCGTCTGGGCGGGGGGATGAGGTTCCCGCGCGGCGGCGGCGGGGGGGGAAGACCCGGCGACGGCGGCAGCGCGGGGACCCGAGTGGCGGTATAGGCGTTTTCCCCGCCAGCGGGGCAGGCCGAGCAACGCCGCGGCAGTGCGGGCATCTCTCCGAGCGTCGGTGGGCAGCGAGGCAGCGTCTCCAGTGGCGGTGGATCGGTGACGGTGGCTCCGGTGAGCACAAGCGAAGCGGCGACGGTTGCCGGGCGGGACGGAGGCACCCTGCGCGGCGGCGGTAGCCGAGGCGTCCCCGAGCTACCCCGAGCTCGGTGAAGAGGCAACGGCCGCGGCGGCCGAGTCAGAGGCACGACGTCGGCGTGGAACGCGGCGTCCAGAGGAGATCAACAGCAGCGACCGACGACAACAAGCGAGTGGTGGTGGCAGAGGACACGGGAAGGGTGGCGGCGGCGGCTGGCAGAAAGACTCTAACCCTAACCTAGCTCTGATACCATGTTATGAAATAGGGTTTGTATTCAATATGAGGCTAATGAGTCAATATATATACAAGTACATGGGTGTTATATATGCGAAGAGCCCCTTGTACAATACGCATCTAACACACAGAATGAGCATGTACCATCTAACTCCATATGCCTCCTGATAAGATTAAACTTGACAGGACTGAAATTTTTTACCACTTTACACCGGAAGATCTTAACTTTGGGCGGTATATTGAGCGTACCAAGTCGCTTCTAAACTGATGCATCAATATATAATCGAGGCTGACACCCCATCTGAATTTTCTTCCTGACTTCCAGCATCCGCAAGCTTCTATATGCAGATTTCCCTGAATACAACCCACTTTGTCATGTGCCCAAACCTCCTCTAGCCGCCGAATTGGAATTTTCAGAATCTCATCCGCATCAGGGGCCACAAACACATCTCTAATTGACTGCACATCCCATGAACTTTCAATCAGTATTATCAGGTCACTCACCATGGAAATACCACTTCCTTCTGGTTTAACAATTGGTTTCAGTGTTCGGTTTGAAGGAATCTAATTGTCCTCTCAAGCATCAATCGAGGAACCGTCACCAACTCTCTTATATCTTAATAACTTTCATGCCAGCTAAAATTGATCGCCATATAAAAGACAATCTCTAAATTAAAGAGCATCGGATCTTGAAAACCAGTACCTCCACTTGCTTTCGTCTTGGTCAATTTTGCCCAACTCATCCAATCCATATTCCTGCTGTCAAACTTACCCCCCCACCAATAATTGAAAATATAGCTTGTAAGTTTCTTACAGGTAAGAGTAGGAACTTGAAAGCAACTCACAGAATAAGTCGGCACCGACAACCACTCAGAATTTTCTCACTCCATCCCCAACAAGTGCACGAATTCTCCCAAGGATATATTCAAACACCTCCGTTGTTTTGCTTCCAATGGCAGTCGGCAAACCCAAGTAACGTTCTCCAAACGCTTATGTTGCAATGTCAAAACTTGTAACGACTTCATCTCTGCTAACATCTGAACAATTGGTGCTAAAAAAAGATTGCCGACTTTTGCTTGTTTACTAGCTGGCCGGACCCCAATGTGCAAGCCTCCAAAAATTCCTGCAATCCATCCGGGCCACGCTTCTAAGCTTCTGCGAACACTATGCAATCATCAGCAAATAAGAGATGTGAAATCCAACGAGCATGAACTGAAACCCCAACACCCCTCAACAGAAATCGAGGTCCCGAATATTTCAGCATACTCGATGGCATATATGGGTATTGTTTTTGAACTTTCATGCAAAAGATCAAATTAGTTTATGACAAACTAGGCTGTCCACATGATAATTTTACTATATTAAATCTATGGGGCATGCCTAATTTTGTCCACCAACCAAATGGAGCCAAAATGGCTGGGCATTACCAATATTTTGCTTGGCAAGTTGGGGTACAGAACCGCACCGGTCCTATATTCTTTAAATAACTCCATGACCACCCATATATACACGTGAGGACCCAGATTTGCATCCATACCTCTATGTATTCTGAGCTAGTCTCATGATCAGTAGCTAGCCCACACAGTACAGATATTGGCGAATATCACATCCATACAACACATACATAATAGTAATTGAATATTATTACAATACATGGTTTACGGGCTTAAGGCTAAGTTTTACAGAATGGGCCGATCTACCAAATAGTTCAAAAGTTCAGAGTTGCAGCAGAAAGAAAGCATAGTAGAAGCGGAACGGCTTCAAAACAACGTGGACTCCATGATTTGCCACAGGCAACCAATTAGGGCTATGACCTAGTTAATACCATCTCCATCATCTCCATAGCCGGATACATAGAAATATTATTACAGAGGTCTTTCAGCTTCGTAGTCTGAATCCACATGTTTCAGCAACTATGAGTACAAAAGTACTCAACAAGCCCTTAACACAAATGCAAATGCAAATATATAGATGTAAGTCTTGTCAAAGGAGGGTTGTATGTCTTATTTTAGCACAAAGCTAGTTAGAATGTTTTAACTTTAAAACCAAAGGTTATTTTGTCTGATCAATCATTATTTTGACCATGTTTACCCAACGCGATCATGTCCCTGGCGACCAAGCTTAAACTGGCATGTCGCGGATTCATCGAAATATATCTACCAACACCAGCGAGCATGCCTACACTAGCATGTCCCGTCCATAACGAACATGCATCACTTGCATGTCACAACCAAACCATTATGCTCTCCTAGCATATCTCAAATACTAGCAAGCATGCCTTCACTAGCATGTCGCCGTTCCCAACAAGTTTTAGTTCATAATTTTAAATTAATAAAACTAATTAGTGGTGGCAAACTTCACGTATTTGCCTATGACTGAGGGCACGACTATTCGAATAGATTTAATGACACTCTACCGAGGTTGTACAACTTTATCTACAAGAGAATAATATTTTAATATTCATTTGAGGGCATGCGCGTGGTGTTGGGCCGAGGTTAAGTGGGCCACGTGGAAGAAGAAAGAGAGAGGAGGGGGCACGAGGGGAGGAAGGGAGTGGGGCGGGGCGGCAGATTCGGCCCAAAGAGAGGATAGAGGGAAGGAAATCAATTTGGCTTTTTGTTTGAATTCTTTTGAGATGTGACAAGTATCTGATAATTTTCAATTTATGGAACTAATTATTTATAACATTTATTACAAATAATGGTATTCTTAATAGCCCTCAAGTATACCCTTGGTTGAAAATATCTATTACATCCAGGGAAGGCTACTACTACTCCATGTCACGACCAACCGATGGTCGTAAGATCTTCTCCGACCAGGTTGGATCACGACCACCCCTATATTCAATATAACCCACAAACAAGTTGATCTAATCGACTAGAGACTCTGTACACTATGCTTACTTTATGTGTAGTAGTGAATACATATGCAATTTTTCCATGACATAACCACACGTAGATGTATATGTCTCTAGTGTAACCGTACGGCAAACGTGCAGGAGAGGCTTTCTCTGATAATAATCATAACCAATGTTCATATTCAACCAAATGTCAGGGTGCCTCCTGACACATAGCAACTGTAACTACTTCAGAAGTTCATGATATACACAAGCCATTAGACTGAGTTTGGGTGGCTTGTTTCATTATGTAAACTCGTTCAATATAAGTACACAAGAGTAGGGTTATTATTCTCTTCAGAGAAGACCCGAACCTGTCTAAACAACCCTTGCCTCCTCTTCCATAATCTCGAGTATCGTGTCTCTAGAATTTATTTTCATAAGTTCGATAGTGAATCATCAACAGTTGGCGCCATTCGTGGGGACATTGCCAGCAAAATTTCTTTGATTCTACTCAGATGCCTTCATGGCAGACGAGTGAAACAAGGAGAATTAGTTTGATCTCGCAGATTATGGAGGAATTGACATGGATGCCTATTATGAATGCGAGTAGAGTATTCTTTCGTCTAAGGGCAATGCCAACTCCAGAGAACCTTCACCGGGTCAAGGAGTTTGTGCCATGGACACAAACCATGAGGGCATGCTATCTCCAACGCTCTCACCATTACGCCCAAGTGGGGACCTAGAATCCTCACGGGGCAAGGGTCCCAGTGACCACAACGAGTGGAGTCCGATGACTAGCACTGAACGCACGGAGGCACCTACCAAATACCACTCAAGCCGGTCCAAGGACATCCAATCTCCTTCGGTGAGTCCTGGAACGAACATCTCCAGGGCTCGATCACCATCTACTAACCATCACTGTGCAGTTACCACTACTCGGGATGTGGTCGAACACACTATAGTTGCAAGTCTGACCACATACTTGGAGAATTCACTTTCAACCGTAAACTCTTATAACCCAGAATTCCCCTTCTTGGAGGGGATTATTCCAAGTCATGAGATATTCTCTTTTGACTACTCGTCGACTACCAGTGGTGACATCATCACCTAGGAGGTCTTCATCCTCCCTACAAATCTTGGTCACTCTACACGAGATAGGATTGGCGATGCTGCCCACTGCACACAAGCTTCTGATGCTCGTATGAATGGTTAGAACACCTCCTACGATGAGGGAAATCTCAACATTCATGATTCTAATCGTTATTGTCGAGGTGATCACGCTCCACCAAGAGATGCCCAAACAGACTCAGATATAGATGCTCCTAAGACTATATGGAGAAGACGGATTGTGCCTAGAGAATGTTACCTGGTCGAATCCGATACCAGTCGAAAACGGCTCGGGAACTGCAGAGGATCAATGATCTTACAGAAAATCCAAGTCAAGGCCGTGGACAAGTGCCAAGCTATGATATCTTTGCTCAAGAAATCGCACAACGGCTTCACGATAGTATGACCAGGGTCAAGTGGTACCAACAACAACCTTCTAGAGATCACACTGGAACAATTCCATCGAATGCCAACCGTTCTTGTAGTTTTCTATGTAGAGAACACCAAGATGTCCATCAACCTAATCCATTCTATGGTCGATATCTGAACCGTGATGGTGGTCGAAGAAGGAACCAATGTACACCTCCGACGGCTAATGGTCGACAAACTCCTAGGAGAAGTGGATAGTCACAACTCCCTTGAAGAAATCTACATTAACAAATGGACCACAAGGACTATTACCCTCGTAGGACCGATATCTATGATAGATCTGGTTCCCTTACCACTGGTTATCGTCAAGTACGATCGTCTGGTGATGTGAACCCTTCTTTCCAGCAAAGAAGACATTATGACACTAGTATCGGCTGTCGGGCACTTTCACCCGACCTTCGAACAGTTTGCTGGCCAGGAAGATTTCCACCAATGAACATGGAAAATTTTGATTGGACTCAAAACCCCATTGAGTTTCTCCAAATCGACACTACTGTAGTACGAGCTGCTGGAGGAGGTGAGTATATAATGGGTAATTATGTTCCGACAATGTTTGAATTTTTTGCTCTATTGTGGCTACACAACCAGTCACCCGAGCCAATCTATTTGTGGTAGCATCTTTGCGATCTGTTGCTAGCAAATTTTTAGGGTACTTAGAACTACCATGGAAAGGAGGGCGACCTACATCGCATGCGACAGGATTCACATGAGACCCTACGTCAATTCATTACATGCTTTAGTTAGGTTTGAAATACTATTCCTCAAGTCTCAGATTCATTTCTCATTCGAGCTTCTAAGTAGGGAGTCTGAAATCGGAGCTTCACAGAAGACATTGCTTTGAACCTTCCGGCCACTGTTGCTAAACTCTTTAAGGTGGTCGATCGCTTTGCGACTGCTGCCGAGGTAGTAGATAGGAATTAGATAATTGATCATGAGGACAAAAATCCTCAACGAGTAAACGATGGTGCCAAAAAGAAGGAAAAGTATGCTAGAAAATCCAAGAACAGTCTAAAGGCAAAAGGCCTAAAATGAATAGCTCAAAGGAGGTTCTAGCCATAAGCCACAAGGAGCCCCACAGCTCCAAATAGTACTCGAATCGGGGCAAAGACAAATGCCCTGAACATAAGACAGATAAGCCGAGGTGGTGTCCTTTCCATAAAAAAGGAAGGGTACGACATCCGATATTGCTTGGTTTTCCAACAAAAACTAAAAGACTATTATTATGGCAAAACACCACTTCCTTCCATTGAAGAGGTGGGACAATCCAGTGGTCATAAGTTGTAAGAGTATGACGAGAAGATGTCATACTAGGACCCCAAGCATACGATCGACCACATCTATGGGGGCTCGTCAGCATACGAGTCGAAACAATATCTTAAGTTTGTCGAACGTGAGGTAAACTCTATCGACCCTCCTATTGTCCAAAAATTACCTAAGTAGCCGAAAGTTACCATTTCTTTTGAAAAGGATGACTTTCTGATCCCTTCTACTCGACCTAGTCACTTTCTGATCGTGGTCGATGTTGGTAGTTCCCTTGATATCTTATTTACGAGTGCCCTGGATGAAATGCAAGTTCCTAGGACAAAAATAAGACCAGTACGCTACTCGTTTCAAGCAGCTTGAGAATTTTCTAGCAAGAAATGAACTACATGAAAAATTCTAGAAACATTACCCACAGTTAATCGTGAAGTCAGGATCACTCAGTAAAAATTTTAGAATTTTTGGAGCTGCGGAGCTACCTCTAGAAATTCCCTATCCATCTCAGCCTTTTTATTTAAAATCTGAAATCACTATTCCTCGAACTCATACCCGAGTCAGACTCCGACCCGAGTCTCTTGGCTCAGTCCAACAACCTAACCGCGTCGATTGTGAGCCATCCGATGGAAATTCTCTGGCCCAGATCTCACACCCGTTCGGACTACTCCGGATTTTTCCCTGTGAATGCGAGCCGATCAATTCCAATCGAACAACCCAAATTCGCGGACCGAGCCACTCGTCATGCTGCAGCCGTTCGAACCATTGAGTCGCTAACACCGCGGGGCCCGCTCGTCAGACCTGTCTTCTCCAACTCGCTGCGTGCTTAGAGAGCGAGCACCACGCGCCGAAGAAGCTCTGTGCTTCCCCGTTGACGGCGTGGATCCACCTCCCTGGCTGACCACTCCTGGAGCGTCGTCTCTTCATGCCATTTCCTTCCCAGCCGTTGGAGCCCTATAACCCTGTCTCCCTT
Organism: Hsuehochloa calcarea; assembly: GCA_036346395.1. NCBI lineage: Eukaryota > Viridiplantae > Streptophyta > Magnoliopsida > Poales > Poaceae > Hsuehochloa > Hsuehochloa calcarea. Next base: position 36,978,590 of record CM070601.1, read on the forward strand.
GCCCTCAAGCTCTTACTTTCCCTCTCGGTGACCGAGGGAAAGGAAGCGAGAACTTGGCTCCCTCTTGGGTAAGCTTCGTGCTTCCACCTCCTGCTCCATCTCCGTTCTTCTCTGACTCCATTTTTGCTAATGCGAGGCCCTGTCTTGGTTTGTAGCTCTTGGTCCACCGTCGAGCTCTCTACTGCTGCAGAGCACGCACCCGGAGTCACCGCCGTGCCAGCTCCATGTCCAGTGAGTTTAATCCTCGCTTAATTGTGTCACTGGGCATGCTTTGGCTTGTTTAATCTTTCCCCTCACTCAATTTAACCATCGGTCCACAGGAGCCCAGGGGATTGAAGCTTGTTCCATTTTTCGGCTGTGGAGCTTCCTTCCTTCCCCATCTCCGGTGTGGTAAGCTTCTTCTGGATTCCTTGCTTGCACACCCTCTGTGGGTTTCTCTTGAGCTCTCTCTATCGCTCACTCCCAGTCTCCTTCACCAGAGCAACCTCTCCTCGGTGAAGCACCGCGCCGCCGTCACCCTCCTCGACGCTGGCTCAGCTCCGACCTCCTCCGAGCCTCTCCATCGCTCAGGTAGCATCCCTATGCCTCGTAGATGCTGTGGCACCCGCTTCCGTGGACCTGCTTCGGGCCGGCTCAGCCACCGTGAATACCACCATTTGGTGTGCAAGCCTATTGAGGACCGTCCTAGCCCATGGCTAGCGCCGCCGTGTCTGGGAACGCCGGCGAGAGCCCAGCGAAGCCAGTGCGGCGTTGTCGGATTTCCAACCGCACTGTAGCAACGTCATTAGGGTTAATCGTGTCATTAAATGCTAATGATTGCTCAGTAGTTAATGACTGTTTTAAAGGATTGTTTCGGTGTGACTTACATGTGGGGCCGAGCACAGTAAGTGAGGGTTAAATCTTGATTTGAGTCGGTGTATGACATGTGGGCCATAGAGATTACTGCACGGCTGTGTTGTCATGGACCGGCCGTGGACCAGAGGGTCCACGCACTATTCTCTGAGCCATGAGTATGACATGTGCACCCCACATGTTAGGTTGTATTTCTATTCGGAATTCAAAAATGGAAAAATGCACTATTCAGAGGGCCCACGAGTCAGTGACTGTGGCTAGGTTCATTTGGGTATAAAAAGTATTTTATGTTTATTTGAAATCTGAAATGCTTTATTTATGAACTGAAAAATGCATTAACTTCAAAATTGCATAAGTAATTCATTTTAGCTCCAAATTTGATGATTCAAATTTTGCAGGTTTCCTTTTTGCATGTACTTTATTATAAAAATGCTTTGAACCTTGTTACTGTTCCAGAAATCACTTTTGGCAAAATTACTTTAGGTTTAATACTTTTGTTGCACTAAAAATTGTTTTAACTTCAAAAATGCATAAGTATTTCTCTGTAGCTCCAATTTAAGAAAACTCAATTTTGTTAATTTTATCTATCACTGTAATTTATTGTAAAATAGGTTTTGAGCATGTTACTATCTCTGAAAATCTGATTCTACATATATCTTGTGCACTACTTTCTTGACTTTAAAAAATCATAGAAATTTCATCTTAGCTCCGAATGAGGTGAATCATTTTTCATTGCTCATCTCATGTGGTGCTCTGTCTACCATAAAAGTTTCATATGAACCTCCTCTCTGGAAATTTTCACTAAAATAGTTAAATTCGGATGAACAGTAACAGCTAGCAATTTATTTGGATTTTCTGGAAAACTGACTTTCAAACTACTATAACTTTTGCATGGAACATCCAAATAAATTGATTCTTATTGATAAATTCACCTAAAAATCATTATCTACCTTCTGTAAAATTTTTCATGATTTTTGGATGAATTTGTATTTTTGGGTCTTTTCGGTATTATTCGTTCCTATTGTGCTTTTGATCCTTTCGAATAGGTTCCGATGAATTTGTTGATTACATGAGTGATCCTCTGCAGCAAGAAAGTTATCTCCAGCAAGGCAAGCAATTGTTTTCATTTGAACATGTTGATCCCATTACTTTCAAAGTCTATTATCTTATTTGCAAAGTGTATGTATGCATGCTCTATTTTGCTGTTAAATTATCGATCGAGTAGTTGATCCTATAGTTGCATTAACTATAGGTAAATGTCCATCCTCTACCACTAAGCATAGTATTTATTCGCTGTGTTTTAGAACTCGATGGATGGGCTCTAATCACTTTACTTATAGTTTGCGAGTTGTTGTCGCTTAGAAATGCTTAGAACGATAGAATGGGGATCATCGCCTCTGCGATGGTCATTATGTCATCACTATAATTAATTGAGTCAGTATACTCATGTATGTATTTGTATTTGGAAAAACTAAAACTGAAGGTGAAATATTTTAGACTTGGGCACTTTGGTTTGATGGTGTAGTTATTGGGTGTGTGATTGGTGCCCGAGTCAACAAGGACCGAACATCTTGGACACTGACCCAAGCGTTTCTGCATACTAACCACACGAGGTGATACAGATCAACGTGGGTTGATGCGTAATGTGGCCCAATCTTTCACGCTACTTGTATTTCAATTCTGAATGAAGCGAAACTCCCGCTTTCCTCTCTCTTGATTTGGCAAAATAGAAAAGCAAGTATATCTCCAAAGCAAGTAACACTTGGTTGATGTTGAATCAATCCGAAGAGAGAAACAAAATCAAACCGGAAGAACAACACCAAACCGTGAGCAATTGAGGATGCTACGAATTGGTGAGATGATCCACAAGGAATCACGGATCTTGGAAGAACAACCTCCCTCCAATATTCACGCAATGAACAGTAATCCGAGTCGGTTACTGTAGCAATGAACAGTAACTGACTTGGTTACGGTTTATGAACAGTACCCGAAAGGTGCTTTTATCGCGAACTCCTTTAATTCGAAATTTAAACTACTCTAATTGCTAAAAATAGATTAAACTATCCTATTACAAGTAATTTATAATTAACTTCTTTTAAAGAATGATCCGAAATAGAATTGCACCAATCCAAATCCATTTTGAATTCTTAGGCTGAAAATGTATTGATTTCGGAATAGAGTTTGAATTTGGTTCCTCTGTCTTTTTTTGGCTGAATTCTCTTGTATACTTTGCAACATGCAAAGTCCTTTGTTCTTGTGTCTTCCCATGTCCGCTAAAGCTCCCCGATCGGCATTCCTCCCTATCCTTGCTCTTTGCCGAACCTGGTTCTTGTTTTTTTCTCCATTGATGCATAATAGGCTCAACTTGAGGCTTAATACACACTTGCAGCTTAGGGATATTGACTACCGTAGTAGATGCACTTAGGGCCTCATCACGAGGGTATTGAGAACCCTCTTGACTAAGTACTTTGGGAGGTATTAATTATTGAAGTCGCTGGTGGTAAGAAAAAGAAAGTGTTTGTTCTGGGATGAGAGGGATGTGTTCCTTTCTAGGTTCGCCATACCCAGGAGCACCCGTAGTTGCTTCGGCTAGGACGGTGCGTCCGACTCAACGTCTGGGTCCTTAGTGGGAGCCCGTAACAGCAGTTCACTAAGGGTTAACCCCCATACGTGTGACTCTTAATTAGTACAATCCATTGGAAAGCGTATCGTAGGACTTAGCCTTGCCGGCATACCTTAGGAAGTATGCTTGTTCCGGAGGCAAAAGAGGCGGTCTGACGTGTGGGTACATTGGTACACCCCTGCAGGGTATAATCTACTAGAATGCCTTGTGAGGACCCCAGAATATTGGAAATGTGCCGAATTAAAATTATACTAGTAGCATAATTCTTAACTATGGAACAGTTCAGTTCCCACATTAAAAATCACACTAAAAGTATAATAATAATAAGTAACAAATCCAATATTCAGGTTCCCGGATATGCCTCTCATGTTAGCTCCTAGGATTAGCTGCTAACATACACATATCCTTACAACATTATATCACAAGCATACACGATTGGAATACATTAGTAAAAATTTACAGCGGAAACATTTGGTAAACCAGAAATGGAAGATGAAGTACCAAAATAAACTTCCAAGTGGAGCGCCATAACCCAAGGGCAACTTGACTGGGATTAAAGCCGAAGTATCAACATAATCGCCTCAACTTGCAATATTAACTAGGACGTTCTTTATCTGCAACATGTGGACAATTCCACTGAGTACAGAAGGTACTCAACAAGACTTACACAAACTAAATAAAAGAAAGTGTTTGATAGAACATATACAAAGGATTAGAATTGATACATGCATAAGGATAACAACAGGAAGGTTATAATGGTTCAATTTTGTATAAAGCAATACATCTTAACCTACACTTGCTAAGTTTTAGCAAAGCAATTTTTTAAATCCATTTGGACTAAAACAGTAAGTAAAAGAGAGCATAATCATAAACAATAACCACATTTAAGTGGCTGTCCATTAATCACAAAAACATTGTATAAATATGTCTCAAACCGAAATAGCATAAAGAAATTTTATAAATCAATTTAGACTAAAGCTTTGCATAAAAGGAGATGTAATCAAGAATAATAGCAAATTTTAAGTGGCTGTCGGCCACTAACTCATCACATGAAAATTTATTAAACCAAAACAGTATCTAACAAGTTGTAATTTAAAAATCTATACAAAGATCTATTCAACTCAAGCGTTGTCCATAACCGTGGACACGGCTATTCGAATAGTTTTAATCCCTGCAGGGGTGTACAACTTTACCCACATGACTTAGTTAGCCCGTAGCCTCCGGAATAATAGCACACTGCCTTTGGTATGCCGGCCGAGTAAACTAAGATTTGGTATTTTTCAACAAGTTGACACTATTGAGCTGGAATACCCATGTGTGACTGATCCCGCTTAGTTCAAGTTACTAATAGAACCTGCCAACCAGGGGCCCACATGTTGTGCCGGGAATGCCGATTTGAAAAACAGAAATTAAATGACAGAAAGTAGAGCTATGCTAGCTGCGCATATTAATTCGCAATCGGAGCCCTTAAGGTATGTACATGTGATGGAACGCATGTACGTCCTCACCCTCTTAAGAACATATGATACAGATATGCAATCAAACACATATGTCCTTACTTTCCTATTTTCCAACTCGATAGCATTAACCTTTTACTTAACCAAACAGCGCCCATGCACTGCGTGTGGAAGTACGTTGGGGCTTGAATTGTCCAGTCAATGTTAAGTCCTTAATCAATCCAGACAAGACAACCACATTTCCCAGTCTCGTGCACTAAGGCACCCTCACTAGCATCCACTTGTCCAGATTTAAAATCAGTGTGAATAAAAAAAATTTGCTTTTATTTCATATTTAAATAGACTGAACAAAGAATCAAAATAAATGAAATTCATTTAATGTTTCCAATTTTGGCAAAATAAAATTGACACACTACAGACTGCATGGCTAAGCAATTCATGGAATAAGTATTTTAGTATAGAAGCACTACCTTAAGTTTGAGTGTATGATCTGATTAAAGGTAAGCCTCAAGTGTTAGGTAGTAACTAACTATTGACTGATCGCAAATAAATTTTTAGAAACTAGCATGCAACAGTGTCACTGTTTTTAGAAATCTACAGTACGAAAATTGGGATCAACATGGTGCAAAGAGGATGCTTGTCTTATTGGATGTCCACTTGTTCACTCTCGGAGGCGTTATTATTCACGTTGCGCAATTCGGGATCTAAAGAGAAAATACAATAGCGAATAAACACCGATAAAATCTGTACAACCTCTACAGAGTGTCTTGTGGGTCAAGCTGTACAACCTCTACAGAGTGTAAAACAATTCGAATAGCTGTGTCCGCGGTTATGGACGTGCTCGAGGATTTCACACGAGAGATAGAGTTTCTTATGAAATGTGTCGGAGTGTGAATGGGAAGTTCACTTGATGAATATAATGTTTGTCCAGTGAATAGGTAATTCACTTGGTGGTTGCGACGATTTGTGAATGGGGAATTCACTTTTCATTGGTTTGGTTGGGAAGTGAATGGGAAGTTCACTGGTTGTTTCCAAGAAAATGTTTACTTATTTATTATTCTTTTCAATTTCACATCTTAATCTATTTACTGTATTTATTGTCAATGCTGTTTTCTGCAGAAGAACCATACAACTAATCTTTGGCAAGCCTTGCATGAATACTATTTGCATAATGATGAGGACATCACTCCTTCGGATACACGCACTACACAAAATCCTCCTGATCCAGTTGCTAAACTATAAGGTCCTATGACAAGAGCTCGTGCACGTCACTTAAAATATGAGGTGAGCTCGTTTCTAGGTGCTAATAATTTATCTATGCAGAATGGTATACTACCTAAAAATTGTGATCATCTGTTACTTAGGAATGATGGAGAGGATCCAAACCGTCTACGACCAGTTCTCTGTGATCTGAAACTCTACGACTAGATCTACCAGATCTACGACCAAGTCTCAAGCTGTATGACAAGTCCTACGATTAGGCTACCAGATCTACGATCAGCCCAATGATCAGGCCCACGACCAGTGACGACCACGTTGGGAGTTAGTCAGAGACATTGACATAAGGTGTTGCGTCACCGTTTTGGGCCTAATAAGGTCTTGTAAGTGTGGCGAGGTCAAAGCCCAGGATGTGTACGCCTCTCCACATGGCAGCACAACCCTTGGTCGACCTCCTCATGTTCTCACCCCCCTATATATTGCATGCAGCCGCCACAGTTTAGGGTTGGGTTTTTTTTTCTTACATTATTCTGCCTTTGCAGTTTCGCCGTTTACGGTTTGAGAAACCCCACTTTGTGAACTTCATCCAAATCCGCAATATATTTCAGATTGCATCTATCTTGTTCTTGTGAGTTGCTTCGATTGCTTTTAGGAACCATAACCCTCGTGGTAAGGTCGATCGCGTGCGAGCGTGGTTGATAACGACAGTTGTGCAGGTGTAGCGAATTGCGAGGTGAAGATCATAGGGTTGGAAGCTTCAAAGCGTCAACGTCCTCACGACGAAACAAATCGAACCTATCGGAAGATCGGTCCGCCGTTCCTCATCAATTGGTATCAGAGCATCAGGTTGCCCATTAGGTAATCTTGTTTATCCCTTTTTGATAGTTGTGTTCCATCACCTAGAGTCCAGAAAATTGCCCCACAAAAAGTTTTAGATCTTAGTTTTTTCACTTTCCAAACCTCTTTGTACCTTTCGCAATTGTGTTTTCAGTTTTTGCGTTGTTGAATTCGAGTCCATTGTCGGTGTCTTTGTTGCTGGTCTAGTCATCGTAATCTAGTTTCTAGCGTCGAGTCTTTGCTGTTTTGGTGTTTGTGTATCTCAGCCTGCCCTTAGTTACATCCTTTGATTTGTCTGGTATAGCCGAGATCGTGAGAACCCCTCCCCACTCGACCACCTCCTCGTGTTCGACCACCTGGTCAGATACGACCACCTCCTCGGGTTCAACCACCAGTCGGATTCGACCACCCACTCGGATTTGACCACCTCCTCGTGTTCGACCACCTCCTCGGGTTCAACTGTCTAGTCAGCTCGACCACCTCCTCAGATCCGACCACCTACCTTTTCGAGCACCTAGCCAAAGTTCAGAGAGAGAGAGAGTATCTTTTTATTACCTTTATACCCCTGCTCTCCGAAAAAAAAAATTTGTGACCAATATATATCCCTAGACCCAGAAGAGGGTTTCAAAGAGTTGTGAGTCAAGGTTGCGCAAAAAAAAAGAGGAACCCTAGATTGGGCTTCTACAGTCAAAACAAGAGAAAAAGAAGAGAGAAGCAAAGAGAGAGAGAGAGAGAGAGAGAGATAGACCACTCATAGTTGGCTCACGACCACCCTCAGTTGGTCTATGACCACGCTCAAGTGGCCCACGACAACCCACAGTTGGTCCACGACCACCCACAGGAGAAATCAGTTGCTTTGTGAATTTTGTTCCATTGTGCTTGTATCTACCCTATTTTTCTTCTTGCTTGAGCTAGTTCTAGGAACGCGTTTGGGCCAGCAACTGTGATGAGTACCGTGGACTTTGATTCAGCTTTGCTAATCTTATTTTATTATTGCTATTCCTTGCTACTAAACATTGCCTATCCGAGCTCCACCTACTTTCGGCCCCCAGATTTGGATCCTCGCAATTCGACTCCGCCGCGGTCATACATCCCACCTTCTCCGATCATACCACCTGCCGCAATTGGTAAGAAATCCATAAGAGCTTGGTAAGACGCTTGAGAGTGTTTGTGTTTCCACCTTCCACCACCTAGTAGCTGATAGGGATAATATCTTTGTGTTGTCTTTTGTCTCCTACTAACCATGGCAGGTGAGGAATTGGAGGTGCAAGAGTGTGTTTTGAGGGAAGAGCTCACGAGGGTGTTGGATGAGTACCGCCATGCTATTAATGACAACATTGATAGAAAGTTTGCGGAAACAAATGCTACACTACAACAACTCAATGAAAGCATTGCAATGCTCAATACACGCATTGATGGTTTGGCCAATCCACCACAGAACAATGGGCTTGTGGATCCTCAAGGTGCAGTCCATAACCATGAGATTGACAATGATAATGAGATGTGAAACCACGACGCCTTTGATGCACAACAACGGAACCGGTTGAACTTCAACCGTCAAGGCATGAGAGGTAATAACTTTCAGCAACATAATCTTCGTGTTAATGATGATCCATATGCTAAAGTTAAGTTCAGTGTACCATCTTTTGCGGGTGCTTATGATGCCGAAATATACCTAGATTGGGAGATGACGGTAGAACAGAAATTTAATGCTCACTTAGTTCATGAAGTGCATAAAGTTAGGCAAGCCACAAGTGAATTTAAAAACTTTGCCATCATTTGGCGGAATAGGGTATGCAATGATGGATTAGCGCCTACTACTTGGGATGCTTTAAAGGTTGCTATGCGTAACAGATTTGTTCCACCTTCTTTTAAACGTGACTTGCGTAAGAAACTGCAGCGCTTAAACCAAGTCAATAGTTCCATAGAAGAATATTATTAGGAGCTACAAATTAGTAAGTTGCGTTGTGATATTATTGAGGATGAAGAGGCTGCAATGTCACGTTTTTATGGAGGATTAAGATGTGAAATTCAGGACATAGTTGATTACAAAGAATATGATAGTGTTCCTAGATTGTTCCACCTCGCATGTTTGGTAGAAAAGGAATTGCAGGGACGACAGCAGAGGCCACAGAACAACTTTGGAAGCACGTCTACACCAAGATCAACGCCGGGGCAAGTTAAAACATTTCCACCTTTAGCTACACGGTTTGCTGCCCCCTCCACGAGTAGGGCGTGTTCAGCAGCACCTCCGACACCATTACATGCACCCGATGTAAGAAAATCTACTAGTGTGCAGGCCCCAGCCAAGACTTCTTCTTCGGTTGCTTCCACGGGCCGTACGACTGGGATTGTTTGCCACCGTTGCAAGGGAATGGGCCACATCATGAGGGACTGCCCAAGTCAGCGAGCATATGTTGCCACCGAAGACGGTGGTTATGTAAGTGCTAGTGATATTGAGGATGAATATGTACTTACAGCTAACATTGCAGGTGGAGGAGACGAGATAGACAGTGATGCTGATGGTGTAGAGGAACAAGTAGCTGCTGTTGACACCGGGAATCTTATGAGCCTTGTTGCGCAACGAGTGCTGAGCGCACAAGTGGAGAGAGCTGAGCAAAATCAACGGCACAACTTGTTTCAAACTAAATTTCTCATGAATGAGAGAGCCTACAGAGTAATCATTGATGGAGGGAGCTGTAATAACCTTGCAAGTTCTGAGATGGTCGAGAAGCTTGGCTTGGCCACACAGCCACACCCATGTCCGTGCTACATCCAATGGTTCAATTCGTGTGGTAAGTTAAAGGTAAACAAAGTTGTGAGAGTACAATTTTTAGCTGGTAATTACAGGGATAGTACTGACTTTGATGTAGTGCCTATGCAAGCATGTTCTTTGTTGCTCGGTAGACCTTGGATGTATGATAATGATGTTTTGCACCATGGTAGAGCTAATACCTACTCATTCTCATATATGGGTAAGAAGATTAAGTTGTTGCCTTTGACACCCGCTGAAATTGTGAAAGATGAAGTAGAGCGTGCTAAAAATAAAAGAAACACCAATGAACATGATTCTGAAAATCAGCAAGTAGCAAAACGTATTTTCCCATCTAAACGGGAGAAAGTGGCGCCTAGTTCTAAGTCCGAGGGAATTAAATTGGAGGGATGTGTTATGCTTGCCACTAAATCTGAACTTGCTGAAATTTGTGATAATGAGCTGCCATGTTATGCTTTGATATGCAAAGATACTTTATTCTTATTTAATGATATGTCTAGCTCTTTGCCTCCTGCCGTTGCTAACCTTTTGCAGGAGTATGTGGATGTATTTCCAGCTGAGATACCCCCGGGATTGCCACCTATTCGAGGGATAGAGCATCAGATTGATTTGATCCCAGGAACGACTTTGCCAAACCGTGCTGCATATAGGACCAATCCGGAGGAGACTAAGGAAATTCAGCGACAAGTCCAAGATCTTTTGGACCGTGGGTACGTACGAGAAAGCCTTAGTCCTTGTGTTGTTCCTGTTCTTTTGGTTCCTAAGAAAGATGGTAGTTGGCGTATGTGTGTTGATTGTAGAGCCATTAATAATATTACCATAAGGTATCGTCATCCTATTCCTAGGCTAGACGACATCCTTGATGAGTTGAGTGGTTCTATTATTTTCACAAAGATTGACTTGCGGAGTGGCTACCACCAGATTAGAATGAAATTGGGAGATGAATGGAAGACTGCTTTTAAAACTAAGTTCGAACTATATGAGTGGTTAGTGATGCCTTTTTGTTTAATTAATGCACCTAGTACTTTTATGCGATTGATGAACGAGGTTTTACGTTCTTTCATTGGAAAATTTGTGGTGGTTTATTTTGATGATATCTTGATTTATAGCAAGTCACATGAGCAACACTTAAATCATATACGTGCTGTTTTTAATGCTTTGAGAGACGCACGTTTGTTTGGTAACCTCGAGAAGTGCACCTTTTGCACCGATCGAGTTGCATTTCTTGGTTATGTTGTGACACCACAGGGCATTGAGGTGGATGAGACAAAGATTGTAGCTATCCAAAGCTGGTCGACGCCTACTACTGTGTCACAAGTGCGGAGCTTCCATGGCCTTGCTGGATTCTATCGGCGCTTTGTGCGGGATTTCAGCACCATTGCCACACCATTGAATGAATTGACAAAGAAATGAGTGCCTTTCCAATGGGGACCTGCACAAGAGAAGGCATTCAACTTGTTGAAAGAGAAGCTCACCCAAGCACCCCTACTCCAACTCCCTCATTTTGGTAAGACTTTTGAAATTGAATGTGATGCCAGTGGGATTGGGATAGGTGGTGTATTGATTCAAGAAGGTAAACCAGTTGCATATTTCAGCGAAAAACTAAATGGGCCTAGTTTGAATTATATACGTGCTGTTTTTAATGCTTTGAGAGATGCATATTTATTTGGTAACCTCGAGAAGTGCACCTTTTGCACGGATCGAGTTGCGTTTCTTGGTTATGTTGTGACACCACAGGGAATTGAGGTGGATGAGGCAAAGATTGTGGCCATCCAAAGCTGGTCGACGCCTACCACTGTGACACAGGTGCGGAGCTTCCACGGCCTTGCTGGATTCTATCGACGTTTTGTGTGGGATTTCAGCGCTATTGCCGCACCATTGAACGAATTGACCAAGAAAGGAGTGCCCTTCCAATGGAGACCTGCACAAGAGAAGGCATTCAACTTATTGAAAGAGAAGCTCACTCAAGCACCACTACTTCAACTCCCTGATTTTGGTAAGACTTTTGAGATTAAATGTGATGCTAGCGGGATTGGGATAGGTGGTGTATTGATTCAAGAAGGTAAGTCGGTTGCATACTTCAGTGAGAAACTAAATGGGCCTAGTCTGAATTATTCTACCTATGATAAAGAATTGTATGCTTTAGTTCGTGTGCTTCAATCTTGGCAACATTATCTATGGCCCAAAGAATTTGTTATACATTCCGACCATGAATTGCTAAAATATATTAGAAGTCAAGCTAAATAGAATAAATGACATGCTAATTGGGTAGAATTTATTGAGTCATTTCCATATGTCATAAAGCATAAGAAAGGTAAGGACAATGTGATTGCCGATGCGCTTTCTAGACGTTATACCATGTTATCTCAACTTGATCAAAATATTTTTGGTTTGGAGACCATTAAAGATTTATATGCTACTGATTTGGACTTTAAAAAAGTACTTGAACATTGTAAAGGAGGGAAAACATAGAGTAAATATGTGCTGATTGATGGTTTGGTCTATCGTGCTAACAAGTTATGCGTTCCAGCTAGCTCCGTTCATCTTTTGTTGTTGCAGGAGGCGCATGGAGGAGGTTTGATGGCGCATTTGGGAGCAAAGAAGACTGAAGATGTGCTGGCCGCCCACTTCTTTTGGCCAAAGATGAGGCGCGATGTCGAGCGCTACGTGGCTCGCTGCACCACATGCAACAAAGCTAAGTCCCGTCTCAATCCACATGGACTTTATATGCCTCTTCCTATTCCTAGCGCCCATTGGGAGGATATTTCTATAGATTTTGTTTTAGGATTGTCTAGGACAAAGAGGGGGAGGGACAATATATTTGTAGTAGTGGATCGATTTTATAAAATGGCATATTTTCTACCTTGTCACAAGAGCAATGATGCTACAAACATAGCTGATTTGTTTTTCCAGGGAAATCGTTCGCTTACATGGAGTGCCCAATACTATTGTCTCGGATCGCGATGCGAAGTTTTTGAGCCACTTTTGGATATCACTTTGGAACAAATTGGGGACAAAGCTGCTATTTTCTACTACGTGCCATCCCCAAACTGATGCACAAACGGAGGTTGTCAACCGCACGTTATCCACCATGTTGCAGACTGTTTTAAAGAAGAATTTGAAGATGTGGGAAGAGTGTTTACCACATATTGAGTTTGCTTACAACAGGTCGGTACACTCTACCACCAAGGTAAGCCTGTTTCAGGTAGTGTATGGTTTTAACCCCCATGCTCCTATTGATTTACAACCTTTGCCTACCTCTGAAAAAATTAATTTAGATGCTAAGAAGCGTGCTGAATTTGTTCTTAAGTTGCATGAAACAACTAAATAGAATATAGAGCGTATGACTGAAAAGTATAGGGTTGCTGGAAGTAAAGGTAGAAAAGAAATAAAATTTGAACTAGGTGATTTAGTTTGGGTGCATTTGCGAAAAAATAGATTTCCAGAATTAAGAAAATCAAAGTTGATACCTAGAGCGGATGGACTATTTAAAATAATTAAGAAGATCAATGACAATGCTTATCAATTGGAACTACCTGCAGATTTTGGGGTTAGCCCCACATTTAACATTTCAGATTTGAAGCCATACGTGTGGGAAGAAGATGACCTTGAGTCGAGGACGATTCCAATTCAAGAGGGGGAGGATGATGAGGACATTACTCCTTTGGATACACGCACTACACAAAATCCTCCAGATTCGGTTGCTAAACTACAAGGTCCTATGACAAGAGCTCGTGCACATCACTTAAATTATGAGGTGGGCTCATTTCTAGGTGCTAATAATTTATCTATGCAGAATTGTATGCTACATAAAAATTGTGATCTTCTGTTACTTAGGAATGATGGAGAGGATCCAAACCGTCAACTACTAGTTCTCTGTGATCTGCAAGCTCTACGACCAGATCTGCCAGATCTACGACCAGGTCTCAAGCTCTATGACCAGTCCTACGATCAGGCTACCAGATCTACGATCAGCCCTACGATCAGGCCCACAACCAGGGACGACCACGTTGGGAGTTAGTCAGAGACATTGACATAAGGTGATGCGTCACCGTTTTGGGCCTAATAAGGTCTTGTAAGCGTGGCGAGGTCAAAGCCCAGGATGTGTACGCCTCTCCACATGGCAGCACAACCCTTGGTCGACCTCCTCATGTTCTCACCCCCTATATATTGCATGCAGCCGCCACAGTTTAGGGTTGGGTTTTTTTCTTAGATTATTCTGTCTTTGCGCTTTAAATGCATTTCTTGTTTGAAACCCCACTTTGTGAACTTCATCCAAATTTGTAATATATTTCAGATTGCATCTATCTTGTTCTTGTGAGTTGCTTCGATTGCTTGCAGGAACCATAACCCTCGTGGTAAGGTCGAGCACGTGCGAGCGTAGTTGATAACGACAGTTATGCGGGTGTAGCGAATTGCGAGGTGAAGATCATAGGTCAGAAGCCTCAAAGCGTCAACGTCCTCACGACGAAACAAATCGAAAGCATTGGAGGAAGAATTGATTTTGTAGTGGTCAAGTATATGTTGATGTGAGACCTGATGTTGTAAGTTATTTCAAGAGCATTGGAGGAAGAATTGATTTTGTGATATAAATCTTGTAGAGAATTGGATCCGGAAGGAATGATGGTCGTTGAGGTAAAACTGATTATGTTGTTACAACTAGTAAAACCAATAGTGAATTGTAGTTCAAGAACCCTTATTCATGTCGGTGGAATATTGAAGTATTCAAAAGTTTGAAACTTGGTTAATTAGTTAGAGTCTTGCGAATGTGTATGTTGCGGTCGTGTGGGTGAAATGGAATAGTGTGGTTTAGTGGGTTCAAGTTTGGTGAAGCTAATCACATTAGGCAGTTACTTGATTAGTGAGGAATGTTGATATTAATGATTGAGGATATTGTTTGGATTCCAGGAATTTTAGTTATCCGATCAAAGAATTTCCTATCAAGTATACCAGAAGTTCATTGTAAGAGTCTTAGAGGTTGAATCTGGGCTTTACATTTTTATGCTAGACCTTTGGTCACACAATGAGTGTGTGTAAAGAAAGTGGAATAATAGAGTTTTCTGAGCAGTGGAATAATCATTGATAGAACCTTTCTGATGTAGTACATGAGCGTGTGTACTGAGGATTCTGAGTTGTTCTTGAAAATTAGAGGTAATGTGACTGTGTGGGATCTATTTTGTGGCGCTTTGGGTGCCTTCAATCAAATTAATGTTGATTAGTAGAATGAGATGCCTAGAGTAATTGGAGGATTCAATGGAGCCTCTTCACAATGGTGTTAATGATGTATTTCAGTTTGAGCATAATTTGAGGATGTTCAATTAAAAGGTTTAAGCTCATGTGGTATGCGATGAATTCGAATTCCAAGGTTCGAGAGAAGTTTTACTCCTAAAAGAGAAACTGAGGAAAAGGATGTTTCCTCGGTTAGTGAAGCGTTTTCCTGATTTCGTTTGAGTTATGTGTTGTTGACTGTTGTTTTCCGCAATCTGAGTTGGCGTTGTGTTGGCATGTCTGATTCATTTTAATTAAGACAAACCAAAAGAAGTATTTGATTTGGGCATTCGAGTGGTTTCTTCTTTGGCTATCGTGGTGTTCATTCGTAAACTGCCTATTTAGGAAATTGATGTGTTTTCGTGACGAATGGTCAAATTTGGAATTTAACCCTTTTGGTGGAGAGTTAGTATTGCGTGGGTGCGATGAAGACTCTCTATTTCCAGTTGGATTCTCTTTGTGAGTCAGTGGTTTAAGAACCAGATTTGTTGTGCATTCTTGTTTAAAGTAGGTGTTCCTTGTTAGATGAAGAGTTCGATTTTGAGCATGTTGTGTTCTTTCGTACCAAAGGGGAAGGTGGCCCTGGTACACTCGTTCGTTTCCGACAGTTGTATGAATTTGGAAGTTGGCATTTCGCTTTGACCGTCTCGGGTGCATACGCGAAGTACGCAACGTCTGGTGTGTTATGGTGCTGAGTGAGCAGCTGAACCATTCAAAGTCGGAGTTTTAGTTATAGACGTTGACCTTCGAGTAATGTCTTACCTTCGATCCTCTTTCGATAAGTGTACCTAGAAAGTTCAGGTTGTGTGTTAGGACAAACGTCGTTTTACGCCTTTGTGTTGTGGTTTCACTAGTCCGAGAGAGAGGCCACTTGGGAGCTAGAGTCCCACTTCATGAAAGCGATGCAAGACCTATTCGTTCCTGGTACGTGGTTATCATTGTTAAATTCCAGTCGTAGTTTTCTTTCGAGTAGATAGGTATGTAGATTCGAGGTTGAATCCTGTTAAGGGGGGTAGAATATAATACTCCGATTTATTACAAGGACGAAAACACTCAAAAGAGAAATTAGACATAAGAAAAAGGGGATTTCTGTAGTTTTTCGGCAACCTGGGCCTTGGGCCTTGGCCCAGGCGGCCCATGAGGGGCCGGCCACGTATAAAAGGAGGGGAAAACCCTAAAATACTGTAGCTACAGTACACGCTGCCACTGTAGCATGGCACTGTAGCACCCCCTCCATGTTGCTCTACCAAGATGAGGAGAAGAGGAGAAAGGAAGGAGAGGAAGGAAAAAGAAGAGGAAGAAAGGGAGGAGGAAGAAAGAGGAGAAGGGGAATCATCTTCATCAAGTGCTTGTTCATCGCCTCTCTGGGATCATCAAGGGTAACAATCGCCGTTCTTGGTCATTGGTCAATTTGGTAGATGCGAATTTGATTGAATTTGTTTGAATCGAAATCTGTCAGTAATAGATCTATTCTGTCCAGTGTATTTCACACCCATTTTCGGCACCTTAGAGGCCGATCTGGAGGTTTATCCCTCTTAGAGTCTTGTATCCCTGGTTTTTATCTTTCCATGGGCACTGAGATCACGAGATTCCGCCCGACGGTTTAGGAGATACGAATTTTTAATCGCGCGCTGTCCTGTCTGCCCGATATTTGAGGACTGTCGGTTTGCCTCTCGGTTTTGATCTAGTTAGAGTCAGATTCAGAACTTCCACCCAACTAGGTTATTGTAGCCCTTTTAATAATATTTCCAAGTTGATAAAGATCACCTCCATTGGATCAGTATAATAAAAGTTACGTAATTTTCTTTACCACTGTTCTGAATTCTGGGCAGATATCTGTTAGTGTTTTCAACGGTTGTTTAGACCACTGGTTTGGCCGAATCAAAGAACCCCACCAACTAGAATTTCGTAGCCTGTTACGTTAAGAGTATTTGAGAACTGGTTTCAAGTCATTCGGAGTTACAGATATTTAATTACGATTTTTCTCGTACTGCTGATCAGAAGGGCCGATATTGGCTGATTAGTTAATTCGTCATTTTGAGTTTTTGGTTATGTTGATTAGATAGAGGGTTATGGTAAAACGCTTGTAGCCACGTCATGTCTTATTATTCTTATTTCAAATAAATATTTATGTAGGCGGTGGGGCAGGGAGTGGAGAAATTCTGTCGTTGCCTCCTAACTCGTCACAGCGCGGAAGGCAAGTACATGGTAGAGTGGTGAACAATGGGTTATTCACCATGATTATTGTTGTTACTTATCATGCTATTTATTATGCTTTCGTTCAGCTTATTCTTATACATGATACTGATGACCTTGAGTGAATGATATTATGATATTGAGATAATGAGGAGGAGATATTGAGTTAATGAGATGGACTATGTTGATGAATAAATAAAGATGTCGCATCATTTACATTCATCATGACAGGGGTTGCATGAGCCAGGTCGGTGAGAAAGTCATGTAACTATTCCGGTGAGGTCGGTGAGAAAGATACATGACTAGTCCGGAGAGCTCTAGATAAAATCCTACTTTGGTGGGGACTTCACGGGAGTGAAGGATAGAGTGTGTCATCGACGGTGAACACTCCGCTATACTGGGTATCGGTGATGAGATGCATATGAGCATGAGCATGTTGGTGCATTCGCATATCTAAGTAAATTGTTAAATTGTGCATCTTTACCTATATGGAATATGGCTTGTTTGTTTGAGAATGACAATGGCATTAACTAAATGGATGATGATGATAACTTTGATTATGGTTAATAAACTATTGTTTATGGCTTTATTATGTATTTGCTGAGTCTTGGACTCATTCTTGCTCTATTGTTGTTTTTAGGTGACCAGTGATGACGTTTTACTCGGGAAGGGCTAGCGCACTTGGAATCATGCACTTCACCCAATTATTTGATTCATTGGACATGAGAAACTTTAAGAATAACATGAATATTTATATCTAGGACATGATGGTATTGAATAACCATAGATGCTTGGTTTATGTTAATCTTGGTTTATTATTTTGCTATGCTCCTAGGTCTAATTTATCTATGATTGGTATAGTGTTATGCTTGTGTTAATGCGACCCGTGGATGGGTTTTAATGTTGTTATGCTTGCTGAAATTTTATAGTAAGTTGATGTAAATTAGATGGTTATAGTAGTTTAGTGACATTCTAAGCTCGATGTTGGGCTGGGGTGTTATAGTGTCCTTGTCGCCAATCGTCTCCTCCAGCAACCAATCGCGTCCCTTGTGAAGTCATGGATCGTTCTTTAGCGCAATAGCAACAGTAGTAGCGCATCTACGGTATCCACAAGTCTAGGGATGTAACACCGTATACCGGTGTGCTAGCACAAACTCGCTCGGTAGGGCTCTTGAGAAGATGACGGCTAGGGTCTCCGTGGAGCAACTCACGTTGTCTCTATCTTGCACTTCCAATAGCCTCATGCATCCACTTACATAGGGCCCATGACGGATCCTATCCGAACACATTTATTCCAACCCGTTAAGTGTGAGATCCAGTAGGTTCATGCGTAGTCGGTTGTGACTCGAAAACACCTTTCTGACTACGAGTCATTAGCGGTTCCTAGCAGAACATAATAATTCCTAAATACACATAAATTATATTGGACGAACCTTAATACATTATGATCTACGACTAGGTCCTTTTCACTTATGACCAGCTTATAGCTCTATACGACTAGTTTGTATTTAGTCATGATCAGTTCGTAACTCCTTACAACCAGTTTACAACCACTTAGTGATTATTTTCGACCAATCTACAACCAACACATATCTCCATACGACTAGTCTATATCTATTCGAACTGAACGACTTGCTCGTGTATTCTCCCTTTTCCACACGATATCTATTTGAACTCCATATAAGATAATTTTTCATCCATTGACTGTTAAATACTTTCTTGATCAAGTGTCAGATAATAATTTTTCATCCATGGACTGTTAAATACTTTCTCGATCAAATGTCAGATAACTTCATGTGGTCGACTCTTCGACCACTAATAGTATGGTCATGCACTTTCTTTATCCGACCACATCAAGGGGCCCAGAGATATCTCTCCTGTTATGTTAGGAGGGGCAAATCTCATATCCGACCAGTCACATCCCTCCGCATGTTTCATAGCATACCCGAAAGCTACCTTTATAACTACCCAGTTATGCAGTAGCATTTGGCAACCCCTAAGTCTGTTATTACACATATAGAAAATCATGCTAATCTCATATCTAAGAATTATACATCATCATTGCTTGAGACCGATTGATGACACATAAAATCATAATAATCTCAATAGTATCCCAAGGTAGTTCAATCCAACACCTTGTTCTCTAACATTTGTTCATATTATTGATTCGATGCCCCTATACCCATGACTGGTGAAACATGGTCATCAATCAATACATGTGCTGGTCGATAAGTCTCGAGTGTTCCGACTAGGGATTCATTTAGAATGACATCATATAAGCTAAAGAGCTTCACCAACAAGTCACATACTTGTTAATCTTTATAACTAATGATTCATTCAAGGAACATAATAACATTTATTCTATAGCTCATAAATATAGACGTGATACAATCATCTCTATTATTACCTCTAGAGTATATCACCAATAGTCTCCCACTTGCACTATAGTTATTCATATAGGTATCTAATACCCATGGCTCTTGTGTGCACCTCATGCTTTGGATGCGGGAGAGGTTTTGTCAACAGATCAGCAATATTCAAATCTGTGTGCACTTTGCACATCTTCACATCACCTCTTTCAACGACCACACAAATAATGTGATATCGTCGAAGTATGTGTTTGGACTTTTGATCTGATCTAGGCTCTTTTGCTTGTGCAATGGCTCCACTGTTATCACAATAGAGATGCATTGGATTGGAAGCACTAGCAACCACACCTAGTTCATTAATAAACTTCTTAATCCATATGGCTTCTTTTGGAGCTTCAGAAATTGTAATGTACTCAACCTCTATTGTAGAATCAGCAACCGTTCCTTATTTGGAACTTTTCCAGCTCACTGCTCCTCCATTAAAACAAAACACAAACCTAGACTGTGATCTGAAATCATCCTTGTTGGTTAGGAAGCTAGCATCGGTGTAACCGTTTACTACCAGCTCTTCCTCATGACCATATACAAGGAATGCATCCTTAGTCCTTCTTAAATACTTTAGGATATGTTGACTACTATCTAGTGACTTTCGCCTGGATCTAACTGATATTTGCCTACAAGACTTAGATAATACGATACATCTGGTCGTGTACAAAGCATGGCATACATGACAGATCCAATAACGGAAGCATATGGAATTCTACTCATTTTGTCTCACTCATCAGTGGTCGTAGGAAACTGACTCTTGCTAAGATTAATACCATGTGTTATGGGCAAGAAGCCTTTCTTGGAATCTTGCATGTTAAGCCGCTTCAACACCTTGTCGATGTACATATCTTGGCTTAATCCAATTAGCCTTTTGGATCTATCCCTACAGATCCTTATGCCTAGAATATATGCTGCATCTCCTAAATCTTTCATTGAGAAATTATTTCTTAATGAAGTTTTAACTGATTCAAACATAGAAATATCATTTCCGACTAGTAGTATGTCATCCACAAACAAGAATAAAAACACAAGTTTGCTCCCACTAACATTCTTGTAAACACAATGTTCTTCTTCATTCTTGATGATGTCAAACCCTTTGACCACTTCATCAAAACGAATGCTCCAACTCCGAAATGCTTGCTTTAATCCACAGATAGATTTCCAAAGCTTGCATACCTTTCTAGATTCCTATGTAATGTGGTTGTGACCCGATCTTCTGAAAGGTAGTGATATGTCGATTGTGGAGAACACAATGTTCATGATCCAAAGGCTCTGACCAAAACGGATCGAACCCATCGCAATCACTATATTACTACTCCGATGGTTATCAACTGAGCCGAACGCGGTTAACCTCGCCAAGAAGGGTATCTCCTGCATGTGAATCGAGAACATAAGCAAGAAAGTAAAAGATGCAATCTGAAATTGTATTGCGAATAATGATGTAGTTTACAAAGTTGGGGTTCCTCAAACCGACGAGCGGCGAAACTGCTATGCAGAATAATCTAATAAGAAAATCCACCAAAACTAAGGGATGGCGGCCACTATGTAAAGGTGGGAGAGGGAGGGACGACGGCACTGTTCATGCATGAACAGTACCCCAAACCCTACGTGACCGGTCATATGGGCTACATGGGCCAAATAAGCCCATTACAAAGTTTGACTCAGTCTAACCCTTAAGGGGATTCGGATAAAAGCCTTGTAGGCTAAGGAATGTGGAGAAACACCAAGTAGAGGGTGGCCGAAACTCTTTAAGTTGGGGGCCATAAATTCTTCATCTCCTTTAAAGTGGCTTTAAAATCCTAACGTCCCCGCTAGAATTATGGCCATTGTTATTGCCTTCTCCTTCATTGATGCACATCAACTCCTTGTTGTCCATTCCTAGATTTTTAAACACAAGCAAATCATCTACATTAGGCAACATCGTAGAGTTCTTAAATAATACACTCATCCCCATAAATGAATTTACCTGATAATTAAGTTGTTGAGCACGTGCCCGAGTAATTGGACCTTGCAAATCATTCATGGCAGCAGCAAGACGAGTGTTCATATCAGTAGAAGTGATATCCTCATGATCCTCCCCATCTTGAATTGGAGTCGTCCTCGACTAAAGCTCATCCTCTGCGCCCAAGAAAGGTCCCATATCTGCAATGTTAAAGGTGGGGTTATCCCCGAAATCTGTAGGCAAGTCTAACTTATATGCATTATCATTAATACACTCAAGCACTTTAAAAGGACCATCTGCACAAGGCATGAGTGTAGACTTTCTCAATTCAGGGAATCGTTCTTTACGCAAGTGCATGTAACCACACAAGATCACTAGGTTCAAAAGTAACATGATTGTGTCCCTAACTACCAGCAACTTTATATTTAGCATTCATGATCTCAATGTTCTCTTTAGTTGTCGCATGCATCTTTAGTATCAAATCAACACGTTGTTGCGCATCAAAATTTACCTTCTCCGAAGCTGGAAGGGGCAACAAGTCAATAGGTGCACGAGATATGAAACTATAAACAATCTCAAAAGGGCACGTCTTTATGGTAGAATGCAGCGAGCAATTATAAGCAAATTCCACATGAGGCAAACATTGCTCCCACATTTTTAAGTTCTTTTTAAGCACGGCCCTAAGCATAGTAGACAATGTTCTATGGACTACCTCAGTTTGTCCATCAGTTTGGGGATGACAAGTAGTGGAAAATAACAGCTTAGTCCCCAACTTAGCCCACAAAGTTCTCAAAAAATGACTAAAAAATTTAGCATCACGATCTGAAACTATCCTATTCAGAATACCATGCAAGCAAACAATTTCCTTAAAGAATAAATCAACAACATTTGTACTATCATCACTTTATGATATGGCACAAAATGAGCCATCTTAGAGAATCTATCCATGACAACAAAAATACTATCCCTC
Source organism: Hsuehochloa calcarea (assembly GCA_036346395.1). Lineage (NCBI taxonomy): Eukaryota > Viridiplantae > Streptophyta > Magnoliopsida > Poales > Poaceae > Hsuehochloa > Hsuehochloa calcarea. Next base: position 37,001,143 of record CM070601.1, read on the forward strand.
CCCTTCTTTGTTCTAGGCAGCCCTAAAATAAAGTCCATAGAAATATCTTCTCAAGGTGTGTTTGGAACAGGAAGAGGCATGTATAAACCACGAGGATTAAGTCGTGAGTTAACTATTTGGCACGTCGTGCAGCGAGCAATGAAGCATTCGACGTCATGTCTCATCTTTGGCCAATAAAAGTGGTGTGTCAGAATGTCCTCAGTCTTCTTCACGCCGAAATGACCCATCAATCCCCCTCCATTCGCCTCCTATAATAACAAAAAAATAAACGGAGCTAGCTATAATGCATAGCTTGTTAGCACGGTACATGAACCCATCATGCACTACAAATTTATTCCAACGCTTTCTCTCTTGACAATTGAGCAACACATCTTTAAAATCAACATCATGCACATATTACTCCTTTATTGTCTATAATCCAAAGATTTTGAAGTCAAATTGCGAAAGCATGGTATATCTCCTAGACAAATCATCGACAATTACATTTTCTTCGCCCTTTTTATGTTTAATGACATAGGGGAAAGACTTAGTAAACTCAACCCACTTAGCATGTCTACAGTTCAGGTTGGTTTGAGTTCGAATATGCTTCAAAGATTCATGATCAGAATGTATTACAAATTCTTTGAGCCATAAATAATACTGCCATGTTTCTAAAGTTCGAACAAGAGCATATAATTATTTATCATATGTAGAATAGTTCAAACTAGACCCACTTAAGTTTTTACTAAAGTAAGCAATAGGTTCTCCTTCTTGAATTAATACACTACCAAAACCTATGCCACTAGCATCACATTCTAATTCAAAAGTCGTACTGAAATCAGAAAGTTGAAGCAAAGGGGCGTCTATCAACTTATCTTTGAGAGCGTCGAAAGTTTGTTGTTGTATGGTGCCCCAAGTAAAAGGAAAGCTTGTTCTTTGTAAGCTCATTCAAAGGTGCAACGAGGGTGCTGAAATCCCAAACAAAACGCTGATAGAACCCAGTGAGCCCGAGAAAACTCCGCACTTTTGTGACCATTTTAGAAGGCAGACAACTCTGGATAGCCACGATCTTGGCTTGATCAACTTCAATACACTGTGGAGTAACAACATAACCAAGAAAATAGACTCAATCTGTGCAAAAGGTGCACTTCTCAAGGTTACCAAACAAACGTGCATCTCTCAAAGCATTAAAAATAGCACGTAAATGATGCAGGTATTCTTTATAAGACTTGCTATAGATCAGAATATCATCAAAATAAACCACCACAAATTTTTCAATGAAAGCGCGCAAAACTTCCTTCATCAAACGCATGAAAGTGCTAGGTGCATTAGTTAAACCAAAAGATATCACTAACCACTCATATAGCCCGAACTTAGTTTTAAATATCGTTTTCCATTCATGTCCCAATTTCATCCTAATCTAGTGGTACCCGCTACGCAAGTCAATCTTTGTGAAAAGAAAAGAACCTCTCAACTCATCAAACATGTCGTCTAACCTAGGAATAGGATGACGATATCATATTGTGATATTATTAATGGCTCCACAATCAACACACATACGCCAACTACCTTCTTTCTTAGAAATCAAAAGAACAGGAACAGCACAAGGACTAAGGCTTTCCCGTATGTACCCTCGGTCCAAAAGATCTTGGGCTTATCGTCGAATTTCTTTAGTCTCCTCTGGATTGGTCCTGTGCATCGCACGGTTTGGCAAAGTTGCTCCCGGAATTAAGTCAATTTGTTGTTCAATCTCTCTAATAGGTGGCAGTACTGGGGGTATCTCAGCTAAAAACATATCCTCATATGCCTGCAAAGGTTAGTGATAGCAGACGGCAAAGAGCTAAATATATCATCAAGTGAAAATAAAGTATCTTTGCATATCAAAGTATAGCATGGAATATCATTATCAAAACTTTCAGCAAGATCAGATTTGGTAGCAAGCATGACACAACCCTTTAATTTAATTCCCTTATCCTAGAACTAGGTGCCAACTTCTCTTTCTTAGGTGGGAAAATGTTCTTCATTACTTGCTAATTTTCAAATTCATGTTCACATTCTTTCCTCTCATTTTCAGCTATCTCTTTATCACATTTCACAATTTTAGCAGGTGTCAAAGGTAGCAAAATTATTTTATTTCCTTTGTGCATAAGAGAGTACTAATTTACTTCTATCATGATGAGTTGTATCGATATCAAATTCCCATGTACAACCTAATAAAAGTGAGCAGGCTTGCATACGCACAACGTCGAAATCAGTAACATCATGATAGAAACCAATGAAAAAATGCACTCACGCAGATTGTGTTACCTTCACCTTACCGCCGTTATTGAACCACTGAATGTGGTACGGGTGAGGATGCGCACGTGTGGTCAAGCCAAGTTTCTTGACCAAAACTAAATTCACCAAGTTATTACAGCTCCCACCATCAATTATGACACAAATATGGCAGTTCTTGACGATGAGAAACATCTAAAATAAATTATAACGTTGTAGCTTCTCTGCTTGCTCCCTTTCAGTGCTCAATACTCACTACACAATCATAGTCCTATAATTATCCGTAACACTGGCACCTAAAATTTCTTCACCATCGTTATCTGCCTCATGATCATCATCATTACCTGCAAGGTTAGTTGAAAGAGCATATTCATCCTCAACATCACTGGCACTTACATAACTACCATCTTATGTGGCAATGTACGCTCACTGACTTGGGCAATCCTTAATGGCGTGGCCCATCCCTTTGCAACGGTGGCACACAATCCCCATCGTACGACCCATGGAAGCTACTGATGAAGAGCTCTGCGTGCCTGCACACTAGTAGATTTACTCGTCTCGGGTGCGTGTGATGGTGGGGGCGGTGCTGCTGAATGCGCCCTATTCACAAAGGGGGTAGTAGACCGAAAAACAGGAGGTAGGGTTGTCTTGGCTTTCCCTGGCGTCGATCTCGATGTAGACGTACTTCCAAAGTTGCTTCTTGTCCTTTGTTGCCTGCCCTGCAATTCCTTTTCTGCCAAACAAGCAAGCTGGAACAACCTATTGATATCATTATACTTTTTGTAATCAATCATGCCTTGAATTCCCCCCCTTAAGTCCCCATAAAAGCGAGCCATCTTATCCTCCTCATCCTCAACAACATTACAACGCAGCATGCCTATTTGTAATTCTTGATAATATTCCTCGACAAATCTATTACCTTGGTCTAAGCGCTACAATTTCTTACGCATATCACGTTTAAAAGCAGGAGGAACAAATCTAGCATACATAGCTACCTTCAATCTATCCCGTGTATCAGGTGTTAAGCCAGAATTAATTACTTGATTCCACCAAATGATAGCAAAATCTTTAAATTCACTAGTAGCTTCTCTGACTCTATGCACTTCAGGAACTAGATGGGTATTAAAAATTTGTTCAACTGTCATCTCTTAATCTAGATAAATTTCAGCATCATAAACACCCACGAAAGATAGTATGACAAATTTAACTTTAGCAAACGGGTCATCATTAACACGAGCATTGTGGTGCTGAAAATTATTACCTCCCATACAGTGACGGTTATGATGTAGGCAGTGTCGTTGACGTGCATCTTGGTCAACAAAAGCAGCACCGACATAGTGGTTTCTCCTCTCATTACATATCTCACCTCAAAATCCTGGGTTGTATCATGATCGTACTCGCGTCCATTTTAGGTGGTTGTTCATCCAAAAGCGTCATGAACTCTCCCTTTAAAACACACTCTTTCTCATTAGATAAGTCATCTGTCATGGTTAGTAGAAACAAAAGACAACACAAAGGTATTATCCCTTAATACTACTAGGTGATGGAAGGTGAAATCACATACTCTCAAGCGTCTTACCACACTCTTACAAGTGTTCTTACCAATACAGTAGGTGGTATAGCCGGTGGTTGTTTCATGATACTGTGTCGAGCGTGGGTACAATTGCAAGAGGGGACCTGTTCTAATCAAAAGTAGGTGGAGCTCAAAAGGCAAAATATATAGCAACGATTAGTAAAAACCGTAACCCGATTAGCAAAGCTGAATAAGGGTCCAAAGTACTTGTCACGGTTGCTGGTCTAAAAGTGTCCCTAGCCCTAGCACAACGCCAACTAATACCAAGGACAAAACACAAAGGATTCAAAGGATGCAAGCAATTCCGATTGCTTCTTTCTTTCTCTCTTTTTGCTTCTTTTTTGTGCGAATGTGACCTTGACTCAAAACTCTTCAAAATCGTCTTCCGGGTCTAGGAATGTATATGGGTCACAAACTTTTTATAGAAGGGAGGGGTATAAAGGTAATTAAAAAAATACTCTCTCTCTCTCTCTAAACTTTGATTTTTTTTTATCGTGTTGCCGAAGTCAGATGAAACCTTCTGGCAGCACGAAAATAATCTCTTTCTTTTTTTTCTTTTCTTTTTCTTTTCTTTTCTTTCTCTCTGTCACAAACCGAAAGCAATCTTGGTTAGGGTTTGCCTCGACAGGGACTTTGGTTGTCACGGCAGCGCGAGCTACAGCGGCGGCAAGGTACTAGAGTGTCACGGCAGCAAGGTGTTGGAACTCCGCAGCAGTGGTGTTGGGAGGGAAAATTGGTGACCGCAGCAAGGATAAGTGGCGGGGCGATTTGGTTGGCACGGCAGGCGTTTGGTGTCAGCGTGGTAGCGGAGGGTGACGACTAGAGACCAAGAATACGAATCTAAACCAGTAACACGACTTACACAAAAGACACAAATTCAACAAACGCAAATCCAAGAACGGGAATTGCAAAGGCACAAAGAGTGATGGGACAACAAAAGAACATGACGAACATTTTTTTTAGGGCTAATTTTTTGGAGTTTTTAAGATGATGAACAACAACTAATCTAAAAGGGGAAAGAATTGTGATTACCTAACGAGAAACCTTTGCTCTGATACCACCTAATGTGGTTGTGGCCCGATCTTCCGAAAGGTACTGATATGTCGATTGTGGAGGTTACGACGTTGATGATCAAAAGGCTCTTATCAAAATGGATCGAACCTCTCACGATCACTACACTACTGCTCTGATGGTTGATGGTTATCAACCGTATCGAACGCAGTTGACCTCACCAAGAAGGCTATCTCCTGCATGCGAATCGTGAATACAAGTAAGAAAGTAGAAGATGCAATCTGAAATTGTATTGCGAATAATGATGAAGCTCACAAAGTTAGGGTTCCTCAAACTGACGATCGGCGAAACTACTATGTAGAACTATTTAGTCTACATTCCCCTACTCACCCAAAATAACTACATTTCAATATTCCATATGTACAAATGTCATAATTTTTTGGTACTCCAAACCTAAATACACTAACTAATAAGTCTGTTATGTAGTAATTTTGTGTCGAACATCTTTAAATATTGTTTCTACAAACCCAACAATCCACGTAAACACATTCGCAACATGTACCAGAATTTGTACACAACCACCTTAACAGTTTCCACTAGTTAACAATTTCTGTAATAATTTTCTAATTATGTTTCCTAATCAGTGTCTAATTAACAATATACTAAATTAATTACGACTATATTCCAAACATTTTCAAAAAAGCTAATTTAACACTAATTACTGTTAATAAACATAACACATGTGGAAAAATTGTACCTCTTCTAGAATATATTCGCTTGATGTCAAAAAAATTCTATTGATACAACCACTAAACATTGCTCAAAACACTCTCAAATCGGCAGCGAAATCAGAACAAATTTTGTCGATCGCGCTACCTCTCGCTTGCTCGCTCCTCTCTGTCCCTTTGCACCATAGAAAATGGTTGGTGTGGAGGATGAGAGCGATGCACGATGGGTTTTAAAGCTGCGGTAAAAGGTGATGAGGACATGAAGCGCAATGGGACAACAACACGAAACACGCCTACAGGGCGCCCATGACACGCCATGCGGGGGACAGGGGGCAACGACTAGACGGCAGGCCCGAGTGCATGTGGAAGGAGGCCTGCTGGGCGGTAGGGGCGAGGCAGATGCATGGTAGATGACATATGTCACCTGCTGGCATGTCCGTGGTACTATTTTTGCCTTTTCTCTATAGAGAAGGTTAAAATTGCTATTTCAACATCAAATAGTGTCATTTAACACAAAAACTCACTAATTAGTTTGTTGCTTAGGTAGGTCTGTATTTCTTTATTATATAATATTTTTATTCGTATTTTAAACAAATAAACCCTGGATATATTTTTTCTAAAAATGTACTCCAGTGGCGTTGTAGGCAAGGTTCATTTTCTAGAATAAGCTTGAAAAATATTGTTTATTTTACACACAAATTGATAAATAAAGAGATAATGATTGAATCATATACTTGTATTCTTATCTATTATTTATTATTTGTCAGTTGCGAGCTTGGTTCGTCGAGAATGGTGGAATCATATCCTTGTATTCTTACCTATTATTTGTTATTTGTGAGTTGTAAGCTTAGTTCGTCGGCAACACTATCCCAATTACACAACAGTTTTCTGCCTTCGAGTTTAATTATCGCGCAAATTTCTGGACGCCACACATCTTGGATAAAAACTGCCACACAACACCCATAACATCACGATTTACTTTTATAGAATGCTATTGGTGTTGTGTTCAAAAGTTTGTGGGTGGTACTAATGCCGTCATCTTTGCGTCCAATCGATCCTGAGGGCCGACGCCCATGCCACTTCACATGGTGTTGGGACTTTAGCAAGAGGTTGACCTCTACCCAAGGTATGTAGTACAGCAGGTAGTGGTTTTAACTTTTAAAGGCAGAAAAAGAAATTGGTGTGACCATCTCACCCTTTTGCACGTGTAGGCAGTCCTTTGAGTTTTTTTTTTTACCCATTTAACATGTTTTTAAAAGCGATATAGTAAAAATAACACTCTGTAAATGAAATAGCAAAAATAGCACTTGAACCGCATGAAAACACCGTGGCAGGGGTCTACCGCGCACCTAGTTTGTAGTAGGACACATGGCGGTATTGCATCCGGCGGTAGACGGCCTATCGAGCACCCAGATTGCAGTAGGTCATCTGCCGCTAACCCAAAACGCAGTAGGTCGTCTGCACATAGCACCTGCCTTAGACTGGATTAGCGACATATGACCTACTGCGATCTGGATGCGCGTCCAGCTGTGTGCCACAGTTTTGGTGCACGGTGGGTCTCCTACTGCTATATTTTCATGCGATTGGGGTGTCATTTTTGCTATTTCGTGTTTGGAATTATTTTTATTATTTCACTTAAAAAGTTGTTAAATGAGAAAAAAAAAACATCGACGGTCCTTGTACCTTCCCTTTTTTTTCCATTGTAAGTATTGTGGCCTATTCCTATCTCCTAGGGTCTCTCCAAAGCGCATAAAAGCTAGGCGCATAAGGGTACATTCCATCATGCAATAATTGTTGCCAATGTGTATATTGCGTTGCATAGGATAGTGGTTGAATTACGCAGGTCTCAAATTTCTTTTCGTCGTGAGTTTCAGGATATTCACAAAACACTAATAGTGGTACCCACGACTAATTAGTTTGTTGCTTAGGCAGGTCTAGATTTTTATTATATATTTTTTTATTCATATTTTAAACAAATAAACCCTAGAAATTTTTATTTCTAAACATATGCTCTTGTGGCGTTGTAGGCAAGGTTCATTTTTTAGAACAAGTTTGAACGATTTTATTTATTTAAAAAAAATAAAATGTAAAAAAGCTTACCTTTACTCCTATAAATATTGGAGTTCCACTTAAATACTAACAAGTGGGAATCAGAAAATTTGGCAAAATATTATTTCAATAGCCAGAGTTAAGGTTCATACTCACCACAACTTGGTTACTTGGGACATAGAGACATTGATTACGGGTCTGTAACATCCCAAATATGGGTTTGTGTTTCAAATGTAAGAAAATCAGAAGAAATTAAAACTTTTCTTGCATCTTGAAGCCTTGGCCATTTTGGTAATTCTTTTCAAAAGAATTATGGAAAATCCAATTTAAATTCTCTTTTGACTCTAATCAAAAACCTCCTTGTCATAGACCTTGTGCCAAACCCTTGGAGATATTTCTCCTGAGTTCTAGGGAGGCTTGGCAACACCTCTGAATTATCTCATGACTTTTAGAAATTATTTGATGATTCTTGGAGGCAAGTCAAAGCTTGGTCAAACCCTAGCTTCCCCTCTTCCAAAATTTCTGGAGGAAAATTCAGTACATTAGAATCTCTGGAAATTTCATATGAGGTTCCTCCGGTCGTCAGCAAACTCCAGTTAAAATTTCATAATTTTTGGAGCTTGCTTGCTACCTTAAATAATTCCTCAAAAATCAGTTATTCAAATCCAAACCCTAAGCGGTTTGCCTTGTTAAATAGGTTCGAACCGGACTCGGGCTCGAGCCACCGACTCGGTCCATCCACTAGCCGTGCTAACTTTCGGTCGTTCGGCGCTAGGGTCGTGAGCCGTTGGATCGGTGTCGAGCGGTCTTCGACCGGCCGACGCCGGATCGTTGTAAACCACCCGATCTAACTAAGCCGTTGGATCGGTATCGAGCGACCTTCGACGATCGAGCGGCGGGTCGTTTCAATCCGCTCGATCCAAATTTCAGTAGTTCGATTTCAATCCGACGACCAACGAGTCGTCTCCTTCCCCTGTCCGCGCGCGCGTGCGCTCTGCCATGGCGTGCGCAGGGGGGAAAAGCAGTGGCGTGCAGTCCACACTATGTCCACCTTTAAACGGCTAGCTCTGAGCGCATTAAATGCCTGTCGCGCTCATCTCTCAGAGGGCCATGACTCAACTGCTCCCATCGCTCTCAAGTGCTCTCATTGCAGTGTTGACCCGACTGGAAAAACCCGGTCGTTGCTCTCTGCCATTGCTCTATTTAAACCCCATTGCTTCACCCTTAGCTTCCTTTAGCACCTCTGCAACTCCAGCTAGCACTCACCCTCTTGCTTGAGCTGCAGTCCCTCGCACTCTCTTCGACCGACATTGTTGAGTGTGGAGCTTCGGTGGAGGTGGTGCAGCGGGGGTTTTCTTCTTCAAGTCTTCGCCCCCTCTGCTCCCCCTTTACTCTTTGGAGCTTAACTCTCACGCGGTTTGGTTCTCTCTGTGCCCATGTCGCTGTGGCCTAGCGAGAACCTTACCACCACCGTTCGGATACTCGTCGCCGGAGCCACTCCGTGGGTCTCTGGTCGTTCTTCGGCACAAGTAAGTCCGTATTGCCCTATAGGAGCTCAGGCGTGTTTTCGTTTTTCTTTTGGTATTGTTCGTTCGGGAGTCCTCCCGAGCCATACCTTCTCGGCCGCACTCCGTGGTCGTACCACCGTGCGACTATACTCAGGCCGATCTGCACGCCACGGTCGAACCCTTCAACTTTTGGGACACTCATCCACGCCCTTGGTGGCGCCACCGTGGTCGGAGATCGCCGCGAGCCACCGGCAAAGCGTGCGGGAGGCGTTACCTAGTGGTCGGATTCACCGCTTACCCTAGCTTAGTCGTAAGACTTGCTACGACTACGTCATAGTCGTAGGTTTCTTTTCGACCACTACCTGGTCGTAAGACCTTCTTTCGGTCGAAGTTTTGGCATTAAGAATCCAAATCAATTGGTTCTTGTTGCTAAATTCTTTATAAATCGATGTCTTGCTTGGTAAGATTTTGAATTTTTGGAAAAAGTTTGTTGTTGAGTCCTTGCATTTTATTCGTTCTTATCGATTGCTTTTAGCTTTCGTTAGGATCCGAAGAGCACATTGACAACATAAGTGATCCCCAGCTACATCTTGACCCGCAGCAAACAGGCAAGCAGTTTGATCATGTTCATCCCATTATTTTTCAAGTCTACTATATTGCTTTCAACTCGTATGTATGCATTGCTATTTTGTTGTTAAAATACGGTTAGTGTCCTATAGTTGCACAATCTGTAGGACTTGTTTATCCTCTACTACCTTGAGCTTAGGTTATTGGCTGTGGTCGGAGTTCGATGGATGGACTCTGGTCACTTAGTAGTTTTCGATTGGAAATTGCTTAGAAATGCTTAGTTCCGGTAGTACTGGGCGATCATCGATTTTTAGTCGATGATCTTGATCACACATTTAAGTATTATGTTAGTACGACCAGCACTTGTGCTTTGTTATTTTGTAAAGTCAAAATCTGAAAATGAAAAACTGATTTGGACATGGGCAATTGGTCGGATTGTGGGTTATTGGGTTTGTGGATGTCTTGCCTAAGTCAACAAGGACCGAACATCTTGTGTCACACTCTCCAAGCATTTTTGCGTACTAACCACGCGAGAGGGATATGGGACCTCTCTTGAGTTAGTACTTTGGCGTGGGTTATCTCCGAGTCGCAGGAGGGGGTTGTGTGTGTCGTGTGAAACATGATATGTGGTCGTGTTCTTGTGTGGGTGTGCGGTGGTGGAGATTCCGGGTAGGCTCTCCACCTCGAGGAGCGTCGTAGTTGTCCAAGGCTTTACCCGGGAAGGGTAGTTGACCGAGGCTTTACGATGACTCCGACACAACGTATGGGTTTCTATCCAGACGGGCGGCTCGTGAATAATTCACAATATTGGAAACGTCTCGTAAGACTTAGCCGTGCCGGCATACCTTCGGAAGTGTGCTTAATAGCTTGGGAAAAAAGCGGTCTGGCGTGTGGGGAAATTGGTACACCCTGCAGGGATAAAACTATTCGAATAGCCTCGTACTAGGTTATGGACACGCTTGGTTAGGTTTTGCAAGAGTTAGACTTCAACCTTTTAAACTAAAATTTAACATGGGTGGTATGAATGGGTAATTCATGCTATTGTTGTGGTGACCACTGGTCGTGGTCACTTCGGATATTCTTTGTTCCTATCTCTTGTTATATTGTTGTCTTTTGCGATTATTTGATCGTTAAAAACCGATTTGAATAACATTGCCTTCAATCTATTACATTATTGCAAATGGAAAATTGCTTTATGCTAAAACCAAAACATACAGCCTCCACTTCTATGAGCTTGCATGTAGCATATGTACAGGTTTGTTACACCATCTGTAAGTCTTGCGAGTACATTCAAAGTACTCACCGGCTTTTGCCGGCTGCTTTTGTTGGCAGGGGAAGAAGGTGAGCCCCAAGGGCCTCACTTTTGTGAGATGTGCTTCGGGTTTGGCGACTAGCTTGGCGGTCCGATCGGTTGCCTTGTGGGTTAAAGGCACACTGATTGGCTCTTTTGTTGTAGCCATCTTATGGCACTTTTACTTCCGCTGTTAAATTATTGTTGTCTCTTTTATTGTTGGCCGGTTGGCCTCTCTTTTGTAATGACTCCGTTTAATATTATTAATACTTCTATTACATTACGTGTTTGGTTCTATGTGGATGAATGGAATTGATACATAAATTTTGTGATGAGGTGTGTATACTGCATTTCTGGGAAGTATACATGTCTCGAGTCTCGGATTATCTGCTTTGTGATGCTAGGACCGAATGGATGGTTAAGCATTACAAGCCGGATAAACCGGGGTCTCACAAGGTTTGGTATCAGAGCCATACTGACCGTAGTAACCCAAGTTTGGTCGTCTTTTTAGGATATTTTGGAAAATATTATTTTCAAAGTATCAAATGGTTTATGAAAGCTTAAGGAATTCTCAGATTTTATTCCTTACCTATCTTAGCTTTCTCCTCTCACCTTACTCTCATTCGAGTTTTGAAAATTGATTTCCTCTCCTTCTTTCAAAGATAGTTGTTGGGTTTTGGGAACCACTGAGTTTGGCAAATTGAAGTGCTTAGGATTTTGAAGTTTCTGGACTGGAGATTTCGGCTAGAGGCTTGGATGCGGAATCTGGACAGCACGCCTCAATTTCCAGACAGCGAGCTCAATGGTTTCTGATGGGACCACTGAGCTTGGCAAGTTGAAGTGTGCCAGATTTTGAAGTTTCTAGGATGGAAGACTTCGGCTGGAAGCTTGGATGCAAAATCACTACAACAACTTCAATTTTCGGACAGCAAGCTCGGTGGTTTCTAATAGGGTGGAAAATGAGAGGGTGATTCAACTAAAATCTATGGGGTTAAAAAAAAGGGTAAGATGTGATACTAGTTAGCTAAGTATCTAACACTATTTTCGTTGACTGACCCTTGCTCGTAAGTGGTAATAGATCTTACCTTAATCTTCTGATTTTTATCTTCTCAATCAATTACTCGTTCATTCGATACGGGTTAGTTGCATTGGGAAGTTAAGTTTTGGTGCTATGATTCCTTGCTATTTTTGGAGTCTTTTTATAAGCATGTTTAAGATTATACACATACTGTTTTTGGCTTTCGGTTAGGGTGATATTCCATTCCCCTAGTCGTTAGCTTTTCGCTTTCTTTCGGCTTTGAATCTTTGAATTTAGTTTTAACCAAAAATTTCTTGTAACAGGATGGCGGGCCTTTCGCGCGGGCCAAGGCGATCACCGGTCGGACGAGGATCTTCCTCCTCCTCCGACCATGGCGAGGTCCTCCTTGAGATTGGCGCAACCGCAGCGAGAGGACGGGAGGATCATACGGGCGTCATTGCGCGCAACACTTCCGCCCTTACCGTGCTTGAGGATCCGGGCAAGGGAGTGGACATCAGCCGCGTGGGGGACTCGCGGAGTTTCTTCGCACCCAGCCTCCCACGTTCTCTAGGTCGAGGACCGCTTGCGCAGACGATTGGCTTCGTCTCGTTGAGCGAAGCCAGCATAGCGCAGTGCCAGGAGCACGAGAAGGCGCTGTTCGCATCGCACCACCTGGAGGGTGCAGCTTTGTCTTGGTGGGAGAGCTTTCTCGCCATGCAGCCTGACGGTCACACCGTCACATGGGAGGAGTTCATGCGCCTTCCGTCAGTCACATTCTTTCCAGCCTGATGAGGCTGAAGAAGAAGGAGTTCTTGTCGCTCAGACAAGGGCGTTTCTCAGTTACTGAAGGACCGAAATGGCAACAGAGGGGGGGGGTGAATGGTGCTTTAAAAATTAGGAGCTCACCTTTGCTATAATTAAATAAGACCTACAAAGTCCTCTGGATAACTCAAGAAGAGTGAAGCAAAATCGAGAACGAAGCGAAACTTGATCGTTTGTAGAAATCGGAAGTTCGATTCTACCGTGATAGTTCCGCACTCCGGAAGTTCGGGGTTCGGTCGAAGTTCCGCTGCGATAGTTCGCCATGGACAATCGGAAGTTCGATTGTCTGGAAGAAGAACGATCGCTCGGGTTTTCCCAAAAATCCAAAATGCAAAATCTTGAGTGCTCTTCTCAGGTAAGGTTCACCAGGACATCATCCTAAACACCATCTTGACCTTATAAAGAAGAATCGCAAACAAAGATCCAATAATCAAGCTAAATATGGATTTCTTGAAGAAGGGGCAAGAAAGACCAAAACCCAAAATAGACACGATTCTCAGATTCTTAGATCATGAGACTTTGGGAATCCATTAGCAATAGCAAAACGACTCTAGATATCAAGTTTCATGCTATTTCATACGACGAATCAAAAGATACATCAAAACCCTAAATATTCAACATGAACGAGAAAGAGAATAGAGAAAGGCATAGGCAAGTAATCAAAACCTCAGAGATTCATTGATAGAAATCAAAAGATTACAAGGAAAAACAGAGGAATGATTACAAGATTTTAGTTCATTCTCTCTCAACAAACTCTCAAAGCAAAACAAACCTTTTTGCTAAGGCTAACCCTAATTTTCTTTCTCCAAAAAGTCTAACCCTAACTCCAGGGTTCTCCCCTATTTATAGCCTTGGCTAATGGGCCTCCAACCCATTAAGCCCGCTACACCCGAACGGAACCGCCTCCACTTTTGCCGCTTTGCGAAAAGACCCTTTCGCCTTTGCGCACCTTCCGAAGCCTCCGTACACCTTGTTGTGCACGACTGCAACCGCTTCAAGATTCACGCCGTCTTGACACATCCCGACCGTTCGACCTCAACGCCTCCTGCGCCTAGTCCGTCCACGTGTCTCGTCACGACTCCATCTTGATGCCTGCGACAACACAGCATACAAAAACACATCACATAGCATTGCACAATAACATAGCATCAATATTTGTATAAGACTCAAACTCATACAAAATCAAAATCACAATTTAACCTTCTCTGCACAGTTCTGGACACAATCGGAAGTTCCGCACTTACCACAGCGGAAGTTCCGATTTCCGGAACATCCGCACTTGTCAGAATTATCGGAAGTTCCGTGCTTACCACTGCGGAACTTCCGATCTTCGGAACATCCGCACGTCCAAAAATTCTATTCCGATTTTCGTCTCAGAGGAATCTCAATACCAGTATTATCGGACACTCCGCTACCCCATGTGCGGAAGTTCCGATTCTCTTCAGCCGAAACCAAAACCCAGATAAATCGGAAGTTCCTCTTTCCAACATCGGTAGTTCGATTAATCGAACTTCCGCTCCATACACATGGTAGTTCGATTTTCTGACACGACCAGAAAATGTTTCAAACCGAAAACCTCAATTCTCAATCTAATCAACACACTTGTCAAATACTCATCACTCAGAGTGGAGGACCTCTCACATGGTCTCTCAATCTCCCCCTTGATGAGTATATTGACAATTACCGAAAAAGCATAAGATGAGTTTGAGATTCCAGTCAACCAAGGTCTAAATAAGAGAAATTAAGCACAAGACCAAGTTGACACAAAGAAAAAGACTTGAGATGAGATGAAAGAGCAATTTTCGTACAAAACTCAAGGCTTTTCTTCAGAAGGCTTTTTCTCACAATCATTCTCCCCCTTTGGCAATAAAATCATCAATATGTAGAAAAGGGAAGAAAAAACTATATGATGTTCATTTTAAGCATTAGGAGCCATGTAGATTATCCAAAATGACTATTAGAGAATTACACCAAGCCATAACACAGAAGAATGCTATCAAGATCATGACAATCGATGTATAGAAGAGCTAAGACAGAAAGTCCATAATCTGATTAATGATCCAGTTCTATAGCAGGTCAAAAAAAAAGTCAAGATTGAAATCTAGCTAAAGATATCCAGGGATGATGCAAGCCATGTCAAATAATCTAAGTTGAACCAAGAAGACTCATACTGAACATTTTAGAGTGCTACCAGTTGAAGAAGGACTCATTTTATCCAGGACTTGATCTCTTTAGAGATAAGCAATTTTAGCACATTTTTCTTTTTCTGAAGACATTTTGTTTTAAGGCTCTTTAAGGTTTTATCTCAGTAAAGCAAGCTCTGGACTAGGTGCCATCCACAACTGCCTCCTGAGCTTCAACCATTTTTTTTTTAGCCATGTGCTAGATCCCAAGCCTTATCGACCACTCCAAGCAATGACTTAAGGAGGTGATCTTAGGTCATCAAGGCTCCCCGAGTTCATGCCTAGTGCAATGGCAAGCCGTCTCATGAGAAAGATTTAGTGAGATCGGTTTTTCGCACAAAGAGATCATTTTTGCTTTTGAAGTTTTTAGACCAGTGATTAGAGATAAGTCATGTTTCTTAACAAACTGACATAGCTTACTCAAAAGTTCAAAAGAGATTCAGGACTCAACTCAGCCTACTTGACATGGCGAAAATCATAAAAGGATAGTTTTAACCAGACTAGTCTCAAGAGCTATCATGACAAGATTTTAATTCAAGTTTAGCATTTTGAAATACCTTAGCATGGCAAAGACTAAACTACACATAAAAAGTCATGATAGATCTAGCAGTTTAGTATAAATCATGGCAAGATGTAAAGTAGTGAAAGCAGATCATAAGGGATAATAAACAAGGCTCCATTTTATTATTATGCAATGCTTGATGAAATACACAAAAATCCAGATTCCCTTCAGAATGAGATGCATCTTTTAATTCAGGTTGTGTTATGACAAAATTAAGAGTATGGAATAACCAAGAGTAACTCCCCATGAACCAAAGGAACAAAAACGAGAATCTGATAAGTAAAGCAAAAGGCGGTCCTTTAGAGCATAGAAAGATATAGAAAACTATCGCTCAGAATGATTCTTATCTACCCCATATGATTCTAGGACTATTAGTCGATCTACACAAACACTAAGGAGCAAACAACATCCTCTGTCTACCCAAGGGTGGCCCGACCCCTGCTAGAACCTATAAGAAGTGAGTAAGCTCTACTTAGAGAGGGAAGAGACAGCTAATAAGCAGCATCCTAGAAGCACAAGACAAGAAGTAGCAGTCAAAGCAATGTGGCAAGAGAAACACTCTAACCTATGCTGGAAGGACTACGACCCGAAATATTAAAAGAAATGAAACCAGAAAGGAGTAAGCGTATAATATAATATAGTATAATATAATACAGTAGTAGCACAACGCTCCCCCTCACAGCAGTCCGTAAGGACAAACCACCCCAAGCTCTCCCATGAGTGGCAGGAGAGCCGCCCGGAGGCTTAGTGAAGATATCCGCCAACTGGTGCTCACTCTCCTGGCTGGAGCACAATATCACCCTTCTCTACATGATCTCGAAGAAAGTGATATCTGATATCTATATGCTTGGTCCGAGAATGTTGCACTGGGTTCTTGGCAATGCAAATCGCAGACGTGTTATCACAGAAGAGTGGAACGCAGTCGATAGATAGCCCGAAATCCTGCAGGTCGAGACCATCCAAAGCACTTGACTACGACAGAATCGGCTGCGACAGCGTGCTCGGCCTCTGCGGTGGATCGCAACACCGGATTGCTTCCTCGGCGACCGGAGGCGAGAGAAGTGCCAATGAATTGGCAAGTGCCAGAAGTGCTCTTCCTATCTATCCTACAGCCAGCAAAGTCTGCATCAGAGAAGGCTCTAAGAGATAGACAAGAAGAGGAAGAGTACCAGATGCCATAGTCAATGGTAGCTCGAAGGTACCGAAAGATGCGCTTCACCGCCTGACGGTGAGATACGCGAGGAGAAGCCTGAAACCGAGCACAAAGACACACAGAAAAGTGTATGTCTGGTCTCGAGGCCGTGAGGTACAAGAGAGAGCCAATCATGCTCTGAACTCCTTTTGGTCAACGAGTTCGCCGTCTTCATCCGGATCGGAGAAGGCAGTAGATGCCATCGGAGTTGATATCGGCTTTCCATCATTCATGTCGAAACGCTCAGAGGTCTCGAGTGTATTTGCCTTGATGAAGAAAGGTACCCTCCGAGTCTGCTTGATTTGGAAGCCAAGGAAGAAGCTCAACTCGCCCATCATGCTCATTTCAAACTCCGAGCTCATGACATCGGAAAACGGGAACGAGAGCACGCGAGGAGCCGCCAAAGATAATGTCATCCACATAAATGCGACGAAGGAAGATCGGTGCCTAGACAATGGATGAACAAGGACTTGTCAATTTTACCCATCTCAAAACCATGGCTCGTGAGATAGGACTTAAGCCTTTCATACCAAGCTCGGGAGCCTCTGCTTGAGTCCATACAAAGCTTTGGAAAGCTCAGTAGACATGGTTAGGGTATTTGGGGTTCTCGAAACCAGAGGTCAGTCTCACATAGACTTCTTCCTCAATAAGGCCATTGAGGAAGGCACTCTTGACATCCATCTGTAAAGCTTGAAACCCTTAGAAGCCGCAAAGGCAAGCGAGATTCTAATGGCTTCAAGTCTAGCTACTGAGGGCAAAGGTCTCTTGAAATCTAGACCCTCAACTTGAGAGTACCCACGAGCTACCAAATAGCCTTGTTTGAATGACTAACCCATCTTCACTTTGCTTGTTCTTGAACACCCATTTGGTCCCAATGATATTGTGACCTTGAGGGGCTCAACAAGGACCGACCTTGTTCCTTTCAAAGTTTTCCAATTCCTCGTGCATGGCGTTAGTCCATGACTCATCGAAAAGAGCATGACAAGCGTCTTTGGGCTCAAACGAGGCAACAAAGGCGAGAATGGAGACAGAATAGAGACATGCCGCTTTTGAGCAGTGACTCGCTCAAAGAGATCTCCAATTATCTGCTCTGAAGGATGGTCCTTTTGAATGTGTCTTGGAGGTCCAGGTGAGATGAAGAAGTGTCCTCTACCTCATTAGCGAGATGAGATAGGACAGAGCCACTAGCTTCGTAAGAAGCGAAAGGTAAGGGTGATCTCCTCGAGGTGCGGTGGAAGAGGGCACCTCAAGAGGAAGAGAAGGAACTGGATCGGGTAAACAACCCTCATCTCCATCCTCCTCATCGTCCACAAAGATGGACTCGGTCGCTCTAAGGAACACGAGATATCGTGCCTAGTCCTGGATGGCCTCATCGAAGGTCACCTCACTGAGTTTCTAACAATTTACTAGATTCGCAGCCTGGACTCTATAGGCACGAGAAGAAGTCGAGTAACCCGTAAAGATCCCATCACAAGATCGTGACTCGAACTTATCTAGGTTCCCGGACTTGAGAATAAAACACTTGCAACCAAACACACGAAAATGCGAGACGCTGGGTTTCGCCCATATCTCAACTCATAAGAAGTGCGATGCAAGAGTGCAGAAGAAAACTCATTAGAAACATGACAAGCAAAGAGCAATTCCCTCATTAAAACTTCCTAGGTGTAGAGTACTCATCAAGCATCGTCCGGCCATCTCGACCAAGGTGCGGTTCTTCCTCTCCACAACGCCATTTTGTTGGGGGCGTATGGAGACGAGAACGGTGCTCTACACTGCCTCACCACAAAACTCTCAAAGTAGGAATTCTTGAACTCGGTGCCATTATCGGTCGAATTGCTCGTAATGCACCGGAGCTCAACAGAAAGCCTACTAAAAAGACCACGAAAAAGAGTAAGCGTCTCATCCTTGAGGCTAAGAAAAACACCCAAGAATACCTCGAGAAGTCATCGACCACGACAAGTACGTACCACTTCCTCCCATCGATTGCACTCTAGCCGGTCCCATCATGTCCATATGGGCGATTGACACAGTGCATCTGTCATAGTCATTTATGAATCGGAGGATGTGAAGCGGCAACCATTTTCCGTGCGGCAAGGAGCACAAACAAGATCCTTGACCATTTTGAGTTTCGCAAACCACGAATGAGATCGTGGCGCTAACTCGGGTCGATGATCAAATCCTATATGACCAAGTCTCCTATGCGAGAAAGTCAAATCACGAGATTGAAGCAATTAAACATTGGAGAGGATCACGGAAGATCGGAAAAATCAGCACGAAAGATCCTCCCATATCGAGAAATCCATAAACTAGACTACCCAAGAATCAAGAATTTTGCAATTGTTTTTCTTAAAGCTCACCTCGAAACCGTCATCGGTGGTGAGAGATCAAAGCGATTATCTGCAGCTTACTTACTAAGGCAACATCTTTTAAAATAAAAGAATCATTAATGCTCACAAGACCTTTAGCGATGGCGCGCCCAAATGAAGCATCTCGAAGGTGATCGTCTCATCACCGGAGCGCGGGCTAGGGAAGAAAACCAACGAGACTCACGGTCATATGGCGTGAACAACCGAGTCTACAATCCGCACCTTTCCTTCCCACCCGGCGACCACGAGTCAAGCAGAGTAAAGTCTCGATCTTGGGGTGAATCAACAGAGATTTTGGCACCCAATCTTGAGTAACACGGCGAGCAGATGAAGTAGTCAAGCAAGATGACCTCTATCTACCCTCGCTCTCGTCACTTAACAAGTCAAAGATCTCGGCTGTTCTTTGGATCCGATTGCTATGGAAGAGCGAGTCGAAGTGCGATAACATCTTGATCTCGCCATGGTAGCTATCTCGAAAGGAAAACGAGATCTACCCTCGGGATGGCGGAGATTACGACCAAAGGGAGCATGAGGACGAAACTCGAAAACTTCGGAAAAACCAAGTCCTCGATCTTGCCCAAAATCATCGATGGAACAAACCTAGACCTCGTGTTGGTCTTAGGTGCACTCAAGATCCGGGTGACCACGAATGTGCCTAAGAGACTCAACATGGTCTCTACGCGCGATCTTGGCACGCCTGAAGCAATGATCAACTAAATGTCCATCTTTCTGACAGAAGGTGCAATGATACTTCGCCTTCTGAGGGGCCGAAGCTGCAGGTGGAATCACCTTGTCAGAAATCCTTTGAACAAAACCCACGACTTAAAATTGACTTTCTCGATCCAGGCTTAGTTTTGATCACACCGTGCTATGGTTTTGAGCACGACGGTGGATGCTTCCTCATATCCTCCTGGATATCATATCCTAGACCCTGATTAAATCTGCAAATTTTAGATTTGTCTAGAATGAGATTGAGCTTCTTCTTGCCTCCTACAAACCTCTCGAGAGTGTTCATAAGATACTAACACTCCCGAAAGAGAGAGGTGCAAGAAGAGCAGGGGGAAGAAGGGACAGCAGAAGGTAAGGGAGCAGAAGAAGAACCAACAACAGAGGAAAGATTGGCTTGTGCACGCACAGCCGACTTTGGGGGGACAGTCCTACTGCTAGCAGATTGGTTCACGTTACTAGGCGTCTCTACCAAACCCTTAGACTTCTTCCCAAAGACACACAATACAAGCGGATGATTGTGTCTCTAGAAGGTCCTTAGTTAGCTTCACACATTTTTCATCCAATGCAACCAAATCACATTTTAGTTTATTACAATGATTGCAAGGTGAGCTAACAAGGTCCTTAGAAGCATCTTGAGCCAATTTATTCTTGTGATCAATCATTTCTTGAAACCGCTTGATACTGATTCTAGTTCAAAGATTAACTTAGGACGCTTTAAACAAGAAACAACGAGGCTCTAGTAGCGCAGACTTGAAATTCACAATTTTGTGATCTGCCTGTTTAGGTTCATCTTGAGATTATTACAATTTTCACAAGTTTGAGGCAGATCAAGCGACATGGTATAAAGACCTCTAAGCGAATTGTCCTTAACCTCACATGAGGTGCAAGCGAGAGCCTCAACAGTAGTGGATGAAGGAGGTGCTATCCTACTCATCTCTAATTCAACAAGAAGGCTAATGTTCTCTACCTTAATCATGTCAAGTTCGGAGGACACACTATCATGTAAGGTCCTTAGTTTTCCATATCATCAATCAAAGCACAAAGATGTGTCACATTCATCACGGGAGGGAGCGGATGTAAGTAAAGTGAGCTCCGTGATAGTCTAGCTACTTCCTTCTCCAACCCAACACACTTAGCCCTAGACTTAGCATGGAATCTACCTAGCTTAAGAAAAGCATCATTAAGTGGTCATAAGTGGGACTAACCTCGTCGAGTCGGAGTACACTCATTGTCGCTCGATTCGCCCGAGGGCCATGAAGCACATGCCGAGAAGTTGCCGTCGTCCTTGGGATCATGATCGTCCTTCCCATCATCGTCCTCCACCCTCCACCTCGCTGGTGTCCACTTCGTCGAGGCGGTGAGGACGCGATGGAACAACTTCTTAGCCTTCCCAAAGTTGCGGAACTTCTTCTTGCCTTGGTCAGTCTTTGAGGGCTTCGTGTTGCGGTTCTTGTCGATGTAGTCGTTCTTGCTTGGACCGCCATAGTCACCTTTGCCCTTCCCAAGCTTGGGACGGTTTGCTCGGATGTGGTTGGGGCCACCACACTCAAACAAATCACAGGACCTCCTCTTTTACCATCCCTCCTCCTCTTGTAAGCATGAGAAAACTTCCGAGCTAGGAGGGCTAGTTGTTCATCCTCAAGTCGCTCTAGCGATCATCGGTTATGTCACAGAGAGCGACTAGGAGAACCCACGTGTCGACTCGTAAGAAGATCCGAAGTGGGATCGGTGATTAAAGCCATCGATTGTGACTTCGACCTTGAGAGACAATGTCAATCTCGTGAGTCTTGAGACGCGAGTAAAGCGCATCAAGAGTCGTGGTCGAGAGGTCCGTGCTATCTTTGATGGTAGTCACTTTCATCTCCCAAACACGAAGATCAAGTCTTTGAAAGCATCTGTCGGCGTTATCCGAGTCGGGGTATGTAAGACCGACCGCTCGGAGGTTGCTCAAGATTTTGTGAAAACGCCAAAAGCACTCGTCTAAAGATTCACCGACAAGCATTTCAAATTCTTCAGACTCACGCTTGAACTGGTCTTGTCGAACCGTCTTAATCGAGTGGTGCCCTCATGGTATGCATCGAGGTCACCCGGATGTCGTAGCGTAAATCAAATGAGAAATACGATCAAACTCATACGCTTAAACCACGAATGATTATGTTCCTTGCCTTAGCATTTGCCTCAACATCGACCATGTTTCCGGCATTGATGTTCTCATCGGCAGAGCGACAAATCTAACCTTCACCTTTCTCCGGATGGCATACCCACGAGCACGGATGTAAGTTTCCATTCGGCTCTTCCGAAGGGTAATCCGACCATCAAAACTGGAGGCTTGGTGGAATACTTGTCCGTTGCCATGGCTCAACCGACCGGTTAAGATCTATTAAGAAGAGCTAACCGCTCGATACCAATTGAAGGACCGAAATGGCAGCAGAGGGGGTGAATGGAGCTTTAAAATTAGGAGCTCACCTTTGCTATAATTAAATAAGACCTACAAAGTCCTCTGGATAACTCAAGAAGAGTGAAGCAAAATCGAGAACGCGAAAAACTTCAGATCGCTCAGAGAAATCGGAAGTTCGATTCTACCCGTGAGTTCCGCACTCCGGAAGTTCCGGTTCGATCGGAAGTTCCGCTGCGATAGTTCGCCATGGACAATCGGAAGTTCGATTGTCTGGAAGAAGAACAAGGTCGCTCGGGTTTTTCCCAAAATCCAAAATGCAAAATCTTGAGTGCTCTTCTCGTGTCAAGGTTCACGGACATCATCCTAAACACCATCTTGACCTTATAAAGAAGAATCGCAAACAAAGATCCAATAATCAAGCTAAATATGGATTTCTTGAAGAAGGGCAAGAAAGACCAAAACCCAAAATAGACACGATTCTCGATTCTTAGATCATGAGACTTTGGGAATCCATTAGCAATAGCAAAACGACTCTAGATATCAAGTTTCATGCTATTTCATACGACGAATCAAAAGATACATCAAAACCCTAAATATTCAACATGAGCGAGAAGAGAATAGAGAAAGGCATAGGCAAGTAATCAAAACCTCGAGATTCATTGATAGAAATCAAAAGATTACAAGGAAAAGCAGAGGAATGATTACAAGATTTTAGTTCATTCTCTCTCAACAAACTCTCAAAGCAAAACAAACCTTTTGCTAAGGCTAACCTAATTTTCTTTCTCCAAAAATCTAACCCTAACTCGTGGTTCTCCCTATTTATAGCCTTGGCTAATGGGCCTCCAACCCATTAAGCCCGCTACACCGAACGGAACCGCCTCCACTTTTGCCGCTTTGCGAAAAGACCCTTCGCCCCTTGCGCACCTTCGGAAGCCTCCGACACCTTGTTGTGCACGACTGCAACCGCTTCAAGATTCACGCCGTCTTGACACATCCCGGCCGTTCGACCTCAACGCCTCCTGCGCCTAGTCCGTCCACGTGTCTCGTCACGACTCCATCTTGATGCCTGCGATCAACACAGACAAAACACATCACATAGCATTGCACAATAACATAGCATCAATATTTGTATAAGACTCAAACTCATACAAAATCAAAATCACAATTTAACCTTCTACGCGCACGATTACGACACAATCGGAAGTTCCAAGACTTACCACGGAAGTTCCGATTTCCGAATCCGCACTTGTCGAAATTATCGGAAGTTCCGTGCTTACCGCTGCGGAACTTCCGATCTTCTAACATCCGCACGTCCAAAAATTCTATTCCGATTTTCGTCTCGGAGGAATCTCAATACCAAGATATTATCGGACACTCGCTACCCCATGTGCGGAAGTTCCGATTCTCTTCACCAAACCAAAACCGGATAAATCGGAAGTTCCTCTTTCCAACATCGGTAGTTCGATTAATCGAACTTCCGCTCCATACACATGTAGTTCCGATTTTCTGACACACCGACCGAAAAATTTCAAACCGAAAACCTCAATTCTCAATCTAATCAACACACTTGTCAAATACTCATCACTCAGAGTGGAGGACCTCTCACATGGTCTCTCAGTTACGGAGTATCTTTACGAGTTCAACCATTTGGCTCGTTATGCTCGGAAAGAAGTGGCCACCGATGAGGCCAAACACGAAGTTCAAGGATGGTTTGTCCGAGGAGCTGCAGGACAAGCTATCTGTAGTGGACTTCGGTTTTCGGGCCTTGGTGGACAAGGCCATCGTCGGCCGAGCACGCAGGAGAGCCCTTGTGGATTCCATAGCGTAAGTGGGAGGCCCGCAAGTCATCTGGGGCCGCTATTCCGCTTGATCCGTCTCGGGGTCGCGTCCACGAGCTTGGCACTTCCAGAGGCCGTCGGCAAGACTGTTCTTCGTCCTTCGCAGGCCGTGCCCCAATCACGTGCACCTGCAAGTCAGCAGGATGGCCCCCGTAACCCGGCTGCAGGAGTCACTTGCTTCGCCTGCAACCGGAAGGGGCATTATGCGAACCAATGCCCTAAGAAGACAGGAGCAGCCCCTCGTCCTAATGAAGGACGCGGGCAAGGAGGTGGTTCTTCTCAGAATCTAAAGATTGTCCCGGCTACCCAAGGCATGGGTAGTGGTCGCGTCAACCTCATCTCAGCAGAGGAGGCACAGGACGCACCTGACGTCGTGTTGGGTACACTTTCTGTTAACTCTCGTTCTGCTACCGTTTTGTTTGATTCAGGAGTATCTCATTCTTTTGTTTCTGAGTCTTTTGCTGCTATTAGTGAGCTCATTTTTACTCCATTGTTGGTCCCATTGCTCATTCGCTCTCCTGGGTTGGAGTTGAGAGCTGAATCTGAGTGTAGGGATGTCCCAATCGAGATCGAGGGAGTGAGATTCTTCGCGAATCTTATCCTCCTCCATTCAGCAAGTCTAGATGTAATTCTTGGCATGGATTGGCTGTCTCGGCATAAGGGACACATCGATTGTGCCAAGAAGTGCGTCTCTCTATCTAGCCCTTCCGGCGAACAGGTTCGCTTTTCGCCGAAGCTGCTAGGTCCGCATCTCTTCGCGCTTGAAGCGAAGCCCGCTCTAGATATTGGTGAAGTCCCAACCGTCCGTGATTTCATGGATGTCTTTCCTGAAGCTCTTCCAGGGATGCCACCAGTTCGAGACCTCGAGTTCGTCATTGAGTTGGTTCCCGGTACCGCCCCGATTTCAAAGAGGCATTATCGGATGCCACCGAATGAGTTGGTGGAGTTGAAGAAGCAACTTAATGAGCTGCAAGAAAAAGGTTTCATCCGCCCTAGCTCATCTCCGTGGGGTTGTCCTGCAATCTTTGTAAAGAAGAAGGACAATACTTTGCGATGTCGTTGATTACCGTCAAGCAATGAAGTAACGGTAAAGAACAAGTATCCATTGCTCCGCATCGATGATCTCTTTGATCAATTAACTGGAGCTCAAGTATTCTCCAAGATTGATTTGAGAATGGGATATCACCAAGTTCGGATACGACCTGAGGATATTCCAAAGACGGCTTTTTCTACTCGCTACGGCTTGTATGAGTACACCGTCATGTCATTTGGCTTAACCAATGCTCCCGCCTTGTTCATGAACCTCATGAATTCGGTATTCATGGAGTATTTGGATAAGTTTGTCGTGGTCTTCATCGATGATATTCTCATCTATTCCAAGGATGATGAGCAACACGATGAGCATCTGAGGCTTGTGTTAGGCAAGCTTCGTGAGCATCAGTTGTATGCAAAGTTCAGCAAGTGCGGCGTTACGGTTGAAGGAAGTGGCCTTCTTGGGTCATATTCTTTCAAATAGAGGCGTGCCGTTGACCCTAGCAAGGTCAGCGACGTTCTTTCGTGGGTTCAGCCTACTTCGATAACCGAAGTGCGGAATTTTCTTGGTTTAGCGGGATATTATCGCCGTTTTATCGAGAACTTCTCCAAGATCGCGAAGCCGATGACGGAGTTAATTAAGAAGGACAAGAAGTTCTTATGGTCCGATGCTTGTGAGGAAAGTTTCCAAGTACTTAAGAAGCGTTTGACCACCGCTCCGTCCTCGTTCTTCCGATATTCACGGAGCTTCGATATCTTTTGCGATGCTTCTCGTCGAGGGCTCGGTTGTGTCCTTATGCAAGAAGTCAAGGTAGTAGCCTATGCATCAAGGCAATTGAGACCTCATGAACTCAACTATCCTATCCATGACTTGGAATTGGCTGCCGTGATTCATGCACTTAAGATTTGGCGACATTACCTAATCGGTAATCGTTGTGAAGTGTATTCGGATCACAAAAGCCTAAGGTATTTGTTCACCCAACCAGATCTGAACCTCAGGCAAAAGAGATGGTTGGAGTTGGTCAAGGATTATGACATGGGTATTCACTACCATCCGGGCAAGGCTAATGTCGTTGCCGATGCGCTTAGTCGCAAAGCGCATTGCAATGCCTTGTTGCTCCAGGGGCGTCAGCCCACCCTCCTGAAGGAATTCCAGCGTCTCAACTTAGGTTTGGTTGAGCATGGTTCCCTCGCTGCCTTGGTTGTGCAACCAACCTTGGTGGATCGGATAAAGGTCGCTCAGCAATCGGATGCTGGGGTGAGCCGCATAAAGGAAAATGTCAAGAACAGAACATCCAAGTGCTTCTCTGAGGATGAGCATGGTGTTGTAAGGTTCGGGCGACGCCTTGTGGTTCCGAAGAATATGGAATTGCGGAATTTGATTCTCCGTGAAGCCCATGATTCGCCTTTGTCTATTCATCCCGGGGCCACAAAGATGTATCAAGATCTCCGTTAGAGATTTTGGTGGACCCGAATGAAGAGGGAGATTGCGAAGTTCGTTGCCGAGTGCAACGTGTGTCGTCGTGTCAAGGCCGAGCATCAGCGTCCAGCAGGACTGCTTCAGCCTTTGCCTATTCCTGAATGGAAGTGGGATTCGATCGGGATGGATTTTATCACCGGTCTGCCTCGGAACATCCAAGGGCAAGGATTCCATCTGGGTTGTCATCGATCGATTGACGAAGGTAGCCCATTTTCTGCCGGTACGGACGAACCTCAGTGTGAGTCTACTCGCGGACCTCTATGTCTCCCGCATCGTCTGCTTGCATGGTGTACCGAAGACGATTGTTTCGGATCGCGGTGCACTTTTCACCGCCAGGTTTTGGAAGTGCTTGCAAGAGGCTATGGGAACCCGCCTCACATTTAGCACCGCATATCACCCCCAAACTGATGGTCAGACCGAAAGGGTCAACCAAGTGTTGGAAGATATGCTTCGTGCTTGTGTCCTCTCCTATGGAAAGAACTGGGAGAAGTGCTTGCCATTTGCCGAGTTTTCCTACAACAACAGTTTTCAAGCTAGTCTCGGCATGTCACCTTTTGAGGCCTTATGCGGGAGAAGGTGCAGAACCCCGTTGAATTGGTCTGAGACCGGAGAAAGACCTTTCTTTGGCCCGGACTCGATCAATGAGGTCGAGAGTCAAGTCCAGCTTATTCGTGATCGTTTACGCACAGCTCAATCCAGGCAAAAGAGCTATGCGGATCGCCGTCGTCGCGAGTTGAGCTTTGAGCCCAATGACTTTGTTTATCTCAAGGTCTCTCCTTTGAAGGGCCATCAGCGTTTCGGCGTCAAGGGCAAGTTAGCTCCTCGATATGTCGGTCCTTACCGTGTTATCGAGAAGAAAGGGGCTGTTGCCTATAAGTTGGAATTGCCAGCTGCACTCGAGGGGATACATGATGTGTTCCATGTGTCCCAATTAAAGAAGTGCCTCCGTGTTCCAACAGAGGAAGCTCCGTTGGAAACTCTCGATGTCCAGGAAGATTTGACCTATCGCGAGCACCCTGTTCGCATACTCGATGAGGCTGAATGAAGAACAAGGAATAGAGCCATCAGATTTCTTAAAGTTCAGTGGTCGAACCATTCTGAGGATGAGGCTACTTGGGAAAGGGAAGATCGTCTCCGTGCAGACTATCCATCTTTCTTTACCGAGTGAGCCAAATCTCGGGACGAGATTTTTGTAAGGGGGGGAGGTTTTGTAACATCCCAAATATGGGTTTGTGTTTCAAATGTAAGAAAATCAGAAAAAATTAAAACTTTTCTTGCATCTTGAAGCCTTGGCCATTTTGGTAATTCTTTTCAAAAGAATTATGGAAAATCCAATTTAAATTCTCTTTTGACTCTAATAAAAAATCTCCTTGTCATAGACCTTGTGCCAAACCCTTGGAGATATTTCTCCTGAGTTCTAGGGAGGCTTAGCAACACCTCTGAATTATCTCATGACTTTTAGAAATTATTTGATGATTCTTGGAGGCGAGTCAAAGCTTGGTCAAACCCTAGCTTCCCCTCTTCCAGAATTTCTGGAGGAAAATTCAGTACATTAGAATCTCTGGAAATTTCATATGAGGTTCCTCGGTCGTCGAGAAACTCGATTAAAATTTCATAATTTTTGGAGCTTGCTTGCTACCTTAAATAATTCCTCAAAATCGCTTATTCAAATCCAAACCCTAAGCTGGTTTGCACTTTGTTAAGTAGGTTCGAACCGGACTCGGGCTCGAGCCACCGACTCGATCCGATCCACTAGCCGTGCCAACTTTCGGTCGTTCGGGCGCTAGGGTCGTGAGCCGTTGGATCGGTATCGAACGGTCTTCGACCAGCCGAACGCTGGAGTCGTTGTAAACCACCCGATCTAACTAAGCCGTTGGATCGGTATCGAACGGCCTTCGACCAGTCGAACGCTGGGGTCGTTTCAATCCGCTCAATCCAGCCCAGCCGTTCGATTTCAATCCGACGACCAACGAGTCGTCTCCTTCCCCTGTCCGCGCGCGCGTGCGCTCTGCCATGGCGTCGCGAGGGAAAGCGATGGCGTCGATCCACACTATGTCCACCTTTAAACGGCTAGCTCTGAGCGCATTAAATGCATGTCGCGCTCATCTCTCAGAGGGCCATGACTCAACTGCTCCCATCGCTCTCAAGTGCTCTCATGGCAGTGTTGACCCGACTGGAAAAACCCGGCCGTTGCTCTCTGCCATTGCTCTATTTAAACCCCATTGCTTCACCCTTAGCTTCCTTTAGCACTTCTGCAACTCCAGCTAGCACTCACCCTCTTGCTTGAGCTGCAGTCCCTCGCACTCTCTTCGACCGACATTGTTGAGTGTGGAGTTTCGGTGGAGGCGGTGCAGCGGGGGTTTTCTTCTTCAAGTCTTCGCCCCCTCTGCTCCCCCTTTACTCTTTGGAGCTTAACTCTCACGCGGTTTGGTTCTCTCTGTGCCCAGGTCGCTGTGGCCTAGCGAGAACCTTACCACCGCCGTTCGGATACTCGTCGCCGGAGCCACTCCGTGGGTCTCTGGTCGTTCTTCGGCTCAAGTAAGTCCGTATTGCCCTGTAGGAGCTCAGGCGTGTTTTCGTTTTTCTTTTGGTATTGTTCGTTCGGGAGTCCTCCCGAGCCATACCTTCTCGGCCGCACTCCGTGGTCGTACCACCGTGCAAACTATACTCAGGCCGATTACCACCACGGTCGAACCCTTCAACTTTTGGGACACTCATCCCCGCCCTTGGCTGGCGCCGCTGTGGTCGGAGATCGCCGCCGAGCCACTGGCAAAGCGTGCGGGAGGCGTTACCTAGTGGTCGGATTTCCGACCAGTTACCCTAGCTTAGTCGTAAGACTTGCTACGACTACGTCATAGTCGTAGGTTTCTTTTACGACCACTACCTGGTCGTAAGACCTTCTTTCGGTCGAAGTTTTGGCATTAAGAATCCAAATCAATTGGTTCTTGTTGCTAAATTCTTTATAAATCAGTGTCTTGCTTCGGTAAGATTTTCAGAATTTTTGGAAAAAGTTTGCTGTTGAGTCCTTGCATTTTATTCGTTCTTATCGATTGCTTTTCGCTTTCTCGTTAGGATCCGAAGAGCACATTGACAACATAAGTGATCCCCAGCTACATCTTGACCCGCAGCAAACAGGCAAGCAGTTTGATCATGTTCATCCCATTATTTTTCAAGTCTACTATATTGCTTTCAACTCGTATGTATGCATTGCTATTTTGTTGTTAAAATACGGTTAGTGTCCTATAGTTGCACAATCTGTAGGACTTGTTTATCCTCTACTACCTTGAGCTTAGGTTATTGGCTGTGGTCGGAGTTCGATGGATGGACTCTGGTCACTTAGTAGTTTTCGATTGGAAATTGCTTAGAAATGCTTAGTTCCGGTAGTACTGGGCGATCATCGATTTTTAGTCGATGATCTTGATCACACATTTAAGTATTATGTCAGTACGACCAGCACTTGTGCTTTGTTATTTTGTAAAGTCAAAATCTGAAAATGAAAAACTGATTTGGACTTGGGCAAGTGGTCGGATGGTGGGTTATTGGGTTTGTGGATGTCTTGCCTAAGTCAACAAGGACCGAACATCTTGTGTCACACTCTCCAAGCATTTTTGCATACTAACCATGCGAGAGGGATATGGGACCTCTCTTGACTTAGTACTTTGGCGTGGGTTATCTCCGAGTCGCAGGAGGGGGTTGTGTGTGTCGTGTGAAACATGATATGTGGTCGTCTTCTTGTGTGGGTTTGCGGTGGTGGAGATTCCGGGTAAGCTCTCCACCTCGAGGAGCGTCGTAGTTGTCCAAGGCTTTACCCGGGAAGGGTAGTTGACCGAGGCTTTACGATGACTCCGACACAACGTATGGGTTTCTATCCATACGGGCGGCTCGTGAATAATTCACAATATTGGAAACGTCTCGTAAGACTTAGCCGTGCCGGCATACCTTCGGAAGTGTGCTTAATAGCTTGGCAAAAAGGCGGTCTGGCGTGTGGGGAAATTGGTACACCCTGCAGGGATAAAACTATTCGAATAGCCTCGTCCTAGGTTATGGACACGCTTGGTTAGGTTTTGCAAGAGTTAGACTTCAACCTTTTAAACTAAAATTTAACATGGGTGGTATGAATGGGTAATTCATGCTATTGTTGTGGTGACCACTGGTCGTGGTCACTTCGTGATTATTCTTGTTCCTATCTCTTCGTTATATTGTTGTCTTTTGCGATTATTTGATCGTTAAAAACCGATTTGAATAACATTGCCTTCAATCTATTACATTATTGCAAATGGAAAATTGCTTTATGCTAAAACCAAAACATACAGCCTCCACTTCTATGAGCTTGCATGTAGCATATGTACAGGTTTGTTACACCATCTGTAAGTCTTACGAGTACATTCAAAGTACTCACCGGCTTTTGCCGGCTGCTTTTGTTGGCAGGGGAAGAAGGTGAGCCCCAAGGGCCTCACTTTTGTGAAATGTGCTTCGGGTTTGGCGACTAGCTTGGCGGTCCGGTCGGTTGCCTTGTGGGTTAAAGGCACACTGATTGGCTCTTTTGTTGTAGCCATCTTATGGCACTTTTGCTTCCGCTGTTAAATTATTGTTGTCTCTTTTATTGTTGGCCGGTTGGCCTCTCTTTTGTAATGACTCCGTTTAATATTATTAATACTTCTATTACATTACGTGTTTGGTTACGTGTGGATGAATGGAATTGATACATAAATTTTGTGATGAGGTGTGTATACTGCATTTCTGGGAAGTATACATGTCTCGAGTCTCGGATTATCTGCTTTGTGATGCTAGGACCGAATGGATGGTTAAGCATTACAAGCCGGATGAACCGGGGTCTCACAGGGTCCACGGTAGTTAACGTCCTTAGCTTGGGGGAAAACTCATTGGCCTGTTGGTAGAACAAAGTAACGTAAAAGTATTGTGATAATTGCTTAGTTGTATGTCCAAGGATGTGTGTTATGGCCGACATTACAAGTTGATTATCGTGTGTGGGTGAAGCTATATAACCTTTATAGAGTGTAAAAATATTCGAATAGCTGTTCCCACGATCAAGGGTCAGCAAAGTGCGCTTTCACATAGTAGATTATTGTTTTTCTTTCAAAGAAAAAAATTTAGAAATCCGGAATCAGTTGGGACTCTTGGATAGTAATTCTAACAGGTAGACCAGTTGGGCTGCTAGAGCCCTATCCTTCAACCTTGACGGCTAGAGCCTTGATACTAATGGATGGTAACTATAACCTTCACTAGTGATATAATTTGTTTAATTATGGAAACCGCTTTTGTCAAATGATTGGTTTATGAAACTATTGAAACTTAAAATATTGCTTTGTGCAAAAGAACTATATAAATCTCATTATTAAGCCTTGTGTATTGGATTTTTCTAAGACTTGCAGTGTACTTTATGTACTCACATGCTACACTCAAAACAAATCTCAGAAGCCTTCAACGATGCCGATGATACTTACGAATTCTACGCGTATATCTACAATGAAGGATAGCTGGAGTACTAGGTCATGAGCCCTGGTCGATTACCTGTGAGCATATGGATGGATCATCACTTGAAGTTATCTTTTTCTACTGTAATTTATTCGAGTTGTTTAGCTTAAAAAGGTGGTAATTGTAGGCTTTGACCATTAGGTCATTATTCTTTTGTTTATTATATGGCAACAGTTTTGCGTTAGTAAGATATACGTTGATATTTAATTATGTAATTATGTGCACTAACTACTAATTCAATGACTAATACTTAAATACACGTAGAGTTTGAATTCAGAGATTCGACTCTCGGCACATCGGTTACCTGGGACATAGAGACAATACCACCTAAGCAACTGAGCTGGACGTTTTATGTTATTACTATGGAGACTTTCAAGTATGTGAAAGATACTGCGATGATCCGTCGGCCTCCGTACCGACAGGTGGCCCACGAGGTCGTAGGCTCAAGTTTGCTCCCTTCTCGTACGCTCAGCTTACAGGCGATATGATCTTTTGAACGGTAGTTCTATGGCTTTTACGTTACGTCCGATTGAAAGTCTCGTTCCGACGGCTCATCCATCTTCCGTACTAATCCAACCACTTACGCCACATCCTCTCACTCATTCATTATGACGCATGACTGGCAGTCCAGACATAATTTTTTTCTGCTATAAGCTATAAACGAGATCACACCTGCAGACCACATCGGTGCCCCTCTTCCCTCTCACATCTTCCTCCTCTCATTTTCCCCAAGACTCCTCCC
Organism: Hsuehochloa calcarea; assembly: GCA_036346395.1. Classification (NCBI taxonomy): domain Eukaryota; kingdom Viridiplantae; phylum Streptophyta; class Magnoliopsida; order Poales; family Poaceae; genus Hsuehochloa; species Hsuehochloa calcarea. The sequence goes on from CM070601.1 coordinate 37,033,981, forward strand.
ACATCTCTCATTTGTTGAATATATAAGCATTTTTCGAATTACTTTAATCCAGAAATATAATAGATGAAACATATGCATAAAGCAGATCACAAAGAACACTATAGGAATGCCAGATTCAGATTCTAAAAGAACAGAAGCTAGCAATTCTATCTCAGTGTTCAAGACAGCAACAAACATTAAAGCAAAACAAGTAACAAGAAAGATATAGGCATACCCAGATTCAGAGGAAGATGTAGCAGTGTTCTTGATGATTGCGTCGTTCGTCATGACGTAATGGTAGTAGTAGTACGGTTGATGTAAAGTGTAGTAGCAGGCAGTTGATGTAGAACGTAGCAGAGCGTTGATGATGTACACGTAGCAGCGAGCAGTCGCGCGAACGCTCCCCAAAAACCTTATTCGTCCTCGGTCGTGCAAGCCTTCGAGGATGAGGGTTCCGGAGGCCTGCTCTCTCGGTGCGACCGTACATGCGTCTCGCCGGGATGGAGATTGCCAGAGACAACAACAAAGAGACCGTGGAACTGTATTGTGGAAAAACCAGCAAAAGAAGCAGAACTGCACTGTTCCTTTTATAGCCAAAACTTCGAGTCAAAGGCCAGCGATTGCCGAAACCAAAGGCCAACATTACGATGCGAAACTAAAAGCCAACAGTTACCAGAAGTTAAAGGTGAACAGTTACCATTAAGGACCAGAACGTTGTTCTTTTAATGGCAAAAAATAAAGAGACTAGAGACCAACAGTCGCCATCAATGTCAGAGCGTTTCGATTTTCGAAGGCACGGCACGGCTCGGCTCGGCGAGGCGAGGCGAGGCGAGGCGAGGCGAGCGAGCGCGCGTGTGTTGTCTCTTGGCTCTCTCCAATTCCACAAGAAGAGGTCTCACGTTTCACCTTATAAACAGGTGCAACTCCCCTTCAATTGTCCATATGGGACTAAACAATTTAGCACAAGCATATGGGCTTTTGAGATTTACCAGGAATTAAATTGAATATTATAATATGGGCCTAGCCCATTTAATTCCAACAATCCCCCACCAGATCTCAAGGGCACATGTCAAATACCTTGATCCACAGTTATTGTTTTAATATACCAGTGTTTTGATGGAGACCGGTTAGGGTTGAACATCCACCTAGAACAGAAGCTACACTTATTCACAACTGCACAATGGACAAAGCCTTGAATTGACAGTTTTGTGTGAATAAGTTTCACTTATGTCCTTAACTGATACTAGGCTGTCAGGCATCCCCTCGGGTTGGAGCATAAAAGTCATACTCCATGCCTATTCATGAGTTTCCTAGAGATTACCCTATCTCATAGACTGTGACTAGCAGTCGGGCTCATATAGGTGTGCTCTTTCAAGATCGCTCAGTAGGGCTGACATCTTTGCTTAAATAAGCCACAGAACACATTAAGATAAAAATCAACCTTCTATCTGATTTAGGAGAAATTGCATCTCCAATGGAGTGGAGTGCAGTAAAAGTACTCTCCTCCCGATTAACCAATAGCTTGTTTCGCCAATCCTACTTCACGGGATCTCCGATCACATAGGATGGGTTACAACTATGGTAAAACTCACGTGGGTCTCAAACCCATCTCCTCGATGCATTGTCTATCACATTCGTGATAAACCCTTTGTGAAGGATCGCGATTCTTAGTTGTTTGGATATAATCCAAAGCTATTACTCGGAGTTTCTCATTTTTACGACGGACTTGATCTTCTCTTCACATGTCTTGATGACTTCATATTATCCTTAGAATGTTCACCTTAACAATCACGATCGATTGTCACAGTTCATCGAATAGCGATCTGCGGTTTTTCAACCACCGCAAATCCATCAAGAGCTCATGAAGCCATTCGGCTTCAAAGATGGCGATATCTAATCTTTGTGAGTTACGCTTCCATTGTTGACCTCGTTAAGATGGTCTGCTTGCAAGACTTCCATGAAACAGCGCCACCTCTAAGTAAGAAGACATATCCGCTTGTGGCCTTAATCTCATCAGCATCAGATATCTAGTTTGAATCGCTATAACCCTCCAGTACCCTAGGGTACCCGGTATAGTGAATGCCATAGCTCATAGTACCCTTTAGATAGCGCATTACCCTCTCAAGAGCATACCAATGATCATCTCCCGGATTGGAAACAAAACGGCTTAGTTTGCTCACAGCAAACGAGATATCAGGCCTGGTACCGCTAGCTAAATACATGAGTGAACCAATTATCTGAGAATATCTCAATTGGTCTCTAGCTATTCTCCGATTCTTCCTAAGCAACACGCTAGGATCATAAGGTGTTGGAGAGAGTTTATAGTCGCTATATCCATAACGACTCAGAACCTTTTCCACATAATGGGATTGCAACAAAGTAATCCCACCATCATCACCTCTCAACAGCTTGATGTTTAAGATAACATCAGCTACTCCCAGATCTTTCATCTCAAAATTCTGAGACAAGAAATCCTTGACCTCTTTAATCATATTAAAGTTGGTCCCAAAGATCAGTATGTCATCAACATACAGACAGAGAATGACTCCATCACCCCCACCATGGCGATAATACACACATCTATCAGCTTCATTCACAATAAAGCCTACAGACGTTAAAGTTCTGTCAAACTTTTCATGCCACTGCTTATGTGCTTGTTTAAGACCATACAGAGATTTCAACAACTTGCACACCTTTCCTTCTTGACCATCTGCTACAAATCCATCTGGCTGATCCATGTAAATTTCCTCGTCCAACTCTCCATTTAGGAAAGCCGTCTTAACATCCATCTGATGAACGAGAAGACCATGTGAGGCAGCCAAAGATAGTAGTACTCGAATAGTGGTCAATCTAGCCACAGGTGAATAAGTATCAAAGAAATCTTCGCCTTCCTTTTGGGTATAACCCTTGGCCACAAGACGTGCCTTGTACTTTTCAATAGTACCATCAGGCCTAAGCTTCTTTTTGAACACCCACTTGCATCCTACAGGATTACAACCATAAGGACGCTCAGTGATCTCCCAAGTTCCATTAGATATAATAGAATCCATTTCATTACGAACTGCTTCCTTCCAGTATTCTGCATCTGGTGAAGCATACGCTTCAGAAATAGTACTTGGAGTATCATCCACAAGGTACACAATGAAATCAGGACCAAAAGACTTTGCAATCCTTTGTCTTTTACTCTTCCTCAGAGTTTCATTGTCTTCCTCCTCAGGAATTTGCTCAGGGGTTTGTTCAAAATATTCCATTGGAATGGCAGATTCAGGGATTGTATCAGGTTCCTGACTCGATGAACTAGGCATATATTTCATTGGAAAAATATCCTCAAAGAATGCAGCATCTCTGGACTCCATGATTGTACCAACATGCAAGTCAGGTACTCCAGATTTCACCACTAGAAATCTATATCCAACGCTATGGTGAACATAGCCTAGAAAGACACAATCCACGGTTTTTGGCCCAAGCTTACGCCTTTTGGGAATTGGCACATTGACTTTCGCCAAACAACCCCAAGTACGCAAGTACGAAAGTGATAGTCTTTTCTTCTCCCATTGTTCATATGGGGTTATCTCTTTATTCTTTGTGGGAACCCTGTTCAGGACATGACATGAAGTCAATATAGCCTCCCCCCACCATGCTTTGGAAAGACCATTGTGTCTAACATGGCGTTAACCAACTCGATTAAAGTGCGGTTCTTTCTTTCAAAGAACCCCATTTGGTGAGGTGAATAGGGGCGTCCTCTCATGGATTATACCATGTTCCTCACAGAATAAATTGAACTCATTAGAAAAGTATTCGCCGCCACGATCAGACCTAACCCTTTTGATTTTCCTTTCAAGTTGGTTCTCAGCTTCCGTCTTATAGATTTTAAAGTAGTGAAGAGCTTCATCTTTAGTTTTCAAAAGATACACAAAATAGAACCTAGTGGAGTCATCAATCAAAGTCATGAAATATCTATTACCACCTTTTGTTAACACACCATTCATCTCACACAGATCTGAATGTATGAGTTCTAATGGTGCCAAGTTTCTTACCTCAGCGGCTTTATGAGGCTTACGAGGCTGCTTTGATTGCACATAAACTTGACACTTGGAACCTTTGACAAGGGTAAATTTCGGGATTAACTCTAAACTGGCTAAACACGTCATGCAACCAAAGTTTATGTGACAAAGTCGTGAATGCCAAATAGTAGTCTCATTACCACTGCAAACATGGTTCACAACATTATTACACAAATCTGAAAGAGATAGGCGGAACAAGCCTCCGCACACATAGCCTTTACCAACAAATTGTCCACACTTGAACACAACAAATTTATTGGATTCAAACACCAGTCTAATGCCATCTCTACACATAAGAGATCCGCTAACGAGATTCTTATTGATGGATGGCACATGATGCACGTTCTTGAGTTGCACAATCTTCCCCGAAGTAAACTTCAGATCGACCGTACCAACACCATGAACAGTAGCATGTGACCCGTTCCCCATTAGAACGGTTGAATCCCGAGTGACCTGGTAAGAAGAAAATAATGAAATATCAGCACACACATGTATATTAGCACCAGTGTCTATCCACCAATCGGTAGATTGACATACGGAAAAAAACAGTAGGTAAATTACCATACCACAAGTTCCGTCTCGATGGTACCAACTATAACATTGGCAGACTTGGAATTCTGCCCTTGCTGATTTTTCCCACCCTTGCGTTGGCTGCAATCCTTGGCCCAATGACCAGGTTCACCGCACACAAAGCAAAGGCTTTCCTTTGTGTTCTTCTTCTTCTTCTTGAAGTTTGTTGTTTGTGCACTCTTGTTCTTGCCTTTGAACTTTTGAGTTTGGACATTCTTCTTTTGCACCATATTGGCACTAGAATGTCCCTCATTACCTCTAGTGTGTGTATCTTTTACCCTCGCCTTCTCTTCAACATCAAGAGACCCAATGAGATTTTCAACAGAAAACTCTTGTCTCTTGTGTTTCAGAGAAGTAGCAAAATTCCTCCAAGAAGAAGGAAGCTTGGCAATAATACCTCCCGCGACAAATTTGTCCGGTAACACACACTTGAAGTACTCAAGTTCTGTAGCCATGGATTGTATCTCATGAGCCTGTTCAACTACAGAACGGTTATCAACCATTCTGTAGTCATGGTATTGCTCCATGAGATACAATTCACTGCCTGCATCCGAAACCCCAAATTTGGCCTTGAGTGTATCCCACATCTCCTTCCCAGATGTAATCACCATGTATGCATCGACTAACTTCTCACTAAGAACACTAACCACGGCACCTTTAAAAAGGTTATCAGCAGCCTCGAACGCTTGCTCCTGTTCAGGAGTAAGTGTTCCTTGAACTTCGCTTGCCACATGGTAAATGTTCATGGCGATTAGCCAAAGCACCATCTTGGTGCGCCACCTCTTATAATTCGCACCATCGAATACTGAGGGTTTGGCGCAAAAAGAAAGCGATTGACGAAAAATGCCTATGCCTATAATAAGGTTTTTGGATTGTTGAATATATAAGTATTTTTCGGATTACTTTAATCCAGAAATATAATAGATGAAACATATGCATAAAGCAGATCACAAAGAACACTATAGGAATGTCAGATTCAGATTATAAAAGAACAGAAGCTAGCAATTCTATCTCAGTGTTCAAGACAACAATAAACATTAAAGCAAAACAAGTAACAAGAAAGATATAGGCATACCCAGATTCAGAGGAAGATGTAGCAGTGTTCTTGATGATTGCGTCGTTCGTCATGACGTAGTGGTAGTAGTAGTATGGTTGATGTAGAGTGTAGTAGCAGGCAGTTGATGTAGAACGTAGCAGAGCGTTGATGATGTACACGTAGCAGCGAGCAGTCGCGCGAACGCTCCCCAAAAACCTTATTCGTCCTCGCTCGTGCAAGCCTTCGAGGATGAGGGTTCCGGAGGCCTGCTCTCCCGGTGCGACCGTACACGCGTCTCGCCGGGATGGAGATTGCCAGAGACAACAACAAAGAGACTGTGGAACTGTATTGTGGAAAAACCAGCAAAATAAGCAGAACTGCACTGTTCCTTTTATAGCCAAAACTCAGAGTCCAAAGGCCAACAGTTGCCAGGAAACCAAAGGCCAACAGTTACCAGTCGCCAGAAACTAAAAGCCAACAGTTACCATTAAGGACCAGAACGTTGTTCTTTTAATGGCAAAAAATAAAGAGACTAGAGACACACGCCTGCGTGCACACGCACACGCACTGCACTGCACGGCACGGCTCGGCGAGGCGAGGCGAGTGAGCGCGCGTGTGTTGTCTCTTGGCTCTCTCCAATTCCGCAAGAAGAGGTCTCACGTTTCACCTTATAAACAGGTGCAACTCCCCTTCAATTGTCCATATGGGACTAAACAATTTAGCACAAGTATATGGGCTTTTGAGATTTACCAGGAATTAAATTGAATATTATAATATGGGCCTAGCCCATTTAATTCCAACATCATTCTCCTCATCCCCCATATCCTGCTAGCTTCCTCTCCGTACCCCTTCTCTACCCGAACTAACGAGGTCAGAGAATCGTGGTAGAACACTGGAGGAGCCACGGTGCCACATCCTCTGCAGGAGCTACAGCTCGTGCTTACTCGAGCCGCTATCGCCAGGTGCGCCGCCATCCCCGACGGCGACCGGCTTGGCGGCTCTCCCCCATGAACTCTTGTCGTCCGAGCCGCCAGGAGGCAGCCGCTCTGCTAGCCCGCCGCCGCTGCCTCCTCCGAGCCCGCTAGGTGAGTACTCAGTTCTGTGTTTTGATATGTTGCGACTCATATAAAAAAAATTTATTGCATATTGTTCTTTGATATGTTGCGACTTATAAAAAAAAATTATTGCATATTGTTCTTTGATATGTTGCGACCCGTTAAAAAAAATATTACAGCTCATTGAAACAAATGTTGCAAACTGTTCATGGGAATATTGCGACCCGTTGAAAAAAATGTTGCAGGTGTTTTGCATGTTCCCTCACCGAGCCAGCACGCCGTTGCGCCCTCGGGCCATCGCCACACACCACACAACTAGCGCCTACATTGCCACACCGGTTGTCGCCTGCAACCTCGGCTCCGCGACATGCGAGACATCCATGGGTAGACTGCCATGGAGACGGGGTGATGAAGCATGCATACTGTGAGACATCCTCCACCGGTCATCTTCTTGGATGGTATCATCGCCTAGATTAACAAGTGAGCTCCCTACCGTTGCAAACTAGTCAATTGTTCTGATGTTGCGGCCTGTTGAAGAAAAAATATTGAATACTGTTCTTTAAGATATTGCGACCCGTTGAAAAAAATATATTGCGGTCCGCTGAAACAAATATTGTATACTGTTCACAAAGATGTGATCCGTTGAAAAAAAAATATTGCAGGTGTTTTTGCATGTGGCCTAAAAAATGTTGCATATTGCTATTCTAGGAATTTTTTTTTGTTGCGTAAGATGATTTGAGATGTTGGGAACCCTCAGGGGTGAATTTGTTTTCATGTAGTGCTCGGATCGTAGCTTTTGTTGTTACGATAACATTTTTTGTTGCGTGATTTGTCGTGATGTTGCAACCAATGCGTACAGCGTTAGCGCTCGACGTAGCTTTGTTGCGCTCCTTTTTTTTAATCCATAGCAACACATGACATTTAACTAGTTTAATTAAGAAAATTCCCAAGGTGTCAATCTCACATACGAGAATATACAGCTTGTAATGGATCATTTTAACCAGGGTAAATCTCAGCGAGTCAAAGTTGAACATATACCAAATCTAAAAATCTCAGATTAGTCAAAAGTTAAATATATACCAAATCTCCTACTCTGCTTGTTTGTACACTATTTGATCATCCAAGGTAAACTGAAATATGCCTAAGCTAGGCTTATCACTCGTTACTTTTTCTGGCTTCTCTTTCTTGCGCAATTTTCATTCAGAGTAAGTGCAACTTTGAAGGAAAATTTTGACTCATTAGTCTCCGGTTTATGCAAAGTGTGCTTTTCACACATGAGAATATTGAGGAGATACGGACTTTACCCTGATTTGTCTCTTAGGATATGGCAGTTAGATAACTTCATTCTGCATCTATCATACTTATCGAAAAATAACTATTGCCCCTAAGAATCTAAGCAGGAGGCAAGAAAAGAAAAGGAATGATCTCGGGTTATCTTAAAGTGAATGCAAGATTTGTACTATATCTTCAAAGTGGCTTCGATTAAACTATTCAATTGTTGGTTACACCACTATGTAGTGCGACACGAGCAGTACACTACTCCACTGCACTCGAAAATAGATGTGTCCAATTTTCTGTCCACCTTCATGGCTTCATGTCAAGTATTGATTTTTCAAGGAGATTGTCAACAATGGGGGAAGGGAAAGTGTGCAATAGTAAGCATAGCGAAGGATGCTAATCCAATGGATATTATCTTGTAAACAAATGTAGACCCAGTCACTTTTTTTTTTTTGCGAGGGAGGTTCTTATAAGGTTCTTCTTACTTAGAAATAGGTATAGACAAAAGAAGGAAAAAAAGAATAGAAATTAAAGGAGATGTGCATGTGTACAATCAAGTCCTGAAGATATTATAGCTGCAACTCAATATCATACTATGACCCATGGATCGTGATTGATTCTTCTTTATACCTTCAACTTGGTAACTAGAGCAGATTCAAACTAGGAACGAAGAGTGTACATATTAGCATCCTGGCATTGGAAAGTCCATATGATCCACTGAAGTACGATGGTGCGACCACTTAACCCAAGACCTAAAAAACCCAGCTATTTAACCACATGACGTTGAAAAACCAGATTACTTACCCCTGAGGTGGTTTCAGATGCAGTTTTACCATCATGGCGACTGACGTGGCTGCTGACTCAGCACTTCTTGTGGCAGAGGTGCGCAACACTATCGTGTGTCGTGAGAGAAAGTGAGAGATCGAGGGAGAAATAGAGAGATAGCAGAGGAGCTGGCGCAGTGGCTCTAGCGACCGATAGCGATGGCAACTGGCGGCTCAGGAGGCATAAGCGACGGTGCTCCACTCCTTCACTCGCCCCGCAAATCCCACCACCTTTCGTGCTCTGTTACCCACACACGAGATCGTCTTCCCCGCAGCCGCCCGCCGCCCCGCCCCCCTTTTCGTCGTCTCAAGTGAAGCTCTTGCGAAATCACTCGTGTCACTTCGTGTTCTCGCTACCTCTGTCAATATCATCGCCCGCAGTAAGATTCCCTAGCACTGGCCGTTATCACCTTGCCATCTTCGGCTGCACTGCCTAAACTGGAGGATTCCCCTTGCTGTCATGTTGCCTGTGCGCGCTGCCAAACCCTAAAGAACCCTGCCGGAGCACTGCTGCCGCTGTCCGCCTACATCTGGCAACCACCCCGTCATTGCTAGTGCCGCCACCATGCCTCTCTGCCCGCGACATTGCGGCACATCCTTCCCAGTCTCGCCGACCCATTATTCCCATCACTTATGCCTCCCGAACCGCCAGTTGCCATCGCCGTCGGTCGCTAGCGCCACTGCGCCCACTCCTCTGCCCTCTCTCTCTCTCTCTCATGATAAGAAATGCCGAGTCAACTGCTACGTTAGTCGCCACGGTGGCAAAACCACCTCGGGGGTTAAGTACCATGGTTTTGCAACGTTATTGGTTAAATAGCTATTTTTTTATATCAGAGGGTTAAGTGACCGCACCATCATACTTCGGAGGTCATATGGACTTCTTCCAACTTGAAATGCTTGGTCAAAATTTGATGTGGATCAATCTAATTATACAAGCCACAGATAAGTCAATAACCACCTTTCACAAGTAAGGGCACAAAGAATAACCGACAAGTAATTCGACATGTAAAACTCAAGGAACCTATAAGATTTGTTTTTTTTTTCTCTAGCCACAGTTAATCAGCAAAAAAAAAAAAATCATCGCCTTCGAAAGGGAAAGGCTGCCCTTCACCTCCCTTCTCACGGCACCTCGGTTGGGTGGACGTGTGATGCACACACCGAGCATGCAAACATACTTACAACTTTGCAAGTAGCTCTCACGTGGTGATGGTGGCGCCGTCCGTAAGTTTCGTTCCGTCGATGTCTTGGAAAGCCATCCAGCCATTGGCCGGAGGAGTCCGGGCTGCGTTTCTTCTCGCCTCTGCCGACCGCCCAGTGGAGACAACGACGTGCCCCCTTTTAGAACCATGTTCCTTGATAACTAATGCAAATGTCAATTAGTGTAGCTTTCGCAAAGGATGGAAAAGGTGGCCTGCATTCCTGACCTCTGGTGAGTTTTAGCCAATCTTTACAAGAAAGCAAAAGTTTTACATACGACGAAACTCTACAGTGCCCATAGAGTCCCATTTCGGTATTGTCAACCAGAATTACCAAGTAAAAACATTCCGACTCGTAACGCAGCATTCAGAATTCGGTTCCCAACACTGGCAGAGTACAGGTTCAAGGTTTCTTCAAAGGCCCAGTGTGCCTTAGCTCTGATCTGAGCCATCCAAGGGAAGTGAAGCGTCCAGATTGCTCTAGGCGTCCAGCCCATCCTAAGCACATGAGAAGGCAAACTGAAACTGTCATTCAGGATTCCTCTTCTGAATGTGGCACTGAATGGACAGGTAGGGCTCTCTTGACCCCTTTATTTTCCCACATCCATGAAGATAAGCATGTCTCCTACTGTGTGTGATGCGTTAAATATCTCCTTGCAGAACATGTTATAGATTCCATGGGCATAAAACTTTGGTCCACTCTGTCTGGATGATCCTATCATATCTGTCCATCAGGATCAGGGTGTGGCGATCCTGCTCGATCGGCCTGGTGATACTCTGAATGGATCACGATTCCTGGCTAAAGCAACTCGATAACTTTGCCAAAGATAAGTTTTTGTAAAGGTGTCTTTACTACTCTCCAACTTCAGTGCTGAAATGATGAATTGGGGAAAGCAACTTTACTTACCTACTAGCCCCCACAAAAAAAGGAAACTAAAAAAAAGGACCCGGTATATTAGTGCCTCATGATTTGCACTTCCTTTGACGATTGATAATTTTTAGAGACAATTGACAGCATTTGGATATTGTCAGCCAGCAAACAGTTTTTTTCGTTATTTTTTAGAGCAACAAGTTAACTATTAGTGGCAAGCTAGCATTTTGTTCAGTTTTTTTTTTTTTTTAGAATAACTACTAGTGGCACATGAAGGATGAAGAGTATGGCAACCAATTGGTTGTCTAATGGGTGAGAACCAAAATTAGTGTCATTTCATCATACTACAGCATCTGCCACTACCCAAACTCCTTTTGCTTGTGTTGCCAATATTTGCCACGGTTTGTACTGCCCTCTGCAAATTCAATTATTCATTTCCAACCACAAACACCACAGCATGTATGATATCTTTGAATCCAACTTGTTTATGCCTTTTCTGAATTGCAACCAAATCCGGAAACATACTGGAATTAGGTAGCATATTGTTGGACCTAATTAGATTGCCAGTAGACTGAACAAGAAGAATCAATTACATTGACAAATACAAATTAAACAACTATAGTGCTGCATTTCAAGTTCAGAATCCAATTACAGTTTTTTTTTTCAAATTTCACTAAGCTATTAATTCGAGAAGACCAGAAGATAAAACGAATAGAAACAAGGTACAAGCTTATCCAACTCTGGAAGAATAACCATGGTAGGCAGTTAGGCACTAAGCAGTGCCTTCTTGTGGCAACCGATCAGTCTGATGTTGAAACAAATCTATGGCCGCTCATCATCTTCAGTTTGCCGATCCTGACGCTCGCCTTGCCATGCCCAAACGATGTCCTTAAGTGCTGGTTTCATGTCCTGCTTCCACAAGTTTTGGTACTCTAGTGTATCTCCATTGTTCTTCTTGATTTCTACCAAATGAAATGAAGGAGTGACCTCAAAGATCTCTGCATCAATTGCCAAGACACCTTTCCTTCCTTCGCTTGCACCTTCCATTTTCAGCACCCCACCTTCTTTCTTCTTCACCGTCAACTTTGAACATGTGGCGGCATCCTCTAGTTTTGAGATAATAACTGAAGTTGATTGACTAGATGTGAACCTTGCCTCCTTTCTTTTATCGGTCTCCTCAAACAAGCCCGAAAGATCAAAGCCTTCTGAAAGAGAAATAATATCAAAAGCATTAAGGTTGGTGAGTTTTCCTGAATCCTGTTTCTCATCAACTGTTTTGCTGCTACTGCTACCTGTGGATGAGAAAACCACATTAACATCAGCAAGAGCTGTTACTGCTTCATTTATCTCCACATTCTTACGAATTAGCTTGCTGTCAAGCCCTTTTTTAAACCAGTAAGTTTCCATTATTTTTGTAATTGACATTCTACTTCTAGCATTTGGGTCAAGAATTCTTGACACTAGCTTGCGAACATCAGATGGAAACCAGGCTGGGCATTTGAACTCTGCTTTCCCAATCTTTTTGTACATCTCCATCAAATTTGAATCTTGGAAAGGCAGATAACCAGCCATGAGAACAAACAGGATCACCCCACAGGACCATGTATCAACCTTGGCACCATCATATCCTTTTCGGCTAATAACCTCAGGCGCCACATATGCTGGAGTTCCACAAGTTGTGTGTAGAAGGCCATCTTGTCGTCTTGACTCAGCAAGAGCACTCAATCCAAAATCTGAAATTTTCAAGTTTCCATTTTCATCAACAAGTAGGTTTTCTGGCTTCAGATCACGATGATACACACCTCTACTGTGGCAGAAATCAACAGCACTTACCAACTGCTGGAAGTACTTCCTCGCAGCATCTTCTTTTAACCTACCTTTAGCCACTTTGTTAAACAATTCACCACCCTTGACATATTCTAGCACAAAATATATCTTGGTTTTGGTAGCCATCACCTCATAAAGCTGTACAATGTTAGGGTGCCTCACTAATTTCATCACTGATATCTCTCGTTTGATCTGGTCCATTAGGCCGACCTTGAAAATTTTGTCCTTGTCAATCACCTTGATAGCAACACTTTGCGACGTCACAATGTTCCTAGCATGATAGACCTTGGCAAAAGTTCCTTGCCCCAGTAATTTCCCAACCTCATACCTTTGCATCAAAATGTTTCCATTTTTCTCTATTTCCATCATAAATAAATCCTAGCAGACAATTCTTTATTGGAACTTGGAAGTCTAGAAAGAAAAATTCATAAGAAAACAAACTTCAACCGTCTTCAGAAATTGCATGATCTAGCATAGCAGTATTTCTGACATTGGTAGCATCATTATTACTTTGTGATTGGAGAATGCACCAAACATACAACTGAAATCCTCGCTCATCAAGAATCAGTGGTTTCAAGTCAATTGGAGAAATACTCCCCTCTTCACAAGAGAAATCTTTGGCATGCAAGCACATCTTTCTGCATTCCCTAGAATGGCCCTTCAAACAATTTGCAATGCTGCCAATACAACCAAGAAGCATGATTAATTATTGAAGTCACCAAGTACAAAAGTTTTGAATGTATCTCAAATATTGCCAGATACGCAAGCCATAAACAAAAGCAACAAACTGTGCATGTAAAGTTGTAAAATAAAAGAAAAATAAAGTGTGCGTACAGATAAAAGCAAGGACATGTGGTTCTAGCTTTCTAGATACGTGTGGGTTCAGGTCAATTAATGAAGTGGGCTTAATGGCGTTAGGGCTGGGGGATCAAGAAAAAGTTGGATGTAAGGAAGCTGAAAGCAAAGTTGGATGTAAGGAAGCTGAAAGTGGAAATGCAATTCTCTTGTTGTTAGTAGGTGTGGAAAAAAGTGAGGAGGTGTGTGGGGCAGCGGCACCTCTTGATCAACAAGGAAGGCTCTCTACAGAATAAAGAGAAAGCGAAAGGGACAGTAGAGCTAGGGAAAGGATCGTCCAACTCAAATATGTGCTTGAGCCATCTAAATTTATGTCCCAACCTCTTTGTTTGACGCCTACTTGATTGAAAAGAGATCTAGCCTACAAAAAAATTCTATGTGATCACTGAACCTTTTTACTTTCTTTCCTAATAGTGTGACTGATACCAATCCCTATGTTGTCTTTCATATTTTTGGAGAACTTCCAGCGGTAATAGAGATAAAAAAGCTAGCCGCACCACTCCTAACTATTGTCCATTTATTCTAATATACTACATATTATTATATATTTTAAGGTATTCTATTTCAACAGAATAGATAAAACTTTTTAGATATTCTATTTCATCTATATAAACTAAACAGCCCACTCAACTTTCTTAATTCATCCAGGAAGTCCTTCCAGGTTTTGGTGGTTACATGGTTTAAGGCCCGGATCGCATAGTTGACTTGATCGCGCCTTTTCCCATATAAAATAAGATCTGCTGCCCGGGAGATGTCTTCATCATCATCCAGGCTAATTCCATCATCTATCTCATGTAGCGCCCTGGCATTTGATTTATAAATATAAGGAGTTCTAGAATTCAATTGACGATTGCCTTAGAGCTTCACAACCACTTCTTGTTGTACTAAAGATGGTTGATGGTGATGAGAAGCACGGCATACCGGAGGTTGCAGCATTCATGGCTAAAGCAAAGGAAAAGATTAAGGTATCCTTCCCTACCGAAAACAAGAAAGATCTGCTCAAGAACATCATGAAAATTATTGGCCAACGTTGGGTGAAGCGAATGGACACCCCCACTATATGGGGCTGCACTCTATTTGAACCCGGGGAAATTCTTTCCCATCCAAAAGAAGAATGATGAATGATGATGCATATGTTGGGGAGCTAAGAGGTTGTTTCACTGATGTGCTTTCGAAAATGGTAGAAGATGCCGATCTTAGAAACAAGATCGATAAACAAGCCATTCTCTATGAGGACCAACGCGGAGACGTTTTTTCAAATAAAATGGATGTCCAAAACATAGATTCAAGGGGCCCTAGTAAGTGTTTTTAATTTCTGAAAGTTAATTTCAGCATGTTAATTTCGGTCCTAAATCCTAATACATGCATGTATTTGCCTTTTTAGTTGATTGGTGGCATGTATATGGTGGCCAAGCCATTGAACTACAAAGATTTGCTAAGCGTGTCGTTAGTCTTTGTGCTTCATCATCCGGTTGTGAGCGAAATTAGAGTACCTTTGAATTTATAAGTCAAGTTGATGAAGAATTACACCTCATAACCTCATTTTGTAGCTTCCTTGTGTTTCTTCATTATCAATTTCAGCAAGCCATTTATTCATTTTGTTTGCTTTGATTGACATTTGTAGATCCATACCAAGAAAAAGAACCGGTTAGAGTACAAGAAATTGAATGATTTGATCTATATGTTGCATGCAACCGAAAGATGACAAGTAGGTTTCAAAAGTGGCGTGAGGAAGGGGGCAAAAGCTATGACCCTTTGGTCGTAGATGAGTTTGATTGGGACAATGAATGAGTTGACCCATTGGCCGAACCACCTCAAGGTGGTCGCGGTTGTGAGTGTGACCTTACTGGGACGTATTAATGAAGCCGTTAGTGCATCACATGAGCTTCGAGGTCGCAATGTTCCTAGGAGAGCTATTGGCGAGACTGACCTACACTCAGCGTGTAAGAACTACACCAAGGGTTGTTGAAGAAGATGAGCAACCACACTCGGATTCAGGCAATGAAGAAGAGGAAGAAGATATTGTGCTTGATGACGACGGTGTGGATGATTATGGCGAAGATCCAACATTTGCTATGAAAGATGGTGATGGAGACAACATGGATGCTACTAACAATTTAGATGAGTTTGAGGTGGATGACTTTTGAGAGATGGGAGAATTGGGCTTATGCTATTAGACTCTAAGCTTGCGGACTTATTTTATTGTTGTGAACTTATGTTGGTTATGTTGTGCTTGTTATGTTGCTCATTATTCATGTAATCGTATATTTAATTCTCAATTTTCCACTTCATTATTCTCCCATTTCCATGTAGCTTGTTGCTTGGGAGGAGAGAAGAGATGAGATACTATCAACAAGGTATGTCACTCAATCCATATTTTTTCAATTAATTGAAATATGAATTACTGTAATGTATTGTAACAAGCTACATGTTGAAACTTGCAAGGAGGATGGGTGCTACATGGGAGAAGAGCAATTGGAAAGAGTATGGATGCTACATAGACTCAAGAACCAGCAACATGCAAAGAACAACCTAAGCTATATACATATCTAACATATATCAACCCCCTAAACTTTGATTGCTCGCCTATTTAACCCCCCTGAACTACGAAATCAGGTATCATACACCCCAATCTTCTAAAATTGGAGCAAATTATTCCCTAAGGCGATTTTGGAGGTTGTTTTGCCACTTGGAGAATGACATGGTCACATGGCAAACAAGGTGGCGATTACTCAACAAATGAATCCTCGCCATCCTCCTCAATCTTGGGAGGTGGGCGGAAGATGAAGAGGGAGAAGCGGAAAGGAGAGATGAGGAAGAAGGGATTGTATTCGCTGACATGTGGGCCGTAGTATGCAAGGAATTTCTATATGTTTAATTTGTTTAGTAATCACCACGTCGTCGTCCACATCATCCTCCAAGGAGGCAAAACCGTCTGCGAAACCACTTCACGGGTTTCTTTGCTCTAGTTTCAGAAGATCGTGGTGTAGAATACATGGTTTTGTAGGTCAGGGGATTAAGTGGATACACCATCAAATTTAAGGGGGGGGAGTGATATAGACTTTCCCTACTTTAATTAATCAGGCACGCTCTATAATTACATCATAGTCTTCTCGTCAGATCATTTAAAGCTTGGCACGAAAAAGGCAAAGGGCATGGGAAGCCAAGTAGATCACCTTAACCTTGAAAGGAAAAGTACAATAAAGGAATACAGTAGACACAGCACAAGATGAAAAGGCAGTGATAAATTCACACCGCTGGATCATATGTAGCTTTCATCTTATGGACAAAACAAAAGATGTGAAGTGGATAGTCAGAGAGGCCGCAGAAACGGTGTGGCCTTATTCTATAAATTTCATGACAGTTTTCTAAATTACAAAAGTAGGTTACTAAGTAATTCAACAAAATCCAAAGAAGCTTCTTATGGAAGGGAGTTGAACCATGTAACAGCATTTGCTAGTTAACTGAAAGAATATGTGCGCTCCATTAAATAAGAAGGTTGGTCATCCTTGACCTGCAGCGCTTGAACTGGGATGTGAAGATTCAGTGGAAATGAAATGACACCCTAAAGATAAAGCACATATCTGATGGTTTTCCAACAATAAACTGATGGAGAGCTATTTAGGACTGCAGGAGATATAATGTTGATGTTGGAAAAAACAATAATTTGGATTTGAGCTGGGTACCGTATTCAGCTTCAGCATTATGTGATGAACTTCCTTGAAAAAGACATTTGCTGTAAACAAGAGGTGTACTCAATGCCCTTGAAAAATAGAAGTCTACATTCCCCATAGGCATAATTTATGTCCATAGAACTGTACCGGGTAATTTTAATTATGGAGACAAAGGAAGTTTAAATCTGAATTGCTCATTGTCTAGTATCACTTCAGAAAATGGAAGACATTATCGTAAGTCGTAACTTGTTGATTCATTCAATTTCACTAGAAGATAGTGGCAATACCAGCTTAGTTAATCAGTTAATTAAAAACTTTGTAAATAGAGACTGGTACCGATGGCCTCACAATTCAGTCTCTTTTAATCTACAGTTTACAAATGAAGGCAAGAGTTCCCATTTTGTTGTTTGTGATACTTATGCTCATCATGAAAACATTTTTTGAGAAATAGAGCTGAACTGTATATATACGTTGCCTTCTCATCTCTGCCACAAGGTAGAATCTAAAGGGAATTAAACCCCTGGTACTGAGCTAGTCAGGGAGCAAAAGCATCTACACTCACATAGTTACCAGAAACGCAGTTCGTCCGAGTCGTGATATGGTAATTGGGTTCGTAGTTCGCCACTTTTTCTTCAAATTTCCACTGCGAACATGAACCCCGTACCCTAAACCGGTTCAGGTTCGACGAATCCGGTGAGCGATTCGCAAGGTTTTATAGCGAATCTGGTAACTACTACACACAAAGCTCGAGGTGGCCCAAGGCCCAACACGTCATGGACCCGTTTAGGCACCGCACGGCCGGCCTAGCTAACTAAACGAGCAGTGCCGTGCCGGCCCGAGCACAATAAGCCCGGGCCGGGTAAGCACGGAAGCAACCACAGCTTCTTCCTCCCCAACCAAAGGTCAAGCGCTGCTTCTTCCTCCCCAACCCGCCACCTCCTCCTCCGCCGCCACCTCTGCCGTGCCCAGTCGCCGCCACCAACTCCTCGTCCTCCGCCTCAACTGCTGCTGCACCACCTCCTCCTCCTCCGCCGCCGGCCGTGCCTGGACCGGGCTGTGCACGGCACGTCGGCACGTACTATGTGTGCCATGTTGGGCTGACCCGCTAGGCTGGGGTCGTGACCTAAGCAAGACACTGCGCGTGCCGTGCCTAGGCCAGGGCAATAGTACCGTGCCTCGGGCCGGCCCGGTAGACACAACCCATTTGGCCACCTCTGCACAAAGCTAGATGTCTTATTTCAATACTGTTTAACGGAGGATGGCCTTTTATCTTCTACAATTGGGAACCAAGAGGCCAAAAAATAAATAACTATATATCAACAATAATAACAATTAGGTAGGAACTTATCAATCTAACATTCTAGCCCATTATCCAAGCCTTCAACACAAACTTGCAACTAAATTTTGGCCACAGAAATAAATTAATTCTTCGACTTTTACTCGATTAGATTCACGCTCACATCATATCATGTCGAATTGTTTCTATTTTGCCCGCTCAGATCCGAGATCATGTAAACGATTACAAATCTAGGGGCGTCACAGCACACAAATTTAAGATTACGAATTCCTCCTACAGCTAACTGGCAGCCTATAATGTCCTAACCAAGAATCACCCTAAATCAAGAAGGGGAAAAGCAAAGAAGCAATTTGCAAAACAAAGAGACATACCTTGAAGGAACTAATCGCAAATGCCAGGAAACCAAATCTGGAGCCTGAAGAATCCCCCAGGAACAGGAATGCAGGGGCAGAGTTTTCTCTCGATTATGCGAAGGAACTGGTCCTGATTAATCAGTTTCCGTTTCTTGTTCCTGAGGAGGCGAAGGGAGAGGGATTAGGCGATGTCGGAGGGTGACCTAAAGATGGGAGAGGTGGGCAGGGCCACGGCTTTATGGTTGTGTGGTCCGGTGCGCTGGCCAAACCCTGCACGGGTCACCTCAATTATGTTTCTTGGGTATTATTGGATCTTGGATTCTTTCCAACGGGCTTCTGCGAATTTTGCAATCAAGAAATTACCCTGATTCAAACCTAGGACTAACAGTAACACTTGTACACATATATGGGGAACAAAAATTCAATTTTGGCCTCTTCCATCTCTGTTGCCTAGAGTTTTAGAGCACAAATTTGACCAATTTTAGAGCATTCCAAATTTTGTATTTGGTTAGCCTTTTCGATTACAATATATTTAGACATGCATTCTAGTTTTTATTGTGTACATCTACGGATGAAAACGGATCGAATACGAATTAAAATAGTGATTTTTTAAATGAATATGAATTCGAAGATGCTCGAATATGAAATACAAATTGAATGTCAAGACGAATATGAATTCGAATCGAATATCTACTCAAAATAGTCAGACCCGGATATCCTTGTAACTTATGTCATGTGAAGATATTTAACCTCATGCAGTCACACTTAATCACTCTAATTTATTTGTTTCACCTAAAAGAATATGAATTTACATTAAGTTGAAAAACCTCAGCCAACTAACCAGGCATATTGCAATAAAATATGTATATTGCTTCATCGAATATGAGTACGAATAGTTCAAATAAAATAACATATTTGATGGTAAAAGGTCTTACCATATTCGCGTCCATATTTTTTATGCGAATTCGAATACAAATAGAAGAGAATTTGTTATTAGATGAAAAAAAAATGTATACTGTACTCGTATCCTAACGAATAATAACGAATAAAGTACTCGAACAATATGGATAACTGATATCCATTTCCCAGGCATCACTCCGCTCTAAACCGCCCAAAGTCTTATTATAGGCTTTACGAAGGTGCTTGGAACGCGATTTTCTCGTCATTTTGTTGGTAGTTCCACAAACAGGAGAAGTAGCAAATGTCCTTGAAAAGGGAGTTGCGTACCCCATGGGTGTAATTTAAATGCATGGACCTGTACTATAGCTAAATTTAAATAGGAACATACGGAAATGAACTCCAAATTTGCATTGTACATTTGTCCGGGTTCAATCAACAGACCAAAAGAATCTGGACAAATGATTATCCATATCAAAATCTGGATCCAACATAATAGCTGA
Organism: Hsuehochloa calcarea; assembly: GCA_036346395.1. NCBI lineage: Eukaryota > Viridiplantae > Streptophyta > Magnoliopsida > Poales > Poaceae > Hsuehochloa > Hsuehochloa calcarea. The sequence goes on from CM070601.1 coordinate 37,054,260, forward strand.
GGCCCATAGCTTAGTTTAATACTTTTATAATGCATTATTTGTGACTATCCTCTCCTGTCAAGTGTCAACTGACACAACTTGACCGTCAATGCATCATGCGCTTCACCCACCAGGGCATCTATAGCAATTTACTGCAACAGTATCAAAAATTTGTAAGATTTCCATGGGACTTGTTTTTGGTTCGTACCAAATTCCTTCCTTTTTTTAATCAGAATTATTCAAGGTTGTCGTATTTAATGGTTTTGTTATCACATTGGAGAGAATATGCAAAAACTTAAGCATTAATACTTGCATAGGTACTTATATGAGTTCATTGCGTGAGAGCGCATGGAGCTTCAGTTTTCCCATGTTAATATGTTATGGTACTTTCTTCAAACGACATCTTCAATAGTGGTTTTATTTGTCATATCACTTAAAATTCTAGTCAAATAAGAGAGGATATAAAGAGAGAAAATATATTATCTCTTATATAAAAGATAAACTGGACACGCAAACCGTTGCAATTTGTGAGAGCGTAAGGAGAGAAGTTGTGATAAAAAGAATGATTTTATAGATAGATTATTGAAGATGTTACCTTTAAAATTGTTTATAGATGAGTCGAGTCTTTAGAGACAACTATAAATGCCCTAACCAACTTCTTAAGCACCCCTTGCACGATCGATGCCCGTAGCCATCGTGTAAAAATAACGAAGCTTCACATCACACAATGGTTTATATACGGATTAATGGAGACAGCTCAGTTTAGGTGACAAAGTTAATATGCTTGGACCTCCTCTGTTGCTGGATTACTGGTCTCTAAGCAAATATGAATCATACTTGTTAATGTTAAAATTAGATTACTGGATGATAGCTATCTTGCAATGATCCTTAGAGTGTGTTTGATTGGATAAACTAGAGTAAATGGGATGGAATGGTTTAGGTTGGATGAAATGATCCTGGATGGGATGATACGAGTTTGGTATTTAGTTGGAGGGATAAGATGATACAAAATTTTATTTGGTTACTTAGATAGGATGATCTTAATGCTTCAAGATAGTGTTTTGTTTGATGAATGAGGTTATGTTTAGTGACCTTCCCTATAGCAATAGTGAGGTTACCACCCACAATTTTCTTTTCTTCTTTCCTCCCTTTTCTTTTCCTTTTTCTTTTCTTTTCTTTCTTTCTTTTTTTCCCCCATTTCCTTCCTTTCTTTTCTCTCCTTTCTTTTCTCTCTTTTCTTTCCTCTTACTGACAGCCTTCCTTTCTTCTCTCCGCATTCTTTCTTCTCTTCTCTCCGCATTCTTTCTTCCTTCTTCCGGCAAACTTCTCCCCTCCTCCTCCTTCTCTCTCTCTCTGGCTCCTTTCTTCCCTCTTCCTCTGGCCGATCAGATCCTCGCCGAGCCACGCCTCTCCACCATCTCTCGCCATCATGCCATCTAGCGATCTTGGGAGGTGGATGGAACGAGATGTGATCGTTAGGATTTTTTGGTGAAATATTCTCTTTAGATGGATAAGTTCATCCGGAATGAGATTATCACATTCACCTATTCAACACACAAGGATAACCGTAAAAGGTGGATAGAATCACACATTTATCCACCCATCCAAACAAACTCTTATATCGGTAAAAAAAAAAAAAAGAGACTCCACCGTTACTTTGGAGGGGATAAACCTAGGCAACGACCAGCCACAAGTGGTGGTGTTGGCCTCGGGATCTGGAACTCCTCTGCTGACTGCTCGCATATGCTCCAAACCCGTCACATGGCCTCGCGGAGCGGCAGCGTGCGCTCGACGGCGACACGTCGAGACGATGCGCTGCCTGTCCCTGATTCGTGACAAGCCTATTGCGCTGGGGCACGAAACGTCCATCTCGGTGGATTTTCCGGCGAAACCGACGGCGGAATTACCCGCGGCTCCACGTTTGGGGAATGGTGTCCGGACCACGGCATCGGTCCAGTGTATCTCGGCTCGAATCTGGATCTAGAAGGACAGAACGTGAGACCGATTTGGCTGTAGGCTCAATAATGCTTTGGTGGCTTTCGTTCTTTTCTAGGCGTCACTTCTGGGTGTTGATTATTGTCCTTCATTTTCCTTTTTGGAACAGGAGTGATTGAGTGTGGCCGTGTCGGGGTCTTAATTTTTTTCAATGAGTGACTACTTATAAAGTTGTAATTAGTTTTCTTCGGATGCAATTATCATGTGATTTGCGCACAATTGCCGCATATCCTAACCGAGCGAAAGACGAACATCGTCTCCGCCTTTATTCCCGTTCTGTCTATAGTATTTGTCATATAATACTTAAACTGATACCAGTAGGATGCTCATGCGTTACAATAAAATTTTAAAAAAGAGCGATCAATATTAGCAAACGAGATTCTAAACCGCATAATAAATGTTCATTTTCGTTCACACATATAAACAAAAATATTAACTCTGCCTAATTGCATCACGTGTGTACAGAAAGAAGCTGATCTTGTATCCACAATAAAGACAATTATGGTGTTGATCACGTAGCTTGGCCAATATGTTTTGCAAATCCTGTAGAACAAAAAACGACATGTTAATCTTGTTCCTTCAGCAACACTTGCACAAGATTTTCTTATATAAAAAAGAAGTCAAGATGAGAACACATAGCAAAGAAAATAACGTCAAATACCTCACAATTCATAATTCAGAGTCGAGCCACTGCTCTCTGCCGGTGAGGACCTTGGATATATAACATATATAACATTTGCATCATTCAGAGCACCTTGGACAGACCAATACTTGTTAAAATGAAGAGTTGAGGACCTTACCTTGTTTTGGCACTACAGCTTATTCCTAATAAGTTATAATAGAATTAACTCAATTGAATGTTTGTCCATCTCAGATTTCTCCACGTGAAAAGAAGAGATGGACAAACATTCAATTTAGTGAATTCTATTATAACTTTCCAGGAATAAGCTGTAGTGCCAAAACAAGGTAAGATCCTCAACTCTTTATTTTAACAAGTATTGGTCTGTCCAAGGTGCTCTGAATGATGCAAATGTTATATATGTTATATATCCAAGGTCCTCAACTCTTCATTTTAACAGGTGATCTGACAAGGTTATATATGCTAAAAAATGTGCATAAGTGATGAACTCACTGTATTTTTCAAAGCTGTCTATAAGTTTTCTTCTTCTTCTTCTTCTATGAGATGAGATGTACAATGATCAAACATATAATTGGAGATAAGTGATAACCTAGAACAAATACAATTGTAGTTTTGTTGTCACCCAGCATGTTGTCAGTGACCTTTTTCATGAAGGGCATAGTTTCACTCATAAGATGAGTCATAGATTATGAATGGCAGAAGTTATATGACAGAACATATACTTAATGACCAAAACGAGGAGTCGTGAGTTGTAATTGAAGGAGTCGGAATTATGTTCGTACTAATAAGGAGGACAGTTCAATGATCACACACGACAACAAAGAACCTATCTATTGTAGTGCAAGTAGCCAATTTTAAAATTTAGAGATAAAAATGTAAAGGATAAGTATCAGCACCTTCTAAGAAGGCACTCTGTAGCAAATATCAGATGAGACCAATTGCTCCACATCTAATCCATGGTGCCTGTATAGATAATCAATTGGTCAGAAGGAAGAATTATGCTTTAACTCCTTTGTGTACCTAATGTACATACCTTTCATGATTTAGCACAAACAGAGGATTACCATTCTGGAATAAAAACAATAATGGGACTATCCAAGAGGACAGAGAGTACGGGTGCAAAACGGATCGAATACAGAACGGGGAGCGAGAGAAAGAGAGAGAGCTGATCAGTAGTTCAGCACAGAATCAGCGGCTGGACGACGAGTAGAGCTCACGGTGGTGGTAATGGCAGACTTACCAGAACAAAATTTTGCAACGGCTAATAATGCCTTTTCTTCATATGAATTTACTGTTGTTGTGTTAAGCAGGAAATATGGCCTCACCAATCATCATTGGAACCAGAAGGAGTAGAATATAGTGCTCCAGCACTCCGCCAACTCTCTAGAAGCCTATGATTGTATGGAACTTTTGCAGGACCACCATTTACTCAACTCCTATGCAAAATGATTAGTGGCAGTTTCTTTGATTTAGTTATTCTCTGTATGCCATTTACAACAGAGTTCACCTACAAGGAAAGCATGGTCAATAATTCACAGATATTAGGCGTATGCATGCACTGCGTGGCATGAACAATCGGATCATAGCTTTACTGTTTTGCAGGACAAGCACCTTCTTACCTGAGAAAAAAAATGAAAGCTTCACTGTTGTAAAGGCCAACATTAGCAGCATCAATAACAACATCGAATGGTCCATGGCGACGAGCCAGTCCTGCAGAGATCAGGTTCTCAATTAGACAGAGAAGCTTACAATGTGGCATATATGCAGCTAAATAACAAGTAACATAACAAAAGATTGTGAAGCAATCCTTTCCCCATAGGAAATAAATTTACAAAGTATAGTCAGGCTCTACATGATAAAAGATTTTGGTTACTACGGGTAAAACCTTAAACACCAGAGGTGAAGTGTGAACAATAACACGCTGACTGAGTGCTGATCATGCATATTACCACATAGGGTTATGATGGTACAACAGTTTGAAGTTGCCCTGGTTATAGGTGTCGTCTGATGCTACACAAAGTTTTGTCGAGTAATGACAACAACCAACAACAGTACCTACTTTGTAACTGTTAGGCCTGGCTCATCTTCAGCTATGAGCATATGCATTAAAACCAAGGTCAAACAAGCAGCTTAATTTGGGACCAACAAGCCCTCCTCCAACTGTGTTCCCCCCATGTAAGCTGAAGTTAGTGGAATTTGGACTTTTATCGTGGCTTATTGGAGAAGCCCCAATTAGGCCAAACAATCTCTTTATCCACCTTCGTCCTTATCGCTTGGTTCTCACAGAAGGGCATATTATTGGTACAACTTGGTAAGGATGGTTGTTACATTTTGCGACTCCATGAAATTTCTCATAGTTCCCCAAAATTTAAATCCGACAAACAGTTGCAATGCAATAAAACAACATGGCATGTGTTCCCTCTCAAGTGTCTAGAGCTCAAATTCTAAAATCAGCTAGGCCACTCTAAAACTCTTTAGCAGCCAAAATGATAAAATGATAAGATAGAGCCTCATAATCCTCGCTCTTGGTCCTATTGAATTCCTTAAATGGTGTACATTGAAAGAACAACTACTCTATTGATTCTTGGTACATATCGTAGAAAGGTGTTTGGCTAAAGCAGCTACATTTCGTGTTAGTTTTTTTTCCATTCGATTTCTGGCTTGTGGGGGTGAAAGAAGTGATACTGAACCTGAAACAACATGAAATCGTCCTTAACCTCCCGCTTGCACGCTAGTTCAGTGAGCGACTTGGCAAAGTTCTCTGTCTCCGATGGATCGATATCTATGCACACAAGCCTCTCCCCGCACCGTTGGCATGTCCCGTTCTTGTCCATCTCGCGTCGCCCAACGCTCCATTGCCCCTTGCCAAGCCAACCCTGCCCATGCCAGCCACTGCCACCCTTCACCACCCCTCCCTTGACCTTGTTGGCATCCCACTTGTCCACCCCTGCCTCTGACGCTGCGTTCGAGCCAAACCAGGCCTCGACTACTTGGGCGGTTGCCTCACACACTTGCCTCACAAGCACGCGCATCCTGTGCAGGACCCTGTACACCTCGTCGGCTCTCCCTTTGTCAACATTGACACAAAGCAGTGTGGCGAGCTCGGGCTCCTCAGGCACAACACCTGTCGGGACCCAAATATGCAAATCTGGACCCTCTGTGTATACTACTGCACTAGTTTAGGATCACGCTAGTGCACACAGTGTCAACATTGATGAAATATCACCTCCATACAACGAAATAATGAATAAACGAGTAATTTGAATAGCAAATAACTGTTGTGACCTTAAGGTCGAGTTTTACATTTATTAAGCCATGCAAGGCTGTCAATAAAGAAAAAAACTACAGCGAAAACAAAGTAAACTCTAGCGGAATCCCATCAATTCACCACAGACAACTGACTGGGATCAAGACCCTAACGATCAACCTTCGTAGAACTCCTCTTAAAAAACAGGCAATGACTCCTCCACTTCTGTTGATGGATTATAGCAAGTATGAGTACACAACTGTACTCGCAAGTCATACCACAGAATGCAAATTATAGATGATGGCTTATTCCAAAGGAATGGCTTCTGTGGTTATTTTGCAGAAATGCAACATTTGCAATTGAATACGAATAATAGATTGAAAGCGTAATTCAAAACAAATAAACAATAATAAGTTATCGTTTGATTTCACAAAGACACACAGCCTAAATAAGTTATTCACATAGCTGTACAAGTTATCCCACACAGCTGACCTTCCCAATTATTTTTATAAAAATCTACCCCTCGTGTGAAATCCCCGAGCATGTCCATGACCGCGGATGCGGCTATTCGAATAGATTGATTAAACACTCTGCAGAGGTTGTACACTTTACCCACACGATACAATCAGTGCGACCCACACTGGTCATAACAAAACCTTTCGAAAACTTCATCTCAAGCATTGACACTCCCGATGTGCTTTCCTGCCGTCCAACCGATACACACAGCGTTTGGTTATGACACACACCGTTGGATAGGGATGCGACGAACCATCCCGCGATGTGACCTGTCACACCTCCAGCCCATCACACAGCTTAAATTACAACCTGAATTGTCAACGTCAAGATTCCATAACTTACTAAGTTGGGCTCAGCCTATACTAGGCATGTGGTCGTACAGTAAGGCTCAGTTCAATGGCGCACAAAGTTAAGTCCTTAATTGACCAAGGCAAGACTTTTAGTTTTTAACTAAATCACACAGTTTATAATCCCAACACACAGCTCCACCAATCACACATAATCCACCACTTGCCTCAGTCTAAATTTTTTCCACCCTGTTGATTAAGTGCAATACATGCCATCAACGAGTAACAACACACAGCACACACAGGTTTTATCACACAGTTCCATATTCCATTAGTCAGATTTATATTTGCGACTCACATGAAATGATGACTCGTGGCTTGGCTAAGCAGTCTAATCGTATCTAACCAACCCACGTTGGTGCTATGATATTACCAACTAGTATGGAACTAATCTAGGGTGACAAAAGAATATAACATACAATTGACAAGGTAGATATAACAAATTGGATTATTAACTACACCCAAAATTATTTAAATACACACTTAAATTAAAATGCAATAATTTGAATCAAAGTAAATTGAAAGCTGGGTGCAACATGATCAAAGGTATAACCTGCCTTGGAATAGGTGATGAGGACATCCCTCCTTCGGATACACGCACTACACAAGACCCTCCAGATCTGGGTGCTGAACTACACGGTCCTATGACAAGAGCTAGAACACGTCACTTAATCGATCAGGTAAAGTCGTTTCTAGGGTTGAGTGTATTATCTGAGAACTCTATGATGCTGCCTAATGGAGACGATTTACTTGTACTCAGGAATCTAGGATTACGACCAGTTCAAGAAGGTCTACGACCACTGCAAGAAGATCTACGACCACTACAAGAGGACCTACGACTAGTTGATTCGAGTGGAGCAATCTACGACCAGAAAAGCGAGCACAGTACTCGTTGGACACAATCTACGACCAAGGATAGCATGGACTCCTCAAGACCACCCTAGGACCAGATCTTCGACCAGAAATACGCAACACAAGGTCTTTGCGTCACCGCTTTGAAACTAATAAGACTTTGTAAGCGTAACGAGGTCGAGTCCGGTTGTGTACGCTTCATCCCACTACCGCACAACCCTAGGTCGACTGCTCACGTTCCCTATATATATACAATGCCGCCATAGTTTAGAGCGGGTTTTCTTAGATTATTCGCCAATTACGGTTTACGATTATCGGTTTGAGGAACCCCACTTGTAAACTTCATCCATATCCGCAATACAATTGATTGCATCTACCTTGTTCTTGTGAGTTGCTTCGATTGCTTGCGGAACAATAACCTTCGTGGTAAGGTCGATCGCGTGCAAGCGTGGTCGATAACGACGAGCGTCGCGGTGTAGCGAATTGCGGGTGACGATCGCTGGTCGGAAGCCTCAAAGCGTCAACGTCCTCACGATTTAACCAACCAAATCGAACCTATCGGAAGATCGGACCGCCGTGACTCATCAAGTGGTATCAGAGCTAAGGTTGCCCGTTAGGTAATTTCGTTTATCCCCTTTTTTTGAGTTTTGTTCCATCACCTAGAGTCCAGAAAATTGCCCTACAAAAGTTTTAGATCGTAATTATTCCGCTGTCCAAACCACTTTGTGCCTTCGCAATTGTGTTTTCAGTTTCGCGTTGTTGAATTTGAGTCCATCGTCAGTGTCTTTGTTGCTGGTCTAGTCGTCGTAATCTAGTTTCTAGCGTCGAGTCTTTGCTGTTTCGATCATCTAGACACCACCCCCATACGACCACTTACTCGGATTCGGCTTCTCCACCTGGTCGGAAACGAACGCCTGGTCGGATTCGACCGACCACTCGTGTCCGACAACCCTATTTATTATCTTGTTGCTCTCGGACACCCCACCACCTGGTCGAAAACAATCAACTGGTCGGATTTTTCCCGTAGCTAAAGTTCAGAGAGAGAGAGAGTATCTTTTAATTACCTTTTTACCCCTGCTCTCCAGAAAAAAGTTTGTGACCCATATATATCCATAGACCCAGAAAAGGGTTTTGAAGAGTTTTGAGTCAAGGTCACATTCGCAAAAAAAAAAAAAAGGAAACCCTAGGTTGGGTTTTTGTAGTCCAAAAAAAAAGAAAGCAAAGAGTGCAAAAAAAGAAGAAAGAAAGCAAAGAGTGAAAAAAAAATAGTTGCTTTGTGATTTTGGATCCGATTGTGTTTGTATCTACCCTATCCTTCCGTTTGCTTGAGCTAGTTCTAGGAGCGCGATTGGGCGAAAGAATCGTGATGGCAATCTTGTGGACTTTTGTTCGCTTTGCTAATCTGATTTCATTATTGCTATTCCTTGCTACTAAACATTGCTGTCAGAGCTCCACATACTTTCGACCCTCAGTTGGATCCTCGCATTCGCCTCCGCTGTGATTGTACATCCCACCTTCGCCGATTAGACCACTGCCGCAATTTGGTAAGAAACTCATAAGAGCTTGGTAAGGCGCTTGAGAGTGTGTGATTCCACCCTCAGACCACCTAATAGTGATAGGGATAATACCTTTTGTGTTGTCTTTTGTCTCCTACTAACCATGTCGGTGAAGGATTGGATGCGCAAGAGTGTGTTTTGAGGAAGAGCTCATGGCGCTATTGGATGAACAACGCACTACCGTTAATGAGGACATCGACGGAAGAAGCTTCAAGCTACCACGATCATATTACAACACTCAATCAACGATAGTATTGCGGCGCTCTACTGCGCCTCGAAAGAATGGTGAACCGACCACCAAGCGTTGGTCGTGTGGAACCTCATGGTGCGACCCATGACCATGAGTTTGATAATGATAATGAGATGCACGACCACGGCGCCTTTGATGCACGACCACGGCGCCTTTGATGCACGACAACGGAACCGAGAACTTCAACCGTCAAGGTATGAGAGGTAATAATGTTCACAATATAATGCGTGTTAATGATGATCCATATGCTAAAGTTAAGTTCTCTATACCATCTTTTGCGGGTGCTTATGATGCTGAAATATATCTAGATTGGGAGATGACGGTGAGAGCGAAAATTGAATGCTCACTTAGTTCCCAAGTGCATAGAGTTAGGCAAGCCACAAGTGAATTTAAAAACTTTGCCATCATTTGGTGGAATAGGGTATGCACCGAAGGATTAGCGCCTACTACGTGGGAAGGTTTAAAGGTTGCTATGCGTAACAGATTTATCCCACCTTCTTTTAAACGAGATTTGCGTAATAAATTGCAGCGCTTAAACCAAGGTAATAGATCCGTAGAAAAATATTATCAGGAGCTACAAATTAGCATGTTGCGTTGTGATATTATTGAGGATGAAGAAGCTGCAATGGCACGTTTTTATGGAGGATTAAGACGTGAAATTCAGGACATAGTGGATTACAAAGAATATGATAGCGTTCCTAGATTGTTCCAACTTGCATGTTTGGCGTAAAAGGAATTGCGGGGGCGACAACAGAGGCCAAGGAACAACTTTGGGAGCATGTCTACACCACGACCGGTCTGGGGCAAGCGAATGCGACCCCACCTTCACTACGGTCTGCTGCCCCTCCACGAGTAGGGCGCGTTCAGCGACACCTCAGACCACATCACATGCACCCGAGGTAAGTAGAGTTACTAGTGTGCGGGCACCACCAAGAGTTCTTCGTCGGTTGCTTCCATTTGGTCGTACCATCGGGATTGTGTGCCACCGTTGCAAGGGAATGGGGCACGTCATGAGGGATCGCCCGGTCGTGAGCATACCTTGCCACCAAAGACGGTGGTTATGTAAGTACTAGTGATATTGAGGACGAATATGTACTTGCGGCTAACATTGCAGTGGAGGAGATGAGATGAAAGGATGATCTTGACGATGTAGAGGAACAAGTAGGCTGCTGTTGACACCGAGTATCATGTGAGCCTTGTCGCATAACGAGTCTTTGGCGCACAAGTGAAGAGAGCGGAGCAAAATCAACGGCACAACTTGTTTCAGACCAGATTTCTCGTGAAGGACAGAGCCTGCAGAGTCATCATTGATGGAGGGAGCTGCAACAATCTTGCAAGCTCCGAGATGGTCGAGAAGCTTGGCTTGACCACACGACCACACCCACGTCCCTACTACATCCAATGGTTCAATTCGTGTGGTAAATTAAAGGTACACAAAGTTGTGAAAGTGCAATTTTTAGCAGGTAATTACAAAGATAGTGCTGACTTTGATATCGTGCCTATGCAAGCATGCTCTTTGTTGCTCGGTAGACCTTGGATATATGACAATGATGCTTTGCACCATGGTAGAGCTAATACCTACTCATTTTCACATAAGGGTAAGAAGATTAAGTTGTTACCTTTAACACCAGCTGAGATTTTAAAAGATGAAGAAGAGCGCGCTAAAAATGAGAGAAACACCGATAAGCATGATTCTGAAAATCAGCAAGTAGCAAAACATGTTTTCCCACCCAAAAGGGAGAAAGTGGCGTCTAGTCCTAAGTTCGAGGGAATTAAATTGAAGGGATGTGTTATGATTGCCACTAAATCAACTTGCTGAAATTTGTAATAATGAGTGCCATGCTATGCTTTGATATGCAAAATGCCTTATATTCGCTTGAGGACATAGCTAGCTCTTTGCCTCCTATTTGTTGCTAACCTTTGCAGAGTATGTGGATGTATTTCAAGCGAGGTACCCGGGGTTACCACCTATTCGAGGAATTGAGCATCAAATTGATTTGATCCCAGAGCGGCGTTGCCAAACCGTGTGCGTATAGGACCAATCGAGAGGAGACTAAGGAAATTCAAATGACAAGTCCAAGACCTTTTGGACCGTGGACGTAAGAGAAAGCCTTAGCCCTTGTCTGTTCCAGCTCTTTTGGTTCCTAAGAAGGACGGTAGTTGGCGTATGTGTGTTGATTCTGAGCCATTAATAACATTACTATAAGGTATCGTCATCCTATCCCAAGGCTAGGCGACATGCTAGATGAATTGAGTGGTTCTATTATTTTCATAAAGATTGACTTGCGAGTGGTTACCACAGATTAGAATGAAATTAGGAGATGAATGGAAAACCGCTTTTAAAACCAAGTTCGGATTATATGAGTGGTTAGTGATGCCTTCGGTCTAACTAATGCACCTAGTACTTTTATGCGTTTGATGAGCGAGGTTTTACGTCCTTTCATTGGAAAATTTGTGGTGGTTTACTTTGATGATATCTTGATTTATAGCAAGTCACATGAGCAACACTTAAATCATATACGTCTTCGCTTTTAATGCTTTGAGAGGCGACGTTTGTTTGGTAACCTCGAGAAGTGCACCTTTTGCACCGATCGAGTTGCATTTCTTGGTTATGTTGTGACACCACAGGGCATTGAGGTGGATGAGACAAAGATTGTAGCCATCCAAAGCTGGCCGACGCCTACTACTGTGTCACAAGTGCGGAGCTTCCATGGCCTTGCTGGATTCTATCGGCGCTTTGTGCGGGATTTCAGCACCATTGCCGCACCATTGAATGAATTGACAAAGAAAGGAGTGCCTTTCCAATGGGGACCTGCACAAGAGAAGGCATTCAACTTGTTGAAAGAGAAGCTCACCCAAGCACCCCTACTCCAACTCCCTGATTTTGGTAAGACTTTTGAGATTGAATGTGACGCTAGCGGGATTGGACTAGGTGGTGTATTGATTTAAGAAGGTAAACCGGTTGCATATTTTAGTGAGAAACTAAATGGGCCTAGTTTGAATTATTCCACCTATGACAAAGAATTGTATGCTTTAGTTCGTGTGCTTCAAACTTGGCAACATTATTTATGGCCCAAAGAATTTGTTATACATTCTGATCATGAATCGCTAAAACATATTAGAAATCAAGCTAAACTGAATAAACGACATGCTAACTGGGTAGAATTTATTGAGTCATTTCCATATGTCATAAAGCATAAGAAAGGTAAGGACAATGTGATTGCTGATGCGCTCTCTAGACGTTATACCATGTTATCTCAACTTGACCATAAGATTTTTGGTTTGGAGGCCATTAAGAGTTTATATGTCACTGATTTGGACTTTAAGGAAGTGCTTGAACATTGTAAAGATGGGAAGACATGGAATAACTATGTGCTGAATGATGGTTTGATCTATCGTGCTAACAAGCTATGCATTCCAGCTAGCTCTGTTCGTCTTTTGTTATTACAGGAGGCACATGGAGGAGGTTTGATGGCGCATTTTGGAGCAAAAAAGACAGAAGATGTGCTAACCACCCACTTCTTTTGGCCAAAGATGAGGCGTGATGTCGAGCGCTACGTGGCTCGCTGCACTACATGCAACAAAGCTAAGTCCCGTCTCAATCCACATGGACTTTATATGCCTCTTCCTATTCCTAGTGCCCCTTGGGAGGATATTTCTATGGATTTTGTTTTAGGATTGCCTAGGACAAAGAGGGGGAGAGATAGTATATTTGTCGTAGTGGATCGATTTTCTAAAATGGCATATTTTATATCTTGTCACAAGAGCGATGATGCTACAAACATAGCTGATTTGTTTTTCAGGGAAATCATTCGCTTACATGGAGTGCCCAATACTATTGTCTCGGATCGCGATGCGAAGTTTTTGAGCCACTTTTGGAGATCGCTTTGGAATAAATTGGGGACAAAGCTGCTGTTTTCTACTACGTGTCATCCCCAAACTGATAGACAAACGGAGGTTGTCAACCGCACGTTATCCACCATGTTGCGGGCTGTTTTAAAGAAGAACATGAAGATGTGGGAAGAGTGTTTACCGCATATTGAGTTTGCTTACAATAGGTCAGTATACTCCACCACCAAGGTAAGTCCGTTTCAGGTAGTGTATGGTTTTAACCCCCGTGCTCCTATTGATTTACTACCTTTACCAACCTCTGAAAAAATAAATCTAGATGCTAAGAAGCGTGCTGCATTTATTCTCAAGTTGCATGAGACCACTAAAGAGAATATAGAGCGTATGACCAAAAGTATAGGGTTCTTTGGAAATAAAGGTAGGAAAGTTGTCAAAATTGAACCAGGTGATTTAGTTTGGGTTCATTTGAGAAAGGATAGATTTCCGGAATTAAGAAAATCAAAGTTGATGCCTAGAGCTGCAGGACCGTTTAAGATAATTAAGAAGATAAATGATAATGCATATCAGTTAGAATTACCTGCAGATTTTGGGGTTAGCCCCACATTTAACATTTCAGATTTGAAACCATACGTGGGAGAAGAAGATGAGCTCGAGTCGAGGACGACTCCAATTCAAGAGGGGGAGTATGATGAGGACATCCCTCCTTCGGATACACGCACTACACAAGACCCTCCAGATCTGGGTGCTGAACTACACGGTCCTATGACAAGAGCTAGAGCACGTCACTTAATCGATCAGGTAAAGTCGTTTCTAGGGTTGAGTGTATTATCGAGAACTCTATGATCTTTGCCTAATGGAGACGATTTACTTGTACTCGGGAATCTAGGATTACGACCGGTTCAAGAAGGTCTACGACCATCGCAAGAAGATCTACGACCACTACAAGAGGACCTACGACTAGTTGATTCGATTGGAGCAATCTACGACCAGGAAAGCGAGCACAGTACTCGTTGGACACAATCTACGACCAAGGATAGCATGGACTCCTCAAGATCACCCTAGGACTAGATCTTCGACGTAAATCGCAACACAAGGTGTTTGCGTCACCGCTTTGGAAACTAATAAGACTTTGTAAACGAACGAGGTCGGAGTCCGGGTTGTGTACGCTTCATCCCACTACCGCACAACCCTAGGTCGACCTCCTCACGCTCCCTATATATATCGATAGCCGCCATAATTTAGAGGCGGGTTTTCTTAGATTATTCTCGCCAATTGCGCTTTGCGATTATCGGTTTGAGGAACCCCACTTGTAAACTTCATCCATATCCGCAATACAATTGATTGCATTTACCTTGTTCTTGTGAGTTGCTTCGATTGCTTGCGGGAACAATAACCTTCGTGGTAAGGTCGATCGCGTCAAGCGTGGTCGATAACGACAGCGTCTTGGGTGTAGCGAATTGCGAGGTGACGATCTGTTGGTCGGAAGCCTCAAAGCGTCAACGTCCTCACGACGAGCCAAATCGAACCTATCGGAAGATCGGGCCGCCGTGACTCATCAATAGGTCTAGGTACTGGTCTTGATCTTGAGGTGCTCCTTCTTCTCTAAAATTTCCCAAAGTATCGACGTCTACTAGCAAACAAGGTAAAAGAAAAAAAACAAATAAATAATAGAGGAAAAAAAACTCCAAAAATCAAATAAACTTCACCATTAAATAGATCTTAATTTTATATGAATTTACAAATTAGAATGGGCTCAATCGGAGTTCAGATGCAAAAGTTATGGGCTTTAGAAGATTGGAAATAATTAAAACCCTAATTTGGATTTTAATTTGATTTTCCGAATTATTTTTATGAAGGAAAAAAGGATTATTGCGCAATTCTTGCACCGGCTGAGAATTTTTTGAAAAAAAAAATTAAATTAAAAGAAGTCTGACATGTGGGCCCAACATGTCACTGAGATGGCTCACGGTGGACTGAGTTTACCGAGCCTCGGGATCTAGGAGCCGGTGGACTGGGCCACATCCGTGCTGACGACGCGGCCACGTGGGAGACACGCCAGGCGCGGTGTTGAGGTGGCAGCTGGCGCGGCATGCCACGTCGACCGGACGACGGCGGAGCTCCAGCGAGTACGGCAACGGCACTGCGGTGCTCGCCGGCAGTAGCGAAAGGGTGCGCCTGAATCGACGAGCTCTTGTGAACCTGGTGACGCGGTTGGTTGGTCCCGGCGGCGAACAAAACTACTGTGGCGTCCAAGGTCGGCGGCGGCGCAATACGGCAAAAACGACAACGGCGAGATGGCAACGCCCCCGAGACAATCTCGTGCACACTGGGTGGAACTCGATGCGGCGAAGTCGAGGGAGGGCTCGGCGACGGCTGAAGCTCACCGGCAGTGAATAAATCCAACAAGGAAGCTCACGGCGGTGCTAGGGTTAAAGCTCCAAATCCGGCGAAATGCCAGCGCGCTAGGGCTGGCGACTTCGGGGAAAAGGCGGCGGGGGTGGATGCGATCCTCGTGACACGGGCGCGACTTTAAATAGGGCCGAGGAACCCTAGAATCCGTGTCGAGGACGACGGCTGCGCGCGCGAGAGAATCGGAACGAAGTCCCGATCGGAGACGATGAACAGTGCTTCGACGGGACCCACTCGTCAGCGGCAGTGGCTCGGGCGAAGGCGCGTGAAAAAAGGGCGACGCTTTGGCAGTCCCACCTAACAGAGAGATAGAAGCGGCGCGGCGCGGGTGGGCGAGATCGAAGCGGGATCCACGCGGCGAGGATCGAGCGAAGGAGGCGCGCGCGAAGGGGCGCATCCAATCGATGGAAGAGGCCACGCTGTTCTGAAGAATTTAAATTGATGTTTCTATTTTAGTAAATCCAGAAAATGCAAATAGTAAATAGAAAATAACAAATGAACTCGGAAAAAATTCCAAAAAATTCTAGAAAATGTATCCAAGCCCAAAGAATGCAATAAAAATAGTTTTGACAATTGTTGATGTTGGGTTAATGAGAGACCATGTGAGTAGGGTCCCCGTTTGAGTGATGAGTATTTGACGCTGTGGTGAGAAGTTTGTGATTGAAATCATTGCGTTTGCGTTTCTGCTGGTCTGTTTCTGTAAGTGCGGAACTTCCGGTTCTGGAAAACGGAACTTCCGATAATCGGAACTACTGCTGTGGGAAAACGGAACTTCCGATTATCCTGACGTTTGTGTTCGGTTGAAGTAATCGGAACTTCCGCACCTGGGGACACGGTTTGTTTGATAATACTGACCTAAGTATTCCTCTGTGACGAAAATCGGAATTGCAAATCTGGGTGTGCGGACGTTCCGATAATCGGAACTTCCGCAATGGTAAGCGCGGAACTTCCGATAATTCTGACAAGTGCGGACGTTCCGGAAATCGGAACTTCCGCAAGGGAAAGTGCGGAACTTCCGTTTGTGGGTAGAACTGTGCAGAAAGGAATAGTTTGTGATTTTGAGTTTGTATGAGTTTGAGTCTTGTACAAATATTGATGCTATGATATTGGGCAATGCTATGTGATGTGTTTTTGTCTGTGTTGACTGCAGGACATCGAGACGAAGTCGTGGCGAGACACGAGTTGATCGGACTAGGCGCAGGCGGCGTTGAGGTCAGAACGGTCGAGATGTGTCGAAGACGGCGTGAATCTTGAGGTGGTTGCGAGTCAAGGACAGCAAGGTGTACGGGAGGCTTCCAGAAGGTGCGCAAGGGGCGAAACGGTCTTTTCGCAAAGCGGCACAAGTGGAGGCGGTTCCGTTCGGGTGTAGCGGGCCTAATGGGTTTGAGACCCGTTAGCCAAGGGCTATAAATAGAGGTGAACCCCTGGTGTTAGGGTTGAACTTTTTGAGAGAGAAAATTAGGGTTAGCTTTAGCAAAAGAGCTTTTGGAGAGTATGCTTTGCTTTTTGAGAGTTTGTTAAGTTGGAGAGGATGAACTGAAAACTTGTGTAATCATTCCTCTGTGTTTCCCTCTGTAATCTTTTGATTTCTATCAATGAAACTCTGAGGTTTTGGTTATTCGTTTATGCCTCTTTTCGTCTCTCTGTTCATACGTTGAATATCTAGGGTTTTTGGTGAATCTTTTGATTCCTCTTATGAGATGGCATGAAACTTGATATTTAGAGTCTTATTGATATTGCTAATGTATCTTCAAAGTTTCATGAGCCGAGAATCTAAGAATCTTGCAAATTGTGGGTCTTTGGTTGTTATTGCCTAATACTCAAGAAATCCGTTTTTGCTTTGATTAATGGATCTTTGTCTGCGATTCTTCTCCATGAGGTCAAGATGTTGTTTAGGATGATGTCCTGTGAAACTTGACTTGAGAAGAGCATTCAAGATTTAGTATTTCGGATTTTTGGGCAAAACCCGAGCTCACTGTTCTTCTGTCAGGATAATCGGAACTTCCGCCATCTAAGCTGCGGAACTTCGATTCAACTTCCGCTTTGACCGGTGGAACTTCCGATTCTTGTGAAATGTACCAAAGTTTGTTTTCGTTCTCTGATTTTGCTTCACTCCTCTTCTTGAGATTTCCAGAGGGCTTTGTAGGTTTGTTTAAATACACTAAAGGGGAGTTCTTAATTTTTAAGGCACCATTCACCCCCCTCTGTTGCCATTTCGGTCTTTCAATTGGTATCAGAGCCGGTTAGCTCTTCCTTATAGATCTTAACCGGTCTGTTGAGCCATGGCAACGGACAAGTATTCCACCAAGCCTCCAGTCTTTGATGGCCTGGATTACCCCTTCTGGAAGAGCCGAATAGAAACATACATCCAGGCTCAGGGGTATGCCATCTGGAGAAAGGTGAAGGTTAGATTTGTTGTTCCTGTTGATGAAAACATCAATATGGGAAACATGCCCGATGTTGAGGCCAATGCTAAGGCAAGGAACATTATCATTCAGGGTTTGAGCAGAAGTGAGTTCGATCGCATTTCTCATTTGTCTTACGCTTTACATCTGGGTGACCCTCGATGCATACCATGAGGGCACCACCCAGATTAAGACGGTTCGACAAGACCAGTTCAAGCGAGAATACAGCAAATTTGAGATGCTTGCTGGTGAATCTCTTGATGAGTGCTTTTCACGTTTCCATAAGATTTTGAGCAACCTCCGAGCGGTCGGTCTTATATACCCCGACTCGGCTAACGCTCGACAGATGCTTTCTGCACTCGATCTTCGTGTTTGGGAGATGAAAGTGACTACCATCAAGGATAGCACGGACCTCTCGACCCTGACTCTTGACGCGCTTTACTCGCCCCTCAAGACTCACGAGATTGACATTGTCTCTCGAAGGTCGAAGTCACAGTCGATGGCTTTGGTCACTGATCCCACCTCTGGATCTTCTTCTGAGTCGATACACGGTTCTCCTTGCGCTCTCGTGACATAACGATGATCGCTTAGAGCGACTTGAGGATGAACAGTTAGCCCTCCTAGCTTGGAAGTTTTCCCATGCTTACAAGAGGAGGAGGGATGGAAAAGAGGAGGTCCCGTGATTTGCTTGAGTGTGGTGGCCCCAACCACATCCGAGCAAACCGCCCCAAGCCGGGAAGGGCAAAGGTGACTACGGCGGTTCGGGCAAGAACGACTACATCGACAAGAACCGCAACACGAAGCCCTCAGCACCTGACCAAGGCAAGAAGAAGTTCCGCAACTTTGGGAAGGCAAAGAAGGCTGCTCCATCGCGTCCTCACCGCCTCGATTTAACTTGACACCAAATGAGGTGGAGGGTGGAGTACGATGATGGAAAGGACGATCAAGATCCCAAGGACGACGGCAACTTCTCCCAATGTGCTTCATGGCCCTCGGGCGATCTAAGCGACAATGAGTACAGTACTCGACTCGATGAGGTTAGTCCCACTTACGACCAGCTTAATGATGCTTTTCTTAAGCTAGGTAGATTTCATGCTAAGTCTAGGGCTAAGTGTACTGAGTTGGAAAAGGAAGTAGCTAGACTATCACGGGAGCTTACCTTACTTACATCTACTCCCTCCCGTGATGATTGTGACACATGCTGTGCTCTGCTTGATGACATGGAAAAACTAAGGACCATGCATGATAGTGTGTCCTCTGAATTAGACATGATTAAAGTAGAGAACATTAGCCTTCTCGCTGAACTAGAGATGAGTAGTGTAGCACCTCCTACATCTACTACTGTTGAGGCTACTGCTTGCACCTCCTGTGAGGTTAAAGACAACTCGTTTAGAGGTCTATATACCATGTTGCTCGATCTGCCTGAGACTTGTGAAAATTGTAATAATCTCAAGATGAACCTAAAACGGGCAGATCACAAAATTGCTGAATTCCAAGCTGCTTTATTAGAGCCCATTGTTTCTTGTTTAAACTGTCCTAAGTTAACTGCTGAACTAGAATCTGTATCCAAACAGTTTCAAGAAATGATTGATCATAATAACACAGTGGCTCAGTATGCTTCTAAGGACCTTGTTAGCTCACCATGCAATCAGTGTAATAAACTAAAATGTAATTTGGTTGCTTTGGATGAAAAATGTGTGAAGCTAACTAAGGACCTTCTAGAGACACAATCATCCGCTTGTATTGTGTGTGCTGGGAAGAAGTCTAAGGGTTTGGTAGAGACGCCTAGCAACGTGAACCAATCTGCTAGCAGTAGGACTGTCCCCCCAAAGTCGGCTGTGCATGCACAAGCCAATCTTTCCTCTGCTGTTGGTTCTTCTTCTGCTCCCTTACCTTCTGCTATTCCTTCTTCCCCCTGCTCTTCTTGCACCTCTCTCTTTCGTGAGTGTCAGTATCTTATGAACACTCTCGAGAGGTTTGTAGGGGGCAAGAAGAAGCACAATCTCATTCTAGACTAATCTAAAATTTGTAGATTTAATCAGGGTCTAGGATATGATTTTCATGAGGATATGAGGAAGCATCCACCTGTCGTGCTCAGAACCATAGCACCAGGTGTGATCAAAACTAAGCCCAGGACTGAGAAAGTCAATTTTAAATCAGCGGGTTTTGTTCAAAGGATCTTTGACAAAGAAGGTGATTCCACTGCGCAGCCTCTCGGAAAGCGAAGTATCATTGCACCTTCCGCCGAAGGATGGACATTTGGTTGATCATTGCTTCAGGCGCGCCAAGATCGCGCGTGGAGATCATGTTGAGTCCTTTAGGCACATTCAGGGTCAGCCCCAGACCATGAGTGCACCTAAGACTAACAAGAGGTCTAGGTTTGCTACAGCTGATGATTTAGGGCAGCATCGAGGACTTGGTTTTTCTGAGTTTTCTGATTTTCGTCCTCATGCTCCCTTTGTTCGTAACTTCCGTCGCTTTGAGGGTAGATCTCGGTTTCCCTTCGAGATGGCTACTCGGCTTGATCGAAGATGTGCGAATCTGACTCGCTCTTCCATAGCGATGGATTCAAGAATACCTTCCAGTCCGCATACGCACCTTCCGCTTGTTGAGTGACAGAGCGCGAGGGTAGATAGAGGTCGATCTTGCTTGACTACTTCATCTGCTCGATGTGTTACTCAAGATTGGGTGCCAAAATCATCGCTGATTCACCCCATCTTCGAGACTTTACTGCTGTTTGACTCGAGTTCACGGGCCGGGAAGGGAAAGGTCCGGATTGTAGACTCGGTGTTCTCGCCATATGACCGAGACTCTCTTTCGCTTTTCTTCCCTAGCCCGTGCTCGAGGTGATGAGACGATCACCTTCAAGATGCTTCATTTGGGCGCGCCATCGCTAAAGGTACTTGTGAGCATTAATAATTCATTTATTTTAAAAGATGTTGCCTTAGTAAGTAAGCTGCAGATAATCGCTTTCGATCTCTCACCACCGATGACGATTCGAGGTGAGCTTTAAGAAAAACAATTGCAAAATTCTTGATTCTTCTGTAGCCTAGTTTATGGATTTCTCGATATGGGAGGATCTTTCGTGCTGATTTTTCCGAGTCTTCCGTGATCCTCTCCTGTTTAATTGCTTCAATCCCGTGATTTGACCTTCGGCATAGGAGACTAGGTCATATAGGCTTTGATCATTTGACACGAGTTAGCGGCCACGATCTCATTCGTGGTTTGCCAAAACTCAAGATGGTCAAGGATCTAGTTTGCTCTCCATGCCTAAGACGGCAAGATGGTTGCCGCTTCTCACTCTCCAAATACAAGGATAATGATCGATGCACCGGGACAACTACTCCATATGGATACAGCTTGGTCCAAATCGAGTGCGATCGGCGAGGAGGAAGTGGTATGTTCTTGTTGTGGTCGATGACTTCTCGAGGTACTCTTGGGTGTTTTTCTTAGCCTCGAAGGATGAGACGTTTACTCATTTTCGTGGTCTTTTTAGTAGGCTTTCTATTGAGCTCCCAGGTGCATTACGAGCAATTCGCAGTGATAATGGCACCGAGTTCAAGAATTCCTACTTTGAGAGTTTCTGTGGTGAAACAGGTGTAGAGCACCAGTTCTCGTCTCCATACGCCCCCAATGTAATGGCGTTGTGGAGAGGAAGAACCGTACCTTGGTCGAGATGGCCAGGACGATGCTTGATGAGTACTCTACACCTAGGAAGTTTTGGGCTGAGGCTATTGCTACTGCTTGTCATGTTTCTAACAGAGTTTTTCTTAGGGCACTCTTGCATCGCACTTCTTATGAGTTGAGATATGGGCGAAAGCCCAGTGTCTCGTATTTTCGTGTGTTTGGTTGCAAGTGTTTTATTCTGAAGTCTGGGAACCTAGATAAGTTCGAATCATGATCTTGTGATGGGATCTTTCTGGGTTACTCGACTTCTTCTCGTGCCTATAGAGTCTGGAACTGCGAGTCTAGCAAAATGGTAGAAACCTGTGAGGTGACCTTCGATGAGGCCATCTGGGACTAGGCCCGATATCTCGTGTTCTCTAGAGCGATGCAGGTCCATCTTTGTGGACGATGAGGAAGACGGAGATGAGGGTTGTCTACCCGATCCAGTTCTTCCTCCTCCTCTTGAGGTGCCTTCTTCCACTGCACCTCGAGGAGATCAGCCCTTACCTTCTGCTTCTTCTGAAGCTAGTGGCTCTGTCCCTATCTCATCTGCTCATGAGATAGAGGCCACTTCTTCATCTCACCCTAGACCTCCTAGACTCATTCAAAAGGACCATCCTTCAGAGCAGATCATTGGAGACCTCTTTGAGCGTGTCACACGTTCCAAAGCTGGTTTATCTCTCTTTTGTCTCCATTCTGCTTTTGTCGCCTCATTTAAGCCCAAAGACGTTTGTCATGCTCTATCTGACGAGTCTTGGATAAACGCCATGCATGAGGAGTTGGAAAATTTTGAAAGAAACAAGGTCTGGTCCCTTGTTGAGCCCCCTCAAGGTCACAATGTCATTGGGACCAAATGGGTGTTCAAGAACAAGCAAAGTGAAGATGGGTTAGTCATTCGAAACAAGGCTAGGTTTGGTAGCTCGTGGGTACTCCCAAGTTGAGGGTCTAGATTTCGAAGAGACCTTTGCCCCTGTAGCTAGACTTGAAGCCATTAGAATTCTGCTTGCCTTTGCAGCTTCTAAGGGTTTCAAGCTTTACCAGATGGATGTCAAGAGTGCTTTCCTCAATGGTCTTATTGAGGAAGAAGTCTATGTCGATACCTCCGTGTTTCGAGAACCCCAAATACCCTAACCATGTCTACAGCTTTCCAAAGCTTTGTATGGACTCAAGCGTGCTCCCTGAGCTTGGTATGAAAGGCTTAAGTCCTATCTCACGAGTTATGGTTTTGAAATGGGTAAAATAGACAAGACCTTGTTCATCCGCCGCCTTGGCACCGATCTTTTGCTCGCCCGGATCTATGTGGACGACATCATCTTTGGCACTCCTCACATACTCGTTTCCCGCTTTTCCGATGTTATGAGCTCGAATTTGAGATGAGCATGATGGGCGATTTGAGCTTCTTTTGGCTTCCAAATCAAACAGACCGGAAGGTACTTTTCTTCACCAAGGCAAGTACACTCGAGACCTCTGAAGCGCTTCGACATGAATGATGGAAAGCCAAGATCAACTCCGATGGCATCTACAAATGCTCTTGATCCGTATGAAGACGGCGAACTCGTTGACCAAAAGGAGTTCAGAGCATGATTGGCTCTCTCTTGTACCTCACGGCCTCGAGACCGGACATACATTTCTCTCGTGTGTCTTTGCACTCGGTTCGTGCTTCTCCTCACAGATCTCACCGCCAAAGTGAAGCGCATCTTCGATACCTTTGAGCTACCATTGACTATGGTATCTGGTACTCTTCCTCCTCTTGTCTATCTCTTAGAGCCTTCTCCGATGCAGATTTCGCTGGCTGTAGGATAGATAGGAAGAGCACCTCTGGCACTTGCCAATTCATTGGCACTTCTCTTGTCTCCTGGTCTTCAAGGAAGCAACCGGTGTTACATACCCACTGCAGAGGCCGAGCACGTTCTTTGCAGCCGATTCTTTGTAGCCAAGTGCTTTGGATGGTCTCGACCTTGCAGGACTTTGGGTTAGCAATCGACAGTGTTCCACTCTTTTGTGATAACACGTCTGCGATTTGCATTGCCAAGAACCCAGTGCAACATTCTCGGACCAAGCATATTGATATCAGATATCACTTTCTTCGAGACCATGTAGAGAAGGGTGACATTGTGCTCAAGTTTGTGGAGAGTGAGCATCAGTTGGCTGATATCTTCACCAACCCTCTGGACAGCTCTCGGTTTTTAGCTCTGCGGGGAGAGCTTGGGGTGGTTTGTCCTTACGGACTGTTTTGAGGGGGAGCTTATATGCTACTACTGTATTATATTTTATTTATGCTATTTCTCCTTTCTGGTTACATTTCATTTAAATGATTTGGGTCTAAGTCCTTCCAGCATAGGTTAGAGTGGTTCTCTTGCCAAGTTGCTTTGACTGCTAATTCTTGTCTTGTGCTTCTAGGATGCTGCTTATTAGCTGTCTCTTCTCTCTCTAAGTAGAGCTTACTCACTTCTTATAGGTTCTAGCAAGGGTCGGGCCACCCTTGGGTAGATAGGGACAGTGTTTGCTCCTTAGTGTGTGAGTTGATCAGCTGATAGTTCTGGAATCATATGGGGTAGATAAGAACCTGTCTGAGCGATAGTATTCCCTATATCTTTTCTATGCTCTAAGGACTGCCTTTTCTGTTTCTCTTATCAGATTCTCGTTTTTGTTCCTTTGGTTCAGGGGGAGTTCATCTTGTTTCTTCATGTTAGTAAATTTGTCATAACTCAACCTGAATTAAAAAGTGCATCTTATTCTGAAGGGAATCTGGTTTTTTGTGCATTTCATCCTGCATTGTAATATAATCATATGGAGCCTTGTTTATTGTCCCTTATGATCTGTTTTCACTGTTTTACATCTTGCCATGATTTATGCTAAACTGCTAGATTTATCATGACTTTTTATGTGTAGTTTAGTCTTTGCCATGATAAGGTGACTAAAATTGCTCAACTTGAACTAAAATCTTGTCATGATAGCTCTTGAGACTAGTCTCGTTGAAGTTATCCTTTTATGATTCTCGCCATGTCAAGTAGGCTGAGTTGAGTCTTGAATCTTTATTGAGTTTCGGAGTAAGCTATGTCAGTTCGTTAAGAAACTTGACTTATCTTTAATCGTTGGTCTAAAAACTTCAAAAGCAAAATGATATCTTTTGTGCGAAAAAACTGATCTCACCAAATCTTTCTCATGAGACTGCTTGCCATTGCACTAGGCATGAACTCAGGGGAGCCTTGGATGACCTAAGATCACTTCCTTAAGTCTGTTGCTTGGAGTGGTCGCATAAGGCTTGGGATCTAGCACATGGTTAAGATTTGAAAAATTGGTTGAAGCTTAGGAGGCAGTTGTGGATGGCACCTAGTCCAGGACTTGCTTCACTAAGATAAAGCCATAATTATGTTTCCAGAAAAAGAAACTTGTGCTAAAATTGCTTATCATTAAAAAGACCAAGTACTGGATAAAATTGAGTCAATCTTTTGACTGGTAGCACTCTAAACTGATCAATATGAGTCTTCTTGGTTCAACTTAGATTATTTGACATGGCTTGTATCATCCTTGGATACCTTTAGCTAGACTACAATCTTGGTTTATTTGACTTGCTAAAGAATTGGATCATTAATCAGATTATGGATTTTCTGTCTTAGCTATTCTATACATCAATTGTCATGATCTTGATAGCATTCTTATGTGTTATGGCTTGGTGTAATACTCTAATAGTCATTTTGGATAATCTTCATGGCTCCTAATGCTTAAAATGAATATCATATTGTAGGACCGTAAAGGCGACTAAGGGGGGGGGTGAATAGGCGCTGTCTCACTTTCTCGCCTAAATCAAATTCAACACGAACTTTACTCCTATAGCTATGAAAGCTAAGAAGATCAGTAAGCGCACAGTGGAAGCCTTGTGCTGAATTTGATAAACCCCTCAACCACACGACACAATTGTGGAGAAAAAAACTCACTGTTCTGAACTGGGTACTGGCGGTCTGACCGGCTACCAGGGGCGGTCTGACCGACGGTCAACCAGCGGTCTGACCGGCTACTAACTGGCGGTCGGACCGTTGGATATCGGTTCGACCCGGCAGTACTAGTGGTCTGAAACGCGGGCGGTTGGACCGCCGTTATAAAATCGGTCAGACCGGTTCAGTCCAGTACTGAAAAATCAAGCCCAAATCCAAAACGAAATTTGATCCAACTTTTGATTCAACCAATGAAACTTGACCAAATTTCGAACACACCTCCCTAATGATATTAGAGACCTATTTCTAGCGACGATCCTTCAGATCCACTTCGCATAATCGATCTCTCAAGGTTTTACCAAAGAAGTGCACAAACCCTAGAAATATAAAAATCTTTGATTCAAGACTTGCTTGTGGGGGTTGATGGTCTAGATGATTCTTAGAGTATTCCCACACATCAAAGCAAGACAAGATGGGTCAAGAGACCAAGCTTAAATACTTGAATCAAGGAAGCACCAAATTCATCCAAATGAGAGAAGAACACAAAGAAGATAATTGATCTCTCAAGCAAGCATCACAAGATTGATTGATCTCACAAGATGCTTACAAAGCCACTCCCTCAAGGAGGACAAGAGCTCACCAAGGAGCAACCACAATCTCTCCCTCTCTTCCTCTCCAAACCCTAACCCTAGAAAAGGCTAAGGAAAACCAAATGAATGCTTCAAGGGGTTTTACATCTCCCCCTTCTCTATTTATAGGAGAGGCCTAGGGTTTCACTTTTGGGACCCACTCACACATGGGACCCACACACACATAACTATTGAAGCAATCGCCTGCTTCACCACGTGTAGGTTGATCAGCGGTTCCCATCACGTCGCCAAGCCTCTCTTGTCCGAATCCCATCGGAACCTCCCAGAGACTCGCACCGACTTCCGCACCGTCTGATCCAACCAGCTGTACCGAACTACCCGTTCGATCCATCTTGCCCATTCTGCACCATTCTTGAGTCACACGACCTCACCCGGTATCCATGATCGTTCTGGACCTCAGCTCTCCAAGCGTAGTCCCGATCCACCTCACCGTTGACGTCGCAGACCTGCAAGCCAACTGCACAGCAATAGACAAACAAATCGTTTTCGGGAACAAGTTCTTCACAACTTGACCCACATTAGTTCCACAATGCAATATGCAACAATAAAGCATTGAACTCCATACATAAAACACATTCAAATCAACTCAATGCCAAGAAGGCTCACCTTCAAGTGAACGGCGGTCTGACCGCCCCACTCCACCGGTCCGACCGATTCCAGGCCGGTCGGACCGATGCCACAACGGCGGTCGAACCTCCCGAAAGGACTTAGCCAAAATTCCAGCTTGAAAATCCGAAACCTTCTGGAATTTTCAACTCGATAGAACTTTTGACTGGGAGCTCCAAAAATGATGAGACCACATCCAGGAGACTCCCCTCACCTGCCTACACAACCTATTTTTGGCTTAGCTCCAAAAGCCACTTTTCAGCAAACCGGTCGGACCGGCCACCATGGCCGGTCGGACCTCTCCACGGGCGGTCTGACCGCCCAACATCGCCGGTCAGACCGCCTGTGGTCTGACAGACTGAAGCAAACCCCGAAAACGCGAGATTTTGCAAACCAACAAAGCCATTGGCAATTGACTAATCATCCTGAGATCGTGCACATATCCTCACGATATCCACACATATAGTCATTTCCTCTCTTTAAAAATTTCTTGATGTGTTTATTGCCAAAAGGGGGAGAAGTTAGTTTGGAGAGTCTTCTGGAGTAGTTTGGAGAGTCTTTTGAAGCTTTGTAGAAAAATTTGCTATTTCATTTAAAGCTCCAATCCTTCTTCTTTGACAAACATGGTTTTGAGCCTTCTTGATTTCTAGATTAGACCATGTTTGGCTTTTATCACAAACTCTTCTATATGCTATTTCTGTGTTTGTCAATATACTCATCAAGGGGGAGATTGAGAGACCATGTGAGTAGGGTCCCCGTTTGAGTGATGAGTATTTGACGCTGTGGTGAGAAGTTTGTGATTGAAATCATTGCGCTTATGCTTCTGTGATCATTTTCGTAAGTGCGAACTTCCATTACGAAAACGGAACTTCCGATAATCGGAACTACCGCTGTGGGAAAACGGAACTTCCGATTATCCTGACGTTTGTGTTCGGTTGAAGTAATCGGAACTTCCGCACCTGGGGACGCGGTTTGTCCGATAATACTGACGTAAGTATTCCTCTGTGACGAAAATCAGAATTGCAAATCTGGGTGTGCGGACGTTCCGATAATCGGAACTTCCGCAATGGTAAGCGCGGAACTTCTGATAATTCTGACAAGTGCGGACGTTCCGGAAATCGGACTTCCGCAAGGGAAAGTGCGGAACTTCCGATTGTGGGAAGAACTGTGCAGAAAGGAATAGTTTGTGATTTTGAGTTTGTATGAGTTTGAGTCTTGTACAAATATTGATGCTATGATATTGGGCAATGCTATGTGATGTGTTTTTGTCTGTGTTGACTGCAGGACATCGAGACGAAGTCGTGGCGAGACACGAGGTGATCGGACTAGGCGCAGGCGGCGTTGAGGTCAGAACGGTCGAGATGTGTCGAAGACGGCGTGAATCTTGAGGTGGTTGCGAGTCAAGGACAGCAAGGTGTACGGAGGCTTCGGAAGGTGCGCAAGGGCGAACGGTCTTTTCGCAGCGGCACAAGTGGAGGCGGTTCGTTCGGTGTAGCGGGCCTAATGGGTTTGAGACCCGTTAGCCAAGGGCTATAAATAGAGGTGAACCCCTGGTGTTAGGGTTGAACTTTTTGAGAGAGAAAATTAGGGTTAGCTTTAGCAAAAGAGCTTTTGGAGAGTTTGTTTTGCTTTTTGAGAGTTTGTTAAGTTGGAGAGGATGAACTGAAAACTTGTGTAATCATTCCTCTGTGTTTCCCTCTGTAATCTTTTGATTTCTATCAATGATACTCTGAGGTTTTGGTTCTTCGTTTATGCCTCTTTTCGTCTCTCTGTTCATACGTTGAATATCTAGGGTTTTTGGTGAATCTTTTGATTCCTCTTATGAGATGGCATGAAACTTGATATTTAGAGTCTTATTGATATTGCTAATGTATCTTCAAAGTTTCATGAGTCGAGAATCTAAGAATCTTGAAAATTGTGGGTCTTTGGTTGTTATTGCCTAATACTCAAGAAATCCGTTTTTGCTTTGATTAATGGATCTTTGTCTCCGATTCTTTTCCATGAGGTCAAGATGTTGTTTAGGATGATGTCCTGTGAAACTTGACCTGAGAAGAGCATTCAAGATTTAGTATTTCAGATTTTTGGACAAAACCCGAGCGCCTTTCGTTCTTGTCAGATAATCGAACTTCCGCCATCTAAGTCGCGAACTTCCGATTTCAAACTTCCGTAGTCGATCGCCTAACTTCCGCTTCTTGTGAATGTTCTCAAGTTTGTTTTCGTTCTCTGATTTTGCTTCACTCCTCTTCTTGAGATTTTCAGAGGGCTTTGTAGGTTTGTTTAAATACAGTAAAGGGGAGTTCTTAATTTTTAAGGCACCATTCACCCCCCCTCTGTTGCCATTTCGGTCTTTCAGTTAAACACATTAAATTATTTTTACATGAATGTTTATATTAAGCTTTAAATAAATATAAATAGAAAATAATAGAAAATCAAATATTGTATTTTCCAACCAGTAATAATTCAAAAGTTTTTTTTGAGCTCATAAATTTGGGATGTTACAAACCTCCCCCCTTAAAGGAATCTCGACCCCGAGATTCAGGCTAGCTAGGGAACACTACTACAAAATATGCTATACTAGACACCCAACCGTCTGTGCTAAAATTATCACAAACGGTTCTTCGTTAGCCGTCTGTGATAAATAAGTATCACAGGCGGTTCTTTATACGAACCGTCTGTGATACTTCACAGACGGTTCTTTATATGAACCGTGTGTGATACTTCACAGACGGTTCGTATAAAGAACCGTGTGTGGTACTTCACAGACGGACGGTTCGTATAAAGAACCGTCTGTGATACTTCACAGACGGTTCGTATAAAGAACCGTCTGTGATACTTATTTATCACAGACGGTTCTTTACAAGAACCGTCTGTGATACAAGCACTATAAGTAGATGCTCCCGACAGGCCCCCTTTCTATTCCATTTGAGGCACCGCCACCCTGCTGCTGATGCTGCCTCCTCCCTCCTCCCCATTGGCCACCCTGCTGCTGCTGCTGCCTCCTCCCCCGTTTTGAGTTGTTACCCCCGCCTCCTCCTCCCCATTGCGGCACTTGCTGCCTCCTCCCACATTGCTCCACCTTGGAGAGAAGGGTAACGATCTGTAACCCTTTATTTTTGCTCTAGACTAATCACTAATGTGTAACGATCCGTAACCCTTTATATTTGCTCTAGACTAATCACTAATGTGTTTGGTCATTATGAAGGGTACTTGCGGTTTATTAATATAATTTAACACTAATTAATTTATTACGTGCGTATACGTGTAGATGGACCGAAACTGGATGTACATTGAGAACAGTGTGAGTGAAGAGTATATTAATGGCGTGTTTGCTTTTAGAAGAGCCGCCAAGCAGGATATGTTGAAGAAAGGGATAAAATTTATGTACTGTCCATGTATTGATTGTGGTAATATGAAAATGTTTAACAACCCGGCGCAGATCGAAGCTCACTTAATACGAAGGGGTTTCAAAAAAGAATATACATGTTGGAGCAGTCACGGTGAAGAGCAGATTATACCTAAGTCGAAGAATGACGACATCGCCGAGGAAGTCAACGATATGCAGGGTATGGAATGTGATTTTGATGAGGATAGGTCGCATGATGATAATCTGGATCAGATGCTACGCGATGCAGAAGGGAACTACGGTGAGAGAGAGTTTTGTAAATTCGAGGGCTTAATGGAGGACTCGGGAAAACCTTTGTTCCCTGGCTGCAAGTCAGAATACACAAGGTTGTCAATCGTGCTTGAACTGCTAAAATTGAAGGCAAGCAATGGTTGGTCCGACAAGAGTTTTACGGCGTTGTTAGGTCTCTTAGCTGACATCCTTCCGGAGGGAAACGTGTTGCCCAGCACGACCTACCAAGCTAAGAAGGTTATTTGTCCATTGGGAATGGAAGTAGAAAGAATACATGCATGTCCGAACGATTGTATCCTCTACCGTAAAGAGTATGCAGACATGCATGTATGTCCCGTGTGCAAAGCATCCCGATACAAGCGTAAGAATACTGCTAAGGCGAAGCAAGAACCTCCTGCTAAAATGTTGTGATCTCTGCATGTGATCCCACGTTTGAAGCGTTTATTTGCGAACCGAAAGGAGGCAAGATTAATGCGTTGGCACTCGGAGGAGCGTAAGAAAGATGGGAAGCTCAGACACCCTGCTGATTCTGCCCAGTGGAGAAACTTCGATCGGAGCTTCGAAGAGTTCGGTGCGGAACCGTGGAACATAAGGTTAGGGTTGAGTACGGACGGAATGAATCCTTTCGGTAACATGAGCAGCCGACATAGCACCCGGCCCGTGAATCTATGTATGTACAACCTTCCTCCTTGGCTGTGTATGAAGCGGAAATACATTTTGATGTCACTACTTATCCAAGGGCCGAAGCAACCTGGGTACGATATTGATGTGTACCTATCACCATTGCTGGAAGATCTTGTGACACTTTGGAACGAAGGGGTACAAGTATGGGATGCGTACAAACGAGAGAACTTTACTTTACGCGCCATGTTATTCTGCACCATCAATGATTTTCCCGCCTTGGTAACTCGTCGTGGTTTAGTACAAAAGGAGCCAAAGCCCGCTGCACCGCTTAGATGGTATTGAGAGTGTATGGCTGAACAACTCACGCAAAACTGTGTATATGCGTCACCGTAGGTTCCTTCCCAGGATTCACCCATACCGCAAGATGAAGAAACAGTTCGACGGAAATAAGGAGGACGGTTCAGCTCTAAGGGCTTTTAGAGGGAAAGAGGTCTGTGATA
Organism: Hsuehochloa calcarea; assembly: GCA_036346395.1. Lineage (NCBI taxonomy): Eukaryota > Viridiplantae > Streptophyta > Magnoliopsida > Poales > Poaceae > Hsuehochloa > Hsuehochloa calcarea. The sequence continues at coordinate 37,085,920 of CM070601.1, forward strand.
TGGTTAAGGATATCGATGTTGTGCTTGGAAAGGGACGTAAATTAAGGACCCCTCAGAAAAACATCTGGAAGAAGCGGTCAATTTTTTGGTACTTGCCTTATTGGGAGCACTTAGAAGTTCGCCACTGCATCGACGTCATGCACGTGGAGAAGAATGTATGTGTTAGCTTGATTGGTCTCTTACTGAACATTAGTGGCAAAACAAAAGACGGTGTTAATGCACGGCGTGACTTGGTTGATATGAACATAAGAACCGAGTTAGCACCGAAAGAGACCGATAAAGGACGAACGTACCTTCCCCTAGCTTGCTACACTTTGTCCAAGGCCGAGAGAAATGAATTGTGTCAAAGCTTGCATGGTGTGAAAGTTCCGCCCGGTTACTCCGCCAATATTAAGAAACTTGTTTCCATGAAAGATTTGAAATTAATTGGTATGAAGTCTCATGATTGTCATGTGCTGATGACACAGATGCTTCCTGTTGTAATTAGGAGTATCTTGCCAAACAAGGTCCGAGTGACAATCTTTAGGCTGTGTTATTTCTTTAACTCAATTGCTCAGAAGGTCATCGATCCCGAAGGACTCGACGCTCTGCAGGCCGAGGTGGTGACGACTCTATGTCATCTTGAGATGTATTTCCCTTCGTCATTTTTTGATATCATGGTCCATCTCATTGCTCACCTTGTCATGGATGAGGAAGAGTACAATCAATTTAACGAGTTGCCTCCTTTTGGAGACGGCATTAGACTAGAGGAAGAAACCAGTGAGGAAGCTAGCTATATGCGCGTCGATCATCCTGAAGGACTATATTTCAATTAAGCATGTATTCCATTGTAATTTGATGTTAACATGTGTTATGGACTTGTCATCTCTAATGTTGATGTTAATGCGGACTTGTTAGAGTTATCAACTTGTTGAGAATATCATCTTTGAAACCTTGTTGGAAATACACACAAATGGGAAAATGTGTTTTGTCATTTGAGCAAAGTTAAAAGTGCATTGCTTCTGTGGCCTGGCGGTCTGACCGGCAATTAGTTGTGTTTCAAATGTATGAAAATGAGGATAAATTAAAACTTTTGGATGCATCCTTGTTGTCATTTGAATTCTCTAGAATTTATCTCCTTGAAATGTGGACTTCAAATTCAATTAAGGTTATTGACTCGAATTGTTGCAATTCAAGGTCTTCTAGTCAAACCTTGTGATCATCCTCGGGAAATATTTTTCCTAAATTCTTGATCATCTGGGTTACCTCCCTAAGAAATTTCATAACTTTCGAACGGTCCGAACATTCCAATGCATCTGGCCCGTTCGTTGAGATCTGACGGCTCTACATATGTGTGTGTCTGTTCACATCACAGACGGTTCTATTAATGAATCGTCTGTGATATCAACATATCACAAACGGTTCAGTTACATAACTGTCAGTGATATTAAAATTAGGGTTTTTCTGTTAAGTCATCACAGACGGTTTCATAATAGAACCGTCTGTGATATTAAAATTAGGGTCCGAACGGTCTATCGAATCTCGACCGTTCATTTGGCATCGCAGGGCTAAGATTCGCTGCGCGTTTCGGACGGTCTGAACAGCCCACTAAATCCGAGCCGTCGATTATACATCCAATGGTGATGAGGACATCCCTCCTTCGGATACACGCACGACATAAGACCCTCCAGATCTGGGTGCTGAACTACACGGTCCTATGACAAGAGCTAGAGCACGTCACTTAATCGATCAGGTAAAGTCGTTTCTAGGGCTGAGTGTATTATTTGAGAACTCTATGATGCTGCCTAATGGAGATGATTTACTTGTACTCAGGAATCTAGGACTACGACCAGTTCAAGAAGGTCTACGACCACTGCAAGAAGATCTACGACCACTACAAGAAGACCTACGACTAGCTGATTCGATTGGAGCAATCTACGACCAGAAAAGCGAGAACAGTACTCGTTGGACACAATCTACGATCAAAGATAGCATGGACTCCTCAAGACCACCCTAGGACCAGTCCTACGACCGGATCTTTGACTGTAAATACGCAACACAAGGTGTTTGCGTCACCGTTTTGGAAACTAATAAGACTTTGTAAACGTAACAAGGTCGAGTCCGTGTTGTGTACGCTTCATCCACTACCGCACAACCCTAGGTCGACCCCTCACGTTCCCCTATATATACGATGCCGCCATAGTTTAGAGGCGGGTTTTTCTTAGATTATTCTGCCAATTGCAGTTTCGTCGATTATCGGTTTGAGGAACCCCACTTGTAAACTTCATCCATATCCGCAATACCATTCAGATTGCATTTAACTTGTTCTTGTGAGTTGCTTCGATTGCTTGCAGGAACAATAATCTTCGTGGTAAGGTCGATCGCGTGCAAGCGTGGTCGATAACGACAGGCGTGCGGGTGTAGCGAATTGCGAGGTGACGATCTGTTGGTCGGAAGCCTCAAAGCGTCAACGTCCTCACGACGAACCAAATCGAACCTATCGGAAGATCGGGCCGCCGTGGCTCATCAAATGGTCTGAAACGATCCAAGTTATACGCGTCTGAAATGAGCGGTCCGAACGTTTGCATGAAGGTGGGCCGTTGATTTAAAGATAGACGGCTCACGGCGAAAGAACTTTCGAACGGTCCGAACGTTCCAATGCATCTGGCCCGTTCGTTGAGATCTGAAGACTCTACATATGTGTGTGTCTGTTCACATCACAGACGGTTCTATTAATGAACCGTCTGTGATATCAACATATCACGCAGAGCGGTTCGCCACATAACCATCCGTGATATTAAAATTAGGGTTTCTCTGTTAACTCATCACGCATTTTCATAACGTAACCGTTTATGATAGTTAACATCACGTATGGTTTGTTTATGGAACCGTCTGTGATTTATTATCACAGATGGTTCTATCATAGAACCGTCTGTGATATCCAGCTATATAAGGGCCCGACTCGAACGGTTGTGCACTCTTCTGCCTTAGTCTATTTCCACCAGCCCGGCGCTGCCCTCGGTCTCCTCCGCTGACGCCACCTCCGATCAGCGCCGCCTCCCTTCGTCCCTGCCTTCGTCCGTCGCCTCCTCCTTCGTCCTCCCTCGTCTGGTCTGCCCCGCCGCTGACCACCCGTGAGTTTCCCGCCGCCCCAATGCTGTCGCGCGCTTCCCTTCTTCTGCTGCGTGAGAGCCGAGGGTTTCCCTCGGTGCCACCCCCGCCCCTGCCGACCACCCGGTGAGAGAATTCCTTGGTGGATTCTTCAGGTTCTGGAAGTTTTTGTGCTACTTGTGATTACATATTTGTGCATGCTTCGATCTCGATATTAATTGATGGATCTGTTAGTGTTAAAAATGAATTGCAAATTGGCTCGAGGAATCCTTATTATTCCCTATGAGTATGTCTTTGAAAGATAGGGACTTGATATTGTAGTATTGTACCTTGAAAACACAAAAAGCCTCTACTTGTATAGCCTTGCTTTGTTCCTGGTCATGTGAACATGACAAGTTAAAGAAACTCAACAGCAGCTAGCTATGAAGGTATTCAATAAATGCAAATTCAAGCACCATGATACTACCATCGAGTTACATTTCTGACTGCTAAAAGCACAAACTGAACTTTAGCACATATAGTTGGAAGATGATAGCAGTTTCGAGTTAAATCCATAGGGACATTGCACTTTTTTTATATTTGTGATAAAAAGGGTGAAAATGATACATTAATTATGCACAACTTTCAATGTTTGGCTACATGAAAATTAGTTGCTATTTGATAAAAATATCCATGGGGACATTGCACTTTTTTATAATAGAACATTGTAAATCATAGTTATACCGTGCAACAAATTGGTGGCGTATGCAATCCCTCAATATTGTACTATAATGTATTGCAATGTCCATGTTATCACACACGCACACAAAGTTGCATAAATCTTGTGTGGTTAGTTCCAAATAATAAGCAGCCACATAATTGAAACTATGACAAAATATCATGACGGCTCCTGTTATCTTTTCGTCAAGACGGCTCCCGCACACAGGAAGAGGCCATGCCCTCCTGTACCTCATCCATATAACCTACGAAGTAAACACGCCCACACAACCCACTAGATTGGTAATAAGACATAATCTATTCATTGCCATCCCTTGATGGTTAACATACCATTTGCCTCATTCTGTTTTGATCGGTTTTGGTGTAATAATTTATTCCAGAAATTGTTAGGGTGAGGTGATTATTGCTTCTCTTTGTTTCTTTATGGTATGGCACTACTACAAAACAGGGCTGAGATGACAAACGTTGATTCTTTTGCAACTCGCCTGCTGAGAGCACTCAAAATCATGCAATATTTCAGCTATATGTTAAAACTGCACTGTTTGCAATATTTCTTTCTCCTTTGCAGTTTTTTTTTGTGTAATTTCATATATTTTATTTACTACGTATCATATATTTAGGTTCAATGGGTAACTTCTACTTGTTTATGTAATCATTGCATACGTAACTTATATAGATAGCAAGTGTTTAGATGGCGAGAGGCACCGTCTTCGCCATTGCCGTGACGCCGCTAAATGTGTTTGGATCTCCGATCAAGGTGGTACGCAGCGCGAAGGCGAGGAATCTCCAAATTGCCCTCGGGCCGCATGACGATCACGAGGTCGCTGACGCGTCGGGATCCCGCCGAGTCCCAAGAAAGCAACGCGAGATTTGGACCGTCTGGGGTACTTGCAAGGAACGGGTCCTCATCACCACCCCAACTCGAAGTCTCGACGGATGTCTGAGAGACCGGTTGTGGATGAACTTTCGCCTCGCTCACTTTCCCCGGCAGATTAGGCACGTGTGCGATGGCACACGCCGCCGGGCGATGTCCCACGCGGGAGGACCTTCAAGAGCCGACTTGTTACGCAAAGATCGTGACACACGGCCTGACGCCTTCATGACGTATCATTTTTTGTCGCGGGATACATGGGGCGCCTTCGTGCATATGAAGATGACGACCGAATTTTAGGAGCAAAGTGCGGCGCACAGAGCTATCCAGGCACAAAACACTCACCCCACAGACTTCGGCACGACGCTGGTACGCGGTAAAACCACGCAGAAGGCGGCGGAGGACGGGACCATTGCCGCGACCGCTTTGAGATCTCGACGAGCGCTTGAGCCTGGTTAAGAGCGAGGGCATCATCCACGTCTTCGGGCAGCATCTCTTTCACAAAACCGGCAGACGAGCCAGTATCTCAACGCCTGGTAAATTCCTCGAACCACTTAATTGTTAATAAGTCCATAACTTCATAGTGTCTACAATAACATGATGTCCTCTTGCAGGAAGCATTGACTTCCGCATCTTCCCAAGGTTCCTTCGAAGTAGACAGGGAGAAGGATGTACTATCTACGGCCCTGGGAAACAAAGAGCACCCGGGTCGCATGTAACATCCCAAATTTCAGAGCTTTAAAAATCTTTTAAATAGTAGTAGTGAGAAAATTCACCATTTGGATTTATTGGAATATTAATTTAAAAAGCTTAATATGGACTTTAAGGACAAATTGATTTAATGTGCTTAATCCCAACACCAACAATTGCCAAAATTATTTTATTTAGATTCTATATGCTTGGATATATTTTATAGAATTTTCTGGAATTTTTCCAAAGTCATTTGCTATTTTCTAATTGCTATTTGCATTTTCTGGATTTATTTAAAAGAAAAATCTATTTTAAATCCTTCGGAACAGTGCTGGGCCGAAGCCCAACACTATTCCAGCCCGCTCACTCCCAGCCGTTGGATCAGCATCGCCCGGCTGCCGCTCGCCCGCGAGTTCGCCCGCCTTGCCCCGCTGGATCTTCGCCGCGTGTCCCTTTCGGTCGATCCCGCCGCTCGCTCGCCCGCGCCTCGCGTCTCTCTGTCAAGTGGGACCGCCGAGGTGTCGCCTTTTTCCACACACCTTCGTCCGAGCCGCTGCCGCTGACAAGTGGGTCCCACCGACATGGGTTCTAGGGTTTCTCGGCCCTATTTAAAGCCGCGCCCGTGTCACGAGGATCGCATCCACCCCCGCCGCCTTTTCCCCACAGCCGTTAACCCTAGATCGTCGTCGTTTCGCCGGAATCGGAGCTCGAACCTCAGCACCGCCGTGAGCTTCCTCGCCGGATTGCGCAGCCACCGGTGAGCTTCAGCCGCCACCGAGCCCACCCCTGAGTTCGCCTCGCCAAGGGCAACCCTATGCGCGCGTTCGTTGCCCTGGGGAAGCCCTACCGCCGCCGCCACCATCGGCCGCACCGCCTCGCCGCTCCTCGTGTCGCCGCCGCCGCTCGTCATCTCCGTGAGTAGCGACTGCATCACCAGGATCGCCAGGTCGCACTGAGTCCAGAGCGCACCTCCGCCACCGCTGAGCCGCCGTCATCCGCCATATCCGTGGTCGCCGGAGTGCCGCCATCGTTTCGCCTCGTGGTCGCTTCGTGTGCGACCACATCCCCTCTGTCTTTGGCGTGTCGCTGCGTGGTCGCATCGCCGAGCCACGTCGCCCGGCCCACCGGCCGGTTCTCCTCGGCTCGGTGGATTTGGTCTCCGTGGGCCGAGCCAGCGATGATGGGGCCCACTGCCGATTTTATTTTAAATTTAATTCTTTTTCGAGAATTCTCACCGACGCAAGCATTGCGCAATAATCCGATTTTCCTTTATAAAAATAATTCGAGAAATTCAAGAAAATCCAAATTAGGGTTTAATTGATTTTCCAATCTTCCAAAGCCCATATCTTTTGCATCCGAAGTCCAATTGAGCCCATTCAAATTTGTAAATTCATATAAAATTAAGATCTATTTAATGGTGAATTTTATTTGATTTTTGGAGTTTGTTTTGCCTCTGTTATTTATTTGTTTTGTTTCTTTTGTCTCGTTTGCGAGTAGACGTCGATACTTCGGGGAATTTTGCAGAAGAAGGAGCACCTCAAGACCAAGACCAATATCTAGATCTATTCCAAGGCAAGTTATACCTTTGATCATTTTGAACCCAGTTTTCAAAATACTTTGTTTCAATGTATTGCATTCTATATCAAATAATTATTTAAATGCTTTTGGGTATAGTTATTAATCCAAATTGTTATGCCACATTGTCTATTATATGCCATGATCTTTTGTCACCCTAGGTTGGTTATTTATTAGTTGGTATTATCGTAGCACCAACGTGGGTTGGTTAGATACGATTAGACTGCTTAGCCATGCCACGAGTCATCATTTCATGTGAGTTGCAATTATAAACTTGACTAAGTGATTATGGAACTGTGTGATGAAACTGTGTGTGCTGTGTGCTGTTACTCGTTGATGGCATGTGTTGCACTTAATCAACAGGGTGGGAAAAGATTTAGACTGAGGCAAGTGGTGGATTCTGTGTGAATGGTGGAGCTGTGTGCTTATTAAACTTTGTGATTTGGGTTAAAACTGGAAGTCTTGCCTTGGTCAATTAAGGACTTAACTTTGTGCGCCATTGAAATGGGCCTTCTGCACGCGACCACATGCCTAGTATGGGTCGGGCCCGACTTAGTAAATTATGGAGTCTTGGCATTGACAACTCGAGGTTGTATTTAAGCCGTGTGATGGGTCGGAGGTGTGATATGTCACATCGCGGGACGGTTCACGCATCCTGTCCAATGGTGTGTGTCGCTCCAAGGGCCGTGTGTACAAATTGACTACATAAAGCACACCAGAGTGTCATTGTTTGAGATGAAGTTTCGAAAGGTTTTGTTATGGTCGAGTGATCGCTACTGCGATTGTATCGTGTGGGTAAAGTGTACAAACTCGCAGAGTGTTTAAATCAATCTATTCGAATAGCCGCGTCCTCGCTTATGGACATGCTCTGAATTTCACACGAGGGTAGATTTTCATAAAACAATTGGGAAAGGTCACCGTGTGTGAGATAACTTATTCAAATGTGGAAAGAACTTGATTAGACTATGTGTACTTTGTGAAATCAATTGTTAACTTATTATTGTCTATTTGTTTTGAATTATGCTTTCAATCTATTATTTGTATTCAATTGCAAATGTTGCATTTACGCAAAATAACCACGAAGCCATTCCTTTGGAATAAGCCATCATGTATAAATGCATTCGTGGTATGACTTGCGAGTGCGGTGTGTACTCACTCTTGCTAAACAAATCAATGTATGGAGGAGTCGTCACCGCTTTTGAAGAAGAGTTCTCGAAGGTTGAACGTTAGGGTCTTGATCCCATCGGTTGTTCGTGGTAAATTGATGGGAGCCACCGAGTTTATTTCGCTTCACGCAGCTTATTTCTTTATTGTCAGCCTTGCATGGCTTAATAAATGTAAAACTCGACCGTAAGGTCCCAACAGTTATTTGTTATTTAAAGGTATTCGTTTATTCTTATATTCGTTGTATGGATGTGATATTTCATCGATGTTGACACTTTGTGTGCACTAGCGTGATCTGGACTAGTGCGAGAATACACGAGGGTCCAGATTTGCATATTTGGGTCCCGACAGAGGTGGTATCAGAGCCATACTGACTGTAGGTCTTGACCCTAGTTAGATTGGCCGTTCTTAGTGAGTCCAAAACTATTTTCTAAAGCATAATTAACTTACAAGATTAAATGAACTCCTTAACTCATCTCATGTCTCTCTTGACTCAACTATTGCTGAAATTCTTTCTTTCCCATTGCTTTGAAGTTGTTTTCATATCCTTGTCCATCTTGACAGATGCCTCGTCTTGAGTTATGGAGAGCGCAAGGGAGGACTTGCCGCCGAGCTTTGGAAGTTGCTACAAGTACTTGGAGGGTTCGATCGTCCATTGTACCGTGGCAGTGCTTGGATTGTGAACGGCCGAGATCGTGGAGTGATCTGCCATTTGACCGTCTACGCCAGGCAGAACACCAAGGCTAGCAAACCACCAACATCTCACTCGAAGGAGTATTTGGATTGAAGCAATCCAGAGTCTTCGCGCCTTGCCATCCCGAGGATCCGCAACATCTACTCGAGCTTCGTGACACGCTTTTCGTTATCATCCCCGCACTTCCGACGTGGATCTTGCCGCACGCTTCCGTCTTCACGGAGGAGAAGACAACGCCACCGTCGTGCATCTCGCCCGATTCGCGTTGCTCGGGAAGAATCGTTGGAGTTAGCCGCTCAGAGTGGAGTGTACCTATGAGACTCTTGAGAGTCAAGAAAGGATCGCCATATTAGAAGAAACTCTTTATGGACGACACGATCACGAAGAAGACATCAAGAGGAAGACCTGAAGAAGGCGATGGACCGGTTTGAACCGGAAGAGCCAGCAGAGGCGTGAGCTGAAGCACCAAAGAAGACTCCGCACCAGAACACTGCTCCTATTGCACCATCCGGGATATCGAAATCGGTTGCAAGGATGCCACTCACTTTCGTGTCTACAGAAAGGGAGCACCGTCAAGGCTACAGAGGCTATTTGATTGAGTAGTCTGTTCGCGTTGCTTCAGGCTTAGCCAGTTTTAAGTCTTGAGTCGCCCTTTAGGCGGTAGTTTGGTGTGCTTAAGTTCGTCCTTATTTTTGTGTGCAAGTATGAGCTGCAAAGGCCCTTAGGCATTTGTTGCAAGCCATACTATTATCTTAATCAATATAAGAGTTTCAGTTGAGCTTTCTTAAAATATGTTGTTGGGTTTTACCTACCCCGATTAGCTCTACAACTCATCTTGTGCTTGCTACCTTATCTAACCCCTGGAGATTCACTAGATGGTTCAGACTCGTCAAGCTGCTGCAAGTGGTTCCGATACTCCGGTATCAGAAGGACAGGAACAGACCCCCGGAGAAGCAATTCCACCACAAGCACCTTCAGTCGATCTGCAGAATTTTGGAGCATTCATGACAGCTCAGACCCGGTTGATGTACACCATGATGAATCAGATGCAAGCTATGAATAACCATAGCAACAACAATCAGCATCACAATGGAACCCCAGTTGCTCATGGTCACAATGGATCATCCAAGTTGGCGGAGTTTATGAGGACCCGTCCACCAACCTTTTCTGGACATGTCTCACCAGTAGAAGCTGATGATTGGCTTCGTGTCATTGAGAGAAAGCTGCTGATCACTCAATGCAGCGATCATGAAAAAGTTCTGTACGCCTCTCACCAGATGGAAGGCATTGCCGCCGAATGGTGGGAAAACTTTTGTGCAGCACATGGAACGCCGCAAGACATTACTTGGGAAGAGTTCACAACAGCTTTTCGCCAGTATCATGTACCAGAAGGAATCATGGATCTAAAGAATGAATTCCGTGCTCTCAAGCAAGGAGGAATGTCAGTGATCGACTACCTCAACAAATTCTCTCAACTTGCTCGATATGCTGCAGAAGATGTCGCCACTGACAAGGCTCGTCAGAGTCGTTTTCTGAAAGGATTGAACACTGGACTTCAAGTCAACTTGATCGCCCACACCTTTCCTGATTTTCAAGAGTTAATCAACAAGGCTTTGATTCTAGAGGATAAGCGCAAGGAATTGGAAGATCATCGTAGCGAGAATGGCTCGAAGGAAGTCACCAACCCCAGCTGAGGGCAAGAATGATTCCACCGCAGTTTAGCCGTTTTCCACCACAGAATTCTGCCAGACCACCTGCACCAACCTCAACACCTCGTCCCGTTGCTTATTTACAGATACATTATGAAATATGCCCGTCAAATCAAAGAACCGGTGGGTTTCCTCGACCCACACGTGGTCTCTGAGCAAACAATCTACCAAGACGCATCCTACATCGAGAATTACATAAAAATGGGATTGCTTGCTCTGGACGACAAGGACAACATAATGGTGCCCTACAACCAGAAGTAAGTGCTTCAATATTTGCTATACAAATTACGTTTCAACATAGGTTTATGACTATAGCGACATACACGAGTAGGTTCCACTGGATTCTTCTGATTCTTGTGCCAAAGAGGAACATGGTATTGTACCTTTATTCTCTACTCAACAAAAATCACGACTTCACCCTTCTTAAAGGAATAATCGATAGGAATAATCGGTTTATTCTTGTGCTCGCCCTGTAGACATGGTAAGATGGTGTCTGCTTCCCACCCACCTCTTACCTTGGTAATGACTGATGGACCAGGACAGCTTCTTCACTTAGATACAGTTGGTCCTTCTAGAGTTCAGTCAGCTAGTGGGAAATGGTATGTGTTGGTGGTTGTGGATGATTACTCCAGGTATTCATGGGTTTATTTTCTTGCTTCTAAGGACGAAGCATTTGGATTCTTTAGAGATTTGGTCCTTAGAATTCTTTGTTGATATACCCGAGCTTTGAGAGCCATTAGGAGTGACAATGGGATGTAATTCAAGAATTCTTCTTTTTCTACCTTCTCGCACCGATAGGGATTTGAGCATCGCTTTTCTTCTCCTAGAGTTCCCAGTGAGAATGGTGTGGTAGAAAGGAAGAACAGAACCCTTGTAGAGATGGCTCGGACCATGCTAGATGAGCATTCTACTCCTAGGAGATTTTGGGCTGAGGCGATCTCTATTGCTTGTTATATCTCCAATAGGGTTTTCTTGAGATCTGTGGTTGGGAAGACCTCATATGAACTTAGATTTGATCATTCTCCCAAAGTATCTCATTTCAAGATTTTTGGTTGCAAGTGCTTCATTCTTAAACATGGCAACCTTGATAAATTTGAGTCTAGATGCTTTGATGGTATATTTCTTGGATATCCTGCTCATTCTCGTGGCTATCGTGTTTTTAATGTTGATACTAACAAAATTGTTGAGACTTGCGAAGTCACTTTTGATGAGGCTAGTCCTGGTACTAGACCCGATGCTTCAGGTACACAGGTTCCTGAAATTCAAGGAAGCATCTTCGTCGATGATAACTCTGAGGATGAAGAACCAAACCATCCTCCGCCACCTCGAGAGGGTGGAGAGCTGCTACTACTACTTGATTTGGTGGCAAACCTCCTCCTATCCCCACCGACGATCCGAGTGGCTCTGTTCCTACCTCCACAACTCATGAGGTAGAGGCCATACGCACCAGAGCACCTCTTCATCTGACAACATCCACCTGAGCAGATGATTGGGGATCTTCAAGAGCGAGTCACTCACTCCAGGTTTATTTCTCCTGATTCTCATGCACATTCTGCTTTTGTTGCTTCTTTTGAACCCCGAGATATCACCCATGCTTTATCTGATGCCTCTTGGGTCAATGCCATGCATGAAGAGCTTGAGAACTTTGAAAGAAACAAAGTCTGGACTTTAGTTGAGCGACCTTCTGACTCTCATGTTATTGGAACAAAATGGGTTTTTAAAAATAAACAAAGTGAGGATGGGTTGGTTGTTACTTAATAAGGCTAGACTCGTAGCTCAAGGTTATTCCTGTGTAGAGGGCTTAGACTTTGAAGAGACCTTTGCTCCAAAGAGCTAGATTGGAAGCCATTCGCATTCTTTTAGCATTTGCAACATCCAAGGGTTTCAAGCTTTTTCAAATGGATGTTAAAAGTGCTTTCTTGAATGGTTTCATAGAAGAAGAGGTCTTTGTCAAGCAACCTCCTGGTTTTGAAAATCTAAAATTCCCAAACCATGTGTTTAAACTCTCTAAAGCCCTGTATGGATTGAAACAAGCTCCTAGAGCTTGGTATGACAGGCTTAAGAGTTTCTTGCTTAAAAATGATTTCAAAATAGGAATGGTTGATAAAACCTTGTTCACTCTCAGGCATGGCAGAGATTTCTTGTTGGTTCAGATTTATGTGGATGATATTATTTTCGGTGGTTCTTCTCATGCCTTGGTGTCCAGATTTTCAGATTCGATGAGCAGTGAGTTTGAGATGAGCATGATGGGAGAACTGACATTCTTCCTTGGCCTACAAATCAAGCAACTGAAAGAAGACACCTTCGTTCACCAGAGTAAGTATACAAAGGACCTTCTTCGGCGCTTCAATATGGGAAGCAGTAGGCCAATGTCTACTCCCATTGCTACAACCACCGTGCTGGACCCTGATGAGGATGGAGAATCCGTGGACCAGAAGGAGTACCGCAGTATGATTGGCTCCCTCCTCTATCTTATAGCGTCGAGGCCGGACATACAATTCGCCGTATGTCTGTGCGCTCGCTTTCAGGCTTCCCCTCGTGCTTCTCATCGTCAAGCAGTACGTCGCATATTTAGGTACCTTCAAGATACGCTTGACTTTGGACTCTGGTATTCTTCTTCTTCGCTCTCTCAATTCGAGCATTTTACGATCTTGACTTTGCGGGTGTAGAGTGGATAGGAAGAGTACTTCGGCACTTGTCATTTTTGGGCACATCTCTTGTTTCTTGGTCTTCTAGAAAATGTCTTACATTGCATACTGAGGCCGAGTATGTAGTCGCCGCCATGGTCGCTCTCGTGTTCTCTGGATTTTATCCACGCCATGGACTATGGGTTATCTTTGGGAAGTGTTCCTCTTTTCTGTGACAACACTTCTGCAATTAATATTGCCAAAAACCCAGTGCAACATTCCAGGACTAAACACATTGATATTCGATTTCATTTTCTGAGAGACCATATTGAGAAAGGTGATGTTGTGCTACACTTTGTAGAGTCTGAGCAACAGCTTGCAGATATTTTCACTAAAGCTCTTGATTCTTCTCGTTTTGCTGCTTTGCGGGGAGAGTTAGGGGTTATTAGTCCTATTGGGCTGTTTTGAGGGGAAAGTGTTCTTTTTGCATTCATTGTATCATAATGCATGTTTCAATTCATTTGTCTTGCACTGTTTAATAAAATTAGTGGAGCTTTGATCATTATCCTTGTATGACTTGATTTCATATTCTATACCTTGTCATATCAAGTGATAGTCTGCTAGACTTCTTTTATGGCTCTTCTTGTTCAGCTTAGCTTTTGCTTTGCTAGCTTTGTATCTGTGAGCAATTCGAATCAAATCATGTCTTGTTGGATCTTGTGACTAGTTTTACTCTAGTGATCCTCTTATGATTCTTGCCATGTCAAATAGGTTGAATTGAGTCTTGAACTTATTTTGAGATGAAAAATGAGCTTCTTATCTTCTTAAGTCAAGCAAATGAAAAATGAGATTTTCTGTGCGAAAAAAACTGATCTCACCAATCCTTTCTCATGAGACGGCTTGCCATTGCACTAGGCATGAACTCAGGGGGAGTTTTGGATGACCTAGATCATTCTTTTAAGCTTATCGCTTGAGATGGTCGCGGCAAGGCTTGAGATCTAGCACAGTAAAAAAAATCCTTTTAGGAAAATGCTCAAAAAGGCTAAGTGCTTGAGTTTTGCTTCAAAATGGTACTCTTAATGCTCAAAATGCCTCAGTTCTTGTTTTGAGTCTCTTTTTACTTATAGACATGGCTTGACTCATTTGTAGTTGCTGTTTGTGAAACTATGATATTGAGCAACCTTTCATGGTTTTAATTCTGTTAATCTCAGACAACTGCTATCTTGGTTTTAGCTTTGCAGTACATGATTTGCCATGATTGAATATAGCGTCTACTCTTTTTATGGCTTGGTATAATACTTGTACTGTCTACATGTATAATGGTTATGGCTCCTTTTTACTAAAGTTCAAAAATAAAGTCATTCCTGCATGCTCTTTCTTTTCCCATGCATCTTGATGAATTCATTGTCAAAGGGGGACAAGATTGTTGAAGAAAATGCTGTTTGGAGCTTTTGGTTTCATACTTAAGGTTTAATATAAAAGAACTTCATAAAATAAAAATTTGAACCTTTTGAAAATTTGTGATCATAGTGAGTTAAGTCTTGTGGTTCTATTGCCTTTTCCTGATTTCATTTGCAATTGAAGAAGACTCACAATGATCAAAGGTCAAATAGAAAATTGTCTTTCATTTGGACCTAAGTGAGATTTTTGGCTACTTTCTGGAATTTGAATCCTCTTGTGCTTTCATTGCCTTATCTCACTTGCTTATACTATTCTGAAGCCAGCTTAGTCGGTTCCTAGGCTTTTTCTTGCTTATGGACCAAGTTGTGCCTTTATGCGAAAACGGCGAAGTTTTTACTTTTCATTTCGAAAAACCACATTTTCTTGAAAATTGCCAATGTGTTCATCAAGGGGGAGATTGTGGATATCGTGAGGATATGTGCACGATCTCAGGATGATGAGTCAATTGGCAATGGCTTTGTTGGTTTACAAAATCTCGCATTTTCGGGGTTTGCTTCATCTTTGTCGGACCACACAGTGCGGCCGGTGGTGTCAGGCGGTCGACCGCCGTGGAGAGGTTGGACCGGCCGTGGTTGCTGGTCGGACCGGCCTGACCTAAAAATGGATTTTGGAGCTAATCCAAAAATAGGTTGTGCAGGCAGGTGAGGGGAGTCTCCTGGATGTGGTTGAGTCATTTTTGGAGCTCCCAGTCAAAAGTTCTATTGAGTTGAAAATTCCAGAAGGTTTCGGATTTTCAAGCTAGATTTTTGGATAAGTCTTTTTGACTGGTCCGACCGCCGTTGTGGGAGCGGTCCGACCGGCCTGAAATCGGTCGTACCGGCCTTGTGGGGCGGTCAGACCGGCATTGACTTGGAGGTTAGCCAAGTTTGCATTGATGTGAATTGAATGTGTTTTATGTATGAACTTCAATGCTTTATTGTTGTATATTGCATTGCGGAGCTGATGTGGGTCAAGTTGTGAAGAACTTGTTCCCGGAAACGGTTTGTTTGTCTATTGCTGTGTAGGTGGCTTGCAGGTCAACGACATCAACGGTGAGTGGATCGGGACTACGCTTGGAGAGCTGAGGTCCAGAACGATCATGGATACCGGGTGAGGTCGTGTGACTCAAGCATGGTGCAGGATGGGCAAGATGGATCGAACGGGTAGTTCGGTGCAGCTGGTTGGTTCAGGTGGTGCGGATATCGGTGCGAGTCTCTGGGAGGTTCCGATGGGATTCGGACAAGAGAGGCTTGGCGACGTGATGAGAACCGCTAATCAACCTACACGTGGTGAAGCAGGCGATTGCTTCAATAGTTATGTGTGTGGGTCCCATGTGTAAGTGGTCCCAAAAGTGAAACCCTAGCTCTCTAGTATAAATAGAAAGGGGGAGATGGAAAACCCCTTTAAGCACTCATTTGGCATTCTTCCTCATTTTCTAGGGTTAGGGTTTGGAGAGGAAGAGAGGGAGAGATTGTGATTGCTCCTTGGTGAGCTCTTGTCCTCCTAGAGGGAGTGGCTTTGTAAGCATCTTGTGAGATCAATCAATCTTGTGATGCTTGCTTGAGAGATCATTTGTCTCCCTTTTGTGTTCTTCTCTCATTTGGATGATTTTGGTGCTTCCTTGATTCAAGTGTTTAAACTTGGTCTTTTGACCCACTTTGTCTTGCTTTGATGTGTGGGAGTACTCCTAGAATCATCTAGACCATCAACCCCCACAAGCAAGTCTTGAATCAAAGATTTTCATATTTCTAGGGTTTGTGCACGTCTTTGTTTAATCCTTGAGAGATCGATTCTGCGAAGTGGATCTGAAGGATCGTCACTAGAAATAGGTCTCTAATATCATTAGGGAGGTGTGCTCAAAATTTGGTCAAGTTTCATTGGTTGAATCAAAAGTTGGATCAAATTTCGTTTTGGATTTGGGATTGATTTTTCTGCTTCGATCGAACCGGTCGACCGCCTGTGTTTTCGGACATCACAGTCTCACGGGTCGAACCACTGTCGACCGGTCCGACCGCCAGTTAGTAGCCGGTCCAACCCCTCGTTAGCCGTCGGTCAGAACGCCCCTGGTAGCCGGTCAGACCGCCTGTGCCCAGATCTGCCCTTTGAGATTAAGTCTCCACTTGTGTGTCTTGTGGTTGAGTGGGGTTATCGAATTCAGCACACGGCTTCCACTGTGCGCTTACTGATCTTCTTAGCTTTCATAGCTAAAGGAGTAAAGTTGTGTTGAATTTGATTTAGGCGAGAAAGTTGTGAAAGCGCCTATTCACCCCCCTAGTCGCCTTTACGGTCCTACAAGTTTCTGGAATTCCTCCTGAAGTTCCGAACACAATTCTTTTGATTCCAAAGCATTGCAGTAGCTCTTACAACACAATGCATCTGCAACTACATTGGCCTTACCAGGATGGTAGTGAATTCTTAGATTATAGTCCTTTATCAACTCCAACCATCTCCTTTGCCTCATGTTCAGGTCAGACTGAGTGAAAATGTACTTCAGACTCTTATGATCCGTATAAACTTGACAGCGATTACCGATGAGGTAATGGCGCCAAATCTTCAAGGAATGCACTACGACAGCTAATTCCAAATCACGGGTGGGGTAATTTTCCTTGTGAGGTCTTAATTGCCTTGACGCGTAAGCGACAGCTCTGCCTTCTTGCATAAGGACGCATGTAACATCCCAATTTTCAGAGCTTTAAAAATCTTTTAAACAATGGTGTTAAGAAAATTCACTATTTGGATTTATTTGAATTTTAATTTAAAAAGCTTAAATATGGACTTTAAGGACAAACCGATTTAATGAGCTTAATCCCAACATTAACAATTACCAAAATTATTTTATTTGGATTCTATGAGCTTGGTTATATTTCCTAGAATTTTCTAGAATTTTCCCAAGATCATTTGCTATTTTCCATTGCTTATTTGAATTTCTGCTATTTTCTTAAAAAGAAAAGCTATTTTAAATCTCCAAATAGTGTTTGGGCCGAATTCCCTCGGCCCAGTCCTGTTCACCTCAGCCCGATTCGTCGCGGCCGTCCGATCAGATTTGGACGGCGATCTCGCCCGCACGCGCGCGCCTCGCCCTCCCCGTCTCACTGCCAGGTGGGCCCACCGCCTTCGTCCTCACCGTGTTCTTCTCACATGGACGCTGCGCAAGAATCGCCATTGGCGGTCAACGCCGAAGCCAGCATGGGCGCCTCAACCTCCCGATCCTCCGCGTGTGCGCGCGACGACTCGCGCCCACCGCCGCCACGAACCCCACCCTTCTTCCTTCTTCTCCGCGGGTATGCGCGCGAGGCCGCAACCGCCGCCCACGACCTCCACGCCGCCACGCCGCCCGGACCTCCCCGCCCTATAAAGGAGAGCCCCGGCGCCCTCGCGTCACCCATCCCGGCCGCCACCCACTCTCTCTCGCCACGTGCTCGCGGAATCGCGAATTCCGCCGCCGACACCGAGGGCTTGAGCTTCGATTGCGCCTCCGCTGTCCTCGCGTCGCCGCCACCGCCACCGTTGGATTCCTCGTAACGCCGCTGGCCGGTGCTCACCTCGCCACGGGAGGAGCCTCTAACGCCATCGCCGCCGAGCCCGCACCACCTCCTCCGCCAAAGCCTCGCCGCCGCCGCTTCGCTCGTCTGGAGCACCGGTGAGCACACCCTCGAGACCCCGTGTTCCCTCTACCTCCTTTACCACTCATCGCCGTTAACTCGCCGCTGTTCGCGGGACCCTCGGGTCCGGTCTTGCGCCGCCGCCGCCGCCCACGCCACCTCCACCTCACCGTTTTCGCCTCGTGGCGCATGCGTGTCACCGTGGGTGCCGCGTCGGCGCGCGCGCGAGCGCGCCACCTCGGCCGCCCCACGCCCGGTGGCTCGGTGGACTTGGTCCACTGTGGAGTCGGGTCACCGACATGTGGGTCCCACATGTCGCTTATTTCTTTAATTATTTAAATTCGGAAAATCCTTCACGACGTCATGCTTGCGCAATAATCCGATTTTTCTATTGAAAATAATTCGAATTCCATAAATCCTATTTTTAGGGTTTTCTTTTGATTCAAACTTTGAAACCTTATAACTTTTGCATCCTAACTCCAAATCCATCCATTCAAATTTCTAAATTTGTATAAAATCAAGATCTATTTATTGGAGATTTTTAATTATTTTTATCAGAGTTATTTACTTCTGTTATTTATTTTCTTGTTATTTGCTTCACACGGGTAGACTTGACGATACTTCGAAGGTTTGAGGAAGAAGGAGCTTTCCAAGACCAAGACCAGCACTTGAACCTATTCCAAGGCAAGCTATACCCTTGACCATTTTGCTTCCCAGTTTTATAAAAGTATTTTAATTCAAATTACTGCATCTTAATTTTAAGTATTTATTTAAAAGCTTTTGGGTGCGAGTTAATCCCAAATTGTTATGCCATCCTTGTTAATTGCTATGTCCTGATTCCTTGTCACCTTAGTTGGTATTTAGTTGGTAAATATGGTAGCACCAACGTGGGTTGGTTAGTTGCGTATTAGATTGCTTAGCCAGGCCACGAATCACTTGTCATGTATACTGCTGTTATAAATTGACTAAGTGAATATGAAACTGTGTGAACAAACTGTGTGTACTATGTGTCTTTGTGGCATATGATGCACCTAAATCAACCAGGGTGGTAAAAGGATTTGACTGAGGCAAGGGGTGGATACTGTGTGAAAGGGTGGACTGTGTGGACTGTGTGAATAATTTTAATCTGTGTGTCTATGTGGTTTGGTTAGCTGGAAGTCTTGCCTTGGTCAATTAAGGACCTCACCATGTGCGTCATTGAACTGAGCTTCCTGTACGACCACATGTCTGTTTAAGATGGGCCTAGCATAGTAAGATAAGGTATCTGAACTGCTTTGTTATGCTTAGTGTTAGCTACACTAAGTGTATCTTGTGGGTAAAGTGTACAAACCTCTGCAGAGTGTAACTTAATCTATTCGAATAGCCGCGTCCGCGGTCATGGACAATGCTCGGGGATTTCACACTAGGGGTAGATGTTTTCACAAAACTGTGTGGGAAGGGAGCTATGTGATTAAATCATCTAGCTATGTGAATAAACTGTCAGGCTGTGTGTGTCTTTGTGAAATAACTTGTTAAGATTATTATTGTCTATTGGTTTTACCTGTTTTCAATCTATTAAATTGTATTAAATTGCAAAGGTTGCATTTATGCAAAAGAGCCACAAAATGCCTTCCCTTGTAAAAAGTCAGCATATATACATTTTGCATCTCTGTGGTGTGGCTTGCGAGTACGGTGTGTACTCACGCTTGTTTTGACGAATCAAGCAGAGGAGGAGTCTTCACCAGCATTCGAGGACGAGTACATCGAAGGTGCTTAATCGTGAGGTCTTGATCCCGTTCGGTGCCTGTGGTGAATCGATGGGGTGCCACTACCTTTTCGCTTCACTGTCGTTTATTTTCTCTGTTAGCCCTGCGTGGCTCAGTAATTGTAACTCGACCTTAAGGTCAAAACCATTATTTATTAATCAAAGTTATTCGTTTATGTTACTATTCGCTTGTATGGATCGATTTCCATCTTTGTTAACACTGTGTGCACTAGCGTGATCCTAGGCTAGTGCATTAAACACAGAGGGTCCTGAATCGTAATTTTGGGTCCCGACAAAAGTGGTATCAGAGCCATACTGACTGTAGGTCTAGACCTTAGTTAGATTGGCCGTTCGAGTGTTCAAATTATTTTCTAAAAGAAAATTAACTTGCAAGATTAAATGAATTGCTTAACTCCTCTTATATCTCTCTTAACTCATCTATTGCTATAACTTCTTTACTCTCCCCGCTGTTTTAACATGGTTCTTACCTCCTGTCTGTCTTGACAGATGCCTTACCTTCGACCTTCTGAGATAGCAACGAGGACTTGCCGCAGAGTGTGGAAGTCGCTGCGAGACACTTGAGGCTTCGATTTGCCCGATGTACCGTGGCGGTGAGTACATGGTCAACTGACGGATCGTGGTATAGTCTGCCGCCGACAATCCACGCCAGAGGAACACTAGAGGCACCACCTTTGTACATCTCGATCGGAGGATCACCTTCACGCAAGGAATCCAGAGTCGCCACGACCGCCATGCTCGAGTCCGCCACATTTACGCCAAGAGCCGCCACACACCGCTTTCCGCTATCATCCCAGGCCGCCGGGGAGATGTTCGCGCTTCCGCCTACAAACGGAGAAGGCCATACCACAGTGGTGCATCTTGCACGGTTCACAGCTGCCCAGGAGGATTCGCTGGAGATGGCCGCCACCGAGCTGAGGTGCACCTATCAGGCCTGGGAGGAAGCCGAGGAAAGGATCACCGTCCTAGAGCAAGCTCTCTACGGTCAGCATGAGCTCGAAGATGATCAAAAGGAAGATCCGGAAGAGCCAAAAGAAGCCGAGGAAGACCCAGAGGAGATTCTAGAGGATCCAGTAGAGGTCGCACAGCCGGAGGAGCCAGCTGCACCTACACCCAGCACGCATGCTCCTGCTGCACCAGTCCCGGGGCATCAGAATCAGTTCGCGACGATGCCAGCTAACATCAGAGTCTACACCAGGCAGGAGCGTCGCCGTGGATTTGGAGGCTTTCTCGAGTAGTTCGTCTAAGTCCAGTTTAGTCAGGCTTAGCCAGTTTCCTTTTCGGAGTCGCCCTTTAGGCGGTAGCTTGTGTGCTTAGGTTCGTTTCATTTTTCTTTCTGTGTGCAAGTATGAGCTGCAAAGGCCCTTAGGCATTTGTTGCAGCCATGATATTAAGTTATTAATGAAGATTATTTCATTCGAAGTTTCTTGAGCTGTGTTTGTTGGGTTTAATCTATCCCCTATCTAGTTCTTAACTCACCTTGTGCTCTCTACCTTATCTAACCCATGGAACCTCACCAGATGGTTCAGACTCGCCATACCGCTGCAAGTGGAGCCGGAGCCCAAGGATCAGAAGGCAATGAGCAAACCACTACGGGAGCAGTACCACCCCAAGCACCTCCTATTGACTTACAGAACTTTGGAGCCTTCATGGCAGCACAGACGCAGATGATGTACACCATGATGAACCAGATGCAGGCCATGAACAACAACAACAACAACCACAACCATCATCAGGGAGGAGCCCCAGTTGCTCACAACATCGTGACCATCCAAATTGGTCAATTCATGAGGACCCGTCCGCCAACTTTCTCCTGACATGTCTCGCCAAGAGAAGGCGATGATTGGCTTCGTGATTGAGAGGAAGTCTGCGATCACCCAATGCAGCGATCATGAGAAGGTTTTGTATGCCACCCATCAGATGGAGGGCATAGCTGCTGAGTGGTGGGAAAACTTCTGCGCAGCGCATGGAGCACCGCAGAATATCACCTGGGAAGAATTTTCCGCAGCTTTTCGCCAGTATCATGTACCTGAAGGCATTATGGATTTGAAGAAGGACGAGTTCCGCGCTCTCAAGCAAGGGGGTATGTCAGTGACTGACTACCTGAACAAGTTTTCTCAGCTAGCTCGCTATGCTCCAGAAGACGCCGCTCTCGATGTGTCTCGCCAGAGTCGATTCTTGAAGGGTCGAACTCAGACTACAAGTCAATCGCTTGCCCACACCTTCCCGCATTTCCGAGTTGATTAACAAGGCGTTGGTTATGGAGGACAAACGCAAGGAGCCGGAGGATCACCGCAGCGTAGGATGATTCAAAGAGGAAGCCACCACCACAACAAAGAGAGGGCAAGGATAGTGCCACGGCGGCTTAATCGCTTCCGCCACGTAATTCTTTCGAACACCGCGCACCGCCTTGAAGACTCGCCCTTTTGTTCAGAATTCTCGTAACCCTACACCAGTCAACCCCACCCCAGGAAACAACAATCGACAGAATGAACCAAGAGTGTGTTACCATTGCCGTCAGCCAGGGCATTTCGCTAATCAGTGTCCTCAAAAGGGAACTATCACTCCAGTTCGCTTCAACCTTGGAGCAACACCTGCTAAGACCCCAGTGCAGAACAACCAGGGAGTTTCTCAGGGAACCAGTCAACCAGGAGGAGCGCCTCAATCAGTTGTCAGAGGTCGTGTTAACCACGTCACCTTGAAGGAGCCCAGAAGCACCGGGCGTCGTCTTGGGTAAGTTCTAGTAAATTCGAGACTGCATCCGCTCGCTTGATTCGAGCTTCGCATTCGTTTGTTTCTGGAAATTTTGCAACTAAGAACAAATTGGAAGTTATGCCTCTTAAGCGTACTCTGTTAGTCCAGTCGCCTGGAGCAGAGCTAAGTTCTAATGTGGGCTGTTTAGGGGCTAAGTTACTCATAGCTGGAGTTGAGTTTCTAGCTAACCTAATTATTCTAGGCACCCAAACCATAGATGTCATCCTTGGCATGGATTGGTTAACCAAGCACAAAGCCGTGCTAGATTGTGGCCGAAGAGCCGTTACAATCGAGGATACCAAAGGAAACAAAGTGGAGTTCCTATCTACCTCAGTACGTAATGGACATCTACTAGTCAATAGCCTGAAGACCGTCTCGTTGGAAGATGTGCCAGTCGTCAATGAGTATCCAGACGTGTTTCCAGAAGAGTTACCAGGAATGCCACCGGATTGTGACATCGAGTTTGTCATTGATCTAGTGCCAGGGACAGCACCACTCTCGAAGAGACCTTATCGGATGCCAGCCGATGAGCTAGTAGAAATGAAGAAGCAAGTAGAAGAACTTTTGGAGAAAGGTTTTGTGAGGCCTAGTTCGTCGCCATGGGGAGCGCCAGTTTTGTTCGTCAAAAAGAAGGATGGAAGCATGAGAATGTGCATCGACTACCGGTCTCTCAATGAAGTCACTATTAAGAATAAGTATACATTGCCCCGGATAGATGATCTATTTGATCAAATGAAAGGAGCCGGAATGTTCTCGAAGATCGACCTGCGATCAGGTTACCATCAGTTGAAGATCTGTCCCAAGGATATACCAAAGACCGCTTTTTCAACGCGGTACGGACATTATGAGTTCCTAGTCATGTCCTTTGGTCTGACCAATGCCCCTGCCTATTTCATGAACATGATGAATAAGGTATTCATGGAGTATCTGGACAAGTTTGTAGTTGTATTCATCGATGATATTTTGGTCTACTCAAAGTCAGAAGAACAACATGCCGAACATTTGAGATTAATTCTAGAGAAGCTCGAGAGAACATCGCTTGTATGCTAAGTTTAGCAAGTGTGATTTACGGAAAAGGAAGTGGATTTTCTTGGTCATGTGATGACAAATGCAGAGTAGCCGTTGACCCCATAAAGTTAAAGCAAGATTACAATGGGAACAAATTTCAAGACCGCCACTCAGTTCGTAGTTTCTTGGGATTGGCGGGATACTATCGTCGTTTCATTGAAGGATTCTCATCAATTGCTAAACCTCTTACGCAATTGTTGAAGAAAGAGAAAAAGTTTACCTGGACCCCAGCTTGTGAAGAAAGTTTTCAAGAGTTGAAGAAATATTTGACTTCAGCCCCAGTACTGATTTTGCCAGATATTCGCAAGGATTTCGATATCTATTGCGATGCTTCGCGTCAAGGATTAGGATGTGTCCTGATGCAAGAAGGAAGAGCGTAAACTTATGCGTCAAGGCGCTTAAGGCCGCATGAAGAGAACTATCCCACCCATGATATGGAGTTAGGCTGCAGAGTGCATGCCTTGAAGATTTGGCGCCATTACCTCATCAGAATCATTGCGAGGTATATACAGATCATAAGAGCTTGAAATATATTTTCACTCACCGGATCTGAATATGAGGCAGAGAAGATGGTTAGAATTGATAAAGGATTATAACCTTGGAATCCATTACCATCCTGGTAAAGCCAATGTCGTTGCAGACGCTTTGAGTCGTAAGAGCCACTGCAATGCCTTGGAAGTGAAAGAGCTTTGTTCAGAACTTCAAGAGGAATTCCGTGTCGGGCTAGAAGTAGTATCTAAAGGATTCATGGCAACCGAAGTGCAATCTACTTTGGAGAAGCAGATTCGCAAGCTCACCAGAAGGACTCGAGTTCTCCGACATCAAGAAGAAGATGACGAAGGAAGTTCAAGGACTTCACGGTAGATGATCAAGACATCTTGTGGATCAATGGACGATTCTGCGCCCCGTATATTGATGGATTGAGACGCTAATTTTGAAGGAGGCCCATGACTCAAAATATTCGATTCACCCCGTAGTACTAAGATGTACCAAGATGTTAAGAATAAGTTTTGTGGCCAAATCAAGCGAGAAGTCGCAGAGTTCGTTGCCTTGTGTGACGTGTGTCAAAAGTTAAAGCGAGCATCGAGGCCAGCAGTGTCTCATGCAACCTTTGAAGATTCCGAATGGAAGTGGGAAGAAATCGAATGGATTTCATTACTGGGTTACCCAAGACTCAATCAGGTTACGATTCGATTTGGGTAATAGTGGATCGTCTGACTAAAGTTGCCCATTTCTTACCAGTCAAAACCACTTACTCAGGAGATCGTCTGCGGCCAGCACATGTCGAAGATCGCCATTTTGCATGGTGTGCCTAAGAAGATTGTGTCGATCGAGGATCTCGCCACCTCCGATTTTGGCGAGTTTACATGAAGCCTTAGGGACTCACCAATTTCAAGATCGCGTATCATCCCAGCATGGATGGATAGACCGAAGGGTTAATCGATATTGGAGGATATGCTGAGAGCCTGTGCGTTAGCAAATGCTACTCGTTGGGATAAGAGTTTACCATATGCGGAATTCTCGTACAACAACAGCTATCAAGCCGTCTACAAATGTCACCATTTGAAGCCTTGTATGGTCGTGCTGTAGAACCCGTTGAATCGGTCGAAACCGACGTCGCATCTTTTGGTCCGGATATTATTCAAGAAGCGTAAGAACAAGTGTCAATGGTCGAGAGAGATTAAAGATAGCTCACCGAGGCGTAAGAGTTATGCCGACAACCGCCGCCGTGATCTCGCTTTGAATCGTAAGATTTTGTGTATCTTCGAGTTACGCCTCGAGGTGTGAAAAGGTTCCACGCCAAAGGGAAACTTGCCCCTCGGTATGTTGGTCCGTTCAAGATTTTGGAACGTCGTGGAGAAGTGGCTTTTCAGTTAGAGCTGCCACAATCGCTAGCAGGAGTACACGATGTCTTTCACGTCTCACAGCTGAAGAAGTGTCTTCGTGTGCCAGAAGAACAAGCACCGTTGGATTCGATTGAACTAAAAGAAGACCTCACCTACAAAGAGCAAATGGTCAAGATTATGGATGTCGCAGAACGCCGCACTGTAAGCAAGACCGCTCGTTTACGCAAAGTCCAAAGGAGTAACCACTGTAAGGAGAAGCAACGTGGGAACGTGAAGAAGAGTTGAAAGCCGAGTTCCCTAGCCTTTTCTCTAGCTTGCCTGAATCTCGGGGTCGAGATTCCATTAAGGGGGGAAGGTTTGTAACATCCCAATTTTCAGAGCTTTAAAAATCTTTTAAACAATGGTGTTAAGAAAATTCACCATTTGGATTTATTTGAATTTTAATTTAAAAAGCTTAATATGGACTTTAAGGACAAACCGATTTAATGAGCTTAATCCCAACATTAACAATTACCAAAATTATTTTATTTGGATTCTATGAGCTTGGTTATATTTCCTAGAATTTTCTAGAATTTTTCCAAGATCATTTGCTATTTTCCATTGCTTATTTGAATTTCGCTATTTTCTTAAAAAGAAAAGCTATTTTAAATCTCCAATAGTGTTTGGGCGAATTCCCTCGGCCCATCCTGCTCACCTCACCCGATTCGTCGCGTCGTCCGATCGATTTGGACGGCGATCTCGCCAAGACGCTGCATCTCGCCTCCCCGTCTCACATCGCCAGTGGGCCCACCGCTTCGTCCTCACTGCGTTCTTCTCCACGCACGCCGCTGCCAAGAACCGCCATCATTGGCGGTCAACGCCGAAGCCAGCGGCGCCTCAACCTCCCGATCCTCCGCGTGTGTGCGCACGACTCGCGCCCCGCCGCCACGAACCCCACCCTTCTTCCTTCTTCTCCGCGGTATGCGCGCGAGGCCGCAACCGCCGCCCACGACCTCCACGCCGCCACGCCGCCGACCTCCCCGGCCCTATAAAGGAGAGCCCCGCGCCGCGCCACCCATCCCGGCCGCCACCCACTCTCTCTCTCGCCCATGCTCGCCGAATCGCGAATTCCCGCCGACACCGAGGGCTTGAGCTTCGATTGCGCCGCCTCCGTCGCCCTCGCTGCCGCCACCGCCACCGTTGGATTCTCGTAACGCCGCTGGCCGGTGCTCACTCGCCTTCGGAGGAGCCTCTAACGCCATCGCCGCCGAGCCCGCACCACCTCCTCCGCCAAAGCCTCGCCGCCGCCGCTTCGCTCGTCCCCGAGCACCGGTGAGCACACCCTCGAGACCCCGTGTTCCCTCTACCTCCTGTACCACTCATCGCCGCTTAACTCGCCGCGTCGCGGGACCCTCGGGTCGAGCTTGCCGCCGCCGCGCCGCCCACGCCACCTCCACCTCACCGCTTTCGCCTCCGTGGCGCATGCGTGTCACCGCGTGGCGCGCGTCGGCGCCACGCGCGAAGTGCGCCACCTCGGCCGCCCTCGGTCAGTGGCTCGGTGGACTTGGTCCACTGTGGAGCGGGTCACCGACATGTGGGTCCCACATGTCGCTTATTTCTTTAATTATTTAAATTCGGAAAATCCTTCACGACGTCATGCTTGCGCAATAATCCGATTTTTCTATTGAAAAATAATTCGAATTCCAAGAATCCTATTTTTAGGTTTTTCTTTGATTCAAACTTTGAAACCTTATAACTTTTGCATCCTAACTCCAAATCCATCCATTCAAATTTCTAAATTTGTATAAAATCAAGATCTATTTATTGAGATTTTTAATTATTTTTATCAGAGTTATTTACTTCTGTTATTTATTTTCTTGTTGTTTGCTTCACATGGTAGACTTCGACGATACTTCTGGAAGGTTTGAGGAAGAAGGAGCTTTCCAAGACCAAGACCAGCACTTGAACCTATTCCAAGGCAAGCTATACCCTTGACCATTTTGCTTCCCAGTTTTATAAAAGTATTTTAATTCAAATTATCGATCTTAATTTTAAGTATTTATTTAAAAGCTTTTGGGTGCAGTAGTTAATCCCAAATTGTTATGCCATCCTTGTTAATTGCTATGTCTTGATTCCTTGTCACCTTAGTTGGTATTTAGTTGGTAATATGGTAGCACCAACGTGGGTTGGTTAGTTGCGATTAGATTGCTTAGCCAGCCACGAATCACTTGTCATGTATATTCGTTATAAATTGACTAAGTGAATATGAAACTGTGAACAAACTGTGTGTACTATGTGTCTTTGTGGCATATGATGCACCTAAATCAACCAGGGTGGTAAAAGGATTTGGACTGAGGCAAGGGGTGGATACTGTGTGAAAGGGTGGACTGTGTGGACTGTGTGAATAATTTTAATCTGTGTGTCTATGTGGTTTGGTTAGCTGGAAGTCTTGCCTTGGTCAATTAAGGACCTCACCATGTGCGTCATTGAACTGAGCTTCTGTGACGACCACATGCATGCTTAAGATGGGCCTAGCATAGTAAGATAAGGTATCTGAATTGCTTTGTTATGCTTAGTGTTAGCTACACTAAGTGTATCTTGTGGGTAAAGTGTACAAACCTCTGCAGAGTGTAACTTAATCTATTCGAATAGCGCGTCATGGCCATGGACAATGCTCGGGGATTTCACACTAGGGGTAGATGTTTTCACAAAACTGTGTGGGAAGGGAGCTATGTGATTAAATCATCTAGCTATGTGAATAAACTGTCAGGCTGTGTGTGTCTTTGTGAAATAACTTGTTAAGATTATTATTGTCTATTGGTTTTACCTGTTTTCAATCTATTAAATTGTATTAAATTGCAAAGGTTGCATTTATGCAAAAGAGCCACAAAATGCCTTCCCTTGTAAAAAGTCAAGATATATACATTTTGCATCTCGTGGTGTGGCTTGCAGTATGGTGTGTACTCACGCTTGTTTTGACGAATCAAGCGGAGGAGGAGTCTTCACCAAAGATTCGAGGACGAGTACATCAAGGTGCTTAATCGTGAGGTCTTGATCCCACGGTTGCTCGTGGTGAATCGATGGGGTGCCACTACCTTTTCGCTTCACTGCCGCTTATTTTCTCTCATTAGCTCGCGTGGCTCAATAATTGTAACTCGACCTTAAGGTCAAAACCATTATTTATTAATCAAAGTTATTCGTTTATGTTACTATTCGCTTGTATGGATCGATTTCCATCTTTGTTAACACTGTGTGCACTAGCGTGATCCTTGGCTAGTGCATTAAACACAGAGTGTCCTGAATCGTAATTTTGGGTCCCGACAACGCATCCTAATCCTTGACACGAAGCGTAACAATATATATCAAAATCCTTGCGAATGTCTAGCAAAATCAGTACTGGGGCTATAGTCAAATGCTTCTTTAACTCCTAAAAACCTCCTTCGCAGGCTGGGGTCCAAGTGAACTTTTTTTTTTCTTCAACAATTGCGTAAGGGGCTTAGTAATCATTGAGAATCCTTCGATGAAGCGGCGATAATATCATGCCATTCCCAAGAAACTACGAATCTGAGTAACAGTCTTGGGCTGCTCCCAATGCAATACCGCTTTGACTTTTCCAGGGTCAACTGCTACTCCTTCGGCTGTCATCACATGACCGAGAAAATCAACTTTCTTCTTCCAAAAGTCACACTTACTGAACTTGGCATACAACTGATGCTCTTTTAGCTTTTCCAGTATATTAGTCTCAGGTGTTCAGCATGCTCTTCTTCTGACTTAGAGTATACCAAAATATCATTAATGAACACTACCACAAACTTATCCAAGTATTCCATGAATACCATGTTCATCATGTTCATGAAATAGGCAGGGGCTTTAGTCATTCCAAAAGACATGACTAAAAACTCATAATGTCCATACCAAGTTGAGAAAGCAGTCTTCGGTATATCCTTAGGACAAATCTTCAACTGATGATATCCTGATCGCAGATTGATCTTTGAGAACACTCCGGCTCCTTTCATATGATCGAACAAATCATCAATTCGGGGCAACGGGTACTTGTTCTTGAAGCTCTCGGAACTTTTCTAAAATAATCCTGAGATGCTTTTCATGCTCTTCTTCATCTTTTGAGTAGATGAGAATATCATCGATGAAAACTACCATAAACTTATTCAGGAATTCCATGAACACATTGTTTATCATATTCATGAAATAAGCAGGGGCATTTGTCAGTCCAAATGACATTACTGTAAACTCGTATAGTCCATATCTAGTTGTGAAGGCTGTCTTCGGAATATCTTCCGGTCTGATTTTTAGTTGATGATGGCTTGACCTTAAGTCAATCTTGGAGAAAACACTGGCTCCTTTAAGTTCATTGAACAGGTCATCTATCCTGAGTAACGGGTACTTGTTCTTGATTGTTACTTCGTTGAGTGATCTATAGTCCACATACATTCTCATACTATTGTCTTTCTTCTTGACAAATAGCACTGGAGCTCCCCAAGGCGATGTACTTGTTCTTCGATCTGCTTCTTCAACTCTGCTAGATCATTGGCCGGCATTCTGTAGGGTCGCTTCAAAATTGGAGCAGTCCCTGAGACTAAGTCAATTAAGAACATTATGTCACTGTTCGGTGGCATACCAGGTAATTCCCCAGGAAAAACATCCGGATATTCTTATACTACGGGTATGTCTTCAAGTTTTAGTTCCTTCAAGCTGGTCAGTATAGAACTTCTTCCTGTAGAAGCCTTGGGTTTGAACTCTACTAAAATCCCTTGTTCATTAGTGAGGGTGATAGATCTATTGGCACAATCTATCCTTCCTTGATTCTTGGCGAGCTAGTCCATTCCAAGAATTACATCTAATCCTTGCGAGCGCAAGACTATTAAGTCCGCTGAGAAAGTTACTCCAGAGATTTCCAAGGTAAGGTTTGAACAAATGAAACTAGCTCTCATTTCCGAGCCTAGGGAATGGATTAACATAGGGTTAGCTAAGGGGAACATAGATATCCCATACTTTCCCACAAACTTATTTGACAGAAAGAATGCGAAGCTCTGGAATCAAATAAAACTGATGCTGGTACTGAATTGACAAGAAACATACCAAGAACAACATCTGGTGCTGAATGAGCCTCCTTTGCGGTGACGTGATTCACACGTCCCTTCATGAACTGAACAACCGGTCTTGAGGGACCGCCGGAGACTGGTGCTCTTGCATTTGGCTTAGCTAGGGCTGTAGCATATTGCTTCTTTGGGCATTTATTGGCATAATGACCTAACTCATTGCAATGGAAGCAAGTTATTCCTGTTGCTGAGGGAGCTGTCTTCTACTGGAATTGACTTCCAGATGAACTGCTACGAAAACCAGGAATTTTGGGGCGCTAGGCTGGTGCTGGAGCTCTGGGTGTAGCAGACTGGAATCTTCCACGCTGAGGTGGCTGAGGCTAAGTGAAACGAGGTTTAGGGAGTCCTCCGGAGTTAAACTTATGAGCGACCATTCTCTGCTTGCGATTTTCCATCTCTTGGTACTTACCTTCTTGACGAATAGCTTTGTTCACCAACTGCTGAAAGTCAGTGAAATCTTGGAAAATCAGTCTAATGGAGAGTTCATCGTTCAATCCTTCCAAGAATCGCTCCTGCCTATCTATGTCATGATCTGTGCATTGAGTAATATCCAGCTTCTTGCCGATGGTCCTGAGCCAATCATCTGCGTCCATAGGTTCCGTGATGCTAGAAAATGTCGACGGACGCGTCCTCATGAATTCTGATATTGTAACTCTTGCTTGCGGTGGAGGAGCATGATGTAGTGCTGTGGCTTGAGTGTCTTGATTACTGTTGAGGGACTGAGCTAATAGTTCAATCAGATGGGTCTAATTGGCCATCATTTGGCACCAGTCTGAGGCTTCAATCGGAGGGGGTGGTGGTTGATGAACCGGATTTTCTTGATAATCAGCATTCTCATTTCCTTTCCCTCTCGCACTGCCACTTCCAGTGCAGGTAGTCACCATCTACTGGACTTCTTCGAGGATTAGAAAAGAGAGACAGAAAGCTTTAAGGGATATAGGTCTAAAATAGCCCGAAAACCAACAAACACAAGGCAAGAACACTTCAACAAAATAACTTATTTTATTTTATTAATTCATTATGGCTACCACAAGGGTATTAGTAGCTCATAATTCGCAACTAAAGGACAACTAAGGACATAACTATGGGGTTGCTGGGGTATAATCTGGCTCACTAGAACTAACCTCGCCTGCCTTGTAGTAGGCCAGTTCTTTTTCTGCAGTCTTCAACTTTTCTTGTACGTCTTGTAATTTCCCCTGAATGAGGTACATTTCATCTAGGGTATTCCCATAGGCATAATCCATCGCTATAGCCCGATCCACCTGGTGCGTGAGATTGAGACAGTCTTCATCTCTGGCAGAGCGGAAGGTACTGTCGTGCCGAGTTGGAATGTGCATCGAGTAATAGTAGAACCCAGTATCGTTGAAGCAGTGGTCGTAGATGTAGCGGAGTTGGCGGGCTGCTTCACTGGTTGCATCCTGGATGCCGTCGGCGAAGGTATCTCAACACATTGGGGCGTCGAAGATATGGAAGTCAGTGTTCGACAATAGGTTGGCGTAGAGGATCACTTCTACCCTCCACCGATCCTGATTTCCCACCTTTTACTTGTATCCTTGATACGTTAGTCTTTCTTCAAAGTCCAAGTGTTGCATGATCTTCCAGAGAACTGCGGCCCAATGACCAGCAAAAACACCATGGCAAAAGGCGCTCGGAACTTCAGCCATCTACAATTTTTGAGAAGGAGATGAGTTAGTAAATATTTTTAAAGAGAAAAGTTGAGAAAGGACTCCAGAAGACCAAAAATATTTTTAATTTTCAAAAATAAATCCTTAAGGGTTTGATTTCCTTCTAGGTCATGACCTACGGTTGATATGGCTCTGATACCAATATTGTCGAACCCGGGAACGAAGGATCCCGAATTCACTGCATTTACACACTAGTCCAGGATTTCTAGTGTACACAGTCTCACAAACAGTGTTATCACAATCATAACAAGCGCTTTATTAATAAGAAACAGAGTTTATTACAAAATAGGTTTGAAGCCAAATAACAAAACATAGAGGAAGCAAATAGGTAGTAGGCCACACGATACGCCACAGGAAATCGTCTGGAGGCGTAGCCTAAACGTCTGAATCCTCACCATCTGGATAATAGTATTCTCCTGAATAATATATTCAGCAAGGATTAGCACAACTACCGTGCTCGCAAATTACACCCAATACAGAATTTAGAATGCATGCATAAGTAAACAAAGGATGGTTGTAAAGGTTTATTTGCATAAATCATCATTTTCAATTTTAAATAATCATACTAAGTTTCAAGGCATATTTTTAATCTATAGCTTAAAATCAGATTTTAAATTGATAATTTTACTGTGGATAACCTCCATATGAAACATGGTGATGGATATCCTCCTATCACATGGCTAACCGCTCAATTTTACCACAAGGATTAACCATCCTAAAATCACGCGCTAAAATCATTTTAAAACCAAAAATAAAGTCTAACTTAGAGTGGCTTTGCTCAGCATGTCAATGACCATGAGCACGGCTATTCGAATAGATTTACACTCTGCAGATGGGTACAACTTTACCCACACGAGATAATTGGCCTGTTATGTCGGCCAATGCACACTTCCTTAGGCGTGTGACTAGAAAATTATCACAAGGCTTTTCCAATGTTCTACCTCACTACTAATATGCCCGCTAAGGTTTCACTTCCATTGGGCTAACCACCTGCCGGAAGTCTCCTCTTGCGCCAAGTGGGAATAACGTTTAACCAACACCCACACAACGAAAATGACACATACAATAGTGAGGTATGACAAGTTAATAAGCCTAGTTCTGCCCATACAGAACATCTGGTAGTACGGTGGAGCTTTACAAGATGCAGCTCAAAGGCCGGTCCTTAACTGACTTGGACGACTTCTATTAATAAACCCTGGGTCTCAATCCTACCCAGATTGAGCCTGTGCATAAACCTGCACCCACCAACTGTCCAACTTGCCCAAGTCTAAATCCATATTTATTTTTCAAAGGTATTTGCAAAGATCCACCATGACAAAACAATGTCATATGTGTTTAATCAATTTTTACTATTTTGGCTAAAATTTCACCAAAATTAAATATTTGTGGTCTAAGCAATTTCTAAGCATATTTTTAGTTTTAAATTTTTATTTGACTAAGGTTACAAGGGATGGATGATTCAACATTCAAATTTGGCTATACAAATGAATTGGATTAACTAGACTTTTAAAATAAGAATTTAAAATAACTGTATAAAATTATGCACGCAATAATAATTTAAAACAGAATTAAATAATTTGAAATACTAGGGTCAAAATGATCAATGGTATAACTTTCCTTGTTCAAAATCTTGGTATTCTACCTCTTCAACCGGGTCGATCTCTCCGGAGTCGTCAAAATCTATACACAAAAATAAGCCAAATTCAAAATGAATTCAAATTAACACAAATAAATTCAAATTAACATTAAAATTAACTCCAATTGAAATAATTTTGGGTTAGTTATCTAGATCTTGATTTTATACAAATTTAGAAACTTGATTCACCTAAATCATAGTTCGTACGAAAAATACGAGCTCCTGGAAGTTTTAAATCTAAATTAAATCCTAAAAATCAGAAATTTTGAATTTCCTGAATTATTTTTCTAAAGGAAATTCGATTTATTGCGTCAGCGTACGAAATTGTGTCACTGACATGTGGGCCCCACAGTCATGGACTGGGTTCGCAGGAAGGTAGGAGTCCATGGTGGACTCGGCTCACAGCATAGTACGAAGGGCGGGGGCGCTGGCGCCACACACGCAAATGTGCTGAGGTGGTGCTCCGGTGACGGCGTCGCCGGCGCTACGCTGCCCGGCGAGGTCTACGGAGACGCGCAAAAGATAGATGGGGTGGTGCTGGACCTGGCGCACTACCTTGCGGTGGAATGGTCGTCGGCGACGAAAAGAGGCGGCGGAGAGGTTCGGTCGTCGGCGGCGAAGTGGTTGCGGCGATATCCCGTTGAAGCGAAGGTGCGCACAAGGATCGCAGCGACGTCACGATGCCGAGGGTACAGTCGAGGCGGCTGGAGGAGGCTTGACGGTGCCAGAATTGGAGAAAGACGAAGCTTCGGCCGACGACGAGGAAACTTCAATTGTGGGTGCTAGAGGGGAATCGGAGCGACGAGAGCTGGGGCGTTGGGTTGAGTGGAGAGGCGCAGCCGGGGCTAGCTTTTATAGGGCGAGGGGAGGCTGGGAGGTGGAGATTGTGCGCAGGAGTCATGGCGGCGACGGAGAACGCCCAGCGTGAATGCACGTTTTTAGGAGGGGTAAAGGCCGGGAATGAGTGCGGTGAAAACGGCCGACTTGATTGCGCACGATTGCGAGGGAAATGGTGGAGGGAATCACGGAATTGAAGGTGGTAGTGTGGCGGTAATGGCAGCGACGCGCGGAAGCCAGAGGAAGAAGAAGATGCTGGGGAAGGCGACGCATTAGGTGGGCCCACTTGTCGAGGGAAGGGCGAGAGAGGGATATGCGATGGCCGTCCTATTAAAATCGGACGGCCCGCAACGACGATGCACGGGAGGAGGCGGGCAGTAGGGCTCTGATCTTTGGTCGGGAGGATTCGCCCAAGATCTTGTCTTTGGCGAATTTTAATTTCTTTTCTAATTTAAATAATTACAAAAATTCAAAAAGGCTTTACAAAATAGCAAATAAAATCCAAAAATTACGAGAAAATCCATAGTAATTCTCTGAGGCATTCTGGATTTAAATAAAATAATCCCAACTTATAATTGGTTATAGATTTTGTAAATAAATTATTTTAGCATTAAAACAATTATGAAAAAGCTTTTAATTTTTTTAGAAAATCCACAAAAATAATTAAAATTTTATTTTCAACTGAAATTTGGGCTATCACAAATCTACCCCCCTTAAAGAGAATCTCGAACCCCCGAGATTCAGACTTGGTCAGCAAAAAGGTGGGGATACTCGGCTCTCAAAACTTCTTCTCGCTCTCGGGTGGCTTCTTCTTCAGAATGATTTCTCCACTGGACTTTGCGTGATCGGGTGACTTTGCTTCTGGTGATGCGTTCTGCCACGTTGAGAATCTTTATTGGCCGCTCCACATAGGTGAGATCTTCCTGAAGATCGATGCTCTCAAGCTGTGTTTCTTCTGTTGGTACTCTGAGATATTTCTTCAACTGAGAGACATGGAAAACATTGTGAACAGCTGACAGAGACGCTGGTAGTTACAACTGATAAGCAACTTCACCTCTTTTTGCCAGAATCTTATATTGTCCAACAAATCTGGGTGCGAGTTTCCCTTTAGTCTGAAATTTCCTTACTCCTCGGAGTGGGGTTACTCTGAGATAGACGAAGTCTCCTATCTCGAATGATAGTTCTCTCCGACGATTGTCTGCATAACTCTTATTGCTTTGACTTTACTTTCGGCTTCTTTTATCAACTCCAGTCCAAAGAATCGATGTTCTCCTACTTGATCCTAGAGGAGAGGAGCTCTACACTTCGTGCCGTACAATGCTTCAAATGGCTACATCTGTAAACTGGCTTGAAAACTGTTGTTGTAGGAGAATTCTGCATAGGATAAATTTTTATCCCAGCTTCTTCCATACTCTATAGCACAAGCTCGAAGCATATCCTCGTTAACCTGATTAACTCGTTCTGTCTATCCATCTGTTTGGGGATGATACGCTGTACTGAAGTTAAGTCTGGTTCCCAAGGCTGCATGTAGATTCTGCCAAAATCTTGATGTAAATTGTGAACCTCTATTGGACACAATCTTCTTGGGTATCCCATGCAGATAAACGATCCTTGCCATGTAAAGCTCTGCTAACTTGCTGCTTCTGTAAGTGGTTTTGACTGGAATAAAATGAGCCACTTTGGTTAAACGATCAATTATCACCCATATGGAATTACATCCTGATTGGGTTCTAGGTAGTCCGGTGATAAAATCCATACCAATTTCCTCCCATTTCCACTCGGGAATTGGTAATGGTTGCAATAATCCGGTAGGTCTCTGATGCTCTACCTTAACACACTGACATATATCACAGCATGCAACGAACTCAGCGATCTCTAGCTTCATACTGACCCACCAAAAATTTTCCTTCAGATCTTGGTACATCTTGGTACTTCCGGGATGGATGGAGTAGGGTGAGTCATGTGCTTTCTCTTAGAATCAACTGTCTTGTCTCCTGATGATTAGGTACGCAGATGCGGTTGCCAAACCACACCGTACCTTGCTCATCCTCATAAAATCCTGGGGCTTTACCTCTTCTCATGTTCTTCTTGATTTCCTTGATATCTTCATCTTCTCACTGTTTCTCTCTGATCTGACTCTGTGTTGTTGGGTGAACTTCCAATGCATTGATACTGACCTTGGTGACAATTTCGTGTTCAGTGCTTGATTCCTCATACAAATACCGTTGATTTTCCTGAACTAAGATGGTGCTGCAGTATGCCTTCCTACTCAGGGCATCTGCCCTCACATTTGCTTTACCTGTGAGATAATAGATTCCACGGTCATCATCTTTTATCAGTTCCAGCCATCTTCTTTGTCGGAGATTAAGTTATGACTGAGTGAAAATGTATTTCAGACTCTTATGATCCGTTAAAATATCACAGCGGTTACCAATGAGGTAATGCCGCTAGATTTTCAAAGTATGCACAATTGCTGCTAACTCTAGATCATGAGTTGGATAATTTCCTTCATGTGGCCTCAACTGACGAGATGCATAAGCCACGACTTTTCCTTCTTGCATCAGTACGCATCCAAGTCACTGGCGAGATGTGTCACAAAAACTTCAAAATCCTTACGAATATCCGGTAATACAAGTATGGGTACTGTTACTAGCCTTTTCTGCAACTCTTGGAAACTTTGATCATAGGCATCTGTCCATTCAAATTTATTTTCCTTCTTCAGAAGTTGAGTCATGCGTTTGGCTATCTTGGAGAAACTTTCGATGAATCTTTGGTAGTACCCAGCTAAACCGAGAAAACTTCTCACTTTCGTGATGGACTTGGGTTGCTTCCAATCCATTATACCTTCAACCTTAGCGGGGTCTACTGCAACTCCCCGGGCTGACGCAATATGTCTAAGGAAAGCCACTTGATTGAGCCAAAATTCATCCTTGCTGAACTTGGCATAAAGTTGATGCTTACGGAGCTTTTCCAAAATAATCCTGAAATGCTTTTCATGCTCTTCTTCATCTTTTGAGTAGATGAGAATATCATCGATGAAAACTACCACAAACTTAACCAGAAATTCCACGAACACTTTGTTCATCATATTCATGAAATAAGCATGGGCATTTGTCAATCCAAATGAAATTACTATAAACTCGTACAGTCCATATCTGGTTGTGATGGCTATCTTCGGAATATCTCTCGGTCTGATTTTTAGTTGATGATAGCCTGACCTTAAGTCCATCTTGGAGAAAACACTGGCCCCTTTAAGTTGATCGAACAGATCATCTATCCTGGGTAACGGGTACTTGTTCTTGATTGTTACTTCGTTGAGTGATCTATAGTCCACACACATTCTCATACTATTATCTTTCTTCTTGACAAATAGCATTGGAGCTCCCAAAGGCGATGAATTTGGTTGAATGTAACCTTTGCTTTGCAGTTATTCGATCTGCTTCTTCAACTCTGTTAGATCATTGGCCGGCATTCTATAGGGCCGCTTCGAAATTGGAGTAGTCCATGGGACTAAGTCAATTAAGAACATTATGCCCCTGTCCGGTGGCATACCGGGTAATTCCTCAGGAAAACATTCGGATATTCTTGTACTACGGGTATGTCTTCAAGTTTTACTTCCTTCAAGCTGGTCAGGATAGAACTTCTTCCTGTAGAAGTCTTGGGTTTGAACTCTACTGAAATCCCTTGTTCATTAGTGAGGGTGATAGATCTATTGGCACAATCTATCCTTCCTTGATTCTTGGCGACCTAGTCATTCCAAGAGTTACATCTAACCCTTGCGAGCGTAAGACTATTAAGTCTGTCGAGAAAGTTACTCTAGAGATTTCCAAGGTAAGGTTTGGACAAATGAAACTAGCTCTCATTTCCGAGCCCGGGGAATGGATTAACATAGGATTAGCTAAGGGGAAGATAGATAACCCATACTTTCCCACAAACGTATTTGACACGAAAGAATGCAAAGCTCTGGAATCAAATAAAACTGATGTTGGTACTGAATTGACAAGAAACATACCAAGAACAACATCTTGTGCTGAATGAGCCTCCTCTGCAGTGACGTGATTCACACGTCCTTTCATGAACTAAACAACCAGTCTTGAGAGACTGAAAGAGTAAATCAAATATTAGAAGATATGTTGGAAGGTTGTGCTTTGGCAAATGCTACCAGTTGGGATAAGAGTTTGCTATATGCAGAATTCTTGTACAACAACAGTTATCAAGCCAGTTTGTAAATGTCACCATTATCGTGCATGCAGAACCCCTTTGAATTGGTCAGAGACAGCTGAACGTTTGGTATTTGGACCAGATATTATCCAAGAAGCAGAAGAACAAGTGGTCATGATAAGAGAAACATTGAAGATAACCCAATCTAGGTAGAAAAGTTATACTGACAATCGTGGCCGCGATATCAGTTTTGAGCCTAAAGATTTTCTGTATCTTCGCGTTACTCTGCTCAGAGGTGTTAAAAGATTTCATGCCAAAGGGAAGCTTGCCCCGAGGTATGTTGGTCCGTTTAAGATTCTGGAACGTCGTGGAAAGGTTGTTTATCAGTTGGACCTACCGCAGTCGTTTGCAGGAGTACACGATGTCTTCCATATCTCCTAGTTGAAGAAATGTCTCCGTGTGTCGGAGGAGCAAACACCGCTGGAATCAATCGAGCTGAAAGAAGATCTCACCTATAAATAGCAGCCTGTCAAGATTTTAGATGTCACAGAGCGATGTTCCAGAAGCAAGACCATTCATTTCTGCAAGGTTCAGTGGAGCAACCACTTAGAAGGGGAAGCAACGTGGGAACGTGAAGAAGAGTTGAAAGCCGAGTTTCCTAGTATTTTTCCCTAGGTAGCCTGAATCTCGGGGTCGAGATTCGTTTACGGGGGGAGGTTTGTAACAACCCAATTTTCTGGCTTTAAAAATCTTTCTAATTAGTTGCTAGTTGAAAATCTCACTATTTGAATTTTATTTGAATTTAATTTAAAAGCTTAATATGGACTTTAATGACAAAAGGATTTAATGCGATTAATTCCAACATCAACAATGGCCAAAATTATTTTATTTGGTCTCTATGGGCTTGGATATATTTTTCCAGATTTTTCTGGAATTTTTCCGAGTTCATTTGCTATTTCCATTTTATGGAATTTCTAAAAACAAAAATTAAATTAAAATACTTCGAAACAGTGCTGGCCGAAGCCCAATACTATTCCAAAGACGGCCACCATCCAGATCGCGGGCCAAGCACCCACAAGCCCGCTCACGACAAAGCGCCCGCCTGCCGGTCTCCCTCTCTCCCGCGCCCACTCGCCCGCGCCCTTCTTGTTGCATCGCCCGACGCATGGCCTACATCGATGGTCAAGCGCTCGCCCGCACTACGTCTCTCCCATCCCTCTACCAAGTGGGCCCGCCAAAGCGTCGCATTTTGCCACGCGCCTTCACCCGAGCCACCACCACTGACGAGTGGGTCCCACCGAATCACTGTTCATCATCTCCGATCGGAACTCTGTTCCGATTTCCTCGCGTGCACCGCCATCGTCCTCCGCCGCCTTTCTGCCGAAGTCGCCAGCCCTAGCGCGCCGCCGTTTCGCCGGATTTGGAGCTTTAACCCTAGCGCCGTCGTGAGCTTCCTCGTCGGATTTCTTCGCTGTTGGTGAGCTTTAGCCGTCGCTAAGTCCTCCCTCGACTTCGCCGCATCGAGTTCCACCCGGTGAGCACGAGTTTGTCTCGGGGGCGTCGCCATCTCGCCGTTGTCATAATTACTCGTTGATGGCATGTGTGGCACTTAATCAACAGGGTGGGAAAAGATTTGGACTGAGGCAAGTGGTGGATTCTGTGTGATATGGTGGAGCTGTGTGCTGGGAATGATAAACTGTGTGACTTAGATAGAAATTGAAAGTCTTGCCTTGGTCAATTAAGGACTTAACTTTGTGCGCCATTGAACTGAGCCTCACTGTACAACCACGTGCCTGGTATGGGACGGGCCTAACTTAGTAGGTTATGGAATCTTGCAATTGACAACTCTGGTTGTAGGTTAAGTTGTGTGATGGGCTAGAGATGTGTTTATCACATCGTGGGACGGTTCGTCGCATCCCTGTCCAACGGTGTGTGTCGTACACAAACGCTGTGTGTATCGGTTGGACGGCAGGAAAGCACATCGGGAGTGTTAATGTTTGAGATGAAGTTTCTGAAAGGTTTTGTTATGGTCAGTGTTGGCCACACTGATTGTATCGTATGGGTAAAGTGTACAACCTCTGCAGAGTGTTTAATTAATCTATTCGAATAGCCGCGTCCGCGATCATGGATATGCTCGGGGATTTCACACGATGGGTAAATTTTCATAAAACCTTTGGAAAGGGAGCTGTCTGGTCTAAGTCATATGGTTGTGTGAATAACTTGTTTAGACTGTGTGTCTTCGTGAAATCGAATGATAAATTATTACAGTTTATTTGTTTTGAATTATATTTTCAATCTATTATTGTATTAAATTACAAATGTTGCATTTCTGCAAAATAACCACAGAAGCCATTCCTTTGAAATAAGCCAGCATCTATAAATTGTATTTTGTGGTATGACTTGCGAGTACGATTGTGTACTCATCCTTGCTGTAATCAATCAACAGAAGTGGAGGAGTCATCGCTTGCTTTTGAAGAGGAGTTCTACGAAGGTGTCGATCGTTAG
This sequence comes from Hsuehochloa calcarea, assembly GCA_036346395.1. Classification (NCBI taxonomy): domain Eukaryota; kingdom Viridiplantae; phylum Streptophyta; class Magnoliopsida; order Poales; family Poaceae; genus Hsuehochloa; species Hsuehochloa calcarea. Next base: position 37,127,450 of record CM070601.1, read on the forward strand.
GGTCTTGATCCCAGTCGGTTGCCTGTGGTGAATTGATGGAATTCCGCTGAAGTTTATTTCTATTCCGCTGCTGCTATTTATCTATTGTCAGCCCAGCGTGGCTTAATAAATGTAAACTCATCCATAAGGTCACAACCATTTTTTGCTACTCAAATTAGTCGTTTATGCTATTAATCGTCTTGTGTGGATCGATATTCATCTATGTTGACACTGTGTTCACTAGCGTGATCCTGGACTAGTGCAGAATACACAGAGGGTCCATAATTGCATTTTTGGGTCCCGATAAGCTACAGCGTGATTGCATGTTTCGGCCAAAACATTGCACCGCTCATCACCGATGCGCCGCCGTTGGTACCGTAAGGTGCGCAAGACTATTGCGGTTCCATGACTGCCTTTGCCTAGCACTGTGGTGGCCAAAATCGCTGGTAATGCGCCAGTGAGCACAACTTGGTATTGTCAGATTACCGACAATACTGTAGCACCGCCATTAGGGCGCTAATTTATCATTAAATTGGCTAATGATTGCTTACTGAAATTAATGTTGTCTTAAGGAAGTAATGACTCTATGACATGTGGGCCCAGGAACAAAAACGTAACTAAATAACGGTTTGAATGAGTGTATTACATGTGGGTCCCACGAACATAAGTGCACAGTCGTGGACCAGTGGACCGACCCATGGACTCGCAGTCCCTGCACTGTGCTGTAGACCGTCTCTATGACATGCGGGTCCCACGTGTCAGCGCGGTTAAATCTAAGAATAAAAATGAAAAACAAACTATTCACCAGACCCCACCATTCAGCATCTGTGGCTAGGTGAACCCCAGTTACCTTTATACCCCTACCTTTTACAGAAAAAGTCTATGACCCATATACCTCCCTAGGTCCAAAAGACGATTTCGAAGAGATTTGAGTTAGGTACGGATTCGCAAAAAAAGAGGTCCAGAAAAGAGAGCAAAAAAGAAAGAAAAAATGAAAAAAAAAAAGAAATTCAGAGCTGGCTCATTTCTTGATTTTTTTTTCCTTGTTTAGATTGGCATAGTTAATACATTGCTCGCTTGCTTTGATAGTTCTTGTGCTAGCATTCCCGTTGTTGCTCCTAGTCGTTCTTGTGAGTTGCACTAACTAGGTTTAGTTTAGACTAGAACCAGCACTTGTGACTAGTACTTTGAGCTACTTTTCAACTTTGCATACTGATTCGAACAATTGCAACTCCTTTGCTACATACTAGCTTTCCGAACTCCAGTTCCTACTAATTCAGCAGGTATCATTTCCTCGCAATCGTTGGGCCATTCACAAGTGAGAGTACCACGAACTAGCCACCGGTTGTACCACGTTCTTGATGCATTGGTAAGAGCCTGTAAGAACTTGGTAGGTCATTGTGGGAGAGTGACTCGTGAAACTACAGAACCAAGTAGTCCATAGGTACATATACACTGTGATTTATTCTTTGTTTTCTACTAACAATGGCATGATCACGCAGATCTACACATGGCGGAAACAACAACGACCACTCTTTGGAGCATGCAGGTGCAGGGTCTCTCACACCTCGCACGAGAGAGCTCGTGCGACACTTGCTCGGTGAGAGTGTACGCAATGCCTTGGATAAGATCAACGACAACCTCACGACGCTCCACACACGTGTTGCGCTCCTCGAACATCAGTCACTTACTGAAATCCCCAGGGTGAGCCAAGAGTGGAGGAGCCTCCTGCTTGCCGCATACCACCTACGGCCCGCTCTGGGCAGATGAGGTGGAAGAAGATGTGAACAACTACATTGCTGATACGGAATCCGATGGATTCAATGTTTACAATGATCGCAACCATTGCCGGCTTCATCAAAATCGTCAAGGTATGGGAAGAAATCAACGTGAGGTACGTGACCATAATGATGCATTTGGTAAAATTAAATTCACTATACCTCCTTTTGCTGGAAAATATTATCCTGATGCTTATCTCGCATGGGAGCTTACCGTAGAACAAAAATTTGCTTATCATGAATTCCCTGAAGATTTTGCGTCTATTAGGTGGAGCGAATATTACCGTATTAATCAGAACATACCTAGAACAAGGAATGCTTTGAAGCGAGCAATGATGCATAGATTTGTACCTTTATATTATTCTCATGATTTGCTTAATAAATTGTAACGCTTAAGACAAGTGTAATACTCCGGAATTTAGTCGGGTGAATAGACAGCTAGTCGGGGGAAGAAAGAACAATAAAAAAAGGAAAAATTCCTAAAAATAAAAGGGGTTTATTGCTTATTTTCACCAACCTGGGCCGCAGGCCGTGGCCCAGGAGGCCCAAGAGGGGAGCCCGGCCAAGGGAGGGGGGGCGCCCAAAACCCTAGCCGCCCCACTCCCCTCCCTTTCTCCCCCCAAGCCGCCACCCCCCATCCCCATTGTCTCCCCCTGCGCCATCACCTCCTCCACAGCACCTCCTCCCTCCCCGGCGAAGCCCGTTGCGTTGGTCCATTGGAAAGAAGGCGAGGAGGCGATTTTCAGAGGGCCAAACCAGGGGAGGTAGCAGATCAGATCTGTGCCGTGGGTTGCTCGTCCGTTTTGGGTAAGATGCATACGTTTTCTGATCTTACCATCTCTTAGAAAGTTGTAGCCCTCGATTTTATCTTTCTTTTGGCACCGAGATCACCTGGTTTGGAGTCAGAGTTTAGGAGTTATGAACGTTTTGCTACGACTGTACATGAAAGCTGACGAGATTTGGCAGTTTGAATGTCTAGCCAATTTGCATTTTTTTGAGGCCGAATCTGAAGGGTCACCCAACACGAAAGTTGTAGCCATTCCAGTAAGATTTCAGGATTGATAAAGAACATAGTTTTTAGAGGTGTGAATAAAAACTTATTGAATTTTTACCATCGCTGTGTCAGACTGTCAGACTGAGGGAACATCAAACTTCACCAGAACATTAGGGTTAATAGAAGGCCGAATAAGGAGTCCTTCCCAACTAGGTTATTGTAGCATGTTTAATAATCTTTCTAAATTGATAAAGATCATCTCAATTGGATCTGTAGAGGGAATGTTATGCCATGTTATTTACTGCTGTGCTGTATTCTGGACAGATGTTTGTCGGTTGTTTTCATCGGTTGTTTAGACCTCTAGTTCGGCTGAATCAAAGAACCCCACAGACTAGAGTTTCGTAGCCTGTTACGTTAAGAATATTTGAGCACTAGTTTCAAGTCATTCGGAGTTACAGACATTTAATTACGATTTTTCTCGTACTGCTGTTCCGGGAAGCATTATAATAGACTGCCGGAAAATTTGGGTAGAACCTCTCTTTGAGTCATAGGTCTTGAGGAGTTGGATTAAGGGGTGTAAACGGAGTCTATCATTCATCGTATTTATTGTTACCACTATGCTTGTGTAGGAGGCGGAGTTCCAGAGTAGAGACACCAATTTTGCTTCCTTGCGTGCCGTAGCGGGAAAGAAAGAAACAGGCAAGTGCACCTATAATGTGGTTGTTATGTGATTGTTCTATATGATAAATCATGGTAACATATGCTTGTTCGATGTACTGGTTTATGGTGATATGTATTTGTTCATGATGGCTAGATTACTAAAACTCGATTACTGTCATTTTATTGTTCATCATGTGCACTCATGAATGCAAGTTGTGGACTTGCGACACCCACAGGAGTGGGTGGTGATTGTAAGACCCACCATTCCAAAGTGGGTATTGTGGATCCCCGGTTGACTTGTTCTCAAACGGGCTTTGGATCCCCGCGTGTTGTAGAACGCGGGCATAAGTGAACACCGACGGGTGTTGACTCATTATACCAGTATGAGCAAAAGAGAAGAGCATGTGCATTCATTCATTCATATGTTGATTTGTTTCGTGATGTTGATACACTGTTGGATTATGAATGATCTTGTTATGTTTTGTATCATTGCCCTTGCTGAGTCTTGGACTCACCCTTGCCGTGTTGTTTTTTTTAGGTACATCGGTTGTGGACGGCATGCATGGGCGGGGGTAGAAATTTATCATGATTGCGCACTGGCATGAATAAAGTTGCACAAAACATTTAAGTCATACCTTCAATTTTGAATTGTTTTATGTGAGGCTTACTTCTTTACGTCCTAGGTTGTGGTCAACCTATTTTTGAGATTGACAGCGTTTTATGGTTGTTTCTTTCATGAACATGTTTAGTACGCGCGTTTGGATATTTGCTTATTATTGTTGTTATTTGCGCGAATGTCCGGATAGTTCGATTTACAAAGGAGACTCTGCCGAAATTTAGAAAGAAATGTCTTAGTTTCATTTGTAGACTTGTTACGGTGGTAGCATTCCATGCTCAGGTTGGGCTGGGGTGTTACAGTTGGTATCAGAGCCAGGTTTTAGGTCCGTGGGGAATGAGATTGTGACTTAAGTAACTTGTTTTGCTAAAATCTGTTAATGGTTAATTAACTTAAAACTTGACAAACTGTGCACAATAGGTGGTAATGGGTCATTGCATTTGCGATTCTGATAAGCTTGTTTTCCTGAGACTGTTGTACTGATTTGTTATGATATTATGTTTATTTGCTCTTATTATGCTAAGTGGATAGCTTATTATCTTTGGAATTCAGAATGGCGAGAGGAAGAGGGCGTGCTCGTGGCGCGGGCTGTGGACGTGGTCGTGGGCGTGGTTCGGTTGCATCCTCATCCCTACCGAAGAGGTCATGTGGGGTGGCTGAGGAGGTTGCATCCGCCACTCGTCCAGTGGCCGAAACCCAGGCCGCTCTACTTCAGGAGTTACAGAGGGAAGTTCAACAACTTCGTCAGCAAGTGCAGGCAGCCCCTCCGGCTGTGGGTGCACCCGTTGGGGCTCCGGAGGCAGCACCGGCTCCTACTGAGGCTAGAATGAGCCTCCGGGAGTGGATGTCCTTGCGTCTTGGCACCTTTGACGGAGCAGGCACCCCGGTACAGGCAGCTGACTAGCTACGATACATGGAGAGGCAATTCGGCGTATTGGAGATGACCTCCGCGCAGAAGGCGCGTTTTGTGGCTTTTCAGCTGAAGGGTCAGGCAGACATTTGGTGGGAGGGGGTCCTATCAGCCAGGACTCCATTGCAGGGCCAAGTTACTTGGGAAGATTTTCTGGAGCAGTTTAGGACTAAGTTTTACCCTGATTCCTTCCTTGAGAGGATGGAATATTCTCTGGCAACTTTTGTTCAAGGGAAGTTGTCTGTGGCAGACTATGAGGCTGGTTTTAACAACCTAGTCTGTTTTGTGCCGGCTGTGGCTGGCAATGATAGAGAGAAGGCCAAGAGGTTCCGTAGGGGACTGAATCCATAGTATTGCCACATCTTGGGGGCGACCAGCTTGCTTGACTTCAACAGGGTGGTTGATCAGGCTAAGGGTATGGAGCTGGAGCGGGAACTTACTAGAGAGAGACAGACTCCTAGTAGCTTTGCTCCCACTGGGGGATCAGTCAGTGGACACAAGAGGAGTTTCGGTGGTGGAAGTGGGTCTTCTCAGTGACCCACTTCTAAGAGATTTCAGGGAGGTCAGCGCTCTCAGCCATCGGTGCGTTCCGGCCAGCAGAGGCAGGTTGTTTCTCCTGCCCAGCATATGATTACGCCAGCCGTACGTCCAGTTCCAGGTCAAGGAATGGTATGCTTCAAGTGTGGCGGCGGTCACCGTGCTTCTGAGTGTTCCTTCACAGGGGATTGTCGCCATTGTGGCCAGTCAGGACACAAGATGATAGTATGCAAGAAGAACCCAGCAAGCATCATCAAGTGGGAATCAGCCCCTGCTACGTCCTCAGCCACTACACCTCGAGGTTCGATTCGGACTGCAGCGGCTCCCACACCCCAAGATCCTCCCTTGGGCTCTTCCTGCGGCGCCCTCGCCAGTACCACCGCCAGGGTTCTACTGGAACCCCGCTCCGTCTGTGGCACCGTCATTTGCTCCGCCGACGGCAGTTCTTGTGCAACCCTCGCAGAGCATCGGGGTATCTTCTGCACCAATGCCATAGGGAGTTTACGCCATGCCCACCCCAGCTACTACAGGCCGACCCGACGTGGTGACAGGTACCCTACTAGTCGATTCTCTTGAGGCATTTATCCTTTTTGATTCTGGAGCTACCTACTCGTTTGTCTCTACGGCATTTGCTAGAAGGGCGAATTTAAGTATGCAGTGGATTTCTCAGTCAGTGTTGCTTAGTTCTCCTGGGGGGTATGATTGCGAGTTCAACTATTTGTCCTGGGTGTTCAATTGTTATTGATGGGGAGAAGTTCACGGCGAACTTGATAGTAATCCATATGGAGCCGTTCGATGTTATATTGGGTATGGATTGGTTGCATGCTTATCGAGCGGTGATATCCTGTTTTAGTGGGATAGTCTCGGTGCAGACCTCGTCTGGGGAGACTTTGACCTTTCAGGGGAGTGCGCCTTGGCGCTCACTTTCGATGTTGGCCGGATTGTTCCCGGGTCAACGTGCAGTGAAGACTGGATTTCTTTTATCTCTCGCCGAGAAACCGAGTTTAGCTTCGCGGATTGAGGAGATTTCGGTGGTAAAAGATTATCCGGATGTATTCCTGATGAGCTTCGGGCTTGCCACCGCTGGGTGTGGAGTTTCAGACGACCTTGTTCCGGTACACGCCCATCTCGATGTCTCCATATCGTCTGCACATCCATTTCCAGATGAATTGGAAGAAACAGTTGGATGAATTGTTGGCTAAGGGTTTGATCAAAGTGAGTGTGTCGCCATGGGGAGCTCTGCTCATTCACGTAAAAGAAGGATGGGAGTTGGCGCATGTGTATTGATTACCGCACTTAATGCGGTTACGATCAAGAACAAATATCCTCTACCCCGCATTGAGGATTTGTTTGATCGGTTGAAGGGAGCCTAGGTGTTTTCCAAGATTGATCTCCAGTCTGGATATAATCAGATTCGGGTGCGCGAACAGGATATAGAAAAGACTGCGTTCTCCACCAGGTATGGGCATTATGAATATACAGTCATGTCATTTGGATTGACTAATGCGCCAGCTGTCTTTATGGAAATCATGAACATCATGCTACACGAGTACTTGGATGATTTCGTAGTAGTGTTCATCGACGATATCCTTATCTATTCCAAGACTAATAAGGATCATGAGCGTCATTTGAGGCTGGTTTTAGAGACTTTGAAAGAGCACAAGTTCTATGCTAAGTTGAAGAAATGTGAGTTTTGGATTTCAGAAGTGAGTTTTCTGGGTCATGTGATAAATCCTCAGGGCATTGCTGTTGATCCTAGCAAGGTCTCTACAGTGGTGGATTGGAAGAGGCCGACTAATGTGAGGGAGGTGAGGAGTTTCTTGGGCTTGGCTGGTTATTATCGGCGTTTTGTGCAGGATTTCTCTGTCATCGCCAAACCGATGTCTCAACTTACTCAGAAACATGTGAGATTCCAGTGGACTGATGAGTGCGAGCGCAGTTTCTGCACTTTGAAAAAAAGGTTGGTGACCTCTCCTATTCTCACTCTTCCCGAGCCAGGAAAGCGGTTCACAGTCTTTTCAGATGCGTCTCGAGTGGGTCTTGGATGTGTTCTTATGCAAGACGGTAAGGTGATTGCTTATGCGTCAAGACAGTTAAAGAAGCACGAGCAGAATTATCCCACCCATGACTTGGAGTTGGCTGCGGTTGTCTTTGCTCTTAAGATTTGGAGGCATTATCTGTACGGCGAGCCTTGTGATATTTTCACAGATCACAAGAGTCTCAAGGATATCTTCACTCAGAAAGATCTTAATTTGAGGCAAAGGAGGTGGTTGGAGTTGATCAAGGACTACGATCTTACTATTCAGTATCATCCAGGCAAGGCCAATGTTGTTGCTGATGCTCTTAATCGCAAGGCGACTCCTGCTACCCTAGATTGCCTCATCGCTGATTTTGATCGCATGGGAATATCTTATTGTTATGCGGGCACAGCAAATGTTGAGACACAGTTGATTCTTGAGTCAGCTATTCCATACCGTAAGCACAACAGAATGACCGATTACTACAAGAGGTCAGGAAGCGTCTGGGTGAGGGCAAAGAGGGCGAATTTAGCTTGGACGACTCTGGTGCTTTGAGGTTTAAAGGCCGCCTCTGCGTGCCGCAAAAGGCGGAGGTCAAAGATGATATCTTGAGGGAGGCACACCGCACTCCGTACACTGTTCATCCTAGTGAGACTAAGATGTACCGAGATCTGAGACCACTTTTGGTGGAAAAGGATGAAGGTGGATATTGCTAATTATGTAGCTTCTTGTGGTGTTTGCCAACAAGTGAAAGCGAAGCACAAATGCCCTGCAGGATTGCTGCAGCCATTAGAGGTTCCGCAGTGGCCATGGGATGATATCTCGATGGATTTTGTAGTGGTATTACCTCGTTCGCAGCGAGGAAAGGATGCAATTTGGGTAGTGGTGGACCGATTCAAAGAATCCGACACTTCATACTTGTCGCACAACCACCAATGAGTGATCTAGCTCCTATTTATGTGCGAGAAATAGTGAGACTACATGGGGTGCCCAAGACTATTATCGACTACATGGGGTGCCCAAGACTATTATCTCGGACAGAGATGCCAAGTTCGTGTCCAAATTTTGGGAGAGCCTGCATAGTGCCTTGGGCACACACTGCCTTAGTACTGCTCCACCCCTGACAGATGGTCATCGGGCGCACTATCTGGACTTTGGAAGACATGTTGCGTGCTTGTGTCTTGTCATGGAAGGGCAGTTGGGAGGATCAATTGCCACTTGCAGAGTTTGCCTACAACAACAGCTACCATTCCAGCATTAGAGCCGCACCGTTTGAAGTTCTGTATGGGCGGAAATGCAGATCACCTCTCTGTTGGGATGAAGTGGGTGAGAAAACCGTCTTGGGACCGGACTGGGTTCAGAAGACCGTGGAGCGTGTAGCAATGGTGAGACAAAATCTGCTAGAGCAGGCAGAAAAGTTACGCAGATGTGAGAAGACGTGACTTGGAGTTTGAGGTGGGAGACCAGGTGCTTTTGAGAGTGTCCCCCACCAAAGGCATTGTCCGATTCGGTACTAAAGGGAAGCTTAGCCCAAGATACGTCGGACCGTTCCCGATTATGGCTAGGATTGGGAAGTTAGCCTATCGCCTGGACCTTCTAGAGTCCATGCGAGGAGTCCACATCGTGTTTCACGTTACGATGCTGAGAAAGTTTTTGAAAGACCCAGAGCATAAGATCTCCTTGGAGCCGCTGACTATTGAACAAGACCTCACAGTTGAGTCACGCTCGCACGATATCGAGAAATCGAGCGAGCATCTTGAGACACAAGACTTTGGTTTATGTCAAGGTGCTCTGGACGCATCAGTCAGAAAGAGAGGCCACTGGGAGTTGGAGTCTCGCATGCGCGAACTATATCCCAAGCTATTCACAACAGGTACATGATAAAGTTCTAGAGATTTTGATTCTGGTGTGTTAAGATTGTTTAGAATTCGGGGTCCAATTCCGTTGAAGGGGGGTAGAATGTAATACTCCGGAATTTAGTCGGGTGAATAGACAGCTAGTCGGGGAAGAAAGAACAATAGAAAAAGGGAAAATTTCTGAAAATAAAAGGGGGTTATTGCTTATTTTCGCCAACCTGGGCCGCAGGCCGCGGCTCAGGAGGCTCAAGAGGGGAGGCCGGCCAAGGGGGAGGCCGGCCAAGGGAGGGGGGGCGCCCAAAACCCTAGCCGCCCCCACTCCCCTCCCTTTCTCCCCCCAAGCCGCCACCCCCATCCCCATTGTCTCCCCCTACGCCATCACCTCCTCCCTCCCCGGCGAAGCCCGTTGTGTTGGTCCATTGGAAAGAAAGCGCGGAGGCGATTTTCGGAGGGCCAAACCAGGGGAGGTAGCAGATCAGATCTGTGCAGTGGGTTGCTCGTCAGTTTTGGGTAAGATTCATACGTTTTATGATCTTGCCATCTCTTATAAAGTTGTATCCCTCGATTTTATCTTTTGTTTGGCACTGAGATCACCTGGTTTGGAGTCATAGTTTAGGAGTTATGGCCGTTTTACTACGACTGTACAGGAAAGCTGACGAGATTTGGCAGTCTGCATGTCTAGCCAATTTGCATTTTTTTGAGGCCGAATATGAAGGGTCACCCAACACGAAAGTTGTAGCCATTCCAGTAAGCTTTCAGGATTGATAAAGAACATAGTTTTTAGAGGTGTCAATAAAAATTTATTGAATTTTTACCGTCGCTGTGTCTGACTGTCAGACTGAGGGAACGACAAACGTCACCAGAATATTGGGGTTAATAGAAGGCCGAATCAGGAGTCCTTCCCAACTAGGTTATTGTAGCCTGTTTAATAATCTTTCCAAATTGATAAAGATCATCTCAATTGGATCTGTAGAGTGAAAGTTATGCTATGTTATTTACTGTTGTGCTGTATTCTAGACAGATATCTGTCGGTTGTTTTCATCGTTTGTTTAGACCACTAGTTTGGCCGAATAAAAGAACCCCACCAACTAGAGTTTCGTAGCCTGTTATGTTAAGAATATTTTAGCACTAGTTTCAAGTCATTCGGAGTTACAGACATTTAATTACGATTTTTCTCGTACTGTTGTTCCGGGAAGCATTATAATAGACTGCCGGGAAATTTGGGTAGAACCTCTCTTTGAGTCATAGGTCTTGAGGAGTTGGATTAAGGGGTGTAAACGGAGTCTATCATTTATCGTATTTATTGTTACCACTATGCTTGTGTAGGAGGCGGAGTTCCAGAGTAGAGACACCAATTTTGCTTCCTTGCGTGCCGTACGGGAAAGAAAGAAACAGGCAAGTGCACCTATAATGTGGTTGTTATGTGATCGTTCTATATGATGAATCATGGTAACATATGCTTGTTCGATGTACTGGTTTATGGTGATATGTATTTGTTCATGATGGCTAGATTACTAAAATTCGATTACTGTCATTTTATTGTTCATCATGTGCACTCATGAATGCAAGTTGTGGACTTGCGACACCCACGGGAGTGGGTGGTGATTGTAAGACCCACCATTCCAAAGTGGGCATTGTGGATCCCCGGTTGACTTGTTCTCAAACGGGCTTTGGATCTCCGCGTGTTGTAGAACGCGGGCATAAGTGAACACCGACGGGTGTTGACTCGCTATACCGGTATGAGCAAAAGAGAAGAGCATGTGCATTCATTCATTCATATGTTGATTCGTTTCGTGATGTTGATACACTGTTGGATTATGAATGATCTTGTTATGTTTTGTATCATTGCCCTTGCTGAGTCTTAGACTCACCCTTGCCGTGTTGTTTTTTTTAGGTACATCGGTTGTGGACGGCATGCATGGGCGGGAGTAGAAATTTATCATGATTGCGCACTGGCTTGAATAAAGTTGCACAAAACATTTAAGTCATACCTTCAATTTTGAATTGTTTTATGTGAGGCTTACTTCTTTACGTCCTAGGTTGTGGTCAACCTATTTTTGAGATTGATAGGGTTTTATGGTTGTTTCTTTCATGAACATGTTTAGTACGCGCGTTTGGATATTTGCTTATTATTGTTGTTATTTGCGCGAATGTCCGGATAGTTTGATTTACAAAGGAGACACTGCCGAAATTTAGAAAGAAATGTCTTAGTTCCATTTGTAGACTTGTTACGGTGGTAGCATTCCACGCTCAGGTTGGGCTGGGGTGTTACAACAAGGTAGTAGTTCTGTAGAGGATTATTTTTAAGAATTGCAAACTGGTTTGTTGTGGTATAGAAGAAATTGAAGATGCTAAGATGGCTAGAGTTTTTGGAGGTTTACACCGTGAAATTCAGGACATAATTGACTATAAAGAATACAATTCTATCACTTGCTTATTTCATCTTACTTATAAAGCTGAGAGATAGATAAAGGGACGTCAATCCAGAAACAAAGAAAATTTTGCAGGTTATTTTGCAGGTCGCACAACTCAAGGGCAATCAAGAGGACCACTTACTCCCTCCAGCTAAAAACCTGCACCTACGAACCCCTCTAATAGCTAGCGTTGATGCGGACATCCCTAGCTATGTTGTTTCATATAGTGTTTTCAATTCATTAAATACCTCATAACAACATGAGCTTACTAAGAGAGTTGAAAAACAAGAGAAGCTTATCCAACAGGTGAATCTATTCCCTGAATTTTCTTTTAAATTGGTTGATAATATTATACTACCTAATAGCGGGTCATCGCTTGTTTTCAGGTTTGAAGAAGAAGGTTTATTGGAAGATAAAGAACACGATACTTCTCAAGTTCAAGATGATATTCGCAGAAACTCGGAAGGATCTAGCATACACAATATATATATTTGGAAAACATATCAATTCTACTTTCGAATGGATCAAACAGCATATGATTTGGAGCTTTCTACCACAAGTTATGGCTATTCGAGTACATGCTGCACATTCAGATCGACCAACGCGCGAGAGTTGACAAAGTTGATGATTTCGTGGCTTGTACAACATCTTAGGAGGATATCAAGCTATGCCATGACTTTTCAAAGGTTCACAAGAGTCTCTTTCTCATGTTTCACGCGAATTCAAATCATTTCAATTAATGAAATTGAAGATAGGAAGGTTTGAATTCAATTCGGATTCGGAATCAGCATCAAATTCGGATTCGGAATCAGTAGGACAGTCCGGAGTAAAACGGTCATAACTTTCATAAACAGAGTCTGATTAGGGTGTTCTTGGGCTTGTTGGAAAGATAACTTCAAGCCCGATCCAATGGATCCTCCATCACTCCAAAATTTATATTGTATCAAAAGATATGACGGAAACAATATGACAGTTGTAAAATTAGAGTTTCCTTTTTGTTTTAGATTGAGTCGAAATTGGTGTAGGAGTTCTAATTCCGAATTAAAGTAGGAGTAGGGCCTCTTGGCCAGCCATGAGGAGGAGAAGGGGCACTATATATTAAGGGTTAGACCCTCATTGTAACCTCGGACCACGTTTAATATATTTTCAAAGCTTTTGCTTGATTTTCCTGTTGTGCTTATAGCCAAAACAGAGGGAATTGGGCGTTGAGAACAAGTGGTCGCTCTTGCTTTTCCGCTGGGAATTGAGGGTTCGACGATCTTCGCTTGTGGTCAGCGAGGATCCAATCAAGTGTGTGTTTGGGTGAATTTTTCATAGAGTTGCAAGTCCGTGCATTGGCGCGGGGGATCAGCTGGTGGTTCGTCAGGATACACAAGTTATCGAGAGGTTCTACGTCGAGAAGATCGGGCACCCCGTATCAAGCGTCCATCTACTTCCAATACACCGTCACACGCACCGAAAAAGAGCAAAAGCATGGTACACGCCCCCGCACAAAGTTCATCTTCGGTTGCTTCGACGGGTAGAGCACGAGAAACAAAGTGCCATCACTGCAAGGGCTATGTACACATGATGCGGGATTGCCCTAGCAAGCAGGCTCTCTTGATAAAGGATAATGGTGAGTATACTTCAGCTAGTGACGTTGAGGAAGAATATGCTATGCTTGCAACTAACCTCGCAAGTGATGACCAAGAATCTGAGCACGATAAGGAACGATATGGTGCTGAAATTTCAGATAAGTATTTAAGCGTTATTGTGAAGCGTGTACCTAGTGCACAAATGGAGCGTGCTGAGCAGAATCAACGCCATAATCTGTTCCAAACAAAGCTTGTCATCATAGAGTGTTCATATTGAGTGATCATTGATAGAGGAAGTTGCAATAATTTGGCGAGCATTGACATGGTTGAGAAGCTTGCACTGACCACACAACAACACTCTTGCCCATATTACATTCAATGGTTTAACAATTATGGAAAGTTGAATGTAACACCCCAGCCCAGCATAGGGCCTAAGATGCTACTAAACGACCTTACAACATCATTTTACTTCAATTTACTAAAATAATTTCAGCAAAACATACAACTACGAGTGAATTAATTCTAATCAACAAGATACAACACAAGCTACAAATAGATAGGTTAAAGGCTACCACAAATATATTAATGAATACTTAGGCATAGCTCAAGCTATACCTCATCCAAACCAACACTAAGGGTGGATGAACATAATAAGAGTAACTCCTTATCAATTAAATCAAATCATCAAGACTAGCCAGAAAGACGAGGGTAGAACTAATCAAGACTTTCATGGTATTTTATCGAATGGAGCTAACCAATCCAAAACTAAGAGTAAGCACCTATTGAAAGGTACGCCAAAACCCTTGACTACAACGAGTACAAATAAATCCATCACCGCGAAGGGTGAACTCAGTCCGAAATATTAAAGTACTAGCAAGAGTAGGAGAATTGGGTAAACAATCTAATTTATTTGCCATCAGTGAATATATGTTAAGTGCACCAAGCTACCCCTTCCCATTCATGTCGTTGCCTCGAGAGGTACCTAAAAGAAAAACAACAACAAGCGTGAGTCCATAACTCAGCAAGTACAACGGGTATAATAAACAAAGCATCGTGAATAACCAACAATGATATCAATTCATCACATGAACATAGCAAGTAACCATGAACATAGCAAGTAACCATAAACAAAACTCTTACATTCGAATGCAATGCATATGACATGAATGCTCTGTCTTTCTTCTTTGCAATTACTGGTAATACCGAGTAGTGCATCCGTTGATGCATACCCAAGCCTGTGCCTCAGGCATAGGGACCTCAAGCCCACACTCCATGAGTGTGGGGACCCATGCCCGTCCAATATATGACGGGGACCTCATGCTCGTCCAATGTATGACGGGGACCTCAAAAGAAACAACCCTTGGCTGCCACGTAGTCCAAGGTTCAAGAATGAATGTCATGATGGAATTTGAACTTCACAATCTCAATCCATCATGAGAGTATAATATTCAACGACATTAGCATAGAAGGAAAACTCATAAGTAAACCATGTCATTTATTATGAACGATGCAAACCAATTCATTCAATACTATTTGTACTTGCCTCAACCGTGAGAGGAACGATGACGACGGGAAACCTTCAACCCCGGTGCCACCGCCACCTAGCCACCATAAAGTATACTAAATATACTATTCAAAAAGTGTACAACACAGCAACGGAACTGTTGGACCGAAAAGACGACTAGAGGGGGGGTGAATAGGAGCACACTCACTTTTGCACAAATAATGGATCAATAAAACTTTACTCCAGTAGCTATAGGAGCTATGAAGATCAGTATATCAGTACAGCTGAATACTAATATTGAATCCAATAACAACCCCAAAGCGATAGGACAAAATCAGCAAAGATTGAAGTGAAACAATCCATCGTGGTCGGACCATTTGCCTAACGATGATCGAACCGATTCTCGACCGCTCGACCGGTGGCTATGGGTCATCGACCACGTGTACGTAATGTAAGAAACGACCAGATGACGAAGATGAAAATAGATGAAATTTTTGATCTACTAATCCAAACTTGATGAAACTTGGAACACACCTTCTTTATGATAACAGGGACTTATTGCAATCGAAGATTATGATAATTCTTGGAGGAATCAAGATCTTTTTCCATTTGATCAAAGAAGGGTTCAAATCTGGGTCAAAACCAAAACTAAGTCAAAGCTCTTGCTCGTGGGTGATTGAAGATCAAGATGATCCTAGATAGATTCCCACACGTCACAGCAAGCTAGATCACGTGAAGAAACCAAGCAAAAACTCACGGTTTTGATCATCAAATAAAGAGAAAGAACACAATGAGACAAAATACTGATCAAACTTTCCTTTGATTGATTGATATGATCAGGGCTTACAGCCACTCCATCAATGGAGGACAATGCACAATCCAAGAGCACGAAAATTACATCAAACATCAAGAACCCTAGCCTCCACAAAAGCTCTCTCTAAGAAAATTATGGTTTACAAGAATTGCAAAAGAGGCGAAGAAGAGGTGCAGCCACCTCCTTCTCCTATTTATAGTAGAGGCTTAGACCTTCTAGAAGTTTGATCCTATTGAGCTCCGTTTAAGGCCCAAAACAAACGGGACACTTACGCACATATTTTAATGCGCATCCCTTGACCTAACTAGCTACACCTTGCGCCATCTTGCGCCTCGGATTAGCTAATAGGTCACCCTTGTCCATCTTGCACCACGCTTGAGTACATTGACCTCACCCGGCATCGTCGAACGTTCTGGACCTCAGCTCTCTAAGCCTAGTCCCGATCATCCTCGCTGTTGACCGTCGTTGACCACCAAGCAACCTGCACAACAATAGACAAGTAAACCGAATTTGGGAACAAGTTCTTTACAACTTGACCCATGTTAGTCAAAACATGCATCATGCGACATATATGCCCTGAAACTGATGACTTTAACGTAACACACGAATATCGTCGCCACACCGGGCGACGAACAAAGTGAAAACCAGTCAGACCGCCCCTAGGGCGGTCTGACCGCCAACCCTGGCCTGTCTGACCGCCACCTATGGGCCAGTCAGACCGCCAGCTGGGACTTAGCCGTTTTTCCTCTCTAAAAAACTGAAACCTACTGGAATTTTCAAACCAAAAGAACTTTTGACTGGAGACTCCAAATATTATGAGACCAAGTGCAATAAAATCCCCTCTCTTGCCTACACACTCTATTTTTGGCCCAGCTCAAAATAACACTTTTTAAGTTGGACCGATTTGAGATCGGTTTGATCCACGCTACGACGGCCGATTAAGCACGCTAAACTGCTCAAACTTGTCGAAAACACATGAAACGATAAACCGTAAACGTCATTGCCAATTGTCAAATCATCCTAAGATCTGGAACATATCCCCACGATATCCACAATCTCCCCCTTGATAAACACATTGGCAATAATCCAAAAAATGTAATTTGGAGGTTTGAAAAGTAAAATAGTTTTGTTTTCGCACAAAATCACAACTTGGTCCATAAACCAGAAAAAGCAATGAAAATGACCAAGCTGGCATCAGAACAGCATAGGCAAGTGAGATAAGGCAAAAGAAAGTATAAAAACTTTGATTTCCAGAGAAGAGTCAAAACTCTCACTTAAGATCCATATGAAAGAACAATTGTTCAATTGACCTATGATCATTTTGAGGATAAATAAATGCAATTCAAGTTCAGAAGAATCAATAAGACAATAAGAATGCAATTCAAACCCCCTCACAATGATCCTAAGATTTAGGAAACTTTCAAATTTTCAATTTCTCCCCCTTTTTATCATTTTTATATATCTTCTCCCAACATTGAAATATCCATCTTCTCCAAAAAATCTTCTCTCCCATTATGTACAACATTAACACATTTTAACACATTTTCTCCCCCTTTGACAATGGAGTCATCAAGGAATCACGCCTTCTTCTCATCCAGATATAACAAATGCAGAATGAAGAAAGAAGCATAAGAAGTAGTATGCGTGAAGTGCAATGGAGTGGCTTCATTTTTGTATTTTTCAATTTTTGATTACAAGAAACTTTGGAGATTACCCAAAACAACATATCAAGCCTGCCAGCATTTCTAATATTGCACAAACAACATATCAAGCCTGACAGCGCTAGCAAGATCATGATAAGACATATATATCAAAGCTAAGCACGAAGGCTCAAAAGTGAAGCAATAGATTTGATCAATTTAAGCAAAGCTTCAAATTCAGCAAGTTCATCAACAGGGATCCTAAAGTGAAACTGGCCATATCAAACTGTCAAAGTGAGATCAAAAAATCTAACAAAGACCACATTAAGAGTCAATCAGGTCCTGTATTGAATCATTTTGCTCAGATTTCTCAAAAGCCCATTTGTCAACAGTTTTCTCATTTGCACTGAATATTGAAGTTGACTAATGATCTAACTTAGTGATAAGATCCTGGACTAGGAGCCATAAACAAACTCATCCTAAGCTTCGACCAGAAGTTGATTAAAGGTATGTCTTAGTGAAGAAGATCCTGGACTAGGAGCCATTCACAAACTCTTCCTAAGCTTCTACCAGGGCGACAAATCTTGAGGTTCATGTCATTTCTGACAAGCAGTCCCCATGAGATCGTCTGGATCATCCAACTATCTTCAAGTTCATGTCTTTGACAAGCAGTCTTGTAAGAATAGTTTGGCATAATTTAAGCATTAGACAATCTTGATTTTTCATGTTTCACAAGAGCAGTTTTAGAATCTCAAGAACACAAAAAGCTCAAGTAATGATCAATTTTAGATTCAAGAGCTAACAAAGCAATGCTGACAGGGCTAATGTCACGAAAAGAGCACTAATTGCGTAACTAGCTAAAACATCCACAAATTGCAATTTTTAGTTCGAGTTGTTTTAGAGTTCTAGCTCATACAGCAAAGACTTATCTGTATATATGAAAATATGATAATTCTAGCAAGTCAAAGAACTAGACATGGCATTGAGCAAGAATTGAAATACTAAAGCTCCAAAGGGTAATAGGCAAAGCTTCATCAATTTTAAAAGATAAGCGGAAAAACTTATATTACAATGCATCTTTTTGGATTTTTCATATGAATGCAATTTGATACAATGAGATGCAAGAAAAACCTAAAAAGATCAACAAGTTCAGAAAAGACAAGGAAAGATCAGAAGAACAAGGTAAGATCAAAAAAGATCGAACTCCCCCCCCAAACCAACCCATAGGGATAAATTACGCCTAACTCGCTCCTCAAGATAGCAAACCTTGTTGGGTCTAAAAGCTTGGTGAGGATATAAGCAAATTGAGCCTCAGACTGCACAAAGTGCAGCACAATATCACCCTTTTCGACATGATCTCTAAGAAAGTGATAGCGAATGTCTATGTGCTTGGTCCTTGAGTGTTGCATTGGGTTTTTAGCAATGTTAATAGCAGAAGTGTTAGCATAGAAAAGAGGAACACTAGCAAAATTTAACACATAGTCCTTATCTGATGCAGCAGGAGCCTCATCTGAAGGCGAAGTAGTCACAACAGGGTCCTGTGCTGGAATAGGAGCGTCAACAACAGCATGTGGAAGAAGATCATCGAGTCCTTCACCATCTTCCTCTATAAATATGCTCTCTGTCGCCTGTGTATCTCCTAAAATATCTGATCTAGCTCCAGTGCTAGTCTCATCAAAAGTAACATTGCATGTCTCCTGAACAAGGTTACTTTCAGCATTAAAAACCCGAAAACCCCTCGAATGTGCAGGATAACCCAGAAATAAACCATCAAAAGTTCTAGAATCAAATTTATCTAGGTTACCTGTCTTGAGAATAAAACACTTGGATCCAAAGACTCAAAAGTGCGAGACAGAGGGTTTTCTACCAAATCGAAGCTCATGAGCAGTCCTGCCCAAAGAAGGTCTCACAAAGACACGATTACCAATATGGCAAGCAGTAGCAACAGCTTCGGCCCAAAATCTCTTCGGTGTGCTATACTCATCTAGCATCGTCCTAGCCATCTCAACCAGAGTCCTGTTCTTTCTTTCCACAACGCCATTTTATTGAGAGACGTGTGGAGAAGAGAACTGATGCTCAATACCACGCTCAACACAAAAAGAAGCAAATGAGGTATTCTTGAACTCCGTGCTATTGTCACTGCGGATCGCTCTCAAGGCACCCGGAAGAACCAGATCATGATAAAACTCGAAAGCTTCATCCTTCGAAGCAAGAAAGAACACCTAAGTGTATCTAGAAAATTCATCGACTATGACAAGAATGTACCATTTTCCACCAACAGACCGAACCCTAGCAGTACCAACAGTATCCATATGAAACAACTGTCCCGGTCTGTTAGTCATGACCATAGTCCCTGAAGGGTGTGAGGCGGCAACTTATTTGCCATGCCTACAGGGCGCACATACAACATCTTTGACGGGTTTGAATTTAGGCAAACCTCTCATAAGCTCAAGGTTGCTAACTCGCGTCAGATGATCAAAACAAATGTGCCACAAACGACGGTGCCAAAGCCAGAACTCAGAAGAAGAAAATGAAATAAAGCATTTGAGAGAACCAGCAAGAGATCCAGAAAAGTCAGCTCTAAAAATCCTAGCAACTATAGTAATTCCAAAAACAAGCTCACTAGTTGAATCAAGCACCCGATAAGCATTTTTCTTAAATATAGTCTCATAGCCATCATCAAGAAGTTGAGACACAGAAAGCAAATTAAACCTTAGCTTGTCCACAAGGGCGACATCCTTGAGAATAAAACTGTCGTTCACCCTGATCGATCCTGTTCCTTCAATTCGCCCCCTTGTTTATCATCTCCAAAGGTGATGAAATCATCACCTCTCGACCGCGTGAAAGAGATGAACCATCTTGAGTCTCCGGTCATGTGGCGTGAACATCCGGAGTCGACGAACCACGTGTCGTTCCTCTTTCCGCGGTAATCCTGAAAATCAAGGAATAGAAGAACGATGTGTCTCAATACTGGGGTTAGTTAAACAAGATATAGGAATCCAGTACTGAGACACACGTCTGCAAGTAGTATGCAAAGCAGAAGTGCTATCCTTGATTTTATTTAAGGTTCTATTATGAGCAATGGTTAAAGTAACATGAGAGTTATCCTGTCTAGGAACATGATGATGAGCATGTGATACAAATCCTAAACCAGGTTTCTTCTTTTCTATGTTACCATGTCACATAGAAGCTCTAGGTTGATTAGATGAAGTTCTAGTAAAAATTTTCTTATCATTTTTCAACCTACGCCAACAGAACTCAATCAAATGCCCATCCTTTTTACAATAGGTGCAATGATACTTTATACCACTAGTAGAAGCACCCTTAGACTTAACAGATGGCTGGGCAATACCTGCAGACTTAAAAATAGTTTTTGCAGGTTGTGTTTTAAATTCAATTAACCCTTTTTCCAAAATTTGAGTAACTTTTGGGTTATTATTATTTTGAACATGATTGTATCCTAATCCCTGCTTCTTATAAGGAGTTTTAGACTTGTCCAGAATCATATTTAATTGTTTCTTACCTTTAGAGAATTTTTCTAAGCTATCCTTAAGATAAGCATTTTCATCTTTAAGATTAACACATGATTCATAGGTTTTACCTTTAATGGCTCAAGCATATTTCTCCTTATATAAAGGAGTTTCAAGTTTAAGGGCTGGACATGAAGCACATGTAAAAGACTCAATACTGTCCTTAAGCTTGGCATATTTAGCTCTAGCTACTTCTAAGATATCTTTAACTTCATGTTCACGTTCTAAACAAATAGTGCAAAGGATAGAATCAACAGCACCAGAAACAACTAACTTGCTAGACTCTAAGCATTTATCACATAGAGCATATTTAACCTCAACTAGCTCAGTTCTAGCATTTTCAAGTTGTTGCAATGCAATATTATGAGCAGATTGCAGTTTAGCAAATTCTGAATGCAAAGCATGGCAAGATGAACATTCATCAAATTCAAGACTCTTAGCATTCTCAAGTTCTAAAGTCAAGTTACCTATTTGAGACTCTAAATCCTTGTTCCTAGCCATGACATATTCTAAAGCCTTATCCTGACTCATAAGTTGCTCAAACATAGATTCACATCTATCAGAAAGGACATCATAGGAAGGAGGTACCTCATTATTGTCGTCATCAACGGAGTCGGCCATGAAGCACAAGCCGGTGAAGTCCTTGGCCTTCCCTTTCTTTTTGTCTTGAGCAATCTGCTCCTCCTTGTCCTCCTCGCTTCCGGAGTCCGCATCGCTTAAGGATTGATCCTCAAAAGCGGCAAGCACCCGGTGAGCGGCCTTCGTCAGCTTGGCAACATCAAATCTTGGTTTGTTCCATTGAGGCTTCTTCCAAGCTGGCTTTCCCTCCTTGTGATTGCTCTTACCTTTCAGCTTGGGGCAATTTGCCCAGATATGATTAAGCTCACCACACTCATAGTAGGTCACGGGACCTCCTCTCCTTTTGTTTCTCATATTGTTGTAGGCCCGTGTGACCTTTTTGACTATGAGGGCCAACTCAGCCTCAGGGAGACTCTCAAACTCCTCTTCATGGATTGTAGATAAACCAGCAAGCGAAAATCCAGAAGAAGACTCAAAAGACCCATCAGATGCTCTCTTGAGCGGGTCTGCTACCAAAACCATGTTTTCCTTCTTGGGATGATCAATCCTCTTGATCTCATGAGTCTTGAGCTTGCTATAGAGCAGCTCCAAAGTCAGATCAGAAAGATTTACATTCTCCTCAATGGTTGTAGGCTTTAACTCCCACTCCTTGGTGTTGATTGCAGCCAAGAGATGGGTGGCATTTTCAGATTAAGAATATTCAATACCAACAACTTTCATCTGATTTATCACTTTATTAAAGCGACTGAAAATGTCATCGATGCTCTCTCCAGGACGTATCTCGAATTTGTTGTATTCACGCTTATAGACTATTTGGCGCACCTTCTTGACTTGGGACGAACCCTCATGGTAAGTTTCGAGAGTGTTCCAAATCTCATGCGTAGTCTCAAGATTGCAAATCCGACCATACTCCTGTCTCCCAAGCCCGCCATACAAGAGATTTTTAACCTTATTGTTGTTAGCCAAAAGGGCTTCTGAAGCCGGCGTAGCAACTTCGGGCACCACGAGCGGGACTCGAACAACCTCCCATATAGCGTGTCCTTCGCTCTCAAGGAAGACTCGCATGCGATTCTTCCAATAGGCATAGTCATGCCCATCGAAGATATACGGCTTTGTGGAGTATCTATCCATCGCCAAGTTCAGTGACCGGTTAAGATCAAGATTGAACTAACCGGGCTCTGATACCACTTGTTGGACCGAAAAGGCGACTAGAGGGGGGGTGAATAGGAGAACGCTCACTTTTTCACAAATAATGGATCAATAAAACTTTACTCTAGTAGCTATAGAAGCTATGAAGATTAGTATATCAGTACAGCGGAATACTAATATTGAATCCAATAACAACCCCAAAGCGATAGGACAAAATCAACAAAGATTGAAATGAAATAATCTACTGGCGGTCGGACCGCTGCCTAACGGGCGGTCGGACCGATTCCCGACCGGTCTGACCGGTGGCTATGGGTGATCTGACCGCCGGTGTAAAGAACAGAAGAACAACCCCGATGACGAAGATGAAAATAGATGAAACTTTTGATCTACTAATCCAAACTTGATGAAACGTGGAACAAACCTTCTTTATGATAACAGGGACCTATTCCAATCGAAGATTATGATAATTCTTGGAGGAATCAAGATCTTTTTCCGTTTGATCAAAGAAGGGTTCAAAACCGGGTCAAAACCAAAACTTGGTCAAAGCTCTTGCTCGTGGGTGATTGAAGATTAAGATGATCCTAGATAGATTCCCACACGTCACAGCAAGCTAGATCACGTGAAGAAACCAAGCAAAAACTCACGGCTTTGATCATCAAATAGAGAGAAAGAACGCAATGAGATAAAATATTGATCAAACTTTCATTTGATTGATTGATATGATCAGGGCTTACAGCCACTCCATCAATGGAGGACAATGCACAATCCAAGAGCACGAAAATCACATCAAACATTGAGAACCCTAGCCTCCACAAAAGCTCTCCCTAAGAAAATTAGGGTTTACAAGAATTGAAAAGAGGCGAAGAAGAGGTGCTGCCACCTCCCTCTCCTATTTATAGCGAAGGCTTAGACCTTCTATAAGTTTGATCCTATTGGGCTCCGTTTAAGGCCCAAAACAAACGGGACACTTACGCACATATTTTAATGCGCCGTCTTTAACATCCCTTGACCTAACTAGCTACACCTTGCGCCATCTTGCGCCTTGAATTAGCTAATAGGTCACCCTTGTCCATCTTGCACCACGCTTGAGTACATTGACCTCAACCAGCATCGTCGATCGTTCTGGACCTCAGCTCTCCAAGCCTAGTCCCGATCATCCTTGCCGTTGACCGTCGTTGACCACCAAGCAACCTGCACAACAATAGACAAGTAAACCGAATTTGGGAACAAGTTCTTTACAACTTGACCCATGTTAGTCAAAACATGCATCATGCAACATATATGCCCTGAAACTGATGACTTTAACCTAACACACGAATATCGCCGCCACACCGGGCGACGAACAAAGTGAAAACCGGTCGATCGCCTGTGGTCGGTCTCGATCCGCCCTAGCCGGTCTGACCGCCACCTATGGGCCGGTCAGACCGCCAGCTGGGACTTAGCCGTTTTTCCTCTCTGAAAAACCGAAACCTACTGGAATTTTCAAACCGAAAGAACTTTTGATTGGAGACTCCAAAAATTATGAGACCAACTGCAATAGAATCCCCTCTCTTGCCTACACACTCTATTTTTGGTCCAGCTCAAAATAACAATTTTTAAGTTCACCGGTCCGACCGCCGCCTTTGGTCGGTCTGACCGATTTGAGACCGGTCGATCCACGCTCGACCGGTCGACCGGCTTGCTCGACAGCTTCAAACTTGTCGAAAACACATAAAACGAAAAACCGTAAACGCCATTGCCAATTGTCAAATCATCCTAAGATTTGGAACATATCCCCACGATATCCACAATCTCCCCCTTGATGAACACATTGGCAATAATCCAAAAAATGTAATTTGGAGGTTTGAAAAGTAAAATAGTTTCGTTTTCGCACAAAATCACAACTTGGTCCATAAACCAGAAAAAGCAATGAAAATGACCAAGCTGGCATCAGAACAGCATAGGCAAGTGAGATAAGGCAAAAGAAAGTATAAAAACTTTGATTTCCAGATAAGAGTCAAAACTCTCACTTAAGGTCCATATGAAAGAACAATTGTTCAATTGACTTATGATCATTGTGAGGATAAATAAATGCAATTCAAGTTCAGAAGAATCAATAAGACAATAAGAATGCAATTCAAACACTCCCCCTCACTATGATCCTCAGATTTCATAAACTTTCAAATTTTCAATTTCTCCCCCTTTTATCATTTTTATATATCTTCTCCCAACATTGAAATATCCATCTTCTCCAAAAATCTTTTCTCCCCCTGTGTACAACATTAACACATTTTAACACATCTTCTCCCCCTTTGACAATGGAGTCATCAAGGAATCACGCCTTCCTCTCATCCAGAGATAACAAATGCAGAATTCATGATCTTTATCAATCTAGAAAGCTAGAGAAATTTACTACGAAAGTTGTGTTGGGAGACCCCCCTGAATCAGCTATTATCTAAACCTTATCTATTAAACACGACAACTGATGTAATCTCGTCAGGTTTTCTGGACAACAGTAAGAAAACTAACGTAGTAACGTATCTCCCAATCTACAACTCCGAACTGGATAATATTGGTCTCTATGGAAAGCTGAGAATAAACCCCACAAATCTTTAGGAGATCCTAACCTCGAATTCAGACTTTAACTATGCGAAAACGGACGAGCAAGCAGAGTACAGCTTACTGATTCTAATCACAGTAGTTCAGAAACTCTCTAATCGATAGCAATCAAGGATCAAGCCTACTCCAAACAACGGGGAGACGAGGCAATGAGGGATGACAAGGCAGCTGGGGAGCCGGCCACCAGCAAGGAGAAGGGCAGCGCAAGGGGGGAGGGGTGGAGGTGGGTGGCGGCATGGAGGGGAGGGGGAAAAAGGGGGCTGCTAGGGTTTTGGGGGGAGGGAGGTGTAATATCCCGAAATCGAATCAGGGGAATTGAAAAGAAGCCGGGGATGAAAAGGCAATTAAAGAAATGGAATTTCCTATTGAGAGAGGGGGTTTTCAGGAATATCTCGACAACCTGGGCCACGGGCCACGGCCTAGGAGGCCCAAGAGGGGAGGCCGGCCTAGGGGGGTGGCCAAGGGGGGCGGGGAGGCGCCCCAAACCATAGCCGCCTCCCCCCACTCCCTCCACTCCCCCCATAGCCGCCACCCTCCTCCTCCTCCAACAGGCGCCCCTGGCTGCTCCTTGGTGCCGTCTCCCTCCTGTGGTGCTAGCTCCGGTGATCCCCGGCGTTGCTCCCCAAGATCTCCTCCGAAGCCGCCTCCTCCCGCCGTCATCACCGGCCGATCGTCGTCTTCGTGTTGGCCGGCCATCGAAGAGAGGAAGAAGGAGAAGGGGGGAGTACTTCGGAAGGTTGATCAACGTCATCCTACGGTTCTACAAGGGTAATGAGGAGTTTAATTCATTGCTTGCTGCTGTTTGGAGGAAGAGTTGATGGTTAGGATTAAACCGACATGCTGTCTGCTAGATTCCAGATCAGGTCCAGTAGGTTGTGCGCCCAGTTTTGGTGTCTTATAAGCAGAATCTGATATTTTCGTCCTGTAGTGTTTTGTAGACCTAGTTTTTATCTTTCCATAGCCGCCGACATCACGACATTCTACCTTACGGTTTAGTAGTTATGAATTATTCTTTGTGCGTTGTTCGGACTGTCCGACGAGAAGGAACTGTCTGTTTGTTCCTTAATTTTGACCTTCTTAATGTAAGATTCAGAACCTCCACCCAACTAGGTTATTGTATCATTTTTAATCCTATTTCCATATTGATAAAGAACACCTCCATTGGATCTGTAGAGTGAAATTTATGCCATGTTGTTTTCTGCTGATCGATTGTCTGGACAGATGTCTGTCATACGTTTTCAACTACTGGTTAGTCGATTGTTTTGGTAGATTTAGTGAATCTTGTCAACTAGAGTTTCGTATCCTAGTTCGTTAAGATTCATTGAGCACTGGTTTCACATCATTCCGTGTTACAGATCTTTAATTATAATTTTTCTCGTACTACTGCCCAGTAGAGCTGTAAACTGGCTGAATAGTTTGATTGTCGGTTTGAACCGGTTGATTGTGTTGGATAGTTAGAGGGTTAGGGTAGGACACTTGTAGTTATATCATACCTTGTTATCCTTATTCCGAATATATGTCTTTACTTCCGCATTTCCATTGATGTTTTTCACTTATTACTCTGATGATGAACTGCTTCGCACTTCTATTCCTGTTAAGTTAAATGTTTGGTTTTGTTTGTTTTGATGTTCTTAGATGGCAAGAGGTAGAGGCCGTGGTCGTCCACCGACCCGTTGTCGTGGTCGAGGACGCGGTCCAGCTATTTCTTCGTCTTCGTCTGAAGGGTTGGCTGGTGCTGCCACTGAGGAGATTGCCTCAGCTGTGTCTCCTGTCGCTGAGCCTCCGGCCGCATCAGCAGACCTCATTTAGAATCTCCTGAGGGAGAACCAACAACTCCGCCAGCAATTGCAGGCGGCATTCCCTACGGCAGAACCCGTTGCTACGGCGGTTCCACCCGAGACTAGGATGAGTCTCCATGAGTGGATGTCGCTTCGCCTGGACACCTTCGATGGAGCGGGTACTCCAGTTCAGGCTGCTGATTGGCTGAGGTACATGGAGAGACTGTTTGGGTCTCTAGAGATGACTTCTGCGCAGAAGGCGCGGTTCGTAGCCTTTCAGTTGAAAGGCCAGGCTGACAAATGGTGGGAAGGATTGTTGTCTGCTAGGACCCCCGTTCAGGGGCCAGCCACTTGGGAGTTATTTGTGGAGCACTTCAGAGCAAAAGTTATTGTTGGACCGTAAAGGCGACTAGAAGGGGGGGTGAATAGGAGCACGCTCACTTTTTCACAAATTATGAACTCAATACAATTTCACTCCAGTAGCTATTAGAAAGCTATGAAGATCAATATACCAAGACAAATGGAAGACTAGTATTGAATCCAATAAAAAACCCCTAAGCAATGCGACAATAATCAGCAAGAATCAAAGCAACACAAGTACTGGCGGTCTGACCTCTGTAGTGAACCGGTCGGACCGATTGCAAGCGGTCGGACCGCTGTTATATCTTGGCGGTCGGACCGCTCAAATCGGTCGGACCGTGGTGACGGGCGGTCGGACCGGCGATACAAAACCGATCCAAACAAGAAATCAGCCGATGACGAAGTTGCAATTAGGTCTAACTTTTGATTCTCAACTCCAAACTTCACGAAACTTTGCACACACCTTCTCTATGCTATTGAGGACCTATTCCAATCGAATATTATGATAATTCTTGGAACGATCTTGAGCAATTACCAATTGATTAACGAAGGTCTAAAACCGCAAGAACGAAAACTTGATCCTAAAGCTTGTTCGAGAGGATTGATGATCAAGATGATGCTAGATAGATTCACACATATCACAGCAAGCTAATTCACGTGAAAGAATCAATCACAAACTCACGGATCAAAGAAAGCCCTAAAAACACGAAATTGAAAGCAAGAACGAAAAGAGACTTATCTCAAGCAAACCTTGCATAGATTGATTTCGTGATTGTTGCTTGGATTACATCCACACCATCATGGATCGATGGACAATCAAAGATCACGAAATTCACCACAAACCATCAAGAGCCCTTGCCTCCACCTCAACTCCCTAAAGACAATTAGGGTTTTAAACATAAAAGGCGAGAGAGAGAGAGTGCACCACCATCTCCTCCTATTTATAGTGGGGCTTAAAACTCTTAGGGTTTGACTTAATTGGGCTCCGTTAAGGCCCACTAACAAACGGGTCACATATGCACGCTTCAAGGCCTTTTTAACCTTTTGACCTAAACCGCTTCACCATGCGCCATGGATTTGCCAATAGGTCACCATTGTCCATTTTGTGTCACGCTTGAGTCGTTGACCCACCCAAGATCGCCGATCGCTCGACCTCAACTCTTCAAGTCTAGTCCCGATTCTCCTCGCCGTTGACCGTCGCTGACCACCAAGCCACCCGCACAACCACGCACAAGAAAACACGATTCGGGAACAAGTTCTTCACAACTTGACCCATGTTAGTCAAAACATGCATCATGCAAATCATATGCCATGAAACCAATGACTTTGACCTAACAAAACAACATCGCCACGAAGATGGCCGACGTTCAAGTAGAAACCGGTCCGACCGCTCCAGTGAGCGGGCCGATCGCTTCCATGGCGGTCGGACCGCTCCTCGTGAGCCGGGCCGACCGCCTAGGACTTAGCCAAATTCAAGCTCCCAAAACCAAACCTTCGAAACTTAAATCCAATATAACTTCTTCGAGACTCCAAAATTATGAGACCAAGTGCATTGGGATCCCCTTACTTGTCTACAACACCTATTTTTGGCCCACTCGATTTGAACACTTTGGTCATCGCCGTCCGATCGCCCAGATGGCGGTCCGACCGATATGGGACCGGTCGGACCGCCGTCTGTAAGGACCGGTCGGACCGCCTCGAGCAAGAAGCTCAGAACTTTGTCGAAAACGCGTGAAACGATAAACCGTAAACGACATTGCCAATTGTCACATCATCCTAAGATCTGGAGCATATCCCCATGAAATCCACAATCTCCCCCTTGATGAACACATTGGCAATTATCCAGAAAATGTAAGTAAGAGGTTTGAAAACGAGTTTACTTGCAGTTTTCGCACAAAGGCACAACTTGGTCCATAAGCAAGAAAAAGCAATAAAAATGACCAAGTTGGCATCAGAATAGTATAGGCATGTGAGACAAGGCAAAAGTAAGCATCAAAACTTTGATTTCCAGAAACGGGTCAAAATTCTCACATGAGGTCCATATGAATAAACAATTGTTCAATTGACCTATGATCATTGTGAGTATAAAAGAATGCAACTCAAGAACTCCCCCTCACTATGATCATCAAATTTCAAATTTTCGCCCCTTTGTATAAACTTCTCCCCCAATCTTCTCATTAACACATCTTCTCCAAATAAGAGTAGCAAAGAAATATTACACATCATCTCCCAAAGAAATATCTTTTCATTTAACACATCTTCTCCCCCTTTGACAATGGATTCATCAAGGAATCACGCCTTCCTCTCATCCAGGGATAACAAGTAAAGAATAAAGAAAGAAGCAGAAACAAAAGAAGCATAAAGAGGAATATGCATGAAGTGCAATGGAGTGGCTTCAATTTTTGTATTTTTCAATTTATTGATTACAAGAAGCTTTGGAGATTACCCAAAAGAACAAGCTAGTATCTCTAATATTGCACAAACAAAGATATCAAGCCCGACAAATAGCTTAGCAAGATCATGGTAAGACATATATATCAAAGCTAAGCACAAAGGCTCAAAAGTGAAGCAAGAGATTTGATCAATTTAAGCAACGCTTCAAATTCAAAGAAGTTCATCAACAGGATCCTAAAGTGAAATTGGCCATGTCAAATGTCAAAGTGAGATCAAAAATCTAACAAAGACCACAAGAAGAGTCAATCAAGTCCCGTATTGAATCATTTTGCTCAAAATTTTGTAAACGCCCATTTGTCAACATTTTTCTCATTTGCATTGAATATTGAAGTTGACTAATGATCTAACTTAGTGACAAGATCCCGGACTAGGAGCCATCCACAAACTCATCCTAAGCTTCACCAAAAGTTGTTTAAAAGTATATCTTAGTAAAGAAGATCCCGGACTAGGAGCCATCCACAAACTCTTTCTAAGCTTCTACCGGCGACAAATCTTGAGGTTCATGTCATTTCGACAAGCGGTCCCCATGAGATCGTTCGGATCATCAAACTATCTCCAAGTTCATGTCATTTGACAAGCGCCTCGTAAGAATAGTTTGGCACAATTTAAGCATAAGACAATCTTGATTTTCATTTTTCACATGAGTACTTTTAGAATCTCAAGAACACAAAAGCTCAAGTAATGGTCAATTCTAGATCAAAGAGCTAACAAAGCAATTACGACAGGCCAATGTCACAAGAGGAGCACTAATTACGCAACTCGCTAAAACATCCACAAATTGCAATTTTTTAGTTTGAGTTGTTTAAAAGGTTCTAGCTCATATAGCAAAGACTTAGCTACACATGTAAAAGCATGATAATTCTAGCAAGTCAAAGAACTAGACATGACATTGAGCAAGAATTGAAATACAAAAGCTCTAAAGGGTAATAGGCAAAGCTTCATCAACTTTAAAGGATAAGCTGAAAATCTTATATTACAATGCATCTTTTTGGATTTTTCATACCATTTGTTGTAACCACTTGATGGAGTTTCTATATGAATGCAATATGACATAATGAGATGCAATTAAAAAGCCTAAAGAACTAAAAAAAAATTCGAAAAGATCACTAAGTTCAGAAAAAGAACAATAAAAGATCAAAAGAACAAGGAAAGATAAGAAAAAAATCAAACTCCCCCTCAAACCAACCCATAAGGATAAATTACCCTAACTCGCTTCTTAAGGAGGAAAATCGGTTTGATCTAAAGGCTTGGTAAGAATATCGCCAATTGAGCTTCTGACTCTCGAAGTGCATCACAATATCACCTTTTTCAACATGATCTTTAAGGAAGTGAAAGCGAATGTCTATGTGCTTAGTCCTAGAATGTTGCAATCGGGTTTTTAGCAATATTAATAGCGTAAGTGTTATCACGTAAAAGAGGAACACTAGCAAAGTTTAACCCATAATCTTTCAAAGTAGACGCTCATCCACAAAATCAGCTACAAAGAACTAGCGCAGACTACATACTCCGCCTCAAAGAAGTGGATTGTGCAATGTAAGACCGCTTCCTAGAAGACCAAGATACAAGAGAAGTGCCTAGGAAGTGACAGTGCACGAGGTACTCTTCCTATCTAACCGACACCGCAAAATCGAATCAAAAACCTCTAATGGACAAAGTCAAGAGCAGAATACCAAATGCCATATAAGAGGGTAGAGTGTAAATATCGAATATGCGCTAATGACTTGGCGATGGGAAGTTCTCGAGACGCTCAAATCTTGCACAAAGGCATACCGTGAAGTGAATGTCCGGTCTCGAGGCCGTCGAATATGTAAGGAGCCGATCATGTCATGCAGACTCGCGTTGATCCACGACTTCTCCTTCCTCATCCGATCCAAAACGAAAGGTTGCCATGGGAGTGGAAATTGGCTTGCAATCACCCATGTTGAAGCGTTTGAGTAGATCTTTAGTGTACTTCGTCGATGGATGAAAGTTCCTTCCTTGCATTGCTTGATTTGAAGTCCCAAAAGCAATTAAGCTCTCCCATCATACTCATCTCAAATTCCACGGACATAGTGTCGTAAAAGTCGAAACAAGAGCATTAGAGGAACCACCAAAGATAATATCATCCACATAAATTTGAGCAAGCAGAAGTCATTGTCACGCCTAAGAATAAATAGAGTTTTATCCACTTTACCCATCTCAAAATTATTTTTAAGCAAGAAGGTCTTAAGTCTATCATACTGTGCTCTAGGGGCTTGTTTAAGACCATATAATGCTTTAGATAGCTTGAAAACACGATTTGGATATTTAGGATCCTCAAAACCGGGGGTTGCTTAACATACACTTCCTCATCTATGAAACCATTTAAAAGGCACTTTTAACATCCATCCGATATAATTTAAAACCTTTTGATGCAGCAAATGCAAGCGAGAATGCGAATGGCTTCTAGTCTAGCAACAGAGCAAATGTCTCATCAAAATCTAACCCCTCAACTTGGTCAAACCCCGAGCTACTAATCGGCCTTATTTCTAACCACGTAACCATCCTCACCTTGTTTATTCTTAAACACCCAACGGGTTCCTATAACATTATGACCACTAGGAGGTTCTACTAGGTTCCAAACTTTGTTTCTTTCAAAATTCTCTAACTCCTCATGCATGGCATTTACCCACTAGAATCGATAAAGCATGTGATATATCGCGGGTTCAAAAGAAGCAACAAAAGCCGAATGAGAGTAGAGATTTGGATCATTATACCGAGCGAGTGACTCGCTCATGTAGATTACCTATTATCTGCTCCGGAGGATGCTTTGTCTCTGAATGCGGTGGAGCGCCGGGTGAGATGTCGTTTCTTCGACCTCCGCAGTATCTGCTTGATGATGATGATGCAAAGGAGCCTCAATCAAGGTGAAGTAGACGTAGCGTGTTCTTGTATCAATATGGGCGCCTCGAGATGCAGATGAGGGAATGACATTAGCTTCGTCCTCATCTTCCTCCACAAAAATGCTCTCTGTCACCAGAAATCATCTCAGAGCAATTGATCTAGCTCTGGGCTAGTCTCATCAAAAGTGACATTACAAGTCTCCCAATAATGTTAGTCTCAGATTAAAACTCGAAAACCCTCGAATGAGCAGGGATAACCTGAAATACCCCATCAAAAGTTCTTGATTCAAATTTATCTAAGTTGCTGTCTTAAGAATAAAACATTTTGATCCAAAACTCAAAATGCGAAATGAGGGTTTTCTACCAAAACGAAGCTCATAAGGAGTCTTGCCTAAAGAAGGTCTCAAAAAGACACGATTTGCAATATGGCAAGCAAGAGCAATAGCTTCGCCCAAAATCTCCTCGTGTGCTATACTCATCTAGCATCGCCCTAGCCATTTCGACTAAGGTTCTATTCTTCCTTTCCACCACGCCATTTTGTTGAGGGACGTGTGGAGAAGAGAATCGATGCTCAATACCACGCCAAAGACAAAAAAGAAGCAAAAGAAGCATTTTTGAACTCCGTACCATTATCATCGCGAATCGCTCTCAAAGCACCAGAAGCTCGAAGCCAAACGAAGAACAAGGTCATGAAAATAACCAAAAGCTTCATCTTTTGAAGTAAGAAAGAACACCCAAGTATATCTAGAAAGATCATCAACTATAACAAGAATATACCATTTTCCACCGATCGATCGACTCTAGCAGACCAACAAGATCCATATGAAGCAACCGTCCCGGTCCGTCACCATAACCATAGTCACGTATGGGTGTGAGGCGGCAACTTGTTTGCCATGCCTACAAGGCGCACATACAAACATCTTTGATGACTTTGAGCTTAGGCAAACCTCTCATGAGATCAAGGTTGCTAACTCGTGTCGATGATCAAAACCAATGTGCCCCAAACGTCGATGCCAAAGCCGTAAATCGAAGAAGGTGTAAGCAAACATTTAAGAGATCCAAAGAAGAGATTCGAAAAATCACCCAAAAATTCTACCAACTCTAGAGATTCCAAACACAAGCTCACCAGTAGAATCAAGCACACGACAAGCATTTTTCTTAAAAACAGTCTCATAACCATCATCAAGGAGCTGAGAAATAGAAAGAAGATTATACCTAAGCTTGTCCACAAGAGCGACATCCTTTAGAATGAATTTGTTGTTTACCCTAATTGATCCTGCTCCTTCAATTCGCCTTGTGTATCATCTCCAAAAGTGATGAAGTCATCACCGCTGCTCGCGTGAAAGAGGTAAACCATTTTGAGTTCCCGGTCATGTGGCGTGAACATCCGGAATCAACGAACCACGTGTTCTTCCCCTTTCCGCGATAATCCTGAAAATCAAGGAACAAAGAACGATGTGTCTCAATCTCGGGATTAGATAAACATGATTTAGGAATCCAAGATCGAGACACACGTCCGCAAGGAGTATACAAACCGAAGTAGTATCCTTGATTTCATCTAACATTCGGTTATGAGCAATGTTTAAATTAAAATGAGACTTGAATCGTCCATGAGCGGTCTCGACCGGCATTGGGTCAAGGTCGATCGGCGACCAAAACGGTCGGACCGGTGACCACCAATGGCGGACCGCCATCGATAAACATTAGAATTAGGATATTTAGAAACATAATGATTTGCATGAGAGACAAATCCTAATCCGTGTTTATTCTTTCAATGTTACCATGTCTCATAGAAGCTCTAGGTTGCATGAATGAGATTCTATCAAAACTTTTCCTATCATTTTTCAACCTCGCCAATGTAATTCAATCAAATGTCCACCTTTTTGCAATAAGTGCAATGGTACTTGGTACCACTAGAAGAAGCACCATTTGAATTAATACAAGGTTGGGCAAAACTCGCAGATTTAAAAGATGTTTTTGCGAGTTGGGTTTTGAATTCAATTAAACTTTTTCCAAGACTTGAATGACTTTTGGGTTTGAATTGTCTTGAAAAGAATTGAATCCTAAACCTTGCTTCTTATAAGGAGTTTTAGACTTGTCAAGAATCATGTTTAATTGTTTCTTACCTTTAGAAAATTTCTCTAATGTATCATGAAGGTAAGCATTTTCTTTTCTCAAGTTAACACAAGCATCACAAGTTTTATTCATAGATTTCTCCTTATACAAAGCAATTTCAAGCTTAAAAGCGGAACATGAAGCACAAGTAGTATTTTCAATATTGTCCTTAAGCTTAGCATATTTGACTCTAGCAGCTTCTAAGATATCTTTGATTTCACGTTCCTTTTCTAAACATGAAGTGCAAGGGC
Source organism: Hsuehochloa calcarea (assembly GCA_036346395.1). Classification (NCBI taxonomy): domain Eukaryota; kingdom Viridiplantae; phylum Streptophyta; class Magnoliopsida; order Poales; family Poaceae; genus Hsuehochloa; species Hsuehochloa calcarea. The sequence continues at coordinate 37,162,419 of CM070601.1, forward strand.
TAGATTCAAACACATCAAAAGCAATCAATTTACTAGATTCTAAACATTTTTCACAAGGAGCACTTTTAATTTCATTTAGTTCAGATCTAGCATTCTCAAGTTGTTGTACGAAATATTATGAGCAGTTTGTAACTTAGTAATTTCTGAGTGCATAGCATGACAAGATAAACATTCATCAGGTTCAAGAGTCTTAGCATTTTTAAGCTCTACTTTTAGTTTGTTAATCTTTGACTCTAATTTCTTATTTTTTGTCATAACAAATTCTAGCGCTTCATCTTGACTAAGCAATTGCTCAACTATAGAATCATATTTAGCAGAAAGCTCATCATAAGTAAAAGATACCTCTTCATCATCAATGTCGCTTGTCACCATGAAGCATATGCCGCTGAAGTCTTTGGCCTTCCCTTTCTTTTTGCCTTGAGGATCTCCTCCTCCTTGTCCTCCTCACTCCCAAGATCCACATCGCTCAAGGATTGATCCTCAAAGCGGCAAGGACCCGGTGAGCAGCCTTTCACAAGCTTATTTGCCTCATACCTTGATTTGTTGAAAGGAGGCTTCTTCCAAGTCGGCTTTCCTTCCTTATGATTGCTCTTACCTTTCACTTGGGACAATTTGCCCTGATATGATTGAGCTCACCACATTCATAGCATGTTACCGACCACCTCTCTTTTGTTTCTCACATTATTGTAGGCCTGTGAATTTCTTAGCTAGAAGAGCTAACTCTGCTTCAGAATATTTTCAAGCTCCTCTTCATGAATAGCAGATAAACAAGCAAATGAAAATCCGTAAGAAGATTCACAAGAGTCATCAAAACCTTTTGAGAGGATCTGCTACCAAAGCTAAATTATCTTTCTTAGGATGATCAACTCTTTTAATTTCATGAGTCTTGAGTTTACTATAAAGCAATTCTAAAGTAAGACTTGAAAGATCAACATTTTCTTCTATAGCAAGAGCTTTCATCTCCCACTCCTTGGTGTTGATTGCACCAAGAGATGGGTGGCATTTTCAGATTGAGAATATTCAATATCAACAACTTTCATTTGATTAATTACTTTATTAAAGCGATCGAAATGTCATAGATGCTCTCTCAGACGCATCTCGAATTTATTGTACTCACGCTTGTAAACAGCTTGACGACCTTTTGATTTGGGACGAACCTCATGATATGTTTCGAGAGTGTTCCAAATTTCATGCGCAGCTTGAAAGATTGCAAATTCTATCATATTCTTGTCTACCAAGTGCACCATATAAAAGATTCTTAGCCTTATTGTTGTTAGCCAAAAGAATTGCGTAAGCGTGTGTAGCAATTTCAGAATAACCAATGGGCTCTAACAACATCCCAAATAGCTTGTCCTCGCTCTCAAGAAAGACGCGCATACGATTCTTCCAATAGGCATAGTCGTGCCCATCGAAGATATGCGGTTTAGTAGAAAACTTATCCATCGCCAAAGTTCAAAGGACCTGGTTAAGATCAAGATTGAACTAACCGGCTCGATACCACTTGTTGGACCGTAAAGGCGACTAGAGGGGGTGAATAGGAGCACGCCACTTTTTCACAAATTATGAACTCAATACAATTTCACTCCGGAGCTATTAGAAAGCTATGAAGATCAATATACCAAGACAAATGGAAGACTAGTATTGAATTCAATAAAAACCCTAAGCAATGCGACAATAATCAAGAAGAATCAAAGCAACACAAGTATCGGGCGGTCGACCTCAGAGTGAACCGGTCGGACCGATTGTCGGCGGTCGGACCGCTGTTATCTCGGCGGTCGGACCGCTCCAAATCGGTCGGACCGGTGGTGACGGGCGGTCGGACCGGCGATCTAACCGATCCAAACAAGAAAATCACCGATGACGGTTGCAATTAGGTCTAACTTTTGATTCTCAACTCCAAACTTCACGAAACTTTGCACACACCTTCTCTATGCTATTGAGGACCTATTCCAATCGAATATTATGATAATTCTTGGAACGATCTTGAGCAATTACCAATTGATTAATGTAAGGTCTAAAACCGCAAGAACGAAAACTTGATCCTAAAGCTTGTTCGAGAGGATTGATGATCAAGATGATGCTAGATAGATTCACACATATCACAGCAAGCTAATTCACGGAAAGAATCAATCACAAACTCACGGATCAAAGAAAGCCCTAAAAACACGAAATTGAAAGCAAGAACGAAAAGAGACTTATCTCAAGCAAACCTTGCATAGATTGATTTCGTGATTGTTGCTGGATTACATCCACACCATCATGGATCAGTGGACAATCAAAGATCACGAAATTCACCACAAACCATCAAGAGCCCTTGCCTCCACCTCAACTCCCTAAAGACAATTAGGTTTTTAAACATAAAAGGCGAGAGAGAGAGGTGCAGCCACCATCTCCTCCTATTTATAGTGGGGCTTAAAACTCTTAGGGTTTGACTTAATTGGGCTCCGTTAAGGCCCACTAACAAACGGGTCACATATGCACGCTTCGCGAAGCGCCGTCTTTAACCTTTTGACCTAAACCGCTTCACCATGCGTCATGTGAGGACCCCGGAATATTGGAGTTTTATACCAAATTAATAATCATACCAAAAGCAAAATTTTTAATCAAGAACAATCAAGTCTCAATTAAAAATAATACTAGAAGTATAATCATTAACAAGGTACAATTCCAATATTCAGTTCCTGATATGCCTCTCATGTTAGCTCCTGTGATGAGTCGCTAACATAGACATATCCTTACAACATTATATCACAAGCATACACGATTGGAATACATTAATAAAAATTTACAGCGGAAACATTAAGTAAATCATAAATGAAAAAGGAAGTAATAAAATAAACTTCCCAGTGGAGCGCCACAACCCAAGGGCAACTTGACTGGGATTAAAGCCGGTACCAACGAATCAGGCAACTTGAAATATTACCTAGGACGCTCTTTACCCGCAACAAGTGGAAAATTCCACTGAGTACGGAAGGTACTCAGCAAGACTTACACAAACTATTTAAAATAAAGTGTCTGAGAGGTCCTATACAAAGGATTAGAATTTTTAGATGCATAAGGTTAACAACAGGAAGGTTATAATGGTTAAATTTTGCAGAAAGCAATACATCTTAACCTACACTTGCTAGGTTTTAGTAAAGCAATTTAATAAATCAATTTGGATTAAAACAGTAGTTAAATAAAGGTATGATCATAATTAGTATCAAAATCAAGTGGCTACAACCACTAACAATAAATTGCATGACTCTATCATGTCGAACAAATCAAGTGGCTACAACCACTAACAATAAATTGCATGACTCACTATCATGCCGAATTAATAATTCCCAAAACCCAAAATTAGAGCAAATTCTATACAGTGACATCAATCCAAGCGTTGTCCGTGAATCGTGACACGGCTATTCGAATAGTTTTAATCCTCGCAGGGTGTACATCTTTACCCACACGACTTAGTTAGCCCGTAAGCCTCCTAATAATAGCACACCGCTTTGGTATGCCGTACTGTAAACTAAGATTCGGTATTTTCAACAAGTTAACACTATTGAGTTGGATGACCCATGTGAAACCGATCCCGCTTAAACAACGATCGATAGCATATATTCAACCGAGGTTCACATGTTGTACAGGAATGCCGACCTACCAATTAAATGCAAACTCGTGTTAGCCACACATATTACACCGCTAGCGGGCCTCAAGGTACGTATACGCGATGTAACACATCTACGCCTTACCCTTCTAAGAACATCCGATATCGATATAAGCTTCACATGGCATACGACACGGCCCAAGACTTAAGCATCTATGCCATATGAAATCAATACACATGTCCTTACTCTCCGTATCCAACTCAATAATATTAACCCTTTACTTAACCAAACAATACCCATACACTGCGGTGGAAGTACGTTGAGGCTTGAATTGGGCCGTCGAGTTCACCCTTAATCAACCTGCATAAGACATCCACAGCTTCCATTCTCGCACTAGGCACCATCACTAGCATCCACTTGTCCAGATTTGAAATAAGTTTAACAAAAGATTTAGATTCATTTCAGATTTAAAGGAATCAACAAAGCTTCAACAAAAATAAAAATGTATTTGTTGTTCCCTGTGTTTGACAAGATAAGCTCGCCAAACACTACCGTTCTATGGACTGCATGGCTAAGCAAAATTGAAAATAAGTATTATATCACCACAAACTACCTTAGGTTGAGTGTATGATCATAATTAAGGTAAACCACAATTGTCGTTATAACTACCTATTGACATATCACAATTAATTTTAAGAAAATTAGCATGCAACAAATCACCGTGTTTTGTAAATCTACAGCTCAAAAATTGGGATCAACATGGTGCGAGAGGATGCTTGCCTTGGTAGAAGTCCACTTGTTCACTATTGTAGGCATTATCGCCACGTCGCGCAATTCTAATCTAAAAAGAAAATACAATAACGAATAAACACCGATAAAATTGAGAAATCCAAATGCTCAAAATGCATGACAATTACATATTAATGAGGTTATGATTCTAGATGCATTTAGGTATATATTGTAGTTTAATAAAATTCAAATTCTTATGGACTTGTTAAAGTTAATTCAATTTCGTGGAATTATAATGACCGACATGTGATGTTGTTTTCCTTAACAGACACCTAGTACTCACAAACACTCTCTCCGGTATTCTAGGTATACAACCACAATGATCCTACAATCAAAATCAACCATCTAATATGCTCTCTTCTTTCTACAGACTTTGGTGGTGATTGTGTGCACATCTATTATCTACAAATGTAGGCTTGATTCAAATAATCTATTTCAAATAACCTATAACACAACAGTCGTTGCATTTAATCGTGAAAACTAATGGCGGTCAATACATCCCTAAAGGCTCAGATTAATTTATATACACTACGCTTGATTTTATTTGCTACGAGTCGATTTATCGATATTTAATTGCATGCTAAAACTTTGATCGATTGCAATACTTATATGATACCAATAGTCCTTACTAATTAAGGTCAATTTAAATAGCTAAAACTATAGCCATTACTATACATTGAAAATTATTTGCACTATTTCTTTAATTCCAAATTTTATTCATCACTTAATCCCTAATGCCTATTTTTAACCCTAATCACAAACTCTCTCTCTCTCTTTTCTCTCTCTAATGCCGCCGACACTTCTATCTTCCTTCCTTATCTCCTCTCGGCCTCTCCCGCTCTCTCTACCGAAACCTCCTTCTCCCTTATCTCTCTCGTGACTCTCTTCCCTTCACTCTTCTATCTCTCGGCGCTCCCTCTCTTGGCCGCTCCGCCTCTCTCTCTCGCTTCCTCACGGCCTAGCCCTTTGGCTCCCGAGCGCCCTCGGGTTCCCTACGCCACCGCCGCCTGGGCTCCCTCACTCCCGGCTCGGCCGCTCTCCCCTTGGCGCCCTGCGCTTCTCCTCCTCCTCGGCGGCCGAGGCCATGCGCCGCTCGAATCTCTGCGCTGCTTCTCCCCTCGGTGGCTTGATGCTTGGCGCCGGCCGAAGTTCGCTCGCAGCTCTCGACTCGCCTGCTCCAGCTCCTTGGCTTGGCCGGCTCGCCTCCCGGCCACGGCCGCCTTTGACTCCCGAATCGGCCTCTTTCTCGGCTTGGCTCACTCATCGACTCCGCCTCTGCTCTATTTGATTTCATTATGTTGATTTAGCAAAATCGAGTTGATTTCAGATAATGTTTGTTGATTTATTTATGAATGCATGTTCATGGAGGTCCAACCGAGGTGGTGAAAGATACCGATGGTGGAGGTGGGTGTTGGGTTGGTTGCCACCGAGGTAATACCTGGCCGATCTCCTCTCTACCCTCTCCCTATTGCTCGTGATGAAGAAGAACCGAAAGCTATACCGATTGTTCTATCGAGACCGGGTTGATTCCACCGAGATCCGTGAAATGATGATATGCAAGTGATGTGCATGCCGAAGTTTTTGTGGTATAAACCGATATGGATTGGGGTTACCTCATCACTGGACTTGGGTTTGGGAAGAAGAGGGTAGCAAGATCTTTGCCGTGGCCGGTGCTCCCCTCTGGTGCCCTTCTCGCTGTGCTCCTCTCGTGCCCTTCTGCCGTGCTCCCCTCTGTTCCCTGGCTCCTCGATGCTTCTTTCCTCCTCTTGCTCTCGGTATTGTTCTTCTTGGCTTGCCTTTCACCGTTGCAACATCGATGGATGATGGTGATGCTGGCTTGGCTTGGCTTGACCTGATGATTTGCTCCTGGCCTTGGCTTTGGTTGTCCTGATCTTGATTGCCTTCGGTTCTTGCTTCTACTGGCTGTGGGATGTGGTGGCTTGGCTGATTTTGCCTTCGGTTCTTGCTTCTGAGAAGAGAAAGAAATGGGGTGCTACCGAGGAATTGGCTCACTGGGAGGAATTGTGTTGCTTTTGCCGGTTTTGCAGGAGGTTTGGAAATCTGGAAGGGGGTCGTTGTCCCCGGTGCTTTGGTCGGCTCGCTCTTGCCGCCTCTGGTTCCTCGGTCGGTTCTTTGACTGGTGCTTGACTTGGTGAAATGAATGAGTTGTTATTGCAAATTGCAATGATGCTCATGCATTGTGCTTATCCAGATGGCTCCAGATATTTTTGGGCTGGGGCATTTTTGGTTCATTGGCTAGCAATTCCTTATGCAATGGATTTGCGATAATTGAGGCAATTCAAGATAATGAGGTTTTGGATTTTCCTAAATGCCGAATGATGAGAACCTACGAAATAAGACGGTGCCGATTTACTTAGGTTAGTTTAGGTATCTTGGGTATCCTTGTGCCGACTAACTGGTCACCTAGGTGACTTGAAAAGTCAAGATGCCTGCTAACCCGAGTTGGTATGGGTAGTCGCGATACTCAAGGTGCCGACTAATCTAGGTAGATCAGGGAACCGCAATGATTCCTATGGTATACTGACGGCAATTTATTTTATTCTAACTCTATTATACTGCTTTTGAACAACTAATGGTCTTTTGATTGGTTGGCGAACTATGGAGCTGCAAATGGTGTTTCGGATTGGGTCGAGGAAGATGATTTGGTGGACAACGATGGACGGCAAGATTCCAAGGAAGACTTTAGGAAACATGCAATGCAAGTTTTATTTTAATATTTTTGTAAATAATTCAAAGTTGTAAAACATAATATGATCTGATGTAAATAAATTCTTGTTTTACTTGTATTGAGAAGATTGTTACTTATGATAAACATTGTAAGGTTCTTAATTAAATTATTTCTCAGAGAATTTCTTAAGTATTAATTGTTGTCTCTTTTTGGAATTGTGAGTGGAGTTACCTATTAGACTTTGATTAGGATATTTACAAATGCAAAATTTATGCAAATGCTTCAGAAATAACAAATATAATATAAAATGTATATAATTACTGTTTATTAAAATTGGGTCATATAAACCTACTTCTTTAAATGTAATCTCGCCCCGAGATTCCTGGTTCGAAATTGGGACAAAAGGTTATGGCAAACTAGCTAGGTTTGGTCCTAGGGTCACACTGATTTTTATTCACAACCCAACTCAAATCCAATCATGTGAAGCTATCCTTCAGTTTTAGGTTCTAAACAGGAAAGTTTTGTTTAACCTTTTCTTTCTTGATTCGAAGGTACTTCAAACATGTCGAGTTTCACCTTTTCTTCCGGTAGGATGAAAATCTACCAACTGTCTACGAGAGAAGAGGTTACCTAACGAGAGGGTTCATAATGGTTGGTTAAATGGTAACCTAGTATAATATAGGAAGGTTGTATAGAGACTTAGAGAAGACAAAGCAGGGTTGCTGGTAGTCTCACTTAACCCTTGTATTGCTAATTCTAATTGCCCGATTTGGAGAAAAACGCATTAAATGAATGCATGCAAAGATGCAAAAATGCAATCAATTTCTTGAAAAATATAGAGTTATTTAGTGAATGCAAGGACTCACATGCCTGCTTACATGATTCTACCAAACTATAACCAACCAATTTTATTGAGATTGGATGAGTATAAGATTTAACAAATAATATGAATGAACACTACCATGATCTGATCCTTAACAACCAAAATAATTAACTTCACCACTCGTTTTTAACTGCTACTGGTGAACAACTAGGGCTTGGAAAAATTACTAAATTAGCTAGGTAAATTCAGGAGTATTGTTAGGATTCTAACATTGACAGAAGAATTCATTCTACACAAAGAGTTCAGATTTTGGCTCAGTAAATCAATCTGCATACACAAACAAGTCCTAGGGCTCAACACTAGTGAAATTAAGTTCAAAATTCCAGAAAACTTATGGTAGGTTAGTTAGGTGATACTAAACACTAGAAAACTGGGTACTAGCAGTTTAAACCTTCCTATTAATTCTATATTTCAAAAATGGTTAGAACAGTCTTGCAAGGTATTCCTAGGCAAAATAAATTCATTAATCTTTTGAGAAAAATATATTTGGGAAATACACACTATCATGTGCTCAAATAAAATTCTCAAGATTATAAATTACCTAAGAACACTACAGTACAGTTCCAGTTGTCTAGGTCAAAATTACTCAATAACAAGCAATGACGTTTTACTATAATAAAGAGTATAGAATTACCAGATAACCTACTCTGCCTTAATTACTTTTAATTGAATAAAAATAAACTATCACCAGCTCATGTTATGACATCTGCACTCATTAACAATTTAAAAGATAGACATGTTGTTTAATTTTACAACAATCTAACATATCAAACTACACATCGATGACTTTCAAATTTTTAAGTTTAAACAAGAAATCTATATAAACATGGCAAGTTGTTAAATTCTAATTTAGTTAACAATCATAAGCTAAAGCAAATTTCAATTTATTTTACTATAGACTAGTCATTTTCATGCTTCTAACTTCAATATGAAATACTGATCATACATCTTAATTTATAAAAATCCTTTTAGTTATGATTCTTGCTAACAATCTAAATAATCAGATATGCTTAAATTAACATACCACTATATGCATGATCAAAGTGTAGGAATTATGGTGCCTAACACATATATTGGGGTATTCTCTACCCCCCTTAAACATGATGGTGCATAAGAAATGAAATGAGGAAAGAATGAGCATAAGATAAGTAAGCGGGCAACCCTTAGACAATAATTCCTATTATGAATGCATAATTCCAAAACCATGCAACTCAAAATCCAAATGGGTGTACTAAGCCTCAAGGCCAGTACAAGATTCAATTGAACCACAATTAGTTTCCGATATAGTTGCTATACATGTCATCAGTAGGCAATGCGCAACTATTTGGAAACAAAAGAGAACAAATGATCATATTACAAAATCCAGCGTCTACAAGCTAAAGAAATATATTTAGGGTATATATAATCTAAGGATAATCCCTAAATTAATCCTAATTTTGCGGGAAGGCAACATCTCCTCGTCATGTCACCATTGCCTAACCAATTGACTACTTAGCGTATCTACTGTTGGAGAAAAGAGACGAACAACGGAGAAAATTTGCTTTGCATAAATCAAATGAATTGTGAGATAAGAATTAGATGCTAGGATGGGTAAGAAAGAAAAGAATCATATTACTTACATTTTTGCCCAAATTTTGCTAGTTTTGAAAATATTTTTTACAAACCAAATTCCTAACATCGCCCATTGCTACGGCTTTAACCTCTGAATCAACACACTCGATACTAACGCTGTGAGGACCCCGAATATTGAGTTTTATACCAAATTAATAATCATACCAAAAGCAAAATTTTTAATCAAGAACAATCAAGTCTCAATTAAAAATAATACTAGAAGTATAATCATTAACAAGGTACAATTCCAATATTCAGTTCCTGGATATGCCTCTCATGTTAGCTCGGTGATGAGTGCTAACATAGACATATCCTTACAACATTATATCACAAGCATACGATTGGAATACATTAATAAAAATTTACAAATGAAACATTAAGTAAATCATAAATGAAAAAGGAAGTAATAAAATAAACTTCCCAAAGGAGCGCCACAACCCAAGGGCAACTTGATGGGATTAAAGCAAGTACCAACGTAATGCGTCAACTTGAAATATTACCTAGGGCGTTCTTTACAACAACAAGTGGAAAATTCCACCGAGTCGGAAGGTACTCAAAGAAGACTTACACAAACTATTTAAAATAAAGTGTCCGAGAGGTCCTATACAAAGGATTAGAATTTTTAGATGCATAAGGTTAACAACAGAAGGTTATAATGGTTAAATTTTGCGAGAAAGCAATACATCTTAACCTACACTTGCTAGGTTTTAGTAAAGCAATTTAATAAATCAATTTGGATTAAAACAGAGTTAAATAAAGGTATGATCATAATTAGTATCAAAATCAAGTGGCTACAACCACTAACAATAAATTGCATGACTCTATCATGTCGAAACAAATCAAGTGGCTACAACCACTAACAATAAATTGCATGACTCACTATCATGCCGAATTAATAATTCCCAAAACCCAAAATTAGAGCAAATTCTATACAGGTGACATCAATCCAAGCGTTGTCCGTGAATCGGACACGGCTATTCGAATAGTTTTAATCCTGCGCAGGGTGTACATCTTTACCCACACGACTTAGTTAGCCCGTAAGCCTCCTAATAATAGCACACCGCCTTTGGTATGCCGTAAGGTAAACTAAGATTCGGTATTTTTCAACAAGTTAACACTATTGAGTTGGATGACCCATGTGAAATCGATCCCGCTTAAACAACGATCGATAGCATATATTCAACCGAGGTTCACATGTTGTACAGGAATGCCGACCAGTCAATTAAATGCAAACTCGTGTTAGCCACACATATTACACCGCGATCGGGCCTCAAGGTACGCATACATGCGATGTAACACATCTACGCTTACCCTTCTAAGAACATCTGATATCGATATAAGCTTCACATGGCATACGACACGGCCCGAAGACTTAAGCATCTATGCCATATGAAATCAATACACATGTCCTTACTCTCCTGTATCCAACTCAATAATATTAACCCTTTACTTAACCAAACAGCGCCCATACACTGCGTGTGGAAGTACATTGGGCTTGAATTGGGCCGTCGAGTTCAACCTTAATCAACCTGCATAAGACATCCACAGTTTCCATTCTCGTGCACTAGGCACCATCACTAGCATCCACTTGTCCAGATTTGAAATAAGTTTAACAAAAAGATTTAGATTCATTTCAGATTTAAAGGAACTGAACAAAGCTTCAACAAAAATAAAAAATGTATTTGTTGTTCCCCAGGTTTGACAAGATAAGCCTGCCAAACACTACCGTTCTATGGACTGCATGGCTAAGCAAAATTGAAAATAAGTATTATATCACCACAAACTACCTTAGGTTGAGTGTATGATCATAATTAAGGTAAACCACAATTGTCAGGTTATAACTACCTATTGACATATCACAATTAATTTTTAAGAAAATTAGCATGCAACAGTATCACTGTGTTTTGTAAATCTACAGTTCAAAAATTGGGATCAACATGGTGCAGAGAGGATGCTTGCCTTGGTAGAAGTCCACTTGTTCACTATTGTAGGCATTATCGTTTACGTCGCGCAATTCGGAATCTAAAAAGAAAATACAATAACGAATAAACACCGATAAAATTGAGAAATCCAAATGCTCAAAAATGCATGACAATTACATATTAATGAGGTTATGATTCTAGATGCATTTAGGTATATATTGTAGTTTAATAAAAATTCAAATTCTTATGGACTTGTTAAAGTTAATTCAATTTCTGGTGGAATTATAATGACTGACATGTGATGTTGTTTTCCTTAACAGGACACCTAGTACTCACAAACACTCTCTCCAGGTATTCTAGGTATACAACCACAATGATCCTACAGTCAAAATCAACCATCTAATATGCTCTCTTCTTTCGGCAGACTTTGGTGGTGATTGTGTGCACATCTATTATCTACAGTCGCAGGGCTTGATTCAAATAATCTATTTCAAATAACCTATAACACAACAGGTCGTTGCATTTAATCAGGTGAAAACTAATGGCGGTCAATACATCCCTAAAGGCTCAGATTAATTTATATACACTACGCTTGATTTTATTTGCTACGAGTCGATTTACTGATATTTAATTGCGGTCGGCTAAAACTTTGATCGATTGCAATACTTATATGATACCAATAGTCCTTACTAATTAAGGTCAATTTAAATAAATAAAACTATAGCCATTACTATACATTGAAAATTATTTGCACTATTTCTTTAATTCCAAATTTTATTCATCACTTAATCCCTAATGCCTATTTTTAACCCTAATCACAAACTCTCTCTCTCTCTTTCTCTCTAATGCCTACCGACACTTCTATCTTCCTTCCTTATCTCCTCTCGGCCTCTCCCTGGCTCTCTACTTGAAACCTCCTTCTCCTTATCTCTCTCGGCCGACTCTCTTCCCTTCACTCTTCTATCTCTCTGGCTCCCTCTCTTGGCCGCTCCGCCTCACTCTCTCTCGCTTCCTCACGGCGCACTTTGCTCCCGAGCGTCCCCGGGTTCCCTACGCCACCGCCGCCTGGCTCCCTCACTCCCAGCTCGGCCGCTCTCCCCCCTTAGCGCCTGCGCCTTCTCCTCCTCCTCCGGCGCGGCCGGAGGCCATGCGCCTCCTGGAATCTCGCTGCGCTTCTCCCCTCGGTGGCTTGATTCTTGGCGCGCCGAAGTTCGCTCTCAGATTCCCGACTTCGCCTGCTCCAGTTCCTTGGCTTGGCCGGCTCGGCCTCCCGGCCGCCGGCCGCCTTGACTCCCAGCACTGGCCTCTCTTTCTCGGCTTGGCACGCTCGACTCAGCCTCCCCTCTATTTGATTTGATTATGTTGATTTAGCAAAATCAGTTGATTTCAGTATTAATGTTTGTTGATTTATTTATGAATGCATGTTCATGGAGGTCCAACTGAGGTGGTGAAAGATACTGATGGTGGAGGTGGGTGTTGGGTTCGGTTGCCACTGAGGTAATACCTTGGCTGATCTCCCTCTCTACCCCTCTCCCTATTGCTCTGTGATGAAGAAGAACTGAAAGCTATACTGATTGTTCTACTGAGACCTGGGGTTGATTCCACTGAGATCTGGTGAAATGATGATATGCAAGTGATGTGCATGCTGAGTTTTTGTGGTATAAACTGATATGGATTGGGGTTACCTCATACTGGGACTTGGGTTTGGGAAGAAGAGGGTAGCAAGATCTTTGGTGTCTTTGGTGCTCCCCTCTCGTGCCCTTCTCGGTGCTCCCCTCGTGCCCTTCTCGCCGTGCTCCCCTCGGTTCTGGCTCCTGATGCTTCTTTCCTCCTCTTGCTCCTGGCCGTCTGCTGCTTCTTGGCTTGCCTTGGTGGTTGCGACATCGATGGATGATGGTGATCTTTGGCTTGGCTTGGCTTGACACGATGATTTGCTCTCGCCTTGGCTTTGGTTGTCTGATCTTGATTGCCTTGGTTCTTGCTTCTACCGGTGTGGGATGTGGTGGCTTGGTGATTTTGCCTTGGTTCTTGCTTCGAGAAGAGAAAGAAATGGGGTGCGGTGAGGGAATTGGTCTGGGAGGAATTGTGTTGCTTTTGCCGGTTTTGCAGGAGGTTTGGAAATCTCTCGAAGGGGTCATCTTGTCCACAGTGCTTTCTTTGGCTCTGCTCTTGCTTGCCTTGATGGTTCCCGGTGGTTCTTTGACCGGTGCTTGACTTGGTGAAATGAATGAGTTGTTATTGCAAATTGCAATGATGCTCATGCATTGTGCTTATCCGATGGCTCCGGATATTTTTGGTCAGGGGCATTTTTGGTTCATTGGCTAGCAATTAAAATTGGGGCATTATACGTCATGGATTTGCCAATAGGTCACCATTGTCCATTTTGTGTCACGCTTGAGTCGTTGACCCACCCGCATCGTCGATCGCTCGACCTCAACTCTTCAAGTCTAGTCCCGATTCTCCTCGCCGTTGACCGTCGTTGACCACCAAGCCACCGCACAACCACGGACAAGAAAACACGTGTTCGGGAACAAGTTCTTCACAACTTGACCCATGTTAGTCAAAACATGCATCATGCAAATCATATGCCATGAAACCAATGACTTTGACCTAACAAAACAACATCGCCACGAAGATGGCCGACGTTCAAGTAGAAACCGGTCTGACCGCTCGGTGTGGCGGTCGGACCGCCATGGCGGTCGGACCGCTCCACAATGAGCGGTCGGACCGCCTTAGACTTAGCCAAATTCAAGCTCCCAAAACCAAACCTTCTGGAAACTTAAATCCAATAGAACTTCTTACTGGAGACTCCAGAAATTATGAGACCAAGTGCATTGGGATCCCCTTACTTGTCTACAACACCTATTTTTGGCCCAGCTCGATTTGAACACTTTCGGTCATCGCCGGTCCGACCGCCCCAGATGGCCGGTCCGACCGATATGGGACCGGTCGGACCGCCGTGCAAGGACCGGCCGGACCGCCTCGAGCGATAAGCAGCTCAGAACTTTGTCGAAAACGCGTGAAACGACAAACCGTAAACGCCATTGCCAATTGTCACATCATCCTAAGATCTGGAGCATATCCCCATGAAATCCACAGTTATATCCAGAGTCCTTCATCGAGAAGATGGAGCAATCGCTGCTCACTTTTGTGCAAAGGAAGATGACAGTATGCGAGTATGAGGCTGGGTTCAATAATCTGGTGCGCTTTGTACCAGCAGTGGCGAATGATGATCGAGAGAAGGCTAAGAGGTTCCGACGGGGCCTCAACCAGGAGTATCGCCAAATTATGGGGCGGCAGATCATGCGTGACTTCAGCTTTCGGTGAGTCGAAAGCGGTAGGAGGATGGAATTGGAGAAAGATCCCTCTTCGCAGAGGCAGGGTGCTGGTGGCCCTATTATCACCGGTGGTTCTGGCAGTGGTCAGAAGCGGAGTTTTCGTGGGGGAGGTGGGTCTTCCCAACGACATGCCCCCAAGAGGTTTCAGGGGGGCCAGTACTCTCGGCCTGTTCAGTAGTGGCAGTCTTCCTCTTCGGCGCCACGTTCTTCGTCTTCCACCTCACCGATGCGCCCTGTTCCAGGTCAGGGTATGAAGTATTTCCGGTGTGGTGAGGGACATCGAGCTTCAGAATGTTCCTTCAAGGGGACATGCCGTCAGTGTGGTCGGGAGGGCCACAAGTCATCAGTGTGCAAACGGAACCCAGCGAGCATCATCAGATGGGAGTCACCCGAGAGCATCTTACGCGGTGTTCCTCGTGGTTGGTTCAGGCCCTAGCGGCAGTTTCTGCGCCACAGTTTCCTCCAGGGTGGGTTCCTCCTGCAGCTTTTACTCCGACACCTCCTGCAGGGTTCTACTGGAACTCCATACCGTCTGCACCGCCATCGTTTATTCCCCCCACAGCAGTTCTTGGTTATCTTTCACCGAGTGTTGGTGCATCCTCTGCTCCGGCACCACCAGGAGTCTACGCCATGCCCACCCCTGAGACTATAGGCCGTCCTGATGTGGTGACAAGTACTCTTCTAGTTGATTCGCATGATGCTTTGGTTCTGTTTGATTCAGGGGCTACTTATTCTTTTGTGTCTCTGGAGTTTGCTAGAAGAGCGGGGTTGAGTTTGCAGTATATTTCTGAGTTTGTGGTAGTCAGCTTTCTGGGGGGTCCTATTTCTAGCTCTACAGTATGTCCTGGCTGTTCCATCATTATCGATGATGAGGTTTTCACCGCCAACTTGATGGTAATTCAGTTGTCACCATTTGATGTTATTCTGGGTATGGACTGGTTATTCCGATACCGTGCCAAGATCTGTTGCTTCTGGAAGACAGTGACTTTACAAGCCCCATTCGGTGAAGAACTGGTATTTCAAGGCAGTGCACCGTCTGATTCTTTGTTCATGTTTGCTAGTCTTTTTCCTAGTCGCCGAGTGTCAACCATTGGGTTGCTTTGGTCTCTCAACGAGAAGACTGACTCTTCACTGCGTATCGAGGAGATTCCAGTTGTGAATGAGTTTTCCGATGTTTTTCCTGTGGAGCTTCCTGGAATGCCTCTAGTACGGAGGGTGGAGTTCCGGATTGATCTTATTCCGGGAACTCGACCCATATCGTTGTCTTGTTACCGTTTGGATCAACCCTTTCAAGAGTTGAAGAAGCAGTTGGACGATCTTCTGTCCAAAGGTATGATTCAGTATAGTGTTTCGCCGTGGGGCGCACCTGTTCTTTTTACTAAGAAGAAAGATGGCAATTGGCGAATGTGTGTGGACTATCGGTCTCTTAATCAGGTGACTGTGAAGAATAAATATCCTTTGCCCCGCATTAAGGATCTCTTCGACCAATTGAAGGGCGCTAAAATATTTTTCAAGATTGACCTCCAGTCAGGTTATAATCATATTCGGGTTCGTGAGAAAGATATTGAGAAGACAGCTTTCTCTATGAGGTATGTGCATTATGAGTATAAAGTTATGTCTTTTGGGCTAATGAATGCTCCTGCAGTTTTCATGGAAGCCATGGGCAGTATGCTGCATCAATACCTTGATGATTTCGTCGTGGTATTCATAGATGATATCCTGATTTATTCCAAGACGGAAGAGGATCACGCCCAACATCTGAAGTTAGTACTTGAGACTCTAAGGGAGAATCAATTTTATGCCAAGCTGAAGAAGTGTTAGTTCTGGATTTCTGAATTTGGGTTTTTGGGCCATGTAATTAATCAGGAGGGTATTTCAGTTGATCCTAGTAAGATCTCGACGGTGGTAGAGTGGAAGAGGCCAACCAACGTCAAGGAAGTAAGAAGTTTTCTGGGTTTAGCTGGCTATTACCGGTGTTTCGTGGAGGGTTTTTCAACCATTGCTAGACCGATGTCCCAGCTGACACAGAAAGGTGTTAGGTTCCAGTGGTCTGATGCATGTGAGCGCAGTTTTTGCACTTTGAAAGATAGGTTGGTGACTGCTCCAATTCTTACCCTTCCTGAGCCTGGGAAGCGGTTCACCATCTATTCAGATGCGTCTATAGTTGGACTTGGCTGTGTACTCATGCAGGATGGCAAAGTGATTGCATATGCATCGAGGCAGTTGAAGAAACATGAGCAGAATTATCCTACTCATGATCTAGAGCTTGCTGCAGTGGTTCACGCTTTGAAGATCTGGCGCCATTATTTGTACGATGAATCTTGTGATGTATTCACGGATCATAAGAGCCTGAAATACATCTTTACCCAAAAGGATTTGAACTTGAGACAGAGGAGATGGCTAGAGTTGATCAAGGACTATGATCTCACTATTCAGTATCATCCTGGCATGGCTAATGTGGTAGCAGATGCTTTGAGTCGCAAGGCGACACCTCCTACTCTCAGTTGTCTTATTGCTGATTTTGAGCGTATGGATATTTTGTTTTGCCTTGCGGGTACCGGCCAGATCGAGACTCAGTTGCTTCTTGAGTCAGCCCTTCCAGATCGATTGCAGAAAGCACAACAGCATGATCAGATGTTCCAGCATGTGAGGAAGCGTTTTGTTGAGGGCAAGCGAGGCCACTTCAGTGTAGATGAGACTGGTGCCTTACGTTTTAAAGGACACCTCTGTGTACCACAAGAGGCTCAGGTTAAAGGTGAGATTCTAAGGGAAGCTCATCGTACTCTGTATACCGTACATCCGGGTGAGACCAAGATGTACAAGGATTTGAGGATGAGTTTCTGGTGGAAGAGAATGAAAGTTGATATCGCTCAATATGTAGCATCTTGTGGAGTTTGCCAGCGGGTTAAGGCTGAGCATAAGCGACCAGTAGGGTTGCTGCAACCTTTGGAGGTTCCAGTATGGCCGTGGGATGACATATCTATGGATTTCGTAGTTGGTTTACCTCGCACGCAGCGAGGGAAGGATGCTGTATGGGTCATAGTGGACCGGTTCAATAAGTCTGCTCACTTCATTCCTATCCGCACAACCAATTTAGCAAGTGATTTGGCTCCCTTGTATGTGCGAGAGATAGTGCGGCTCCACGGAGTTCCCAAAACTATTGTCTTTGATCGAGATGCTAAATTTGTCTCCAAGTTCTGGGAGAGTTTGCATAGTACCCTGAGCACACAGCTTCGTCTTAGCACCACATTTCACCCCTAGACGGATGATCAATCCGAGCGCACCATACAGACTCTGGAGGATATGCTCAGGTGTTGTGTGATGTCTTGGAAGGGAGGTTGGGAAGATCATTTGGCTTTGGCAGAGTTCGCCTACAACAACAGCTATCACGCGAGTATTCGAGCTGCCCCGTTTGAGGTTCTCTATGGGCAGAAGTGCATGTCCCCGTTGTGCTTTGGGATGCCGTTGGAGAGCGAGCAGTTTTGGGTCCCGATTGGGTTCAGCAGATGGTGGCCAGAGTAGCAGAGATCAAGAAGTATATGTCGGCTGCTCAGAGCCGACAGAAGTGCTATGCAGATGTCAGAAGGCGAGATTTGGAATTCAAAGTGGGGGACGAGGTTCTATTGAAAGTATCGCCTACCAGGGGCGTAGTGAGATTTGGTACCAAAGGGAGCTTAGCCCGAGGTTCGTTGGGCCGTTTCCAATCGTGACACGAATTGGGAAATTGGCTTATCGTTTGGATCTTTCTAGGCCATGCACGGAGTTCATACTATGTTTCATGTTTCGATGTTGAGAAAATTCCTGAGAGATCCAGAACATGCTATTCCGTTGGAACCTCTGAGCATTGAGCAAGATCTTACTTTCGAGTCCCGGCCAGTGAAAATATTAGAGGAATCATAATGTAATATCCCGGAATCGAATCGGGAGAACTGAAAAGAAGACGGGGATGAAAAGGCAATTAAAGAAATGGAATTTCCTATCGAGAGAGGGGGTTTTCAGCAATATCTCGACAACCTGGGCCGCGGACCGCGGCGCAGCGGGCCCAAGAGGGGACGCCGGCCTAGGGGGGCGGCCAAGGGGGGAGGTGCCCCAAACCCTAGCCGCCTCCCCCCACTCCCTCCACTCCCCCCATAGCCGCCACCCTCCTCCTCCTCCAACAGGCGCCCCTGGCTGCTCCTTGGTGCCGTCTCCCTCCTGTGGTGCTAGCTCCGGTGATCCCTGGCGTTGCTCCCCAAGATCTCCTCCGAAGCCGCCTCCTCCCGCCGTCGTCACCGGCCGATCGTCATCTTCGTGTTGGCCGGCCATCGAAGAGAGGAAGAAGGAGAAGGGGGGAGTACTTCGGGAGGTAACGAGGAGTTTAATTCGTTGTTTGCTGCTGTTTGGAGGAAGAGTTGATGGTTAGGATTAAACCGACATGCTGTCTGCTAGATTCCAAATCAGGTCCAGTAGGTTGTGCGCCCAATTTCGACGTCATAGAAGCATAATCTGATATTTTTGTCTCCTAGAGTTTTGTATGCCTGGTTTTTATCTTTCCATATCCATCGAGATCACGAGATTCCACCTTACGGTTTAGGAGTTATGAATTATTCTTTGCGCACTGTTCTGACTGTCTGACGAGAAGGAACTGTCTGTTTGTTCCCTAATTTTGACCTTGTTAATGTAAGATTCAGAACCTCCACTCAACTAGGTTATTGTAGAAGTTTAATATTATTTCCAAATTGATAAATAACACCTCCATTGGATCTGTAGAGTGAAAGTTATGCCATGTTCTTTGCTGCTGATCGATTGTATGGACAGATGTCTGTCATACGTTTTCAACTGCTGGTTAGCCAATTATTTTGGCAGATTTAGTTAATCTTATCAACTAGAGTTTCATAGCGTAGTTCGTTAAGATTCAGTGAGCACTATTTTCACATCATTCTGAGTTACAGATCTTTAATTATTATTTTTCTCGTAATGCTGCCCAGTAGACCTGTAAACTGGCTGAATAGTTTGATTGTCGGTTTGAGCCCGTTGATTGTGTTGGATAGTTAGAGGGTGAGGGTAGGACACTTGTAGTTATGCAATACCTTGTTATCCTTATTCCGAATATATATTTGTGTAGGCGGTGAGGCGGTGAGTGGAGGAGCACTTTCGTTGCCTCCTAAAACGTCACAGCGCGGAAGGCAAGTACCTTGTTTGATTCTATTGAATGTGGATGATTGAACGTGGATGTAATGCTATACTTGCTAGTCATATTAATATGCTGAATATTATTCTTCATTTTCATATGATAAAATTTCATTTCATGTCATCCATCCTATTCATGCCATGTTTTCGTTGTGACCACGGGAGTGGAAATCAAAAGACCCATCAATTCCAGTATGGGCATGTAAGTCTCACCACTCCAATGTGGGCAATCTTGGACACCCGTATGAAACATTCTTCATACTGTATTTGGGTCCCCGGACTTTGTTAAGTACTGGTTTAAGTGAACACCGACGGGTGTATCACTCGTTATACCGGTATAAGCTGTTGAGCGGTCCATTCCTTCAATGCATTCTTTCATTCCTTTCATTCATGTATGTGTTCTGAGAATTATTTATATTTCGGTTGTAGTTGGCTTGTCCACTTTATGCTTGATTTATCATGTTTAGTACTTGCTGGGTCTTTGGTTCATCCTTACTTATTTGTTTAATTTAGGTAAATGATGAGGAAGACAAGTCTTGGGAGGTATTAGTCCAGTACGATGCACACCACTTATCTTAAATCAGAATTCATTTATTATTTCCGTTTCATGACAGCTATTTGATAATTGTTCAATTGTAATAAGCCAACTTGGTTATGGTTATCTTCCTCTCATGTTTTAAATGTTTTCCTATCTTTAATTGGAATTGTTACTTATCATTAGTTTCGTATAAATTACTGTTATATAATCATTGCTATTCGTGTGATTCCGTTGGTTCCTAGTGTTTTGATTAAGGTTGAATGATATCTTGACTTCCGAATAGTCAGGGTGTTACAGGAGGCACCCCTATTGACTGGCCCCCACTTAGGCCTCCTGGGCCCTGGCCTGAGGCCCATGTTGGCGTATTTTCACAAAAAAACATTTATAAATATTTTTATTCTCTTTTTTGCTTACTTTTTTCCTTAGAAATATTCGAAGTATTACATTGAAGGTAACTCGCATTGTGAGAGTACATTTTTGTATTGGTTCTTATCCTGATTATGTTGATTGCGATGTAGTACCTATGCAAGTATGTTCTTTGTTATTAGGTAGACCTTGGCAATATGATAGAGATACAGTGCATCATGTAAGAACTAATAAGTATACTCTCATGTTTAATGAAAAGAAAATCACTTTGCTGCCCACGTCTCCTGAAGCTATTTTAAAGGATGAATTAGAGAGAGCTAATAGAGAAAAGGAGAGTAGCAAAAGTAAAAATCAGATTGTAGCTAAAAAAACTTGTGCACCTGAAGAAGAAAGAACTTAGTGCAAGGAAATGTGAAATTAAATTGAAAGGTTATGTTTTCCTTGCTACTAAATCTGATATTTGTGAGATGGAAGGTAGCAAATCTGATTGTTATGCTTTGGTGTGCAAAGAACCCTTATTTTCCTTTCAGGATATGCCTCCTTCTTTGCCTTCTGCTGTTGCTAATATTTTGCAGGAGTTTGCTCCCCAGGGCTGCCTCCAATTAGGGGGTTGAACATCAAATTGATTTAATTCCAGGAGCCTTGTTTCCCAACCGTGCGCCATATAGAACCAATCTTGAAGAGACTACGGAAATTCAACATCAAGTGTAAGACTTCCTTGACAAAGGGTACGTATGCGAAAGCCTTAGTCCTTGTGATGTCCCTGTGATTTTGCTACCTAAAAAAGATGGATCATGGCCTATGTGTGTTGACTATAGAACTATCAATAGTATTACTATTCGATATTGTCATCCTATTCCTAGGCTATGTGATATGCTTGATAAATTAAGTGGCTCTACTGTGTTTTCTAAAGTTGATTTGCATAGTGGGTATCACCAAATTTGCATGCAGTTAGCCGATGAATGGAAAACAACATTCAAAACTAAGTTTGCATTATATAAGTGGTTGGTGATGCCTTTTGGGTTAACTAATTGTTGGACCGAAACGGCGACTAAAGGGGGAGTGAATAGGAGCACGATCTCTTTTTCACAAAGATCAGATTCAATACGATTTTCAATCCAATAGCTATGAGAGCTATGAAGATCAATATACAAGAACAGCAGAAGTCTTGTATTGAATCCAATATAAACCCCGGAGAAAAACAACCAAAAACGACCAAAACTCATTTTTCAAGTAAAGGGAGGTTTGACCTCTATATTAATGGCGGTCGGACTGGTCACTTTGGGCGGTTTGACCTCCAGCCTGATGAACAGTGAAATCAGCCCGAAAATAAAGTTGCAAATAGATGTAACTTTTGATCTACAACTCCAAACTCGATGAAACTTGGAACACACCCTCTCTAGGATATCATAAACCTATTCCAATCAAAGATCGTGAAGATCCTTGGCAAAGTTCTGATCTTTTCCCGTTTCAGTGAAGGATGGTTCAAAACCGAGTCAAAACGAAAACTAGATCTAAAATCTTGCTCGTGGGTTAGAAATGATCAAGATGATCCTAGATGAGTTCCCACATATCACATCAAGCAAGATTGGGGGTAGAAATCAATAGAAACCTTGCGAATCAAATACGTCCCCAAAATCACAAAATAGAGAGTAAGAAATAAAGAGACTCATCTCAAGAAAACTTGCATAGATTGATTTGTGATTGTTGCTGGTTTACAGCCACTCCAATATAGAGGACAAAACTCAATACATGAGTACACAATCAATCTCCTCTTCAAGAATCCTAACATCTCCACTCCCTAATCTCAAAAACAAAACTAGGGTTTCCAAATAAGCAAAAGAATTAGAGGAGGTGCACAGCACCATCCCATATTTATAGTGGAGGCTAACCTAAACCGCTTCTCCTTACGTCGTCTTGCGCCGCGGTTTAGCCAAAAGTAAACTGTAACACCATGACTATAAGGAAGTCAAGATGTCACCTACAATCACTACTCTTTAGAATAATAACATCAAAACGCATGACAAGGTGAAGGAGTTAATAAGGATATACGGAAACAAGGATTCATCATCAAGTTTAATCAACGGAATGGAAATAAACAATTCAGAGGGATACGATAGTTATGACCAAAATGGCTTATTACAATTCAACACAAGACATAAATAACGACAATAAAAGTTCTCAAAATATTTGGATTATGGTAGTGAGTGCATCGTGTTGAACTACCCTCCACGAGATCATTCTTCTTTGTCATTTACCTAAATAAAACAACAAAGCAAGAATGAGCCAAAGACTCAGCAAGTACTTGTATGTAACAATCAAACATACCATGAACAATTTATCACAATCATAACTTGAACATTGATTGGAAACAACTTTATGAATGGATGAAGTGAAATGATGCATTGAAGGAATTGGACATATCGCAGCATATACCGGTATAGCGAGTGAAACAACCGTCGGTGTTCACTTAAAGTAACCGTATGAAGAACGTTTCATACGGCCGTCCAACGTGGCCCACATTGGAATTGTGGACTCACGTAACGTGGCCCACATTGGAATGGTGGACTCACATACCCATTCTGGAATTGATGGGATTTTCAAGTGCCCATACTGGAATTGATGGGTCTTACAAAGGTAATTTATGCATGTCATGATGTGATCTCATGGCAAGATTGAATAGTACTCATAAATGAAAAGATACACATGGTATTCATCTACAAATACGGACAAATATAATCATTCATTCACACATCACATAATGCATCAATCATCATTATACAAGTTACTTGTTCTGCTGCTGCTGCGGTTTGGGAGGTAACGAGGTACCCTCCACTCACCGCTTCACCGCCTACAATATAAAATGATCGATATGAGGAAAACCGAGTGCAGCGAGTGCTACGTGCCCTCCCACAATCTCTAACCAAACCAACCACACAAAAGGTTCAATTTGATCCTCTACACAAAAGTCAGTTACCTAACTTCCGCGTTCGTGCGAGAAAATTCACCATTAATTATCGTAACTCTAAAAGACATGAAACTAGTGCTCACTAATTCTTAAATGATCAGGCTACAAAATATTAGTTGACGGAATCCCCTGATTCGACCAAAACAGAGGGCTAATTATCAGTTAAACACAACCCATCTACGTCTGTCCAGAATAGAGATCAGTAATAAAGAAAACGGCGTAACTTTTAGCCTACTGATCCACTGAGAATGATCCTTATCAACTTGGAAAGATAAATTCGAGAACTACAATAACTTAGTTGGGTGAAGGTTCTAATTAGGCCCTAATTTGAACAAAACCGAGGACAAACCTCTGACCCGGTTTTGAGCAGACTGAACAGATCGCAATCAAAAATTCATATCTCCCAAACTACAGATCGGATTTTCCTGATCTTGGTGCCAAACGAAAGCTAACGTTCCCAGGAATAAAACTCTAGAAGGGCAAAACCCCAGATTCGGCCTCTACAGTAGTCTAAACAATAGATGAAAACGCTAACATTTATCTGCGAATTGAGCAGTGGTAAAGAAAATATCATAACTTTTATTATACAGATCTAATGGAGATGATCTTTATCATCTTTGAAAGATAATTTAAAGGGCTACAATAACTTATTTGGGTGGAGTTTCTGAAAATGCCTCTAACTAAATCAAAACCTAGGATCAAGCCGACAGATCCTTCTCGTCAGACAGACAGAATAGCGCGCACTAAAAAAATCATATCTCCTAAACCGTAAGGCAGAATCACATGATCTCGGTGGATATGGAAAGCTAAGAACAATACCTACAACTTTCGAAGAGATGGACAGGACAGAAAACGAACGCATCTTACCCAAAATTGACGTACAAGGCGGCGCACAGCAATAGGGAAAGGTGGCGGCGGCTCCAAAGGGGGGGAGGGGGAGAGAAATGTGGAGTTTAGGGTTTGGGGGTGGGAACCCCCTTATGGCCAGCCACCACATGGGCCCCTCTGGGCCGTGGCCCGAGCCCAGTTGCCGTGAAATCACGAAAAACCCCGTGAAAAGATGATTACGGTTTTCGATTAGCTCCCTCTTACGAAACTTCTTCTAATAAGCCGAATCACCTTCGGGGTATTACATAAACAAAGCGGTATTTTAGTGATATTACCAAAATACCCCTTCTCGATCCTTCTTCGAAGACCGAGTCCAATCTTCATGAAGCAGCTCCATGCTTCGCCACGTGTAGGTTGATCAGCGGCTCTCATCATGTCGGCAAGTCTCTCTCATCCGGCTCCCACCGAAACCACCATGGCACTTGCACCGACCTCCGCGCCGCTTGATGCAACCCGTCGCACCGAACTTCCCATTCGGTCATCCTTGTCCATTTTGCGCCACGCTCGAATCCAATGACTTCATCCGGCATCGTCGATCGTTCTGAACCTCAGCTCTCCAAGCCTAGTCCCGATCATCCTCACCGTTGACCGTAGTTGACCTCCAAGCAACCTACACAACAATAGATCAAGAAATCGATTCCGGGAACAAGTTCTTCGTAACTTGGCCCACGTTAGTCAAAACATGCATCATGCAACATATATGCACTGAAACTCATGAACTTGACTTAGCCAAATTTCAGCACCTGAAAACCGAAAACTCTCTGGAAATTTCAAACGAATAGAACTTTTGACTGGAGACTCCAAAAATTATGAGACCAGGTGCAATAGAATCCGCTCTCTTGCCTACACCCTCTATTTTTGGCCCAGCTCCAAAATCCACATTATATATTGGCCGGTCTGACCGCCGCCTATGGCCGGTCGGACCGCCACTGGCCGGTCCGACCGCCAAGGGTGGCCGGTCGGACCGCCACTGGCCGGTCCGACCGCCAAGGGTGGCCGGTCTGACCGCCTCCTTGGCCGGTCAGACCGCCAAAGGCCTAACAGAACTAAAACTTGCCGAAAACACGTGATTCGACAAACCTTTAACGACATTGCCAATTGTAACATCGTTCTAAGATCATGAGCATATCCCCATAATATCCACACTAATACATCTAGTACTTTTATGAGATTAATGAATGAAGTTTTGCGTGCTTTCATAGGATAATTTGTGGTGGTATATTTTGATGGCATATTGATCTATAGCAAAATATTAGAGAAACATCTTAAACACTTGCGTGCTGTTTTTAATGCTCTACGTGATGCACGTTTGTTTGGTAACCTTGAGAAGTGCGCCTTTTGCACCGATCTAGTATCGTTTCTTGGCTATGTTGTTACTCCACAGGGTATTGAGGTTGATCAAGCCAAGATCAAAGCTTTACAGAGTTGGCCGACTCCTCACATGGTCACGCAAGTGCGGAGTTTTGCCGGACTTGCTGGATTTTACCGACGCTTTGTCAAAGATTTTAGCACATTTGCCGCACCGATGAATGAGCTTACGAAGAAAGGTGTTATTTTATCTGGGGCCCTAAACAAGAACAATCGTTTCTGATTTTGAAAGATAAGCTTACACATGCACCACTTCTCCAACTTCCTGATTTTGGTAAGACTCTTGAGCTTGAATGTGATGCTAGTGGAATTGGACTTAGAGGTGTGCTTATTCAAGAAGGTAAAGCTATTGCGTATTTTAGTGAGAAATTAAGTGGGCCTAGTCTGAATTATTCTACTTATGATACATAATTATATGCTTTAGTTCGGACATTAGAGACATGTCAACATTATTTATGGTCCAAAGAATTTGTTGTACATTCTGATCATAAATAATTAAAGCACATTCGTAGTTAATCAAATCTGAACTGTAGGCATGCTAAATGGGTTGAGTTCATTGAATCGTTTCCATATGTCATTAAACACAAGAAATGAAAGGATAATGTTATTGCTGATACTTTCTCTAGTTGTTATACCATGTGTATCTCAACTTGATTTTAGAAATTTTGGTTTAGAGACAATTAAAGAGCAATATGTGCATGATGATGATTTTAAAGATATCTTTCAGAATTGTAAAGAAGGCAAAAGCTGGAATAAATTTGTTGTGAATGATGGATTTTTGTTTTGTGCTAACCAGCTCTACATTCCAGCTAGCTCCGTTCGTCTTTTGTTGTTACAGGAGGCGCATGGAGGACTCATGGGACATTTTTGTGTCAAGAAGACAGAGGATGTTTTGACCGATCACTTATATTGGCCTAAATTGAGGCGCGACATTGAGCGCTATGTGTCTCGCTGCACTACATGCCACAAAGCTAAGTCACGTCTTAATTCACACGAATTATATATGCCTCCTATTCCTAGTGTACATTGGGAAGATATTTCTATGAATTTTGTTTTAGGACTACCTAGAACAAAGAGGGGGATTGATAGTATTTTTGTTGTTATGGATAAATTTTTGAAGCGCATTTCATACATTGTCATAAGAGCGATGATGCGACAAATGTTGTTGAATTATTTTTCAAAGAAATTGTTCGACTACATGGAGTGCCCAATACAATTGTGTTTAATCGTGATACGAAGTTTTTTAGTCACTTTTAGAAGACATTATGAGCTACATTAGGGACAAAGTTGCTATTTTCTACTACATATCATCCCATGACAGATGGACAAACTGAAGTTATCAACCGAACATTGTCCACTATGTTGAGCGTTGTTTTCAAGAAGAACTTAAAGATGTGAGAAGAATGCTTACCTCATGTGGAGTTTGCTTACAACCATTCGCATCATTCAATCACAAAGATGTGCCCTTTTCAGGTAGTTTATGAATTTATTCATCGCGCTCCTATTGATTTATTACCTCTACCATCTTCGAAAAAGGTAAACATTAATGCTACACAACATGCTAAATTGATTCTTAAGATGCATGAGACAACTAAAGATAATATAGAGCGCATGAACACACAATATAAACTTGCGGGTAGTCAGGGTAGAAAAGAAATAACATTCGAACCTGGAGATCTTGTTTGGCTACATTTGCGCAAAGATCCTTTTAAAGTGTTAGAAAAGATTAATGATAATGCATAGAAGCTTGATCTGCTGACAGATTTTGGGGTTAGTCACACATTTAACATTGCAGATTTGAAGCCATACTTGGGAGCAGAAGATGACCTTGAGTCGAGGACGACTCCAATTCAAGAAGGGGCGGATGATCAGGACATCCCTTCCACTGATACAACCATCCCTACTACTTCTAATGTGCAAGGACCAGTTACTAGAGCACGTGATCACCAGCTAAATTATCAGGTGACTTTGTTTCTCAGAGTGCATCCATATTTTATGAGCTCTATGATGTTGCCTAAAGCACGAGATATTATTTTACGTAGGAATCAAGGATCGGGAGACAAGCTAAATGGAGATGATGACAGCACTAAGCATGGAGATGATCATATGAGGAATGCATATTTTTATACTGAGGCTTAGTAGAATCTAGTATGAAGACTATATATCAAGTTGTTTAGGCAAACACTTAGTAATATTTGAGTAAAGGAACTTGGTGCGGTGCCACCTATGCTAATGGGCCATGGGCCTTGTAATTTGGGCTGGACACCTAGGGTTTGACACTGTTCACACATGAACAGTACCGCGGCCGCCGCCCTCTCTTCATCTTTTACATAGTGGCCACCACCCTTAGGGTTTGACGTGTTTTGTTGATTGAAGTTTAGCTTTGCTACTTTATACTTTGTCCTCTTGTTCGGCGAGATCAACAGCCACATTGTTCTTCGGAACCCCACTTATCAATACAATTTCAATTCCTATTCACAATTTCAGATTGCCTATTTATCTTATTCTTGCGTGCTTCTTCGTTGTATGCAGGAATTGATCTTCGTGATTAGGTATCCGGGTATTCGTACACAGTTGATAACGACTTGTCGAGCAGTTCAGCGATTATGTAGGTATCCAGGTATTCGTACACAGTTGATAACGACTTGTCGAGCAGTTCAGCGATTATGTAACATCCCAAAGCTCTGAGGTTGTGTTTCAAATGTATGAAAATGAGGATAAATTAAAACTTTTGGATGCACCCTTGTTGCCATTTGAAATCCCTAGAAATTATCTCCTTGGAGTGTGGACTTCAAACTCAATTGATTTTATTGACTCAAAGTGTTGCAATTCTAGATCTTCTAGTCAAACCTTGTGATCACCCTCTGGAAATATTTTTCCTAAATTCTTGATCATCTTGTTAACCTTCCTGAGAAATTTTGTAATTTTTAGAAATTATTTGCAATTTCTTAAGGCCTGGTCAAAACTGTTGTTTTCGTGGTCAAACCCCCTCTCCAGCAGCTTGTGAATTTTCTAGCGGGCAATGCACTGCATGAAAAATTCTAGACAATTTATACACTGTCGATCTTGAAGTCAGGATCACTCAGTAAAAATTTCAGAATTTTTGGATCTGTGGAGCTACCTCTAGAAATTCCCAAATCATCTCAGCCTTTTTAATCCAAATCTGGAATCACTGTTCCTCGGGCTCGAACCCGAGTCAGACTCCGACCCGGCTCCCTCGGTTCAGCCCAACCAACAAACTGCTTTGCTTGTGAGCCATCCAAGGAAGATCCTCCGGTCCAGGTTCCGCACCCGTTTGAACCACTCGGGCCTTTTCTCTCCAAGATCCGAGCCGTCCATTTCCAAACGAACGGCCCAGATCCATGGACCAGGCCACTCCTGCGCTGCGCCATGAGTCACTGACATCGTGGGGCCCGCTCGTCAGAGCTGTCTTCTCCAACTCACCGCGCGATCAGAGCTCGAGCGCCATGCGCCACTGAAGCTCTGCGGTGCTCCGTTGATGCCGTGGATCCACCGCCCCGACTGACCAATCCTGGAGCGTCGCCCCTTCACGCCGTCTCCTTCCCAGCCGTTGGAGCTCTATAACTCCGTTTTCCTCACCTGCTAGCTCTCACTTTCCCTCTCGGTGGCCGAGGGAAAGGAGGCGAGATCTTGGCTCTCTCTCGGGTAAGCTTTGTGCTTCCGCCTCCTGCTCCATCTCCGTTCCTCCCTAGTTCCATTTTTGCTAACGAGAGTCCCTGCCTTGGCTTGTAACCCAACCTACAAAAACTATTTTTAAATCTGCGGGTTTTGCCCAACCATCTGTTAAGTCAAAGGGTGCTTCTCCCAGTGGTATCAAGTACCATTGCACCTATTGCAAGAAGGATGGGCATTTGGTTGAGTTCTGTTGGCGTAGGTTGAAAAATGATAAGAAAACTTTTGCTAGAATTTCATCCTGCGCATTCAAGGGGTTTTCGAGTTTTTAATGTTGAAACTAACCTAGTTCAAGAGACATGCAATGTCACTTTTGATGAGACTAGCCCTGGAGCTAGATCAGATATTTCAGGTGATACACAGGTGACAGAGAGTATATTTGTAGAGGAAGATGATGATGGACTCGATGATGCTCTTCCACCTGCTACTGTTGATGCTCCTCTTCCAGCACAAGAACCTGTTGTGACTACTTCGCCTTCAGTTGAGGCACCTGCTGCTTCTTCATCATCAGCAGTACCTGCGGAGGTCGAAGAGGTATTTTCCTCTCCGTGTGCGCCACTTCACATTCAAAAGCAGCCTCCTCCGGATCAGATGATAGGTAATCTCCATGAGCGAGTCACTCGCTCCAGGTATCATGATCCAAACCTCTATTCTCATTCTGCTTTTGTAGCTTCTTTTGAACCCCGCGATATATCTCATGTTTTATCTGATTCTAGTTGGGTCAATGCCATGCATGAGGAGTTAGAGAATTTTGAGAGGAATAAGGTCTGGAACCTAGTAGAACCTCCTAGTGGTCATAATGTTATAGGAACCCGCTGGGTTTTCAAAAACAAACAAAATGAGGATGGTTCTGTGATTAGAAACAAGGCTAGGTTGGTAGCTCAAGAGTTTAGCCAAGTTGAGAGGTTAGATTTTGATGAGACCTTTGCTCCTGTTGCTAGACTAGAAGCCATTCGCATTCTTCTTGCATTTGCTGCCTCTAAGAGCTTTAGATTATATCAAATGGATGTTAAGAGTGCCTTTTGAATGGTTTCATAAAGGAGGAGGTTTATGTTAGGCAACCCCCAGGCTTTGAGAATCCCAAGAACCCTCATCATGTCTTCAAGTTGTCCAAAGCCTTGTATGGTCTTAAACAAGCCCCTAGAGCCTGGTATGATAGGCTTAAGACCTTCTTGCTTAAGAATGATTTGGAGATGGGTAAGGTAGACAAGACCTTGTTCATTCTTAGGCGTGGCACTGATTTCTTACTTGCTCAGATTTACGTTGATGATATTATCTTTGGTGGTTCTTCTCATGCTCTTGTTTCCGCTTTTACGAGACTATGTCCGGGAATTTGAGATGAGCATGATGGGAGAGCTCAATTACTTTACGGGGCTTCAAATCAAGCAATGTAAGGAAGGATCTTCATCCATCGACAAGTATACTAAGGATCTGCTCAAACGCTTTGACATGGGTGATCGCAAGCGATCGCCACTCCCATGGCGACTTTCGATCGCTGGATCGGATGAGGAAGGAGAAGCCGTGGATCAGCGCGAGTACCGCATGACATGATCGGCTCCCTCCTCAGCACTGACGACCTCAAGACCGGATATCCACTTCACGATCGCCTCTGCGCGAGGTTTGAGCGTCTCGAGAACTTCCCATCGCCAAGGTGTTAGCGCATATTCGTATTACACTCTACCCTCCAGTATGTCATTTGGTACTCCTGCTCTTCTTCTTTGTCCATTCGGGGGTTTTCTGATTCTGATTTTGCGGGCTGTCGGCTTGATAGGAAGAATACCTCGGGCACTTGTCACTTTCTAGGCACTTCTCTTGTTTCTTGGTCTTCTAGAAGCGGTTCTGTTGCACAATCTCTGCTGAAGTCAATATGTAATCTTTGCTAGTTCTTTGTAGTCGATTTTGTGGATGGTATCCACTCTTAAGGACTATGGGTTAAATTTCGCTAGTGTTCCTCTTTTCTGTGATAACACTTCTGCTATTAACATTGCTAATAACCCTGTGCAACACTCTAGGAACAAGCACATAGACATTCGCTATCACTTCCTTAGAGACCATGTCGAGAAGGGTGATATTGTGCTGCACTTCGTGGAGTCCGAGGCTCAACTGGCTGATATCCTCACCAAGCCTTTAGACCCAACTAAGTTTGCCACCTTGAGAAGCGAGTTAGGGGTAATTTATCCCTATGGGTTGGTTTGAGGGGGAGCTCGATCTTTTCTGATCTTACCTTGTTCTTTAGATCTTTTATTGTTCTTTTTCTGAATTTATTGATCTTTTTGAACTTTTTAGGTTTTTAGGCTTTTTATTGCATCAATTGTATAATATTGCATTCATATAAAAAAAATACATCAAGTGGTATGAAAAATCCAAAAAGATGCATTGTAATATAAGATTTTCTGCTTATCTTTTAAAATTGATGAAGCTTTGCCTATTACCCTTTGGAGCTTTAGTATTTCAATTCTTGCTCAATGCCATGTCAAGTTCTTTGACTTGCTAGAATTATCATGTTTTTACATGTGTAGCTAAGTCTTTGCTATATGAGCTAGAACTTTAAAACAACTCGAACTAAAAATTACAATTTGTTGATGTTTTAGCGAGTTGCGCAATTAGTGCTCCTTTTGTGGCATTGGCCCTGTCAAAATTGCTTTGTTAGCTCTTGAATCTAAAATTGACCATTACTTGAGCATTTTGTGTTCTGGAGATTCTAAAACTGCTCCTGTGAAAAATGAAAAATCAAGATTGTCTTATACTTAAAATGTGCCAAACAACTCTTACGAGACTGCTTGTCAAAGACATGAACTTAGAGATAGTTTGATGATCCAGACGATCTCATGGGGATTGCTTGTCGGAAATGATATGAACCTCAAGATTTGTCGCCCTGGTAGAAGCTTAGAAAGAGTTTGTGGATGGCTCCTAGTCCAGTATCTTCTTTACTAAGATAAACCTTTAATCAACTTCTGGTCGAAGCTTAGGATGAGTTTGTGGATGGCTCATAGTCCAGGATCTTGTCACTAACTTAGATCATTAGTCAACTTCAATATTCAATGCCTATGAGAAAACTGTTGACAAATGGGCTTTTGAGAAATACTGAGCAAAATGATTCAATACAGGACCTGATTGACTCTTAATGTGGTCTTTGTTAGATTTTTGATCTCACTTTGACATTTTGACATGGCCAATTTCATTTTAGGATCTCTGTTGATGAACTTGCTGAATTTGAAGCTTTGCTTAAATTGATCAAATCTATTGCTTTACTTTTGAGCCTTTGTGCTTAGCTTTGATATATATGTCTTACCATGATCTTGCTAGCGCTGCCAGGCTTGATATGTTGTTTGTGCAATATTAGAAATGCTGGCTAGTTCTTTTGGGTAATCTCCAAAGCTTCTTGTAATCAAAAATTGAAAAATACAAAAATAAAGCCACTCCATTGCACTTCATGCATACTTCTTCTTTTTTGCTTCTTTCTTCATTCTACATTTGTTATCTCTGGATGAGAGGAATGTGTGATTCCTTGATGACTCCATTGTCAAAGGGGGAGAAGATATTTCAATGTTGGGGCGAAGATTATACAAAGGGGAGAATTTGAAATTTTCTGAAATTCGAGGATCATAGTGAGGGGGAGTTTTTGAATTGCATTCTTATTGTCTTATTGACTCTTCTGAACTTGAATTGCATTTATTACTCCTAACAATGATCAAATGTCAATTGAACGATTGTTCTTTCATATGGACCTTAAGTGAGATTTTTGACTTTTTATGGAAATCAAAGTTTTTATGCTTTCTTTTGCCTTATCTCACATGCCTATGCTATTCTGATGCCAGTTTGGTCATTTCCATTGCTTTCTCTTGCTTATGGACCAAGTTGTGCCTTTGTGCGAAAACGAAAGTATTTTACTTTTCAAAACTTCAAATTACATTTTCTAGATTATTGCAAATGTGTTCATCAAGGGGGACATTGTGGATATCATGGGGATATGCTCCAGATCTTAGGATGATTTGACAATTGGCAATGACGTTAACGGTTTGTCGTTTCACGAGTTTTCGACAAAATTTTAGGCTTTCTGGACAGGGGCGGTCCGACCGGCCATAGCATGGCGGTCCAACCGGTCCCAAATCGGGCGGACCGGCCATGAGCGGCGGTCGGACCGGCAGTGACCATATGTGTCAAAATGAGCTGGGCCAAAAATAGAGGGTGTAGGCAAGAGAGGGGATTCTATTGCTCTTGGTCCCATAATTTTTGGAGTCTCCAGTAAAAAGTTCTATTGGTTTAAAGTTTCCAGTAGGTTTCGGATTTTCAGGGGTTGAAAATCGGCTAAGTCCTTTCGGGCGGTCGGACCGGCCTATGGTTGGCGGTCCGACCGGCAAGGCCGGTGGTCAGACCGGCCCTGAGGGGCTGTCGGACCGGTTGTCACTTGAACGTCGACCATCGTGGCGGCGTTGTTCGTTGGTTAGGTCAAAGTCATGAGTTTCAGTGCATATGTGTTGCATGATGCATGTTTTGACTAACGTGGGTCAAGTTGTGAAGAACTTGTTCCCGGATTCGATTTGCTTGTCTATTGTTGTGCAGGTTGCTTGGTGGTCAACGACGGTCAACGGCGAGGATGATTGGGACTAGGCTTGGAGAGCTGAGGTCCAGAACGATCACGATGCCGGGTGGGGCCAATGAACTCAAGTGTGGTGCAGAATGGACAAGGATGACCGAACGGACAGTTCGGTGCGACTGGCTTGATCAAGCGGCGCGGGAGTCGGTGCAAGTGCCATGGTGGTTTCGGTGGGAGCCGGATGGGAGAGACTTGCCGACACGGAGAGATCCGTTGATCAACCTACACGTGGCGGAGCAGGCGAAGTGCTTCGCACAGATGGACTCGGTCTTCGGAGAAGGACCAA
This sequence comes from Hsuehochloa calcarea, assembly GCA_036346395.1. Lineage (NCBI taxonomy): Eukaryota > Viridiplantae > Streptophyta > Magnoliopsida > Poales > Poaceae > Hsuehochloa > Hsuehochloa calcarea. Next base: position 37,197,111 of record CM070601.1, read on the forward strand.
GAAGGGGTATTTTGGTAATCTTACCAAATACCGCCTTGGTGACCTTTTGCCAACCCGCGGCGCAAGACAACACAAGGAGAAGCGGGTTAGGTCAAGAGGTGTTGAAGACAGTGCTTTAAAATGCGTGCGTGTGTGACCCGTTTGTGTTGGGCCTTAACGGGAGCCCATTTAAGTTAAACTTCTAGAAGGTCTAAGTCTCCACTATAAATAGAGAAGGGAGGTGGCTGCACCCCCTTCAACCCTTTCATTATTTGTTGAAACTCTAGTTTGGCTTAGGGAGAGGATTAGTGGAGGTTAGGGTTCTAGAGAGTTTTGATTTGATTTCGTGCTCTTGGATTGAGCTTTGTCCTTCATTGATGGAGTGGCTATAAACCCAAACCCTATCAAATCAATCCAAAGAAAGTTTGATCAAAGATGTGTCTCTTTGCCTTTCTTCTCTCTATTTGGTGATTTTGAGTCTTTCTTTGATTCGAATGTTTTTTATTGATTTCTTTATATGATCTATCTTGCTGTGACATGTGGGAACACATCTAGGATCATCTTGATCATCAATCACCCACGAGCAAGTTTTTGGATCTAGTTTTCGTTTTGACTCGGTTTTGAACCATCCTCCTCTCAAACTGAAAAAGGTCGTAACTTTTCCATGGATCTTCACGATCTTCGATTGGAATAGGTTCCTGACATCCTAGAGAAGGTGTGTTCCAAGTTTCTTCAAGTTTAGAGTTGTAGATCAAAAGTTACATCTATTTGCAACTTCATTTTATGTCGTTTTTCTTGTTCATCGATGGAGGTCGATCAGCCCCAGTGACCGGTCCGACCGCCATTAACACAGAGGTCAGACCGCCCAATACTTAGAATTTTAGCCCATGTTGATTTCGGTTGTTTTGCTTCGGGGTTTAGATTGGATTCAATACTAGTCTTCCATTTGTCTTGGTATATTGATCTTCATAGCTTCCATAGCTATTGGAGTGAGATTTGGATTGAATCTGATCTTGGTTGAAAAAGTGAGCGTGCTCCTATTCAGCCCCCCCCCTTCTAGTCGCCTTTTCGGTCCAACAGAACCCGTCCATGCCCTTAGCTAGCGCCGTCGTGCCCCATAACGCCGACGAGAGTCCAGCGAAGCCATGACTGTATTGTCGGGTTTCTTACAGTACTGTAGCAAGGTCATTAAGACCAAATCTCGTTCATTAACTGCTAATGATTGCTTAGTAGTTAATGGCTGTCTTTAGGTTGGTTTCTGTGTGACTGACGTGTGGGGCCGAAAACAGTAAGCGAGGTTTTAATCCCGGTTGAGTCGGTGTATAACATGTGGGCCATAGGGTTTAGCGCACGGACTGGGTTCTCGTGGACCGACCGTGGACCTGTGAGTCTACGCACTGTTCCGTGAGCCGTGAGAATGGCATGTGGACCCCAACTGTCAGGCCGAAGAGTCAACGACCGTTGCTAGGATCGGTTGGGTGTAAAAAGTCTTTTATGTTTTATAAAATCTGAAATGCTTTATTTATGAACTGAAAAATGCATTAACTTCAAAATTGCATAACTAATTCATTTTAGCTCCGAATTTGATGATTCAAAATTTTCTAGATTCCTTTTCGCATGTACTTTATTATAAAAATGGTTTGAACCTTGTTACTATTGTAGAAAATACTTTTGGCAAAATTGCTTTAGGTTTAACACTTTTATTGCTCTAAAAATTGTTTCGACTTCAAAAATGCATAAGTTTTTCTCTGTAGCTCCAATTTTAGTAAACTCAATTTTGTCATATTTCTTTGTTACTGTACTTTATTGTAAAGTAGGTTTTGAACATGTTGCTATCTCTGAAAATCTGATTTTATAATTATCTTGTGCACTACTTTCTTATCTTTGAAAAATCATAGAAAATTCATCTTAGCTCCGAATGAGGTGAATCATTTTTCGTTGATCATCTCATGTGATGCTCTGTCTACCATAAAAATTTTGTATTCACCACGTCTCTGAAAATTTTCACCAAAACTTTCAAATTTGGATGAATAGTGACAGCTAGTAATTTATTGAATTTTCTGAAAAACCGACTTTCTAACTGCCATAACTTTTGCATGGAATATCCAAATCAACTTATTTTTATTGCTAAATTCATCTAAAATCATGCTCTATCTTCTGTGAATTGTAGGACCATAAAGGCGACTAGAGGGGGTGAATAGGCGCTTTCTCAAATTTTTCGCCTTAATCAAATTCAACACGCACTTTACTCCTTTAGCTATGAAAGCTAAGAAGATCAGAACACGCACAGAGGAAGCCTTGTGCTGAATTCAATTACCCCCTTTAACCACAACACAAATATGGAGAGTTGATCTCACTGGGCTGGTCTGGACACGGGCGGTCTGACCGGCAGACAAGTGGCGGTCCGATCATTGAATCGGTTCGACCGTACCGTTAATGGGCGATCAAAGTGGCGGTCTAACCGCCGTTGATAAACCGGTCTGACCGATTTAGTCCAGAACCGAAACACAATGTCCAAATCCAAAACGAAATTTGGTCCAACTTTTGATTCAACCAATGAAACTTGACCAAATTTCGAGCACACCTCCTTAAGGATATCTAAGACCTATTTCTAGTGACGATCTTTCAGATCCACTTCGTAGACCTCAATTTTAGCTTTCTCCTCTAGAGTCTTGTTTAAAGCTTTAATCTCAATAGTAAGCTTAGGACAATTTTCACAAGAAGCAGCTCTAGAGTACAAAACTATTTCTGTCATCTCTTGCATTTTAATTCTATTGTTCTTACAATGAGAGCAAGTGTGACTAGCATCAAATTTTTGCAATTCTTTCAAGGAGCTATCCAATTTTAATTCAAGCAAAGCACAGTTTGAGCAAGTTAAAGGAATACCATCCAATGTAGTCACATCAAGAGAAATGGCATCCATGCAAGCAGAACTAGACTTGAGAGATTCTAGTTCATCAAGAGCAACTTTCAGTTGATTTACAACAGAGGAATGAGCAGAATTTAAGCTTGTCAACTCATTAAGCAAGCTAGAGCATGAATCACAAAAATCATCAGGACTAATAGATTTGAGCCTAACAACTTCTAGGTTCAAGTTATCAATCATAGTGTCCTGTTTCTTAATCATTTTAGCTAGCTTATGCAGTTTTTTTCTTCAGCAAGCACCAAAGCCCTTTTCATATCAGCAAGCGAAGGGCATACCTCATCGGGATCACTAAAAGGATCCTCGTTGTTGGAGGAGTCACTGTCGTGGCTGTTCTTGGCCATGAAACACATGCCTGTGAAATCACGAGCCTTCTTCTTGCCACGGGAGTCACTCTCAATGTCCTCCACCTCTGAGTTCACATCGCTCATGCTCACATCCTCTAGAGCTTCAAGGACCCGGCTGATAAACTTGCGATAGTTTGTCTTCTTGGGTTTAGCATCCCTCGCTTGAGGATGCCTTTGTGACTCCTTCTCCTCCTTGCCCTTTAGTTTGGGGCACCTGGAACGAATGTGGTTTGGCTCACCACATTCAAAGCAAGTGATAGGGTCACCTCTCCTCCTGCTCCTCACCTTATTGTATGCTCTCGTGAATTTGGTGGATAGGAGGGCTAAATCATCTTCAGGTAGTCTCTCAAGTTGCTCATCGCTCAAAGAATGCAAAGCTGATAAAGAAAAACCCGATGAGCTAACATCCAAGGAATCAGAAGAGCTACCCTTAGACTGGTCGACCACTAAAGCCATCGGCTCTGTCTTGGGGAGACGCGAGATAAAATCAATCTTATGCGTCTTCAACCTCGAGTAAATCTTATCCATGGTAAGCTCACTCATGACAGTGTTGTCATTGATGGAAGTGATCTTCATCCCCCAGACCTTCACATCAAGAGCACCCAAAAGCTGGCGTGCATTTTCTGACTCAGTGAAGACGAGGTCAACAGCGCGGAGATCATGAAGAATCTTAGAAAATCTTCCCCACAGCTCGTCTAAATACTCACCAGGTCTTTGCTCAATCTTGGAGTAAATTTTCTTGAGCTGGTTCTGTCTCACTTCCTTGATCGCAGTGGACCCCTCGTGGTAATCACAAAGAGTCCGCCAGATCTCATGAGCAGACCGCAAATGAGCGACACGCTCAAACTCCGATCGACTAAGGCCTAGGATCAAAAAATTCCGAGCCCTGCTGTTTGCCTCCACATCTAGAGTGATCACATTGTCATCTGCTGGCACGACATAAGGGTTTTTTTACCTTAAGTCAAATTGCGTGCCCTTGAGCCTCGATGAAAGCCTGCATTCGGGCCTTCCAATATGCAAAATCAACCCCATAAAAAACATGTGGCTTGGTTGAATACCTGTCAGTCGCCATGGCTCCAAAGACCGGTTAAGATCTATGAGAAGAGCTAACCGACTCTGATACCACTTGTAGGACCGTAAAGGCGACTAGAGGGGGGTGAATAGGCGCTTTCTCAAATATTTCGCCTTAATCAAATTCAACACGCACTTTACTCCTTTAGGTATGAAAGCTAAGAAGATCAGTACACACAGAGAGGAAGCCTTGTGCTGAATTCAATTACCCCCTTTAACCACAACACAAATATGGAGAGTTGATCTCACTGGGCTGGTCTGGACACGGGCGGTCTGACCGGCAGACAAGTGGCGGTCCGACCGCTGGGAATCGGTTCGACCGGCCGTTAATGGGCGGTCTGACCGCCGTTGATAAACCGGTCTGACCGATTTAGTCCAGAACCGAAACACAATGCCCAAATCCAAAACGAAATTTGGTCCAACTTTTGATTCAACCATTGAAACTTGACCAAATTTGAAGCACACCTCCTTAAGGATATCTAAGACCTATTTCTAGTGACGATCGTTTAGATCCACTTCGTAGAATCGATCTCTTAAGGTTTTACCAAAAAAGTGCACAAACCCTAGAAATATGAAAAACTTGATCCAATTCTTGCTTGTGGGGGATTGATGATCTAGATGATTCTACGAGTATTCCCACACAACAAAGCAAGGTAAAATCGGTCAAGAGACCAAGCAAAAATACCCGGATCAAGGAAGCACCAAAATCAACAAAAGAGAGAAGAACACAAGAGAGACTTCACCCTTGAGCAAACATCAAAAGATTGATTGAATCGAGATGTTGCTTACAAAGCCACTCCTTCAATGGAGGACAAGAGCTCAATCAAAGAGCACACATACAAATCTCTCCAAACCCTAGCCTCTCCTCTCCTCTCCAAACCCTAGAAAAAGGTGGAGGAGTCCAAATGAATGCTTAGGGGCTTTTACATCTCACCCCTTCTATTTATATGGAGAGTTAGGATTTCACACATGGGAACCACACACACACATGGGACCCACTCACACACATATGTTGAAGCAATCGCCTGCTTCACCACGTGTAGGTTGATCAGCGACTCTTATCATGTCGGCAAGTCTCTCCCGTCCGAATCCCATCGGAACCTCCCAGGGACTTGCACCGACTTCCGCACTGCCTGATCCAACCAGCTGCACCAAACTACCCGTTCGATCCATCTTGCCCATTCTGTACCATGCTTGAGTCACACGACCTCACCCGGCATACATGATCGTTCTAGACCTCAGCTCTCCAAGCGTAGTCCCGATCCACCTCACCGTTGACGTCGTTGACCTGCAAGCCACCTGCACAGCAATAGACAAACAAATCGTCTCCGGGAACAAGTTCTTCACAACTTGACCCACGTCAGTTCAACAATGCAATATGCAACAATAAAGCATTGAAATTTATACATTAAACACATTCGATACACAACAATGCCAAATAGGCTAACCTCCAAGTGATTGGCGGTCTGACCGCCCCACACAGCCGGTCCGACCGATTTCAGGCCGGTCCGACCGATTCCACAACGGCGGTCGGACCGCCCGAAATGACTTAGCCAATTTTTCATCTCGAAAATCCGAAACCTTCTGGAATTTTCAAATGAATACAACTTTTGGCTGGGAGCTCCAAAAATTATGTGACCACATCCAGGAGACTCCCCTCACTTGCCTACACAACCTATTTTTGGCCTAGCCCCAAACTCCATCAAGACCTTTGGGCGGTCGGACCGGCAAGCATCGCCGGTCGAACTGCTCCACTGGCCGGTTTGACCGGCGGCCTGGCCGGTCTGACCGCCAGTGACCTGACAACACTGAAGCAAACCCAAAAATGCGAGAATTTGCAAACCAACAATGCCATTGCCAATTGACTCATCATCATAAGATCATGCACATATCCCCACGATATCCACAATCATCACTATAATTATTTGAGTATGGATACTTATGTATGTAATTGTATTTGGAAAACTAAAATTGAAAGTGAAATGTCATAGACTTGGGCACATTGGTTTGATGGTGTGGTTATTGGGTGTGTGAATGGTGCCCGAGTCAACAAGGACCAAACATCTTGGATACTGACCTAAGCGTTTTTGCGTGCTAATCACACGAGTGTACTGGGAACCCCTCTTGACTAAGTACTTTGGGAGGTATTAATTATTGAAATCGCTGGTGGTATGAAAAAGAGAATGTTTATTTTGGGATGAGAGTGATGTGTTCTTTTCTAGGTTCGCCATACCCAGGAGCACTCGCAGTTGCTTCGGCTGGGCTAGTGCGTCCGACTCAACGTGTGGGTCCTTAGTGGGAGCCCGTAACGGCGGTTCACTAAGGGTTAACCCCCATACGTGCGACTCGTAATTAGTACAATCCATTGGAAAGCGTCTCGTAGGACTTAGCCCTGCCGGCATACCTAAGGAAGTGTACTCTATTGCATGGAAAAAAGACGGTCTGGCGTGTGGGTACATTGGTACACCCCTGCAGGGTATAATCTGTTCGAATAGCCAAGTCCTTGGTTATGAACATGTTTGGTTAGGTCTCTACAAGAGTTAGACTCAACAGTTTTTGATAAAACTTGATGTTGGGGTGGTACGAATGGGTAATTCGTGCTATGTTGTGATGGCTATTGGGTAGTCATCTCTAGGATGTTATTTATGTTTATTATTATTGTCTCGCTGTTATTTAATCAATTAAAAACAGATTTATCAAATTGCTTTCAATCTATTACTTATTGCAAATAAATTGTTGCTTTATGCGTCAAATGAATTAATAACCTCCTCCTTTGTTTCAGCTTACATGTAGCTATGTATAGGCTTGTTACTCGTAAGTCTTGCGAGTACTTTTTGTACTCAGTTGCTTTGCTTAATTGTTACAGAGGAGGTTGACCCCCAAGGGGATAACTATTGTGAGACCGACTTCGACTTTGCTCTCGACGACTAGCTTGGACGTTTCTAGTCGGTTGCCTTGTGGGTAATGGCAAACCGTTTGGCTTTTGTTTATCGCCATCTTATGGCTTATGTTTCTGCTGCTACTTTGGTTATTTGTCCATCATTTGGCCTGTCGGCCCTACTTTTGTAATATGAACTTGTATGTCTTTATGTTGTAAGCTTGTAGACTGGTTATTGAATGACTTGTATAGATGGGATGCTTACTTTTTGTATGGGGTGTGTGTACTGCAATTTTGGGAAGTACATATGCGCCGAGAATCGAGATATTTGATTTGTAATGCTAGGACCATTCAGATGGTTAAGTATTACAAGTTAAATACCCCGGGTTCTCACATATTGTATGGTTTTGAGCCTTGCGAGTTCGTAGCTAGGTTCGTGAGAGTTGAGCGACTACTACCGATCTTACCTTCTCACTGAAAGATTGGGTCAAAATAGGACCTTTGTGGTTCATCACCGACCATCTCCACTTCTCTCCGGCGCTCAGGTTGCCTTAGTAGACCTCGTAGTAGCTCGGGCACCCGCTTCTCTGGACGCTACGGAGCTATAACGTGATTGTATGTTTCGACCGAAATGTTGCACCGCTCATCACCGACGCCACCGCTATCACCGCCGAGGTCTCATTGTCTGAGAAGGTGCGTAAGACTTTTGCGATTACGTGCTCGCTTTTGCCGCAGACTGCTGTGTGTCGAAATCACCAAAGAATGCGCCAAAGAAGCACAAATTTCGGTATTGTTGGATTACCGACAATACTATAGCACAGCCATTAGGGTGCTAATCCATCATTAAATTGGCTAATGATTGCTTACTGAAATTAATGCTGTCTTAAGAAAGTAATGAGTCTACGACATGTGGGCTGAGGAATATAAAATGATAACTAAATAACGGTTTGAATGAGTGTATTACATGTGGGTCCGACGAACTTAAGTGCATAGTCGAGGACTGGTGGACCGACCCGTGGACTCGCGGTCCATGCACTGTGCTGTGGACCGTCTCTATGTCATACGGGTCCCACGTATCAGCGCAGTTAAATATGAGAATAAAAATGAAAAACAAACTATTCACCGGACCCCACCAGTCAGCGTCTGTGGCTAGGTGAACCCCGGTAAGAAAAGTATTAACGCTTCTATAAAATTCAGAAATCAATTATTTAAAGACTAAAAAATTGAATAACTTAGAAAATGCATAGCTAATTTAATTGAACTCCAAAAACAGTGAAACCAATTTCGATAATTTTCATTTTAGTGAACTTTATTTTAAAAATAGGTTTCAAACATGTCTTTGTAACAGAGAACATAGTTTTGAAAAAAATAATCTATAACTCTATTATTTTTACAATAGAAAAAGTTAATAACTTTGAAAATTCATAACTAATTCATAGAAACTCGAAATGAGATGGACCAATTTATTTTGGCTTTATATTAACTAGTTATCAACCCGTGCACTGCACGGGCTAGCAATTAAAAAAAAACATAAATAGAGAAATTTTATGATGAATATTGGCTGTATTTTTATAATAATATGAACTGCGTGCAGAGGAAAAAATTTCAACAGTGCATTTCAATATGTATTACTAAAAACATGCTGGAGCAAATTTTCATAGGGTGTGAAACTTAGTTATGTGTCAAATACGTACACGGCAAAAAAAAAAGCTATAGTTATTTAAGATTTGTAAAAAAGGTAGTAAAATATGTTTTCAAAAATGTTATAGTCCACCGGTTGCATTATTTATTTTAGACTGTTTTTTTAACATATTTCCTCGAAGAAGCCATGATTTAAGTGTTAGTTTTGAATGTAAATGGCATCATATGCTGCAGTTTTATTGGAAACATGACGACAAAATACGCTTTCAGGCACCGCTTCGAGGAGCTTAGAGCACCTCTGGACCGTTCTCTGTCCCTCTCCCTGTCCCTCTCCGTTGATCCATTCGATCCCCTCCCTCACCTCCGATCTCCACCCATGTCTAGCGCTGGCTCCTCCCTCCTGTTGCTCGCCGCTCCGTCGCCCGGGTCCATACGACCTGCGCGCCCACGGTAGCAGAGACGCCCGCTGTCGCGGCAGCGGCCGCCGACACCATGGGCTCCGAGACGCCGAGCCAGACAGCGGCGGATCCCACTGTGCTCTTGGTGTCCTCGAGCGCTGCCTTTTAGAGCGCGGGATCGTGCCGGCCAGCGACGCGCGGAACCTGCGGTAGAACCCCCGCAGGCCGTCCCGGCGGAGGATGGCAGAGGTCAGTTGTCTTCTGCATATTAGTCAGAGGTCGATGGCGACCCAGATCTTCTCCGAATTTGCAACCACTTTGCCGAATGGTTGCTGATTACCCTATTAGCTTTATTGGTTTAATTTTTGTTTGGATCAGCATCAAATTAAAGGTCAGTATTTCTTAAATTTGATATCCGTGAACCGTGAAATTAAAACGATGCAGCCGCAGGCGTGGTCGAGGCTTCTGCCGAACCGGCGGATACCAGCCCTGAGGACTTGGATAACATCCGCGAGGTCAAAAGGGTCCGTGGCCTCTAGCCCGCGTTTTTTCTCTTGGTTTGCATTCTTTTGGATGAGTTCGTATTCAGTTGTTGTTTGATTTGGATGCGGTATTAGGTGCTGGAGCTTCTTCAGAAGAACAGGGACATGACCTTCGGCTAGGTAAGTGATCTGTTCTGTTGCTTAATTTTTGTGGACACTGGAATCTGTTCTTCCCCTGCCTGATCTTCGTCCATCTTGGACAACAGGGACGGATGGAAGCCAGCAGCCCAGCGGCGGGCGGCCGTCCCGCTGCGCGGGGCCAGCCCCGCCCTGCCGCACCGGCCGCAGATCCTCCTTTTGTGGAGGTATTCTTCTGGCTATCGAAGATTTGAATCTTCTGTTCTCACCAACTACACCTACTTGCAAACCATGCCTTCAACAAAAAGCATCAGAGTGATACGATTACTTCGTAAAGCTTTGGCCATTCTCGCAGATAGTCCACACCGATTCAAGGCTGTTTTTTTTCATTCAGTGCAGGTGTGGACTCGATGAGCTTTTTCGTTGTTCCATCTGCTAGATGTACTGTCTTTATTTGAAGTATGGATTTGTTCACAGAAAACAGGCTAAACATATATGTTCTCTTTGCTAGATTTTCTAGATATGGTTTTGCATCTTCTATAGCTGGTCCATTATTTCTTATGGTTGATGTGACGCAGACATCTATTTCATGTTTTATGTCACACACATAATGTAACCTTAGCCAACAATAATGTCCTCTTTGCTTCTTCCTATTCTATGTGCGTACGGTTTGTATGGACAATGCATCTGAATAGTGGTCCTATAGGTTATATCAGCAAATTGATATGGAGTTATTTCTTCTCTGTCTTTATCTGTTGACAAATTATTGTGTTAGCCATAGACCTTTCGACATGTGGGCATTATATCCTTTTTGGTCTGAGTCTCTGAGATCAATCCTTGGCGATTGCAGTTTTGATATACTTTAATTTTGATGCAATGACAAAGCATGCTGCAATTATTGATTTGCACATTCGGTAATTATCTGTCCATCTCCCATTTAAATGCAAAATTGCTATGTTTCACATTTATTTTTCGAGAACAATTGTTCACAGATTGGTATGAAAAATTATTAAACTAAGAACTGTACAGAGGGAAATATAAACATTGTGAGGACTAAAAGAATGTGGTGTACTAAATGATTTCCTTGTACACAATATTTTTTGCAACATTATTTTCTAGAGATTCCTCATCTGAGATTAGAAATTTGAGTCCATTTCGGCTTGTGACTCGCGATACGGCTACATAGAGTTGGCCGTGTGTGAAGACTTGCTTTGGTAAAAAGAGTCCAACATTTTGTAGCGATTGTCCTTGACTCTTGTTTATTGTCATTGCGAAACACACTGATATTGGATATTGCCTCCTTTTCAACACAAACGGCCATTTCGATTCGCTCGGTGACATGATGATTTGTGGAATGTAGACCTTATTTCCAATGTTTGTCCCTGTTATGATCTGTGCTTCGATGAACCACTTCCCTAGTTGTGTTATAGTTAGTCTTGTGCCATTGCATAGGCCTGCACTTTGATTTATGTTTCTCAGCAACATTATTGGCAGGCCAACTTTCAAACACAGTTCATGGTTTGGTGTTCCAGGGAATTTCAAGCTATTTAGGAACTCTGTTGGATACAGCTGATCTCCATCTTCACTGTTTGACATGGCTTTGCGTACTGTATCTGAGCTTAGGTACGTTATTTCTTCACCAGGTATTCGACTCATGATGTAGTAGTTTATCTCGTGTACCATTTCATTTCTCGGACATAGGATAGCCCTTTCTTACAGGTATGTTCGTTTGGTGTAGTTGCTCCGCAGGTTAGGGTAGGTGTTGTTGACTATAGTTTCTATTTGGTTTTCTCCTTTCTGCAAAAGCAAGTCTTCAGGAATGGTTACCCAGGCCTCATCTTCTTTATTTCCTGCTAAGCCATCCCCAATATTTAGTATCCATTCTGCAAATTCAGCAGTGTTCTTTTGTTCTTCTGGAGAATCTGTCAATGCATTTAGACGCATGTTTTGCGTAAGCTTAAATTCTTCAAAGTACTTGCATAAGGATGGGCGTTTTAAGGATGCATCAACAATTTGAGATCTTCATCCTTTAGGTATGACTGGCAGAATTTGTCTGAAGTCACCCCCCATCACCACTGTCATTCCTCCAAATCGTTTGTCTCTGCTATTCTCATTTGTAAATCTTAGGATGTCTCTCATGCTCTTGTCTAGTGCCTCGAAGCATTATTTGTTTGTCATAGGTGCTACGTCCCATAGTATTAGCGATGTCTTCTTTAGTAGATCTGTGAGAAATGACCCTTGCTTGATATCACATGTTGACTCATTAGTGATGTTTAGTGGAATGTGAAACCTTGAATGTGCAGTTCTTCCTCCTGGTAAAAGTAGTGCTGCTATTCCACTTGAGGCCACTGCTAAAACTATTTTCCCTTCAGATCGAAGTGATGTTGTGATTGCCTTCCAAAGAAATGTCTTTCCCATCCCGCCATATCCATCAACAAATATTAGTTTGCCAAGTTTGTTGTTGACTGATTGTACTGTTGCATCGAAAGCCATTCTTTGGTCTGGATTTAACTTTCCAAGCAGTTCCGTCTTCTCGATTCGAAGAGAATGTCTATCATAGTTTAACTCTTCACTTATCAATCTATTTTGTAGACCTTGAAGTGATGTGCTATCTGGTAATTGCATTCCTTCATAGTCTTTCAATAATTTTCCGCCTTTCCTTAGCATTTGCTCGATCTCTATAAGAGCGAGGTTCCTTATTTGTTCAGGATCAAGTTCAAGTGTCTCAAAGTTCAAGATTCTCCTCTGACGCCTTTGGATGTCCTCAGAGAGTAACTCCCATGTAAATTCCCATAGTTTGGCAGGATCTGTGACCTCGCAAAGTAGCAGGATTGTGCAGAAAAGTGGGCGCATTTGTTCCCAATTTAATAAAGAGGATTACTGTGCATCTCATTAGCATGCATCATATTTTTTAAGCATTTGAGTTATACTTTGTACTAGGAAAAATTTTATCCAAATGTTTCAACATACACTTACAAAAATAAATCCTAAAGAAAACAATATAAAAAACTTATGATCGTCCTCTGGAATAAATTTATTCAAATACTATATTAATTATCATGAATTAATATAATTTTTCCCAAATTTTTGGAACCCAATATGAACCACAGAAATTTCAAACTCAACTAATCACCTATGTCGTTGTGAATTTAAATTATACCAAATAAATCTTTAACAGTGGGTTTTCCAAGGTTATATGGGTACTAGGTTACCCAGGAACCCCTCTGATTATTTTTATATTTTTATGAATTTATTTGCTTTATTTTAGGGGCGGGTCAAACTCGGAGAAATAGATTTGAAATCAGTCAAATGTAATACTATTCCTCGGGTTCGAACCCAATACACAGTAACCCAACCGAGCTACTTAACGAGCTGTTCCGGCCGAACCCCCTCGGGTGCTGACCCTCAGATCCAGATCCAACGGCTAATCTCCTCGCGCGAGCGCCCGCTCGTTCCTCCTCTCTCTCTCTGCAACTGGGGCCCGCATGTCAGACTCGTCTTCCTCTGCTGTCACTCGCACTCAGACGCTGTTCGCCACGCGCCCGCTTGGCTCTGATGCATGCCGTTACCGCCGTGACCGCACCGCCCAAACTGACCAGTCCCCGAGTTTCCCTAGCTAATGCCGCCTCTCCTCCGTCCAGTTGTCGTCTTTAACCTGCCTCCCTACTCTCGCTTTTCCCGCACTTCTCCGGCCGTCGAGGAGAGGGAAGCTCGTGTGAGCTCAGTTCTCTGGTAAATTCCTCGCCTCCGATTCTCTGAGTCTCCTTTAGTACCATTTTCATTTTCGCTAAGCCCCAGCTTTGGTTTCATTTGTAGCTCCCGGAACGCGACCGTGTCTTCCTCGGCTCCGGTTCACGCCCAGAGCTTGCACCCAGGGACAACTATGTGCTATCTTCGCCTCCGGTAAGATACTTGCTAACTCCCGCGCGTCACATCATGTCTTTGAGCTCGAGTATGACTTCCCCTCACCCAATTGTGGCAATGCACGACAGGAGATTGTGAATTCAACGGTTGGTCCATTTTCGGCCGAAACCCAAACTCTTCGTCTCCCACTTTGATCCGGTAAGACACTCCTCAATTCTCTGCTGCTATAGCATACTCTAGGGATCTTTGGGCCATCCCGAAGCTTCAATGTCTTCCTTGTTGGTCAGGGTGCCTTCTCCTCGTTGAACCGCGTCACCGCCGTGGACCTCACCATCGCCAAGCCAGCAACGGCCACCACCTCTTCTCTCCGACCTTCAGGTAGTCTCCTTGGACTTCACTGATGCTTGGTCACCCGCTTCTTTGAACAATGCGGAGCTTGTTTGTGCTGTGCGCGTTTGCCGTGTTGACACCGCCTCTCATCTCCGGCGCGCCACTGCTACTGACCACCGTTGAGGTCGCCACCACCACCCATAGAAGCGCACTACTATTAGGAACCCATCCCTGCCCTTGGCCGGCAACGCCGTGGTCGGAATCGCCGGCGATACGCCAATGAATCGTAAATTTCAAGATTGTCGGATTCACGAGCAATCATAGCAAGGCCATTAAGGCGTTGATCCGGTCATTTAATGGCTAATGATTGCTTACTGTTGTAAATGATGTCTTAAGTAAGTGATGAGTCTATTACATGTGGGCCCGTGCACAGAAAACAAAATGGTTAATCATGGTCGACAAAGCGGGCTCGCCACTTAAACACATGTTCATCAGTCTTGTGGCCGTAGTGGACTTGTGGTCCACACACTATGCGGTAGACCGTATCTCTGACAAGTAGGCCCCATCTGTCAGCCGAGAAAATTAAAACCCTGGGTAAATGAGAAACAATACTGTATACTGGTCCCGCTGATCAGTGACTGTGGCTAGGTGCAGCTCGGTAAGAAAGGTATAAATCTATTTATGAAAATCAGAATGTATTTGTTTATAAACTGAAAAATATGATTAACTTCAAAAATACGTAACAAATTCATTTTTACCCCAAATGGGATGAAACTAGTGCTGGTAATTTTCAATTTTGATGAACTTTATTTTAAAGTAGGTTGCACATTTATCTCAGTATCAGAAAAGATAGATTTGGAAAATGAGCATTTAATTGTTTATCTTTACAATAGAAAAATGGCTATAACTTTGAAAATTCATAACTTTTGCATGGAAACTCCTAATGAGATGAACCAATTTGCAGTGGACTCACAATAATATTCCCAATTTATCTATGAAATCAATTACCTCCCCACCGTTCTACAAATTTTGGTCGAAACTTTAAATTGGATAAAATGCATTTTCGGGACATACAAATTTCAAACGACCCTAACTTTTCCCTACTAAATCCAATTGGAATAATTCTTGTACCTAATCTCATCTTAGAGCATAAACTATCTACTGTAGAAAAATCATGCATTTTGGAGCATTTTGATTTTTATGTTATTTCTCGATGCTTATCGTTATTTTCGTTCTTTAGATACCGACGAAATCAACGTAGATTCTTACGCCACCGAGAGTGAACAACTACTCTTTCAGCAAGGCAAGCATCATTTGAACTTTCTTTTGCATCATATTGATCCCAGTTTTATTACACTATTGTTTGAAATGCAATGATATTGCCTGCATGCTATTTTCAGTATATTTTTATGTTGTGAGTAGGTTAGTTATATCCTATACTTGCTGGTTATTCTTGATATTTTCCATATACATATGCTTAAGGTAGATGCTTGTGATGATGAGATTGTTGTGTGTTGAATGCTTAGCCATTGCGGGTCTAGATAACGCAGTAGATCAATTGACGGGACTAGCTCGTCAATTGTGGGAGACACATAACAATTCTTATTCTTTTATTAATTTTTGTCCAGATTGTTACTTCTGGTTATCAAGTTAAATTTTGGTTATGTTAAAAAGGTTTTTGGGTCCGGACAAGTGGTTGTAGTGTGGGTGCTGTTATGCACGAGACCCGGGTTTGTGGTTGTCTTGTCTGGACCATTAAGGACCGAGCCATGGACGTTACACTCCAAGTACCGAGCGTACTATCATATGCGGGATATGGGTACTGTACGGTTAAGTAAGGGGAGGATTTTATTGGTTTGGACCGCAGGTGGTGTGAGGACATAGAGACCGTGAAATCCTATGTTCCTTAGGAACCCAATGTGATATATGCTATGTTTAATGAGCATGATTACTTATGTTGAGGGAAAAACAACATACTAACTACCTCACACTGACCCCTTCAGCACAACATGTGTGCCCGCTTAGCGTTTGCTATATGTTTATGTCTAAGTTGGGATTTGTCTCACATGGGTGGTCTATCCCAATAGGATTTTCTTGCTAAAAATGACTGTATCTCGATTCTCCCCGGCTGGCATACCTAAGGAAGTGTGCTATTTTTCGGAGGCTTACGGTCTAGTCGGGTCATGTGGGTAAAGTAGTACACCTCTACAGAGTTAATCTATTCGAATAGCCGTGTCCACGGTTATGGACAACACTTGGTTTAAGTATGCTTCATCGTTAGTCTCAAAAGTTAAAAGTTGACATGGTTATAAATCGGTTACGACACGAATGGGATGTTCGTGTGCTTTAGTTTATCAAAGTGGACAGCCACTTTGGTATTGTTTGATTTATTACATTATCTATGTCTTGTGAACCTTTCGTTTGAATAAATGAATTGTAACTTGGCTTTGAAAACTAGGTGGTCTAGGAATGTAAGACGTCGCGTTTTCTGCAAAACTAAGCCACTACTACTATCCTTTGATTGCCCAATATGCATAACTAGATTTTCTTTGTGTAAGACTTGCGAGTGCACTTGTACTCAGCCAGATGTTGGCTGGCCTTTTTGTTTTTCTTTTCAAGTGAGGACGACTTTGAGCCCGATGAGCTCTAAGAAGATGGATTTAGGCTAAGACCGACGAGTAGTGCTATTATTTAACCCCAGTCGGTTGCCAGGGGTTATGGGCATACTATGCTGGTCTTTTGGTTTATTTATAATGCTTCCGCTGTTACTTTATGAACTCATTTGAATTTGGCTGGTCGGCCCTTGTAATAGCTGTAAACTTGACTATTATCGATGTATGTCTTTTGAGTCATTGATGTATGAATGTTGTATGGATGTGACCCATGTTGAAGGTGAGTTTGAGGGCACGTTGGTCGCTGATCTTGGGAGCCAATGTGGTCTCATTCTCGCTGTGATGAATTCCCTTTTAACTTATTTAAGTGTGTCCTTGAACCGTTGGAGAATCGGTTATCATGCGTGCTCGCAAAGGAGCAGTGCGTGTGATCATCGGTGCTCTAGTTTCGGTTGGGCCGCCACTTAGGTGGAGTTAACTTGGAATTCATTTACTTGAGGCCCAGAGTTACTCCCTTAAGATCGTGATTACCTCGATCTTACGGGATTAACCCGGGGGTCCTCACAAAAATGAATACAGACCACTTCGAATGTCACGACATTTAATGAGGGTTCTGCCCGATACGAATTCATCGGAAGAAAAGTGTCCACACGACCAATTCATTTAACGTTCGGGGGCTAGCTGTCGAGGATTAAAATCTCGATGTATTATTTTAATACATAAGAGAACATATGTCTTCATGGTCATAACCCCTAAGGCTAACGACCTTACTGGTCGTAAGGATTCCAGAGGTTATATAATGAATACCTTAGTCGGACAAGGTCCCGAACCTAGTCTCCGACCAGCCAATTACTCGTAAGGCTATGAACTGGTATCATCTGTACCTGAATCCAGGTATATCCCTTACCGTGTGATGAATGGAACACGTGCTATATATTCCATACCACACGACGTTACATAATTCTAATACACTGGACTATGGTTGAATGTCTCATCGACATATAACCGCACAACATTTGATACCTTGTCAACTAACACCTCTCTTCGACCAGACGCGTTACTTCCCAACAGACGTCTCTCTAAAGGATAACTGCCACCGCTTCATTAACTACTTAAGGAGGACCGCGGAAGATGGAGGAGAGGGGGGGATCGATGGTAATTGAGAAGATGAGCAGTCGATTTGATGACAACACCATAGCAAGCATTGTGCTCTAGTATAACTAGGATTAGCCTTTTGTTTGATCGCAAGCATTCCTTGTAATAGCCAGTTCATAGCAATAAAGAGTGACCCCATTCCATTCCAGGAGATACGCACCATTTCCTATGTTTTTATATATTCATAAGATCGGCGATTTGATCGTCGACATCATCCATATTTTATGAGCTCTATGATGCTGCCTAAAGCACGTGACATTATTTTACGTAGGAATCAAGGATCGGGAGGCAAGCTAAATGGAGATGATGGCAGCACTAAGCATGGAGATGATCATATGAGGAATGAATATTTATATACCGAGGCTTAGCAGAATCTAGCACGAAGACTATATATCAAGTTGTTTAGGCCAACACTTAGTAATATTTGAGTAAAGGAACTTGGTGTTGCGCCACCTATACTAATGGGCCATGGGCCTTGTAATTTGGGCTGGATACCTAGGATTTGGCACTGTTCATATGGGTTCACACATGAACAGTACCCGCGGCCACCGCCCCTCTCTTCATCTTTTACATAGTGGCCGTCATCCTTAGGGTTTGGCGGGTTTTGTTGATTGAAGTTTAGCTTTGCTACTTTATACTTTGTCCTCTTGTTCGGCGAGATCAACAACCACATTGTTCTTCGGAACCCCACTTATCAATACAATTTCAATTATTATTCGTAATTTCATATTGCCTAATTATCTTATTCTTGCGTGTTTCTTTGGTGTATGCAGGAATTGATCTTTGTGATCAGGTATCTGGGTATTCGTACATAGTTGATAACGACTTATCGAGCAGTTCAGCGATTGCATGGTTTCGAGCCTTGCGAGTTCGTAGCTAGGTTCATGAGAGTTAAGCGAGTACTACCGAACTTACATTCTCACCGAAAGATTAGGCTAGAACAGGACCTTTGTGGTTCATCACCGACCATCTCCACTTCTCTCCAGCGCTCAGGTAGCCTCAGTAGACCTCGTAGTAGCTCGGGCACCCGCTTCTCTGGACGCTACGGAGCTATAACATGATTGTATGTTTCGGCAAAAATGTTGCACCGCTCATCACTAACGCGTCGCCGCTACCGGCCGTTGTTGAGGTCTCTGCTGGTACAATAAGGTGCGTAAAACTATTGCGGTTCTGCGGCTCGCTTTTGCCCAAAGATCGCTGGGGCTAAAATCACCGGAATGAGCCAAATGAAGACAATTTCGGTATTGTCGGATCACCGACAATACTGTAGCACCGCCATTAGGTCACTTAGTTCGATCAGTTACGGACTAGTCGTATGGAGATACGAGCTGGTCGTAGATTAGTCGAACGTAATCACAGAATGGTAAGAATCTGGTCATGAGGAGTTACGAACTGGTCGTGATAAAAAACAACATGGTCATATAGAGGTACGAACTGGTCGTAAGTGATGAGGGCCTGGTCATAGATCATATTACATCAATGTTCGTCCGATATATTCTATGTGTATTTGGGAATCGTTATGTGCTGCTAGGTATCGCTAACGACTGGTGGTCGAAAAAGAGTTTTCGAGTCATAACCGACTAGGTTATTGTATCCCTTTAAATAATCTTTCCATGTTGATAAAGATCACCTCCATTGGATCAGTAGAATGAAAGTTACATCATTTTCTTTATCTTTGCTCAGATTCGACAGATGTCCGCGCTTGTTTTCAACTGCGGTTTAGCCAACTGTTTTTGCCGAATCAAAGAACCCCGTTAATTAGAGTTTTGTAGCCTGGTTCGTTAAGATTCATTGAGCACTGGTTTCAAGTCATTCCGAGTTACAGACATTTCATTATGTTTTTATCGCATCGCTTAGTAGAGCCGTAATCCGCCGATTAGTTAGATTGTCGGGCTTGAACCGCTGATTGTGTTGAATAGTTAGAGGGTTTTGGTAAGACACTTGTAACTATATCAACCCTTGTTATCCTTATTCCGAATATATGTTTGTGTAGGCGGTAAGGCGGTGAGTGGAGGAGCACGTTCATTTCCTCCTAGCACGTCATAGCGCGGAAGGCAAGTACCTTGTTTGATTCTATTGAATGTTGATGATTGAATGAGAACGTAATGCTAGACTTGCTAGTCATATTTATATGCTGAGTATCATTCTTTGTTTGTATGTGATAAAAGTTCATTTTATGTCATCCATTCCATTCATGCCATGTTTTCATTGTGACCACGGGAGTGGAAATCAAAAGACCCATCAATTCCAGTATGGGCATGTAAGTCCCACCAGTCCAATGTGGGCAATCTTGGACACCCGTATGAAACGTCCTTCATACGGTATTTGGGGCCCCGGACTTTGTTATGTACGGGTTTAAGTGAACACCGACGGGTGTATCACTCGTTATACCGGTATAAGTATGTGTGCAGTCCATTCCTTTCATAAATTCCATTCATTCCATCCATCCATCCATATATACATTCGGAGTTATGTTCATATTCTTTAATGATGTTGTCTTGTTCATTTCGATGTATGTCCGATTATTCACTGTACTTGCTGAGTCTCGGACTCATTCTTGTTTGTTTGTTTGTTTATTTTAGGTGATCATCGATGATGGTGCTGGGTGGGAGTAGACACACTTTATTCACTCTTTTCATTATACACCCGTTTCAATAATAAGATTTCATTATGTCTTCCATTCAGAGAATGTTGAACTGTAATAAATAAATTAGATGTGATTGATATCATTATCCATGTTATGGCTACTTAAGAATTGCATGTGATCTTTGATCGCTCCATTGGTATAATTATTTGATCATAGTTCATATTCCTACTATAGTACTATGGAAGTTGGATCTCTTTAGGTCTTTAATTGAGATATGGCTTAGATTATTCTGCTTGATGGTTAATTGTTTGTTTATTTAGGTGACATCTTGGCTTCCGAATAGCCAGGGTGTTACAACTGTACAACCACATGCCTGGTACTGTGTTGATACTGTGTGCATTAGCATGATCATGGACTAGTGCAGAATACACAGAGGGTCCAGAATTGTATTTTTGGGTCCCGACATATGGTTTAGTACCATATTTCTAAGGCAATGTGGAGGTGACTATTGGAAATATGCCCTAAAGGAAATCATAGAGATAATGATATTTCATTATGTTCATGATTTTGATAATTTGTTATCGTGTTCCTTGAGTGAATCATTTGTTATAGATCAATAAGTATGTGACTTGTTGGTGGACATCTTTAACTTATATGATGTCATTCTAAATGTATCCCTGGTCGAAGGTCACTGGTCGGAACACCAGTGACTCTATGACTAGCACATGTATTGATTGATGACCTTGTTTCACCAATCATGGATATGGAGATATCGAATCAATAATGTGAGCACATGTTAGAGAACATAGGGTTGGATAGACCCATCATTGAGATGCTATTGAGATTGTTATGAATCTTTGTGTCATTAGTTGGTCTCAAGTAATGATGATGTATAATCCTTAGACCTGAGATCAGTATGGTTCCCTACATGTGTAATAGCACTCTTAGGGGTTTCCAAATGCTACTCGTAACTGGGTAGTTATAAAGGTAGCTTTCGGGTATGCTATGAAACATGCGGAGGGATGTGACTGGTCGAGATAGGATTTGCCCCTCGCATAAGAGGAGAGATGTCTCTGGGCCCCTCGTGGTGATCGGATAAAGAAAGTGTATGGCCATGCCACTAGTGGTCGAAGTGTCGACCACATGAAGTTATCCGACAATCGATCGAGAAAGTATTGAACAGTCCATGGATGACACATCATCTCACCTGGAGTTCAACCAGACATCGTGAGGCAAAGGGAGAATGCATGAGTAGGTCGCTTAGTTTGATCAGTTACGGACTAGTCGTATGGAGATACGTGCTAGAACGATTTGTTTTGGATGGTGATCCGAATCCGTATAGGCCATGAGTTCCTGATGGGCCTCCAGGTCGAGACCCATCATGGATGCCTATATAAAGAGGGGCGGTGGCATGAACTCTTGTGAGACCCCAGTTTATCAGGTTTGTAATGTTTAACCATCCATTTGGTCCTAGCATCACAAATCAAATAAACCGAGACTCGAGACATGTATACTTCCCAGAAATACAGTATACACACCTCTTTACAAAAAGTCATGCATTAATTCCATTTATTCACATAGAACCGAAGCACAGCAATAAACCAGAAATTAATATAAATAAAGGATAGTTATTACAAAAGAGAGGCCGACCGGCCAAATTCACACAAATAACAAAAATAAACAGCGGAAGCAAAAGTGCCATAAGATGGCCATAAACAAAAGAGCCAATCAGTGTGACTTTACCCCACAAGGCAACCGACCGGACCGCCAAGCTAGTCGTCGAACCCGCAGCACATTTCACAAAAGTGAGGCCCTAAGGGCTCACCTTCCTCCTCTGCAACAAATAGTTAAGCAAAGCAAATGAGTACAAAAATTATACTCCGCAAGACATACGTGTAGAGTAACAGACCTATACATATGCTACATGCAAGCTTATTTGAGTGGAGGCTATATGTTTAATTTTCGGCATAAAGCAATCTTTATTTGCAATAATGTAGTATATTTAAAAGCAAGTTGACAAATCTGTTTTTATTGTTCAAATAACAGTAAACGACAACAATAATACAATAGATAGATGACAACAACAATCCTGGAAGTGACTAAACCCATAGTCACCACAACAATAGCATGAATTACCGATTCATACCAACCATGTCAAATTTTAATTTAAAAGGTAGAAGTCTAGTTCTTGCACGACGTTACCAAGTTTGTCCATAACCTAGGACGAGGCTATTCGAATAGTTTTATCCCTGGAGGGGTGTACCAATGTACCCACACGTCAGACCGCCTTTTTGCCACATGATTAGCATACTTCCTTTGGTATGCCGGCACAGCTAAGTCCTTCGAGACATTTCCAATATTATGTATTAACTGCGAGTTGCCCGTATGGATAGAAACTCATACGTTGTGTCGGAGTCATCGTAAAGCCTTGGTCAACTACCCCTCACGGGTAAAGCCTTGGACAACTACGATGCCCCTCGAGGTGGATAGCGTACCCGGAATCTCCACCACCGCACACCCAACACAAGAATACAGATCCTTTTTCACACAACACACACAACCCCCTCCTACGACTCGGAGATAACACACGCCAAAGTACTAAGTCAAGAGAGGTCACATATCCCTCTCGTGTGGTTAGCACGCAAAAGCGTTTGGCTTAGTGACAAGTAACTCGGTCCTTGATGACTTAGGCACCATTCTATTCACACCAAAAGATCACATCAACATACCATTGTGCCCAAGTCTAAAACAATTTTATTTTTAGTTTTTGACTGTACAAAGTAACAAAGCACAAGTGCTGGACATAATGGAATAATAAATAGAGGTGTGATCAAGATCATCATCGACTAAATCGATGATCGCCCATTACTACCGAAAATAAGCATTTCTAAGCAATTTCAAATCGCAATCTACTAAGTGACAAGAGCTCATCCAACGAACTCTAATCACAGTAAATAACCTAGGCTCATGGTAGTAGAGGATAATCAATTCCTACAGATTATGCAACTATATGATCCTAACCATAATTTAACAACAAAATAGCAATGCATACATACAAGTTCAAATCAATATATTAGACTTGAAAAATATTGGGATTAACATGATCAAACTGTTTGCCTGGTTGCTGCTGTTCAAGATGTTGCAGAGGATCATTTATGTGCTCAATGTGCTCTTCGGAACCTAACGAGAAAGCGAAAAAGAACCGATAAGAACGAAGAAAACAAAAATACTCAACAGCAAACTTTCTCTGAATGCTTTGAAAATTTTACAATAGCAAGAGCATGATTTATAAGGAATTTAGCAACAAGAACCAATTGATTTGGATTCTTAATGCAAAAGATATGAGCAAAACAAATCTGCTCAGTCTTATAAATTACAAATGCTACTATTCATTCCACTAAAATCTTCGCAAAAATTTTTGGAGCTAAAATGAGATTAGAATCATTTTTAGATGAAAGTTTAGTTAAAAACATAACTAACAAAATTTGAATCAACTAAAAGGAATTAAAATGAAATAGTTATGCATTTTACAAGTTAATTACATTTTTCAGTTGACAAATAATCCTCTCGGGAAAATATGAGATTAAAACGACGTGGACGAACTTGGATCGTTGATCCTGGATCCAACGGCCCAAGTCCACGGGACAGCGCGCGCTCAAGCGGCTCACAACCCCACTGTTGGATTTGGATCCAACGGTTCATGTGGATCGAGCCGTTCGGGCGGTCCGAACGTTCACACGCACATGAGCCGTTGATCTTGGATCCAACGATCCACGCGGATCGAACCGTTCGGACGGTCTGAATGTTTACTCGAATCGGGACCGTTGATCTTGGATCCAACAGTCCGCGGATCCGAACGTTCACGCGATCCTGGGGCGTAGATCTAAAGATCGACGGTCCACAGCGAACTACGTTCAAAAGCTCGCGCCCGATTTTGTCCGACAAAGCGACGGCGAAAGGAGGCTCACCGCCGGCGACTCTGGTCACGGCGGCGCGAGGTAAGGTCCAAAATGGGTTCCCAATAACCTTGCGCACCCAATGGGACCAACAATTACGGCTGCGGCGGTCTAGAACGCCGGCAAGCTGGGGTTGACAGAGATGACCAAAACGGCCGAAAAACGAAAAATGCAAAGGAGCTCTGCTGCGGTCCAAGTAAGCGTATGCCAAGCATCTAGGGACTAATGTGGAGCTACCTTAGCACTGGAGACGCACAGAGAAGGTTGAAGCTGCTCCGGCATAAAAAATGGTGCTTTCGGCCGAAATTGGGGAAATCCAAATTCAGTCAAGCCCTGAGCAAGATAAGTGAAATAAAGTGAGGGTTAAGCTCAAGAGAGTAAAGAGGGAGCTGAGGGAGCAAGAAATGGAAAGAGAGCCACTGTGATACCGCCTTCACCGAAAGCTTGAAGATCAGCAATGGCGGCAGAAATGGCTTCGGTTGAACGCAGCTCAAACAAGCACTGAGGTGCTAGCTAGAGTTGCGGAAATGCTAAAGGAAGCCAAAGGGAGGAACAAGGGAGCTTAAATAGCTGAGAAGGCAGAGAGCAACGGCAATAATCCCTCTCGGGTCAAACCTGCCATGAGAGCACTTGAGAGCGACGGGAGCAGTTGAGCAATGGACTTTTGAGGGCGGAGCACGACGGGCATTTAATACGAGCAGAGAGAGCCGTTTAAAGGCAACCACCGAAGTGACCCAACGCTGCGCTCTTCTCCTCTTCTCACGCCATTGCTTGACTCAAACGCACGGTCAGACTCAAGGAAGGAGACGACGCAGCTACTGTCGGATCTAAATCGAATGGTTCAAATGAAATGGGGCGATTGGAACGGTTCAAACGTTCACTTAACCCGGGCCGTTGATCTGGATCCTACGGCTCACACCGCACGAGGCGTTCGGACGGTCCGAACGTTCACGCGAATCTGAGCCATCGATCTAGGATCCTACGGTACACATGGATCGACGCGCTCGGATGGTCCGAACGTTCACGCGATCGTGGGTCATTTGATGCTGATCCAACGACCCACAACGCTCGCGCTCGATCGACCGTTGCGGTGCAGTTAGTTGATTGAACCAAGTCAAGTGGCTCGAGCCCGAGTCTGATTCGAACCCATGGAACAGTGAAAACCAGCTAGGGTTTGAATTAAAAGCTAAGGTTTTGAGGAATTGCTTGAGGTAGCAAATAAGCTCCAAAAATCATGGTATTTTAACTGGAGGTTGCTGACTTAAGAATTAATCTTACATAAAATTTTCAGAGATTTTCATGCACTACATCCTTATCCAGAAATTCCAGAAGGTTTAAATTAGGGTTTCACCAAGCTTTGACTTGGTTTGACTTGCCTCAAAAAATTATTAAATAATTTTCTAAAAATTATGAAATAATTCAGAGGTGTTACCAAGCCTCCCTAGAACTCTGGAAAAATATTCACAGAGGTTTGGCACAAGATCTTTGCCAAGGAGGTTTTTGGTTGGAGCCAATTGAGGATTTTGATTTTTGATTTCCATAATTCCTTTTTAAGAATTACAGAAATGGCCAAAAACTTCAAGGTGCAAGAAAAGTTTTAATTTCTTCTCATTTTCTTACATTTGAAACACAAATCCACATTTGGGATGTTACAAAACCTCCCCCCCTTACAAAAATCTCGTCCCGAGATTTGGCTCACTCGGTAAAGAAAGATGGATAGTCTGCGCGGAGACGATCTTCCCTTTCCCAAGTAGCCTCATCCTTAGAATGGTTTGACCACTGAACTTTAAGGAATCTGATGGTTCTATTCCTTGTTCTTCGTTCAGCCTCATCGAGTATGCGAACAGGGTGCTCGCGATAGGTCAAATCTTCCTAAACATCGAGAGTTTTCAACGGAGCTTCCTCTGTTGGAACACGGAGGCACTTCTTTAATTGGGATACATGGAAAACATCATGTACCCCCTCAAGTGCAGCTGGCAACTCCAACTTATAGGCAACAACACCTTTCTTCTCGATAACCCAGTAGGGACCGACATATCGAGGAGCTAACTTGCCCTTAACGCCGAAACGTTGATGCCCCTTTAAAGGAGAGACTTTGAGATAGACAAGGTCATTAGGCTCAAAGCTCAACTCACGACGACGGCGATCCGCATAGCTCTTTCGCCTGGATTGAGCTGTGCGCAAACGATCACGAATAAGCTGGAATTGACTCTCGGCCTCATTGATCGAGTCCGGGTCAAAGAAAGGTCTTTCGCCGGTTTCAGACCAATTCAATGGGGTTCTACACTTTCTCCCGTATAAGGCCTCGAAAGGTGCCATGCCGAGACTGGGCTGAAAGCTGTTGTTGTAGGAGAACTCGGCAAATGGCAAGCACTTCTCCCAATTCTTCCCATAGGAGAGAACACAAGCACGGAGCATGTCTTCCAACACTTGGTTGACCCTCTCGGTCTGACCATCGGTTTGGAGATGATATGCTGAGCTGAAAGAAAGGTGAGTTCCCATAGCATCTTGCAAACTTTGCCAAAAGCGAGAGGTGAAAAGAGAACCACGATCCAAGACAATCGTCTTGGGTACACCATGCAAGCTCACGATGCGGGCAATGTAGAGATCCGCCAAAAGACCTACACGGAGATCAGTCTTGACCGGAAGAAAGTGTGCCACCTTAGTTAGCCGATCAATGACAACCCAGATGACATAATTTCCCTTGGAGGTACAGGGCAGACCGGTGATAAAATCCATCCCGATCAAATCTCACTTCCACTCAGGAATAGGCAAAGGCTGAAGCAGGCCTGCTGGACGCTGATGCTCAGCCTTGACACGACGACACATGTCGCACTCGGCAACGAACTTCGCAATATCCCTCTTCATTCGGGTCCACCAAAATCCCTGACGGAGATCTTGATACGTCTTTGTGGCCCTGGGATGAATAGACAAAGGTGAAGCATGGGCTTCGCGGAGGATCAAATTCCGCAATTCCATGTCCTTTGGAACCACAAGGCGTTGTCCTAACCTCACAACATCATGGTCATCCTCGGAAAAGCACTTGGTTGTTCCGTTCTTAACATTTTTCTTGATGCGGTTTACTCCCACATCCGATTACTGAGCGATCTTAATCCGATCCACCAAGGTTGGTTGCACAATCAAGGTAGCGAGGGAACCATGCTCAACCAAACCCAAGTTGAGACGCTGGAACTCCTCCAGAAGGGTGGGTTGAAGCTCCTTGAGCAACAAGGCATTGCAATGCGCTTTGCGACTGAGCGCATCGGCAACGACATTAGCCTTGCCCGGATGGTAATGAATACCCATGTCATAGTCTTTGATCAACTCCAACCACCTCCTTTGCCTGAGGTTCAAATCTGGTTGTGTGAACAAATACTTTAAGCTTTTGTGATCCGAATACACTTCACAACGATTACCAATTAGGTAATATCGCCAAATCTTAAGTGCATGGATCACAGCCGCCAACTCCAAGTCATGGGTAGGATAGTTGAGTTCATGAGGTCTCAATTGTCTTGATGCATAGGCTACTACCTTGCCTTCCTGCATAAGGACATAACCGACTCCTCGACGAGAAGCATCGCAAAAGATATCGAAGCTTCGATGGATATCGGGAAGAACGAGAACGGGAGCGGTGGTCAAACTCTTCTTGAGTACTTGGAAGCTTTCCTCACAAGCATTGGACCACAAGAACTTCCTGTCCTTCTTGAGCAACTCCGTCATCGGCTTCGCGATCTTGGAGAAGTTCTCGATAAAGCGACGATAGTATCCCGCTAAACCAAGAAAACTCCGCACTTCTGCCATCAAGTAGGTCGACTCGAGAAAGAACATCGCTGACCTTGTTAGGATCAACAGTTACGCCTCCTGCTGAAAGAACATGGCCCAAGAAAGCCACTTCCTTCAACCAGAATGCGCACTTGCTGAACTTCGCATACAGCTGATACTCACGAAACTTGCCTAATACAAGCCTCAGATGCTCATCGTGTTCCTCATCATTCTTGGAGTAGATAAGAATATCATCGATGAAGACCACGACAAACTTATCCAAATACTCCATGAATAACGAATTCATGAGGTTCATGAACAAGGCAGGAGCATAGGTTAAGCCGAACGACATGACGGTGTACTCATACAAGCTGTAACGAGTAGAGAAAGCCGTCTTTGGAATATCCTCAGGTCATATCCGAACTTGATGATATCCCACCCTCAAATCAATTTTGGAGAATACTCGAGCTCCAGTTAATTGATCAAAGAGATCATCATAGGGGCAATGGATACTTGTTCTTTATCGTTACCTCATTAAGCGGACGGTAATCAATGCACATGCGCAAAGTATGGTCCTTCTTCTTTACGAAGATTGCTGGACAACCCCACGGAGATGAGCTAAGGCGGATGAAACCCTTCTCTTGCAGCTCACTATGTTTCTTCTTCAACTTCACCAATTCGTTCTGTGGCATCCGACAAGGCCTCTTTGAAATCGGGGCGGTACCGGGAACCAACTCAATGACAAACTCGAGGTCTCAAACTAGTGGCATCCTTGGAAGATCATCGGGAAAGACATCAGCGAAGTTACAAACTGTCGGTACTTCACTAATATCTAGAGCGGGCTTCGCTTCAAGCGCGAAGAGATGCGGACCTAGCAGCCTTTTGCGAAAAGCTTAACCCGCCACGGAAGGACTAGATAGAGAGACACACTTCTTGGCGCAATCGATTTGTCCCTTGTGCTGAGACAACCAATCCATGCCAAGAATTACATCTAGACTTGCTGAATGGAGGAGGATAAGATTCGCGAAGTATCTCACTCAATCTCGATAGGAACATCCCTACACTGTGATTCAGCTCTCAACTCCGAACCGGGAGAGCGAATGAATAGCGGAACCGACAATGGGGTAAAAAGAAACTCACTAATAGCAGCAAAAGACTCAGAAACAAAAGAGTGAGATGCTCCTGAATCGAAAAAAATAGTAGCAGAATGAGAGTTAACAGAAAGTGTACCCAGCACGACGTCGGGTGCCTCCTTTGCCTCCTCTGCGGAGATGAGGTTAACGCGACCACTACCCATGCCTTGGGTAGCGGGGACTATCTTCAAGTCCTGAGAAGAACCACCTCCTTGCCCTCGTCCTCCATTAGGACGAGGGGCCGCTCCTGTCTTCTTAGGGCATTGATTCGCATAATGCCCCTTTTGATTGCAGGCGAATCAAGTGACCCCGGCAGCCGGGTTGCGGGGGCCACCCTGCTGACTCGCAGGTGCATGTGATTGGGACACGTCCTGCGAAGGACGAGGGACAGGTGCTGACGACCTCGGGGGTGCTGAAGCCTGATGATGCGACCCCTGAGACTGACTGAAGCGAGGATAGCTGGCCCTAGATGACTTGTGGGCCTCCCACTTACACTTGCGGGAATCCACAAGCGCTCTCCCTGAGTGCTCGGCGACGATGGCCTTGTCCACCATGGTCTGGAAATCAGGGATGTTGACGATGGATAGCTTGTCCTGAAGCTCCTCGGACAAGCCATCCTTAAACTTCTCTTGCTTGACCTCATCGGTGGCCACCTCCTCCGGAGCATAACGAGCCAAATGGTTGAACTCGTATAGGTACTCAGTGACTGAGAAGCGCTCTTGTTTGAGCGACAAGAACTCCTTCAGCCTCATCAAGTCGGTCGGAATATGACTCCGACGGAAGGCAGTACGAAACTCCTCCCAAGTGACGGTGTGGCCGTCAGGCTGCATGGCGAGAAAGCTCTCCCACCAAGACAAAGCTGCACCCTCCAGCTGGTGCCATGCGAAAAGTGCCTTCTCATGGTCCTGGCACTGGGCGATGCTGAGCTTCCGCTCAACCAGACGAAGTCAGTCATCTGCATTAAGCGGGTCCTCAGACCTAGAGAAAGTGGGGGGCTCGGTGCGAAGAAACTCCGCAAGTCCCCCACGCGGTTGGTGTCCACTCCCTTGCCCGGATCCTGAAGCACCGGTAAGAGCGGAGGTGTTGTGCGCGATGACGTCCAGAAGAACCGTCCTGTCTTCCGCACGGTTGCGCTCAATCTGAAGAAGGACCTCGGCCATGGTCGGGGGAGGAGGAGGCTCCTCGTTCGGACCAGCTCACTGGCGTTGGCCGCTACGAGTGCGCCCGGCCATCCTGTTACAAGGAACTTTGGTTAACAATTAGACCTGAAAAACAAAGCCGAAAGAAAGCAAAAAGCTAACGACTAGAGGAATGGAATATCATCCTAATCGAAAGCCAAAAACAGCAAGTATATAAACTTTAAAATCTTCTAAAAAGACTCCAAAAACAGCAAGGAATCACCAAACCAAAGCTCAACTTCCCAATGCAACTAACCCGTATTGAATGAACGAGTAATTGATTGAAAAGATAAAAATCAGAATATAATGTAAGATCTAATACCACTAAAGAGAAAGGTTAAATCAGCAAAAATAGTGTTAGATACATAGCTAACTAGTATCACATCTTACCCTTCTATCCCCACAAGTTTTAGTTGATTAACCTCTCATTTTCTACCCTGTTTAGAACCTTTGAGCTTGCTGTCCAGAAATTGAAAGATCGCTATCCAGGTTTTGCATCCAAGCTTCTAGTCGAATTTATCCATTCCAGAAACTTCAAAACCTTGTAGAGGGCAGCCAACACTTCAATTTGCCAAACTCATTAGTTTTCAAAACCTAATTAAACGATAACAGCTATCTTTGAAGGAAGGAGAGGTAAACAATTTTTGAAACTCAAATTAGAGTAAGATGAGAGGAGAAAGCTAAGATAGGTAAGGAGTAAAATCTGAGAATTACTTAAGCTTTCATAAACCATTTGCTACTTTGAAAATAAGTTTTCCAAAATATCCTAAAGACGACCAAGCTTGGGTTACTACGGTCAGTATGGCTCTGATACCAACTCTTGTGAGACCCCGGTTTATCAGTCTTGTAATGCTTAACCATCCATTCGGTTCTAGCATCACAAATCAAATAAACCGAGACTCGAGACATGTATACTTCCCAGAAATACAGTATACACACCTCTTTACAAAAAATCATGCATCAATTCCATTTATTCACATAGAACCGAAGCACAGTAATAAACCAGAAGTCAATATAAATAAAGGATAGTCATTACAAAAGAGAGAGGCCGACCGACCAAATTCATACAAATAACTTAAATAAACAGTGGAAGCAAAAGTGCCAGAAGATGGCCATAAACAAAAGAACCAATCAGTGTGCCTTTACCCCACAAGGCAACCGATCGGACCGCCAAGCTAGTCGTCGAACCCGCAGCATATTTCACAAAAGTGAGGCCCTAGGAGCTCACCTTTCTCCTCTGCAACAAATAGTTAAGCAAAGCAAACGAGTACAAAAATTGTACTCCGCAAAACTTACGTGTAGAGTAATAGACCTATACATATGCTACATGCAAACTTATTTGAGTGGAGGCTATATGTTTCATTTTCGGCAAAAAGCAATCTTTATTTGCAATAATGTAGTACATTTAAAAGCAAGTTGACAAATCTGTTTTTATTGTTCAAATAACAGTAAACGACAACAATAATACAATAGATAGATGACAACAACAATCCTGGAAGTGACTAAACCCATAGTCACCACAATAATAGCATGAATTACCCATTCATACCAACCATGTCAAATTTTAATTTAAAAGGTTGAAGTCTAGTTCTTGCACGACCTTACCAAGCATGTCCATAACCTAGGACGAGGCTATTCGAATAGTTTTATCCCTGCAGGGGTGTACCAATGTATCCACACGTCAGACCGCCTTTTTGACACATGATTAGCATACTTCCTTTGGTATGCTGGCACAACTAAGTCCTTCGAGACATTTCCAATATTATGTATTAACTGCGAGTCGTCCGTATGGATAGAAACCCATACGTTGTGTCGGAGTCATCGTAAAGCCTTGGTCAACTACCCCTCACTGATAAAGCCTTGGACAACTACGACGCCCCTCGAGGTGGAGAGCGTACCCGGAATCTCCACCACCGCACACCCAACACAAGAACACAGATCCTTTTTCACACAACACACACAACCCCCTCCTGCGACTCGGAGATAACACACACCAAAGTACTAAGTCAAGAGAGGTCCCATATCCCACTCGTGTGGTTAGCACGCAAAAGCGTTTGGCTTAGTGACAAGTAACTCGGTCCTTGATGACTTAGGCACCATTCCATTCACACCAAAAGATCACACCAACATACCATTGTGCCCAAGTCTAAAACAATTTTATTTTCAGTTTTTTACTGTACAAAGTAACAAAGCACAAGTGCTGGACATAATAGAATAATAAATAGAGGTGTGATCAAGATCATCATCGACTAAATCGATGATCGCCCATTACTACCGAAAATAAGCATTTCTAAGCAATTTCAAATCGCAATCTACTAAGTGACAAGAGCTCATCCAACGAACTCTAATCATAGCAAATAACCTAGGCTCCTGGTAGTAGAGGATAATCAATTCCTACAGACAGATCACAGCAAATAACCTACAACAATAATACAGTAGATAGATAACAACAATCCTGGAAGTGACTAAACCCATAGTCACCACAACAATAGCATGAATTACCCATTCATACCAACCATGTCAAATTTTAATTTAAAAGGTTGAAGTCTAGTTCTTGCACGACCTTACCAAGCATGTCCATAACCTAGGACGAGGCTATTCGAATAGTTTTATCCCTGCAGCGGTGTACCAATGTACCCACACGTTAGACCGCCTTTTTGCCACATGATTAGCATACTTCCTTTAGTATGCCGGCACAGCTAAGTCCTTCGAGACATTTCCAATATTATGTATTAACTGCGAGTTGCCCGTATGGATAGAAACCCACACGTTGTGTCGGAGTCATCGTAAAGCCTTGGTCAACTAACCCTCACGGGTAAAGCCTTGGACAACTATGACGCCCTTCGAGGTGGAGAGCCTACCCGGAATCTCCACCACCGCACACCCAACACAAGAACACAGATCCTTTTTCACACAACACACACAACCCCCTCCTGCGACTCGGAGATAACACACGCCAAAGTACTAAGTCAAGAGAGGTCCCATATCTCACTCGTGTGGTTAGCACGCAAAAGCGTTTGGCTTAGTGACAAGTAACTCGGTCCTTGATGACTTGGGCACCATTCCATTCACACCAAAAGATCACACCAACATACCATTGTGCCCAAGTCTAAAACAATTTTACTTTCAGTTTTTGACTGTACAAAGTAACAAAGCACAAGTGCTGGACATAATGGAATAATAAATAGAGGTGTGATCAAGATCATCATCGACTAAATCGATGATCGCCCATTACTACCGAAAATAAGCATTTCTAAGCAATTTCAAATCGCAATCTACTAAGTGACAAGAGCTCATCCAACGAACTTTAATCACAGCAAATAACCTAGGCTCATGGTAGTAGAGGATAATCAATTCCTACAGATTATGCAACTATGGGATCCTAACCATAATTTGACAACAAAATAGCAATGCATAAATACAAGTTGAAATCAATATATTAGACTTGAAAAATATTGGGATTAACATGATCAAACTGCTTGCCTGGTTGCTGCTGTTCAAGATGTTGCAGAGGATCACTTAGGTGATCAATGTGCTCTTCGGAACCTAACGAGAAAGCGAAAAAGAACCGATAAGAACGAAGAAAACAAAAATACTCAACAGCAAACTTTCTTCGAATGCTTTGAAAATTTTACTGTAGCAAGAGCATGATTTATAAGGAATTTAGCAACAAGAACCAATTGATTTGGATTCTTAATGCCAAAGATATGAGCAAAACAAATCTGCTCAGCCTTATAAATTACAAATGCTACTATTCATTGCACTAAAATCTTCGCAAAAATTTTTGGAGCTAAAATGAGATTAGAATCATTTTCAGTCGCTTTAATAAAGTGATTAATCAGATGAAAGCTATTGGTATTGAATATTCTCGGTCTGAAAATGCTACCCACCTCTTGGCTGCAATCAACACAAGGAGTGGGAGATAAAGGCTATCGCCATTGAGGAGAATGTCAACCTCTCTGATCTGACTTTGGAGCTGCTCTATAGCAAGCTCAAGACTCATGAGATCAAGAGGATTGATCATCCCAAGAAAGAAAACATGGCTTTCGTAGCAGACCCACTCAAGAGAGCTTCTGATGGGTCTTCTGAGTCTTCTTCTGCATTTTTGCTTGTTGGTTTATCTACAATTCGTGAAGAGGATTTTGAGAGTCTCCCTAAGACTGAGTTGGCCCTCATAGTCAAAAAGGTCACATGGGGCCTAAAACAATATGAGAAACAGAAAGAGAGGAGGTCTCGTGACTTGCTATGAGTGTGGTGAGCTTAATCATATCCGGGCAAATTGCCCCAAGCTGAAAGGAAAGAGCAACCATAAGGAGGGAAAGCCAGCTTGGAACAAGCCTCAATGGAACAAATCAAGGTTTGATGTTGCCAAGCTGACGAAGGCCACTCACCGAGTTCTTGCCGCTTTTGGGGAACAATCATGTCGGTGTATTAGAACCGATCTTACGTAAAGATTATTTGATTCGGGGGGTCTCCTAGAGATGAAATCACGCAGAGTGGTTGACACGGGATGTTTAGACAGGTTCAGGCCTTCTCCGGAGAGAATAATAACCCTAATCCTGTGTGGTGTGGTATTCTTAATGATCGAGTAAGAAGCTAAGACTATTACAGAGAATAGAACTTGTTTTTCTTTCTACTCGCCCTTGATGCCCTTATATAGTCGTGAAGGAGTAGCCGTTTTGCCCTACGGAAGAGGCGCCTTAATTGAGCCAGTAATGGGCGCATGATGGCAGTAATTACCAGCGCATTGGCTTCTCCACGCCGTCTGGCAATTATCATTCAAAGATAATGGGGTATTTAAGCACTATTACTACGCGGGATAGTAGTGCGTGCGCACTGCTCGGATTCTTTAATCAATTGGACCCACTTGCCCGTAGGTTTGATTATAAGGTGGTGCGTGGTCTACCCGGTCGTAGGAGAACTTACGACCTGTAGTAATCGTAAAAGGTCTTACGACTATGTAGTGATCGTAGAAAGACTTACGACCATGAAATGGTCGAGAAAGACTTACGACTAGGAAGTAGTCGAGTAAGACTTACGACTAGGCGAAGAGTCGTAGTAAGACTTACGACTATGGGGGGTGATTGTAGAAAATCTTACAATCACTTGGTGGGCCTCTCCCTTATAAAAATAAGGGGTACTTCTGGAGACTATGTGATATTTACCCATAATAAGAATTATAGATAATAGATAAAATGAGGATTATTAGATCCTCGTCATCTAGCCCCCCAGCTTCAAGTGAAAGTAACTTACTTGGGGAAGGATTCGCAAATGGACTTGCGACTATGAAAAATGTCGTAGAACCATAGTCGAAGAAAAACTCTTCGACATTTGAGTATTACTTTGACCAGGAGTTTGCTTGGTCAGAAAGGTTGCTTACGACTATCAGAAAGTCATAAAAACCTCTAGAATTGTGTAGTGGTCGTAGTAAGGTGATCGGAGAAAAAACCCTTCCGATCGATACTTCCTTCGACCAGAAAGACTTGGTCAAGAAAGTGATTTTGCTTGGAGGTGACAAAACTAACCTATCTTTACTGAACAGACCGTCTAGGGAATTGCAAACGAATTCCACAGATCTGTTGATAAAACGGTTCCCAAAGCGATTGCAATCGTGAAGGATTGCTTACGACTATTAAAAAGTCGTAAAAACCCCTACGACCGTCTGATGGTCATAGTAGGGGAATCGGAGAAAAAACCCTTCCGATTGATACTTCCTTGACCAGAAAGACTTTGGCCAAGAAAGTAATTTTACTTGGGGGTGTCAATACGTACCTAATTTTTCTCGAACGGACCATCTGGGAATTGCAACCGCCTCACGGACTTGTCCGATGAAGCGGTTCCTCCGGTACAACCAACTCCCATAGACCTATAGCGAGAGACGGTTTCGGCGGCGGAGATCATGCGTTATAAAACTTACCAGTGGTAGACTTGGGTTTTACCTTTTCCTCAAATCACTCTGCTGTTCTTCGAGCTCTTGCTTTCTCCGTCCTCGACTAGGTTTCATCTTCTCCGCCAACCCAATAAAAAAACTTCTTGCTTCTGAGCGAAATGGCCAAGAGAGTTTCGAATGGGAAGAATCGGAGATGGATGCGCTAAGATCAAGATCTTGGTCGATGTCGGAAGATCCCGAGAAGGCTCGTAAAGTGGATTCCGCTATTAGGCAAAGATCGCCATCGGGGAAAATGGGCAAATCTCGCCTTCCAAGCGTATTGTGAGTGCGGCCTTCGATTGCTCGCCCATCCCTTTCTTACAGAGTACTCGAACACTTTGGGGTGGAACCGTGAACTTAGGTCCCAATTCCATTACCATGTTGAGTGTGTTCGTATATCATGCGAGGCGTACACAGGGATTCCATGGATCTCGAGTGCTTCAATATTATTATGGGATGGCTCGACAAACCGGAATCGCTGGAAGTCGTGGTGCAAACTCCACGACTCAAGTCGAAGGAGTATATTCAGAGTTTCACCCGGTCTTCGTGGTCGGGCCGAGAAAGAGGTGGTTCTCTTTGAAGGTCACTCAAGACGACCTTTCTTTTTGGGAAGGTCGCTGAAAAGAAATCTTCATGGGATTCGACCCACTGAAGATATCTCACGGATTAGCCCTTATATTCAAGCCATTAAGGATTGGAAGGAAGAAGGGTCGACGGATGGCATGTGGTGAAAGATTTCATCACACGCCTAATTAGTCCTTCTGAAGAAACGAGCATCTCCTATGTGGAGATACTCGGAAGAGGAGACCCAACCAGAGACTATGAGGAGGGTAAGTAATTGTCGACTTAGCTCTGGTTTGATCTTTCTCAACCTTGTCTAATATTCTTATCTGCTTACACGGATCTTTCACAGCCGAGGTTGACTCTAGAGTCGACTCATTTGCGAAAGTCTCCGCCACTCAGAGGGGCGGTTCTCAAGTCATTGCGGCTTTGTCCGCAGATGAAAGGATAGAGCGCCTAAAGGTAATCAAAAGTTGATTCTTTCTTTAGGACTTTATAGTCGTAGAAGATACTTACGACTAAAGGTGATCGAGAATATCTTACGATCGTGAAAGAGTCGAGAAAACTTACGACTTGGCACTTGTCGTAGAAAACTTACGACTAATTAGTCATTCTTCTTTTCTCGCTTTCCTTTACGTAAAGTAGGCATGGAAAATCGCCGGAGACGACGAAGAAGTCGTCTTGATGACTATTGGCGCTGGGTTGTCGAAAGACAAAGGCTCGGCTCCTCCCTCCAAGAGACGCCGACTTGTAAAATCTGCCGACAAAGGGGAGCAAGCTCAAGCTCGTCTTTGACCGCACCCTCTACAAGGCTGCGGCACCGTAGTCAGATCTGAAGCCGAGGCCGCAGACCATCGGCCGAGGAGGTTGAGGCACCAATCTCTTAAGCGCAAACCTCGCAAGGCTAAGGTACCTTCATTATGACAAAGAATCTTTGCGCAGCTACGCCACTCCTAGTTTTGTTAGGCAACCGAAAAGGAGAATTGGAAAGATTTTGTGTCTTTTATGAAGGACGATGTTTGATCAAGACAACTCGCAATCGAGGGCATCTTGCTCTTGGAATGGTCGAGACCGATCTCGACCATCCAGAGAATCAGAAACCGAGCTCGTTCTGTCTCAAACTCTACGACTGGATGTGGTCGAATGAGCCGATTGTTGAACCTCGACGGGCGTGGTCGTGGAGAAGAAGAGGTCCTCCGCTGGGAGGATTGCCCAAAATTCTGGTTAAGACCAGGGTGCAGAGGTATGTGAAATTTACTAAAGTGTAAGAACGACATTTACCTTTTTCTTTTTCACAACCTGATTTGCTTTTCTTTATTTCAGTCTGACTTCTTCAGCCCCCGGGAATGCTTCCGCTGAGAAGTCCATTGCCATCCCTTCAGCTACTGAGGAGGTGGCAATGGAGGTGGTCGAAGCATCACCCTTGGCCCAGGTGGCCGATGAAGTCGAGACTCCCAGAGTGACTCCACATCTGCCAAGTCGTAGCTACGATCCTTGAAGTAGCGGTATTCTCGTTGAGGTGGCCGCCACGATCTTGAGGTCGTAGAAACAACAGGGCACTGTGGAAGCCTCTCGTCAAGGGGGTGACCACTTGTGCACCGCCTGGGAAGGAAATTGTAGGAGGCGTTCCTTCCCTACCCAAAGAGAAGTTACGAGAACCGTATGGAGAAAATTTCAACTTCGTGGTGACTTCTTTGGGCTGCCTCCGTCGTAGGGTCTTCGCACATAATCTCGTGACCGAGTCCCCATCCCAAAGATATTCCCAATCGGAGAATACTTTTGATAACGAGCGCCTCGAGAAGGTGTGGTGGGACAAAGTCGCGAGGATAGATAAGTCGCAGAACCCTGACCTTGTATATTCGATGTTTGCTAGACGACTATGAATGTAAGTATCTTCAAAATACTTACATATGTGACTTTCCTTCTCTTCTCACCGCTTTCTTTTTGCGTAAAGCTCGAGCAAATTGTCGTTGTCGGTGAGTACCATCGACAACTTTTAGAGCTAAGACAGAGAAAGAACTACTGCATGCAGAGGCGAGAGATGGTAAGTCACTTATCATTCATAATTGTTTTCGACTTAAATACTGTGATAATGTTTTACGAGAATAGTCATGGAAGAAACTCATGACAAAGTACTAGTCGTAAAAAGCTTACGACTACTTACGACCGTAGTGGTCGTAGAAAGACTTACAACCATGTCGTAGTCGTAGAAAAACTTACGACTGTGTCGGTGGTTGTAGAAGTACTTACAACCATTCTACTGATGTTTATCTTCGCCTGTTTTTGTAGGTTAAACAAGTGATACGAAGACCTTAGTGACTCACTCGACTATGAAAAAGAAGAGTCGAGGAGGCTAAGGAACAAGTATTAGTCCTCTCGATAGACTTCGAGAGACTGCTCTCGCATCTAAAAGATTGCAGGAAAAATAAACGATAAGTTCTCAACTTAAGACTGCTTTTGATCTTTAACCTTTACCCGACTCTTATTTCTTCTCCGATAAAGAAAAGAGATGCGGAAGCTCCGCATCAAGTTCAAGAAAAGCTTTGGTCATTCAGAGTTTTCCCAGATTACCTCAAATAAGGATCAAGAACTTGAGGGTCTTAGAACTCAATTAATGTAAGTAATTCTTTACTGTTATCCTTTTGAGTATTTTCCTTTTCTAATGCCAATTTTTGTTCGTAAATTGGTGTCCAATTGAGAAGCCTCGAGGTGAAATCCAAGAGAAAACCTTGATCTACAATGAGTCCATCCGCATCGCTAAGATGAATGCAGAGGACATCGAGCATGGGAGAAAAGCACACAAAGTATTGCTTCCCATCGAGAAGAGGTTAAGAAACTGGATTCTCAATTAGTAGGTAAGAAATGCTTTTACCTATAATTATCTTTGTGTTATCTTCCTCCAGAAGTTTATTTTCGTTTGACCGATTTTATTCTTTTCAGAACAAGTGGTCGAAAACAAGAAACTTCAGAGGCTTCGACTTGTACCCAACAGGAGATGGAGTCGATGAAGACTAGTCTTCAAGGCAACATCACTCTCCTGAACAATGTGCTTAGTGAGCTGCATTCTGAGGGAAAAACTCCTCGAGAAGATACCATAGCTGCTCACACAAGTACCATTGGGGAACAAGTCGGAAAATTGCAAGAAATGGTGACCACTCTGAAGGCTAATCAATCAATCAATAAGGAGGCAATGAAGCGGAGTAAGTTACGCTTTGGCGAAACTTAAAGCTCAAGATCCCCGCTTTAATGTGCAACCAATTGAAGCCGAGTTCGATTGTTCAATCGAGGCAAATCGTCGATTGAGGAAATGCAATTGGTTGGCAAAAGGTGGCGAGGAAATGCAACTAGGCTCTCCCCTTCGTAGTAATCTTGTAACTACCTTGTAAGGCGCATAATATCATTGATGAGTGATATATGATCCATCTTATTTCCTAAAATTATCTTGTCGAGAAGTTAGTAACTCAAAAGATAATAAACGAATGAAAGACTAAGAATTGAAGTCAAATTAATAACTTTATCCTAGCCCCGATTATTTGCTTAGATTGTTTAGACAATCTAAGTAAATAGTGTTTGAAATGGGGTTTCAAAACAAAGAGAGGTTTGTTTAACTTATAGTTTTTGTTATGGTTGTCAAGCACTTGGTCGAAAAAGTAGAAACGACTCGACACTAGGAAGTTCCTTCTAGTGGGCAAGACCACGTCAGAGAGGAAAGGCTTCGACTAGGTGATGTTACCATCTCCGACTAGTTTAATCAAACCAAGAACAAAGAACTTGAGTTAAGCAAACGCCTAGAGGACTTTAATAATTGTTCGCCCTTTTCGATGGACTCGATAAGTCTTTTCCAAGAGCAAAAAGTAGGAGACGAGCGGCTAGGAAGTTCCTTCTAGTGGGCGTGACCACATGCAGAGAGGAAAACTTCGACTAGGTGTGTCTCTTCCTTCACCAGTTAAAACGAAACGAGTACATCAAAGGTGGTCGAATTAATGTATCAAGTGCACTCTACTTAGAATATTTTTGGAAATCATCAAAAAATAAACTAAGATTGAGAGAGTTGGCTCGAGAACATTTCGACTTGATAGAACCCGAGCTCTTTGTATTGGTGAAAAATGAGTAACGAGTCGATGCTAGAAAATTCCTTCTAGTGGGCGTAACCACATGCGGATAGGAGAAGTTTCGACTAGATGATGTTACTTGTTTTTCGACCAAAGTAAAGAAAATCGGGTGTTTTTGTATCATAGTCGAAAGATTAAAAACACTACTCAAAAAATAAGGCAAGAGAAGTAGAAAGAACTCGGACTTTTATTGCACGAGAAATTGGTCACACATAGAATTTGCGAATCGGTCGATGTTCCAAGAGTTTGAGAGAACTCGCCCATCTTCCATCGCTAGTCGCATCGACTCGCCGGGTTACTTCGACCATCGTAAGGACCTTCCCATTTGGGGAAAGTTTATTCCGATTAGACTTGGATTGGCGAGCCTCAATACTAAGTCACCTACAAAGAAGGTCAGCGAGGTTGGACCTTCGATCATAGTATCTCGCGCAGGCTTGTTGGTAGACCGCCGAACGGATTAAGGCTAGGTTTCTCCTTTCTTCGAGTAGGTTAATGTCATCCGCTCGAAGTTGTTCTGATCCGAGTTGTTGAAAGTTTCAACTCGTGTCGACCGTAATTTTAGCTCCGAGGAAGCATGGCTTCGCCCAAACACGAGAAAAATGGTTTTCTCCCGTTGCTCGATGGTGGTCGTCTTTAACCGCCCATAACACGGAGGGTAATTCTTGTACCCAAGCCCCGAGCGCTTAACAAGTCGGGTCAAGACTCGGTTTTAATTCTCGCATTATTTGGCCGCTTGCACGTTCGACCGCCGCTGCTTTGGGGATGTGCAATGAAGCATAGCATAATTTGGTACCCAACTCGTCCGCAAAATTCACAAATTTTGCACTTGCGAATTGTTTACCATTGTGCGTAATTATCCGACTTGGAACTCCAAATCGGCTAATTACGCATCTCATCATGAACCTTTTGTCGCTCCGATGTTATCCCGATTCTGAGTTCACTTCAATCCATTTTGTGAACGTGTCAATAGCCACAAAAGGAATTCAAACCTCCCGGAGCTTTGGGAAATGGTCCTAGGATATCGAGACCCAGTGCAAAAGGCCAAGAAAGAGGTATTGTCCGTAATGCTTGAGCCGGTTGGTGTATTTGTCTACCATGGAATTGGCATTGGACACACTTTTTAACCACCTCCTTAGCATCATACAGTGTCATAGGCCAGTAAAAACCTTGTCGAAAGGCTTTACCAACCAATGTTCTGTAGGAAGCATGTGTCCCACAGATGCCACTTTGTATATCGTGAAGGAGTGTTATTCCTTCGCTTTGCGGAATGCATCGCATGAGTATCCCTTGGGTTCCTCGCTTGTAGAGGACTCCTTCACCAAAGTATACATTTTGGCTTTTCGGGATAAACGATCTGCCTCAAGATCATCTTCGGGTACGGAACCCTTGCGAAGATACTCGTAGATGGGAGTCATCCAGGTATCCTCGTAGTCTAATGAGGCCATCTCAATAGGAGGTGTCTCGGTTCTTCGACTGAGACGGCTTTTGGAGTTGCTCCAAGAAAACTCCTTTTAGTGCATCAGATCGGGAAGAAGCCATCCGAGCAAGTTGGTCTCATGAGGAAATTATCCTTTCGAGGATGAATTGTACCTCGAAACCTAAAAATGCTTTTCTAGCTTGCGAACTTCCGATAAGTATTGAGACATTGTCGAGCTAGAGCACCGTACTCTTTCCCGCTTGATTCACGACTAGTTGAGAGTCTCTCTCACGAGTAGTCGATTTAATTGAGAGTACTTTCGCACTCGTATGCCGCCTAGCAAACCTTCGTACTCTGCCACATTATTAGTGGCCTGAAAGTTTAATTGTATGGCATACTTTAAGGTTTCTCCGGTAGGAGATACCAGGACCACCCCAGCCCCCGAGCCATTTAAAGTAAGTGACCCGTCAAAGTACATCATCCATCGGTCGTGGGAATCAGATCGGGATCTGAACAGTTCAGATTTGTCCATTCGGCGACAAAGTCCGCCAAGATCACGGGATTTTATGGCCGTTCGGGACATGAAATGGAGGTCGAACTCCCAAGTTCGACCGACCATTTTGCCATGCGCCCCATTGTTTCCTTATTATGGAGGATTGCTCCCAAAGGAAACTCAGACGGCACAGCTATTTTGTGCGTCTGAAAATAATGCCACAATTTCCTCGAAGACATGAGGAGGGCATATAGAAGTTTTTGGACCTGAGGGTAACGCTCCTTAGGCCCGTGTAAAACTTCGCTAACGTAGTAAACCGGTCGTTATGCGTTTTCACGCTTCTACGACTAATCTCGCGCTTCTTTGCTGTGGCGTGGCGGCTAGGTAAATTAAGAGCGTCTCTTCCGCTTTGGAGAAACCAAAGCAGAGCACTCGAAAGATACATCTTGACATCCTCAAAGGCGCTGTTTGCCTCGTTCGACCACTCAAAACCTTCATGTCTCCCGAGAAGTTTAAAGAAAGGTAGTCCTTTTCTCCTAGTCGTGCGATGAAACGACTTAAAGCCGCCATGCACCCAAAGTGAGTTTCGGACTTCCTTTTTGTGTTTGGAGGGCGATCCGGAGGATGGCCTTTATTTTTCAGATTTGCTTGATTCCTCGTTCGGATACTAGGAATCCAAGTAATTTTCTGAAGAAATTCCAAACACACACTTCTCTCGATTGAGTTTTAAGCGGTGCTTTACGAGGTTGTCGAATGTTTCTTGTAGGTCGCTGATATGATTAAGTCTCTTAATGCTTTTTACGACTAGATCATCAACATAGGC
Source organism: Hsuehochloa calcarea (assembly GCA_036346395.1). Lineage (NCBI taxonomy): Eukaryota > Viridiplantae > Streptophyta > Magnoliopsida > Poales > Poaceae > Hsuehochloa > Hsuehochloa calcarea. The sequence goes on from CM070601.1 coordinate 37,240,880, forward strand.
TTCCAAATTCGGCCTAATTGAGATGAAAAAGTCGATTGCATTAGGCGTTGAAAAGAAGCACCGGCATTCTTTAGACCAAATGGCATTTTGACATAGCAAAAGGTACCAAATGGAGTAATGAATGCGTCTTTTCTTCATCGTTTAAACACATATTGATCCGTGGTATCGAATATGCATCTAAAAACTTAATATCTCACAACTGCGGAGAATCAACCAAATGATCGATCTGAGGTAAAGGGAAATCATCTTTTGGACAAGCTTTATTAAGATCGAAAAGTCCACGCACATACGCCATTTGCCGCTTGACTTTTGACCATTACAGGTTAGCCAACCACTCGGGTGGTTGACTTCTCTTATAAAGCCCGCTTTAAGTAGCTTATCCAACTCGATTTAATAGCATCTCGTCGATCGGGGCAAATCTTCGTAATTTTTGTTTTACAGTACTTTATCGGTAGTAAAGCTAGCCTGTGCTCGATCACCTCCACAGGGACTCGGGCATGTCGGATGTTTGCCACGCAAAGACATCTGCGTTAGCTCGGAGGAAGGTAATGAGGGCGTCTTCCTATTTGGGGTCGGAAGTCTCCCGTCGAGCAGATCTTGAGGGCTCTTCTCAAGTCGGAGGAACCTCTTTGACTTGGTCGTTCGGCTTTGGTGCGACTTTGAGGCTTCGACTTGCTAGTCGAAGGTGACTTTCATCTCGAGTTGGTATTTGACCAACCATCTCGAGGATCGACGGTCGCAATATACGCCATCTTTTGTCACATCGAATGGTGATCACTCCTTTGGGACTGGCATCTTAAGACATTGATACCCGTAATGAGTAGCCATTAAGAATTTTGCCAAAGTTGGTCGTCCGAGTATGGCGTTATATGCCGATCGAAATCGACCACATCAAAGGAGACTTTCTCGTCTCGAAATTACTTGGTGAGCCAAATGTTAAAGGAAGAGAAACTTGGCCAATAGGTTTGGTGAAGACCCCTGAGATGCGATTCCATGAAAGGAGTATCGTCATCGCCTTACCTTTGTCCCGGTACTTGCATCTCGTCCGGGGCATTAGTAAATAATATGTTCAAAGAATCGCCACCATCAACCAACACTCGATTGACCCGACAGTTGTTGATGGTGGGTTCACCACAATCGGATATCGACTGATCGACTCGTAGTGATTGGGCGATCATCCTTCTCAAAAGAGATGGTAACTTCCGACCACTTGGTAATTTATTGACGAGAGGAGTATGTATGGAATTTACCTCTCGTCCGTGACTTTAAGTTGTCGTTTGGAGTCGTATGCCGATGATCCTCCGTAGATGTGCTCAACGGTATGTTGCGGATCTTGGAACGGCATCTCCTCATCATCCGACGACTTTTGGCCACTCGTATGTCCTACCCGCCGAGTAGGGTAGTGGTGCTTTTTAGTTGTAGTAGTCCTCGAGCTTTCTTTGGAAAACTTCGGCGATTCTATGGAGGTCATGTCCTTCCTTTTTATGAAAAGGACACCACCTTGGTTTGTCGTTCCTACGATCAGGGCGCTTACCTTTGCCTTGATCAGGGTACGACTTGGTGGTTTGGGGCTCTCCATCTTTCACGGCGAAACCTCCTTGGAACCACCGGTTTGTGGTTTTGACTTTTATTTTCTTCTTGGACTTTTTGCTTTTTATCCTTACCAACTTCACCGGCTCTCGAGGAGTGTATATTTCTCGATCGATAGTGTTGTTCCACTCACCGCCTCGAAGCGATTGCATATCGATCGCCATCTCGAAGAGTTCTAACAAAGATGTTGGGAGGATTCAAAGCAATGTCCTCTGTTATCCTTCTACTACGGACTCCTTGCTTAAAAGCCACGATCACGGAGGAATCGAAATTTCCTAATTGAGTTACGAACCCGACTAAAGCGTTTGATGAATTGACGCAAAGTCTCGTTGTTGTTCTGTTTATCCGTGCAAGTCGCCTTCTTTTCGTATGCGGTTGTATGTGCCTTGAAAATTCGCTGTAGAAGATCGCAGAGGTGTTGCCAAGAGTAGATCGACTCGAGTGGTTGGTTTAATAACCACGATCGGCGGATCCTTCGAGCACGATCGGAAGGTAATTCGCCATTACATGCTCTCCTCCTCCCGCCGCTCGGACAATGTTGTATAGATCTGAAGAAATTCGATGGGATTTTGAGATCCATCAAATTTCTCCATGTTCACCGGCCGAAAATGAGGTGGCGTGATGAATCGCTCAAGGTCGGCGAAAATGCCCAGATCCGGTAATCACTTCTTGACGCCTTCTTTGTAGGAAAGAAGGGTTAATATCACCAGTGATCGTATACGACGATACCGTGAACAGTGACTGCTCGTAGTAGGTCTCGCTTCTCGAGGGAATACTCCTCGTACTCCACCCGTTAGAATTTCTTTGTCGAGTGGTGAATGATCACCTCTCGAGGGGCTTCTTGATCTTGACCGATCGAAATGTATTTCTCCGAATAGGGATCGATTCGACTTATGGCCGTGTCGATTCCTCGTGAAATATCCGATTGATCGGTAGTGAGGAAGTCGTATTGTCGCGACTACAGAATGTTGTCGATGAGGTGCCTCGGTCTTGTCATCACGATTCGAAGTCTTTGCGTAATCTCTTCAGCAAAGAGATCGTACCCTGGCGTTCGAGCAAGCTCTTGGCTGGGATTCTCGAGCAAGTCGTTGATGTCCTGGAGTTCTTGTACCTCCTCCGACTGATGTTGAATGCGCCAGCGGTTTCTTACGATCGCAATTTTCTTTCTTCGACGACATCAAATCCTCCTCATCAGGTCTTTGAGGCCTTCTTAGTGGAGTGCGAGAATGTCGAGGATTTCCCTCGTGTTCATCAGAGTGTTGGTTCTCTCTGCCAACGGTGGTGCCCTTGCCATTACCACGAGGGGGCGCAGTGTGTGATCTTCGGGGAGTGTTCTTATCTCGGCCTCCATGAGGCTGACCCTGATTTGGGGGAAGGACGAAGACCTCCCGTTGAAGATTCTCACTTGCGCTCGAGGCCTCCCCACTTGACGAGTGCTCGAGAGACACCATCTGGCGACTTGGAGTAATCCCCTCCAGGTAGGGGAACTCCGGGTTATAACTGTCTCCGTTCGCAAATGAGATCTGCGGGAGACGGTCAATTTGCAGGAAAAGCATGCTTGATTCCACCCTCTCCGGAGTTACCACGAGAGAGGATCACTAGATGCTGGTGGAGTCCTGGAATGGTGGCTCCCAGAACTTGACTTACCAAGTCGGACCGCCTTAAGGGGACTTGAACACTTGGAGAAAAAACTCTCGTCGTGTTGTGAGTCCTTCTGGGAGCGGTTCTGGTCGGATTGACCCTTGTCCTTTGAGGGAATTGGCTCCTCTGTTGGACGTATTGTTGTGGGGGATAAGGATCCCTCCTCAACTCCATTAATGGGATGGTTTCCTGGAGAATAATCTCGGAGGCAACATCACCATCGGCGGATGCATCACTCGGCTCGTAGTCGAAACCGCATCCATGTCGACGTCTGCGTGTCCGCCAAGTCAAACCAGTTCTCCTCGTTCCATTCTCACGCCATGATTGCATGAGATTGGAAAAAGAGAGTATGTTGACAAGAGATTACCTAAGCTCCCCACGATCGGCGCCAGCCGCGGTGTATTAGAACCGATCTTACGTAAAGATTATTTGATTGGGGTCTCCTAGAGATGAAATCACGCAGAGTGGTTGACACGGGATGTTTAGACAGGTTCAGGCCTTCTTCGGAGAGAATAATAACCCTAATCCTGTGTGGTGTGGTATTCTTAATGATCGAGTAAGAAGCTAAGACTATTACAGAGAATAGAACTTGTTTTCTTTCTACTCGCCCTTGATGCCCTTATATAGTCGTGAAGGAGTAGCCGTTTTGCCCTGCGGAAGAGGCGCCTTAATTGAGCCAGTAATGGGCGCATGATGGCAGTAATTACCGGCGCATTGGCTTCTCCACGCCGTCTGGCAATTATCATTCAAAGATAATGGGGTATTTAAGCACTATTACTACGCGGGATAGTAGTGCGTGCGACGTTCGATTCTTTAATCAATTGGACCCACTTGCCTGTAGGTTTGATTATAAGGTGGTCGTGGTCTACCTGGTCGTAGGAGAACTTACGACCAGATAGTAATCGTAAAAGGTCTTACGACTATGTAGTGATCGTAGAAAGACTTACGACCATGAAATGGTCGTAGAAAGACTTACGACTAGGAAGTAGTCGTAGTAAGACTTACGACTAGGCAGTAGTCGTAGTAAGACTTACGACTATGGGGGGTGATTGTAGAAAATCTTACAATCACTTGGTGGGCCTCTCCCTTATAAAAATAAGGGGTACTTCTGGAGACTATGTGACATCATATTTACCCATAATAAGAATTATAGATAATAGATAAAATGAGGATTATTAGATCCTCGTCAAATCCTTAAGCGATGTGGACTCCGGGGGCGAGGAGGACAAGGAGGAGGATATCCCTCAAGACAAGAAGAAGGGGAAGGCTAAGGACTTTACCAGCGTTTGCTTCATGGCCGACTCTGCTGACGTCGACGACGACGAGGTACCTCCCTCCTATGATGCCCTTTCTGATAGATACGAAACTATCTTTGAGCAACTCATGAGTCAGGATAAGGGTTTAGAGTTTATCATGGTCAGGAACAAGGACTTAGAGTCACAAGTAGATAATTTGACTTTAGAACTTACAAATGCTAAGATTCTTGAATCTGATGAATGTTCATCCTCCCATGCTATGCACTTAGAATTTGCTAAACTGCAATCTGCTCAAGATATTGCTTTGCAACAACTTGAAAATGCTAGGACTGAACTAGTTGAGGTTAAATCTGCTCTATGTGAAAAATGCTTAGACTCTAGTAAGTTGGTTGCTTCTGGTGTGGTTGATTCTAGCCTTTGCGCTTTTTGCATTGAACGAGAACATGAAGTACAAGACATAATAGATGCAGTTAGAGCTAAATTTGCTAAGCTTAAGGATAGAATTGATTCTGCTACTTGTATTTCATGCGAAACCCTTAAACTTGAAGCTGCTTTATATAAGGAGAGATATGCTAGAGCCAGTAAGGGTAAAACATGTGAATCATGTGTTAATCTTGAAGAAGAAAATGTTTATCTTTAAGGATACCTTATAATTTTTTTCTAAATGTAAGAAACAATTAAACATGATTCTGGACAAGTCTAGAACTCCTTATAAGAAGCAAGGATTAGGATACAACTCTATCCAAGATAATTCTAAGCCAAATGTTACTCAAGTCTTGGAAAATGGGTTAGTTGAATTCAAAACCCAACCTGCAAAAACTATTTTTAAATCTGCGGGTTTTGCCCAACCATCTGTTAAGTCAAAGGGTGCTTCTCCCAGTGGTATCAAGTACCATTGCACCTATTGCAAGAAGGATGGGCATTTGGTTGAGTTCTGTTGGCGTAGGTTGAAAAATGATAAGAAAATTTTTACTAGAATTTTATCCAATCAACCTAGAGCTTTTATGAGACATGGTAACATAGAAAAGAAGAAACCTGGTTTAGGATTTGTGTCACATGCTCATCATCATGCTCCTTGGCATTATAACTCTCACGTTAGTTTAACCATTGCTCATAACAGAACTTCAAACAGAATCAAGGATAGTACTTCTGCTTTGCATACTACTCGCAGACGTGTGTCTCAGTACTGGGTTCCTGTGGATTTCATGCTATGAGTGTGGAGAGCTTTACCACATCCGGGCAAATTGCCCCAAGCTAAAAGGTAAGGGTAAGCACAGGGAGGAGAAGACAGCTTGGAAGAAGCCTCATGAGAACAACTCTGAATATGATGCTGTCAAGCTCATAAAGGCCGCTCACCGGGTCCTTGCCGCTTTTGGAGAGCAATCCATTAGTGATGTGGACTCCGGGAGCGAAGAGGAAAAGAAAGGGAAGGCCAAGGACTTTACTGGCATGTGCTTCATGGCTGACACCAACGACATTGATAATGATGATGTATCTTTTTCTTATGATGAGCTTTCCACTAAATATAATTCTATAGTTGAGCAAGTGCTTAGTCAAGATGAGCGCTAGAATTTGTCATGACTAAAAATAAGAAACTAGAGTCAAAAATTGGTAAACTGAAACTAGAACTTGCAAATGTTAAGACTCTTGAACCTGATGAATGTTTATCTTGTCATGCTATGCATTCAGAAATTACCAATTTACAATCTGCTCATAATATTGCTTTACAACAACTTGAAAATGCTAGAACCGAGCTAATTGAAATTAAATCTGCTCCTTGTGAAAAATGCTTAGAGTCTAGCAAGTTGATTGCTTCTGATGTGATTGATTCTAGCCCTTACACTTCGTGCTTAGAAAAAGAACGTGAAATCAAAGATATCTTAGAAGCTGCTAGAGTCAAATATGCTAAGCTTAAGGACAATATTGAAAATACTACTTGTGCTTCATGTTCCGCTCTTAAGCTTGAAATTGCTTTGTATAAGGAGAAATCAATGGATAAAACTTGTGATGCTTGTGTTAACTTGAGAAAGAAAATGCTTACCTTCATGATACATTAGAGAATTTTCTGAAAGGTAAGAAACAATTAAACATGATTCTTGACAAGTCTAAAACTCCTTATAAGAAGCAAGGTTTAGGATTCAATTCTTTTCAAGACAATTCAAACCCAAAAGTCATTCAAGTTTTGGAAAAGGTTTAATTGAATTCAAAACCCAACTGCAAAAACATCTTTTAAATCTGCGGTTTTGCTCAACCTTGTATTAATTCAAATGGTGCTTCTTCTAGTGGTACCAAGTACCATTGCACTTATTGCAAGAAAGGTGGGCATTTGATTGAATTCATTGGCGTAGGTTGAAAAATGATAGAAACAATCTTGATAGAATTTCATTCGGGCAACCTAGAGCTTTTATGAGACATGGTAACACCGAAAGGAATAAGCCGGATTTTTCTCACATGCTAATCATTATGTTTCTACATATCCTAATTCTCATGTTCTTGATTCACGGCCGATCACCGGTGCTCACCGGTCGACCGTTTTGGTCACGATCGACCTTGACCACAAGACAACGCCGCCGATCACCGACGATTTAATTCCCATGTTAACTTAAACATTGCTCATAACAGAATTTTAGATGAAATTAAGGATAACACTTCGCTTTGCATAATACTCATGACGTGTGTCTCGATCTTTGGTTCCCAAGTCTTGTTTAACTAACTTGATGTCGAGACACATCGTTCTTCTGTGCCTTGATTTTTCAGATCGCCATGAAAGAGGAAGAGCACGTGCTTTGTTGACTCCGTCTGTTCACGCCATATGACCGGAGACTCAAGATGGTTCACCTCCTTCACGCGGTCGACGGGTTTCAAGCATCTCCGAGAACTTCCCATCGCCAGGCCGTTAAGCTCTTATTCAGTACTTACACTCTACTCTCTTTGTATGGCATTTGATATTCTGTTCTTTATCCTTGTCCATTCGGGGTTTTTCTTATTCTAATTGTGCGGTCATCGGCTAGATAGGAAGAGTACCTCAGGCGCTTGTCACCCACTAGATTCTTCTCTTGTATCTTGTTTTTATCCTCACCAAATCTTTAGACCCAACTAGGTTTGCCTCCTTGAGAAGCGAGTTAGGGGTTATTTATCCTTATGGGTTGGTTTGAGGGGGAGTTTGATCTTTTCTGATCTTTCCTTATCCTTTTGATCTTTTATTGTTCTTTTTCTGAACTTAGTGATCTTTTTGAACTTTTTAAGTTTTTAGGCTTTTTATTTGCATCTCATTGTGTCATATTGCATTCATATGAAAAATCCAACAAAGTGGTAACAACAAGTCGTTACAGCAAGTGGTATGAAAAATCCAAAAAGATGCATTGTAATATAAGATTTTCTGCTTATTTTTAAAAATTGATGAAGCTTTGCCTATTACCCTTTAGAGCTTTTGTATTTCAATTCTTGCTCAATGTCATGTCTAGTTCTTTGACTTGCTAGAATTATCATGCTTTTACATGTGTAGCTAAGTCTTTGCCATATGAGCTAGAACCTTTTAAACAACTCAAATTAAGAAATTGCAATTTGTGGATGTTTTAGCGAGTTCTTGCAATTAGTGCTCCTCTTGTGACATTGGCCTGTCGAATTGCTTTGTTAGCTCTTTGATCTAAAATTGACCATTACTTGAGCTTTTGTGTTCTTGAGATTCTAAAGCGCTCATGTGAAAAATGAAAATCAAGATTGTCTTATGCTTAAATTGTGCCAAACTATTCTTACGAGGCCGCTTGTCAAATGACATGAACTTGGAGATAGTTTGATGAACGAACGATCTCATAGGGACCGCTTGTCGAAATGACATGAACCTCAAGATTTGTCGCCCGGTAGAAGCTTAGAAAGAGTTTGTGGATGGCTCCTAGTCGGGATCTTCTTTACTAAGATATACCTTTAATCAACTTTTGGTCAAGCTTAGGATGAGTTTGTGGATGGCTCCTAGTCCGTGATCTTGTCACTAAGTTAGATCATTAGTCAACTTCAATATTCAATGCAATTGAGAAAATGTTGACAAATGGGCGTTTACAAAGATTGAGCAAAATGATTCAATACGGGACTTGATTGACTCTTAATGTGGTTTTGTTAGATTTTTATCTCACTTTGACATTACGATATGGCCAATTTCACTTTAGGATCCTGTTGATGAACTTGTTTGAATTTGAGCGTTGCTTAAATTGATCAAATCTATCGCTTTACTTTTGAGCCTTTGTGCTTAGCTTTGATATATATGTCTTACCATGATCTTGCTAGCGTTTGTCGGGCTTGATATCTTGTTTGTGCAATATTAGAGATACTACATTGTTCTTTTGGGTAATCTCCAAAGCTTCTTGTAATCAAAAAATTGAAAAATACAAAAAAAAATGAAGCCACTCCATTGCACTTCATGCATACTCCTCTTTATACTTCTTTTGTTTCTGCTTCTTCTTTTATTCTATATTTGTTATCTCTGGATGAGAGGAAGGCGTGATTCCTTGATGAATCCATTGTCAAAGGGGGAGAAGATGTGTTAATTAATGAGAAGATATTTCTTTGGGAGAAGATGTGTAATATTTCCTTGCTACTCTTATTTGGAGAAGATGTGTTAATGAGAAGATATTTCTTTGTTGGGGGAGAAGTTTATACAAAGGGGAGAAACTGAAATTTTAAAAATTGAGGATCATAGTGAGGGGGAGTTCTTGAGTTGCATTCTTTTATCCTCACAATGATCATAGGTCAATTGAACAATTGTTCTTTCATATGGACCTTATGTGAGAATTTTGACCCTTTTCTGAAAATCAAAGTTTTTATGCTTACTTTTGCCTTGTCTCACATGCCTATACTATTACGATGCCACTTTGGTCATTTTATTGCTTTTTCTTGCTTATGGACCAAGTTGTGCCTTTGTGCGAAAACTGCGAGTAAACTCGTTTTCAAACCTCTTACTTACATTTTCTGGATAATTGCCAATGTGTTCATCAAGGGGGAGATTGTGGATTTCATGGGGATATGCTCCAGATCTTAGGATGATGTGACAATTGGCAATGGCGTTTACGGTTTGTAGTTTCACGTGTTTTCGACAAAGCTACATGTATTCTGGACAGGGGCGGTCCGACCGGACCTTGCACGGCGGTCCGACCGGTCCCAAATCGGTCGGACCGGCCATGTGGGGCGGTCGGACCGGCGATGACCAAAGTGGTCAAAATAAGCTGGGTCAAAAATAGGTGTTGTAGGCAAGTGAGGGGATTCCAATGCACTTGGTCTCATGATTTTTGGAGTCTCCAGTAAAAAGTTCTATTGGTTTAAAGTTTCCAGATGGTTTCGGAATTTGGGAGCTTGAATTTCGGCTAAGTCCTAAGGGGCGGTCCGACCGCTCATTGAGGAGCGGTCCGACCGCCATGGGCGATCTCGACCGCTCACTGGAGCGGTCGGGCCGTGTAATAACGAACGTCCGCCAACCGTGGCGATGTTGATTTGTTAGGTCAAAGTCATTGGTATCGTGGCATATGGTTTGCATGATGCATGTTTTGACTAACATGGGTCAAGTTGTGAAGAACTTGTTCCCGAATTCGTGTTTGCTTGTCTATGGTTGTGCAGGTTGCTTGGTGGTCAACGACGGTCAACGGCGAGGAGGATCGGGACTAGACTTGGAGAGTTGAGGTCCAGAACGATCGACGATGTCGGGTGAGGTCAACGACTCAAGCGTGGCACAAGATGGACAATGGTGACCTATTGGCAAATCCATGACGCATGGTGAAGCGGTTTAGGTCAAAAGATTAAAGACGGCGCTTTGCGAAGCGTGCGTATGTGACCCGTTTGTTAGTGGGCCTTAACGGGAGCCCAATTGAGTCAAACCCTAGAGAGTTTTAGGCCTCCACTATAAATAGGAGGAGGTGGGGGCTGTTCCACTACTCTCGCGATTTTTCACCTCTTTTGTTGCTTGTAAAACCCTAATTGGCTTAGGGGGAGTTGAGGTGGAGGCTAGGGCTCTTTATGGTTTGAGGTGAATTTCGTGATCTTGGATTGACCACTGATCCATGATGGTGTGGGTGTAATCCAGCGACGATCACGTTCTTAATCTCTGCAAGGTTTGCTTGAGATAAGTCTCTTTTCGTTCTTGCTTTCAATTTCGTGATTTTAGGGCTTTCTTTGATCCACGAGTTTTTGATTGATTCTTTCACGTGGATTAGCTTGCTGTGATGTGTGGGAACCCATCTAGGATCAATTTGATCATCAATCACCCACGAGCAAGCGATTGGATCTAGTTTTCACTTTTGCCCGGTTTTGCACCCTTCTTCAATCAGATCGTAAAACATCTTTGTTCATCCAAGAATTATCATAATTGTTGATTGGAATAGGTCCTTAATATCATAGAGAAGGTGTGTGCAAAGTTTCGTGAAGTTTGGAGTTGAGAATCAAAAGTTAGACCTAATTGCAACTTCGTCCTCGAGATTTTTTTTATGTTTCGAGCTCACGGCCGGATCGCCCTACACCAGAGGTCAGACCGATTTGGTCACCGGTCCGACCGCCCCACACCAGAGGTCAGACCGATTTTGGTGCCGGTCAGACCGCCCGTATAACAAAGGTCAGACCGGCCAGCCTCTGTTAAGATTTGATTCTTGCTGATTTTTGTCGCATTGCTTAGGGGTTTAATTGGATTCAATACTAGTCTTCCGCTGTACTGGTATATTGATCTTCATAGCTTCATCATAGCTATTGGAGTGAAATTGTGTTGAATTCATATTTTGTGAAAAAGTGAGCGTGCTCCTATTCACCCCCCCCCCTCTAGTCGCCTTTTCGGTCCAACAGTTCCTAAGTCTTGTTTAACTAACTCCAGTATTGAGACACATCGTTCTTCTGTGCCTTGATTTTTAGGATTACCACAGAAAGAGGAAGAACACGTGGTTCGTCGACTCCGGCTGTTCACGCCACATGACTGGAGACTCAAGGTGGTTCACCTCCTTCACGCGGTCGACGGGTGATGACTTCATCACCTTTGGAGATGATAGACAAGGGTGGATTGAAGGAACGGGATCGATGAGGGTGAACGACAAGTTCATCCTCAAGGACGTCGCTCTTGTGGACAAGCTAAGGTTTAATTTGCTTTCTGTCTCTCAATTTCTTGATGATGGCTATGAGACTAGATTTAAGAAGAATGCTTGTAGGGTGCTTGATTCAACGGGTGAGCTTGTTTTTGGGATTACTAGAGTTGCTAGGATCTTTGGAGCTGATTTTTCTGAATCTCTTGCTGGCTCTCTCAAGTGCTGGATTTCATCTTCTTCTTCTGAGTTTTGGCTTTGACACCGTCGTTTAGGGCACATTGGTTTTGATCATCTGACGCGAGTTAGCAACCTTGAGCTCATGAGAGGTTTGAACAAACTCAAAGCCGTCAAGGATGCTGTATGTGCGCCCTGTAGACATGGCAAGCAAGTTGCCGCCTCACACCCTTCAGTGACTATAGTCATAACTGGCGGACCGGGACAGTTGCTTCATATGGATACTGTTGGTCCTGCTAGGGTTCGGTCAATTGGTGGAAAATGATACATTCTTGTCATAGTCGATGATTTTTCTAGATATACTTGGGTGTTCTTTCTTGCTTCGAAGGATGAAGCTTTTGATCATTATCATGATCTTGTTTTTCGTTTGGCTTCTGAACTTTCGAGTGCCATGAGAGCGATCCGCAGTGACAATGGCACGGAGTTCAAGAATGCCTCTTTTGTTTCCTTTTGTGCTGAGCGTGGAATTGAGCATCAGTTATCTTCTCCACACGTCCCTCAACAAAATGGCGTTGTGGAAAGGAAGAACAGGACCCTAGTCGAGATGGCTAGGCCGATGCTAGATGAGTATAGCATACCGAGGAGGTTTTGGGCCGAAGCTATTTCTACTGCTTGCCATATTGCAAATCGTGTCTTTTTTAGACCATCTTTGGGCAAGACTCCTTATGAGCTTCGGTTTTGTAGAAAACCCTCTGTCTCGCACTTTCGAGTCTTTGGATCCAAGTGTTTTATTCTCAATACAGGAAACCTAGATAAATTTGAGTCAATAAATTTTGATGGTTTATTTCTGGGTTATCGTGCGCATTCGAGGGGTTTTCGAGTTTTTAATGTTGAAACTAACCTTATTCAGGAGACATGCAATGTCACTTTTAATGAGACTAGCCTTGGAGTTAGATAAGATATTTCAGGTGATACACAGGCGACAGAGAGCATATTTATAGAGGAAGATGATGATGAACTCGATGATGTTCTTCCACCTGCTGCTGTTGACACTCCTATTCCAACACAAGAACCTGCTGTGACTACTTCGCCTTCAATTGAGGCTCCTGCTGCATCTTCATCATCAGCAATACCTGCGGAGGTCGAAGAGACGCTTTCCTCTCCGGGTGCGCCACTTCACATTCAAAGGCAGCGAGTCACTCGCTCCAGGTATCATGATCCAAACCTCTACTCTCATTCTGTTTTTGTTGCTTCTTTTGAACCCCGCGATATTTCAAATGATTTATCTGATTCTAGCTGGGTCAATGCCTTGCACATGAGGAGTTAGAGAATTTTTAGAGGAACAAGGTCTGGAACCTAGTAGAACCTCCTAGTGGCCATAATGTTATAGGAACCCGCTGGGTTTTAAAAAACAAACAAAATGAGGATGGTTCTGTGATTAGAAACAAGGCTAGGTTGGTAGCTCAGGGTTTTAGACAAGTTGAGGGGTTAGATTTTGATGAGACATTTGCTCTTGTTGCTAGACTATAAGCCATTCGTATTTTGCTTGCGTTTGCTGCATCTAAGGGCTTTAGCTTGTATCAGATGGATGTTAAGAGTGCCTTTTCGAATGGTTATATAGAGGAGGAAGTATATGTTAGGCAACCCCCAGGCTTTGAGAATCCCAAAAATCCATATCATGTGTTCAAGCTATCCAAAGCCTTGTATGGTCTTAAGCAAGCCCATAGAGCCTGGTATGATAGACTTAAAACCTTCTTGCTTAAGAATGATTTTGAGATGGGTAAGGTAGACAAGACTCTGTTCATTCTTAAGCATGGCAATGACTTCCTGCTTGCTCAGATTTACGTTGATGATATTATCCTTGGTGGTTCTTCTCATGCTCTTGTTTCCAGCTTTTCTGAGAATATGACCAGGGAATTTGAGATGAGTATGATGGGAGAGCTCAACTACTTTTTAGGGCTTCAAATCAAGCAATGCAAGGAAGTGATCTTCATCCATCAGACGAAGTATACTAAGGACCTGCTCAAACGCTTTGACATGGGTGACTGCAAGCCGATCACCACTCTCATGGCGACTTCGACTGTTTTGGATCAAGATGAGGAAGTAGAAGTCGTGGATCAACGCGAGTACCGCAGCATGATCGGCTCCCTCCTGTACCTGACGGCCTCAAGACCGGACATCCACTTCACGGTCTGCCTCTGCGCGAGGTTTCATGCGTCTCCGAGAGCTTCCCATCGCCAAGCCGTTAAGCGCATATTCAGGTATTTACACTCTACCCTCCAGTATGGCATTTGGTATTCCTGTTCTTCTTCTTTGTCCATTCGGGGGTTTTCTGATTCTGATTTTGCGGGCTATCGGCTAGATAGGAAGAGTACCTCAGACACTTGTCACTTACTAGGCACTTCTCTTGTCTCTTTGTCTTTTAGGAAGCAGTCCTCTATTGCACAATCCACTGCTGAAGCTGAATATGTAGCTGCTGCTAGTTGCTGTAGTCAGATTTTGTGGATGATATCCACTCTTAAGGACTATGGGTTAAATTTTGCTAGTGTTCCTCTTTTCTATGATAACACTTCTGCTATTAACATTGCTAAAAACCCAGTGCAACACTCAAGGACTAAGCACATAGACATTCGCTATCACTTCCTTAGAGACCATGTCGAAAAGGGTGATATTGTCTTCGTGCAGTCTGAGGCTCAATTGGCTGATATCCTCACTAAGTTTTTAGACCCAACAAGGTTTGCTACCTTGAGGAGCGAGTTAGGGGTAATTTATCCCTATGGGTTGGTTTGATGGGGAGTTCGATCTTTTCTGATCTTACCTTGTTCTTCTGATCTTTCCTTGTCTTTTCTGAACTTGTTGATCTTTTTAGGTTTTTCTTGCATCTCATTGTATCATATTGTATTCGTATGAAAATTCCAAAAATATGCATTGTAATATAAGTTTTTCTGCTTATCTTTTAAAATTGATGAAGCTTTGCTTATTACCCTTTGGAGCTTTAGTATTTCAATTCTTGCTCAATGCCATGTCTAGTTCTTTGACTTGCTAGAATTATCGTGCTTTCACATATGTAGCTAAGTCTTTGCTGTATGAGCTAGAACTCTAAAACAACTCGAACTAAAACTGCAATTTGTGGATATTTTAGCTAGTTGCGCAATGAGTGCTCCTTTTGTGACATTGGCCCTGTTACTTGAGCTTCTTGTGTTCTTGAGAATCTAAAATTGACCATTACTTGAGCTTCTTGTGTTCTTGAGAATCTAAAATTGCTCTTATGAAACATGAAAAATCAACATTGTCTTTTGCTTAAATTGTGCTAAACTACTCTTACGAAACCGCATGTCAAAGACATGAACTTAGAGATAGTGTGATGATCCAGACGATCTCATGGGGACTGCGTGTCAGAACTGACATGAACCTCAAGATTTGTCACCCTGGAAGCTTAGGAAGAGTTTGTCGATGGCTCCTAGTCCAGAATCTTCTCCACTAAGATATACCTTTAATCAACTTCTGGTCGAAGCTTCAGATGAGTTTGTGGATGGCTCCTAGTCCAGGATCTTGTCACTAAGTTAGACCATTAGTCAACTTCCATATTCATTGCAAATGAAAAACTGTTGAAAAATGGGCGTTTGAAAAATTTGAGCAAAATGATTCAATTCAGGACCTGTTTATGTCATTGTTAGCTTTTTGATCTCTCGTTGATATTTTGACATGGTCAGTATCATTTTAGGATCCCTGTTGATGAACTTGCTAAATTTGAAACTTTGCTTAAATTGATCAAATCTATTGCTTTATATTGAACCTTCGAGCTTAGCTTTGATATATATGTCTTATTATGACCTTGCTAGCGCTGTTAGGCTTGATATGTTGTTTGTGCAATATTAGAAATGCTAGCTTGTTCTTTTGGGTAATCTCCAAAGCTTCTTGTAATCAAAAATTTAAAAATACAAAAATGAAGCCACTCCATTGCATTTCATGGATACTCCTTCTTATGCTTCTTTCTCCATTCTGCATTTGTTGTCTCTGGACGAGAGGAAGGCGTGATTCCTTGATGACTCCATTGTCAAAGAGGGAGAAGATATAAAAATGTTATAAAGGGGGACAAAATGGGAGAATTTGAATTTTTTTGAAATCTAAGGATCATAGTGAGGGGTTGCTTTTGAATTGCATTCTTATCATCTTATTGCCTTTCTAAACTTGAATTGCATTTCTTAATCCTCACGATGATCAAAGGTCAATTGAACAATTGTTCTTTCATATGGACCTTAAGTGAAATTTTTGACTCTTTTATGCAATTTAAAGTTTTTATGCTCTCTTTTATCTTATCTAACTTGCCTATGCTATTCTGATGCCAGCTTGGTCATTTCCATTGCTTTCTCTTGCTTGTGGACCAAGTTGTGCCTTTGTGCGAAAAAGAAAGTATTTTACTTTTCAAACCTTAAAACTTACATTTTTGAAAAATTGCCAATGTGTGCATCAAGGGAGAGATTGTGAATATTATGGGGATATGCTTATGATCTTAGGATGATGTTACAATTGGCAATGACGTTAAAGGTTTGTCGAATCAAGTGTTTTCGATAAAAGTTCAGCGCTGTCAGGCCTTTGGCGGTCTGACCACCGAAACGGCGGTCCGACCGGCCACCCCTGGTGGTCAGACCGGCTAGTGGCGGTCCGACCGGCCATAGCGGCAGTCGGACCGGCCAAATGCAAAATGAGGAGTTTAGGGCTGGGGCAAAAATAGAGGGTGTAGGCAACAGAGGAGTTTCTACTACACTTGGTCTCATATTTTTTGGAGTCTTCAGGCAAAAGTTCTATTGGTTTGAAAATTCCAGTAGGTTTCGTATTTTCAGGGAGGAAATTTGGCTAAGTCCCCGCTGGGCAGTCAGACCGGTTTTCACTTGTTTCGTCGTCCTTCGTGGCGGCGATGTCTGGTTGTTAGGTCAAAGTCATGAGTTTCAGTGCATATGTGTTGCATGATGCATGTTTTGACTAACGTGGGTCAAGTTGTGAAGAACTTGTTCTCAGATTCGATTTGCTTGTCTATTGTTGTGCAGGTTGCTTGGTGGTCAACGACGGTCAACGGCGAGGATGATCGACTAGGCTTGGAGAGCCGAGGTCGAGCGATCGGCGATGCGGGTGAGGTCAATGAACTCAAGCGTGGTGCAGAATGGACAAGGATGACCGAACGAACAGTTGGGTGCAACTGGTTTGATCAAGCGGCGCGGGGGTTGGTGCAAGTGCCATGATGGTTTCGGTGGGAGCCGGATGGGAGGGACTTGCCGACATGATGAGAGCCGTTGATCAACCTACGTGGCGAGCATGGGCGCATCGCAAAGATTTGACTCGGTCTTCGGAGAAGTACCGAGAAGGGGTACTTTGGTAATATTACCAAATAACGCCTTTGTGACCTTTTGTCAACCCACGGCACAAGGCGGCGCAAGGTGAAGCTGATTAGGTCAAGAGGGGATGAAGACGGCGCATTAAAATGCGTGCGTATGTGACCCGTTTGTTTTGGACCTTAACGGGAGCCCATTTGGATCAATCTTCTAGAAGGTCTAAGCCTCCACTATAAATAGAGGAGGGAGGTGGCTGCACCCCCTTAAACCCTTTCATTGTTATTGAAACCCTAGTTTTGCTTAGGGAGAGGATCGGTGGAGATTAGGGTTCTAGACAGTTTTGATTTGATTTCGTGCTCTTGGATTGAGCTTTGTCCTCCATTGATGGAGTGGCTGTAAACCCAAATCATATCAAATCAATCCAAGGAAAGTTTGCTCAAAGATGTATCTCTTTGCTT
This sequence comes from Hsuehochloa calcarea, assembly GCA_036346395.1. NCBI lineage: Eukaryota > Viridiplantae > Streptophyta > Magnoliopsida > Poales > Poaceae > Hsuehochloa > Hsuehochloa calcarea. The sequence goes on from CM070601.1 coordinate 37,258,378, forward strand.
TCCTTCTCCCTATTTGGTGATTTTGAGTCTTTATTTGATCCGCGAGTTTTTGCTTGATTCCTTCACGCGATCTAGCTTGCTGTGACATGTGGGAACACATCTAGTATCATCTTGATCATCAATCACCTACGAGCAAGATTTTGGATTTAGTTTTTGGTTTGACTCAGTTTTAAACCATTCTCCCCTCAAACGGAAAAAGGTCATGACTTTTCTAATGATCTTCACGATCTTCTATTGGAATAAGTTCCTGACATCCTAAAGAAGGTGTGTTCCAAGTTTCATCGAGTTTGGAGTTGTAGATCAAAAGTTAGACCTATTTGCAATTTTATTTTTCGGGCTGATTTTACTGTTCATCAGGCTGGAGGTCAGACCGCCATTAACATAGAGGTCCGACCGCCCATGGACCGGACAGACCGCCATTGACAAAGAAGTCAGACCGCCCAACACTTTGAAATTGAGTTTTGATTGATTTTGGTTGTTTTACTTCGGGGGTTAGAGTGGATTCAATACTAGTCTTCTGTTGTACTAGTATGTTAATATTTATAGCTTCCATAGCTATAGGAGTGAAATTTGTGTTGAATCTATTATTTGTGAAAAAGTGAGCATACTCCTATTCACCCCCCTCTAGTCGCCTTTTCGGTCCAACACATATGACCTCGGATTGCAACGTTGTTTAGCTCGTTGGAAAGCTAACGAAAAGTTCAATCCGAAAATCCATAAGACCAAATCAAATTCATTTGCTAGTCTCAGGAGCCTCCAGACAAAGTGAAAACACCAAAAAAGGTCGTTTGGGGCCTCAAAACAACCTCTGAAGTTTCAGCACCTATTTTTGTTGTTCGTTCACCGTCCAGTTTGAGTTTTCTTTCATTGCATATGCAGATACTCGGGTCCAACTGTCCAGCAATTGATTAGTTTGGCTCAAAATTTGATTTTTTTTCAATAGAAAAAACTATCACAGACGGTTCTAAACAATAACCGTCTGTGAAAAGAGCTATCACAGATGGTTCTGAACAAGAACTGTCTATGATAATCAATTACCACATACAATTCTTGTTCAAAACTGTCTGTCATAGCTTTTTTCACGGACAGTTATTGTTTAGAACCATATGTAATAGTTTTTTCATAGACAGTTCAAAAATCGTCCATGATGACCTCATATCATCATAGACACATAAATTCAAACTGTTCAAAAACCGTCTGTGATGATGGTTTGGAGCCATCTATGATGACCCTCTCTGTAGTAGTGATGTGCTCAACATTCAACAAAAAACCTATGGGAACTACATATTGCAACAAAATGTAACTCATATTACAACAACAAAAAAAACTCAAGTGCAACAAATCATAACTGGATTGCAACATAAAAACAACGTAGTGCAATATTTCGAGATAATACATTGCACCAAAATGTAACTCTTGTGTAACAAAAAAATACTGAAGTGCAACAAATCATTGCCTCGATTGCAACATAAAACTACTTACCACAGCATTTTGAGAGAATACCATGCAACGAAAGCTAAATAAATTTTTTTGGACCATAAGGGGTTCACCACATTGTCGTATTTTGTTGGTATAGAAATTTATTTTTTTGTCTTTGTTTTTGCTAAATACCTCAAAGTATATGTTAGATTTTGAATCATGCGATGAAAATATGAGTTATTAAGACTTTCAACAATAATTACAGTAATCAAGAACAAAAATTACATACATAAATTCTTGCAATTTATGTATAACAAAGTTTTAAATGAACTAAAATTTAACTGTTTTAGGTTGAGAAAACAACCGAATGTTGTATAGACGTACCCTTTTTTCGTTGCTGTCATTTCCCACTCTAAACCCACCTCCCTCGCGGGGTTTTGATCGGTGGGGTATGAGCTTCTCGTATCCTTTTCCCAAACCCACTCCACATCCTATTCCCTCGAACCAAACATGGGTATAAATTTATCCCACCTCTCATATCCCATTCCCACTTCTAATATCACACGATCCAAACGCCACTGTAAGGGCTTGTTCGGGAACATCATTCCCGCTTGGGATCCTGGCCCAATGTCGTCATCCAAAAACCCGTGGGAAATTTCCCCAAGTCGGTCGAACTAGCCATTTGGATGACGGAGCAAGATCGATTCCCTGGGTCCATCCCCCTCATTTCTACAGGGAAAGCAATCATCGTCTCCACACATAGGGAACTTCTTACCTGGTGAACAACTCTCGTGTCGTGATTGTTGGAAATTGGCGCATATGAGAGACCCATTTTCAATAATTCTAAAGCTTGTATGGTTTAGTACCATATTGCTAAGGTAAGGTGGAGGTGACCAACATATAAGCTAGAGTTCTTGCCACTCTTTGAAACATGTGACACATGGAAGAGGGTGGCACGAGGAGAGTGTAACACCCCAGCCCAACATGAGCCTCGGATGCTACTAAAATAACAATATCACAAATACAAATCTAAGACACTACAAAAAAATTCGGCAGAACCTCCTTTGTATAACTAAGTTTACCGGAGATTTCAATATATGCTTATAAAATTATCACTATTTCAACATCCAAAGTTCATCGAAGCATTTATAAATAATCTACTCAGCTAAAACATAAGCAAGCATAATTAAAATTTACCACTCTCATTATTACAAATAAACCAATGCATTCAAGTATAGCCAAAGTTAATCCTTAAGAAGTTTGCTTGTTATAAAGGTACGGTCTAAATGATAATTATCTTTTCAAGAATATGTGGTAGTGAGTGCAACCAAAGCAACCCTACTCCCTCCCATGCATGCCGTCCGCAAACGAGGTACCTAAAAACACAACATCGCAGGAGTGAGTCCAAGACTCAATAAAGTACAAATAGCAAGACAATAGCCAACACAAACTGTAATTAACAACATCCATCCACATAACCCAATAAGAAATATGTCTCATGCTTATGCGATGCAACTGTTCAAATGCACTTTTCTTTCTCTCTTTTGCATATACCGGTATTGCGGAGTGTGCATCCGTCGATGCACACCCATGCCTGTGCGTTCTAGCACAAGGACCTTAGCCCATACTCCACAAGTATGGTGACCCAAAAGCCCATCATATTCATGACAGGGACCTCAATTAATGCTTGGTCACCACGTGACCATGCCTCCAATATGATATCATGATGCACATGTTCAATACTTTAAATCATCATGCATACATGAAACTTACGCATACTTCTAGCATTTACGGGCATTAATGTCCATAACATTCGAGCATCCATGATTAACATAATATACTCATGACATAGTAAACATGAACAAATGATCACACACAATTTACTACTACTGTACTTGCCTTAACCATGAGAGAACGAGGGATGTACAGAATAAGCTGCTCCCTGCACCGGTCCACCACCTGAATAATAGTTATAATACATGCTAAGACACATCAGCGGATCAAAACAACCTATATAACAACCATGGACTTGCAAAACTGCTAACTCGATCCCGACCACAAACTCCTAAACGTCGATCTGTCCCCTCGGTGGACAGTCAACTTCAAAAATCCATATCTATTAGTACAGGGGTCCAAATAAGATGTTCTTAGACTTTCTGGAAAGATAATTAAATTATCCAACTAAGTCTAGTTGGTGAGCCTTGCTGAATCGGCGAAGTAATACCCCTACCAGGCCAATTAAAAAAACATCAACTTCACGTCGGGTTTTCTGGACAGAGTACTAAAACCACCAGAACTTTTGCTACGCAACTCGGAAAGTGGTGATCTTGGACTATCTGGAATAATGACAAAACTAGCTACAATAGTCTAGTTGGATAAGTCTCCTGATTCGGCCTCCTACTAATTATTATATTCAGGTAAAGCTTTTCTAAGTTTTCTATCTCTACAATCTGACAGTTAGCAAAACAGCGATGGTAAAAATCATAACTTTTGATTGCCAACTCTAAAAATTGTGTTCTTAATCAGCTTGGAAAGATTTCGGACTCCTCTACAATATTCATTTTGGGTGGCTTTTCTAATTCGGCATATAAAAATTCATAATAACCAGACAATGCAATCTGCCACAACTCGTCAGCTCTCCTGGTCAGTCGCGGTAAAACTACCATAACTCCTAAACCGTTGGTCCAAATCAGGTGATCTTGGTTCCCAAAGAAAGCTAAAACCGATATCTATAACTTTTTAAGAGGTGATCAGGTCAGAAAATGAACGTAACATACCCAAATCTGATGAGGCGGCATACAGCAGGGAGAGGTGGGGAGAGGCGGCGGCTCAAAGTGGGGAGGAGGAGGGAGAGTGGGGAGTTTAGGGTTTGGGGGGTGGGAACCGCCCTTTTTGGCCGGCCACCACATGGGCCCCTCCTGGGCTGCGGCCCAGGCCCAGGTTGTCGAGGATTTACAAAAAATCCCTTCTCTTTTCAGGAATTTCTACTCATTTAATTGTCTTTTCTCCTCCCGGCTATTTTCTAATTACCCGATTCAATTCCGGGGTATTACAGAGAGCTTTAGCTAAACACACACGCGCGCACACGTGCGCGTATTTTCATGTGAAAAATCGCATGACTTGTGACCTGTGACTTACGACGCGCGACCATGCCATTACGTGGCGCGCCACTTGGCAGACCAAGTCCACCTTATTTTTACTGAATCATGCATCTCTCTCTCTTTGTTTGAATGACACTCAAATGTTTGAATTTGAAGCTTTATTGAGTGATGATGACAGACAGTTACCAGTGGCTAAATGACTAGTTAAGTGTGTCGTACCAAAGGATAAATTACTATTTAATCAAACAGTTCACAGTTCGCAACCATATATATATATGCCTAGAGACGTCTAGAGCATAGCACAGGGAATAATTGCCTCCATCCTTCTTTTCTTCCTTCTGCAAACCTGTACTGTTTTATTGCGCTGTCTGAACCTCGTCAACTCTTATTCTCGGCGTGCACCTTGAAGAAAGGGAGCGGTATCTCCGAGCTGTTGCTGCCGTGAAGACCTGCACGGGGGGGGGGGGCAAAAAGGTTTATGGGCAGCGCATATCTATGCGACCGCTCGTTTTGTTGATTCATCTACGTTTCTACAATGCATCGAGTCTGCGTCTGCGCTGCTTCCTATTCTTCATCGAACTCATCTGTAAGTCTTTCGAGTGACTGATTAACTTGTTTATATTCTATTTTTACTTATATTATGAAGTACAATGAGTTGTCTGCTGTTAGTACTGATTTATGCATCATTACTCTTTTGCAATATCTGTCTTCTATTAAAATCTGGAATGAAAATATTACCCTCATTTTTGACATTCTGGAAACCTTATTGCAAACTTTGTTGCAACACAACTATGGCTAGAGCTTCTGATGCTATGAAACCTAAGAGGTTTTCTGGTCAGAATTTTCGTGGATGGTAGACTAGAGCCAAGTTCTGGCTCATGTCTTGGGGCTGTGGTGGGTAATCCACCTGCAGTGTCCATTTACAATTGACCAATATATGTAGTTCGATAATGTGAACAACACTTCTCTTGGCTGCATTCAGACAATTCTGGCATATCAATTCTATGATGTGTATATAGAGTATAAGTCCACCACAGAGTTGTGGGATGAACTAGAGCACAAATATGCAGAGGCAGAGGCAGGTCGCTGGCTCTACATGTGTGAGTAATTCTTTGACTTTAGCATGGATGAGGCTAAGTGCATAGTTGGACAATCTAATGATCTCCAGCTATTGGTTTGTGAGATTGCGCACATGGGTTGTGTGTTGCCTCCTAAGTTTGTGGCTGCGGGCATTGTCGCCAAACTTCTTGTTTCTTGGTGGGATTTTGCCACTAGCTTGATGCACAAGAGAGAAGATATTTCCGTTGAAGATCTCATTGCTTCGTTCGATCTGGAAGAAAAAGCAAGATAAAAAATTCACCCAGCACTTCTGGTTAGAATAATGCAAATTTCATACAGAAAAAGACTGTTGCAAAGAAGTACAAATCCAACAAATCGAACAAAACAACTAGCTTTAAGAAGAAAGCTGAGAAGAAGGATATGAGGAACATCACCTGCTTTGTGTGTGTGAAAAACGATCATATGGCGAAAGACTATCATTTCCGCAAGAGCAGAGATGGTGAATAGCCAAAGAAGAAGGTTGTCAATGTGATCGTAGGCGAGGCCTCGACTTCAGGAGGGTATAGTAATTCTCCTATTGTTTTTTCAGCATATCAATCCACTAATTAGTGGGTTGATACTAGTGCAAATGTTCACGTATGTTCTGATATTTCCTTATTTTATTCTTACCAGGTAGCAGGGGCTTCCTCCGTCCTAATGGGAAACGGGTCGCATGCTTCTATTCTTGGTGTTGGCACGGTAGATCGGAAGCTTACTTCAAGAAAGATTATCCACTTGAAAAATGTGCAGCATGCTCCTACAATAAACAAGAGCCTCGTTAATGGTTATGTACTATGCAGGGACGGTTATAAGCTAGTCTTTGAATCAGATAAAATTGTAATGTCTAAGTTTAGGAATTTTGTTGGTAAAGGCTATGAGAGCGGAGGCTGGTTTCACGTAAGTACTTTAGAGTCTTGTTATAATCTGAATATTGCAACTAGTTTCAATAAATGTGTGGCAGATATTTCGCATTCTCGTTTCTATCATATTGGTTTTGATAGTATTGGTAGAATGTCCAGATTAGATTTAATTCCAAAATGTGAAATTGTCAAAGGATCGAAGTGCCAGTCATGTGTACAAGCAAAGCAACCTCGCAAACCCTTTAAGGGATTAGAGTACGAAAAGAACTTGGCACCATTAGATCTTGTTCATTTAGATTTGTGTGAAATGAATGGATTGTTTACAAAAAGAGGCAAAAGATATATTTTTAACTTTTATTGATGATGCAACACGCTATTGCTATTTGTTTTTGCTAAAAAATAAGGATGAAGCTTTAAACTTCTTTAAGACTTATAAGGCCGAGGTTGAGAACCAACTAGAGAAGAAAATAAAAATAATAAGGTCTGATCGTCAAGGAGAGTACATCTCTCATAAATTTTCCCAATTCTGTTCTAAGCTTGGAATAGTTCATGAATTTACACCACCATATTCACCCCAATCATATGGGGTAGCTGAGAGGAAAAACCGGATACTAACAGACTTGGTTAATGCCTTGTTAGAGAGTGCTAGTATGCCTAAGGCATGGTGGGGGAAGCTATATTGACAGCAACTTTTGTCATAAACAGAGTAATCACTAAAAAGAGTGAGATTACTCCATATGAGGGATGGTAGGGGAGAAAACCGAATGTCAATTTTCTGTGAACTTAGGGGTGTTTGGCAAAGGTCAATATACCATTACAGAAAAAGAGAAAGGTTGGACCTAAAACAATCAATTGTATTTTTCTAGGATATGCTCGAAATAGCATGGCATATAGATTTTTAGTAGTTAAATCAGAAACTCCTGAGATTATTGCCTGCCTGATGCTCACAATTATTTGCAATGAACTGAACTTAATCACACAATAACAACCAACATCCTGATTTAATTCAGGCATCTTTATGTAGTAGAGCATCCATTACACACTATCATGGAACAACTTTAACTCGACGCTAAATCAAACTATTTAGCTAAAACCATTTCAATTATCAAATTGGTTCTATCATGCAAAGACATGAATCAGGGAAGAATACAGGTACTAGTATTGCTTTCAATGAATAACCATCTTTTGTTCATTTTTTGGAATTTGGCACGACCCAGTTAGATAGATACATTCCTGATTACACGCTACAATTGATACGACTGGACTCTCGTAATCCTTCTATAAATACTTAATGGAATAGATCAAGGTGTAGATCGACACCTTTCTGTAATCAGCAACAATAGCTCCATGATGCAAATTTGAGAGCATTCTAGTTTGTGAGCAATACTTGGACCTATCCATACTAACATTTGATTAAGAACAGTAGGCATGTGTTATGGTGGGGATCACGTGTCAGAGGAGGAATCGGCCAAGGGTGCTGCAACAGGAGAAGCTGCCGAAAGTGTTTCAATCACTTGCTTTCTTGAAAGCGTTAACATGAACAACCAGTGACAAGTAAGTGCTTCTTGGAGCATGCAATTAGTAGTTTCTTTCTTGCCCTGCAATTACCCTTCTTGCTCTTCCTGAGATGTTTCATTATATATATTTGCTTCTTGGTTTTGCAAGCATATAGATAGATTTGCATGTCGTAAGGAGTGTGCTTATTGAGTTATTAGTAGAGCAATAGAACCGTGCTAGGCTAGCCTAGCGTGTGTGTACATGCATGTCAGTGTATGTTACTCCAACAGAATTTAATCTGATTACTGATTTTGTTGCATGTTTTTTGTTGTTCAGCCTGTTCTTGATGTAACACATGAATCATTAAATTGTGTGGTCTATAATGTGATTTCTGATAATATATTTGTATGTGGATTCATTACTTTTGATGCTGGCTTGCTTCAAGTAAGCAAGGAGTAATCTCGATTCGTAATCATGGTACAAGAATGCAGTTGGGTAGTCTTACTGGATTAGTAGGAAGTTTGATTCTTAATCATGGTAGAATGTTTTGAAAACACATCAGCAGGTGGTTTACTTGGTACAGAGTATTACACTTTGTCAGGGTGTTTTGGTACCATTTCTACTTAACTTCAGAAATTTGTCTGCCTATGTTGTGGCCAGTCTGTTCCTTTACATTAAGGCCCCTTTAGTTTCTGTCTCGCATCGCTTGCTTGGGATGCAGCTGGTGACATTCCAATTTTACCTTGTTAGAAACACACTAGTCTTGTTTTCTCAGCAATAGAAATAATGCATAAATTCTCTTCGTTGAACTTCTTATTTAACCACTACACTGTACAGAGATATATATATTGATTAGAAGGACACATCTACTAACAAAGGACGCACCACTTAGTGAAACGACGCGACTACTAGTTATTAGGCAAACTGCACATCAAGTCCCTAACTGCATGCAAAAGGTTTAACTAACAAATCACTCCCTAAACCTTTATGCACTAGATTTTGGCAACGCCAATCTTGGCCCGAAGCTCCTGGAACTTGACGCGTTCGAACTCCTCCATCCTCAATGCACTCCCGAATGAAATGGTACCTTGTGTCCATATGCTTGCTCTGGTCGTGGAAGACAGGATTCTTGCAGAGGAAAATTGAAGACTTGTTGTCCACCTTGAGCCAATGCGGATGGCCTCTTTGTTCTGCAGTTCGCCAAGGAGATGAGTGAGCCAGATGCCTTGGCAAGCCACCGTTGTCGTGGCGATGTACTCCGCTTCATAGGAGGACAGTGCCACAACCTTCTGCTTATATGACTGCCAACTGATGAGGCTTCGGCCAAGGAAGAACAGAACACCGGTGGTACTGTTGAGGGTATCGACATCTCCCGCCATGTCACTGTCGCTGTAGTCGACCAACAGAGAATGTTGTGTCCTTCTCGTGTACCAGCACCCGAAGTGCCACGTGCCGGCGATATAGCGGAGTATGTGCTTCACGGCTGCTAGGTGTTCAGTGGTAGGAGCCTCCATGAAACGGCTCACGTACCCCACCGAGTATGTGATATCTGACCGTGTGTGAACCAGGTACCGGAGGCTGCCGACAATGCTCCGGTACGTCGTGGCGCCCGTCAAAGGGGTAGTGCTCACCTTACTTAATTTGAACCTTGGTTCCATGAGCACATGTTTTGCCTCAGCGAAAGTGCTTGGTTCCTCGCCGGTCAGAAGATGCAGTTCCTCAGCCATAGTCGCATCATAGATGCTTGCCAAAGTACGATAATGATGTGGAGTGTCAGCAGCAGCAGCGTCGAACATCTCGGTGTCGTTGGAGAGAGGTGAGACGAACTCAACCCCTCCTCTGGCTGTAGGCGTGCACCGTTCGCCACCAGGGGCTAGCGTTAGTGAATCTGATGTTGGTGCCGGGGTTTCACCGTCATGTGCGACCAAGGATGAAGAAACTTCATCCGGTACGTGATAGACAGAGTAGTCGACGGTGAATCCAGCGTCAGTACGTGTCGTACCTGACTCACCATGCGAACCCCAGCCCCACTGAGCTGCTTCGTCGAAGACCACATCACGTGTCACATGCACGTGCTCGCCGATGGGGTCGTAGACGCGGTATGCCTTCGATCCGGGCTCGTAGCCAATGAAAACCATCGGCGTACTGCGGTCGTCGAGTTTGCCGAGATGTGGCTTGACCACCTTGACGTGTGCCACACAACCAAACGTGCGGAGGACATGCATGTCTGGCTTGTGTCCGTGCCAGGCCTTGTATGGCGTCATGCCATCAACGCTCTTCGTCGGAGACCAGTTGAGTAGTTAGACGGCTGTCATGACCGCCTCGCCCCAAAACAGCCCTAGCATGCCCTTTGCCTTCAACAAGTTGCTTGCCGTTGCGATGACAGTCTGGTTCCGACGCTCCACGACACCGTTTTGTTGCGGCGAGTACGGTACCGTGAAATGCTGGGCGACACCGTGATCAGCGCAGTATGCGCCAAAAGCCGTCGACGTGAACTCTCCGCCATGGTCTATGCGTAGTGTGTGTAGTTTGCCTCCAACTTCGATCTCAACACCGTCCTTGAAACACTTGATCGTGGCTGCCTCCTCGTCCTTTGTCTTCAGCAGTGTTAGCCACATGTAAGGGCTATGATCATCGACGAGGAGGAGGAAGTAGTGGTTTCCCCTTGGTGTAGCCAGCGTGATCGGCCCGCAGAGATGATCGTGTACGAGGTCAAGAAGACCCTCGGCACGGTACTTGACCGCCTGAGGGAATGACGCGTGCCGCTGCTTCCTTGCAGTCCTCACACCATGTCATGGTGAGCCAACCTCCGAAGCACGTCGAAGTTGAGGAGTCCGTAGCATGTGTGCCACCTCTAGGCGATCTCATCGTGATGCGCTGCCAGGCAAACAGGCTGCACAATGTCCAGAGTGACAATATACAGCCTGTTTCGACCACGGTTCACCTTTGCGAGGAGGCGGCGTTGTTGATCCTGAATCTGGAAAACGTCGTGTTCGATCAGCACTTGGCAGTCGTTCTCGTCCAGCTACCCAAGACTGACGATGTTGCTTCGCAGGAGAGGGATATAGTAGACGCCGATAAGTGCGCGATGTTCACCGTTCTGGCACATGAACAGGATTGTGTCGCGCCCTTGGATGTTGACCACGGAGCCATCACCGAACTTGACGGTGCCCATGGTGGCGATGTCGAGCTCCGCGAAGACGCTCTTGTATCCTGTCTTGTGGTTGCTGGCGCCAGTATCGAGGAACCACGAGTTGTCGCAGTGGTTGTCCTCGCGTCCAAGGTGGACTTGAGCTTGTTCCTCGTTCAGCGTGACATGCTCAGTGATGGTGCTCGCTTGCGTCATCAGCAGTGTCGGCTCGTCGTCGTCGACCTTTACCAAATTTGCGCGTTCCTTGCACACACGGCGTGGCACACGGCAATCCCTGGAGAAATGACCCATCTTGTTACAATTGTAACGTTTTACCTTGGTTATATCGCATTCTCTAGAGTTGCCGCCGTCCTTGGTTTCGCGGCCTCAGTTATCACTGTGGCTGTCGCCATATGAGCCCTGGGCCTACTTGCGCTGTTGTATGCGTGCTGGCCACTCCTCTGTGAGGAGTAGGCGGCTCCCTGACTCTTGCGCATCGTCGAGGCCATAGCGTTGCTCCACCGGCCTTGGTGGCTGCCGGCTCCTCAATCGTCATCGTTCTCGATTGAGTAGCGTCTCAATCGCGATGCTACCAACATGTAGCGCGGGGCACTACCCGAGAAACTTCTGGACCACCTTCTCCTCGGCGATGGCATCCCCAAGTGTGCGCAATTGTTAACGAGCCCAGTTATGCGCATTGCGAACGTGTCCACGGACTCCCCATCCCTGAAAGAGATGTCCTCAAATTCCTTCCGCAACTTCTGGGTGTTAGCCTCGTGAACGCGCTCCACCCCAATTCTCATCAACTTGATGGTGTCCCATGCTTGCTTTGTCGTGTCCTTCACAGCGAGCGTTGCGAGCATGTCAGGTGGGACGGCGCGGAGGATGGCGGAGAGCACCATGCGATCGTCGCGGAAAGAAGAGTCCCCGGGGTCGACTGCCTCCCAGAGCCATTGCGCCTGGAGGTTGATGTGCATTACAAGCGTCCACTCGGTGTAGTTGGTGTTCATCAATGTTAGGCAGACGATCGTGCCGTCGAATTCCCTCATGACACGCTCCTGCACCAACAACTCGTGTCCGCCCCTCCGTGTCCTGCTCCGCCCACGGAATCTCGGTGGAGTGCGCGAGCCAGACGAGGACTGCGCGTCTTTGTTGGCCATAGTCGCCATAGCCGAAAGAACCTGGATGCTCTGACACCAAATGTTAGAACATACTAGTCTTGTTCTCTCGGCAATAGAAATAATGCAGAAATTCTCTTCGTTGAACTTCTTATTTAAGCACTGCACTGTACAGGGATATATATATTGATTAGAAGGACGCGTCCACTAACAAAGGACGCACCACTTAGTGAAACGACGCGACTACTAGTTATCAGGCAACTGCACATCAAGTCCCTAACTGAATGCAAAAGGTTTAAGTAACATACCTTGTTTGTCGCTGGTCTCCTGATGACTTTGAGGTGTACAAAGAAGGCTTGACACACCTACGAGTTGATAAAGCTAATGGTTCGTCTTAAGCTCGCTGAATCGCATACCCAATTTGCAGTGACACACTTGTTGCCTTGTATTTCGATAGTTTTTGCAATTGTTTGTGCGGCCTTGTACTCTTGAAGGGTTGGAAATTCAGCATTTTCTGTTTGTCCCGTCTTTTCTGAGCTATTGGGAGGTGTAAGATGATCGGTATAACATATCATATCAGAATGATATCACGTAAGAGGTTGATCAAATTGTATATCTTCGAAAGTTTTTGATATAAATATTCAAGAACGTGAATGCTTGTTTAATTGTGCTATTTGTTGCTGAATTCTATGAATTTTTTTAATTTTTTTTCATGGCCGGGCTTTCTATCTCTGTTATTCCCAAACGACAACATATATTTTGTTCTCGGGCGGGAAGATTTTCCCATGGGATTGAAGGGGATTCCATATACACTTAAAATCCCCTAGAGGGATTTCGTCTCCTGGTTTTTCTACCCCTTACTTCCATACAAGCCTTAAGTGGAAGTAGACTTTGTGTTTTGCGAGAGCTGTCCAGAACAGTTAGTTGGTGCCAGAACGCAGGAAGTTTCACTCTGCTGGCGTCTGATTTGTTTTTTTGTTTTTTGTTTTTTTTGTCTTTGCTGCGTCTTTTGTAAGCTGGTTGTCCCCAACATGACTGCGTTTTAAGCTTTCTAATAAAAGGCAGGGCCATATGGTCTATGGTCTAAAACGTCAGGCTCCAAATCGATTGAGCATGTCATCTATGCGGTCATTTACTCGGTGGATAAACTCGCAAGTTCGACTTAACTTGCACGAATTCAATTTTGGTCTGTGTGAGTTCCGTTACTACTCTCTCTATGTATATTTTCCCGTCATTTGGCATCATAAGCATATGCAATGTCTACATTTGTTACAAACCAAATAATATTGCTGCTTTTAGGTGCTTTGTAGTATGTGTTATGGGTTGGCAGTACTGCAACAGTCACCGCGGCAGCGCGTGGTACTCAACTAGTTAATTGCATATCTACCCCTCATACTACTGTCAATTTAGTAGGGTACTCAACTTGTTAATTGTATATCTACCCCCTAATACTACTGTCAATTTAGTAAGAACTAGTTAAGTGCTCGTTGCTACAAAATATCTTATGAATATAATAGTTTATCAATTAAAGCAGATATAATATATCTCAATTCGTCAAGGTATGCGGAGCAGAGCAGAAGAATGGGGATGGAGAGGAGGAAGTGGGGCCCATTCAGATCCGGCCGATGGAGGCAGCGACGGGGGAGGGGGCAGAGGCGCGCGAACCAGACCAGAAGAGCAGGGGTGGAGGCCAGGGAGGAGAGGAGGAAGCGAGGAGATAGTGTGATAATAATATGACCCACATGTCAGTAGAGAGGGATAGGGATAACCACCGACTCTAATCTTTAAGTAATAGAGATACTTAGAGGATAATCTGCCTAGAAATACTAGGGTTCGAAACTAAGACCCCTTCAGTTACATGGCATCCATAGTACACATTAAAATAAAGCTGATATAATGATACACTGGTGTTAATTTCCAGCAGAAAAAGGTTGCACAAATTCACTCCCAAATAGAAACGTTCTTTTTTCTTTTTCTTTTTTTGCTTTGGCGACAGCCTAATAGACGTCTTGTTACAATATTGCTTTTGACAATCGACGGCTACTGCGATGCATTTATAAATGAAAAAAAAATAAAAAAGGCAGAATGCGCCCTACAAATTAAATAAAGAAGATTTTCACTACGTGGTAGTTAAAAAGAAAGGGAATATTCCCAACGTTGCTGTAAAGTTGTAGGCCTGAAAAGGAAAAGGCTCGTGAAACTATGAGTGCTCTAAAAAGGCAGGGTAATGAGTAGACAGAGTAGATTTAACATAAAAAAAGTGCAAACTTCGCCTTTTTCTATACCATTCTTAAAGTTTGTGAGCCAGAACATACCCGTGTAAACAAGCATATCACCTTCTTTTATATGAATAGCAATAAAGGCAATACTCATCTGATTTCTCTTAGCACTTTTCAATCTTCTAAACAACTTGTGTTATTTTCGATTGCGTACTCTCCGAATTTCATAATTGCTGAAGAAATTTGCCCTTCATTGCAACTAAAATGTCGTAATCACGGAACCGGCCGACACAGCACTGAAACCGTTCGCAAAGCGGCGGATAGCTTCGAATTAATTTTGAATAGACTTGTTTCCCGAATGGTACAATGCCTACGAATATGTAACTCTTCGCTCATTTCTTAACTTGCCAATTTGTAGCGTAGGCGCAACATGTATAATCTCATCATATCAGATTCTTCTGCTTACATCCACTTGCCAGTGCCATCCTTACAAGATAGATAGCCGGCCCTCATATGCAATGTTCCATGCTGCACACCATACTCTAGAGAGAGAGAGAGAGAGAGAGAGAGAGAGAGATGAGCAACCATCATAGGTTCAGACTGTCCCATCTCATGCCAAACTCTTGGTTCTACAAGCTGAGGGACATGAAGAGACTCAGGCCACCAAGCCAAAGAAGCATTACAGTTACAAGAGCCTCCAAAAGATCATCAAGCCACTACCACTGCCACCATGGAACCACCACTCCCAAGCCTCTTCCATTATCACCACATCAATCCTACTCCTACAGACAAACCAACCAAATGTCACAAGAGAGGCTACATCTGTCCCCTCTCCATCTCAACCCAAAGGCAACAGACATCCAATTCCCCAAAGATCATCACCATTCACAAACGTCGAGAAGCGCCATCGTCGTCGACAACGAGTTTCAAGACTTGCAACTACGACCAATTCGCACAAGGCCGGCGTCAATCGAATCAAGAAGCGTGCATAGCACGATCACAAGCGGTACGTGCCCGAGCTCACCGAGGCTAAGGAGCAGAAGGTTACATGTTCTCAGTGGTTGTAGGGTTAGTACAGCAAGTACTACTAGTCGCCGGAGAAGCGCCGCGAGGAGGAGCTTCGCCGTCGTGAAGGCGTCGACGGACCCGTCCAGGGACTTCAGGGAGAGCATGGTGGAGATGATCGTCGAGAACGACATGCGCGCGCCGGAGGATTTGGAGGACCTTCTTGAGTGCTACTTGTCATTGAACTCGAGGGAGTACCACGGAGTTATCACGGAGGTGTTTAAGGGAGTCTGGCTTGAGATTACTGATGCTGATAGTGTTGAGGTGTGAGAGACTATTGGATTGATCCAGCTGTAAATTATGTGTCCTTGGGTGTACATCCTTGTGAATTTACAAAGAATTAAGTGTCCTTGGGTGTACATGCATGGAGTCTTAAGTGTCCTTGGGTGTACATGCATGGAGTCTTAAGTGCCGTTCGACTGTATATGTTTGTGACATACTAGTAATGTACAAGTTATATATGACAGCTAAATTGGATCAATATATAGTTTGCTTCTGCATTGATCGATGTGTGTATGTACCAATTGATTAACTTATGGGAAACAGGGTTGTCAGAATCGTGATCCTAAATCGGATAGGAGGTTCTTCAACAGGATCGCGAATTGTAGGATCGATGTAGAATCTAATATGCTATCTGATTTTTTTGAAATCTACCTTGTATTTTAACACACCTATATTTTTAAAACTATACTATTAGAACTTTTGTTTACCAAAATGTAGTGCAAAGGAAATATCGCTTCTTATTTATGCAAATTATAATGGGCATGAAGAAATAAAAAGTAAAAGTTTACAATGAAAGGGACATATGCAAATAAGTATTTGTAATAAATCACTAGAATCGGGTAGAATCGTATGAAAATTTTGATCATGATCCTACAAATGTTTTATTGGAATCGTAATAATATTAAGATTATACTAAATTAACACTCTACCCTAGGATGGGATGGGTCTAGTCATCTGGGTCGTAGAAATGTAGCATCGTATTACTAGAATCGAGATTCTAACCACCTTGATGGGAAATGCTTCAATGCTAGCTCTCCCGAAATATATACCTAACTATTGTTTTCAGATAGTTTTCTGTTGTAATCTACATATATCTACAAACAACTGGTGAGATTAAATACACCTCCTTTGTTTTAAGGGCTAAAATTTTCCACAATAATTCTTATATCATTAAAAAAAGAAAAATAAATTATCTCATTAATCAAGAGAAAAGGAAAAGTATATCATACATCTATTAGATGGCCCACTACAATTATAACCGGCCGGCAGGATCCTTCGTCAATAAAAGTCCACAAAGATATGGAACAACAAAAGAGAGGAAATAAAATTGCACTTCAATAATGCGTTCACAATACAATTTCTTTTTGGCATGTCATACACCTGGCTGGAAGCAAATTGAATCGGAGAAGGCATGGAGGCACTGCCTTCCACAACATGCACAACAAAGTTTTGTATGAACCGAACAGGTCATTTTTTTTTCTCATCAAGGTTGGGATTCGGTCGAACTAGGAGATAGAAGTACCATCCATATAATTGTTGGTTCAATTTGAGAAGGATACACATTTGAAGTTTGCAGACCATACTTGCTAAAAATTTAGGTACATAACTCTATATGATCTGATTTTTTTTTTTAAAAAAAAACATATGACAGTTCTCCGTGTCAAAATTCAAGAGCAAGAACAATTGGTTCATCTCTCTCTCTCTCTCTCTCTCTCTCTCTCTCGCACAGAGGATGGTATTGACAAAGTTACCAGAATCCATTAGTTTCCCGAGTGGTTATAGCACTCGGGAAATCCACGAAAACACTCGGGAAGTACTTCAACCGTCGGGAAAAAACACTCAGGATAGTTTAGTCGGGTAAATTAGTGTTTCCCGAGTGTAACACTCGGGAAACTATTTTTTGCCGATTGTCACTATTGACACTCGGGAAATATATGACACTCGGGACAAAAACATGTCCGAGCACCATAATCACCGTAACGGAATACTTTCCCGAGTGCGGAAACACTCCGGAAATTTTGACGAAAACACTCGGGAACAAGAACGACGTGGCCAGCACTTCCTGACGTTAGCACTCGGGAAATATTACCACGTAAACACTCGGGAAAGCCGCTGATAATTCTCCGAGTGCTGACACTCGGGAATAAGAGCAAATAATATTTTGCCAGCGCGTTTTTCCCCGAGTGTATGTCAAATAAAACACTGGGGAAAGTTGGTCAAACAGGCTGTAACTAATTTTTTCGTATGGACGATTTGCAATTAAAATCAGATTCAACAATATACATTCCACATCCAGATGTAGCAATACATACCACATCCAGATATAGCAATACATTCCACATCCAGATTCAGCAATACATTCAAGAGCAAGATTCAACGATATTGACATATATAGATTCAACAATATTGACATAATTCCCAAACTCACAACATTCGAGTTCAAATTCAAAAATCTATGCATGAGGCATACAATACGATACATATGATAGTTCAAACAGTACGGATCAATTTAGACTTAAGCTAGAGCTGCTCCTTCTATCACATGGGATTCTAGTAAAGAGATGGCCTTCTCATCTGATCTCTACATCAACAGGAATGTGAGAAAAACTTGTTCCCACCCCAGAGTCTGTAGCAGCCTTAAGTAATGAACTCAGACCACTGCATTATCATGAAGAGAATAATTCAGTTTACTACTCAACATAAACAAGATGAAACTAATAAAATTGTAAATGCAAGGGAAACAAACTACTTGTAATAGCCCAAAATTAATAAGTTGGATTAATTAAGCATTTACTATATATTTATGAAATTTTGGACTTTTTAAAACTTTTTATTGCAGCAAATAAGTTCAAGTGTGGGAAATAATTTAGTTGGATTCTATATTCTTTGATATGCTTGATTGAATTTTCTAAAAATTTATTGGAGTTTATTCGGTTTCCATTGTAATTGCATGCTTAAATTGAATTTGGATCTAAAATTTCAAACATATCAAGTGGAAAGTGCCTGGAAATATTTTTCCTAGGTTCTGAAATATATTATAGACTCACCCTAAAAATTTCATAATTTTTTTTGAAATTAATTATTAGGTTAAAATAGCCAGTCAAACCAAGAAAATCAAAAGGCAAACAGCACAACATAAACTTAAATAATTTTAGAGAATATTATAGAAATTGCAAAACCCTAGAAAAATTAATTAATAGTCTAACAAGTGTTAGGGAATTTTCCTAAAATTTTCATCAATTTTGGTGCTAGGAAACTATATCTAAACACTCCCCTAAGTCTCAGCCAGTTCAAAACCCAGTCAACGAGTTGGTTTGACTCGGTCCGACCCTACCCGAGCCAAACGCCAACAGCGTCTGATCCACCAGCCCGAAGCTGCCTTTTCCTACCTTCTTCCACTGCCTCTGCCGGCGGCCCCCACCTGTTCCGGTTCCTTCTTCTTCTGCTCGGCGTCGCCAGCTCCAGCCAAAGCCACGCGGCCATTTTTCCCTACCCTGCACGCCATGCATACCGCCACGCAGCTACCCCTCCCGACTGACGCCAGCTCCCGAGCGTGCATGAGCGCCACGCCGCCCGCTCCCAGATTCTTCTCAGCCCCTCCGGCTTTTCTTCCGCATCCAGCCATTTCTTCTTCCCGTCCCCCTTTCTCTCCTCTCTGCCGCTCTATCTCTCGCACACTCCGCTGCTGCCGCCCTCGGTCCCTCCGGCCTCCAGCGCAGCCCGGCGCCGACTCTGCCGCCTCTGGTTTCTTCCGCTCCCCGTACCCAAGTCGCACCGCCCCCTGGTGCTTCCCTTGCGGCTCCTCCTCTGGCTGGCCCGTGCTGGCCCGGCTGCTCCCCCAGCCCGCGCCGCCTCCAAGTCTCCTAGCCGCTCCGGCGATCCCCGGCCATCCCCAACCCTACCACGGCGTGCCCTCCACCCCGACGAGCAGTTCCCCTCGGTTGATTTGGAGAATCCACCAACAGGAGGCCCCGCGCTCGGCATCTTCTCCGGTTCCGGCCACCCCACCAATTCCGATGCCACATCTTCTCCAGCAATGCTCCCTCCAATTCTTTCCCACTGGAGTAAGTTTGGACCTTCCCCTAACAACCCCTTTCACTCACTTGCTCTCTCGTTCTCCCCAGGATCATCGCCTCATCGAACTGGCCACGCCGCTGGAGGTTTCCGCCGCCGGCTCACCTCGGAGCTTCCCCGTCCTCAGCGCCCACACGGGTGAGTTCCCCTGGACCCCCCTCATACTCTTGCTCACGCTGTTTTTCTTCTTTTCCCTCTCTGACGCCGGCGCCCCCTTTCACCTCCACGCCCGGCCACCGATCGCCATCGTGCGCCCGGTCTGGTGCGTCTCCAGTCGCGCCGAGACCACCCACAGGATCGCCTACGCCGAAGCAACCCATTTTGCACAAGTTCAGCTGCCGCCGCCCACCCACTCGCCGGCGACGACGCCATGCCCGAGCCGCCCCAGCTCTGCCCTGTTCTGCTTCAGCTCCCTCTCTGTGTCTTCTTTGTATGTGTATAACTCTGTATGCATGAGTGTATGGCAATGGGGTTTCTGGGTGTAGCTAGCTAATGGTGGATAGTGTCACAGGTTAGCTACTTCAATTGCCAAATGTATAGCCAGTTTATAGATACTCAGTTGATGAATGCTTAGGAGATCCTTTGTCAAATTTGGGGAGTTTTCTGGCAGTGGGTCACAAGAAGTCACCATCTCAGTGTTTCCCATATAAATGCATGCATAGCACTATGTTTCATTTAGTCAGATGCATAGATAGATAGTTAGTAGATTAGTGAATGAGTATTGCGACTGTCAAGTACACTAATGAGTCAAGTTAGTAGAGGATTAGTGGAAATGATTAGTGACATCTCACTTAGTCAATTTCATGTTGAACTCATTGTAGTTAATCAAGCATGATAGAAACATGTTAACGATATAATTAATAAAGGAATTCAGACGGCTAAATTAAGGATTTCGGAGGATTGTTGTAGTAGGTTCTAGTTGCCATGTACTCCCTTTCCCCTAGCCACTTGGAATTGTTGGAAGGTTTCTTAGCTACTTGAGGTTCAATTGTTAGAACACAGTAGAGTTAGAAAGCATTTGTCAGTGGACCTCATATCATTAAGTAATCACCTTAGAGTTTTTTTGTTGAGACTAGTTCACTGTAGTGTTGCGATATCTTAGAATGAGAATATAAAAGGGAGAGAATATAAGAGGATTGGTTTTGTTGTATGCTCCTCGTAGATGAATACATAGAATGCCTGGAGGGAGAGTCTTGTGAGTACTAGGTGTCCTGTTAAGTTTATTAAAACTTCACAAATCCCTAATTAATTGAAATGAACTCCAATTGAACTTAAAAATTATCACCCAAACGCATCTAAAATTAGTTTCTATTTTCTGTATTAATTTCATATTTGTTGGAGACTTTTTGGAGTTCTGGTGTTTATTCGGTGTCTTCAATTTGTCAGTTCTTACCGTTAGACGACGACGATTCAGAGTGCAATTGAGAAGTTCGTATGAATATCCAGAGTTCCAGCAAATAAAGGCAAGCAGTTCTTCCTTTGATGCACGTTGATCCTACTATTTGTGCATACTAATATTTCAAAGTTTCAACTGTATGTATGCATGCTATGTTGTTAAATTATTTCTCAATCGCGATAGTTTACCTAGTAGTTACTTGAACTGTTGGTAAATATCCATCCTTTACCACTGAGCCTAGGTTTATATTCCTTGTGACTTAGAGCTCGTTGGATGGGCTCTAGTCACATTATATTAAGTATTCGAGTTGTGTCGCTTAGTATGCTTAGCACGGTAGACTGGGAATCATCGCATTAGTGGTGGTTATTACAACACCACCTTATATAACTGAGTCATGATCCTCATGTATGTATCATATTTGGAAAAATTAAAAATGGAAACAAAAAGATTTAGACTTGGGCACATTGGTTGAATGGTGTGGTTATTGGTATGTGGTAGCGTGCCCGAGTCAACAAGGACCGAACATCTTGTTACACTGAACCAAGTAATATTGCGTGCTAACCACATGAGGGTATTGGGAACCCCTCTTGACTTAGTACTTTGGAGTGTGTTAGCTCCGGGTCGCAGGTGGTGGGTTGTGTGTGTTGTGTGAAAAAGGATATGTTTGTTGGGTGTGCGGTGGTGGAGTTCCGGGTAGGTTCTCCACCTCGAGGGGCATCGTAGTTGTCCAAGGATTTACCCGTGAGGGGTAGTTGACCGAGGCTTTACGATGACCCCGACAGGACGTATGGGTTTCTATCCAGACGGGCGACTCGTAGTTAATACATAATATTGGAAAACGTCTCGTAGGACTCAGCCTTGCCGGCATACTTAAGGAAGTGTGCTTCATCCGGTGGCAAAAGAGGCGGTCTGACGTGTGGGTACATTGGTACACCCCTACAGGGTTAAATATACCCCCATGATATTCACAGTATTGCACTTGAAAAATCTCAAATAATTGTTAAACGTACACTTCAAATTGAACTCACAAAAGAAATCAGTCATAAAAACATGTGAAAATCTTCTAGAAATAATTTATTAAAATACTATATTAATTATCAAGATTAACATAATTTGTTTCAAATTTTTTGAACTGAATTCAAACCTCAGAAAATTTAAACACAATCAACGACCTATCCTAAGTTTGAATTTAAATTATACAAATTAAAACATGAACAGTGGGGTTTCAAATTTTATATGGGTACTAGGTCACCCCAGGAACCCCTCTCATTTATTTTATATTTTTAGGAATTTTTTGCTTTATTTTGTAGCTTAGTCAAACTTGAACCAAATGAAATTCAAATCAGTCAACCCTAGCACTATTGGACCGACTCGAACCAACCGCACAGTACTCCGACTCGGTGAACCGATTCAGTCGAACCAACTAACGCGCCGACCATCCGATCCAGATTGAACGGCCCAGACGCAACGACCGAGCCGCTCTCGCGCGCGTGCTGTCGAGTCGCTAACACGGCGGGCCCCGGCGATCAGGCCTTTTTCTTGCTCGCACTGGCGCCTGCACAGAGTCGCTACACCACGCGTTTGCCGAGCTCTGCTGTGCGCTAGTGATGCCTTAACTTCACGCCGCCTCCGTTCCCGTCATCGCCCGAAGATAACACCCCTCGCACCCCCTTCTTTTTCACCATTCTTCCTCTCGGTGGTGAGGAAGGAGAAGCTCTCCCGTGCTCCATTGTTGGGTAAGCTTCCATCCAGTGGTTCCTCTCTGCCATCTTATCCATGCTGAATCCATTTTGGCTAATCTCGGCTCATGTGTTCGCCTGTAGCTCCCGGACCTCGCTCGACGCTCTTGGCAGTTCCAGAGCATGCTCCAACAGACATCCCCGAGCCGTTTTATTCTCCAGAAGGTATTGACCACAATCTTTGACATCATATCACGTCGTAGTATATGACATTCAAAACCCCTAAGTCAAGTCCAACAATGCACAACAGGTTTTCGTGGAATTGAAGAAATTGCATTTTTGGCCGAAGAACAGCCCCTTCATCTCCCACCTTGCTCCGGTAAGACATTCTCTGATTCCTTGGTCCTATAGCATTCTCTAATGATCCTTGAGCTATCGAATCCTTCTCTGCGTTGAACCGCATCGCCGCCGCCACCTTCTTCAGCGCCGGCCCAGCTCCGATCGTCACCCCTTCTCTCCGATCTTCAGGTAGCCTCACTGGACCTCACTGATGTTGTGGCACCCGCTTCTCTGGACACTACAGAACTCTCTTGTTGTTTGCACCTTTGTCGTAGAATCGACGACGCCCCTCTCCAGTCTCAGGTGGTGCGCACTGCTATTACGCATATATCCCTGGTCTTGGTCCGCGCCGCCGTGGTGCGTGGCGCCGGCGAGACACCGGGCAAGGAGGAGCGCTGTTGTCAAAACGTCTGGCACGACTGTAGCAAAGTCATTAGGGCTAATCGGTGTCATTAACTACAAATGATTGGGTTAGGAATTAATTGTTGTGTTAAGGAAATAAATGAGAGTATTGCAGGTGGGCCCGCGAACAGAAAACAAAATCAATTAACGGTTTAAAATCTGAGATTGACATGTGGGTCCCACGGGCTTAAGTGCGCAGTCGTAGACCCAATGAACCGGCCATAGACTCGCGGTTCACGCACTATTTCATGGACCGTGCCTATGACATGCGGGTCCCACTTGCCAATCGGAATTAAAATCCAGAGTTTAAATGAAAAATTGCACTATTCACTGGGTCTCGCTAGTCAGCGACTAGGGCTAGCACATCCCTCAATGAGAAACGTAATAAAGGAATAAGAAAATTGAGAATCCATTTATTTACACACTGAAAATTTGAATAACTTCAAAACTGCATAACTAATTCATCTTAACTCCAAATTGAATAAAACCAATGCTGATAATTTTAATTTTTGATGAACTTTATTTAAAAATTTGTTTCCAATAAAAATAAGTTTCCAACATGTCTCGGTAGCAAAGAATATAGTTTTGCAAAATGATCTATAATTCTATTATTTTTACAATAGAAAAATACTGATAACTTTGAAAATCATAACTAATTCATGAAAACTCCAAATGAGATGGACCAAGTTAATTTGAGATTATAATATTATTCTCTATTTACCTATGTAATCCTTTGTCTCCCTACTTCTCTGACAATTTTGGCCAAATAATTAAATTGAATGAAATGTGATAAATTACATTTTCTAGAAGTTTGAAATTCAAACTACTATAACTCTCACATACTAAATACAAATGTAATAATTATTTCACCTAAATTAATCTAAAAACATGAACTAGCCACCGTAGAAAAATCATGCATTTTTTTAGCATTTTGATTTTTGTGGTATTTCTCGGTGTTTATCGGTATTTTTATTATATAGAGCCTGAAGCGATCAACTGTAAGATCGAGGTGGCCGACTAGAGGGGGGTGAATAGGCGGTTTTAAAAATCTCTATCGGGCTAAACCAATATATAAATATGGAAGCTAATAGCGAATTGGTTTTGCACAATTAAAACCTTAATCGACTAGGTTCAACTAAGTGCACCAACAATATGAACACAATACAATATGAGCAATCATACAAGATATATAAGCAATTAAAGCAAGAATGTAAATTGCTCAAAGTAAAGCACAAGTAAAAACAAGGTGACACGATTATGTTTTACCGTGGTGTTCGGAGACTTGCCGGTCTCCCCTAATCCACGTTGAGGTTAGCCCAAACAAATTGGACCGGCTCCACTAATTAAGCCAACACCTCCGAGGTAAGTCCAACACTTGGACCGGTTCCTAACCGAACCAACACCTCACTCAACTATGGTTGCTCTTCCTGATGAGGACATCACTTCTATTGATATGAACACCCCTCTTACTGCTTCCATGAATGATGGGCAAGGTCCAATCACTCGGGCACGTGCTCGTCAACTCAACTATCAGGTAAATTCGTTTTTAGGAGTCAATAATATTTCCGCTGAGCATTCGATACTTCCTAAGACTTGTGATTTTCTTGTCCTTAGGAACCATGGAGAAGAACCACGCGAGCTCAAGTGTAGAAATGGAACCGCCAAGCGCAAGCCAACTCATATTCGCGAGTTCGACTCAGATTTGGACTGCTGGACAGCGCCTACTTCAAATGGCCATAACTTTTGATCTAGAAGGTTTCTCGGGGCCCGTGAGTACTCGTTGGAAAGATCTTGGAGTCTACTTTCAGATGAATCTGGTCTCACCTCGAAATTCCATCCGAGCCGATCAGAAACTGCAAAACAAGTGGCGTCACTTTTTCAGTCCGAGTTAAAGTGGGCCTTGGGCCTTGTAATCACACTTAAACTATTTGGGCCAGCACTAATCATGGGTGTACTGTTCACGTGAACAGTACCCATGAATAGTACCACACCCCCTTTTGTTAGATAAGTGCGGCCTCCCCCACTCCTATTTAAGGAGGCCGTACCCCTTTAGTTTTCTTCGGGTTTTTCTTAAAGATTATTCTGCTTAGCAGTTTCACCGCATGTTCGGTTGAGAAACCCCACTTGTGAACTCAAACTTTATTCGCAATACAATTTCATATTGCGTCTTAAACTCTCTTGCTTGTGTTCTCGATTAACTTGCGGAGATAGCCTTCTTGGCGAGTCAACCGTGTTCGCACGGTTGATAACCAACGAGCGATGGTTTAGTGATTGCAAGGGTTCGATCTGTTTTGGTGAGCCTTTGGATCATCAACGTCGAGATCTCCACAATCGATTTATCGGTACCTTTCTAAGATTGGGCCATTGTCACATCGGTTGGTAGCAGAGCAACGGTTGCCGTGAGGTAATTCTTGTATCCCTAGTTAGTAGATTGGTTTTATTTCCTATAGTCTAAAAAGAAAAAATTGCCCTACAAAAGAATTAATTCCATTGTCCAAACCCGTTGTGCCTTTCAATCATTAGTTTTGGTTTGCTAAATTGAATTTGTGTCCATGTTAACATTGTCTAGTTGCTGGTCATATCTTTATTCCATTAAAAAAAAATCCAAACAAAAGAAAAATTCCTTACCCCAAACCCTAATTTTCAAATTCGGTGATTTTTTCCTTTCTCTGCAACCGCCACCAAAATGCCATATCTTTTGATTCCGAGATTATTTTGAGTGAGACCACCGCCATTAGATTCAGAAATTCGTTATCCATCTATCTGTAAAATTTCACGTCATTCCAGCAAGGAATTTAAGAGATATATGCGGTGAAAATTGACCCAATTATCTGTTTTGAATCTGCACATCGTGATTGTGATTTTTGTGCGAATTTTTGTGTCGGGATTCGAAGTTGGCCCCAAAAGAAAATTTGTAGAAAAAGCCATCAGAAAACAGATAAAAAAGAATCGGTGAAAAGAAGCATCGACAAAAAGTTACTGGCCAAAATATCGACATGTCATCCAATGGACGTAAATCTTGATTTTTAATTTTGAGTCAATCCTTGTGCTCTTCAATTCCAAATTGCTTTGGATTGAATTATCTTGTATTTACCACTCCTACACATTGTCATACACTTGATTTTAGCCTTCTTCCATTATTGGTTGGTCACAACATAGGCTAAGTGTTAGATACGGACTATAATTCAATTCTATGCAATTAAAATTAACTGATTGTTCTCCATTGCTACCATATTGTGCCTTCCAAGCTACACCTACTCTTGATCAGAACAGGTTCCCTCTTGCAATCGTACCCACGCTCGACACGGTGTCACGAACCAGCCACCGGTTGTACCACCTGCTGCATTGGTAAGAACACTTGTAAGAGTGTGATAAGACGCTTGAGAGTGTGTGATTCTACTTCTCGCCACCTAGTAGTTGATAGGGATAATACCTTTGTGTTGTCTTTTGTTTGCTACTAACCATGGCAGGTGAGACGTCTGATGCGCAAGAGTGTGTTTTTAAGGGAGAGCTCATGACGCTTTTGGATGAACAACGCGCTGCCATTACTGATGACATCGATAGGAAGATGGATACAATGCAACGTTCCATTAATGAGAGCATTGCAACACTCACTACACGCCTTGAAAGAATGGTGAATCGGCCACCAAACAATGGAGGCCAAGATCATGAGGAGGGAGATGATAATGAGAGACAAAACCGTGACGCCGGTGCTGCACGGCCACGACACCGTCCTCATCAAAACCGTCATGGTATGGGAGGTAACAATAATTTTCAGATCACAATGCTCATGTTCATGATGACCCGCTTGCTAAAGTTAAATTTTCTATACCATCTTTTGCGGTACCTATGATGTCAAACTTATCTAGATTGGGAGATGACAGTTGAACAAAAATTTAATGCCCATCTAGTTCCTGAAGTGCATAGAGTCAGACAAGCGACTAGTGAATTTAAAGATTTTGCTATCATTTGGTGGACTCAAGTAGTTAATTCTAGCTTAGCCCCTGATACATGGGATAGATTGAAGGTAGCTATGCGTGCTAGATTTGTTCCTCCTGCTTTTAAACGTGAAATGCGTAAGAAATTGCAGCGCTTAGACCAAGGCAATAGATCTGTTGAGGAATATTATCAAGAATCGCAAATAGGCATCTTTGCGTTGTAATGTTGAAGAGGATGAGGAGGATAAGATGGCTCGTTTTATGGGGATTAAGGCGTGAAATTCAGGACATAATTGATTACAAAGAGTATAATGATATCAATAGATTGTTCCAGCTTGCTTGTTTGGCAGAAAAGGAATTGCAGGGTAGGCAACAAAGGACAAGGAGCAACTTTGGAAGTATTTCTACATCGAGATCAACGCCTGGACAAGCCAAGACAGCCCCACCTCCTGTTTTCGAGCCGCTGCCCCTCTCGTGAGTAGGGCGCGTTCAGACACCACCACCACCATCACGCACACGAGACGAGCAAATCTACTAATGTGCAAGCACCAAAGACAGAGCTCTTCATCGGTTGCTTCCACGGCCGACGACGGGCATTGTGTGCCACCGTTGTAAAGGGATGGGCCACGCCATGAGAGATTGCCCAAGTCGGGCGACATTGCATGTAAGATGGTGGTTATGTAAGTACTAGTGATGTTGAGGATGAATATGCTCTTGCAAATAACCTTGTAGGTATTGGTGATGATCATGAGGCGATAAGCGATGGTGAGGAGATTTTAGGTGTCTTTGATACGGCGAACTATAGAACCATAATTGTACAATGAGTTTTGAGCACTCAAAGAGAGCAAGAGGAGAAGCTACAACGCCATAATTTGTTTCAGATGTTCCTCATCGTCAAGGATTGCCGTGTTCGTGTTATAATTGATGGCGGAAGCTGCAATAACTTGGTGGATTTAGGATTGGTCAAGAAGCTTGGCTTGACTACACGTCGCATCCTCACCCATACCACATTCGATGGTTCAACAATAGCGTAAGGTGAAGGTAACACAATCTGCAAGAGTGCAATTTTCCATTGGTTCCTATCATGATGTTGCTGATTTCGATGTAGTACCTATGCAAGCATGCTCACTTTTATTAGGTCGCCCATGGGAATTTGATACCGATGCAACTCATCATGGTAGAAGTAATAAATACTCTCTTGCGCACAAAGGAAAGAAAATAACTTTGCTACCTTTGACACCTACTAAAATTGCTAATTGTGATAAAGAGCTAGCTGAAAATAAGAAGAAAGAACTTGAACAAGAATCTGAAAATCAGCAAGTAGTGAAGGATGTTTTCCCACCAAAGAAAGAGAGGTTGCCATCTAGTTCTAGAACCGAGTGAATTAAATTAAAGGGTTGTGTCATGCTTGCAACTAAATCTGATCTTGCTGAAATTTGTCATGATGAAATGCCATGCTATGCTTTGGTATGCAAAGATGCTTTATTTTCACTTAATGATGTATCTAGCTCTTTGCCGTCTGCTGTCATTAACCTTTTGCAGGAATTTGAGGATGTGTTTCCTGCTGATTTACCTCCAGGGCTGCCACCATTTAGGGGTATTGAACATCAAATTGATTTGATTCCAGGAGCTTCCCTACCCAACCGTGCGCCATACCGAACCAACCCGGAGGAGACTAAGGAGATTGAGCATCAAGTGCGAGACTTGCTTGACAAAGGGTACGTACGTGAGAGCCTTAGTCCATGTGCTGTTCCTGTACTTTTGGTTCCAAAGAAAGATGGGTCGTGGTGTATGTGTGTTGATTGTAGAGCTATCAATAATATTACCATTAGATACCGTCATCCTATTCCTAGGTTAGATGACATGCTTGATGAATTAAGTGGCTCTACAATGTTTTCTAAAGTTGACTTGTGTAGTGGATACCACCAAATTAGAATGAAACTTGGAGATGAATGGAAGACGGCATTTAAAACTAAGTTCGGGTTATATGAGTGGCTAGTGATGCCTTTTGGTTTAACTAATGCCCCTAGCACTTTCATGAGATTAATAAACGAGGTTTTACGTGCTTTCATTGGTAAGTTTGTAGTAGTTTACTTTGATGATATATTGATTTACAGCAAGTCACTAGATGAACATCTTGAACACTTACGTGCTGTTTTTATTGCTTTGAGAGATGCACGTTTGTTTGGTAACCTCGAAAAGTGTACCTTTTGCACCGATCGAGTTTGTTTTCTTGGGTATGTTATTACTCCGCAGGGAATTGAGGTTGATCAAGCCAAGATCATCGCTATCCAGAGTTGGCCGCCTCCTAAAACGGTCACACAAGTGCGGAGTTTTCTGCTCATTGGTTTCTATCGGTGTTTTGTTCGGGATTTCAGCACCCTCGCTGCACCATTGAATGAGCTTACAAAGAAGGGTGTTCCTTTTACTTGGGCCACCAATCATCAACAAGCTTTCGACACTCTCAAAGATAAGTTAACATATGCCCCTTTGCTTCAACTTCCTGATTTCAGCAAGACTTTTGAATTAGAATGTGATGCTAGTGGCATAGGTCTTGGGGGTGTGTTAATTCAAGAAGGAAAACCTGTTGCATACTTTAGTGAAAAGTTAAGTGATCCTAGTTTGAACTATTCTACCTATGATAAAGAATTATATACTCTAGTTCGAACTTTGGAAACATGGCAACATTATTTATGGCCCAAAGAGTTTGTAATACATTCTGATCATGAATCCTTGAAACATATTCGAAGTCAAACCAACTTGAACCGTAGACATGCTAAGTGGATTGAGTTTATTGAATCCTTTCCCTATGTCATTAAATATAAAAAGGGCAAAGAAAATGTGATAGATGATGCTTTGTCTAGGAGATATACCATGCTTTCACAACTTGACTTCAAAATCTTTGGGTTAGAGACAATAAAGGAGCAATATGTGCATGATGCTGATTTTAAAGATGTGTTGCTAAATTGTCAAGAGGGGAAGGGTTGGAATAAATTTGTTGTGCATGATGGGTTCAGATACCGTGCTAGCAAGCTTTGCATTCCAAATTGCTCTGTTGTCTTTTTGTTGTTACAGGAGGTGCATGGAGGAGGATTGATAGGTCGGTTCAGTGAAGAAGACTGAGGACATTCTGTTCCACCACTTTTATTGGCCAAAGATGAGGCGTGACGTCGAACGCTTCATTGCCCGCTGCACCACTTGCCAAAAAGCTAAGTCACGACTTAATCCTCATGGTTTATACATGCCTCTTCCTGTTCCAAGCATACCCTGGGAAGATATTTCTATGGACTTTGTTTTAGGGCTTCCTAGAACAAAGAAGGGGAGGGATAGTATTTTTGTTGTCGTGGATAGATTCTCTAAGATGGCTCATTTTATACCATGTCATAAAAGTGATGATGCTACAAATGTTGCTGATTTGTTCTTTAAGGAAATTGTTCGCTTGCATGGTGTTCCGAATACGATAGTTTCAGATCGTGATGCTAAGTTTCTTAGTCATTTTTGGAGAACCTTGTGGGGTAAGTTGGGAACTAAATTGTTATTTTCCACTACTTGTCATCCCCAAACTGATGGACAAACTGAGGTAGTCAATAGAACATTGTCTACTATGCTTAGGGTCATTTTAAAAAGAACTTAAAAATGTGGGAGGAATATTTGCCTCATGTGGAATTTGCTTATAATCGTTCACGATTCTACCACAAAGAAATGCCCTTTTGAGATTGTTTATGGTTTCATACCTCGTGCACCTATCGACTTGTTGCCTCTTCCAGCTTCTGAGAAGGTAAATTTTGATGCGCAACAACGTGCTGATTTGATACGTAAGATGCATGAGACAACTAAAGAGAACATTGAGATTATGAATGCTAAATATAAAGTTGCTGGTAGTCAAGGACGCAAGCATGTTACTTTTGAACCTGGTGATCTTGTGTGGTTACACTTGCGTAAAGAACGATTCCACGAATTGAGAAAGTCTAAACTCATGCCTCGTGCGATGGTCCTTTAGAGTACTTGAACGTATTAATGATAATGCGTATAAGTTAGACTTGCCTGCAGATTTTGGGGTTAGCCCCACCTTTAACATTGCAGATTTGCGACCTTGCTTGGGCGTGGAAGATGAGCTTGAGTCGAGGACGACTCCAATTCAAGAAGGGGAGGATGATGAGGACATCACTTCTATTGATATGAACACCCTCTTATCGCTTCCATGAATGATGGGCAAGGTCCAATCACTCGCACGTGCTCGCCAACTCAACTATCGTGTAAATTCGTTTTAGGAGTCAATAATATTTCACGAGCATTCGATACTTCCTAAGACTTGTGATTTTCTTGTCCTTAGGAACCATGGAGAAGAACCACACGAGCTCAAGTGTAGAAATGGAACCGCCAAGCGCAAGCCAACTCATATTCGCGAGTTTGACTCAGATTTGGACTGCTGGACAGCGCCTACTTCAAATGACCATAACTTTTGATCTAGAAAGTTTCTCGGGGCCCATGAGTACTCGTTGGAAAGATCTTGGAGTCTACTTTCAGATGAATCTGGTCTCACCTCGAAATTCCATCCAAGCCGATCAGAAACTGCAAAACAAGTGGTGTCACTTTTCCAGTCCGAGTTAAAGTGGGCCTTGGGCCTTGTAATCACACTTAAACTATTTGGGCCAGCACTAATCATGGGTGTACTGTTCACGTGAACAGTACCCATGAATAGTACCACACCCCCTTTTGTTAGATAAGTGCGGCCTCCCCCACTCCTATTTAAGGAGGCCGTACCCCTTTAGTTTTCTTCGGTTTTTCTTAAAGATTATTCTCGCTTAGCGCTTTCACCGCATGTTCGGTTGAGAAACCCCACTTGTGAACTCAAACTTTATTCGCAATACAATTTCATATTGCGCCTTAAACTCTCTTGCTTGTGTTCTCGATTCGCTATGTGAGATAGCCTTCTTAGCGAGGTCAACTGTGTTCGCACGGTTGATAACCAACTGAGCAATGGTGTAGTGATTGCAAGGGTTCGATCTGCTTTGGTCTGAGCCTTTGGATCATCAACGCCGAGATCTCCACAATCGATTTATCAGTACCTTTCTGAAGATCGGGCCATTGTCACATCACTTCCTCCACTCCGGAGATGGTGAGCACCAAACCACTCACAAACCGTCGGGTCTTCTCACAAGCTTCTTGAGAAGATCATCGCGCATGACGCCTCCACGCAGTCTAGGTGTCGGCAAACACCAAGAGTAACAAATCTCAACTCTCACTTGAACTAATCAAGTGTCTAAGCTCAAGTGGATACACAATCCACTACCTAAGGCAACACATGCACTTAGGGTTTACTCTCCAAGCTCACCAAGTGCAACACATGCACATAAGAGAGGAGAGGCTTGCTCTTAGCTCAAGAGGCTCACAAAGAGTTCACAATAGCACCAGCAACCTCTCCCAACCGGCCAAGGTGGCTATATATAGCCCACACACAAAAACTAGCCGTTGGGAGATAAACCCCTGAAAAATCAGGAAAATCGGAAGTTCCGCCATGTATAGGCCGAAACTACCGCACCTGAGAGAAAAGCACAGCAACGGCTGTGTCAGACGAGAAACTAGCCGTTTGATTTTTAGTGCGGAACTACCGCCAACCAAGTTGCGGAAGTTCTGATCTTCGGAAGTTCCGCACAACACATAGCGAAACTACCGCACATTCAAATTTTGGCTAAGTCCCAAAATAGTGCTTCTCTAGAAAAAATGTTCCGCAAGAATTTCGGAGCAACTGATAATCGGAACTTCCGCTTGTATCATGGCGGAACTTCCGCACTTCGAGAAATCGGCTAAGTCCCTAAAAAGGGTGCTCTCTGGAAAAAACGTTCCGCCGAGATTCCAGAACGTCCGATAATCGGAACTTCCGCACATACAATGTCGGAACTTCCGATTATCCTGACAGAGCACAACAATAGCTTTTTTAACAATTTCAATTGCAAAATACATTTGCCAATTGACAAGCCATGCCAACAAGTATCAATAGCAAGATTCCTAGCAAGTTGCAAAACACATTTGCAAACTTTTAGAATCATACCACAAGGAAAAATGTACTTGGACTTACACCATTTGCAAAACACATTTGTAAACTTAAGTCACATGCTAAAAGAAATCAAACATGAGCATCAACTATTTGCAAAACACATTCGCAAATAACAGCATCATGCCACAAGGCCAAGGTGCATAGACTTCAACCATTTGTAAAACACATTTGCAAAGTATAGTCCCATGCTACAAAGATTGAATGCATGAGCCTCGGCTATTTGCAAAACATATTCGCAAATAATAGCTCCATGCATAGATGAGCTAGAGCAAACACAATGAGCTATCAACACATGACTAACTCAAACAGTAGTTAAGACCCCTCTTAATAGTACAGCAACCTATACAAGCAATTCGGTCTTCCAACCAAACACCAAGACCGGTAAAAGACTAGGAACATATCCTTAGCCCTAGCTAGTCATACCTTTGCCTTGCATCTTCTTGAAGTTTGATGACGCACATCAACACTTCAAATCCGGGTCAATAACTTGACAATCATCAACACATGATGATCCTTCTCTTGACCTCCATCAACACATGATGGGTCTTCTCTTGTCTTGACGATCAACTCATGATCATCTCTTCTTGATAAGCATCAACTCATGATGCATCCTTTACACCAAGCTCTTGACTTGATGATCAACTCATGATCATCCCAAGTCTTCACCATCCTGGAACATAACCTATATATCCAACTCATGGAAAATGTTAGTTCCACAATATGATTATCATTAATTACCACACCATACCATTAACTCATAATGGTGGGACAAGATACCTCAATCTTTCCCTCTTTGGTAATTGATGATAACCACTTAATTACTCATAAATTGAATGATGATAAATGAGAGAACAAATTGAGTATATATCAACTACACAAGTTATATATATACTCTAACTTGAGTATACAAGAACTACACAAGTTCTATATACTTATAATCATGAGTATGCAAGAACTACGCAAGTTTTGTATACTCAAACGGATTTGATTCAAAGTAAAGATCCCAAATATTTGTGGAGAATGGAATATGGATCAATACTAATGAAACCACAAAGTATAGAATAAAACTCCCCTAAATGTGTGCATACACAAATGTGTAATAAGATCATATGCACATATTCAAGTTGACTTATGGTTGAGTTCAATCCTATATTTTGGATCCGAGGAATGCAACAATATATAAGATTGAGATGTCGTTTGCATACCTCGTTGTGTTCCACCGCTATATCCAAATGAGACTACACAAAGATAATACTTGACAAGAGAGTTAGTCTCATATTTGGATTTGTCATTAATCACCAAAACACTCCATTAACTCATAATGGCTGGTCTAGATCTTTCATCAACGTAGACTCTCACGCCACCGAGAGTGAACAATTGAACTTTCAGCAAGGAAAAGCATCATTTGAACTTGATTTTTGCATCATATTGATCTCAGTTTTAATACATTAGTGTTTGAAATGCAATGATATTGCTTGCATGCTATTTTTGATATATCACTATGTTGTGAGTACACTTGCTGGTTATCATTGATAATTCCCTTATAATTATGATTAAGATAGATTCTTGTGATGATGTGAAGGTTATGTATTGAATGCTTAGCCATTGCGTGTCTAGAAAATGCAATAGGTCAATTGATGGGATTAGCTCGTCAATTGTGGGAGACACATAACAATTCTTATTTTTCATTTTGTCTAGATTGTTATATCTGGTTGTTGAATCAAAAAAAAATTGTTGTCAAATGGTTTTGGGTCTAGACAAGTGGTTGTAGTGTGGGTGATGTTATGCACGAGACTCGGGTTTGTGGTTGTCTTGTCCGGACCGTTAAGGATAGAGCCATGGGCTTCCATTCCAAGTACCGATCATGCTATCACATGCGAGATATGGTTACCGTACGGTTAAGTAAGGGGAATTTTCTATTATGAAAAGTACCAAGGTGGTCTGAGGAAACTTGTGTTTGATCATTTGTCTGTAGGAGCCGATGTAATTTTCTATAGTGTGCATGGGAGCACCTTTTTTGGTTATTTACATTGCATCAGTATTTTCCAATACAACTTGTGAGCCCGCTTAGCAGGTGCTATCCGTGAGGACCCCGGTTTATTAAGCTTGCAATGCTTAGTCACCAATTGACCCTAGCATCACAAACAAAATAACCCGTGTCTTCGAGATATGTATACTTCCCAGAAATGCAGTATACACACCTCTTTACAAAATTCATGCATTAATTCCATTCAAGACATAGAACCAAAGCAACACTTAATAAATCAAAAGACATACATAGTAGAGTTATTACAAAAGGGAGACCGACCGGCCAAAAGACATACAATTAACTAATTAGATAGCAGAAGCGACATACCATAAGATGGCAATAAACAAAAGAGTCAATTAGTGTGCCTTTACCTACAAGGCAACCAACTGGACCGCCAAGCTAGTCGTCAAACCCGCAGCATATCTCACAAAAGTGAGGCCCTTGGGGCTCACCTTCCTCCTCTACAACAAATAGTTAAGCAAAGCAAATGAGTACAAAAATTGTACTCCGCAAGACTTACGTGTAGAGTAACAAACCTATACATAGCTACATGCAAACTTATTTAAGTGGAGGTCAGATGTTTCATTTTCAAAGACAAAGCGCTTTATTTGCAATAATGTAGTACATTTAAAAGCAAGTTTACAATCTATTTTTATTGTTCAAATAACAGTAAATGACAACATAATAACAAATAATAGATGACAACATCCTGAAGGTGACTAACCCAATAGTCACCACAACAATAGCATCAATTACCCATTCATACCACCCATGTCAAGTTTTAATTAAATGTTGTAGTCTAACTCTTGGAAGACCTCCCCAAGCGTGTCCATAACCTAGGACGAGGCTATTCGAATAGTTTTAACCCTGCAGGGGTGTACCAATGTACCCGCACGCCAGACCGCCTTTTTGCCAAGCTATGAAGCACACTTTCGTAGGTATGCCGGCACGGCTATGTCCTACGAGACATTTCCAATGGATGATGCTAATTACGAGCCGCAACCCACAAAGAGAAGGATACATTAGCCAGCTTATAGCCGATCTACTAATGCTCCCCTCCTATCACAACATAATTTTTTTTAAAAAAAAAAACACCCACCAACCAGCTCATAATTAACACCTCCCAAAGTACTTAGTCAAGAGAGGTCTCATATCCCTCTCACGCGGTTAGCACGCAAAATTGCTTGGTTTAGTGTAACAAGATGTTCGGTCCTTATTGACTTAGGCACCATTCCATTCACACCAACATTCCAATATGCCCAAGTCCAAATCAGTTCTCATTTTCAGTTTTTGACTTTACAAATTAACAAAGAACAAGTGCTGGACATAATGGAATAATAATTAGATTTGTATGATCAAGATCATCGACTAAGTCGATGACCGCCCAAAACTACCGATAGCTAAGCATGTCTAAGCAATATTAACCCGTAATCTACTAAATGACAAGAGCTCATCCAACGAACTCCAATCACAGCAAATAACCTAGACTCAGGTAGTAGAGGAATATCATTCACCTACAGATTACACAACTATAGGATCAACTAATCAAACCATAAGTTAACAACAAAATAGCAATGCATACATACAAGCTGCAAACAAGATATTAGGCTTGAAAATAATAGGATTAACATGATCAAACTGCTTGCCATGCTGAAGTTGCTGAGGATCACTCTCATTAGCAATGTGCGCGTCGGAACCTAACGAAAGAAGTCGAAAGTACAATAAGAACGAATAATACCGAAAAGACCCAAAAATTCAAAGTCATCCAAAAATCATGAAAAATTCACAGAAGGTATATCATGATATTAGGTGAATTTATCAATAAGAATAAATTGATTTGGATGCTTTATGCAAAAGTTATGATAGTTTGAAAGTCAGTTTTCCAGAAAATCCAAATAAATTAGAATATGTCACTCTTTACTGTATCTAAAACTTTTACGAAATTTTCTGGAGTAGTGGTGGACATGAGGATTACAAAAATTGATAGATAATATTATTACATGACCGAAATAATTTGGTTCACCTCATTTGGAGTTTTTATGAATTAGTTATGAATTTTCAAAGTTAAAAGCAATTTATAGTGTATTAATAATTCAATTTTGGAGAACTCTCCACAAAATATGTTTTCTGAGATAGTGACAATGTTGAAACCTATTTTATAATAAAGTTAATTAAAAATGAAAAATAACAAAAGTGGTTTCACTGTTTTTGGAGCTAAAATGAATTACTTATGCATTTTTGAAGTTAATTGCATTTTTCAGTGTATAATTAAACCTTTTCGGGATTTCGAAATACATTAATACTTTTCTTACTAACCCAGACTCTAGCCGCAGCAAATGACATGTGGGGTCCAAAGAACAGTGCATTTTCTTAATTTGATTTTTGAATTAACCGTGCTGACAGGTGGACCCTACTTGTCATAGGGATGGCTCATGGGAATAGTGCATAGACCAAAGGGTCCATGATCCCAGTCCACGGTCTACCACTTAGTGCACTGTGCACTGTGTACTTAATGCGTGGGACCCGCATGTCAGCGACACACTAAGACGTTAAGACAGTCATTTACTTACGTTAACCAATCATTAGCATTTAATGGCAGTGATTAATCCTAATTAACTCGCTAGAGTGCATGTCGGCATTCCGACAACAGCAGGGCAGTGGCTTCCGCTTGCTTTGCCGGTGGCTCGCCGGCGTTGCAGCAACGGCGCGGCGGCGGTGAGGGCTAAAATGGAACCGGGGCGGTGAGGTGAACCAATCGATGGTGGTGTTTTGGCCGGGGCTAGTCGGCGACGGCCAGGAGACGACGAGCGGCGGCCGGCCGTGGGGACGAAATGGCGATAACAGCGCGGGGTGGAGTTGGAAGGGAAACAACAAGAGCATGAGCAGCCTGGGTGTGGGAGCTACGAGTGGTCGCCGTGGACGGGGAGAGGCCGAGGTGAGCCAGCGACGGCGAGCCGGGGCGGCGCAGGGAGGTTACCATGGAGGGGACCTTGGAGAAGGAGAGAGCACAAGTGAGTGCTAGGGGGAGGTAGAGGAGAGCTAGGGGATGCTCACGACAGACGGAATTGAGCTTGAGCTCGCTGGAGAAGATGCGGCGGCGGTGGAGGCGGATTTGGACGGAGGCGAAGAAGACAACGTGTGCACCGCTCCACGGTGGGGAAGGCTCCAAATTGATGGAGGGGTTCGCTTCCTGGAGTGGGGAGACACGCCGTGACGCGGTCGGGGAGGAACGACGGTCACTGGAGCGGCCAGAGCTCGGACGAGGTGTGGCAGCCTGAAAGGTGGTGCTCGGTCCTTTGCTCGATTGGGGCTCGGGGAGTAGAGGAGATGGAACGAGAGGTGGGGGAAAACGAGGAGAGAGAGAAGGCACACCAAGTGCTTAGCTCAAATAGGGGCGAGAAGGATGGAGTTCTTAGCGAGAGCCTGGGCTTCCGCTCTTCTCGGCCATGGCGTCTTCCCGCAGTTTCTCGGTGTAGACGGAACATGGACCGACGGCGAAAAGACAGGAGAGAGTGCGGCGATGCGGCGCCAAGCGCGTGCGTCCAAAACTGGGCAAAGCCGTAGGGTGATCATGATGAGGTGAGGCCATGACGTGCGCTCGGCGCTGGCGAGGAGCAAGGAGCCGCGTGGAGAAGAAGATCTGCCGATGGGGCCCATGCGTCAGCGATTGAAGGAGAAAGGCTGGTTCGGCTTAGACCAGCGGTATGGGTTTTGACCGTTAGATCAAAATCGGACGGTTCAAGTGAATGGGGCGATCGGCCGGTCCGATCGATCACTCAATCCAGGTCGTTGATCTCCAAATCGGACAGCCCCAAGTGAAGGGTTAAGGTGTGGTGCGGCTGAGCTGGTTGGGTTCGGCCGAGTCAAATTGGCTCAGTCGGCCCAATAGTAAAAGGCTGATTTTTGGAAAAGTGAGGCTGATATGATTAGGGATTTTGCTGACCAAGAATATTAGCTCGAAAAATTCTCAAATTTTTATGGAAGCTTCTCAAATTTTTATGGAAGCTTCCTAACTCTCTCATTAACCTTGTGAAATATTTCCAGAGTTTTTCAAGAAGTAAATTTTTCTACAAAAATGTTCTAGGGTTCAGTCCTAGGGTTTGACCGAAGATTCAACTGATTTGACTTGCCCTTTTTAAAATAGCAACTAAAATCTAAAAATTATGAATTTTTTTAGAGTTATAGAGATGTTCTAGAACCAAGGAAAAATAATTCCAGAGGATGGTCATAAGATTTGGTTGGAAATTTTCAAAGGGTCTTGCTTCTTGCCAAATAAAGCAATAAGTTTTTGAAATCACAATTCCTGTTGAAAGAATTTCCAGAAAATTTAATTAACAACACGATGCAACAAAAGTTTTAATTTCTCCTCATTTTTATACATTTGAAACACAAACCATGTTTTGGGATGTTACATATCCGTAGCTTGTACTAAGTATGGGAACAACTCATAAGGGGGACTTATCTCAAAAGGGCTTTCTTGCTAAAAATTAATGTATCTCGATTCTGCCCGGCCAGCATACCTAAGGAAGTGTGTCATTTTCCAGAGGTATCCGGAGGCTTACGGGCTATTCGAGTCGTGTGGGTAAAGTAGTACACCTCTGCAGAGATAATCTATTCGAATAGCCGTGTCCACCGTTATGGACAACAATTGGTTTGGTATGTGTCATCGTTTGACTTGAAATTAAAGGTTGACATGGTTATAACTTGGTTACGGCACGAATGAGATGTTCATGTATATTAGTTTATCAAAGTGGACAGCCACTTTGATTTTGATTGATCTATACCATTATATATATCTTGTAAAATCCTTTTTGAAGAAACAATTTGCAAATTGGCTTTCGAAAACTAGAAGGTCTAGGAATGTAAGTTGTTGCGTTTTATGCAAAACTTGAGCCACTAATGCTATCCTTTGATTGCCCAATATGCATAACTAATTTTTCCTTTGTATAAGACTTGCGAGTACCTTTGTACTCAGCCAGTTTGTCTACTGGTTTCAGGTGAGGAAGATTATTCGTCCGACGAGTTCGTTAGTGCCAATTTAGGCGACGCTAACGAGTAGTGCTATTATTTAACTCCCTGTCGGTTGCCATGGTTTATGGGGCACGCCATACTGGACTTTTGGTTTATTTACATTGCTTCCGCTGCTACTTAATGTTATCATTTGAATTTGGCCAGTCGGCCACTTGTAATAGTTGTAGACTTGACTATTATTGATGTATATCTTTTGAATTATCTACGTATGAATGTTGTATGGATGTGATTGACGTTGAATGAGAATATGAGCATGTTGGTCACTAATCTTGGGAGCCAACATTATCTCATGCTCGCTTTCGATGAATTCCATTGTAACTCACTAAGTGAGTTACATGTAGTGCTTTGATTGTTTGGAGGACCGGTTATCATGTAGTGCTTGCAAGGGAGCGGTACGCATGATCGTCGGATCCCTAGTTTTAGTCAAACCTTATCACTTAGATGGAGTTCAGTTGGAATCCATTTACTTGAGGCCTAGAGTTATTTTCATAAGACCAGGAAGGCCTCGGTCTTAAAAAAATAACCCGGAGGTCCTCACAATATTGGTATCATAGTCATACTGGCTGTAGGTTAGAAATAGCACTGGCTTAAGCTTTAGCAAGCCTCTTGGGTCAAAATATTTTAACTTATCAAATTTATTTCCTCGTCAGGCTCGCATGTCAGTTAGATTCCCTCGTGCTCAAATGCTGGAACTTGTAGGAGGACACATCATTAATATAGGATCCCCTCTGCGCCTCACCAATCCATATGACCCAGACGATACAGGATCCCCTAGATATCACCTTTTGGATGAGTTACAGGTGAATTTCGATCAGGAAAATAGATAGAGTGTTAAAGTGGTATGGTCGCTGTACGGACATGTGTCCAGCGAGCATGTATCTTTAGATTCATGTAATTGGTTAGTAGTTGTTGAACTCTTGATGTTTCCTTTGCAAGAACTTTTCTTTCGGGCAGTTACCATTCGCCTACGGGCCTACATATATGTAATTGTATTGGAAATCTATGATTTGAGTTAATAGATCTTGTACTGGCCTGTGAGCCCCTGAAGTCGGATCCGTTTCAAGCCAAGTGATTGCATTCGATGTAATACTCAGAATATTTCTAAGGAGGAAAAGCAAGCAAAAGAGGGAATAAAAATATTTATAAAGGTTTTTTCATGAAAATCCACTAACCTAGGCCTCGAGCCATGGCCCAGGAGGCCCAAGTGGGGGCCGGCCAATAGAGGGGCACCTCCCTCCCCCCAAAACCCTAGCTGTCCCCCCTATTCCCCCTCTACACTCCAAGCCGCCACCTCCCTGCCCCTCTCCCCTCCCCTTGCGCCTCCACCTACCTCAAGGCCACCTTCCCCATGACCAGCAGCCTCCCGGCGTCACTCCCCTCCATTGGTGCCTCCTCCTCGCTGCTGACCTAGGCCAAGAAGAAGGGAGAAACTAGGCTGCGCCAACCAAAGTGTAACACCCTGGCTATTCGGAGCCAAGATGTCACCTAAAAGAACTAATAAATACTAAGTACGTACAACAAAGTCGGGTTAAACAGGCTTAAATAACCAAATTCCATAAGGATCAACGATAAACGATAACAGTTTCATGAGAAGGAATAGAAACATTCATAATAAAATGTACGATGGGCGATACCAAAATTAGATTATTACAATTTGGAAATTTAACAAGTAGTTGACATGAATGAAAGATAACAATATTATTTCTTATTTGATAAAGGTGATGTGCAGCGTGATGGACTACCCCTCAAAAGGTCTTGCCTTCCTCCTCATTTACCTAAATAAAACACACAAAGCAAGGATGAGCTAAAAACTCAGCAAGTACTTTAACAGACAACAGAAACATTAAGCGAACAAAGCAAATCACAATCTACTTGTGAAAAACATCTCTGAACACATATGGACATGAATGAAATGGAATAATGCAATGAAGAAATGGACTGCTCACAACTTATACCGGTATAGTGAGTGACACACCCGTCGGTGTTCATTTAAGCCCGCATTTAACAAAGCACGGGGACCTCAAATACCGTATGAAGAACGTTTCATACGGGTGTTCAACATTGCCCACATTGAAATGGTGGGTCTTACGTGCCCATTCTGGAATTGATGGGGCTTACAAATTTCCACTCCCGTAGTTCAATTGAATCGATGCATGAACATAATGCATTTTCATGAAATGAATGTCTATCACACATCAATAGAGAGTAACACATAGCATACAAACAAACTCATGAAAACAAGTCTAGTGGTACAATCACGAGCAATAACATCATTGAATAATAACGGACAGGGTACTTGCCTTCCGCGCTGTGACGTGTTAGGAGACAATGACGGTGTTTCTCCACTCAATGCCCCACCGCCTACACAAATAATTAATCGAAATAAGACTAACAAGACAAGACGTGCTACAAGCATTTTACCATAACCCTCTAACTAACCAAACATAACAATGGCTGAAAATGACGTCCTAGCTAATCAGCCCAATTTAAGCCCTTCTGATCAGCAGTACGAGA
This sequence comes from Hsuehochloa calcarea, assembly GCA_036346395.1. Lineage (NCBI taxonomy): Eukaryota > Viridiplantae > Streptophyta > Magnoliopsida > Poales > Poaceae > Hsuehochloa > Hsuehochloa calcarea. The sequence goes on from CM070601.1 coordinate 37,301,348, forward strand.
AAAATTGTAATTAAATATCTGTGACTCGTAATGACTTGAAACCAGTTCTCAAATACTCTTAACTCACCAGGCTACCAAACTCTAGTTGGTGGGATTCTTTGATTCGGCCCAACCAGTGGCCTAAACAACAGTTGAAAACAACTGACAGACATCTATCCAGATTGCAGAACAGTAGCAAATAAAATGATGTAACTTTCAATCTACTGATCCAATTGAGGTGATATTTATCAACTTAGAAAGATAATTTAAAGGGATACAATAACCTATTTGGGTGGAGGTTCTGAATCTGACTCTAACTAGATCAAAACAGAGGAATAAACCGACAGTCCCCAGATCCAAGACAGACAGAGCAGTGCACGGTTAAAAATTCATATCTCCCTAATCGTAAGGCAGAATCTCATGTTCTTGGTGCCAAAATAAATCTAACGACCTGAGGAACAAAACTCTAGGACGGATGTGTTCTGGAATTTCCAGAACAGGAACCAATTTAGATCTAATCAACCATTAAGCAATCAAATTGAATCAAACTACGACTTGGATCATTCGTTACTCTTGAATACCTGCAGGGAGAAGTAGATCCACCTCCCAAAGATCTTCCCCATTTTCTTCTCCCTTCCTTCTCCAATGGCCGGCCACCACGGGGACAATGGAGGACCGGAGACGCCGGCGGAAGGAGGTGATTTCGGGGATCACCGGGGGCAGCAACCGGGGGAGGAGGAGACGCCAGGGAGGGGAGGAGGCACCAGATCTGGGAGAGGAGGGGATGGGGGTGGCGGCCACAAGGGGGAAATAGGAGGGAATGGGGGGAGGCGGCTAGGGTTGGGGCGCCCCTCGCCGCCCCCTGGGTCGGCCTCCCCTCTTGCTGCCTGGCTGCTCATGCCCAGATTATCATATTTTTGTGAAAAACTCCCTTCTCTTTTCAAGAATTTCCACTTCTTTCATTGTCTTTTCTTCTTCCGACTGATTCCCTAATTACTCGATTAATTTCCGGGGTATTACAGGAGGCCCAAGTTCCAAAATTTCCACAAAACCCTTGAGTTTTCAATTAATTCCATCACCCGAAAACATTCTCTTTGATCGGTATTCGGGGTATTACATTCTATCCCCCTTAACAGGATTCGACCTCGAATCTACACAGCGATCTACTCGAAAGAAAATTGCGACTGAAATATCGACGATAAGCACGCACCAGAAACAGACAGGTCTGGATATGCTCGCGCACGTGAGACTCTAGCTCTCAAGCGGCCTGTCTCTCGAACTTAGAGAAACCCGCTACACAAAGACGTAAAACGACGTCTTACCTAACACTCAACCTGAACTTTCTAGGTACACTCATCAGAAAAGGATCGAAGGTAAGACCTTACTCGATGGAAAACGCCTTTAGCTAAAACTCAACATTAGAATGGCTTCGCTGCTCACTCAGCACCAGAACACACCAGACGTTGAGTACTTCGCGAATATACCCGAGACGGACAAAACGTTATACCCACTTCCTAATTTCTGCAAGCTTCAGAAACGAAGAGAATCCAACTGGAAATAGAGAGTCCTCATCGCAACCACGCAATGCTAACTCTCCACTAAAAGGTTAAATCCCAAATTAGACAGTTCAATACGAAAACAAATCTATTTTCTAAATAGGCAGATTACAAATGAACACCACGACAGCCAAAGGAGAAATCATTCGAAGGCCCAAAACAAATACTTGCGATTTGTCTGAATCCGAAAGTATCAACATGCCAACACAGCCCCAACTCAAATTACAGAAAACACCGGTCAACAACACAACCCAAACGAGAATCGAGAAAACGCTTCACTAACCGAGGAAACATCCTTTTCCTCAGTTTCTCTTTTCCAAGAATAAACTTTCTCTCGAACCTTGAAATTCGAATTCATCGCATACCACATGAGCTTAACCCTTTTTATAGAAGATCCTCAAATTAGGCTCAAACTGAAATACATCATTAACACCATTGAGTGGATGCTCCATTGAACCCTCCCCGAATACTCTAGGCATCTCGTTCTACTAATCAACATTAATTCGATTGGAGGCACCCAAAGCACCACAAATTGATCCCACACAATCACATTACCTCCAGTTTTCAAGGATAACTCATAATCGTCAATACATATGCTCAAGTACTACATCAGAAAGGTTCTACCAATGATCATTCCACTGCTCAAAAAACACCATTATCCTGCTTTCTCTACAAACAATCATTGTGTGACCACTGGTCTAGCATAAAGAAAATGCAAAGGCCACATTTCACTTCCAATACCTCTACAACAAATTTCTCTTATAACAAATAGTGAATTCATCGGACTAAATCTCTAAGATTCCCGCAATGCTATCATACTCACTCATTGACATCATCAGAAATCACCCACACTATCTCGCAATGCTATCCAATTGCGTTACTCTATAAACTTAATCAAGGTTTCCATACTTTCGATAATCACCGACCTTTCAATCATGAACTGAAGTTCTGGAATTTCACTATACCATAGGTTCTACTCAGTCGTAACACTTTTCAGACTTACTTCGAAGCCAAACATTCCATGTGAATTCATTTTCCTCCAAGAGATGCAGATCAAAACCATTTCACATTCTACTACTCCTCCAATAATTTGGTAGCAAAATATCACCGCTACGATTACTCATCCACCACCAAACAGTTGCCAAACTTACTGTTTGACCGAAAAGGCGACTAGAGGGGGGTGAATAGGAGCACGCTCACTTTTTCACAAATTATGAATTCAACACAATTTCCTTCCAGTAGCTATGAGGAAGCTATGAAGATCAATGTACCAGTACAGCGGAAGACTAGTATTGAATTCAATTTAATCCCCTAAGCAATATGACAAAAACATCAAAGATCAAAGCAATACAATGTACTGGCGGTCTGACCTCTGGCCTGGAGCGGTCGGATCGATTTCCTGGCGGTCGGACCGCTGTTATACCGGCGGTCGGACCGCTGCCAAATCGGTCAGACCGGTGGTGTAGGGCGGTCGGACCGCTGGGCTCCAGAACAGATCTAAAACAGTAAAATAGCCCGATGACGAAGTTGCAATTAGATCTAACTTTTGATTCTCAACTCCAAACTTCACGAAACTTTGCACGCACATTCTCTATGCTATTGAGGACCTATTCCAATTAAATATTATGATAATTCTTGGCTAGATCCTGAACAGTTGTCATTTGAGTAAGAGAGGGTCTAAAACCAGGCAAAAACGAAAACTTGATCCTAATGCTTGTTCGTGAGTGATTGATGATCAAGATGATTCTAGATATGTTCACACATATATCACAGCAAGCTAATTCATGTGAAGGAATCAATCAAAAACTCGTGGATCAAAGAAAGCCCTAAAATCACGATAATGAAAGCAAGAACGAAAAGAGACTTATCTCAAGCAAACCTTGCGTAGATTAAGAACGTGATTGTTGTTGGATTACACTCACACCATCATGGATCAGTGGTCAATCCAAGATCACGAAAATTACCTCAAACCATGAAGAGCTCTAGCCTCCACCTCAACTCCCCCTAAGCCAATTAGGGTTTTGAAACATAAACGAGGCAAGAGCGAAAGAGCTAGATGGTGCAACCACCACCTCCTCCTATTTATAGTGGAGGCCTAGAACTTCTAGGGTTTGACTCTATTGGGCTCCCGTTAAGGCCCACTAACAAACGGGTCACACACGCACGCTTCGCAAAGCGCCGTCTTTAACCTTTTGACCTAAACAGCTTCACCTAGCGCCACTATGCCTCATTTGCTAATAGGACACCCTTGTCCATCTTGCGTCACACTTGAGTCATTGACCTCACCCGGCATCGTCGATCGTTCTGGACCTCAACTCTCCAAGTCTAGTCCCGATCATCCTCGCCGTTGACTGTCGTTAACCACCAAGCAACCTGCACAACCATAGACAAGCAAACACGAATTCGGGAACAAGTACTTCACAACTTGACCCATGTTTGTCAAAACATGCATCATGCAACACATATGCACTGAAGCCCATGACATTGACCTAACAAATCAACATCGCCACGAAGTTGGCCGATGAACAAGTCAAACCGGTCAGACCACTCCTCGTGGTCGGTTCGATCACTTGGCCCGACCACCACCTCAAGGCCTGTCGGACCGCCAAGAGGGACTTAACAAAATTCAAGCCCTGAAATTCCGAAACCTTCTGGAAATTTCAAACGAATAGAACTTTTGCTTGGAGGCTCCAAAAATAATCAGACCAAGTGCATTGGGATCCCCTCACTTGCCTACAACACTTATTTTTGGCCCAGCCTGTTCTGACCATTTTTTGTCACAGCCGGTCCGACCGTCGCACATGGCCGGTCCGACCGATTTGGGACCGGTCGGACCGCCATGCTATGGCCGGTCGGACCGCCCCTGTCCAGAATGCCTGAAATTTGTCGAAAACCCTGTGAAACGACAAACCATAAATGCCATTGCCAATTGTCACATCATCCTAAGATCTGGAGCATATCTCCATGATATCCACAATCTCCCCCTTGATGAACACATTGGCAATAATCCAGAAAATGTAATTTGGAGGTTTGAAAAGTAAAATACTTTCGTTTTCGCACAAAGGCACAACTTGGTCCATAAGCAAGAAAAAGTAATATAAATGAACAAGCTGGCATCAGAATAGTATAGGCATGTGAGATAAGGCAAAAGAAAGCATAAAAACTTTGATTTCCATAAAAAAAAAGTCAAAATTCTCACATGAGGTCCATATGAAAGAACAATTTGTTCAATTGACCTATGATCATTGTGAGGATAAATGAATGCAATTCAAGTCCAAAATATTCAATAAGACAATAAGAATGCAACTCAAGAACTCCCCCTCACTATGATCCTTAAATTTCATAAACTTTCAAATTTTCAGTTTCTCCCCCTTTTTATCATTTTTATATATCATCTCCCTCTTTGTAAAACAATGATATATATCTCCAAAAAATTCTCCCCCTATGCATAGCATTAATACATTTTAACACATCTTCTCATTAATACATCTTCTCCCCCTTTGGCAATGGAGATATCAAGGAATCACGCCTTCCTCTCATCCAGAGATAACAAGTATAGAATAAAGAAGGAAGCAAAACAAAAGAAGCATAAGAAGGAGTATGCATGAGGTGCAATGAAGTGACTTTATTTTTGTATTTTTTTTATTACAAGAAGCTTTGGAGATTACCCAAAAGAACAAGCTAGTATCTCTAATATTGCACAAACAGCATATCAAGCCTGACAGCGCTAGCAAGATCATGGTAGGACATATATATCAAAGCAATATATTTGATCAATTTAAGCAAAGATTCAAGTTCAGCAAGTTCATCAACAGAGATCCTAAAGTGAAACTGGCCATGTCAAAATGTCAATGTAAGATCAAAAAGCTAACAAAGACAACATTAAGAGACAATTAGGTCCTGTATTGAATCATTTTGCTCAAATTTTCTCAAATGCCCAATTTTCAACAAATTTTTATTTGCACTGAATTTTGAAGTTGACTAATGATCTAACTTAGTGATAAGATCCTGGACTAGGAGCCATCCACAAAATCATCCTAAGCTTCGACCAGAAGTTGATTAAAGGTATATCTTAGTAAAGAAGATCCTGGACTAGGAGTCATCCACAAACTCTTTCTAAGCTTCTACTAGGGCGACAAATCTTGAGGTTCATGTCATTTCTGACAAGCAGCCCCCATGAGATCATCTGGTTCATCAAACTATCTCCAAGTTCATGTCATTGACAAGCAGTCTCGTAAGAATAGTTTGGCACAATTTAAGCATAAGACAATCTTTTGATTTTTCATGTTTCACAAGAGCAGTTTTAGAATCTCAAGAACACTAGAAGCTCAAGTAATGGTCAATTTTAGATTAAAGAGCTAACAAAGCAATTCTGATAGGGCCAAAGTCACAAAAGGAGCACTAATTGCGCAACTCGCTAAAACATCCACAAATTGTAATTTTTAGTTCGAGTTGTTTTAAGGTTCTAGCTCATATAGCAAAGACTTAGCTACACATGTAAAAGCATGATAATTCTAGCAAGTCAAAGAACTAGACATGACATTGAGCAAGAATTGAAATACTAAAGCTCCAAAGGGTATAGGCAAAGCTTCATCAATCTTGAAAGATAAGTAGAAAAACTTATATTATAATGCATCTTTTTTAGTATGACTTGGATTTTTCATACCATTTGTTGAATTTTTCATATGAATGCAATATGATACAATGAGATGCAATAAAGGCCTAAAAACCTGAAAAGTTCAAAAAGTTCAGAAAAGAACAAGAAAAGATCAAAAGCACAAGGTAAGATCAGAAAAGATCGAACTCCCCCTCAAACCAACCCAAAGGGATAAATTACCCCTCACTCGCTTCTCAAGATGGCAAACCTAGTTGAGTCTAAAGTGTAATACCCCGAAGGTGATTCAGCTTATTAGAAAAAGTTTCGGAAGAGGGAGCTAATCGAAAAACCAGAATCATCTTTTCACCGGGGGGTTTTCTGTGATTTCACGGCAACCTGGGCCTGGGCCACGGCCCAGGAGGGGCCCTCCACATTTCTCTCCCCCTCCCCCACTTTGGAGCCGCCGCCCCCTTCCCCCTTGCTGTGCACCGCCTTGTACGTCGATTTTGGGTAATATGCGTTCGTTTTCTGTCCTATCCATCTCTTAGAAAGTTGTAGGTATTGTTCTTAGCTTTCCATAGCCACCAAGATCACATGATTCCGCCTTACGGTTTAGGAGATATGATTTTTTTAGTGCGCTCTGTTCTGTCTGTCTGACGAGAAAGATCTGTCGGCTTGATCCTAGGTTTTGATTTAGTTAGAAGCATTTCCAGAACCTCCACCCAAATAAGTTATTGTATCCCTTTAAATTATCTTTCAAAGCTGATAAAGATCATCTCCATTGGATCTGTATAATGAAAGTTATGATATTTTCTTTACCACTGTTCTGAATTTTGGGCAGATAATTGTTAGTGTTTTCATCTATTGTTTAGACTACTGTAGAAGCCTAATCTGGGGTTTTTCCCTTCTAGAGTTTTATTCCTGGGAACGTTAGCTTTCTTTTGGCACTGAGATAAGGAAAATCCGATCTGTAGTTTGGGAGATATGAATTTTTGATTACGAACTGTCTGGTCTGTCTGAAAACTGAGGTCAGTAGGTTTGTCCCTCAGTTTTGTTCAAATTAGGGGCCGAATCAGAACCTTCACCCAACTAAGTTATTTTAGCCCTTAAAATTATCTTTCCAAGCTGATAAGAATCATTCTCATTGGATCAATAGGTTGAAAGTTACGCCATTTTCTTTATCTCTGATCTGTATTCTGGACAGACGTAGATGGGTTGTGTTTAGCTGTTAATTAGCCCTCTGTTTTGGCCGAATCAGGGGATTCCGCCAACTAATGTTTTATAGCCTGATCTGTTAAGATTCAGTGAGTACTAGTTTCAGATCTTTTGGAGTTACAGATAATTAATGGTGATTTTTCTAGTATCGCTGCCTGTTTAGCGATAATCGGGCTGTTGGGTAAACTTGGTAAAATTGATCCCGTTGTTTGGGTGGGAGAGATAGAGTGGATGGAAGGGCTCTTGTAGCAATGTCATACCTTGTTATTCTTATTTCGGTTATACATTTGTGTAGGCGGTGAGGCGGTGAGTGGAGGGGCATCTTCGTGTCCTCCTATTACGTCACATCGCGGAAGGCAAGTACCCTATGCTGTTTGGTGATGTTTCCAATTGTTTGCTTAATGTTGGGATAAATTGTGAATGCCTTTTTCTATCCATCTTGATGTTTAGTTCATTTCAAGAAGATGATTCTTGTTATTAAAGAATTAGCATTCATTTCAGTTGTTGCATTCCATTACATGCAACTAACTTGTGTGGCATCCTTGATATATTATGTTGTGTGGGAATGCATACTCATACTTGTTTACACATGTTGTTGAATGCCATGTGTCTTTTCCACTAATGTGTGTTATTCATTCATACCATGAGAAATCATCATATTCATTCATAAAATTCATTATGACCACTGGAGTGGATTCTTTTAGTAAGTCCCATCAATTCCAAGATGGGCATTTGAAAGACCCATCAATTCCAAAGATGGGTATTTGAAAACCCACCATTCCAATGTGGGTAGTGTTGACCACCATTCCAATGTGGCAACTTGGACACCCGTATGAAACGCTCTTCATACGGTGATTGGGTCCCCGTGATTTTGTGAAGTACGGGCTTAAGTGAACACCGACGGTGTATCACTCGCTATACCCCAGATAAGCCGTGATTAGTCCATTCCTTCAATGCATTCTTTCATTCCATCCATTCATGTATTCATTCCATTCAATCATATATGTGTTCCAAGATTTGTTCGTAATTCAACTGGATTGTGTTGTCCACTCTATGTTTGATTATTCTTGTATGTACTTGCTGAGTCTTCGACTCACCCTTGCTTTGTATGTTTTAATTAGGTAATTGAGGAGAAGGCAAGGTGATTTGGTGGGGTAGTTCGGCACACTGCACTTCACTTTTATCCAAACAGAATATTTATTATTACCTTTCAGTCAAGCCAACTTGTTAAATAAATTTCCAGATTTGTAATAATCCAACTTTGGTATTGCTTGACTGTTCGTGGTATTATATCTGTTTATCCATTCTTTTCCATGAATCTGGTGATCGTTTATTGTCATTCTTTAGAAATTATTATTGATTGAATCTGTATAATCCAGCTTTAATGCTATTCTTAGTAGTTTGATAGTTTTACGTGACATCTTGGCTTCCGAATAGCCAGGGTGTTACATAAAGGCTTGGTGAGGATAAAATCAAAAAGACAAGAGAAGTGCCTAGTGGGTGATAAGCGCCTGAGGTACTCTTCCTATCTAGCCGACAGCCCGCACAATCAGGATAAGAAAAACCCCCCGAATGGACAAAGATAAAGAACAGGAATATCAAATATCATACAAAGAGAGTAGAGTGTAAATACCCGAATATGAGCTTAAAGGCCTAGCGATGGAAGTTCTCGGAGATGCTTGAAACCCGTCGACCGCGTGAAGGAGGTGAACCATCTTGAGTCTCCGGTAATATGACGTGAACAGTCGGAGTCGACAAAGCACGTGCCCTTCCTCTTTCCGCGGCAATCCTGAAAATCAAGGCACAGAAGAATAATGTGTCTCGATACTAGGGTTAGTTAAACAAGACTTGGGAACCCAGTACTGAGACACACGTCTGCGAGTAGTATGCAAAGCAGAAGTGTTATACTTGATTCTATTTGCATTCCTATCATGAGTAATGGTCACAAGAACATGAGAATTATCCTGTCTAGGAGCATGATGATAAGCATATGAAACAAATCCTAACCCAGGTTTATTCTTTTCAAAATGACCATGTCTCATAAAAGCTTTAGGTTGAGTGGATGAAATACTAGCAAAAATTTTCTTATTATTTTTCAACCTACGCCAACAAAACTCAATCAAGTGCCCACTCTTTTTGCAATAAGTGCAATGGTACTCAATACCACTAGAAGAAGCTCTTTTTGTTTGAACAGATGGTTGAGCAAAACCTGCAGATTTAAAAGAAGTTTTTGCAGGTTGAGTTTTGAATTCAACTAAGCCATTTTCCAAGACTTGAGTGACTTTTGGCTTTGAATTGTCTTGGATAGAGTTGTATCCTATCCCTTGGTTTTTATAAGAAGTTTTAGACTTGTCAATAATCATATTTAACTGTTTCTTACCTTTAGAAAATTTCTCTAATGTGTCCTGAAGGTAAGCATTTTCTTTTCCCAAGTTAACACAAGACTCAAAAGTTTTATCCATCGATTTCTTCTTATAAAAAGCAACCTCAAGCTTAAGAGCAGGACATGAAGCACATGTAGTAGATTGAATATTGTCCTTAAGCTTTGCATATTTAGTTCTAGCTGCTTCTAAAATATCTTTGATTTCACGTTCACGTTCTAAGCAGGAAGTGCAAGGACTAGAATCAATCACATCAGAAACAACCAACTTGCTAGACTCTGCGCATTTTTCACAAGGGGCAGATTTAATTTCAATTAGCTCGGTTCTAGCATTTTCAAGTTGTTGCAAAGCAATATTGTGAGCAAATTGCAGTTTAGCCAATTCTGAGTGCATATCATGACAAGATAAGCATTCATCAGGTTCAAGAGTCTTAACATTTGCGAGTTCTAATTTCAGTTTACCAATTTTTGACTCTAGTTTCTTATTTTTAGTCATGATAAATTCTAGAGCTTCATCTTGACTAAACAGTTGCTCATATATGGAATCATATATAGCAGATAGGACATCATAAGAGAGAGGTACCTCATCTTCATCAATGTCGTCAGTGTCGGCCATGAAGCACATGCCGGTGAAGTCCTTGGCCTTCCCTTTCTTTTTGTCTCGAGGGGTCTTCTCCTCCTTGCCCTCTTCGCTCCCGGAGTCCACATCGCTAACAGATTGCTCTCCAAAAGCGGCAAGGACCCGGTGAGCGGCCTTTATGAGCTTGACAGCATCATACTCAGAGTTGTTCCCATGAGGCTTCTTCCAGCTGTCTCCTCCTCCCTGTGATTGCTCTTACCTTTCAGCTTGGGGCAATTGGCCCGGATGTGGTAGAGCTCTCCACACTCATAGCAAGTAACAGGACAACCTCTCTTTTTATTTCTCACATTGTTGTAAGCCCGTGTGAATTTTTTATCTAACAGGGCTAACTCAACCTCAGGGATACCCTCAAGCTCCTCTTCATGAATAGCAGATAAACAAGCAAATGAAAATCCAGAAGAAGATTCAAAAGAACTATCAGAAGCTTTTTTGAGAGGATCTACTACCAAAGTTAAATTGTCTTTCTTGGGATGATCAACTCTTTTAATTTCATGAGTCTTGAGTTTGCTATAAAGCAACTCCAAAGTAAGGCTCGAAAGATCAACATTCTCTTCTATAGCAGTAGCCTTCATCTCCCACTCCTTGGTGTTGATTGCAGCCAAGAGATGGTGGCATTTTCAGATTGAGAGTATTCAATATCAACAGCTTTCATCTGATTAATCACTTTATTAAAGCGACTGAAAATGTCATCGATGCTCTCTCTAGGACGCATCTCAAATTTGTTATAATCACGCTTATAGATTGTTTGCTGCACTTTCTTGATTTGGGACGAACCCTCATGATAGGTTTTGAGGGTGTTCCAAATCTCGTGCGCAGTCGCAAGATTGCAAATGCGGTCATATTCTTGTCTACCAAGTGCACCATATAAAAGATTCTTAGCCTTGTTGTTGTTAGCCAAAAGAATTGCGTATGTGAGTTGCAACCTCAGGAATAATGAGCGGGGATCGAACAATGTCCCATATAGCTTGTCCCTCGCTCTCAAGGAATACTCGCTTACGATTCTTTCAATAGGCATAGTCGTGCCCATTGAAGATATGCGGTTTTGTAGAGAACCTATCCATCGCCAAAGTTCAGTGACCGATTAAGATCAAGATTGAACTAACCTGGCTCTGATACCACTTGTTGGACCGAAAAGGCGACTAGAGGGGGGGTGAATAGGAGCACGCTCACTTTTTCACAAATTATGAATTCAACACAATTTCACTCCAATAGCTATGAGGAAGCTATGAAGATCAATGTACCAGTACAGCGGAAGACTAGTATTGAATTCAATTTAATCCCCTAAGCAATATGATAAAAACATCAAAGATCAAAGCAATACAATGTACTAGCGGTCTGACCTCTGGCCTGGAGCAGTCGGACCGATTTCCTGGTGGTCGGACCGCTGTTATACCGGCGGTCGAACCGCTACCAAATCGGTCGGACCGGTGGTGTAGGGCGGTCGGACCGCTGGGCTCTAGAACAGATCTAAAACAGTAAAACAGCCCGATGACGAAGTTGCAATTAGGTCTAACTTTTGATTCTCAACTCCAAACTTCACGAAACTTTGCACACACCTTCTCTATGCTATTGAGGACCTATTCCAATTGCATATTATGATAATTCTTGGCTAGATCCTGAACAGTTGTCAATTGAGTAAGAGAGGGTCTAAAACCGGGCAAGAACGAAAACTTGATCCTAATGCTTGTTCGTGAGTGATTGATGATCAAGATGATTCTAAATAGGTTGACACATATATCACAGCAAGCTAATTCATGTGAAAGAATCATCACAACTTGACCCATGTTAGTCAAAACATGTATCATGCAACACATATGCACTGAAGCCCATGACTTTGACCTAACAAATCAACATCACCACGAAGTTGGCCGATGAACAAGTCAAAACCGGTCGATCGCCTCGGGGCGGTCGGCCGCCCATTTCTGCACGGCCCGACCGCCACCTCAAGGCCGGTCAGACCGCCAGTAGGGACTTAACCAAAATTCAAGCCCTGAAATTCCGAAACCTTCTGGAAATTTCAAACGAATAGAACTTTTGCTTGGAGGCTCCAAAAATAATGAGACCAAGTGCATTGGGATCCCCTCACTTGCCTTCAACACCTATTTTTGGCCCAACCTGTTCTGACCATTTTTTGTCACAGCCGGTCCGACCGCCGCACATGGCCGGTCAGACCGATTTGGGACCGGTCGGACCACCATGCTATGGCCGGTCGGACCGCCCCTGTCCAGAATGCCTGAACTTTGTCGAAAACCCTGTGAAACGACAAACCATAAATACCATTGCCAATTGTCACATCATCCTAAGATCAGGAGCATATCCCTATGATATCCACACTTACACTTTGCAAACACTTTGCAACACAAAACTGTGATCCTTTCTCAAAAGGAAGGGACGAACAAAGATAAGTTTATTAACACAGGAAGACGTTGCTGTAATACCCCGACCTGCTCATAGCGTGGCCCATGTGGCCCATGAGGATTTGTGTAGTGAGATTAGTCCCACATTGCTTGTCTCAAGTGAGTTGTAGTAGTATATAATACCTGTTGGATCCAAACGTAGCACCTCTCGGTTAACCCTTTTACGCGAAGCGAGGACGAAAGTGTAAGTGAGGTGCTATGTGTGGGCGGGTCCGCCCCACGGTGGGCTGGGCATTGAGCCAATTTTGGGTTAGGGTGTTACAGATGGTATCAGAGCATCAACCTTCGCTGCACGGGCGCGTGCGGGACAGGGGCGCGGGCATATGGTGCATGGCCCATGTGGGCCCGGAGTGGACACATGGCATGGCATATGTGCCGGCACTAGACGTACGGACGTGTACCGAGGGGTGGTTCTGGGCATTTGCCGTGTATACGATATATCCGAGGGCGCCACTTTTAAGGGGGTGAATGTAATACCCGACTGCCAGAAGCGTGGCCCATGTGGCCCATGAGGAGTTGTGTGGTGGGATTAGTCCCACATTGCTTGTCTCAAGTGAGTTGTAGTAGTATATAATACCTGTTGGATCTAAACGTAGCACCTCCGGGTTAACCCTTTTACACGAAGCGAGGACGAAAGTGTAAGTGAGGTGCTATGTGTGGGCGGGTCCACCCCACGGTGGGCTGTGCATTGAGCCAATTTTGGGTCAGGGTGTTACAGTTGCTCACCACGTCGAGCAAGAAACCAAAAGAAATATTCTGATAAAGGTGATCTTGGAAAATGAAAGCCTCGTTCATAGTTAACGACACACATCCCTCAAAAGAAAAATAGCAGATAACAACCGATACGAAATAAAGATATTGTGATTGAAACTCGCCATCTCTTGAGCGGAAAGAGCAACAAGTTTAGTAACGATTCAAATAACCACAAGTTACAAAACCTGACTCAAATTCTCAAATACTCCTACTGCACTCTTTCTTTTAACACTGAAATTAATCATTTGTCTAACAACACTTTGCCACAACGGACAAGATAGGGTCTTTAGTCCAAACCACAAGATCTAATTAAGAATCAATAAAATCTTTCAACAGGTCAATTCGCACGAAACAGTTCATCTACTTGGGAAGCACGAGATCCAAATGATCTCAACCACAAAACTCGAAACATTTTCCCTTACAGGATTTCACGGAAAGCAAACAGATTAATTTCCTCTCGAAGAAATCAACGAAAATTTTCTTTGATTGCAACCTCACTTTGCGAACTCAAATCAAGGAGCCCTTAGGACTAAATCACACGAAACTCTTAAGAAGCAATAGGATAATCCAATCTCTCAAGTTACCCAAAATAATTTCAGTTACCAGATGATTCACGAGCTCCAAGGTATCGCGAAAGCTAAACTTGACATATTCTCATTTGAGCGATGTCACCAAAGGCGATCAAATTACTACAAGTATTAACATCAAGCTCACAACAACATTTAGAAAACTTTCCGAAAGACCCACGTGGAAAGAATGGGTTGATTCCTTCTCGAAAGAAGAGGCAAATAGAGACGATCTTCACCAACTGGAAAATCACTTACCACTCGTAATGAACACAGAACCAAGGGGAAACCCAATTAAGCAATGAACTCAAAAAACATATGGGAAGTCCACAGTTGAGGTCACATGACCCGCACAAGAAGAAGATCAAACTCCAAATGAGAAGAAGGTACTGACTTTGAAAGCTAGAAATCTCAATGTGGCACACGCATAAGTTTTCAACAATAATAGCAAGCCAAGAAAAAAAATTAGGTAAATCTAGCTAACCAGTTACGCTACTGAGGACATCGGTCAAGATTATTTTTTGCATCACGCTAATAATCCAACTTGAACTCATAGATTATCAATTAGATTGTTTACTCACAACCACTCACAAAACAACACAAAACCCGACAAAGGGTTTCGACACTTTTCTTTCTCAAAGGGGGGTTCTAAACTCCAACACTCCAACTACTTCACAAGAAATGAACAGAGTCGAAATTTCTTCAATGAACTTTGTGAAAGGAAATTCCCATTCTTCGAAATGCCAAACGGATAACCAAGTTGCCTTTATCCACAAGAAATATAGGGCTAACAAAAAGAGAACGATCCTGTCAATAATAACGTTCACAAGTAGTAAAGGGGGCTCAGCAGTCAAAAGACAAGAACTATTTTCAAAAACAAATAGGGTCCAATAGAAACCCGTAGCCCACCTTTTTTTGTTTAGGTACAACCTCTGACTTAATCATAACACAGCACCACAAATGGGTTTAACATTTTTCTTCGGAAAAGAGATGCATTAAACTTCAACAAGCGGAATGTTCCAAAAGAAATACATGGAACCTAAGCTTTCTCGTGTTAACGAACTTGCAACAGAAACTCTCAGTATACAAACTATCAAACGAGTAAAGGTGGCGCTCTTTTCCAATGAGAAAGAATGAACAACCATGGAAATTTCAATATTACTAATTGATGAAGATCACCAGTAGAAGAAGCAAACCAACATTCAAAAAAACAATAATGGTTTCAGAATACCATTAAGGGCCTATTGAAACTCGTCTACCAAGACTCATGAACCTAAGAGAAATATGCAAGATCAATACACACGTAAAAAAAACTTGCAAAAGAAATCTCCCAATACCAAGATTCCAAGCGAACAAATGAGTTAAATTTTCCAACAGGGGTAAAACAGAACTTCTATGAAAAGATAAATCTTGCAATTTATCTACGCTCACGTGGAGCAGAAATATCACAATAATCGAAAGAACACTAATTGTTTCAAAGAACGTTCAGAGACCTGCTGGAGCTTGCCCACTTCATTATAACACCCCATTCAAAAAGGAATTCATGAACTGCAAGAAACTACAACCAAGAAACCAGATACAAGCTCAAGAAAGACAACAAATTCATCAGCGAGCTCATGCTCAACACAGAACTTATGGAACAGGGGTAAGAACTTCTCTACTTTCACGCCACGCACAATGGTGTAGCCTGGCAGAACCCAGAACAACAACAACGAACCCAACTTCTCAACGCCCGATATCAATACGCATAATCAATTATATAACTATATATAGGATCATCTCATGACAATCATAGAATTAATTCATAGATATAGGGTATCACATCATATCATAGATTAACAACAAGAAAGATAGTACAGAAGCAATTAGATTCAGTACAACATAATGAATCACAACACTAGAAATGCGGAAGTAAATGATTTCCCAATCCCCACCTACTGTGCACAGTGTGTTATTTTAATATTTTTCTACTAACCACGGACCAAAAGCCCGCTCTGAAACCAGCTGTAACACCCTGGCTATTCGGAGCCAAGATGTCACCTAAAAGAACTAATAAATACTAAGTGCGTAAAACAAACTCGGGTTAAACAGGCTTAAATAACCAAATTCCATAAGGATCAACGATAAACGATAACAGTTTCATGAGAAGGAATATAAACATTCATAATAAAATGTACGATGGGCGATACCAAAATTGGATTATTACTATTTGGAAATTTAACAAGTAGTTGACATGAATGAAAGATAACAATATTATTTCTTATTTGATAAAGGTGATGTGCAGCGTGATGGACTACCCCTCAAAAGGTCTTGCCTTCCTCCTCATTTACCTAAATAAAACACACAAAGCAAGAATGAGCCAAAGACTCAAAGAAGTACTTTAATGCATACAATGAAACATTGCTTAACAAAGCAAATCACAATCTACTTGTGAAAAATATCTCTGAACACATATGAATATGAATGAAATGGAATAATGCAATGAAGAAATGGACTGCTCATAACTTATACCGGTATAGTGAGTGACACACCCATCGGTGTTCACTTAAGCCCGTACTTAACAAAGTATGGGGACCTCAAATACCGTATAAAGAAAGTTTCATACGGGTGTCCAACATTGCCCACATTGGAATGTTGGGTCTTACGTGCCCATTCTGGAATTGATGGGGCTTACAAATTTCCACTCCCGTGGTTCAATTGAATCGATGCATGAACATAATGCATTTTCATGAAATGAATGTCTATCACACATCAATAGAGAGTAACACATGGCATACAAACAAACTCATGAAAACAGGTCTAGTGGTACAATCACAAGCAATAACGTCATTGAATAATAACGGACAGGGTACTTGCCTTCCGCGCTGTGACGTGTTAGGAGGCAATGACGGTGTTTCTCCACTCAATTCCCCACCGTCTACACAAATAATTAATCGAAATAAGACTAACAAGACAAGACGTGCTACAAGCGTTTTACCATAACCCTCTAACTAACCAAATATAACAATGGCTGAAAATGACGTCCTAGCTAATCAGCCCAATTTCAGCCCTTCTGATCAGCAGTACGAGAAAAATTGTAATTAAATATCTGTGACTCATAATGACTTTAAACTAGTTCTCAAATACTCTTAACTCACCAGGTTATGAAACTCTAGTTGGTGGGGTTCTTTGATTCGGCCAAACCAGTGGCCTAAACAGCAGTTGAAAATAACTGATAGACATCTGTCCAGATTGCAGAACAGTAGCAAATAAAATGATGTAACTTTCAATCTACTAATCCAATTGAGGTGATATTTATCAATTTGGAAAGATAATTTAAAGGGCTACAATAACCTATTGGGGTGGAGGTTCTGAATCTGATTCTAACTAGATCAAAACCGCGGAACAAACCGACAGTCCCCAGATCCAAGACAGACAGAGCAGTGCACGGTTAAAAATTCAGATCTCCCTAACCGTAAGGCAGAATCTCGTGATCTTGGTGCCAAAAGAAAGCTAACGACCTGAGGAACAAAACTCTAGGAGACGAAAACCCGAGATTCGGCATTAAAAGGGTCGAAACTGGCCCCGCAAAGTGACGGATGTCTTCTGGAATTTCCAGAATAGGAACCGATTTAGATCTAATCAACCATTAAGCAATCAAATCGAATCAAACTACGACTTGGATCATTCGTTACCCTTGAATACCTGCAGGGAGACATGGATCCACCTCCCAAAGATCATCCCCCCTTTTCTCCTCCCTTCCTTCTCCAATGGCCGGCCACCACGGGGACGACGGAGGACCGGAGACGCCGGTGGAAGGATGTGACTTCGGGGATCACCGGGGGCCGCAACCGGGGGAGGAGGAGACGCCGGGGAGGGGAGGAGGCACCAGATCTGGGAGAGGAGGGGATGGGGCTGGCGGCCACAAGGGGGAAAGAGGAGGGAATGGGGGGAGGCGGCTAGGGTTGGGGCGCCTCCCTCCCCCTTGGCCGGCCCCCTTTGGCCGGCCTCCCCCTCTTGGGCTGCCTGGTCCGCGGTTCGCGGCCTAGGTATTCATATTTTTGCAAAAAAAACTCCCTTCTCTTTTCAAGAATTTCCACTTCTTTCATTGTCTTTTCTTCTTCCGGTTGATTCCCTAATTACTCGATTAATTTCCGGGGTATTACAGGAGGCCCAAGTTCCAAAATTTCCACAAAACCCTTTAGTTTTCAATTAATTCCATCACCCAAAAACATTCTCTCTGATCGGTATTCGGGGTATTACACAAAGGTGAGAGGAAGGAGAACCGGGAAGACGGAGTTCTTCGTAAGAGATCTTCAGCGAGTTTTAGTAGCATCTTAAAGGGGTAACAATCATCTCCCTGCTGTTTGGAGCCGGTTTGATCTTTGATTTTTATCGATTAGAGAGTTTCTGAAGTACTGCTATTAGGATCAGTAATATATACTCTGCTTGCTCGTTAGTTTTCGCATAGTTAAAGTCCAAATTAAATATTAGGGTCTCCTAAATATTTGTGGGGATTGTTCCCAGCTTTCCATAGAGACTGATATCACCCAATTCGGACTTGTATATTTGGAGGTATGTTAGTTTCTTTACTGCTGTCCAAAACCCTGACGAGATTACAGCAGTCGTCATGTTTAATAGATAAGGTTTAGATAATGGCCGACTCAGGGGGGCCTCCCAAAACAACTTTTGTAGAAAATTTCATTATCTTTCCAGATTGATAAAGATCGTAAATTTTGGTTCAGTCATTTGAAAGATATGGATTTTTCTTATACTGTTGTTCCTTCAAACTGTCAGATTCTGACTTCAAGTTTTCAACTGTAGATTAGATCATGTTAATGGCAGATTAGAGAATCTAGCCAACTAAGTTATTGTAGATAATTTTGTTATATTTCCATAGAGTTCTAGATCATTGAATTGGAATGTACCAAATAAAAGTTACGAAATTCCCAAGTCAGTAATACTAAAGATGATAGACATCATTTCTCCTATCAAGCCGTTGGTGAACCGGCTCTGACGCCGTGTGTGTGTGGAGACATCATCTGGAGCGTAACGAGCCAAGAAGTTGAACTCGTGCAAGTACTCCGTGACGGTCTTTCTCCCTTGCTTGAGAGCCAAGAACTGTTGCTGCTTAATCATCAACACCCCCTGAAGAATGTGCGCTTCGCGGAAAGCCACCTTGAACTCGTCCCAAGATGGAACGTCATCGATGGGCTGCATGGCGGAAAAGTTATCCCACCATGCGCTCGCAGCGCCTTCCAGCTGATAGCTGGCGAATAGAACCCGCTCGGTGCCGGTGCACTGATCGATAGCCAACTTTTTCTCCACGGCGCGGAGCCAATCTTTCGCCTCCATGGGGTCCTCGGTGCTGGAGAACGTGGGAGGATTGGCTCGCTGAAAATCAGCGAGCCCCCCACGTGTCCTGGGCGCTCCCGCTTCCCCAGCTGCGACGAGAGCAGGAGAGGTGTTGCGAGCAATGGCTTTGAGAATCCGCGTATGATTCATGCGGTTCCTCTCAAGCTGAGCCAATACCTCTGCCATTGTGGGAGGTGGTGGAAGCACTCCTTCCGATGTGCCATCTTCCTGACTTTGCCGGCGAGGGGGCTCGTTAACCCCTCCCCGGGCGTAGAGCTCATCGATAGAGCGAGCCCGATGGGGTGGTGACCCTTCCTCTTGTTCTTGCGCCCGCGAATGCGTGTTCGGCCCTGTCATCCTGTTGTGACAAGGGAGGTTAACAAAGAACTAATGGTACCTACCTTTAATCGATTGAACAAGTTTGGGGACAACGGGGATATCATACTTAATTATTCATGCATAAAGGTATATGATGCGCAAAAATTTAACACCAAATGGGGTACAAAGGCACGGAGGCCAGTACAAAATCCATTAACTCAATTCTTAGTTTCCTGGTACAATTATATCCATGCAAGCCTGTCGGCGAATGGTAATTACCCAAAACAGAAGTTCTTGCAAGAAACGATTACAAGTTCATAACAACTACCTTATTGTACTTGAGGAATTCGGAAATACTTTCCATAGCATTTCCGGGCAGCGAGCGTACTACTCTAACACTATCTATTTTCCCGATCGAAATTCACCGGGAACTCATCTAGAAGGTGATACCCAGGAGATCCCGTATCGTCGGGGTCAAGTGGATTGGTGAGGCATAGAGGGGATCCTATGACGCGTCCTTCCATAGGTTCTGGCCTTTGAGTGCGGGGAAAACCCATTGACATGCGAGTCTGACGCCGCAGTCCATAATGGGGAGCTTGCCCTCCCATTTCAGGAAGACGGTACTCTGATGGCGCAGATGCATATTGGGAGACCTCGTTTTCCCCATAAAGCACATGTCGGGCTACAAGCCCCGTATTGCAAAGTGGTTGCAGATGCTCCTGAGCTACGATGAGACGACGCTGCGTCTCCCAAAGCTCATGTAAGACACATCAACGCATTTGGTCTGTGATGCTAACCACCCTTGCGAGTTGCCGAACATGGGGATCCTCCCCCTACTGAATCCCAGCAAAGGTGTTCACCTCCATGCCATGTGCTTGCATAGGAAACTGGTCGTATGGTGGCTGAGACAACTCCGTCAAGTCATAACGAAGACGACTCATGGCCATACGAGCCACCTCTTACAAAGCCATAGCCTCGGAAGTGCCACGAGCCTGGAAACGGTACGGAATACTCCCTGTAACTTGTCTTGCAATGAGATGGATCACAGCCCGGTAGTCCTCCATTCCTGGTCCTAGATCTCGACGGTAGATGAAGTACACGGGTTGGAATGTGAAGTTCGCCCTCCACATCATATATCGGAGGAGCGCCGGGTATCCTTCAACATCCTCCGCTTGAGTCTCCTTGACCAGTACTTGACGACTCATCTAAGGACAAGAAGACAAGGTAAGAGGAAATCCATTTGCAAAACCAAACGAGAGTAGGGTAAGAACAACTCTAAGATGGGTAAGGAATAAAAGATTCATACTTAGATTTTCAAGAAATAACTTTGATAAGTTAAAATATTTTAACTCCAAAAGGCTTGCGATACTAACGCCAGTGCTATCTCTAACCTACAGTCAGTATGGCTCTGATACGAATGCTGTGAGGACCCCCGGGTTATTTCCGTAAGACCGAGACCTTCCCGGTCTTATGGAAATAACTCTGGGCCTCAAGTAAATGAATTCCACCTTAACTTCATCTAAGTGAGCAGCCCCGGCCGAAACTAGAGCACCGATGGTCATGCGCGCTGCTCCTCTACGAGCACTACATGACGATCAGTTCTCCACACGGTCAAAGCCAACGCTTAGACAAGTTAAAGCAGGATCCACAACAGCGAGTATGAGGCTATGTTGGCTCCCAGGATCAGCGACCAGCACGCTCATACTCGCATTCAACATTGATCACATCCATACAACATCATACATTAACAATCCAAAAGACATACAATATAATAGTTAAGTCTACATCTATTACATAACGGTCGACCGGCCAAATTCAAATAAGAGTGAATAAATAATAGTGGAAGCAAGATAAATAAACCAAAAGGTCCAGCAAGGTATGCCCCATAACCCAAGGCAACCGACTAGGGGCTACATAATAACAATACTCGTCAGTGTCGCCTAAATCGGCACTGACGAGTTCAACGGTCTCGAAGTCGTTCTCACCTGAAAAGGCCAGCAAACATCTGGCTGAGTACAAGTGTTGGACCAAAAAGGTGACTAGAGGGGGTGAATAGGAGCACGCTCACTTTTTCAAAAATACTAGATTCAACATAATTTCACTCCAGTAGCTATGGAAGCTATGAAGATCAGCATATCAGTACAGCGGAAGACTAATATTAAATCCAATAAACACCCCTAAGCAATACTACAAAAGATCAAGCACAAGATAATGAATCACATTGCACTGCCGGTCAGACCGCTGGCTCAAGGGCGGTCGAACCGATTTGCTGTCGGTCTGACCGGTCGATACGTGCGGTCTAACCGCCGGGCTCCAGAACAGAAGAACAGCCCGATGACGAAGATGCAAATAGATAAAACTTTTGATCTACTAATCCAAACTTGATGAAACTTGGAGCACACCTTCTCTATGATATCAGGATACTATTCCAATCAAAGATTATGATAATTCTTGGAAGAATAGCGATCCTTTTCGATTTGATTGAAGAGAGGTTCAAAACCGGGTCAAAACGAAAACTAAGTCAAAACTCTTGCTCGTGGGTGATTGATGATCAAGATGATCCTAGATAAATTCCCACGCGTCACAGCATGCTAGATCACATGAAGAAATCAAGCAAAAGCTCACGGATCAAAGAAAGACCCAAAATCATCAAATAGAGGGAAAGAACACAATGAGACAAAATATTGATCAAACTTTCCTTTGATTGATTGATATGATATGGGCTTACAGCCTCTCCATCAATGGAGGACAATGCTCAATCCAAGAGCACGAAAATTACATCAAACATCAAGAACCCTAGCCTCCACAAAAGCTCTCCCTAAGAAAATTAGGGTTTACAAAAATTGCAAAAGAGACGAAGAAGAGGTGCAGCCACCTCCCTCTCCTATTTATAGTGGAGGCTTAGACCTTCTAAAAGTTTGACTCAATTGGGCTCCCGTTAAGGCCCAAAACAAACAGGATATACACGCACGCAATTTAATACGCCGTCTTTAACACCCCTTGACCTAACTAGCTACACCTTGCGCCATCTTGCGCCTCGAATTAGCTAATAGGTCACCCTTGTCCATCTTGCACTACGCTTGAGTACATTGACCTCACCCGGCATCGTCGATCGTTCTGGACCTCAGCTCTCCAAGCCTAGTCCTGATCATCCTTGTCGTTGACCGTCGTTGACCACGAAGCAACCTGCACAACAATAGACAAGTAAACCGAATTTGGGAACAAGTTCTTCACAACTTGACCCATGTTAGTCAAAACATGCATCATGCAATATATATGCCCTGAAACTCATGACTTTGACCTAACAACCGAGAATCACCGCCACGGCGAGTGGCGAACCAAGTGAAAACCGGTCAGACCACCCCTAGGGCCGATCTGACCACCCACCCTAGCCGGTCTGACCGCCACCTATGGGCTGGTCTGACCGCCAGCTGGGACTTAGTCATTTTTCCTCTCTAGAAAACCGAAACCTACTGGAATTTTCAAACCAATAGCAGTTTTAACTGGTGACTCCAAAAATTATAGGACCAAGCGCAATAGAATCCCCTATCTTGCCTACACCCTCTATTTTTAGCCTAGCTCAAAATACCACTTTCTGACATTCCCGGTCCAACCGCCGCTTATGGCCGGTCAGACCGATTTGGGACCGGTCGATCACGACTTTGGCGGTCGGTCGACTCGACTGACGAATCGAACTTTGTCGAAAACACGTGAAACGACAAACCGTAAACGTCATTGACAATTGTCACTTCATCCTAAGATCTAGAGCATATCCCTATGATATCCACAACAAGTGTACTCACAAGTCTTACATAAAGTAAAATTAGTTATGCATATTGGGCATTCAAAGGGTAGCAGTAGTGGCTTAGTTTTGCAGAAAACGCAACAATTTTCAACCTACATATACTAGTTTTACAATTGCCATTTAAAAATCAGATTTTAAGTAGAAGTAAAGCATGTGATAAAGTGAAACATTTGTAAACAAAGTGAACAATCAAACACCAAAGTGGCAGCCCACTTTGATAAACTAAAGTACATGAACACCCGTTCATGCCGAACACCAAGTTGTAATCATCAATTTTAATTCAAAGTCAAACAATAGTGACTCCCGAACTCAAGCGATTGCCCATAACCGTGGACACAGCTATTCGAATAGATTTAACTCTGCAGAGTGTACTACTTTACACACACGACTCGATTAGCCCGTAAGCTTCCGGAATTAACACACTTGCTATGGTGTGTCGGCTGGGGAAATCGAGATCCAGTATTTTTCAGCAAGAAAATCTTATTGAGTTAGACCACCCATGTGAGAATGAATCCCAACTTAGATATAAACATATAGCAAACGCTAAGCGGGCACACATGTTGTGCTGGAGGGTAGCCAGTGTACGTTGTTAGTATGTTGGTTAACCGCCAATAGAGAAATCATGCTCACCTGCACAGTATATATTACACTGGGTTCCTAAGGAACATAGGATTTCACGGTCGCTATGTCCTCACACCGCCTACGGTCCAACCCAATAAAACCCTCCCCCTAATTGACCGATCGAGTCTCACCCCGCGTGTGGCAGCACGTGCGTATTTGAATTAACGACGTCACCAAAGTTCGGTCCTTGTTGGTCCGAACAAGTCATCCACATACCCGATCTCGTGCGCGAAGGCACCATCACTAGCAACCATTTGTCCAGACCCAGAAACTCTTTTAAAATAACAAAATTTAACTTGAGAAATAGATACGAAGATCTGGAATAAAAAAAATAATAGGAAAGTTGTGTCTCCCATGATTATCGGGTTATTCCCGACAATCAAACTACCGTACTAGACTTCCATGGCTAAGCAACCCCAAACCATATAGTTCACACATCCTAACTTAATCATGTAGGTACTGGAAAATAATTCAAGGACAACCCCATGAATTGGACATAACTAACTACACATCACAAAAATAGCGACATAACCAAATTAAGCATGCAAGCAATTATCAATGCATCTAACTACATAAAACTGGGAGCAATATGATGCAAAAGAAAGTTCAAATGATGTTTGCCTTGCTGTTATTCAAGTTGTTCAGCCTCGGTGGCGTATGAGTCAATATAAATCGCTTCGGGGTCTAAATAAAGATATACCGAATAAAAATTGAGAAAAAGGCACAAAATGCAAAATGCACAAAAATATGTGAGATTTTTACAGTGGTTATATGCTGATTTTATATGAATTTAGGTGCAAGAATTATTCCATTTGCATTTAGTATGTGAAAGTTACGGCCGTTTGAATTCTGTATGTCCCGAAAATGCATTTTATTTAATTTAGAGTTTTGGCCAAAATTTGTAGAGCAGTGAGGAGACCAATGATTATATATATAAATTAATAATATAATTATAGGTCCACTGCAACTTGGTTCATCCCATTTGGAGTTTTTATGCAAAAGTTATGAATTTTTGAAATTAATTATATTTTTCAATTTACAAATAAATACATCCTGATTTTCATTAATTGATTAACACTTTTCTCACCGAGGATTCACCTAGCCACTGCCACTGACCGGTGGGGCCAACCACAGTGTTATTTCTTATTTACCCTCGGGGATTTTATTTTCCCGACTGACAAGTAGGGCCTTGCTGTCAGTGACGAGGTCTACTGCACAATGCGTGGACCGCGAGTCCACAGTCGGCTCACAGCACAGTGAACGTGCGTTTAAGTGGCTAGGCCCACCTGTTAGCCGCAGTTTAACCATTCCGATAACTGTGTATGGGCCCACATGTAATAGACTCATTTATTCTTTAAGACAGCCATTAAATAGTTAACTCAATCATTAGCAGTTAAAGGCGTTGATTAGCCTTAATGGCGTTGCCGGTGGATTACCGGTGATTCTGGCCACGGCGGCGTTGGCCAAGGGTAGGGATGGGTGCGCAATAGTTTTGCGCACCTATTAGTACCGGTGGCGAACTCAACAGCGGCCGGTAGTGGTGGCGCGCCGGAGACGAGCGGAGAGCTAGATATGGCAATGGTGCAACTAACAAACAAGCTCTATGTTGTCTAGGGAAACGGGTGCCTAAGCACCTGCTGGGCCTAAAGAAGCTACCTGGGTGCTAAAGAGGCGAGGAGTTGGCCGGAGTTGGACTGGCGACGAAGAGGTTGCCGGCGGCGGGACGGCTCGTGTGGAGAAGACTTTCTATGCAAGTAGAAGGATAATGAGGACCCAGTATAGATTAAGGTCGGTTAGTAGATGCTCTGACGGCTAGGAGTCAGAAAAATGCATTACCGTTAGAGACGAAGACGAAGGATAGCGTTCTACGGCCGTGCGGAAAGAAACTTCCAATTCCCGAGCTCCTATGTAGCATCCGACAAATTGACTGAGGGCAAAGATCGCTCAAGACTTATGACACAAGGTGACGCCCTTCTGAGGGAAAGGAACTCACCAGACACGAAGATGGCAAGGATTGACATGGCGGTGGCCTTTGGTGCACGCTCCGGAGCCGAGGAAGACCCGTAGGTGTTCCAGAAGCTACAAACAAAACCACAGTCGGGGCTTAGCGAAAATGGAAATGGCACCGAAGGAGGAGACTCAGAGAACCAGAGGCGAGGATTTTACCGGAGAATTGAGCTCACACGAGCTTCCCTCTCGTCAACAGCCAGAGGATAAGTGAGGGAAATGCGAGAGCAGGGAGGTGGGTTAAAGGCAAGAAATGGACGGGGAAGAAGCGGTGTTAGCTAGGGAAGCTCGAGGACTGGTCAGTTTGGGCGGTGCGGCCACGGCGGTGACAGCATGCATCATAGCTAAGCGGGCGCGTGGCGTACAGCGTCTGAGCGCGAGTCAGTGGGAGGTTGAAGGCGATCCCGACAGGTGGGCCCGGACTGTCGGCGACTTAAGGAGGCTGGCGTGCGAGCCTTCGGTCGACGGCTCGTGGGCCGTTCGATCGGGATCGGATGGTCCGCATTAAAGAAGGTTCGGCCGAGTTAGCTCACTGGTTGGCTCGGTCGGGTACTGTGTGACATGTTTGGCCCGAGGAACAGTGTTCCCATATGACTGATTTTGAAATTAATCCTTCTAGTTTGACTAGGCTCTGAAATATAACAACCAATTTCATATAAATGTGAAATAAATTGGAGGGGTTCCTGGGGTGACCTAGTACCTAAATAAATATGGAAAACCCACTGTTCAAGTTTTTTTTTAAAAAAAAATTCAAACTAGCATAGGTTATTAATCGAGTTTGAATTTTCTGTGGTTTCAATTGGTTTCTAAAATTTTGGCAAAAATTATATTAATTCATGATATTTGATATAATATTTGAATAAATTATTTCCAGAGGAAGTTCTTATGCTTTTGTTACTATTTTTGTTAGGAGCTACTTTTGTAGGTGCAAGTTTATGCAATTGTATAAGATTTTCCTAGTGCAATATCTAATGTAAATGCTTGAACTCACGATGCATACTGATGTGATGCATAGTAATTTTCTTTATTAATTTTGGGGATGTGACACTGTGCCTAAGGGCACAGAGTCGGGTATGCATCGACGATGCACTACTTGGTATTACCGGTAATTGCAAAGAAGAAAGACAGAGCATTCATATCATATGCATTACATTCCAATGTAAGAGTTTTGTTTATGGTTATTTTCTGATGTTCATGTGATAAATTGATATCATTGTTGGTTATTCACGATGCTTTGTTTATTATCCCCGTTGTACTTTGCTGAGTCATGAACTCACGCTTGTTGTTGTTTTTCTTTTAGGTACCTCTCGAGGCAACGACATGTATGGAAAAGGGTAGCTCGGTGCACTTCACTTATATTCACTTATGGCAAACAAATTAGATTGTTTACCCAATTCTCCTACTCTTGCTAGTACTTTATTATTTTGGACTGAGTTCACTCTTCACGGTGATGGATTTATTTGTACTCATGGTAGTCAAGGATTTTGTTGTATGTTTCAATTGATGCTTTAATCTTAGCTTTTGATTGGTTAGCTCCATTCGATAAAATACCATGAACGTCTTGATTAGTTCTATCCCTTGTCTTTCTGGCGAGTCTTGATGATTTGATTTAATTGATAAGGAGCTACCATCATTATGTTCATCGACCCTTAGTGTTCTGTTTGGATGAGGTATAGCTTGAGCTATGCCTAAATATTCATTAATTGATATGTGGTAGTCTTTAACCTGTATATTTGTAGTTTGTGCTAGATCTTGTTGATTAGAATTAATTCACTCGTAGTGTATGTTTTGCTGAAATTATTTTAGTAAATTGAAGTAAAATGATGTTGTAAGGTCGTTTAGTAGCATCTTAGACCCTATGCTGGGCTGGGGTGTTACACTCGAGGTACAACACTTAACAAGGAACGAAAATGATTTTGAGTGTCCGAATATGTGTCTCATGTTAGCTTCCAAGGATCAGTGGCTAACATATACATATCCAAACACAACATTGAATTCACATTCATACACAGTGTACAAAATAATATAATCGCTATTCACATCATTAAATAGGACATTAAGGTACAAGTTTGCATAAGAGTGCCGACCGGCCAAATTTAATCTTAACTCAAATAAATCGCAGTGGAAGATAAATAAGGAAATAAAAGAGAAAAGCCTAGTTGGTATGCCCAAACCCACAATCAACCAACTGGAATTAAAGTCATAACATCTGTCGTACCAAAACCCGATTCGAATGACTTCTCACCTGCAGCATGGACAATTCAATTGAGTACAAAAACGTACTCGCGAGGCTTACAAATAGCAATATATAATAAATGCATTCAAGTGTCAAAGGAAGGCTACTACACTAGGCAATTTTTTCAGCATAAAGCAAGTTTTTCTTTGAGATAACCGATATAAATTCAAATCGCCATTTGTTAAACATTTAGAAACAATATATAACATTAGGTATTTCCAAATTTATGATCAACAACGATAGATACTCCAATAATAATCAACACACGAACTTACTGTTCATGACACAATCCATTTCTTATCAAATCAACATACGAACTTTCTGTTTGTGACAACATACAAAATTTGAACAATTCCACACATGACATAACATTTCCAACCATACCACAAACCCAAATTCCCATAAGCTAACTATGCATAGTTTCACCAAGCGATGTCCATAACCGGGGACACGGCTATTCGAATAGTTTTGTTAACTCTGCAGAGGTGTACAGGTTTCCCCACATGATATGAATATCTCATAATGTCGGCCAATGCACTCTTCCTTAGGAGTGTGACTGAGATATCATAACGAGTCTGTTACAATGTCATGTCCTAACTATCAAACCACCCGAGAAAACAACACCATGGCGGCTATCGGCCGCACTGAACCACGAGTGAACCTCGTTGTGTAAGTAAATCCTTTGCGCAGCTAACCGGCATACGCAAAAGACCCTTAAGGGCAAATAAGGCAAAACTTAACATGCCCCCACCAGATTGACAAGACAATAATAAAAATAGTCAATCTAATTATGTTTCGATAGTTAACACACAACAAATTATTTAGCCAAACCATCGCCCATAAACCCGACGTGTGGTTGCATGTGAGACTTGGATCGACACACTACAGACCGGTCCTTAATCACCCAGACGGGGCTATACGAATCCAGGATACCCTCCTTTCATCAGCCTATCACCCGTCTAAGTCCAATACACAAAATCACTACCCAACAAGAGAGACTGCAATTAGTACACGTGCGCTGGGATAATTTTTTGTGTTCCAACCAGGCCCTAAGGACCGGAACTCTCAAAAACCCAGTTTAAGGGTATGTTTGGATTGCGTCCTGGCACTCGTGTGCCGGAAGGTTGCCGTATGCTTGTTTGGTTGCCGACTTGCTACCCAGACTTAGCTCCCAGGCTCAGGCGGCCGAAACGAGCGTATGGTTCCAGGCTACTCCATCTACCGCCTTGGTTTTCAATCCACTGTCCTTATTTTTATCAATTAGTCCCAGACACAAACTTCCTATCAAATAACTCATATTCAGATTTGACAAAAAATTTATCTATTTTTCGTGCTACCTTTAACACACTACTAATTTTTCGCATGAAACCAGTCACCAACCAGACAAGCCCTTTCAATCCGCCCCACACACTAATGAAGTACTGTGAACTGTACGTGAGCTGAACGCCTGAACCCAATCCAAAGCGCTAGCTGACGCATTCTCCCCTCTTCCCGCCACCATGGCGTCCGCCGCCGCCACTCTCTCCTTCCACCGAGCCTTCTCCCCTCCCCTCCAACCCCGCCGGCGCCGCCTCTCACCGCCCGCCTGCACGCACTCCGAGCGTGGCGTCTTATTTGACCCGGGCTCCGCCTTCTACCGCAGCGACAGCGCCGCGGGCCGCGACCTCGCCGTCCTCGCGGCCACCCTCCACCGCCGCCGCCGCCCCAACCCGGCCTCCCCTTTCCTCTGCCTCGACGCAATGTGCGGCTGCGGCGTCCGCGCGCTCCGCTACCTCGCGCAGGTCGGCGCCGACTTCGTGTGGGCCAACGACGCCTCCGACGCGCTCCGCCCCGTCATCCTTGCAAACCTCTCCCGCTTCGAGCGGCGCCGCAGGCGGCAAACAGGAGGTGGGTGGTGTCGCACCTCGACGCCACCCGGCTGCTCGCGGAGCGGTACCTCCGGCGCGAGTACTTCGACGTCATCGACGTGGACTCGTTCGGCAGCGAGGCCGCGTACATACGGGCGGCGTTCTTGGCGCTCAAGATTGGGGGCCTTCTGTACCTGACGTCCACGGATTGGCGATCGGCGAGAGGGTACGGCGCGAGATGGTGAGTTATTATCCATTTCTGCATCGTGTAGATCTCTTATATTTGTAATGCCATGTTTTGAAGTTGCATATGCCAAATTTTGCCTATCTTTGTTCGTCCAGCATTGGTATCTTTGGTTGGGTCCGATACGCTGTTTTGATAGGGGTAAATCCCTAAATCAGATTAGGTTCCTCAATTTTTATGCAATTGGAACGAGGGGGGTCTATTGAGTTCAGTTGCTTGTTGTAGCTCAATTTACGGTGCCATCTTGTATCCTAAAAATATATACATGCTTTAAAGTGATATGTAGAAATGTTGGCATAATGGCAGTGTTTCCAATTCTTGCTAAGTTAGACCAGCCAGCAACGAACACAAGTCAAATTGCTGGTTAGATTTATTTTTGGCTTTCAGATTGTGTATATCACTATTTCATCGAGTGTAGGGAGGCATCTTAACTGTTGTTATAGTTGCTTCCTTTTGTCCTGTAAACTTGACTTGCATTGGTTTGTATATACTCTGACATCAGTTTTGTTTTAAAAAAACGTGACCAAGTTTGCTCGCAGTCATAATTCTTTCATGTCTACCCTATAACATTTTGTTTCTCTTAGCTCATTGTCTTCATATGGGGCATATGTTCGCCCAGTGCCATATCCGAATGAGGTTGGTTTGCGAATGCTTATAGGTGGTGCTGCACGGGAAGCAGCTATTCTGGGATTTCACATAACACCAGTGTTCTCGTATTATGCGTATCATGGTCCTGTTTATCGAGTGATGGTACAATTATGCAATGGAAAAGAAAATGGTAGCAGGTGAACTCAGTGCTCTTTTATTTCCAACTATCCTACAGCCCGATTAGTAGATACATTGGAATGTTTAAGTTACTGACGTCCATTCTATTTTGGCAGTAATTATGGTTTCATTTGTCATTGCAAGAGTTGTGGCCAGTCTCAGACTTTTGGATTTGATGAGTTGGGGCAGATTTCTTGTGGTTGTACAGACAAAACAGTAGGTACATTGAATCAATGTGGTTGTATTAAATAATGACGAAAGTATCATACTCAAACTGTGTAGCTACTTTATTTGTGTCATTTTTTACTCATTGACGTTAGGACTTGGGAGTTCTTTTTTCCCTTTGGCAAAGAAAGTATATGATTTGAAGCTAATTCGTATCTTTTTTAACTAATGAGTAAGTCTTCATTTGCACCTAAGTGGAGAATTGTATGCCATCCAAGAAACCTCATCAAGCCATGTTGAGTGTCAGATACTTGACTAAGGAATTATGCTAGTATATGATTTTTTTTTCAGGATGCCAGTTCTATCACAGTTGTAGGCCCACTTTGGACAGGTCCTCTCCATGATGCCTCTTTCATTACTGAAATGCTAAGCTTGGCTGCCGAATGGGGATGGGCATACACAAGTGAGAATGGCGTCACTTTGGAAAAACTTCTTGACACAATGATTGAGGAGAGCGACCCAAGGTTGCCCCCGGGATATATCAGACTTGATGAGGTATGTCTCACTTATTCACCAATCTGCGATCTACCATTGTCGACTTCATAGCAGAAATTTTCCAGCAAAGTTAATTTTTTATATGTGATTTCAGATTGCTAGCCGAGCAAAAGTTAACTCTCCTCCACTCGGTACCCTCATCAATTCACTGCAGAAGGTATTTCAGTTTTGTTTCTGTTGTATCAATGTTTGATTAACTGGTGAAATCCTAGTGACTAGTGAGTAATGACCAGGGTACAATTGCATAAGTAAAACCGACTTCTTTTCAGTTCTTATATGACATAATTGGTATTTTCTTCTTAGTAACCAGTGACCAATTCAGTAATGTTTAATTAGCCTTTTCATTTTTTTAAAAAAAAAATGGGTTTGACTTTGCTAATCTGGTCATACTCTGAATATGTGAGCAGGAAGGTTATGCTGCTTGCAGATCTCATATAGGTGCCAATGCAATCAAGACCAACTGTCCCATCACTTCTTGCATTGAGGTTGCACGGGAGATCCGAAATTTGCGATGACTGACAATATGTGGTTTACTAAGTAGACAGGATTTTTGCTGTTAAACAGCACAAATGTGGCTGTGAGATGAGCAGTTCTTCAAGTTTCCCAGCTAACATAGGATTCCCAAAAGAGCAGAGCTCTCACAATGGCAGTAATCTGAAATTGGAACACCTGTCATCCTGCACTCCACAAGCCGCAAAAATTGCTCTGTATTTTTTGCATCTGGGTGTCTCGTGCTTTCCAATGTTGTCAATAGCCATTTGCTTTGATTCACCTGCTTTGTATGCAAACAATAGCTTCGTCAATGTAGCGCTATTGTTCCTCTTTTTTAAGAAAAGTTAGAAAGAGGTAGAAGGGGCTGGGAGTACAACCATTGTCCTACAGCTCGTGATCTTCATTTGTATTAACTGTCTTTTACAACTTTTCCTCTTTTTTCTTCTTTTTATTTTACTCCAAAGGTGATATATGTTCATGATGGCCAACTCCCAGTGGTCTTTCTATACAAAACAGCAGAAAAATGAAGGCAAAACAACTACTACTAGAGGATGCTTCAAGATGAAATTGGTTATGATCACATGTTTGGCTCCCTAGACAACAGCCGAGAAAAGGCGGACTTCCTACTGGTACCCATGGCTATTGAATCCATTACGAAAATGTTAGCGCTGTACGAAATTTATCTTGAATAGAAGGGCTCCTCAAGGAGAAATAACCACCAGTGCGTAAGCTTGATTTTTTTAGTGCATATGTAATCATCTTTCCGCACAAATTTTTGCGTGTAAATGTGCCAACATAACCTACATATGTGAATTATTTGGAATGAGCAAATACATTTCCAAGAAATTGACACCAAAATCGCAGAGCCCGCTAGAATGTGAATTCTGATGCCATGAACTATGGATTTGCAAAATTTTGCACCTAGAAAATATGTATGAACTTAAGAACAGTGTTTAATTCATTCTTGTTAACAACTTGAAGAAGACATCAAAAGCTCAGCACAGAATCATTCCTTTGCTTTATGAACGGCACATGGCCGAGGATGAGCGGGTTTATTGGTCATGAACTAGCACAGAAGGGCAAGCACTTGAGAGTAGAGAATGCAAGGGCAGTACACCACGAGCAAAGCAGAGAAGGCAAGCAGGGCAATAACAAAATCGACAGGCA
Source organism: Hsuehochloa calcarea (assembly GCA_036346395.1). Lineage (NCBI taxonomy): Eukaryota > Viridiplantae > Streptophyta > Magnoliopsida > Poales > Poaceae > Hsuehochloa > Hsuehochloa calcarea. The sequence goes on from CM070601.1 coordinate 37,335,007, forward strand.
TTGTGCATTAGACACCAGCCCACCTCTACGCAATGTACAGAAGGTCCAGCAGTGGAATAGGTCCATTTTTATTGCATACAAAGACCAGCAGTGGAAAACCAGAGAGCTGATAAGTATTGCTTATTCAGACAAATCATGCAGCGGCATTTTCGTACACCTCTCCAGCGTATTTCCAGTTCATCACCTTCCAGATGTTGTTCAAGTAGTCTGGCCTGACATTCTTGTACTGCAACCAAAAACAATGAAGATCGCCAGAATAATAGTTTAGTTTCACCTCATTGTTTAAGCGGAACTCACGCATTTCAACATTTTGGCACATATGTTCACCAAAATGGTTGACAGACAAGTGACAATTGTTCTTTTATTCTTTCCCATTGTGGGGCTACATACATCAAAACCGACAAGACAAAACAGCGTAATCTTCAATAACACCCTTTGCAAACTTGACCTTTTATATCTATGCATGTGAACCCCAATCTCCTAGAATTTAATTGATTTTTCCCAAACTTTATGGCACACACATAACCCATGAAACATAGTTCACTGCTATTCTGTTCGTCTTATGGAAACCAAGAGCTCCACAGGAATTTCCCAGGAATTTTATAGGAATACTGCTATTCCTACAGGAATATTGGGAAATTACCATGTTCCAAATGGTTGGTTAGTTTTTAAGTTCCAAATGGTTGGCTAGTTTTTAAGCACTAGCTTCAACATACAAACACTAACATAGACAGGAAGAACAAGCAACCAAGTGATCTAAGTGCGATGTTATCAAATGTGATTATACGAGGCAGATTGAAGCATATCGTTACCATAGTTATTAAAACCGGACCGGACCGGCGGTTCAACTGGAAAAGGCCGGAAACGGTGACCTCGGCGGCTCGGCTTGTTTCAAAGACCATTCACACAATTGAACCAGGAAAAACTGTGAACCGAGTCATTCTTGTTTATTATGCCTAAAAAACACCAGGCCCAGGACAAAAGAAGAAAAGGGTGGCTCGTATTGGCCCAGGCCCAATGGTGCATCTGAATTCTGAAGAGGGGAGTGCTAGGGATCCCTATCACAGCCGCCATCTACACTTCCTCTCCCTTTTTCATCTCTCCAAATCGAGACGACACTAATCAGATGCACCACCTCCGGCAACCTCCTTGCTCTCGGCGACCCAGCCCAAAGCTTGCAAGTTGGCCAACAGTGCCAAGGATTAGTCAAGGCATACCTTCGTTGTGGTGTTCGACTGCTCACCGTGGAAAGCCGGCCGTGGCATCAGCTTGGCGATGTGAACAAGCCTAGAAGATCCCATGGCCTCGGTTCTACGCGGCCACCTTGCGGCATCTTCCGATGTGACGCAGCGGCTCTGCGAATGGTGTGTGTGCTTCCAGTTCTGATGTTTGCATGTTCGTTGCTAGGTGTTGCATCTTCCAATGTGTTTGATTCTCCTAATTCATTTTCTAATGAAGTTTTCTCAGATTCAGACTGTCACTGCTTCGGGGATAGATCTAATAGGATATGAGTGGAAGGTGGGAGGTTTCGGCACAGACTTGTGCCCGGGAGGCGTGGTGGAGAGGAGGGAGTGCTCACAGCCAAGGGCAGGGCACTGCCGGTTGGATCAGGCTTCTGTCTGACCGCGGGATCCGCCGGTTTGACCGCGTGTGTTCTGCCGATTGGACCAGTCTTCTGTGTGCACGGCAGGGAGAGCAGGCGTGGAGAAGAGAGATTAGATAAACTAATCTTGCTTGCTTTATTTCGTCATCTTCTCCCCCGTTAAATAGAAAGAGTTACAAAAGAGATCGGAAGCAGAAGGATCTAAATCTAATCTTTAAAGCGATCGGAAGGATCTCAATCTAATCTTTCTAAACAATCCGATCTTAAGGATCGAATTCGAATACAAACTGTCCTAAATCGCAAACAAGGAAAGGGTAGCGGTTAGACCGGTCCCACGCGGCACCTAATCCGCCAGTCGGACTGCCGATTGGGCCGGGCCCTTGTGACGACAGCTATAAACCTGGTCCCACATGACACAGACACTCGTGTATATGGTCACTTAAGCTTGGCCTATGTTCTTTTTTACTGTTCAATACATGAACATGCAAAGCATTTTTTATTCTTGGTGTGAATTGAGGAGCAAAAAAAGCAAATTTGCGTTGTCATTCCTGAGTTGATGCTTGTTTTAGTTTAACCGCAAGTGATATTTCCATTCTTGAGTTGATACTTGTTCATATTTTTCTTGTTCCGAAAAAAATATTTTCACAGTTTTACTCAAAGTCAATATTAAAATATTAATATTTTAGAGCCGGCGGTTCAGCCGGTAGACCGGTGGTCCGACCGGTGAGCCGGTCAACCAGACACTTCATCGGTTCGCTCACCGGTCCGGTTTCAATAACTATGATCATTAGCAAAAAAGAGTAGTAACATCAGCATAAGAACAGCTCAATGAGGCAAGTACAGTAGCCTTCAGTTCCAATAACATGAGATTACCTGCAGGTAGTAAGCGTGCTCCCAGACATCAATCCCCAACAAAGGAACCAAGTTTGCCCCTTTAGTCACCAAAGGGTCCTGCAAGGTACAAGAAGTCAGTAATATGCATATAAAAAACCACCCTCAAAGGTCAAACAAGAAAATAAAAAGGAGGGAAATTGAAAACACACACACACGCACGCGCGCACACACACACAGGATTTGCAGCACAATAATCACATAAAGAAAGTTTTCAGATGCCAATAAAAATGTGTTGCTTAAAGTAGGATGCCAAAGAAACTGTAATTTGCCTCACATAGTTGAGCTAAAGATGAACTATCAGGATAGCACACCATTGTGTTCACAGAAGCTGTGTCCAAAATTCAAGGGAAAAAACAAACAACATTCACAGATGGCATATGAATTGCAGAGCAGTAACAAGATCTTTAGCAGCCAGTGCAACTTATTTGCCTCAGAAGTCGGAAGTATGTCTTAACTATCCATCGGACTAAAGCTTGGTATCCTTGCTTAACTCAACAAAACCATTGCAGGTGAGTGCTGAACTAGGCACTATTTTTGTAGGGCAAAATTGGCTACAAGACACTACAATTTTGTGGCATTAGCTATGAGACATCCGAATTTTGTGTCTTTGCACAAAGACACTACAAAAATGTGTCTCTTTGCTATGGAATACAAAGACCATTAAAATATAATTTCCAAGCGGAAGAGGAGAGAGAAAACTAGTGAAAAGTCCATTTTGCCGTTCCAGTCTCCTTTCGTAATCCTTCTCCTCCCTTCTTCTCTTCCCTTCTTACTCCTCTGCGCTTGGTGGCCCACGGCGGCGTAGTAGCAGCGGCAGCACCGGCAGTGGCGGCGGTACTAGACGATGAGGGAAACTGGCGCCGCGCGGAAGGGCCGCGGTGTTTGGTAACCTCCAGACGCCGATGTGGCAGTGAGGACGTGGGACATCACGACGGCGGCGACCGGCAAGTTGTCGCCGCGCTTGCGACGCCCACGCCGCCGTCTAGGAGGAAGTGGGTGTCAACAAGGGCGAGGGACACCACCTCCTCGCCGTCGTCGCCGTCTCCATCCTCGCCAGCGCCACCTCCCCTATCCTTATCGCCGCCGCCACCTCGCATCCTCGCCGTCGACGCCACCTCCTCGCCAGCACCGCCTCCTCACCATCATCGCAGTCGACGCCGCCTCCCCCATCCTCACCATTACCACCACCGCCCCATCCTCGACATCACCGTTGCCTCCTCATCTTCACTAGCGACGCCGCCTCCTTGTCATCCTCGTGGTCACTATCGCTTCCTCATCTTCGCTAGCGACGCCGCCACCTCGTCATCATCGCCGTCACCGCCGCCTCCCCATCCTCGTCGTCACGACGGCTACGGCGACGCAAGCCCACATGTTCTCGAGCATGGCGATCCCATTTTCAGAACCTAGACGGGCAAAGGAGGCGCTAAGGATGCCGACGACGGCGACAGCCATGGTTCTATTTCTTTCTCATCCTCCGTTCTGATTGTGAAGAATGAAGAAAAAGAGAAGGGCATTGAGGTCATCTTGAACTCTCTCTCCAATCGAGCCAAATATATTATTTTAATGGCCTCAGTGTCCCACAGCGAGTCAAATATATTATTTTAATAGCCTCAGTGTCCCACAGCAAAGAGCAATATTTTTGTAGTGTCTTTCGGCAAAGACACGAAATTTAGATTGCTGACTACAGAAGCATCACATCAAATGAAATCTATAAGCATTTGGTTGACATCCCTGTTTGTCACAGCAACATCATAAATGGCCCCAAAAATCAGTTGTCATGGCTTGTGTACTGCTTTCACCGAATATGTTCCTAGTAAGATTTTCTCTAGTGACCTTTTATTTATAAATTTGACAATATCTCCGTCTCTTAATCCATGCTTAGTTGCTTATGAATGTATGTTTTAATCACACTTCCAGCAAACATTGGCAGCATAACAAAAAAATAGCAGCAATCATCAATTGGAATGAAAATTAGTGAAGACTGATTACATAGGTGTCCTGTAGGAACTAGGAACCCTATGATCTGATAAGGATGAGAACTTTCACCTGATTAGCACTGGTTTCAACTGAAAGCTTTTTCGCCTCTTTGTCCAAAGCAAGCCACTGTATGACATAAAGTGAAAATTAAGAAAACACACCTTCATTCGATGAAACAATGTATAATGTACGTACCACCCATCCAGATCCTTGTAAAGCAGCACCCTCTGCATTCATCTTCTTTACAAGTGCTTCAAAAGAACCAAAGTCCTCATCAATGGCCCAGCCAAGTTTCCCATGAGGTGGCTCACCACCACCCTCCTGTAATATTACCAAACATGCTTGTTGTTTGCAATGATGGAAGCCCCAAGCCAAAAAGGAAAAAGAAACAGTGCAGGATGCTATTAAGATAATTACGCTGATAGGTTTGAGATTCTTCCAGAAGATTGAATGGTTGACATGACCTGCAACATGATAAATCAACTACATTACCAAATATAATATGTAAGCCAAGATGAACATTACAATAATGATCTCAAGCCAATGAATTCATTCCAGAAGGTTATTTTACAAATAAATAGGTTCAACATGTAATGTCCTCACAAAATGTGCCTTTCTTCACACAGCATTCTTGACATTATTAAAAGTTTGTGATTTAAGTCATAAACCAGGATGAAATCATTCCTAATACTGAGGGTGTTACTATTTTTAAGTGTAAAATCACCCCTCATCAATCAGAAGCATAGGAGGTGTGACTTTTCTGGGTCATCCTAATAACATACCTCCTAATTCAGTTGTTTAGCTCAACATTCATTTCATGAAAATCCTAGTCTCATAGTATTAACCCGAAATCATACACTAATACTTAGATAAGCAGAGCAGAATCCAATAACACTGAGACGTCCTAATTCTAACTCTGTAGCAAAGGATGCATGCATAACTACAATTTAGCATTGTACAACCATGAGTATAAAACAAAATCAAGCTCAAAAGTATTAATTGAGTCCATGAAGTATTACAAGGACCTAATCTCAAATCCAGATCAAATCCTAAACTTAATGATACATACGCATCAGATTAAAGAATGATCGTTTGAAACTATGAATTCAACCATAAGACAGCAAACAGTTGACTTATTATCACCCTAGTTTTTAAAAAAGCAACAATAAATCTATGGGTACAATTCTTGAGGTTAAAAGGATTTCACAGAGAGAGAGAGAGAGAGAGAGAGAGAGATGTAGACACAGAGAGAGAGAACCAGATATTTATCCCAAAACAGTATTTTTTATAAAGAACAGAAACTCAAAATACCAAATCCTAAATTTGTAGCTTCCTAATGGCAGGTGAAACGACCACAATAATGTGTAGAAACACTGGGCCCAAGCCCTGGGCCCATCTTTCATTAAGAAAAAGAAAAGAAAGTGAAGTACAATGAGTAGTCAATAATACATTCAAGCAACCCTTACAATCTAGAGAACCAGCCCCCTTACTTGTTTTCAGCACCTAACACCACCCTGTTTTACATTCGACATCCAAAACAGAGAAAAAATATAGCAAGGGCCATGAGAACCATTTGGAGCAAAACCCGCTAAATCAGCAGCTCATGTATTTATTTTGATATTGTGCGATTTACCACTAAATCATCATTTCATATCAACATCAAGCTAGCAACAATAACTCAACTATTGTAGGTACACCATACAAGATGTAAAATTGAGCGGAGACAATGGGCTTAATATTCCGCCTGGCACATATAGTTACACCACAAAAGAGTAGAAGCTGCAATCATATCTAACTCAAAGCTACCTTTACCGCTCTAGCCACAATGAAGTACAAAACCTTTAAAGCCTGCTAAATGCTAAAATCCAGCACAGTTCACAATGTTGCACTGCTAGGGACATCCCATCTAACTAGTATATGTATGAACATCCACAAAAATAAGCCTCCCAAGTCACAAGAATTCCCACACATCCTCAAGAACTCAACCAAATTACAAGATTTTTATGCTGATCCCTACACAGCGCATGGTACATTCGTACTAACATATCATCATAATTAGTACTTACAGCTAAGCATCTCATAGGGCAAGAACTCCTTGATGCACAACCATGTAGACACCAATTAAACCAAATAACAATCCAGAAAACTGATTACGGATGAAATGCACACAAAAAATATATGGAAATTTTGCACTCAGAATTGTACCCCCAACCGAATTGTCTCGACCACTTCAGAAGTTCAGATAATACGAAATAGCACCATATAAAGCCCAATCAAAGAAATGTCTCGACAATGTATCCAAATCGGGTGCGTATCGGACAACTAGGACAATTGAACCTAATTTCGCGGCCCACAAGAAAACCCCAACCCCCTAAAACCCTAGAAATGGTAGGATCCTAAAACCCCCAACCGAATCCAATACTCCAGTTGGGAGCACAACACACACCTCTCCCACACAGATCGCTCCAGATCAGTAACAACGACGCACTAATCCCCAACCAAATCCTAAAATTTCCCCCGCACGCATCGCCCCCATACCAGCAACCGAACCAAGCGATATCAGATACGGCCCTCACCGCCGCCGTTGAACTTGATGGCGCTCTGGAGCTGGACAACGGCGGACGCGTCGCCCTTGGAGACGGCGGCGTCGAGCTGCTCGAGCGCCTTGTTGTAGTTGGCGACGTAGGTAGCGTGGTGCTTCTGGTGGTGCAGGCGCATGATCTCGCCAGAGATGGCCGGCTCCAGCGCGCCGTAGTCGTACGGGAGGTCGGGGAGCGTGAATGTCGCCACCCTCCTCGCCGCCGCCAGCGGGCGGGCGCAGCCGAGCGACAGGACTAGGGTTTTCCTCGATGCCAAAGTGCGGAGCGCCATGGCCGCGCCTGAGAAAGTGTGTGTGTTGCGTGTCTAGACGATGGGAGGGGCAGGTGCGTGGTGACTGCTATCTTGTATCCGCTTGTGCGGTTGTGCCTGGAAGCTTTCGTAGAGATCTGCGTCACGATTCGTGCAGATGGACGAGTGCGTGGCATGTTTGACTTGTCTTATGTTCGTCGGTGCGCGCAAGTGGCTTTGCAAAAATTCGTCTCGTGATTCGCGTGGATCCAAATCGGGTGCTCTGCTTTCTTTCTTTCTTTCTTTTTTTCTCCTAGATTTGCTAAACTTTTTTCTTGGTGGACCGCCCAGAATAGCCTTGCAAATCATGTGTCACGCAAGGACATGGAAGGTATTCATTGACAATTCACGCTAATTCCAGATCTCCATGAACACGGTGAATTTGGCATTTAGGATCTTGTATGTAGCTTGTCTACATTCGCTGGCTTGGTGCATTCCTCCCAAATCAGTAGAAGAAACTGCGGATACACTGTATGGAGCAATGGATATGGACTAGAGAGACGCGGTTGGAAACCAGCCGAGGTCAAAGCAAAACTCGCCGCTAGGAAGCGCGACGAGGTTTGAGGAAAGGATTGGGCAGCCAACGCCAGCGCGTGAGCTAGCCAACTGCGCACAGAGACGGAGCAGAGCGAGCAACATCCCCAGCGTTCTTCGGCTCTTGACGTCTCGGTCCTTCTGCGGTTTCTTTTGTTAAATAATAGTAATCTCAAACCAATCATACAAAAGAGAGACAGAATGTAGAGAATAATCCAATATCTTCATTCATATGTATCTTGTACATGAATGGTCTTCGTATTTATAGGCAAAAAAAAATTAACCCCTCCAAGAAGCAATTCAGTCTTTTGCCCACAAATTAAGTTTCTTAACATGTTCCTTCATGATGCGCCACTTCTCTAACCGTTGCTGACGATGGCTGCTAGCTGGGTAAACATTTCAGCAGTTCACCACTCTAAAGTATGAAAATGAGTAACGAAAACTTCAGACTCGGGCTGACTCTGACGCATGTACAAACATCTAGGGGGGTTTTATCCGCCATGAAGGAAGAAACTACCTTTATACTTGATTTATGAATTGCATTTCCTTCTCCTTTCCTACCGAAAGTATCGTGTGGATTTACATGTTTTGGTGGGAGCCTATCTACTGAGAAGATCCAGGAAGAGGTGGGGTCCTCAGCAGCTGTTGCAACAGGCGGGCCGCAAGCCGCTGCGTGACACCTCCTGCAACCTGAGAGCCCAGACCACGGGCTTCTGGTTCTTGCAGCACCTGAATACCAAAATTACTCGATAGTATCAGCTGCAGCTCAGTGGCTGTTTAAGTACATGACAAGAAATGAAGTTGCAGTCTACCTGTAAAATTGGTAGCAAAAGGCTTGGATCAAAGCTTTCAGAGGATCTCAAGAGACCCCATATTCTGAAAACCCTGTCTCGAAGCTCAGTCATCTGTTCCCGTTCAACCTCACTTATCTTAAAAGGACCGGCTGGACTGCCATTGGAAATCAATGGCTTCAGAAATTCTGGCGCTGCATTGTACGAATCCATCAGTGTTCCAAAAGTGATGGCTTCTGTGACACGAACTGCTTCTTTCACAACTAGAGTTCGCAGTTCCTCCCCATCAGGACCAAGTAGAAGCTTTAGAACAGGTTGTAAAGCATCTTTGGCTACGAACTCGCTATCTTGGCGCCCTTGAACGAGAAGATTTTCAAGCCTACTCCATCTGTAGCAAAGCAAAAGGTCAAGCAATACTATCATGAAACGATGTTTGACAATAAGAGCAGTCGCCAGTCAAAGAGCTGCATAATCTATTTTGAGCAGGACAAGTACTTGCCTGAATTTGCCATCCTTGAATAGCAGCTCGATCAGAGCATCTCTGAGATACGGATTAGGATCAGTGAGTAGCCTTTTAGCAAAGTAAGGATATGAGGCAGCAAGCACCTTAAAATTTGGGTCAGTATAGAGTGCCAGACCTTCCAGTACAGTGAGTGATCGCAGTATCAACACATAGTAGGCCGGTACTAGATTTGAACAGAGCATAAGAGTTGTATCACTGTCTCAGAAAAATTAAGATGTAATAATTAATACCTAAACAAAACAAAACTTACCATTGAATGGGTACTGATAAAGAACAGCGCCTAAGCCATCAACTATGGTTTTGAAGTTTAGCTCACTTACTGTTGAGTCCAACGCATCATCAAAGAAATTTTTGAGAGCAGGCACAATTGGGGAAACATCGACATCAGGTCCCAAAAAATCAAGCGCATAATAATCACGAGCCATAGCTTCATAGTCCCTATTGACCATGTGGACAACATGTCCTATTATGGCTACTCTTGCCTCCTCTGGGGTTTCACTCATCATGCCAAAATCAAGAAAAGCAAGCTTGCCCTCAGGTGTTGCCAACATATTACCAGGATGAGGGTCAGCATGAAAGTAACCATACTCTAGGAGCTGCCTTAAGCTACACTGGATACCAATGTTCACTAAATCCAGAACCTTCAAACCTTGCTTTTCAATGGCTGCTTGCTGATTTAATTTTACGCCCTCAATCCATTCCATTGTCAGAACCTTTGCACTTGTGTAATCCCAAAATATATCAGGCACCAATACATCTTGCTTGTCAGCATATAACTTTTTAAACCTTCGTGCATTTTGGCCTTCCTGCATTCATTATTGTTAGTTGTTACTACCATTCGATAATCAATAAAAGCATATGGACAAGCTAGGAGAAATAATAGCTCTTGATTCTGCTGATTAAGCAAACCAAGGATGTCTTATTGCCTCTGAATTTCATGGTACTCATTCTGTTAAGGATTCACACAGGTGCAGTGTGTATATAGACTACACATATGGATAATACAATATATGCAAAGACAAAGTACCTGGACATAATTAAGCTCTTGGTAAACTCTTCGAGCAAATTCATCCATCAGGGCAACAACATCACTGGATATAAAATCGACATACTTATTTATGAGAAAACCAAGGCCCCTCAGTAGGTAAAAATCAAGCCCTATGGCATCCTCAATACCAGGTCTTTGCACCTTGACAGCGACCAGTTTCCCAGAGTATTTCAACCGTGCCTTGTAAACTTGACCTAAACTTGCGGCTGCAATTGGGGAAGGTGATATTGTCGAGTACATTGAATCAAGAGGAAAGCCTAGCTCCCTCTCGATACATGCAAATGCATCTTCATCCGGAAATGTGGGAAGCGAATCCTGCAAGACAGCTACGTGTCAACCATTTGAGAGACCTTAAATCAGTAATAGAAGTAATTCCCAAAGTTATCAGGAAACATCCTCAATATGTAAACTCTAGCTGATGCCATTAACTCCTTTCGAAGCAACGACCATTTTTGTAAGCCACCCACCCTTTTCAAAACAATAAGCATTGCATAGCATAACGGGAGGAACCTCTAGCACGGTTATTGAATGAATCAGCATTAAATAAACAAGCAGTTAAGTCTAGTGGGTAGTGCTCCATTCTTGAATGTTGGCCTAAACCGAAGACGAGCACACGCAAGAACACAATTTTTTTTTGTGCCGCCGGATCAAGAGCAGTTTTTCTGAATTTCTCTTGCTCTACTGCTCTTCTCGTTGTTCAAATTACAAGACCATAGGTGCCCTTATAAAGGTTGAGCACTTGGATTCTTTGATCCAACTCGTTTCCGAGTAGGAAACCTACTTGGACACACGTTAGGAAACCAAAACGGAAAAAACTTTCTAAATAAGATTAAATCCTACGATCACCCCCTTAATCTTGTTTCTTCATCTTGATCACGCTGATCCTCTCTCTCATCTGAACTTCTAAGTCTTCCTCTTTTACCTGCACTCCCGTGCACCGTTCCTTCCTGGGCCTGATATCGCCCTACCGCCTGCGCTTGCTACATCCTGAGCCATGCACAAACCAACGCTTGCCGCACCTTGCACCTAGACTGAACTCGTCCTTCCTTGCACGCCCGCCTAGGCTGGAGCACCTGCTCCCACGACCATCTGGGTTTCGCCGTTACCTGAGCCTCTCGCTCCTCTCTCTTGGACCAAATCGCCGCTTTCAAGATACATCTCACCGAGGCTACATCGCCTCGCTCATCAGCTCGCATATGGGTTGGGTCCATGGGCTTGACCCAAGCCGCTAGTTCCTCCAGCAACAACTGCATGCGCGTGGAGCTCGCCGTCCCCTTAAGCACCCTGCGCGTCGTCTAGACTTCCCAAAGCTCCGCCTGCTATGCCAACTGCGTGCCACTCCTGGTTCCTGCTATGTCCTGGTTTAATACTCCAGTTCCACTCTGGCTTCTCCAAACAGCCCTTCACACAAACCAACTTACAAGTTTTCAAAGAAATTTTGTACAACCGGTTCGGGGATCTTTTCACCTTCATCAACAGATCTTTATCCTTGTCATAGACACGCAAGAACTCATCCTGCAGCTCCACCCTGCACCCCCGTTCCGCCAACTGCCCAAGACTGAGTATGTTGTTACACAAACTTGGTATATAATAGATTTCAATCAGCATCCTCTGATCGCCGTTCTTGCATTGCAATAGCATTGATCATTTGCCTCTTATTTGTACCGTGGAGCCGTCGCCAAACTTGATTTTCCCTAAAATCTTCTTGTCGAGCACATGGAACATGGAGCGATCTCCCGTCATGTGATTGCTTGCTCCATTGTCCAAGTACCACTCATCAGTATGATCATGGTTGCCTCCCTCTATCCGTAGTTTAGGAACTACGTTCTCCTCGTTCAACACCACCACGATCGGCATCTCGTTGACACATAAGAAGAAAACTAGGGTCGGCTCGTCGTCTTCAGTAGCTCGGGTGAGGTTTACCTCCTCATTCTTCTTCTTGTTTCGGCAATCCGAGGTGTAGTGTCCATACTTGTCACAGTTGAAGCACTTTACGTGGCTGCGGCACTCCGACGCGTAATGGCCGTATTTATCACATTTAAAACACTTGATATGCGACTTGTCATGGGATCTGTCACCATCGTCTTCCCTAGCCCAATCTCCATGTTCTCCCCTGCCGCCTCGCTCATGCCCGCGTCCGCGCTCGTGTTCGCGGCTTCTTAATGAGCCATAGTCGTCCTTCTCTGACGATTTCTTGTGAAAATGTCTGCCACCGCTTCTTGTGTCTCCATTTACCAGCAACACCTGCTCGTTATGGGACTGATATCTTTGCTCATTACGGGACTGATACCCCCTCAGTAGTTTCTCATGCGCCTTGAGGGAACCAGTGATCTCCTAGATTTTCTTTGTCTCCAGATCCGAGGAGTACATGAGCGTGGTGACGACAGGTACGAACTTTTCTGGTAGCACGCGCAGGCATTTCTTCACTGCCACGGATTCCTCCATCTTATCGCCGAGAGAGACAATCTGATTGTACAGTGAAGTTAGCATGCCGGCGAATTCGTCCACCGACTGGGTTTCTCCCATCTAGAGATTCTCGAACTCGGTGTGCAAATTCTGTAGCCGCACCTCCTTTACGCGGTCAACCCCCTCGTGCATCTTTTGAAGCGTCACCCACGCCTCACGTGCCGTCTCCTTGCTGATGAGCTGCCGCATCATGGAGTCTGGCACCGCCTGGTAGATGATAGCCAAAGCCGTCTGGTCCACCTTGTCGTCCACCTCCTTATCCTTCGCCTTCAGATTGACTGCACCCCAGACTCCCTGGGCGCGTATATTGGCCTTCATCTTCATTGCCCACACCGGGTAATTGTCAGTCGTCAGGACAAGGTATAGGAGGGAGAACGACCCATCCTGGGTCTTCGCCTTATCGCCCATGATCTTCAGGTACCACCAAGATCAGAACGCTCTGATACCAACTGTTGGCCTAAACCGAACTTTTTTTTGTGCCGTCGGATTAACAGCAGCTTTTCTAAATTTCTCTTGCTCTATTGCACTTCTCGTTGTTCAAGTTACGGGACCATTGGTGCCCTTGTAAAGGCTGAGCACTTTGATTCAATTCGTTTCCGAGTAGGAAACCTACTTGGACACACGTTAGAAAACCAAAACGGAAAAAACTTTCTAAACAAAATTAAATCCAACATTGAACAAGAACACGACTCATTGGCCTAATCTTAATATACCATCCAACTATCTTTAAGATATCTTGCCCAGTACACTGGAAACAAATAATACGCATTTTATATCGTGAGCACAGGCAAGAAAGAATGTTCACCTGCAGCTCGGAGAGCTCCTCCAGGTACTCGGGCGGGCAGAGGTCGGGCCGCGTGGACAGCCCCTGCCCAATCTTGACGAACGTCGGGCCGAGCCTTGTCAGTATGGTCCGCAGCTCCACCGCCCTCGCCCGCCTCATCGCGGACGACTGCCCACTCCGCTCGTCCAGCAGAAGCTTCAGCCCAAACGCCCCCAGCTTGGAGAGCACCTCCGCCGCTCTCAGCGCCACCTAATTACACAGCAGCAATCCACACCACACGAGTCAAAATTCGAGCACCTCAGTTGCTGCCCTTAGCTAGTTTGAGGGGAAAGAAAAGGTTCGGGTTTCAGTCTGGGTGCGTGCCTTGAAGGGGCGGGAGCCGTAGCGGGAGGCGAGGAGGTCGGAGCTGAAGACGGTGGCGTTGGCGGCGCGGGCCATGGCGCGGGCCTCAGCCTGCAGGTCCTCGGCTCGGTCGCGGGCGAAGGAGGCAGACACGGGGGGAGGGGTGAAGAGCGGGACGGTGCGGGGGGAGAGCTGGATGGAGAGATCGGGGGAGGGGGGCGTGGCGGTGGAGGCGGCGCGGAGTTGCGAGGGGCGGCGGTGGCTGAGAGGCGCGCGGCGAGGAGCGGAGGGGACGGAGGAGACAGCGGCCGCAGCCGTCGACGTGGAGGTGGCGGCCCCCATGGCCATGGCCGGCGGGTGGAGTGTGAGGAGGGAGGTGTGGAGGTCTGGTTGGGCACTCGGGCTTCGGGGAATCGGGGGCGTGCGTGCGCGTAAGGGTATATAAATAAAAAAATAATAAAAGAAGCTGAATATGGTTTTATTTTGGACGTTGCTGTTGCGCGCTATACGGATAAGTGTTATTCCAACGGCTTAATGGATACGGCGTGCTGAGCTCCTAAACATGATCATACAACTTTCCTTCCCCCATCATCTGTACTCGCCAGCTCCCCAACGACTTCCTCTGTCTTCCTCCTCCCTGCACGTGGGAACACACCGCACGCAAGCTAACTCATCGTCTGTTTCCCTGTCCTCCCCTTCATCTTACTCCGCGCGTGCGTGGCAGCACGCTCATCAGCTTCCCACGCCCTCTCTCCTTCTTCCTCCTCCGTGCGTGAGGTAGTGCGCCTGTCGGCTTCCCCCTCCTCCCCCTTCTTCCTCCTCTGCGCGCGCTAGCTCGCCGTCGGCTTCCCCCTCCTCCCCCTTCTTCCTCCTCTGCGCGCGCTAACTCCCCCTTTCATCCTCCTCCGCTTGCATGGCAACAAGACCGCGGCTTCCCCCATCCTCCTCTTCATCTTACTCACAGATGCGGCCTTTTGCCGGTTTCCCTGTCGTCCACCCTTCATCCTCCTCCGCGCGCTTGGGAGCGCGCCAACTAGCTCGCTTTCGGTTACCCCTTCGTCCCCTCATCATTCTCCTCTGCATAATAGTGACATCATGTATCATCAAATTTTGACTAGTTTCATTCAGTTATTTTAAGATATGTTTTATTAAGTTTCATCAAGTATTATTGTTTCTCTATATTTTGTAGAGCAGGTTTCACCCAATTTTGTACAGTTTAATTAAGTTTCATGAGGTTTCATCCCAAATCTCATGACGTTTCATAAAAGTTTCATCTTTTTCCACAGGAGAAATTTTCAACAGTGACATCGTGTCTCATCAAGTTTCATATAGTTTCATTAAGTTATTTTAAGACATGTTTCATTAAATTTCATCAATTATCATTATTTTTCTATATTTTGTAGAGCAAGTTTCACATAGTTTCATTAAGTTTCGTCCTAAGTCTCCTTTTTGTTTAGCACAAGTTTTCAATAGTGATATCGTGTTTTCATCAAGTTTCATATGGTTTCATGAGACATATGTGTTTCATGAAGTTCCATCCCAATTCTCATGGAGTTTCATCTTTTTTGTATAAGATAAGTTTTCAATAGTGACATCGTGTTTCATATAGTTTCATCAAGTTTCATCACTAGTCTCATGAAGTTTCATAAAGTTTCTTTTTTTATCTAGGACAAGTTTTCAACAATGGCATCGTGTTTCATCAAGTTTCATATAGTTTCTTGAGACATATGTGTTTCATGAAGTTTCATCCCAATTCTCATAGAGTTTTATCTTTTTGTATAAGACAAGTTTTATATGGTGACATCGTGTTTCATCAAGTTTAATATAGTTTCATCAAGTTTTTTTGGGACATGTTTTTATCAAGTATCATTGTTTCTCCATATTTTGTAGAGCAAGTTTCACTCAGTTTCATGTTGTTTCATTACGTTTCAAGAAATCACATCCCAAGTCTCTTGAAGTTTCATAAAGTTTCATATTTTTGTCTAACATAAGTTTTCAATAGTAAAATCTTATTGCATCAAGTTTCATATAATTTCATGAGACATATGTGTTTCATGATGTTTCATCCCAATTCTCATTGAATTTTATCTTTTTTTGTATAAGATAAATTTTCAATAGTGACATCGTGTTTCATCAAGTTTCATATAGTTTTATCAAGTTTTATTTAGTTTCATCACAAGTCTCATGAAGTTTCATAAACTTTTATCTTTTTGTGTAGGACAAGTTTTCAATAGTGACATCATGTTTCATCAAGTTTCATATAGTTTCATGAGACATGTGTTTCATGAAGTTTTATCCCAATTCTCATGGACTTTCATCTTTTTTTGTGTAAGATAAGTTTTCAATAGTGACATTGTGTTTCATCAAGTTTCATCATAAGTCTCATGAAGCTTCATAAAGTTTTATTTTTTTTTTGTATAAGACAAGTTTTCAACAGTGATATCGTGTTTCATCAAGTTTCATCCCAAGTCACATGAAGTTTAGCTTTTTGTATCAGACAAATTTCCTACAGTGACCTCAGCTCCTCTCTACTCCTGCTCTGCCAAGCCACAAGACGCCCCCGCTGCCTACCTCAACTCGAAGCTGCCCCCACCGCCTCCTCCGACTGCAACCGTATCGCCACCGGTTCCTCCCCTAGCAACGAAACCGCCCTCGCCGCCTCCTCGGGCTGCAACCATTCTGCCCCGACTCCTCCTCCGGCCGTGAAACCGCCCTCGCCGCTGGGTCCTCCTCCGGCCGCGAAACAACCCCCGCCGCCAACTACGGCCGTGAAACCACCCCCTGCCCGATATGCCCTAGCTACAGCCGATGCAATGTTGAAACTCCCAACACAGTAGCTCTGCACAGACACTGCCTCATGCGACGTCGCCAACCATGGTTATTGGTGTTGCTGCATTCGTCCTCCTCCCATGAAGACGACTACCATCTAATGCCATGGAATCAGAGTAAGAGAGAGGGGGGATGAGGAACGAGATAGAGACATAGTGTTTCTGGACCAAGAGATGAAGATGAGTGGTGCAAGAGATGAAGTCACGGATGGGAGGATTGAACGGTTAGATGCTATGTTATTGCAACACTATAGCGTTGTATAGTATTTCTCTTTATTTTAGGGAGCTGCTAGCAACGTTTATACCGTTAGAATGTATTTCTAATGGTATAGCGGTTTCATGCAATTTTGTTAAGTTTCAATCATTTAAAAATTTAAGATTTCGAGTTTGAAGCTTCGACTAGGTTTCAATGTGTTTCAGAATTATAGAAATTTCTAGAAGATTCCCAGAAAATTCCATGCCCAAATTTAAACAAATTTCAAATTTTGAAACTCAAGTTTCAGCAAGTTTTAGACAAAAAGAGTTTCAAAAAGTTTTAGCAAGTTTCATGAAGTGTCAAGATGTCTCGTGAAAATAATTTAAAAGTTTCAAGTTTTAGTGAGTTTCGCGTATTTCTAGAAGTTTCTAGAATTTCAGAAGATTCCAAGAAAGTTTTATGCCCAAATTTTAACAAGTTTTAGATTTTGGAACTCAAGTTTTAACAAATTTTACATTTTAGAATTCAAGTTTCAAACAAAAGAGTTTCAAGAAGTTTAAGCAAGTTTAATGAAGTTTCAAAAAAACTTGTCGTTTTACACAAAAAAAAAATACAAAGGTTTTAGGTTCCGAGTCTAATGTTTCAAGTATGTTTCAATGTGTTTTAGGGAGTTTCAAAAATTGAAAACATCAAGTTTCAGAAAATTTCAAAAGTTTTCAAAAATTGAAACTTTGAGCTTCAAAGGTGAGTTTCATGTTATAGAAGCTAAAACTTTTGAGTTTCAAGCAAGTTTCAAATATGAAACTTCAAGTTTCAGCATGCTTCAAATACAAAATGTTTCACTAAGATTCAAATCTAAAACATCAAATCCAAGTTGAAACAAGTTTTGTCCGAGTTTAAGGCAAGTTTCTTGACAGTTTCAGGCGAGTTTCTTAAAAAATCCAGTCGAGTTTCAAAGAGTTTCTATTGAGTATCACAAAGTTTCATGGAAAAATTCAGATAAATTCCATACATGTTTCGGAGAGTTTCAGAAAAGTTTCATCGTGTTTCAAAGAAGTTTCAAGAAAATCCACAACTTCCAGAAATATTCAACACACAAATCAAACAAAATTTACAAAAAAACCAGGTGGGATGATGAACGAGATGCACTACACCGTGCCCAATATGACCTCCCGATCTTGATGCGACCGCTACCAAGACACCACCCGGTGTGGTACACGCTATGCCATCGCAGCCGGTGACGTGCCGTGCTCTACCGCCCAGCAACGTTGCTCAAAGCATCTAGGCCCCTAAAAATTATTTTGGTAATTAACGATAATATGTGAATATGAGACTAACATGTTTATTGAATGTTTAAAAAGCTTTAGCCCCGGTGACGAATACAACAACCTGGAGATGCATGCTAAAGGTCAACATAAAGATCAATATGGTTCAAAGACAAGGTGCAAGTAATCTAGGATCCTTTTATGTTTTACCAGTCTTATGAGAAAATGATGAAGACTGGATTTTAGGTTAAATACCATACTATTAAGAAGGATCACGACCAGTAGCTTGATAGCATATTATTGTACCATTTGGATCAATCTAGGATCATACATGCACTCAGAGTTTGTTTTGAAAGCAAACTGTGTTTTTCTCAGGATAACTGGTAGTATCATAGTGTTCTTGGCGGTACTACTGCACAGCGGTATAACCAGGAATGTAGTGCGGTACTATCGCAACCCGGTCGGACCGAGTTTATGTTGGCGGTACGTATTTTACAGTATGACACATTTTTTAGGTGGTTTGCTCTCTTGGAAGTGCGGTAGTACCGTAGTGCTTATTGCGGAACTACCGCAACCTAGTCTAACCGAGACCATTTTTTGAACCTCAAAGATAGCGGTCGTACCGCCCGATAAATGGAACTACCGCATGATCAATGGCGGTAGTACCGCGCCGAATTTCCAACGGCTCTTTCAGACGCATTAACTGCTCCTGCGCTAGCCGTTACTGTGCGCTTTTTAGAGGTGCAGTAGTACCGACCATTGAACGACAGTACTACCGTTTGTGCTGAAAATTTCTTTGTATTGCTTTCGACGGTCGTATTTGTTTGTGGAGGGTATAAATGCCCCCTACCAGCTCAAGGACAGTAGTGAGAGATTTCATTTAACATCTTTGAGCCAAGAGCATTCTCTCTACACTTTATATACACTCGTTGCATTCATTGTGAGGTAGTTGAGCAAACCTCAAGTGCATTCATTCTAGATTGATCCTTAGCACTTGATTGTCGTCAAGTGAAGATTGCGATTCATTACTCTTGGTGTTTGTCGACACCTAAACGGCTTGGCGAGAGTTTACGCGGTGATCTCTTCAAGGAGATTGTGAAGAGGCCTGGTGCCAAATTGTGATTGGTTCGGTGTTCGCCATCTCCGGAGTGGATGAAGAACAACCACTAGTGAAATTGAGGAATGCTTAATTTGTGGAGCCGGCTTGATTAGTTCAAACTTTCTCAACGTGGACTAGTGAAGACCGACAAGTCTTCGATACTACGGGAATTTTTTTGTCTTCATTGTGGTTAATTCTTGTCTTTACTATTCCGCATTTACATTTCTAGCAATTCTCTTGTGCTTGATTTG
The DNA here is from genome assembly GCA_036346395.1 of Hsuehochloa calcarea. NCBI lineage: Eukaryota > Viridiplantae > Streptophyta > Magnoliopsida > Poales > Poaceae > Hsuehochloa > Hsuehochloa calcarea. Next base: position 37,354,497 of record CM070601.1, read on the forward strand.
CTTAGCTAGAATTGTATCTATTATTGATATTAGCTCTTATTTATCTTAAGTAGCATAGTAATTCTATCATCTTAATTGTGCTAGAAAGCTTTGTGAGAACTATTTTGCTTAAAGTTTTAAAATAGTCAATTAGTTTTAAAAATCTCCTATTCACGCCTATCTAGTCAGTTATCCTTGATCCTATAGTTGCGCCCCGCGTTGCCGAACCACCGCTTGTGGCCCAGCGTGGCCTCGCCAGCTTGCGGCGCTGGACCGCTACACCCACCTCATGTAGCCATGCGTGCGCCGCTCCGTGTGCCCACGACCGCCTCCGTGTGACCTCACCAACCTAACACGACCACCCCACTACACCGAGCCGAGCCGTCGTTGGCGGTGAGGAGGTCATAGAGGCGGACGGAGTGCTAAAAAGGTGAGCACATAGTGCAGATTGCAGTTGTCGCTGGTGAAATCCGTTGGTCTTTGAGGCAATCGGCCGATGTTGTGCAAAGGTTGAGAGGAGGAGAGATAGGAGAAGGTGGGAAAGCGAATTGCATGAGTCGAGTGTGGTGGCATCATGGATAGCCGTCACGAAGAGTAAGGAGCGTTGGATGCATTTTATTTGAAGCTGATCGTTGTCCGTCAGATATGCATGCGAGGCTATAGCATTGCGTAGATTATTCCTTTATTTTATTAGTAGTTTCGAAGTATCCCTCGAATCGAGTTGGCGATTTGAACCAGTCGAGCGAAATTCAATTTTGTTCAAAAGTAATTACTTTTATTTTAATAGTTAATTAATTAACCAATATAATTAAAGTAATTTTGAACCGAGCCACTTTTTTCCACCGCGTTGACAGCCACAGAAAGCGCGAGGAGACAACAGCGTCCGCGTCGACGTCCACACGGCACTCGTACAGATTCGGGAACTGCCGAAGTGGACTTTTAACTCATGCTGGGGCTGTAGCTATGGAGTTTCTACCTTCTTTTCCATGTGTTTCGTGAGGATTGAAATTTTGAAATAGTAGACTCCGTGCAATCAAAATGGCTTTGGGAAGTAATTTGAGTACCAAATTTTCTTTATGGAGCATGTAGAAATGTATTTGGTATTAGTAACTGTGAAGGATTCCCGGCATATATTTATGGAGAAATGTTTGTGTCGTTCTATGTATTGTCAGCACATAGTAGATCTTAAGGCTGTAAGATCCTTTTGATTATCTTTTCTTCTCTAATTACTCCCGTTGGATTTTCAGAGCATTTGCTTGTGGCGTTTGTTCGATCACGGCGGCTAACGCTAATTTTCAAGTTCCTAACACCATGGTCCATACACCATGGTCCATGGGCCATGGCGTTACTAATCCCGTTCCACAGTTTGCTTGCTGCACTCCACATCCGATGACTCGTGGATTAATGAAAGATATGTACGTCCATCATGTTTAAAATAACCTGAGAGTAATCACTTAACCTAAAACATGCATAAACCTAGATCATAAAGGAACACCGTAATACATGAGTGAGGAAGCGCAAATGCGTACCCGATCCCGGTGAAGCCATCGGTTCTTAGAGTTGGTTCTTGACGATGAGGTCGGCGCGGATCTAAGCGCCGGGGCTTCGGCTTGAATCACCGGGATGTAGTAGTGATGCCGGCGGTTCTACGGCCTTCGGTCTTCGCACACCTGAGAGCCCGTGATGGATCGGGTATGTTAGGGTTTGTAGTCTTGACTTGCACATTAGCTAGCCAGCCTGCCGATACCCTCTTTACTTTTTATATGGCGCTCGGTGAACGGGACCTAGACCAATTCTGTTGGCAGAGCCCCCGATCAGGGCGCGTGTGGGCGTTGCCCCCGTGATTCTCGGAAGTAGTTGCCGAGATCAACCCAACATTCTCCCCTTTGATCGAAAGGCTAACAACATAAGCCCATTCTCAATAAAATAGCATACCAAGGTAATGTGTCGCATGACCAATAAAATGTCATACGACCTCAGTACCTATAATGTACTATCTAATCTTTGAAATGGATATTCTTTATACTTAATGGGAGTTGGTTTATTTTAAGGTCCTTTATCCAGAATCAGAGGCTTTCCAATAAACCCATGCCCGCAACATGATCACGAAATATATTGGGTGGTAAGCCTTTAGTAAGCGGATCCGCAAGCATTGACTTAGTACTAATATGCTTGATACTAATGGTTTGATCCTGGATTCTATCTTTCACAACATGATACTTAATGTCAATGTGTTTGGCAGCACCACTTGACTTGTTGTTACTCGCATAAAAGATCTGCGGGTTCGTTATCGCAGTATAAGGTGAGTGGTTTAGAAATGCTGTCAACCACTCTAAGGCCCGGAATAAAATTCTTAAGCCATACAACACCTTGAGAGCCTCATAACATGCCACAAACTCAGCTTGCATCGTTGAAGATGCCGTAAGGGTTTGTTTGGAGCTTTTCCACGAGATAGCTCCTCCAATGAGTGTGAAGATATAACTTTGACGTGGATTTCTTAGTATCAACACATCCCGCAAAATCAATCAATAACCAACAACTTCAAGGTTATCGGTATGCTTATATGTGAGCATGAGATGCTTAGTAGCTTGCATATAACGCAAGACTTTCTTAACGGCTTTCCAGTGGTCCGGTCTGGATTTGGTGATATCGCCAAGCATTCCGGTTACAAAAGCTAAGTCAGGGCGTGTGCTTACTTGAGCATACATAATGCTTCCGACAGCTGAAGCGTAAGGAACTGTCTTCATCTGATCAGTTTCATATTGGTTCCTTGGACATTGAAATGTCCCAAACTTATCGCCCTTAACGATAGGAGCAGGTGAGCCAGAGCATTTATGCATATTGTATCTCTTTAGTACTCTGTCAATGTATGCTTTTTGAGATAAACTTAATACTCCTTTGGACCTGTCCCGGTGAATTTCAATGCCAAGAACGTAAGAGGCATCACCGAGATCCTTCATATCAAAATTGGATGAGAGAAATCTTTTGGTTTCAAACAAGATATCCTTATCATTGCTAGCCAATAAGATATCATCCACATAAAGCACTAAGATGGTGAATTTACTCCCCTTGAACTTAACATATATGCAGTTATCAACTTCATTTTCCTTAAATCCAAAATTCCTTATAACTTTATCAAATTTGAGGTACCACTGCCTCGATGCTTGTTTTAAGCCATAAATAGATTTCTTAAGTCGACATCCCATGTGCTCCTTGCCTTCCACGACAAAACCTTCCGGTTGAGTCATGTAAACATTTTCTTGCAAATCGCCATTAAGGAATGCCGTCTTAACATCCATCTGATGTAGCTCTAAATCATAATGAGCTACAAGCGCCATAACGATTCTGAACGAATCCTTAGTTGAGACAGGGAGAAAAGTGTCATTATAATCAATCCTCTCTTTGTGAGAAGCCTTTTGCTCTGAGTCTTGCTTTGAACCTTTCGATATTTCCCTTAGAGTCATGCTTAGTTTTGTAGACCCATTTACAGCCTACTGTTTTGACTCCGTCAGGAATTTCTACTAAGTCCCATACATCATTAGTGCTCATAGACTTTAGTTCATCCTTCATGGCATCAAACCATTTAGGAGAATATTCACTCATTATTGCTTCCTTATAAGAGGTGGGATCATCTACCTTCCCTATATCATTAATATCCTCATTCATGTAAACAACATAATCATTTGGGATGATGATCTTCTCTCCATGTGATCTTCTAATAGGTTCAGCAACTATTGCAGGAGGCTGCTGAGGCGCAGGAGACTGCTGAGGCTCATCATTAGGTATGACATTAGGAATTTCAGAGACCCCAACAGTGGGTGCATCAACAGTATTTGGTACTGGAGGTGCAACCACCTGAAGTGCAGGAATAAAAATCTCTGGGATAAGCGGTGAAGGAACGTAAACCCGCTTCTCTTCAAGATCAATTTTCCTAGGCTCCAGGTCCTCATTATTTTCTAAGAACACAGCATGTCTTGTTTCTACAAACTTAGTTGTTCTATCAGGACAATAAAATCGATACCCTTTAGATCTTTCAGGGTATCCTATAAAATGGCAACTTACTGTCTTAGGGTCTAATTTTCCAATATGTGGATTAAATATCTTAGCTTCAGCACAACAACCCCATACTCTTAAATATTTCAAACTCGGTTTCTCCCACCATAATTCATAAGGTGTCTTAGGTACTTGATTTCTTGGGAACCCTATTAAGAATATGTCTTTGCTTGTCTTTAGTGCCTCCATCCATAAACCGGTGATAAACTAGAGTAGTGAGCATGCTCAGTACCATATCCATAAGTGTACGGTTGCGCCTCTCACCTACCCCATTTCTTGAGGTTCACCGGTGTAGAATATTGGGCAACAATGCCATTTTCTGAAGGAACTTAGCGAAAGGGCGAGAATTTGGCCATAAGGGCATGTCTCCCATAATATTCTCCCCCACGGTCCGATCTTACCACTTTGATTCTTAGGTTGTGCTGATTTTCAACTTCAGCCTTAAATATCTTAAATTTATCAAGTGACTCGGATCGGTCCTTAATGGGAAAAATATAACCATAACGGGAGAAATCATCAGTGAATGTAATGAAAGAATCAAAACCATCCACTGATGTCACAGGAAAAGGACCACAAATATCAGTATGAATTAACTCTAATAGTCCCGAGTGCGAGTTGCTCCTTCTTTATTTTCTTTACGTATTTTCCTTTAATGCAATCAATGCGATTAGTCCGAGTCGAGAAATCTAATGGTTGGAGAATCTCTTCCTTAATGAGACGCTCCATTCTCCCCTTCAAATGTGGCCTAAGCAGCGGTGCCACGGTTTGAAGAAGTCTCATATTCTTTTTATGCATAGTATCACACACATTCAAAGATATCGGTGATTCATTAAGGGAAAGCATATAAAGTTTGTCTTGTCTAACAGCAAGACCAACATTATTTGAATTAAATGTGATAACACACTTATTGTTACCAAAATTACATTTGAATCCATCATCGTCCAATGAAGATACTGAAATTAAATTCCTCCTAATGGAAGGAACAAAAACTACATTATTAAGACGAAGTGTGAAGCCGCTATCTAAAACTAAGGAGACAGAACCAATTGATTCCACTTCGGCTTCTTTTCCATCCGCGACTCTAAGACTTCGCTCCCCCTTTCTTAGTGTTCTCACGGTATGGAATCCTGTAAAGAGTTGGTAGCGTGCACGCTTGCACTGAGTCAATCCACCATGATTTAAGGGAAAAATTAGTATAAAGGGTTTCATCAACAAAAGTTATAGAATCATTACCCTTCTTAGCGAGCCACTTTAGGAAACCAACACAATCCTTCTGGAAATGTCCTGGCTCTTTGCAGAAGTGACATGCATTCCCACTTGGTGCTTTAGCAGAAGCAACATTGGGCTTAGGTGTATTTTGCACCTTAGGTCCTGATTTATCTGAATTAGGAGAGTAGTGCAGCCTTTTCTTGGATTTGAAGTCCCCTGAGAACTTCCTTTTGCTAGGACCGCCAACTTGATTCACTAAATCTTTCTTTTCGGCCCTAATCCTTTCTTCCTCCTGGACACACATGGCGATAAGATCGCTCATGCTCCATTTATCTTTCTGAGTATTATAGTTTATCTTAAAAGCAGTGTATTCAGAAGGAAGAGAAGTCATTATGAAGTGAACTAGGAAACCATCGATATTTCCATGTCCATGCCCTTGAGTTTTCCGACCATATCGGTCATCATCATGATGTGCTCTCGATCTTCTTTGGACCGTCATACTTAGTGGATAGAAGCCTCGGATTAATGTCTTGGCATAAACCTTAGTGGAGCCTTTGAATTTCTCCTCTCTGAAGCGGATACTCCTTAGCATTTTCGAATCTGGATTGCTCCCGATTCCGGCGAGATAGAAGTCTTCATAATCATTAGTGATGAGCGGTTAGACCGCTCCCATTTTTCAAAGATTATTATCATATATTTTCTTTTCTCATCGTGTCGTCCTCACCAATGGTGGGAGAAACGGGAGCGATCACCCTTAATGCATAATCAAGGTCTAATACTCCAAGGACAATCAAACTCTTTCTTTCCAAGCGGGAAGTTGCTCTCGTAAGTCGCTCAATGTTGTCAATTGTAGCGGCAACATTTGAAGCATTCATGGCTGAACATTAAAATACAGGGGAAAAATTAGAAATAGCATAAAAGTATTGCATGCAATTAACCCTACGTTGGTCTGATTAATAACATGCAAAATTACAGTTCTAGTTTATATCACCGTTGGGCCGAAATAAAAAGAACTATAACAATTAATGTGGCGACACGTGACTACAAACAACGTTGGTCAGTATGTAATCATGTGTATACATAATGCCAAAATAAATCATAAAATTCTCTAATTAAAATATCTCGTTGGTTCAATTTTAATCGAGACCGAATTTATCTTAAACATGAGGAATTATCATTAATTTAAACAGTGCACAAAATAAAATAAAATAATAATCATAAGACTTAATCATAAAAGCACTTTACAAAATGGGGAAAAATACTCTTAGCAATTAACATTAGATTTAAACAGTAAACAAAATAAATAAATAAATAAAACTTAATCCGAAAAACATTTTGTAAAATGATGAAGATGCACTGTTCCCCTTTGGGCTCGGCCCACTTCATTATTGCCGCTCTCGGCCTGCATTCGGCCCACGCGGCTCGGCGCACTCACGCGCGCGATCGCCCGGCCCTTTAGCAAAAACATGACATGACGATCGGTGGCCGTCGGATCCGATCGTCCGGCCGAAATCGTCCGCGCGAATTACTTCCGCCGAATCGGAGCGACGCGATCCGTCGGATCTAATCGAACGGCTGTGAGCGAATCCCGCAACGTATATAACGCTCGGCCGACGAAAAAACCCTAACCCTAAAGCATTTTCCCCGCTCCCCGAAAATTCCGCGCGGTGCGCGAGCGAAAAACTCCGCAGCGGCGATTCCGTCGGCGACGATTCTTTGGAGAAGGAGGCCGGAGCGGAGGTCAAGGTGGACTCGGTAGCGGCATGAGGTGGCGGCGCCATGACTCTCTTCGCGGCGCGCGCGGCGTGGTCGCGCGCGCAGCCGTCGAATAGAGCTTCGGTGGCGCCCGGAACCGAAGAAGTCTTCAAATCCCGCCGTAAGTATCCCGCCGCCTCTATTTAGTTTTGGATCTGAGATCTTAAGGGCCGAATCTTAGGGTTCCTATTCTGAGATTTGATTTGGTGTTTCTGATTTTGGGGATTTCATTAGGGTTTCTTAAAAAACGTATCCCCTCCTTCTAAATGCTATAACCGAGCGCCGGATCTGAGATCCGAACGAGTATCCGGGTATAAGTTAGATCTAATCGGGTTCACTATGTGATCTAGGAAAGGCTCTGATACCATTGTTTAAAATAACCTGAGAGTAATCACTTAACCTAAAACATGCATAAGCCTAGATCATAAAGGAACACCGTAATACATGAGTGAGGAAGCGCAAATGCGTACCCGATCCCGGTGAAGCCATCGGTTCTTAGAGTTGGTTGCTGACAGTCGAGGTCGGCGCGGATCTAAGCGCCGGGGCTTCGGCTTGAATCACCGGGATGTAGTAGTGATGCCGGCGGTTCTACGGCCTTCGGTCTTCGCACACCTGAGAGCCCGTGATGGATCGGGTATGTTAGGGTTTGTAGTCTTGACTTGCACATTAGCTAGCCAGCCTGCCGATACCCTCTTTACTTTTTATATGGCGCTCGGTGAACGGGACCTAGACCAATTCTGTTGGCAGAGCCCCCGATCAGGGCGCGTGTGGGCGTTGCCCCCGTGATTCTCGGAAGTAGTTGCCGAGATCAACCCAACACATCATTGTTAGGGATAAAGCTATTGCTATAATCTATAGCGTTCTCACTAGGTCTATTTTTTTAAGGCAAAAATTGGCTCTGGAGGCCGTAAAATCACAGTTATTCGCTGGAACTGTCTAATTAAAATATTATTATTTTAAAAATGAGGAGAGAGAATACTGTGAAAAGTGTTATTTTCCTTGGACAGAGAGAGAGAGGAGAACAGCGAGAGATATGAGAAGAGAGAGGGATGAGTAACGAAGGATAAATTGGATTTTTCATCCTTCTCTTGTAAATTTTAAAATAATTATACTTCAAATAGTCTCGCGTGTTAGAGCGAATTGCCACAGTTTCGTAGCATCCATGAGCGAATTATCGATTTTGTTGTGTGTCTCAGCAAATGTCAACCAAGTGCAATATCCGAAGAGCCAATTTTTCCTTTTTGAATGCAAGTTTGACGAGATTTTTTTCCCCAATTTTCTTTAAAGCCTTAATACCATACTTGGGTCCTCTCCTTTTATTGCTTTGAAATCTAGCTCTTAAACCTTGTGGAATACATGGGTAGGATAGCAGCACTTGGACACGTCATGACCGCAACATTTGATTTGTTGACCGGGACTCCTCTCCCTGCGATCTTTCGTGGGAAAGAAACCTATGTCGCATTGGTCCCCGTTCGTTCCTGCTGCAGTTCGTGTGCTTGATGCGATCGCAGCCGTCCAATCCATCCCGTGATGTGCAGCCGCTCCACGAGAAGGTCGATGAGATCACGACGGAATGGAATATAGCGTGGTGTTGATCTATCCCCACAGAGCACATCGCACTCCACTGTTCAAAGAAGGTTCGCTGAATTTGCTAACCTAGTTTCAGTTTTATACGCTTCCGTTGTCCAGAGGCTCTGTCACTACGACACTTGTCTGTCCACTTGCATTGTACTCCGTATGTAGCCGAAGCCAAGCCATTTTTTTTTCCTAGCTTGTTCTACGATTAAAGGAGGATCCTTACAAAACTATCGAGTCCTTTTCGTAAGGCTACTTATGTTATGTTATGGAATTAAATGAGATAGAATGGTTTTATGTTATGCGCTTTTATTGTTTTCGATGAATGTGATAGTTCAATATTTACGAAGAATATTTTATAAATATGTATCCCGCTATTTAGGAAGTGATGGTCACATTCAAGTAACCAGACATATGGATAATTTTTTTTAAACCAACTCATATATGTACCATTTGGTACAAACAACTAAACACACTTTAAATATAATGTAAGAGGCGGGCAGATTCAGCGTGCACTTTGCTACGTGCGGTGTCCTATGCACGTGAACTGATTCCACACCGATGGCTCTTGCAGGATGGGGGCGTGAAGCATGAGGATATTACGGGTCTTGGGATGCCACGAGTTTCGACTGTTCAGACAATTGAACAATCTCAAGTGCGCTTGATTTTGTAGAACAATTGAGATATGTGATACCTGTAACAGAGAATTTCCCATTTTGCCTTCTTACGATTTGCACATTTTGTTTCAAACAGAACACCCCAATTCCATTTCCTGTTGATTAACTCTGACGTAAAGCTAGTAGGGCCCACCTACAGCCACCGTAAGTAAGTAAAAGTACTTTCCACATTTGAATGGCCCTGGAATCCATAAAATTTGTGTAGCCCTTGAATCCATAAAATTTGTGTAGTTGATCACCTTCTTTAGACCACCGGAAGGATTCTTTCTTAAGGAGCTTCGTCAATGGTGAAGCCACTTCACCATAACCCTTGATAAATTTACAGTAGTACCTGGTTAATTCGAGGAAACCCCGCAAGGCCTTAAAAGACTTGGACGTCGACCACTTCTCCACAGACACCACTTTATCTGGGTCCATTGCCACTCCATTGCCAGAGTAATGTAACCAAGATACCCCACATCTTCTTTGCCAAAGAAGCACTTGTTGCACTTCAAGAATAGCTTGTTTTTATGCAAAAGTTGGAGAACTGCTTGAACATGCTGCAAATGCTCTAGCCAGGATGAGCTATAGATAAGAATATTGTCAAAGAAAACAAGACAAACTGACAAAGGAACAACTTGTGGACGTCGTTCATAAGTTCTTCAAAAGTGTATGGCGCATTAATCAGGCCATGGGGACCCGGATTTTCCTTCGGACCCTCTGTGTATTCTGAGCTAGTCACATGATTATTAGCCAGCTCACACAATACAGTTATCAACGAATATTACATTCATACAACACATATGTAACGTCCCAAAATTCGAGTTTTCAAAAATCTTTTATGTAGTTTAGGTCCCTGAAAAACTTCACCAATTTTTCTAGTTTAATAAAGCTTAAATGGGAATTTTTGAAATTAGAACTATTTAATTTGATTAATGTGAACGTTAATTAAATCTAAAATAGTGTTAGTTGGGTTTCTTGTATTCTAAGGATTTTTTTTAGATTTTTTCAGTTCATTTGGTATTTATTTTGCCTCATTTGAATTTTTAGCATTTTTCTAAATTTAGAAATCAATTTGTTTTTCCTTTTCTTTGTGGGCCGAACTTGCTTGGCCCACTCTACTTCTCTCTCCTTCACCTGGCCCAGCCCTACCTCCACCACCCGCCAGCCGCTCCCTCATCCTGCTCCACCCACCCTGCCAACCAGCCTCGTTACTAGGCCCGCTTGCTAGCTGCTCCCTTCGCCAGCCACCTCTCTTCACTCGGTCCCACCTATTAGCCAGCAGCTGCCACCGCCTACGTGTGCGCCTGAGCCGCTGCAGCCATGTCTGCCCTAGACATCGCCATCGCCGCCATCTCAGTGTCTGCCTCCCACACGCCTCCCAAGGCTATAAAGTCGCTGCCCCGTAAGCCTCCTTTTTTGCCTCGCTCAGCCGCTCTCATTGCCCTAGCCACCGCCCGGAAAGCTGCCTAGCACAGCCGCTCCGGTCTTCTTCTTCACAACCGGTCGCCGCCTTACCACGCTTGTTCTCCTCCATTAAAGCTCCTCAAGTCATCCCGTTTGTGTCTTCGGTGTCGCCTATTCCTCCTCCGTCGGTTGTGTCTACACACCGGTGCTCCTAAGCCTTTGTTCGTCAGCTCCGGTGACATCCACCATCGCTAGAACCGTTGCTCCATGTTCCCCGTCACCGTGGTGTGTTTCTCGACAAATCTCTCGCGTCACTGTGGGTTCTAATTCCCGATCTACAATCCCCCTACCTCGATTCCAAGTTTGGTCCACTGTACGCCGTGATTCTTTCTTTCTTTCTTTTTCTTATCCGGTCGCTGCCCTTCATCACCCGTTCCTTGCTCCTTCGTTGAGTTCCGCCGCTCATCGACCCCACCTTCTTCATCCCAACACCGTGTTTTACCTCATGCACATGTCCTTTTCCCCAGAGCGTCTCTGGAACCATCTTGCCATTGTGAACTGGAGAGGATTAAAATCTCTAAATATTACTTTATTTAATTAAAGACCGCACGTCCTTCGTGGTCGTAACCCCTAAGGTTAACGACCCCGTGGTCGTAAGGATTCTAGAGGTTACATCGTGGGTACTCTGGTCGAATAAGTTCCTGTGCCCAATCCCCGACCAGGTGACTACTTGTAAAAGCAATGAACTGGTACTTAGATCTGATTCTAAGTACATTTCTCCTATGTGATGAATAGAGCATATGTCTAATTTACTATAAGACACGTGACATTTACAGCCCTAAGACATTGACAGCAATCACAATACGGTTTTCATCTCCTCCTGATATCAACCGCCGAACAGTTGATATGTAATACCCCGGCCTGCTCGTAGTGTGGCCCATGTGGCCCATGTGGCCCATGAGGAGTTCTGTGGTGGGATTAGTCCCACATTGCTTGTCTCAAGTGAGTTGTAGTAGTATATAATGCCTGTTGGATCCAAACGTAGCACCTCCGGGTTAACCCTTTTACACGAAGCGAGGACGAAAGTGTAAGTGAGGTGCTATGTGTGTGCGGGTCCGCCCCACGGTGGGCTGGGCATTGAGCCGATTTTGGGTCAGGGTGTTACAGATGGTATCAGAGCGGGCTTTAGGTCCGTGGTAAGTTAAGTGTTAAAATGACACAATGTGCACAGTATGTGGGGTTTGGGGAATCTATTGCTTCCGCATTTCTAGTAATGTGGTTCATTATATTGTACTGTATCGAATTGCTTCTGTGCTATCTTTCTTGTTGTTAATCTATGATATGATGTGATATCATATATATATATGAATTTATTCTATGATTGTCATGGGATGATCCTATATATTCATAATTGATTGCATTAGTTATGCGTATCGGTAGCGGACGTTGAGCAGCTGAGTTCGTGGTTGTTGTCCTGGGTTTTGCCAGGCTACACCACTGTACGTGGTATGAAATTACAGAAGTTCTTACCCCTGTTCCATAAGTTCTGGGTTGAGCATGAGCTCGTTGATGAATTTGTTGTCTTTCTCGAGCTTGTATCTGGTTTTCTGGTTGTAGTTTCTTGCAGTTCATAAGTTTCTTTTGAATGGGGGGTTTTAATGAAGTGGGCAAGCTCCAGTAGATCTCTGACCATTCTTTGAAACAATTATTATTCTTTCGATTATTGTGATATTTCTACTCCACGTGAGCGTAGTTAAATTGCAAGATTTATCTTTTCACGGAAGTTCTGTTTTACCCCTGTTGGAAAATTTAACTCATTTGCTCGCTTGGAATTTCGGGCATTAGGAGATTTCTTTTGCAAGTTCTTTATTAAGTGTCCATTGACCTTGCACATTTCTTTTGAGGTTACTTTAGAAAGTTGTTCTCTTCTTTGATTTCTGAATTTGACAAATTCTTGTCCGGTGGTGGTGGATGAATTTATCTTGAGTTCATGGTTCCTGGTAGTTGATGAGATTCAATGGTTCTTTAAAACTATTAATGTTTTTTTCTCTCTATTGTTGAACTGCTTTTACTACAAGTGATCTTCGTTAATTGACAATATTGATATTTCCATGGTTGTTCCTTCTTTCTCATTGGAAAAGAGCGACTCATTTACTCGTTTGATAGTTTGTATCATGAGAGTTTCTGTTGCAAGTTCGTTAACACGAGAAAGTATTGGCTCCATGTATTTCTTTTGGATCATTCCGCTTGTTGAAGTTTAATGCATCTCTTTTCTGAAGAATAGTGATAAAACCCTTTTGTGGTGCTATGTTGCGGATAAGTCGGAGACTGTAATCAAACAAAATGGTTGGCTACGGGTTTCTACTGGTCCCTATTTGTTTTTCAAACAATTCTTGTCTTTCTGACTGCTGAGCTCCCTTTGCTGCTTGTAAACGTTATTACTGTCAAGATCATTCTTTTATGAGGGACCTATCTCTCTTGTTGATCAAGGGAACTTGGTTAACCGTTTGGTATTTTGGAGAACGGGAATTATCTTTTACAAAGTTTATTGAAGAAATGTTTTGACTCTACTCGTTTCTTTTGGGGTAGTTGGCGTGTTGGAGTTTAGAACCTCTCTTTGACAAAAAGTGTCGAACCCCCTTTCTAATATTTTGTGGTGTTGTGTGAGAGGTTTGTTTCAGCTTTGTGGTTTTTGTACTAGGTTTCTTTTCTACGAAAAGTCATTATTATAATTCCATTTGATGCTGAAGATTTCTACGACGCGATTTGTTATGTTCCCTTTAGAGGGTTTATTTATGCGATAGTGAGGTAAATTGAATGTTACCAAGCATGAACGTATTTGGTCTTAATGATATGAACAGTAATGTGAGGGTAATGTTGATTCTTTTATAGAGAAAGAAAATTAATTGTCTTTCGTGAAATTTCTAAAATGGTCAAATCTCAAGTTTTGTGTTCAAGATCTTTGGGAGTTTCAAGTTTTATGTGGTAAACGAAGTTTGTCGAGTAAAGCGTTAAGTTGCAAAGTTATAATGGTTCTTCAGTGGTGCGAGTGCTTTGACCTTGAATGCTCGTTTATTCTTATAATTGAAAGTCTGATATTCTCTTCTTGTGAAGTCTATGCTTTCAACTGTGGACTTCACATATATTTTCCGAGTTCTTTGCCTAATTGGTTTTCCCCTTGGTTATGTATTCCTTGCGAGTGGTAAACGATTTTCTAGTTGGCGAAAATCGTTTTCATGTGCCTCTTCTTTTGAGAAAGATTCAACCAAACCTTTCCGCACGGGTCCTTCAAGCTGTTTCCTAATTGTGATTGTGAGTTTGATTAAAATTATTTTAAATAAAATGGTGCATAGAGGTATCCTATTTCTTCTTAAGATTTTCGAGTGATTTAGTTCTGAAGGCTCCTTGGTTTGAGTTCGCAAATAGAGGTTGCAAGCAAAGAAAATTTTCGTTGATTTCTTCGAAAGTAAATTAATCCATTGCTTTCCGTGAATTTCTGCAAAGGAAAAAAGTTTCGATTTTTTGTGGCTGAGATCATTTGGATCCCACGTTTTATGGGTTGTTGAACTGTTCTGAGCAAATATGACGTGTTAAAGAATTTTCTTGATTCTTAATTAGATCTTGTGGTTTGGACTAAAAAACCTTATCTTGTTTGTTGTGGCAAAATGTTGTTAGTCAAAGGATCAATTTCAGTGTTAAAGGATGGAGTGAAGTAGTAGTATTTGAAAATTTGAGTCAAGTTTTGTAACTTGTGATTATTTGAATCAGGTCTAAACTTTCTGCTCTTTCTGCTCAAGAGTTGTCGATTTTTTTAATCGCAATGTCATTTTCTTTTTGGTCGGTACTTGTTAATTCCCTTTTCGAGGGATGTGTACCCTTATCTGTGAACTTAACTTTTGTATTCCAAGATTCCCATTACCATATTATTTCTTTTGGTTTCATGCTCGCTGTGAGGGGCAACGTTTTCTTATGTGACAAAATTTGTACTTATTCGCCTCTTTCTTTTGAGAAAGACTTAACAGTTTTATGTTGCAAAGTTTTACAAAGTGTAATTTGGCAACTGTTTGGTGGTGGTTAAGTAATGATAGTGTGTAATTTGGCAACTGTTTGGTGGTGGTTAAGTAATGATAGTGGTGAGATTTTTCTACCAAGGTATTGGAAGAGCTGTAGAAGATGAATGGGTTTTGATCTGTACCTCTTGGAGGAAATTTGATTCATATGGAATATTTGGTTTCGAAGTAAGTCTAATGAGTGATACAACTGAGTAGAACCTATGGTATAGAGGAATTCCAGAACTTCAATTCATGTTAAAAGGTTGGGGATTATCAAAGGCATAGAGACCTTGATTAATTTTATAGAGTAACGCAATTGGATAGTATTGCGAGATTGTGTGGGGAATTCTGAGGATGTCAATAAGTGAGTATGTTAGAATTGTGGTAATATTGGAGATTTAATCCGAACATTTTCCTATCTGTTAGGATTGAAAATTTGTTGTAGTGGTCTTGGAGGTTAAATCTGGGCTCTGAACTTTTACGCTAGACCTTTGGTCACAAAATGATTGTGGTTAGAGAGAGTGGAATAATGAAGTTTCCCGAGCAGTGAAATGATCATTGATAGAACTTTTCTGATGTAGTACATGAGCGTGCGTGCTAAGGATTCTGAGTTGTTCTTGAAAATTAGAGGTAATGTGTTTGGGTGGGATCAATTTTGTGGTGCTTTGGGTGCCTTCAATCAATTAATGTTGATTAGTAGAACGAGATGTCTAGAGTATTCGGAGGATTCAATAGAGCCTCTCCACAATGGTGTGGATGATGTATTTCAGTTTGAGCATAATTTGAGGATGTTCAATTAAAATGTTTAAGCTCATGTGGTATGCGATGTATTCGAATTTCATGGTTCGAGAGAAAGTTTATTCCCAGAAGAGAGAAAATGTGGAAAAGGATGTTTCATCGGATAATGAGGTGTTTTCTTGATTCTCGTTCGAGTCTTGTGTTGTTGACTGGTGTTTTCTGCAATTTGAGTTGGTGCTGTGTTGGCATGTTGATTCTTTCCAACTCAGACAAACCGTAAGAAGTTTTGGTTTGGTCATTCGAGTGATTTCTCCTTTGGTTGTCGTGGTGTTTCTTTGCAAATTGTTTACTTTGGAAATAGAAAAGGTTCTCGAGATAAATCTTCAACCTTGTATTTGATTCTGTTGGTAGGGAGTTGTTAATGCATGGTTACGATGAGAATATTTTATTTTCAAGTTGGGTTCTGTCTGCAAAATAGTTGCTTAAAGACGAGTTCTGTTTTACCTTCCTGGTTTACAGTTGTGCTCCTTGTTAAGGTGAAAGAACTGATTGAGACGTGGAACAAGAGTTCCAGGTGTTTTGTGTGGTTGTGTGATTTGGTACCGAAGAGAAGAGTGGCCTAAGGAACAAAGGTTCGTCTTTGGAAGCTGTAGTGATTTTGGAAGGCGGAGTTTCGCTAGGACCGTCTCGTGTCCTGGCGCAGGGTATACAATGTTTTGTGCAACCCGGTGTCGAGGGAGTACTTGAGGCATCTGGAGCGTGAGGTTTCATTAGAACCGTCGAACCACAAGTCAGACCGTGCTATCGAGTCCTGCCTGTGGGGTGGTTGTGAAAATATCGGGATGAATAATACAACGTAAAACGTTAGTTAGTAAAGGTGTGGTGGGCGATCGTCGAGGCCAAAGCGGCGACTTGGGAGCTGGAGTCCCGCAAGCTAATTGTTGATGCCCTTTGAGTAGAATGACAGATAGAATTCGGGGTCGAATTCTGTTTAATGGGGGTAGAATATAATACCCCGAAATTTATTCGGGCGAATAGGAGAGTATTCGGGAGAAAGAGTTAAACAAGGATTACAATTTTCAGTGATCTCAAGGGGGTTTCTGCGAATTTTCGACAACCCGGGCTTTGGGCCACGGCCCATGTGGCCCAAGAGGGGGCTGGCCAAAGGGGGGATGACCTTCCCCCCAAAAACCCTAAACCCCCTTCCCCCTTTCCCCCACTTGGAGCCGCCAACCTCCTCCCTGCCGGGCGCCACTTTCTCCTCCCCCCTGCGCCAGATTTGTTTGTCAGATTTGGGTTCGTTCCGTACGTTTTATGATCTTTTCACCTCTTAGAAAGTTGTAGCTCTTGGTCTTATCTTTCTTTAGGAACTGAGATCATATGATTTGGAGTTATGGTTTAGGAGATATGGCCATTTTCGTGAGACTATTCAGGAGAGCTGACGGGATTTGGCAGTTTGCTTGTCTGGCCATTATGAATTATTTAGAAGCATAATCAGAAAGGCCACCCAAAATAAATGTTGTAGATAATTTAGTAAAATTTTCAAGTTGATAAAGAACACAATTTTTAGAGTTGGCAATCAAAAGTTGTGGAATTTTAACCGCGCGCTGTTCTGTCCGTCTGAGAATTGTGGACTGTCAGTTTGTTCCTCGGTTTTGATCTAGTTAGATTCAGATCCAGGACGGCCACCCAAAATGGTTTTTGAAGATAATTTTACCATGATTCCAGGTTGATAAAGTTCACCTGCGTTGGATCTGTAGAATGAAAGTTAGGGCATTTTTCCTTCCTGCTGTTCTGTAGTCTGGTCAGATGTCCGTCAGGCACTTTCAATTGCAGATTAGCCTTATGTACGGGCATAATTAGGAAATCTTGTCTGCTAGTGTTTTAAAGGTTTATCTGTTAAGTTTCATTGGGCGCTGGTTCTATGTTGTTTCGAGTCCCATATAATTAATTATGTTTTTTCTTGTATTGCTATCCAGTAGGATGGGCAGGTGGCTGAATAGTGTAATGTCAGTTTAACTCCGTTAATTGTGTTGGTTAGTCGGAGGGTTAGTGTAGGTCTCCTATAGCTAAGTCGTGCCACGTTATCCTTATTCCCAATATGTACTTGTGTAGGCGGCGAGGCATCGCGTGTGGGAATACCTTCGTTGCTTGCTAACGCGTCGCGATGCGAAAGGCAAGTACATTGAAATTCTTTACATTGATGAATGATGTGTGTTTGTGTTCATGCTAATATTTCTATGATCCATGTTTTCAATCAAAGATGTTAATCAATACTCATATTCTATTACATGCAATTCCAATGTGTTAAAATATATTGATTTCTGTGGAACGCTCGCTGTTGGTTGTTGTGCCGATGAGTTGATGATCCATGTTCATATTCCATGATGTACATTCCATTCCTATTTGATAATCCATGAGGAAGAAAGTGTTAAAATTCATTGCATATGTTCATTCATTTCATGTGTTGTTCATATGCATTCCACAGGAGTGGATTTGTAAAGACCCATCAACTCCAGTATGGGCATGTAAGACCCACCATTCCAATGTGGGTAGTTTCGGACACCCGTATGAAACGTTCTTCATACGGTAATTTGGTCCCCAGACTTTGTTAAGTACGGGCTTAAGTGAACACCGACGGGTGTCTCACTCGCTATACCGGTATGAGCATGTGTTAGTCCATTCCTTTCAATGCATCCATTCATTCCATTCATATACATAAGTTTTCAGAGATTAATTCTTAATTCGTAATGTGAATGACTTGTTCATAACCTGGTATGTTCAATTGTTTATTGTACTTGCTGAGTTTCGACTCACCCTTGTTTTTCTGTGTTTATTTAGGTGAACCTTGTTGATGATAATGTTAATGGGAGGAGCGGACCGGCCACGTTCCACCACGATTCATTACATTATATTTTCATTAATGGATTCAACTATGTTAATCTTTGATGAGAGATGAACTGTAATAAGTAATGTTTAGACTTTATATCATGTCGTTCCATGATTAGTTCCTTGATTATTCACCATTGATGAATCGGTTATTTTCACCTCGTTACCATGGTATTGTTGTCTGATTAGAGGCATATTGAACCTTATTCCGTAATTTGATGGTATGTTGTATCTTTAGGTAGCATCTTGGCTTCCGAATAGCCAGGGTGTTACAGATGGTATCAGAGCATCAACCTTCGCTGCACGGGTGCGTGCGGGACAGGGGCGCGGGCATATGGCGTATGGCACATGTGGGCTTGGATTGGACACATGGCATGGCATATGTCTTGAAGACCTTTGGGCACGGACGTGTACCGAGGGGTGGTTACAGGCATTTACCGTGTATGCGGTATCTTTGTCAAAGCGTCGACCCTTAAGGGGGTGAATGTAATACCCCGGCCTGCTCGTAGTGTGGCCCACGAGAAGTTGTGTGGTGGGATTAGTCCCACATTGCTTGTCTCAGGTGAGTTGTAGTAGTATATAATGCCTGTTGGATCCAAACGTAGCACCTCCGGGTTAACCCTTTTACACGAAGCGAGGACGAAAGTGCAAGTGAGGTGCTATGTGTGTGTGGGTCCGCCCCACGGTGGGCTGGGCATTGAGCCGATTTTGGGTCAGGGTGTTACATGATACTTCACTAACTTCCGTCTTCCTCCAACCAGTCGCGACACTTCCAATAGGCACTTCTTCAAGGAGTAACTGCCACCACTTCGTCAACTACTTAAAGGAGATTACAAACAGCAAAGAAGGGGGATACCAACCAATCCAATTCAGAAGATCAACAGATAATTGGATTTTCATATGATGCAATAACATAAAAATTAGTGCACCAAGTGTAATTAGGGTTAGTTCACTGCCTTGTCAAGGGCATTCCCTGTAAAGATCCAGTTTGCTACAATAAAGAGCAATCACATTCCCAAGGACTCTTTGCTATTTTTCTCAATTTATTTCGTAAGATCGGCGACTCGATCGTCGATAATTGGCACCGACACTGGGGATCAAGGCGTTGGGTTCTTGAAGCTTTCTTTGCTCAAGCAACCCTCATCTACTTTCCTTCGCTCCATTATCACTCATGCGATCATGGCAGGGACTTGGGATGAGGAAAACTTGTTAGACTTGGCGGACTGTGCCAACCTCGATATGGACGTATGGATTTGCGCCAGGGAACATGACACAATGTCGTCATCATTCTCTTCTATCGTAGGCTCACTGCTCGCTGAGGCTAGTGAGATCAACCGGGTGGACGAGGATTCGCTGCCACCATAAGTGGCGCAACCACATGAAAGCGATTATTCGACCGATTGAACATATGAGCAACTTCGCAAGTCCGGTCCTTCTGGCCGGCAAAAACAATGAAAAGAGACTATAACCACAACCCGAGGGTCAATGTACTCTCGATACAGTCATGGGTGATCGGTATTCACCGATGGCTCCTAGCGATTCCAGGGGCCAACCGACATCTGGTAACTGTGTCGATGAAGCTACCACCGGTCGAAGGTCACATGGGAATAATAAAACTCAGTATATGGTCGGTAATCCGCCGGATCAGGCCGAGTCCACCACAAGGCCCACCAAAGGTGGTACTCTCCGACCGCTCTCCATCATAGAGACTCCTTGCAGAAGTGGTGGAAGGCTCTCCATTAGTTATGATGGAAGCTCGTCAAAGGAGCATTGCTGGAGGCATGAAGTTAATGCGATCAGAGATATTGTTCAAGATGCCATGCACGATCCTCCATGGGTTGGGTCGCCACCACCTGCTGGTGGAAATGGTACGTGCCCTCAAGCACCACATGCCGGAGATAACAGAACTGATGAACATCCATCAGTTAATTCACCTGCTTCTGCCCCACTGCGAGTGATTGGTCGAACAGGACAAACCGAAAAGTCGACGGAAAACTGAGTATTTATAAGGTTTGGTCACAGTGGTGAATACAACAATCTAGACATGCATGCTAAAGGTCAACATTAAGATCAATATAGTTCAAAGACAAGGTACAAGTAGTCTAGGATCCTTTTCGCTTTTACCGGTCTAAGGAGAAAAGGGTGGAAGACCGGATTTTTAGTTAAA
Organism: Hsuehochloa calcarea; assembly: GCA_036346395.1. NCBI lineage: Eukaryota > Viridiplantae > Streptophyta > Magnoliopsida > Poales > Poaceae > Hsuehochloa > Hsuehochloa calcarea. Next base: position 37,374,977 of record CM070601.1, read on the forward strand.
TGCCATACTATTAGGAGGGATCGTGACTAGTAGCTTGATAACATGTTATTGTGCAATATAGATCAATCTAGGATTATACATGCATCTAGAGTTTATTTTGAAAGCCAACCATGTTTTTCTCAGAAAAATCAGTAGTACCGATGTTTTGTTGGCGGTACTACCGCACTACGGTATGACCGGGATAGTGGTATGGTACTACTACAACCCGGTCGTACCTAAATCTTATTGGTGGTACATTTTTTATAGAATAACATCTTTTTATCTCAGTTGATCACCTGGTGAACGGTAGTTGTGGAGTTTCCTTGACGGAACTACCACATCGCGGTATGACCGCAACTTGAGCGGAACTACCGCAACTCGGATATTTTGAAGATTAGACAACGATATGTTTTTTTCAGAAAGCACCCTTTTGGACCACAAGGTGAAGCGGTAGTACCGCCCCTGTACTCTGGTATGACTGAAAAGCGGAACTACCGCTTGATCAACGACGGTAGTACCGCGCTGAATTTCCAACGGCTCTTTCAAAAATATTTAATGCCTCTACGCTAGCCGTTACTGTGCATTTCTAGAAGAGCGGTACTACCGGACATATAACGGCAGTACTACCGCATTTGTTGAAAAGTGTGTAATTTGCCTCCAACGGTCGTATTTGGTTGTGGGGGTATAAATACTTCCCCACCTGCTCAAGGACAGTGTAAGAGACTTCATTTAATATCTTTTGAGCCTTGAGTATTCACTCTACACCTCATATACTCTCATTGCATTCATTGTGAAGTGGTTAAGCCAAACTCAAGTGCATTAATTTTAGAGTGATCCCTAGCACTTGAGTGTCGTCAAGCGAAGATTACGATTTATTACTCTTGGTGTTTGTCAACACCTAGACGGCTTGGCGGGAGTTTGCGCGGTGAACTTTTCAAGAAGATTGTGAAGATGCCCGACACCCAAATTGGGATTGGTTCGGTGTTCTCCATCTATGGAGTGGAGGGAGAACAACCAATCGTGAAATTGAGGGAAGGCTTAATGTGTGGAGCCGGCTTGATGTGAGACCCCGGTTTATTGGGCTTGTAATGCTTAACCATCCATTTGGTCCTAGCATCACAAATCGAATAAACCGAGACTCGAGACATGTATACTTCCCAGAAGTGCAGTATACATACCCCTTTACAAAATTCATGCATCAATTCCATTCATTCACATAGAACCGAAGCAAGCAACAAACCAGAAGTTAACATAAATAAAGGATAGTTATTACAAAAGAGAGGCCGACCGGCCAAATGACATATACATATAGAAATTGAACAGCGGAAGCAAAAGTGCCATAAGATGGCCATAAACCAAAAGAGCCAATCAGTGTGCCTTTAACCCACAAGGCAACCGACCAGGACCGCCAAGCTAGTCGTCGAATCCACAGCACATCTCACAAAAGTGAGGCCCTTGGGGCTCACCTTCCTCCTCTGCAACAACTAGTTAAGCAAAGCAAATGAGTACAAAAATTGTACTCCGCAAGACTTACGTGTAGAGTAACAAACCTATACATATGCTACATGCAAGCTTATTTAAGTGGAAGTCAGTATGTTTCATTTTCAAGACAAAGCAATCTTTATTTGCAATAATGTAGTACATTTAAAAGCAAGTTAACAAATCTGTTTTTAATGTTCAAATAACAGTGAATGACAACAATATAACAGTAGATAGATGACAACAACAATCCTGGAAGTGACTAACCCATTAGTCACCACAACAATAGCATGAATTACCCATTCATACTAACCATGTCAAATTTTAATTTAAAAGGTTGTAGTCTAGTTCTTGCACGATCTTACCAAGCATGTCCATAACCTAGGATGAGGCTATTCGAATAGTTTTATACCCTGCAGGGGTGTACCAATGTAACCACACGCCAGACCGCCTTTTTGCCACTAGATTAGCATACTTCCTTTGGTATGCCGGCACAGCTAAGTCCTACGAGACATTTCCAATATTGTGTATTAACTACGAGCGCCCGTATGGATAGAAACCCATACGTTGTGTCGGAGTCATTGTAAAGCCTCGGTCAACTACTCGTCGCAGGTAAAGCCTTGGACAACTACAATGCCCCTCGAGGTGGAGAGCCTACCCGGAATCTCCACCACCACACACCCAACACAAGAACACACATCCTTTTTCACACAACACACACAACCCCCTCCTACGACTCGGAGATAACACACGCCAAAGTACTTAGTCAAGAGAGGTCCCATATCCCTCTCGCGTGGTTAGCACGCAGAAGCGCTTGGCTTAGTGACACAAATAACTCAGTCCTTGATGACCTAGGCACCATTCCATTCACACCAACAGATCACATCAACATACCATTGTGCCCAAGTCTAAAACAATTTTATTTTCAGTTTTTGAGAGACCATGTGAGAGGTCCTCCACTCTGAGTAATGAGTATTTGACAAGTGTGTTGATTAGATTGAGAGTTGAGGTTTTCGGTTTGGGTATTTTCGGTTTGAGTCGGAAATCGGAACTACATTTGTGTATGGAGCGGAAGTTCCGATTAATTGGAACTACCGGTGTTGGAAAAAGGAACTTCCGATTTATCTGGGTTTTGCTCTCGGCTGAAGGAAATCGGAACTTCCGCACAAAGGGTAGCGGAGTGTCCGAAAATTCTGACATTGTGTGTTCTCTAAGATATCTAATCGGATTTAAATATCTGGAAAGTCGGTTGTTCCGGATATCGAAAGTACCGCAGATGTTGGCGCGGAACTTCCGATATCACGACAAATCGGATGTTCGAAATCGGAACTTCGGCGTAGTAAATCGGAACTTCGATTGTGTCGAATCGTGCGAAGAAGATTATTTTGTGATTTTGATTTTGTATGAGTTTGAGTCTTATACAAATGTTGATGCTATGTTATTGTGCAATGCTATGTGATGTGTTTTATGCTGTTTGATGCGGGGCATCAAGATGGAGTCGTGGCGAGACACGTGGACGGACTAGGCGCGGAGGCGTTGAGGTCGAGCGGTCGGGATGTGTCGAAGGCGGCGTGAATCTTGAAGCGGTTGCGAGTCGTGCACAACAAGGTGTACTGGGAGGCTTCGGAAGGTGCGCAAGGCGAAAGGGTCTTTTCGCAAGCGGCAAAAGTGGAGGCGGTTCCGTTCGGGTGTAGCGGGCTTAATGGGTTGGAGGCCCATTAGCAAAGGCTATAAATAGGGGAGAACCCTGGAGTTAGGGTTAGACCTTTTGAGAGAAAAATTAGGGTTAGCTCTAGAAAAGGATATGTGTTGCCTTTTTGAGAGTTTGTTGGTTTTGAGAGAATGAACTGAAATCTCTTGTAATCATTCCTCTGTGTTTCCATTTATAAACGTTTGATTTCTATCAATGAAACTCTGAGTCCTTGATTACATGTTTATGCCTCTCTTTATTCCCTCTCTGTTCATGTTGAATATCTAGGGTTTTGGCATATCTTTTGATTCGTTTTATGAGATAGCATGAAACTTCATATCTAGAATCGTTTTGGTATTGCTATTACTTCCTTAAAGTTTCATGCTCTAAGAATCTGAGAATCGTGTGTATTGTGAGTTTTGGTTTTCTTGCCCTTCTTCAAGAAATCCGTTTTGGTTCGATTATTGAATCTTTGGTTGCGATTCTTCTCCATAAGGTCAAGATGATGTTTAGGATGATGTCTGTAAAACTTGACTGAGAAGAGCATTCAAGATTAAGTAGTTTGGATTTTTGGGCAAAAACCGGCGTTACATTCTTGATCGGGAAAATCGGAGCTTAGATTTTATGCGTGGAAATACATAGCGGAACTTCCGCGCTATACACTCTTGGAACTACATAGCGGAACTTCCGCAATCTCTGCCGGAACTTCCGATTTCGGAAGAACGACTGAAACTTGTTTTCGTTATTTGATCTTGCTTCATTTACCTTCTTTAGATCTTGAGAGATCTTTGTAGGTAGTTTTGAATATATTGAAGGGAGTATTAATTTTAAAGCACCATTCACCCCCTCTGTTGCCATTTCGGTCCTTCAATTGGTATCGAGCGGTTAGCTCTTCTTGATAGATCTTAACAGTCGGTTGAGCCATGGCAGCGGACAAGTATTCCACCAAGCCTCCGCTTTTGATGGTGCGGATTACCCTTACGGAAGAGCCGAATGGAAACTTACATCCGTGCTCGGGGTATGCCATCCGGAGAAAGGTGAAGGTTAGATTTGTTTGTTCGTGCCGATGAGAACATCAATCTTTGGAAACATGGCGATGTTGAGGCAAATGCTAAGGCAAGGAACATAATCATTCGAGGTTTAGCGAAGTGAGTTTGATCGTATTTCTCATTTGATTTACGCTTATGACATCCAGGTGACTCTCGATGCATACCATGAGGGCACCACTCGATTAAGGCGGTTCGACAAGACCAGTTCAAGCGTGAATCTGATGAAATTTGAAATGCTTCTTTGGTGAATCTTTAGGCGAGTGCTTTTCGGCGTTTTCACAAGATTTTGAGCAACCTCCGGCGGTCGGTCTTACATACCCCGACTCGGATAACGCTCGACAGATGCTTTCTGCACTTGATCTTCGTGTTTGGGAGATGAAAGTGACTACCATCAAAGATAGCACGGACCTCTCGACCCTGACTCTTGATGCGCTTTACTCGCGTCTCAAGACTCACGAGATTGACATTGTCTCTCGAAGGTCGAAGTCACAGTCGATGGCTTTAGTCACTGATCCCACTTCTGGATCTTCTTCTGAGTCGATCGTGGGTTCTCCTAGCTGCTCTCGTGACATAGCGATGATCGGTTAGAGTAGCTTGAGGATGAGCAGCTAGCTCGCCTAGCTCGGAAGTTTTCTCATGCTTACAAGAGGAGGAGGGATGGTAAAGAGGAGGTCTGTGATTTGTTTGAGTGTGGTGGCCCCAACCACATCCGAGCAAACTGTCCCAAGCTTGGGAAGGGCAAAGGTGACTATGGCGGTCCAAGCAAGAACGACTACATCGACAAGAACCGCAACACGAAGCCCTCAGCACCTGATCAAGGCAAGAAGAAGTTCCGCAACTTTGGGAAGGCAAAGAAGTTGCTCCATCGCGTCCTCACCGCCTCGGCAGGCTGGACACCGGCGAGGTGGAGGGGTGGAGTGGCGATGATGGGAAGGGCGATCATGATCCCAAGGGCGGCGGCAACTTCTCCGCCATGTGCTTCATGGCCCTCGGGCGAATCGAGCGACAAATGAAATGTACTCCGACTCCGATGAGGTTAGTCCCACTTATGACCCGACAATGATGCTTTTCTTAAGCTAGGTAGATTCCATGCTAAGTCTAGGGCTAAGTGTCTTTGGGTTGGAGAAGGAAGTAGCTAGACTATCACGGGAGCTTACTTTACTTACATCTGCTCCTCCGTGATGAATGTGACACATCTTGTGCTTTGATTGATGATATGGATAAACTAAGGACCTTACATGATAGTGTGTCCTCTGAACTTGACATGATTAAGGTAGAGAACATTAGCCTTCTTCTTTGAATTAGAGATGAGTAGGGTAGCACCTCCTTCATCCACTCTTTGTTGAGGCTCTTGCTTGCACCTCATGTGAGGTTAAGGACAATTCGTTTAGAGGTCTTTATACCATGTTGCTTGATCTGCTGAAACTTGTGAAAATTGTAATAATCTCAAGATGAACCTAAAGCAGGCGGATCACAAAATTCTTGAATTCAAGGCTGCGCTACTAGAGCCTATTGTTTCTTGTTTAAAGCTGTCCTAAGTTAGCTGCATTTGAACTAGAATCAGATCTAAGCAGTTTCAAGAAATGATTGATCACATAACAAATTGGCTCAGTATGCTTCTAAGGACCTTGTTAGCTCACCATGCAAGCAATGTAATAAACTAAAATGTGATTTGATTGTTTTGGATGAAAAATGTGTGAAGCTAACTAAGGACCTTCTAGAGACACAATCATCTGCTTGTATTGTGTGTCTTTGGGAAGAAGTCTAAGGGTTTGGTAGAGACGCCTAGCAACGTGAACCAATCATTAGCGATGGGATTTGTTCCTCCAAAGTCTACCGCGTGCACAAGCCAATCTTTCCTCTGTTGTTGGTTCTTCTTACGCTCCCTTACCTTCTGTCCCTTCTTCCCCTGCTCTTCTTGCACCTCTCTCTTTCGGAGTGTCGGTATCTTATGAACACTCTCGAGAGGTTTGTAGGAGGCAAGAAGAAGCTCAATCTCATTCTAGACAAATCTAAAATTTGCAGATTTAATCAGGGTCTAGGATATGATATCCAGGAGGATATGAGGAAGCATCCACCTGTCGTGCTCAAAACCATAGCACCAGGTGTGATCAAAACTAAGCCCAGGACTGAGAAAGTCAATTTTAAGTCGTGGTTTTGTTCAAAGGATTTCGGCGACAAGGTGATTCCACTGCAGCTTGGCCCCTCGAAGTATCATTGCACCTTCTCGCATCGGAAAGATGGACATTTAGTTGATCATTGCTTGAGCGCCCAGATCGCGCGTAGAGACCATGTTGAGTCTCTTAGGCACATTCAGGGTCAGCCCCAGATCTTGAGTGCACCTAAGACCAACACGAGGTCTAGGTTTGTTCCATCTGATGATTTTGGGCAGCATCGAGGACTTGGTTTTTCTGAGTTTTCTGAGTTTCGTCCTCATGCTCCCTTTGGTCGTAACTTCCGCCGTCCTGAGGTAGATCTCGTTTTCCTTCCGAGATAGCTACCATGGCGAGATCGACATATTCGCGGCACTTCGACTCGCTCTTCCATAGCGATCGGATCGACAACAGTGAGATCTTTGACTTGTTGAGTGACAGAGAGCGTAGGGTAGATAGAGGTCGGTCTTGCTTGACTACTTCATGTTCGCGTGTTACTCGGTATTGGGTGCCAAAATCTCTGTTGATTCACCCGATCTTGAGACTTTACTCTGTTTGACTCGAGTCGCGGTTTGGGAAGGAAAGGTGCGGATTGTAGACTCGGTTGTTCACGTCATATGGTGGTGAGTCTCGTTGGTTTTCTTCCTAGCCCGCTCCGGTGATGAGATGATCACCTTGGAGATGCTTCATTTAGGCGCGTCATCGCTAAAGGTGCTTGTGAGCATTAATGATTCTTTTATTTTAAAAGATGTTGCCTTAGTAAGTAAGGCTGCGGTATAATCGCTTTCGGTCTCTCGACTTCTGATGACGGTTTCGAGTGAGCTTTAAGAAAAACAATTGCAAAATTCTTGATTCTTGGGTAGTCTAGTTTGCGGGATTTCTCGATATGGGAGGATCTTTCGTGCTGATTTTTACGGATCTTACGGTGATCCTCTCCGATGTTTAATTGCTACGAATCCGTGATTTGACTTTACGGCATAGGAGACTTGGTCATATAGGATTTGATCATCGACCGAGTTAGCGCCACGCTCTCATTCGTGGTTTGCGAAACTCCAAATGGTCAAGGATCTTGTTTGTGCTCCTTGCCGCACGCGCAAAATGGTTCTTCTTCACATCCTCGATTCTGATGACTATAGCGGATGCACGTGTCAATCGCTCCATATGGACCTGATGGGACCGGCTAGAGTGCGATCGATGGGAGGGAAGTGATGCGTACTTGTCGTGGTCGATGACTTCTCGAGGTATTCTTGGGTGTTTTCTTAGCCTCGAAGGATGAGGCGTTTACTCTTTTAGTGGTCTTTTAGTAGGCTTTCTGTTGAGCTCCCGGGTGCATTACGAGCAATTCGCCGATAATGGCACGAGTTCAAGAATTCCTACTTTGAGAGTTTTGTGGTGAGGCAGTGTAGAGCACCGGTTCTCGTCTCCATCGTCCCCCAACAAAATGGCGTTGTGGAGAGGAAGAACCGTACCTTAGTCGAGATGGCGGGACGATGCTTGATGAGTACTCTACACCTAGGAAGTTTTGGGTGAGGCAATTGCTCTTGCTTGTCATGTTTCTAACAGAGTTTTCTTGGGCACTCTTGCATCGCACTTCTTATGAGTTGAGATATGGCGAAAACCAGGCGTCTCGCATTTTCGTGTGTTTGGTTGCAAGTGTTTTATTACGAAGTGCAGGAACCTAGATAAGTTCGAGTCACGATCTTGTGATGGGATCTTTACGGGTTACTCGACTTCTTCTCGTGCCTATAGAGTGCAGGCTGCGAGTCTAGTAAATTGTTAGAGACACGTGAGGTGACCTTGATGAGGCGGTCAGGGGACTAGGCACGATATCTCGAGTTCTTTAGAGCGATCGAGTCCATCTTTGTGGGCGAAGAGGAAGACGGAGATGAAGGTTGTCTACGATCCAGTTCTTCCTCCTCCTCTTGAGGTGCCTTCTTCCACCGCACCTCGAGGAGATCGGCCTTACCTTACGCTTCTTACGAAGCTAGTGGCTCTGTTCCTATCTCATCGATCATGAGGTAGAGGCCACGTCTTCATCTCACCCTGGACCTCCAAGACACATTCAAAGGACCATCCTTGAGCGGATCATTGGAGACATCTTGAGCGTGTCACACGTTCCAAAGGCGGCTTATCTCTCTTTTGTCTCCATTACGCATTAAATCGCCTCATTTGAACCTAAAGGCGTTTGTCATGCTCTTTCGATGAGTCATGGACTAACGCCATGCACGAGGAATTGGAAAACTTTGAAAGGAACAAGGTGCGGTCTCTTGTTGAGCCCCTCAAGGTCACAATATCATTGGGACCAAATGGGTGTTCAAGAACAAGCAAAGTGAAGATGGGTTAGTCATTGAAACAAGGCTAAATTTGGTAGCTCGGGGTACTCTCAAGTTGAGGTCTAGATTTGAAGAGACCTTTGCCTGTAGCTAGACTTGAAGCCATTAGAATTACGCTTGCCTTTGCGGCTTCTAAGGGTTTCAAGCTTTACCAGATGGATGTCAAGAGTGCCTTCCTCAATGGCCTTATTGAGAAGAAGTCTATGTCGACGACCTCCTCGTTTGAGAACCCCAAATACCTAACCATGTCTACAGGCTTTCCAAAGCTTTGTATGGACTCAAGCAGGCTCCCAGAGCTTGGTATGAAAGGCTTAAGTCCTATCTGCTGAGCCATGGTTTTGAGATGGGAAAAATTGACAAGACCTTGTTCATTCGCCGTCTTGGAAATGATCTTCTGCTCGTCGAGATCTACGTGGATGACATTATCTTTGGCGGCTCCTCGCATGCTCGTTTCCGGTTTAGATGTCATGAGCTCGGAGTTTGAAATGAGCATGATGGGCGAGTTGATTTTCTTCCATGGCTTCCAAATCAAACAGACTCGGGAGGGTACCTTTCTTCATCAAGGCAAATACACTCGAGACCTCCTGAAGCGTTTCGACATGAATGATGGAAAGCCAGTATCAACTCCAATGGCATCTCTGGTTGCTCTGGATCGGATGAAGGCGGCGAACTGTTGACCAAAAGGATTTCGGGAGCATGATTGGCTCTCTCTTGTACCTCACGGCCTCGAGACCGGACATACACTTTTCTGTGTCTTTGTGCTCGGTTTGAGCTTCTCCTCGCGTATCTCACCGTCGGCGGTGAAGCGCATCTTCGGTACCTTGAGCTACCATTGACTATGGTATCGGTACTCCTCCTCCTCTTGTCTATCTCTTAGAGCCTTCTCGGATCACGATTTATTTGGTGTAGGATAGATAGGAAGAGCGCCCGCACTTGCCAATTCATTGGCACTTCTCTCGTCTCTGGTCGTCGAGGAAGCAATCCGGTGTTGCGCGATCCACTGCGAGGCGAAATGCGTTCTTTGCGACCGATTCTTTGTAGCCAAGTGCTTTGGATGGTCTCGACCTGCGAGATTCGGGTTATCTATCATTGCGTTCCACTCTTACGTGATAACACGTCTGCGATTTGCATTGCCAAGAACCCAGTGCAACATTCTCGGACCAAGCATATTGATATCGAGATATCACTTTCTTAGAGACCATGTAGAGAAGGGTGACATTGTGCTCCGGTTTGTGGAGAGTGAGCACCGGTTGGCGATATCTTCACTAAGCCTCTGGGCGACTCTCGGTTTTGACTCTGCGGGGAGAGCTTGGGGTGGTTTGTCCTTACGGATTTCTTTGTGAGGGCGTTGTGCTACTCTTGTATTATATTATATTATATTATATTATCGCTTACTCCTTTCTGGTTTCATTTCTTTTAATATTTCGGGTCGAAGTCCTTCCAGCATAGGTTAGAGTGTTTCTCTTGCCACATTGCTTTGACTACTACTTCTTGTCTTGTGCTTCTAGGATGCTTTGCTTATTAGTGTCTCTTCCTCTCTAAGTAGAGCTTACTCACTTCTTATAGGTTCTAGCGAGTTCGGGCCACCCTTGGGTAGACAGGGGCAGTGTTTGCTCCTTAGTGTTTGTGTAGATCGACTAATAGTCCTAGAATCATATGGGGTAGATAAGAATGCATGCGGCGATAGTTTTCTCTATATCTTTTCTATGCTCTAAAGGATTGCCTTTTACATTTTACTTATCGATTCTCGTTTTTGTTCCTTTGGTTCGGGGAGTTATTCTTGGTTATTCCATACTCTTAATTTTGTCATAACTCAACTTTGAATTAAAAGATGCATCTCATTCGAAGGAATCGGATTTTTGTGTATTTCATCAAGCATTGCATGATAATCAAATGGAGCCTTGTTTATTATCCCTTATGATCTGTTTTCACTTTTTTACATCTTGCCATGATTTATGCTAAGCGCTAGATCTATCATGACTTTTATGTGTAGTTTAGTCTTTGCCATGCTAAGGTGTTTAAAAATGCTAAACTTGAATTAAAATCTTGTCATGATAGCTCTTGAGACTAGTCAGTTGAAACTATCCTTTTATGATTTTAGCCATGTCAAGTAAATTGAGTTGAGTCTGAATCTCTTTTGAACTTTTGAGTAAGCTATGTCGGTTTGTTAAGAAACATGACTTATCTCTAATCAACTGGTCTAAAAACTTCAAAAGCAAAAATGATCTCTTTGTGCGAAAAACCAGATCTCACCAAATCTTTCTCATGAGACGGCTTGCCATTGCACTAGGCATGAACTCAGGGGGAGCCTTGGATGACCTAAGATCACCTCCTTAAGTCTGTTGCTTGGAGTGGTCGCATAAGGTTTGGGATCTAGCACATGGCTATAAAAAAAAACAAAATGGTTGAAGCTCAGGAGGCAGTTGTGGATGGCACCTAGTCCAGAGCTTGCTTTACTGAGATAAAACCATAAAAAGTCTTCAGAAAAAGAAAAATGTGCTAAAATTGCTTATCTTCAAAGAGACCGAGTTCTGGATAAAATGAGTCCTTCTTCAACTGGTAGCACTCTAAACTGTTCAGTATGAGTCTTCTTGGTTCAACTTAGATTATTTGACATGGCTTGCATCATCCTTGCATATTTTTAGCTAGATTTCAATCTTGACTTATTTGACCTGCTAAAGAATTGGATCATTAATCAGATTATGGACTTTCTGTCTTAGCTCTTCTATACATCGATTGTCATGATCTTGATAGCATTCTTCTGTGTTATGGCTTGGTGTAATACTCTAATAGTCATTTTGGATAATCTACATGGCTCCTAATGCTTAAAATGAACATCATATAGTCTTTTCCTCCCTTTTCTACATATTGATGATTTTATTGCCAAAGGGGGAGAATGATTGTGAGAAAAAGCCTTCTGAAGAAAAGCCTTGAGTTTTGTGCGAAAATTGCTCTTTCATCTCATCTCAAGTCTTTCTCTTTTTGTCAACTTGGTCTTGAGCTTAATTACTCTTGTTTAGACCTTGGTTGACTGTAATCTCAAACTCATCTTATGCTTTTTCGGTAATTGTCAATATACTCATCAAGGGGGAGATTGAGAGACCATGTGAGAGGTCCTCCACTCTGAGTAATGAGTATTTGACAAGTGTGTTGATTAGATTGAGAGTTGAGGTTTTCGGTTTGGGTGTTTAAAATGAGTCGGAAATCGGAACTACATTGTGTATGGAGCGGAAGTTCCGATTAATCGGAACTACCGGTGTTGGAAAAAGGAACTTCCGCACAAAGGGTAGCGGAGTGTCCAAAAATTCTGACATTGTGTGTTCTCTAAGATATCTAATCGGTTTAAATATCTCGAAAGTCGGTTGTTAGGATATCGAAGTACCGCAGATGTTGGCGCGAACTTCCGATATCCTGACAAATCTTGGATGTTCGAAATCGGAACTTCATTGTGGTAAATCGGAACTTCGATTGTGTCGAGCTGTGCGAGAAGATTATTTTGTGATTTTGATTTTGTATGAGTTTGAGTCTTATACAAATGTTGATGCTATGTTATTGTGCAATGCTATGTGATGTGTTTTTATGCATGTTGATTGCGGGGCATCAAGATGGAGTCGTGGCGAGACACGTGGACGGACTAAGCGCGAGGCGTTGAGGTCGAACGGTCGGGATGTGTCGAAGACGGCGTGAATCTTGAAGCGGTTGCGAGTCGTGCACAATAAGGTGTCTGGGAGGCTTCGGAAAGGTGCGCAAAGCGAAAGGGTCTTTTCGCAAGCGGCAAAAGTGGAGGCGGTTCCGTTCGGGTGTAGCGGGCTTAATGGGTTGGAGGCCCATTAGCAAAGGCTATAAATAGGGGAGAACCCTGGAGTTAGGGTTAGACCTTTTGAGAGAAAAATTAGGGTTAGCTCTAGAAAAGGATATGTGTTGCCTTTTTGAGAGTTTGTTGGTTTTGAGAGAATGAACTGAAATCTCTTGTAATCATTCCTCTGTGTTTCCATTTATAAACGTTTGATTTCTATCAATGAAACTCTGAGTCCTTGATTACATGTTTATGCCTCTCTTTATTCCCTCTCTGTTCATGTTGAATATCTAGGGTTTTGGCATATCTTTTGATTCGTTTTATGAGATAGCATGAAACTTCATATCTAGAATCGTTTTGGTATTGCTATTACTTCCTTAAAGTTTCATGCTCTAAGAATCTGAGAATCGTGTGTATTGTGAGTTTTGGTTTTTCTTGCCCCTTCTTCAAGAAATCCGTTTTTGGTTCGATTATTGAATCTTTGGTTGCGATTCTTCTCCATAAGGTCAAGATGATGTTTAGGATGATGTCCTGTAAAACTTGACCTGAGAAGAGCATTCAAGATTAAGTAGTTTGGATTTTTGGGTAAAAACCCGAGCGTTACGTTCTTGATCGGGAAAATCGGACTTAGATTTTATGCGTGGAAATACATAGCGGAACTTCCGCACTATACACTGCGGAACTACCGCAAGCGGAACTTCCGCAATCTACTGCCCGGAACTTCCGATTTCCAAAAGAACAGCCTGAAACTTGTTTTCGTTATTTGATCTTGCTTCATTTACCTTCTTTAGATCTTCAGAGATCTTTGTAGGCTGGTTTTGAATATATTGAAGGGGAGTATTAATTTTAAAGCACCATTCACCCCCCTCTGTTGCCATTTCGGTCCTTCAGTTTTTGACTTTACAAAGTAACAAAGCCCAAGTGCTGGACATAATGGAATAATAAATAAATGTGTGATCAAGATCAGCGAGTAAAATCGATGATCGCCCATTGCTACCGAAACTAAGCATTTCTAAGCAATCAATTCGTATTCTACTAAATGACAAGAGCTCATCCATTGAACTCAAATCATAGCAAACAACCTAGGCTCAAGGTAGTAGAGGATAACCAATCCCTACAGATGAAGCAGCTATAGGATACTAACCATAATTTTAACAACAAAATAGCAATGCATACATACAAGTTGAAATCAATATATTAGACTTGAAAACTAATAGGATTAACATGATCAAACTGCTTGCCTGTTTGCTGTGGGTCAAGATGTTGCTGAGTATCAATTATATTGTCAATGTGATCTTCGGATCCTAACGAGAAAGCGAAAAACAATCGATAAGAACGAAGAAAACGCAAAGACTCTACAGTAAACTTTCTCCAAAAATTCTAAAAATTTTACAGTAGAAATATCATGATTTATAAGGAATTTAGCAATAAGAACCAATTGATTTGGATTCTTAATGCAAAAGATATGATCAAATCAATTTTGCTCAGCTTTTATAAATAAAAAATGCTACTATTCATTAGCAAAATTTTATGGAGCTATACTGTGGTTAAAATCATTTTTAGATTAAAGTTTAGTTAAAAATATAACCAACAAAATTTGAATCAACCGAAAATGATTTAAAATGAATTAGTTATGCATTTTACAAGTTAATACATTTTTCAGTTGAAAAATAATTCTTTTGGGAAAAATCAGAAATGAGAATCGACGTGGACGAACTTGGAGCGTTGATCTTGAATCCAACGGTCCAAGTTCCTCAGACGACGCGCGCGCGCGCAACCCCGAAACCCTAAACGTCAACCGTTGGATCTGGATCCAACGGTCCACGTGGATCCGAGCGCGCGGGCGGTCCGAACGTCCCCACGCACACGAGCTATTGATCTGGGTTCCAACGACCCATGCGGACTCGAATCGGGACCGTTGATCTTGGATCCAACGGTCCACAGACCGAAACGCACGATGAATTCAAAATTCCGCGCAATCTTGGGACGTTGACCTTAGGATCGTCGGTCCAAACCGAATCACGTTCAAACCGTCTCCCTGTTTTCGTCCGGCAGAAATGACGGGGAAGAACGGCTCGCCGCCGGCAGCTCTGGCCACGGCGGTGCGAGCAAGTACCCAAAATGGGTCCCAAACATCATTGCGCACCCAATGGTACCCGCGGTTTCGGCTGCGGTGGTCCAGAACGCCGGCAAGCCGGAGCGAACCGAAGTGGCCGAAAATGACCAAAACGAAAATCGGTGATGAGCTCAGCTGCGGTTCAAGGGAGCAGGTGCCAGGCCACTAGGGACTAAAAAGAAGTTACCTGAGTGTAAAGAATGCACCGAGGAGAGTCGAGACGGTTCGGGCGAGGAGGAATGCAGATTTCGGCCGAAATTGGGGAAATCCGAATTCAGTTCGACCCTGAGCAAATTGAACCAAATTGAGTGAGGGTTAAGCTTCAGAGAGTAAAGGGGGAGCAGAGGGAGCAAAGACTTGAAGAAGAAAACCCCTGCTGCACCGCCTCCACCGAAGCTCCAATCTCAACAATGACGGCCGAGGGGATTACGAGGATCTGCAGCTCAAGCAAACTTGTGGGTGCTAGCTTGAGTTGCGGAGGTGCTAAAGGAAGCTAAGGGAGGAACAATGGAGCTTAAATAGAGCGATGGCAGAGAGCAACGGCCGGATTTTCCATTCGGGTCAACACGGCCATTGGAGGACGAGAGAGCGACGGGAGCAGTTGGAGAATGGACGCCTGAGGGAGGAGCACGACGAGCATTTAATGTACGCAGAGCTAGCCGTTTAAAGGCGACCGAAGAGTGGACGGCACGCCGCTGCTTTTCTTCTCTGCACGCCATGGCCGACGCAGACGCGCGAGCTGACCGGAGGAAGGAGACGACGTGTCGACCGTCGGATTGAAATCGAACTGCTGAGTTAGAACGGGTGGATTAAAACGATTCCATCGTTCGGTTGATCAAGGGCCGTTCGATACCGATCCAACGGCTCACAACGCTCGCGCCCGATCGACCGAGCCGGTGCGTTTCGTTGACTGGACCGAGTCAAGTGGCTCGAGCCCGAGTCCGATTCGAACCCGATGAACAGTGCAAACCAGTTAGAATTTGAATTTTAAAGATCTGATTTTTGAGGATTTGTTTGAGGTAGTAAACAAGCTCCAAAAATTATGAAATTTTCACTGGAGGTTGCTGACAGCAGGAGGAACCTATCATAAAATTTTCAGGGATTTTCATACGCTGAATTTTTCTCCAAAAATTCCAGAAAAGGAGAAATAGGGTTTGACCAAATTTGACTTGCCTCCAAAAATTATCAAATAATTTCTAAAAATCATGAGATAATTCAGAGGTGTTGCCAAGCCTCCCTAGAACTCAGGAAAAATATTTCCAAGGGTTTGGCACAAGATCTATGCCAAGGAGGTTTTTGATTAGAGTCAATTGAGGATTAAGAAAAGTTTTAATTTCTCCTTATTTTCTTACATTTGAAACAAAAATCCATATTTGGGATGTTACACTTGATTAGCTCAAGCTTCCTCAATGTGGACTCGTGAAGACCAACAAGTATTCGATACCACGGGAAAAACTTCATTGTCTTCATTGTGGTTAATTCTTGTCATTGCTATCTTGCATTTATATTTCTAAGCTTTTCTAATGTGCTTGTTTAGCTTAGCTAGGAGTGTATCTAGTTTTCTTATTAGCTCTTTTTGTCTCTAGTAGCATAATAGTTTTACCTTATTTATTATGCAAGGAAGCCTTGTTAGAACTATCGTGCTTAAAATTTAAAATTATCAATTAGTTTTAACAAACCTCCTATTCACCCCCTCTAGTCGGTTATCCTTGATCGTACAAGTAATGTCAGAGCTTGGTCTCTCAAATTTTTAGACTTAACCGTCCAGGAGAAAGGATGACTAGTGAGGGTTTGTCAATAGGCAAGATTCCTTTATTTGATAAATCAAATTATGCTTTTTGGAAAATTAGAATGTCCATTTATTTAAAGGCCATGAGCCCATTCGTGTGGAGAATTGTTAGTGAGGGTTTCGTTATAGCACTTGATCCTACACACCCCACGGATCTTGAGGAACGAAACTCCCACCTCAATGCTCAAGCGATGAATGCTCTATTTGGAGCTTTAAACCTGGATGAGTTCAATCGAGTGAGCAACCTTCAAACCGCTCATGAGATATGGACTACGCTATCGGAAATTCATGAGGGCACATCCACGTTTAAAGAAGCCAAATTGCATAGTCTTCGAATTAAATATGAGACATTTACAATGTTACCTCATGAAAACATCACCGAGATATATTTTAGACTTAACACCATTGTAATTGAACTCAAAGGTCTTGGCACAAACTTTCTTGAAGTTGATATTGTGTGCAAGATGCTTAGGACTTTACCCGATAAATATGAGATGTTTGTGACGCTATTTCTCAACTCTCCCGAGTTGACAAGAATGACGCCAACAGGACTCTTGGGCAACCTCATTATAAATGAGTTGTACAAGAAAGACAATGAAGAACTATTGGAGTCATCTTCCTCAAAGAAAAAAACTACCGCTTTGAAAGCTAAAGCGGAATCAAGTGATGAAGAGGATGAAAATGAAGACTCCGATGAAGATTTCGGTCTCCTTGTGAGGAGAATGAAGAAATTCATGAGAAGACGGCCTTATCGAAGCTTCGCTCTTATCGAAGCTTCAACTTTAACAAAAATAGGAAATGACAATCCTCAAATAAAAATAAGAGCTATATCAATATTCGTTGCTATGAGTGCGATGAGAAGGGGCACATTGCCTCTCGTTACCCTAACAACAAGGATGACAAGGGCAAGTCATATAAGAAGAAGGAGTTCAATGGCAAGAAGAAGCTTCACAAGGACGACAAAAATGAAGCCCACAATGGAGAGTGGAACTCCGATGAGGAGTTCATCGATTCCGATGAGGATGAGTTCCCCAAGAAGAAAGAACTTGTTGGCATTGCCATCAAGGAGGCTCCATCACTCTTTTCGTTTCCTACATATCTCATGGCAAAAGGAGATAAGGTAAAATCTCTTGATGACGATGATCCTTCTTATGATGAGCTTATGGATATGCTAGAAGAATTGAATGAATATCTTGGAAAAGAGAAGGTAAAATTTAAAGTCTTGAAGAAAGAATACATATCTCTAAAAGACTCTTATGAGGAGCTAAAGAAAACTCATGACTATCTTCTCTTAAAAGACATTGAAAAATCTTATTCAAATGTTGGAATCACTTGCAATTTATTTAATAAAATGCCTAGGGTAGAAGTTGCCTCAAAAGCTATATCCATGTCTAGCACTTCTACATCTTGTGATGACTTGTTATCTATGCCATGTTTCTCTAAAGGTGATTCAATTACTAATATAGCTAACACATGTGATCCTTTGCTTTTTGTTGAGAATCATGAATTAAAAGTGCAAGTCACCAAGCTAAGTAAGAGCTTGGAAATGTGCTTCAAGGGTAAAGCCACCCTTGACAAGCTATTAAGTGAGCAAAGGTGCTCATTTAACAAAGAAGGATTTTGGTATGTGTCCAAGATGGGTAAGAAACATGCAAACAAGCCCGCGGGGTTTGTTAAGTAAAATGGTAAATATTGCTATAAGTGCCGATAAATAAGACATGTACAACAAAATTGTCCTATTGGTAAGACACCATCCGTTGGTTTATATAATTCTTGTTATATGCTTAATAAATCTAAGGATGGAAAAGTTATTGCAAGATTTGTTGGCACTTCAATTTTAGGCGCTAAAAAAGAATGCTATTTGGGTGACCAAAACCTTGGTCACTAACCTCCGAGGACCCAAACAAATTTGGGTACATAAAAGAACTTGATTTTTTTTGTAAGTGAGCTACAAAACCGGTGAAAGGCATTGGGTGCTTGATTGCGGTTACACTCAACACTCAACACATGACCAGAGATGGGAAGATGTTCACTACATTTGAGAATGGGATGAAAAATGAAAAGATTACTTTTGATGAAAATAGCAAATAAAAGGTAATTGGTTTGTGTAAAATCACTATCTCAAATGACATTTCTATTTCTAATGTGTCTCTAGTAGAAACATTAAATTTTAACTTGCTATCCATTCCTCAATTGTGTGATCTTGGATTAATTTTCTCATTCTCTAGAGATGACATAACCATTTCAAAAGGAAAAGAAAATGAATTGGTTTTCAAAGGATTTAGATTTGGAAATCTTTACTTGGTAGATTTTTCTTCAAATGATTCATACTTAAAAACTTGTTTAATTGCAAAAACATTTTTAGGTTGGTTATGGCATAGAAGACTAGGTCATGTGGGTATGATCCAACTCAAAAAGCTTTTCATACATGAATTAGTGGTTGGCTTGAAGAACGTAAGATTTGACAAAAAAGAGATTATGCAGTGCTTGCTAAGCCGGAAAGCAAGTTGCAAATTCTCATCATTCCAAAAGTATTATGTCAACTTCTATGCCATTAGAGCTCTTACATATGGATTTATTTGGGCCAACAACCTATAAGAGTATCGGGGGGCAATAGCTATTATTTAGTCATTGTAGATGATTACTCGAGATACATATGGGTATTCTTTCTACATGACAAGGCCGAAGCGTCCTGCATTTTCAAAAGTTTTGCAAAAAGGCTCAAAATGAATTTGATTTCAAAATTAAGAAAATTCATAGTGATAATGGTTCCGAGTTGAAGAACACTAAAATTAAAGATTATTGTGAATAACTTGGAATAAAGCATAAACTTTTCACAACCTACACTCCGAAGCAAAATAGAGTTGTTGAAAGGAAAAATCGAATATTAATTGAAATGGCTAGAACAATACTTGATGAATATAATACTTCCGATAGTTTTTCGGTGGAAGCAATTAACACCGCCTGTCACGCCATAAATCGTATTTATGTGCATCGCCTTTTGAAAAAGATTTCTTATTACCTTTTAATTGGAAGAAAATCAAACATCTCTTATTTTCGTGTATTTAGTTGCAAATGTTATATTTTGAAAAAGTGTGTTCGTCTTTCAAAATTTGCAAGTCGATGCAGTGTTGGTTTCTTGCTTGGTTATTCATTAAATAGCAAAGCTTATCGTGTCTTTAATAAAACTAGCGGTGTAGTTGAAGAAAGATACGTTGTCCAATTTGATGAAATTAATGGCTCTCAACAAGAGCAAGATGATTTGGATGATATAGGTAATGAAGCTTTGAGGGAAGCAATGAAGAATATGCAAATTGGAGACATCAAACCAAAAGAATGGTCAATCATCTTCCACACAAGTCGAACCTCCCACCGCTTCCTCTACAAATCAAGTTGACATTAGAGAAGATGATATCAAGGAAGATGATCAACCATCCAACCTACCACTAAGAATTCACAATGCTATAGCAAAAGATCATCCAATAGACCAAATATTGGGTGATATGAGTAAGGGTGTTCAAACTCGTTCTCGTGTTGCTTCGTTTTGTGAATATTACTCTTTTGTTTCTTCCATTGAGCCAAAATATGTAGATGATGCACTAGTAGATCCGGATTGGGTGAATGCAATACATGAAAAACTAAACAACTTCTCCCGAAATGATGTTTGTACAATGGTGGAGAGACCCAAGGAGCACAATGTGATTGATACAAAATGGGTCTTCCGCAACAAACAAGATGAAAATGGAGTTGTGGTAAGAAATAATGCAAGGTTAGTCGCTCAAGGGTATACTCAAGTCGAGGGTTTAGACTATGATGAAACATTTGCACCTGTGGCTAGACTTGTGTCTTATGAATATTACTTGCATTTGCATCAAGTTTTAATATTAAATTATTTCAAATGAATGTTAAAAGTGCTTTCTTAAATGGTAAAATAACCGAACATTTATATGTTCAGCAACCTCCGGGTTTTGAAGATCCTAAAAATCCTAATCATGTGTATAAACTCTCCAAGGTGCTATATGACTTAAAGCAAGCTCCCAGAGCATAGTATGGGCGCCTTCGAGATTTTCTACTCTCAAAAGGATTCAAAATTGGGAATATTGATACAACACTTTTTACCAAAACAATTAATGCTGATTTCTTTGTATGTCAAATTTATGTTGATGATATCATATTTGGGTCTACTAACCAAGACTTTTGCAATGAGTTTGGTAATATGATGTCTAACGAGTTTGAGATGTCTATGATTGGAGAGCTAAGCTATTTTCTTAAACTACAAATCAAACAATTTGAAGATGGGACATTTATAAGTCAAATGAAGTATGTAAAGTACTTATTTAAGAAGCTTGGCATGGAAGATGCAAAACCCATCAAGATTCCAATGGCAACCAATGGTCATCTTGACCTTAATGAGGTAGGTAAACTGGTAAATTTAAAGCTTTATAGATCTATGATTGGTAGTTTGCTTTATCTTACCGTATCTAGGCCCGATATCTTGTTTAGTGTTTGCATATGTGCACGTTTTCAAGTAACACCTAAAGATTGTCATTTGATGGCCGTAAAAAGAATTCTAAGATATTTGAAGCATTCCTCTAGCATTGGCTTGTGGTATCCTAAATGTGCTAAATATGAATTAATTGGATATTCGGATTCTGATTATGCAGGTTGTAAAGTGGATAGAAAGAGCACCTTCGGAAGTTGCCATTTTTTAGTAAGGTCTTTAGTTTCATGGTCTTCCAAGAAACAAACTCCATAACCCTTGTCGGACCCAAGAGTAACACCCCAAAATCCTCTGTGTATTTCTGAATTAGTCGCATGATCATTAGCTAGTTCACACAGTAAACAAATATGGTAACATCCATAAATCACACAATTTTATTAATAATCAGAGTTTATTACAAGAAAGACTTACAAGCCAGAAATAAACAAACACAGCGGAAGACGACGAAGAAGTAGTAGAGTCCAGCTGATCTACTGCAGGCAATCGACTTGGGTAGCGGCCTAGTCATCGAGATCCACACCGGTAACAAAGTCCTTCTCCTCTGAAATTTATTTGCATTAAGCAAGGGTGAGCACAACTTCTGTGCTCGCAAGTTACACCCAATAACAGAGTTAATGCATGCATGGATATTATCAAAGGAAGGCTTATAGGGTTATTTCTACAAAAGTAATATTTGACCTTATAAATACAATACTAAGTTCCAAAGCTCAAGTTTTACAATATCTAAAATTAATTTTTAACTAAATCAATAAAGCTAGTGTAGGCACCAACCTAACACTAACTTAAACACAGCCACCAACCCGGGGCTTCAATCCACAACTACTTTGAACCTATTTAAAACTAGCTAAATCGTTGCTTAGGGCTGCATATTAATATTTGTGTTCTTGCAATTGTTCAAAGATCAAAAGGTGGGAAAGAATTTTTGCTCATTTTTGGTAGAACAAGAATTTTGGCAATAGTTCAAAAAAAGGAAGGAAAAAAAGAAGAGAAAAAAAAGAAAGAAGAGAAAAAGAAAGAAGAGAAAAAGAAAAGAGAAAAAGAAAAGAGAAAAGAGAAAAGGAAAAAGAAAGCGCTAGCCGAACCATAAACTTGAGCGAAAATCCCCACTCATTCTTGATTCAATTGTTAGAATATGAATATTTTGTGCAATCTTGTGCCCTAGTTTCATTATTTGCAACTAGCTAGCGTCTTTCTATAACTTGTGCAATACGAGCTATTTTGTTCTTCACTTATATCTTACATAGCTCATTCCTTGATTGCACTAAGTTCCAATATCTTTCCGTGTGAGTTGCTTTGATTTTCACTTATATCTTTGTGATCGGCAACTAGGCATTGAATTCTAGTTTGGATATTTACTTAGCCTTACAATACCTAGAATTTTCAAATTAAGTAGGTATCCATACCAAGCTCCACAAAACACCCGTTGTCGTGCTTTGACTTGCTCTTGAAATTCACTCATTTCTCACGTTGTTTTAACCTGTAATATCAAGTGTGAGTTTGTCACCTTAATTCACTTCGGAAAGGTAGGAATGTAATTCGGTAAGACAAGTGAGATTGAGAGATACGCATACACCTACATACATATTCTTTGCTTTGCTACTAA
This sequence comes from Hsuehochloa calcarea, assembly GCA_036346395.1. NCBI lineage: Eukaryota > Viridiplantae > Streptophyta > Magnoliopsida > Poales > Poaceae > Hsuehochloa > Hsuehochloa calcarea. Next base: position 37,397,465 of record CM070601.1, read on the forward strand.
AAATGGCAGATCGAGAGTATACGTATCTTCCCTTCTATGGTAGTAATGATCCAGAAGAGTATCTTGAGTGGGTACAAAATATGGAGTTCGAGCTTGAATCCCATAAGTTCGAATCAGAAGCCAAGGAAGTGAGAGTGACCACTTTGTTTTTTACGGACTTTGCCTCTAGTTGGTGGCAACAACTAAGTGGAAAACGATTTATTACATCTTGGGTCTATTTAAAAAGGGTCATGAGAAGAGAATTTGTTCCATCCTATTATGAGCGGGAACTACTACGCCACGTGGAGAGCATTACATAAGGATGCAAAGTTGTCCAAGATTACTATATTGAGTTGAATCATGCAATGTGCCGTGCCAATATCACTAGTGCATATCAAGAAAAGACATACTTCAAAGCAGACTTGAATTATCAGATCGTTGCTGCACTTCAAGATGAATATTTTCGTAGTCTGCAAGATCTTGTGAAATATGCTATGAAGGCAGAAAAGAGACTTAAACACATGCAATCACATCAATTAAATATGCGCCGGCTCTTTAGTTCTTATTCATCCACTGGTGTGTCACTTGAGAAGAATATCGAGCATGAGAATTTTTCTTCGACCGAGGTGATGAGTAGTGCTGCCTCGTCACAACCCGCAACACGTGAGGAGGTCGTTGTTGGTGGTAGTTGTGCCCTTGCTGGCCCACGGCCTTACAAGGATGAGATGTATCAAAACCCATGTGAGAATGAGAGCCACATAGCCAAATTGAGTGAGAGTGATAAAAAGAGTGAGCTGTGTGATTCCACCATATGCGAGGTTGAGAGCATCCCAATTGAGAGTGTGAGAGATACACCAAAAGAAAAGAGAGAGATAGATGATAGGACAAGTAAGATTATTTTTGAACCTAACAACTTACCCTCTATTTCTAGTGTTGTATCACACATTGTGCAGGTAGACCAAACAAATAAGGAGTTGGACATTCAAGAGCCCTCGCCATTGGAAGAGAAAGATGAAGATATAACCATGGTTGGAGAGGGAATACATTTAAGATCACTAGTAAATAGTTACATACACACATATAAATTCAATTTGATCGGAGATTTTGGTGTAGACAACAACATGTTTCAAGTTTATCGAATATGCATTATCGGTGATAATCTTGTTTATTTAAAATTACATGTTTTGCACAAACCATCTATTGAGCAATGTCACGGTCTCTTTAAGATTGGTTTAAATACAAATGTCTATTGTTTAGAACGCAACATGATGCCTACTTGTTTATATCTTAAATGTATAATTAATCAGAGTAGCGCAGTTGAAGCATGTAATAGTATCAATTGGTTTTCACCTACTTTACTTAACTTTGATATTGGGAAGGTGAAATTTTATCATGTGAGTCAGTTGTGCAATTTGAAATGTGATTTCGAGCTATCGATTGTGCAAAACAACGTGAATAACACAACAATTGATTCATACATATATCACGTATATACGTTGTTCTCTTTGTTTAATACATGTTCGGCAAATCACCATGCGCTACACGGAACTTGTTTGGATGATAAATACATATACCATGCATATACGTTGTTTTCTTTGTGTAGCACATTTTTAGGCTATCAAAAGCCGAGGACGGCTTTTTCTGAAGAAAGGGAGGATGATGAGGATATCCCGACTACTTATGAGGCTGTTTATAAAGAAAGAGCTACACTTCTCAAACAACAGGTGCAATTGTTTCTTAACAAGTTTCTTTGTGTTTTCCAAGAGAATTGGATACTACGTAAAAGCAATACTTTGTGCATTCTCAGGTTTGACAAGTTTAAAGTCTTTAGAACCGAGAGGGTGGCCGGAGCCAAAGCAATAGAGGAGCACAAGAAGGAGGGTACCCGTATTTGTTGCCTAGTGATAAAGAACAAGAAGGTTAAAGCGGTTGGGAAGGAGAAAGTCAAGCAGCCAATGCGGCTGATTTAGGAGAAAGGAAGCCGTGTGATGGGAGAGCAAATGGGGAGAAAGTGTGAGGACTCCGGATTATTGGGCTTGTAATGCTTAGTCACCAATTGACCCTAGCATAACAAACAAAATAACCCGTGTCTTCGAGACATGCATACTTCCCAGAAATGCAGTATACACACCCCTTTACAAAATTCATGCATCAATTCCATTCATTCACATAGAACCGAAGCACAACAACAAACCAGAAGCTAACATAAATAAAGGATAGTTATTACAAAAGAGAGGCCGACCGACCAATTACATATACAAACAGAAAATTGAACAGCGGAAGCAAAAGTGCCATAAGATGGCCATAAACCAAAAGAGCCAATCAGTGTGCCTTTACCCCACAAGGCAACCGACCGGACCGCCAAGCTAGTCGTCGAATCCACAGCATATTTCACAAAAGTGAGGCCCTTGGGGCTCACCCTCCTCCTCTACAACAAATAGTTAAGCAAAGCAAATGAGTACAAAAATTTGTACTCCGCAAGACTTACGTGTAGAGTAACAGACCTATACATATGCTACATGCAAGCTTATTTAAGTGGAGGCTGTATGTCTCATTTTCAGCACAAAGCAATCTTTATTTGCAATAATGTAGTACAGTTAAAAGCAAGTTAACAAATCTGTTTTTAATGTTCAAGTAACCGGAAAAGACAACAATATAACAGTAGATAGATGACAACAACAATCCTGGAAATGACTAAACCAGTAGTCACCACAACAATAGCATGAATTACCCATTCATACCACCCATGTCAAATTTTTAATTTAAAAGGTTGTAGTCTAACTCTTGCAAAACCTAACCAAGCGTGTCCATAACCTAGGACGAGGCTATTCGAATAGTTTTATACCCGGCAGGGTGTACCAATGTACCCACACGCCAGACCGCCATTTTGCCACTAGATTAGCATACTTCCTTTGGTATGCCAAGCACGCACTAAGTCCTCTGAGACATTTCCAATATTGTGCATTAACTACGAGCCGCCCGTATGGATAGAAACCCATACGTTATGTCGGAGTCATTGTAAAGCCTCGGTCAACTACCCGTCTCAGGTAAAGCCTTGGACAACTACAATGCCCCTCGAGGTGGAGAGCCTACCCGGAATCTCCACCACCGTACGCCCAACACAAGAACACATATCCTTTTTCACACAACACACACAACCCCCTCCTGCGACTCGGAGATAACACACGCCAAAGTACTTAGTCAAGAGAGGTCCCATATCCCTCTCGCGTGGTTAGCACGCAAAAATGTTTGGAGAGTGTGACACAAGATGTTCGGTCCTTGTTGACTTAGGCAAGACATCCACAAACCCAATAACCCACCATCCAACCACTTGCCCAAGTCTAAAACAATGTTTCCTTTTCAGATTTTGTTTACTTTACAAAATAACAAAGCACAAGTGCTGGACATAATAGATTGATAATGAGATGTGTGATCAAGATCATCGACTAAAATCGATGATCGCCCATTACTACCGACTAAGCATTTCTAAGCAATTTCAATTCGTAATCTACTAAGTGTCAAGAGCTCATCCATCGAACTCAAATCACAGCAAATAACCTAGGCTCATGGTAGTAGAGAATAAACAATTCCTACAGATTATGCCACTATAGGATACTAACCATAATTTAACAACAAAATAGCAATGCATACATACAAGTTGAAATCAATATATTAGACTTGAAAAATAATGGGATTAAAATGATCAAACTACTTGCCTGTTTTCTGTGGGTCAAGATGTTGCTGTGGATCAATTATATTGTCAATGTGCTCTTCGGATCCTAACGAGAAAGCGAAAAACAACCGATAAGAACGAAGAAAACGCAAAGACCCAACAGTAAACTTTCTCCAAAAATTCTGAAAATTTTATAGTAGCAGCAAGATCATGATTTATAATGAATTTAGCAACAAGAAACAATTGATTTGGATTCTTAATGCAAAAGATATGACCAAATCAATTTTGCTCAGCTTTTATAAATAAAAAAATGCTACTATTTATTAGCACAATTTTCTGGAGCTATACTGGGGTTGGAAACATTTTTAGATTAAATTTTAGTTAAAAACATAACCAACAAAATTTGAATCTCCCGAAAAGGAATTAAAATGAAATAGTTATGCATTTTACAAGTTATCACATTTTTTTAGTTGATAAATAAATCATTTCGGGAAAATCAGAAATTGAATCGACATGGCCGAACTTGGATCGTCGATCTTGGATCCAACGGTCCGAGTTCACGGGACGACGCGCGCGCGCGCGGCCCCTTAAACCCTAAACGTCAACCGTTGGATCTGGATCCAACGGTCCACGTGGATCCGAGCGCGCGGGCGGTCCGAACGTCCCCACGCACACGAGCCGTTGATCTTGGATCCAACGACCCATGTGAACTCGAATCGGGACCGTTGATCTTGGATCCAACGGGCCATAGACCGAGGAGTGCGATAATTTCAAATTTCCGCGCGATCCTGAGCCGTAGATCTTAGGATCGACGGTCCAAACCGAATCGCGTTCAAACCGTCTCCCTGTTTTCGTCCGGCAAAAATGACGGGGAAGAACGGCTCGCCGCCGGCGGCTCTGGCCGCGGCGGTGCGAGCAAGTGCCCAATATGGGTCCCAAACATCATTGCACACCCAATGGTACCCGCGGTTTCGGCTGCGGTGGTCCAGAACGCCGGCAAGCCGGAGAGGACCAAGGAGACCGAAAATGACAAAAATGAAAATGGCAAAAGCGCTCAGCTGCGGTCCAGGGGAGCGGGTGCCAAGAAACTAGGGACTAAAGAGGGGTTACCTGAGCGCAAAGAATGCACCGAGGAGAGTCGAGACGGCTCGGGCGAGGAAGAATGCAGATTTCGGCGAAATTGGGAAATCAAATTGATTCAACCTGAGCAAATTGAACCAAATTGAGTGAGGTTAAGCTTCAGAGAGTAAAGGGGAGCGGAGGAGCAAAGACTTGAAGAAGAAAACCCTGTGCACCGCCTCCACCAAGCTCCAAGCTTAACAATGGCGTAGGGGATTGCGAGGATCTGCGACTCAAAGAAACTTGTGAGTGCTAGCCGGAGTTGCGGAGGTGCTAAAGGAAGCTAAGGAGAAACAATGGAGCTTAAATAGAGCAATGGCGAGAGCAGCGGCGTATTTTCCATTGGTCAATACACCATTAGAGCGAGAGAGCGGCGGAGCGATTGAAGAGTAGGCGCTGAGGAGGAGCACGACGAGCATTTAATGCGCGCAGAGCTAGCCGTTTAAAGTCGATCACGGAGTGGACTACACGCCGTGGCTTTTCTTCTATGCGCACGCCATGGCCGACCCAGACGCTCGCGCTCACCTGAGGAAGGAGACGACGTGCCAGCCGTTGGATTGAAATCGCACGGTTCCAAAAGAACGGGATGATTAATAACGATTCAATCGTTCGGTTGATCAAGGGCCGTTGATTTGAATCCTACGGTTCACGTTGCGCGACGCGTTCGGATAGTCCGAACGTTCACGCGAGTGTGGACCCTCGATTTGGAATCCAACGGTCCACATGGATCGGCGCGCTCGGATGGTCCGAACGTTCACGCGAAGCGTGGGCGTTCGATGCCGATCAACGGCTCTGGCGCTCGCGCTGAGCGATCGAAGTCGGTACAGTTAGTGGACTGGACCGAGTTGTAACATCCCAAATTGGGTTTGTGTTTCAAATGTAATAAAAATGAGGATAAATTAAAACTTTTGCTGCCTCATGTATTGTTACAGTGTTTGAAACCTCTTTCCTTGGATTGGTGGAAATTAAAACTCAAAATTTCCCCAATTAGATTCCAGTCATAAATCTCCTCAATGAAAATCTGGTGCCCAACCCCTGAAAATAATTTTCATTGAACCTAGGAGTGATGTTTAACACCTCAGAATTATTTCATAAATTTTCAGAAATTATTTGATAATTTTTGAGACAAGTCAAACATTAGTCAAACTCCTAAAATAGCCTTCTGGAATTTTTAGAGAAAAATGCAGTGCATAAAAATCTCTGAAAAATTTATGTAAGGTTAATCATCTAGTAAACAACCTCCAGTTAAAATTTCAAAATTATTGGAGCTTGTTTGCTATCTTAATTAATTATCCTAAGTCAGCTCAGCAAATAACCCAAAAATCAATCTTTACTGTTCTTCGGGTTCGAATCAAACTCGGGTTCGAGCCATCGGACTCAGTCGGATCAACTAACTGCACCGACTCAGCCACCTCGGGCGCTTTCAATTTTGACCGTTAGATCTAGATCGTGCGGCCTTCGATCGAAGTAACGTTCGGACCGCCGATCCTTCCCTTGGTTTGAACCGTTCATCTGTAGATCAGCGGCTCCGAAAAGAGGGAACGTTCGGACTAGCGAAGATGTTGAATTGAGTAGGCGCCGTCCGATTAAATCTAACGGCTGTCCGCCTTCGTCTTCCTCCGCTCGGGCGCGCTGATCAGTAGCCGTTCGATCTAAATCCAGCGGCCGACGCGCAGGTGAACTTTCGGACCGAACGAACTCACTTAAGCGCGTTAGTCGTTTGATCTTCGATCAACGGCCGCGATGGAAGGGGATGTTCGGACCATCCGAGAGGTGCGGCTGATAACCGACGTTGGATCTTGATCGTGCGGTCGACAAGCGATGGAACGCTCGGGCCACCGGACTGAATAGCCAAGCGTTTCGGAGCGCGGTAGCCGCACGATTGGAATCTTATGTGATCGAACGGCCGTCCTCTTTTCGTCTTCCTCTCGCTCACGTCGTCGGCGAAGTCAACGAGAACGCGTGCGCGATAAAGAACCACAGTGCATTGTCACATCCATCGTTCGGCCAACGTCTTTGAGCATTAAATGCTAGTGCTGCCGACCTGTTGAGTCGTCTTCTACCTCTGTGCACCTGCCCCCGTCGCTCTCGGCCAACCTCAGCAGTGCATCGCCATTTTTCATGCCGTTGCTCCCCTCTTGCTTCTCCGGCTATAAAACTCCTCCAGTGGCTTCCTTATCCTTCTTTGAACACCCTCGAGCTACAGTTTCACTTCTAGCGCACGGAGTAAGCTCAAACTCGAGTTTTCACCTTCGGTCGCCATTGCCGCCATTCCGAAGCTTCAGGGTTCTTCGGTGAAAGTGGTGCTCCGGTTTTTCTCACTCAATTTCCTTGTCGCCTTAGCTTCCTCTCCTCTCTGTGAGCAATAGCCCTCACTCAATTTTTCGTTTGCTTGCGAGAGAGCGAGATCAATTCGGTTTTCCCCAAATTGGCCGAAAACTTTCGTTTCGTCTCGGCTCGGGTAAGTCTTTCATTGCTCGATTCTTTGCTGCTGTAGATGCGCATTAGTATTGAGATCATATTGGTGCTCGTGGTTAGCATAGCCGTGCTCTAGATCGCCGGCGATTAGCCGGAGTTCGTCTCTGTCAATTTTGTCGGACGCATACTGTTGTTTTTCTCGATCGTCTGTTGTCGATCAATCTGAGCCGTTAGATCGAAGATCAACGGTCCAGATCTGAATGAACGTTCGGACCATCCGAACGGTTCGATCCACGTGGACCGTTGGATCCAAGATCAACGGTTCATGTGCGTGTAAACGTTCGGACCGCCGGACATCCTTGGCATCTGGTTCGTTCATGTTTCATCCAACGGTTGATGTTTAGGGTTCGCGCGTGAGTTCTGTGCTCTGTGTTTGGGCCGTTTGTTTTTGGATCTTCGGCCCAGATTTGTCCACGTCGTTTATCTGAGTTGTGTTTCTCGGGTAGAGTTATTTATCAACTGAAAAATAGTTTTATCTTCTAAAATGCATAACTAATTCATTTTAACTTCAAAAATAGTCAAACCACTTCTGTTATTTTTCTTTTTTAATGAACTTTATTCTAAAATAGGTTTCAACTATGTTTCTGCCGCAGAAAATTTAGATTTTGAAGGAAAGCATTAAACTGATTATCTGTACAACTGAAAAATAGATTTAACTTAGAAAATTCATAACTAATTATTGAAAGCTCCAAATGAGATGAATCCAGTGGGGCTGTTCATCTTATGAGGTGATTGATTTACCATAAAAATTTTAGTAGCTCTACATTTCTAGAAAATTTCACTAAAATCATTGCTTAGGTGAATAGTCTTTGTTTTTCATTTTCTCGCCGATCAAAGTGTTTTGGCCATAACTTTTGCATTGAGAATCCAAATCAATTGGTTCTTGTTGCATTAGTTCATAAAAATTATGTTCTTTCTACTGCAAAAATTTGAGAGCTTTTTGCTGAGTTTTGCTGTTGCATCTTTTGATGTTTCTCGCCTTATTGGTTCTTGTTGGTTCTTTCGATAGGTTGCGACAATATTGATAATATCGAGAGTGACCATCTGCAGCAAAACAGCGAGCTTCAGCAAGGCAAGATATTTGATCATAAATGTCCCATTACTTTCAAAGTCTAATATCTTGTTTACAAACTATATGTATGCATTGCTTTTGTGTCCAATTAATTTTGCCCTGTTTAGAGGTAGCTATTCCTAATGCATTGTTGCCATTAAAATGTTATCCCCTGCCACAACCATAAGTTATTATCATCATTTGGTGAATTAGAGCCGGTGATTTAATTATGCTCTTTTCTGTCTTTGCGATGTCATGCTTAGAAATGCTTAGCTACTGGTAGAATTGGCGGTTATCGACTTAGTCGATGACCTTGATCACACAAATCATTTTGTTTATTTTTGGTTCAGCACCTTATGCTTTTGTTTCGTAAAAACCGAAAATGAAACAAAATGATTTGACTTGGGCACAATGGCATGTTGGTGTGATTGTTGGGTGTGACAAGGAAAGGTGCCCAGGTCCCTAAGGACCGAAAATGTTGCTTGCGCCATTGATCCAAGCACTTTTGCGTACTAACCACATGAGGGTTATATGGGACCCCTCTTGACCTAGTACTTTGGAGTGTGTTATCTCAAGTCGCGGGAGGAGCGTTGTGTGTGTTGTGTGAAAAAGGAATTGTGTTCTTGTGTTGGGTGTGCGGTGGTGGAGTTTCCGGATGGACTCTCCACCTCGAGGCGCGTCATGATTGTCAGAGGCTTTACAGTGAGGGGTAGTTGTCCGAGGTGGGCCCACGACCCGACACAACGTATGAGTTTCTATCCATACAGGCGACTCGAAGGTAATACATAATATTGGAAAAGTCTCGTAGGACTTAGCCGTGCCGGCATACCTAAGGAAGTGTGCTTAATAGCTTGGCAAAAAGGCGGTCTGACATGTGGGTAAGTTGGTACACCCTGCAGGTGAAGGACCGAAATGGCAACAGAGGGGGGGTGAATGGTGCTTTAAAATTAATAACTCCCTTTCTTTGTAATTAAATAAGACCTACAAAGTCCTCTGGATATCTCAAGAAGAGTGAAGCAAAATCGAGAACAAGAACGAAGTTTCAGATCGCTCGAGAAATCGGACGTTCGATTTTACGTGATGAGTTCCGCACTCCGGAAGTTCCGGTTCGATCGCGGAAGTTCCGCCTGCGGTAGTTCCGCCATGGACAATCGGAAGTTCCGATTGTCTGGAAGAAGAACGATCGCTCGGGTTTTCCCAAAAATCCAAAATCACGAAATCTTGAGTGCTCTTCTCGGTCAAGGTTCACGAGGACATCATCCTAAACACCATCTTGACCTTATGGAGAAGAATCGCAAACAAAGATCCAATAATCAAGCTAAATATGGATTTCTTGAAGAAGGGAAAGAAAGACCAAAACCCAAAATAGACACGATTCTCGATTCTTAGTTCATGAGACTTTGGGAATCCATTAGCAATAACAAAAGCGACTCTAGATATCAAGTTTCATGCTATTTCATACGACGAATCAAAAGATACATCAAAACCTTAAATATTCAACATGAGCGAGAAGGGAATAGAGAAAGGCATAGGCAAGTAATCAAAACCTCGAGAGATTCATTAAGAGAAATCAAAAGATTACAAGGAACCACGGAGGAATGATTACAAGATTTTGATTCATTCTCTCTCAACAAACTCTCAAAGCAAAACAAACCTTTTGCTAAGGCTAACCCTAATTTTCTTTCTCCCAAAAGTCTAACCCTAACTCCGGTTCTCCCTATTTATAGCCTTGGCTAATGGGCCTCCAACCCATTAAGCCCGCTACACCGAACGGAACCGCCTCCACTTTTGCCGCTTTGCGAAATGACCCTTCGCCCCTTGCGCACCTTTCCGAAGCCTCCGTACACCTTGTTGTGCACGACTGCAAACCGCTTCAAGATTCGCGCCGTCTTGACACATCCCGACCGTTCGACCTCAACGCCTCCTTCGCCTAGTCCGGTCCACGTGTCTCGCCACGACTCCATCTTGATGCCCTGCAGTCAACACAGACAAAAACACATCACATAGCATTGCACAATAACATAGCATCAACATTTGTATAAGACTCAAACTCATACAAGATCAAAATCCACAAAATAATCTTCTCTGCACAGTTCTGGACACAATCGGAAGTTCCGCAATTACCACAGCGGAAGTTCCGATTTCCGGAACATCCGCACTTGTCAGGAATATCGGAAGTTCGCGCTCAACAACTGCGGTACTTCGATATCCTAACAACCGACTTCCCAGATATTTAATTCCGATTCGATATCTCAGAGAACACTTAATGTCAGAATTATCGGACACTCCGCTACCCCTTGAGCGGAAGTTCCGATTACCTTCAGCCGAAACCAAAACCCAGATAAATCGGAAGTTCCTATTTCCAACACCGGTAGTTCCGATTAATCGGAACTTCCGCTCCATACACGGTAGTTCCGATTTCCTGACTTCGACCAGAAAACAGTCCAAACCAAAAACCTCAACTCTCAATCTAATCAACACACTTGTCAAATACTCATCACTCAGAGAGGAGGACCTCTCACATGGTCGCTCAATCTCCCCCTTGATGAGTATATTGACAAATACCGAAAAAGCATAAGATGAGTTTGAGATTACAGTCAACCAAGGTCTAGACAAGAGTAATACAGCACAAGACCAAGTTGACACATAGAAAAAAGACTTGAGATGAGATGAAAGAGCAATTTTCGCACAAAACTCAAGGCTTTTCTTGAAGGCTTTTCTCACAATCATTCTCCCCCTTTGGCAATAAAATCATCAGTATGTAGGAAAGGGAGGAAAAGACTATATGATGTTCTTTTTAAGCATTAGGAGCCATGTAGATTATCCAAAATGACTATTAGAGTATTACACCAAGCCATAACACAGAAGAATGCTATCAAGATCATGACAATCGATGTATAGAAGAGCTAAGACAGAAAGTCCATAATCGATTAATGGTCCAGTTCTTTAGCAGTCAAATAAGTCAAGATTGAAGTCTAGCTAAAGATATCCAAAGATGATGCAAGCCATGTCAAATAATCTAAGTTGAACCAAGAAGACTCATAATGAGCAGTGTAGAATGCTACCAATTGAAGAGGACTCATTTTATCCGAAACTTGGTCTCTTTGAAGATAAGCATTTTTAGCACAAGTTTCTTTTTCTCAAGACTTTTATGATTTTATCTTAGTAAAGCAAGCTCGGACTAGGTGCCATCCACAACCGCCTCCTAAGCTTCAACCATTTTTTTATAAACCATGTGCTAGATCCCAAGCCTTATCGACCACTCCAAGCAACAGACTTAAGGAGATGATCTTAGGTCATCCAAGGCTCCCCGAGTTCATGCCTAGTGCAATGGCAAGCCGTCTCATGAGAGAGATTTGGTGAGATCGGTTTTTCGCACAAAAGAGATCATTTTGCTTTTGAAGTTTTTAGACCGGTGATTAGAGATAAGTCATGTTTCTTAACAAGCGACATAGCTTACTCACAAGTTCAAAAGAGATTCCTGACTCAACTCGACCTACTTGACATGGCGAAAATCATAAAGGATAGTTTCAACTGGACTAGTCTCAAGAGCTATCATGACAAGATTTTAATTCAAGTTTAGCATTTTAAATACCTTAGCATGGCAAAGACTAAACTACACATAAAAAGTCATGATAGATCTAGCGGTTTAGCATAAATCATGGCAAGATGTAAAAGTGAAAACAGATCATAGGGATAATAAACAAGGCTCCAATTGATTATCATGCAATGCTTGATGAAAAGTACAAAAATCGATTCCCTTCGAATGAGATGCATCTTTTAATTCAGGTTGAGTTATGACACCATTAAGAATATGGAATAACCAAGAATAACTCCCCGAACCAAAGGAACAAAAGCGAAACCGATAAGTAAACGAGAAAAGCGGTCCTTTAGAGCATAGAAAGATATAGAAAACTATCGCTCAGACAGGACTCTTATCTACCCCATATGATTCTAGGACTATCACCGGTCTACACAAACACTAAGGAGCAAACAACATCCTGTCTACCCAAGGGTGGCCCGACCCTGCTAGAACCTATAAGAAGTGAGTAAGCTCTACTTAGAGAGGAAGAGACGACTAATAAGCGACATCCTAGAAGCACAAGACAAGAAGTAGCATCAAAGCAATGTGGCAAGAGAAACACTCTAACCTATCTTTGGAAGGACTTGACCGAAATGATAAAAGAAATGAAACCAGACAGGAGTAAGCGTATAATATAATATAATATAATATAATACTGATAGTAGCACAACGCCCCTCACAAAGCCGATCCGTAAGGACAAACCACCCCAAGCTCTCCCATGAGTGAAAACCGAGGCGCCCGGAGGCTTAGTGAAGATATCACCAACTGGTGCTCACTCTCCTGGCTGGAGCACAATGTCACCCTTCTCTACATGGTCTCGAAGAAAGTGATATCGATATCAATATGCTTGGTCGAGAATGTTGCACTTTGGGTTCTTGGCAATGCAAATCGCAGACGTGTTATCACGAGAAGAGTGGAGCGCAATCGATAGATAGCCCGAATCCTGCGGTCGAGACCATCCAAAGCACTTGACTACAAAGAATCGGGCTGCGACAACGTGCTCGGCCTCTGCGGTGGATCACGCAACACCGGATTGCTTCCTTGGCGACCGGAGACAAGAGAAGTGCCAATGAATTGGCAAGTGCGAAGTGCTCTTCCTATCTATCCTCTGACCACAAAAGTGCGCATCGGAGAAGGCTCTAAGAGATAGACAAGAAGAGGAAGAGTACGGATGCCATAGTCAATGGTAGCTCGAAGGTACCGAAGATGCGCTTCTGCTTTGACGGTGAGATCGCGAGGAGAAGCTGAAACCTAGCACAAAGACACACAGAAAATGTATGTCCGGTCTCGAGGTGTGAGATACAAGAGAGAGCCAATCATGCTCTGAACTCCTTTTGATCAACAGTTCGCCGTCTTCATCGGATCGGAGCGGTTGTAGATGCCATCGGAGTTGATCTTGGCTTTCCATCATTCATGTCGAAGCGCTCAGAGGTCTCGAGTGTATTTGCCTTGATGAAGAAAGGTACCTCCCGAGTCTGTTTGATTTGGAAACCAAGGAAGAAGCTCAACTCGCCCATCATGCTCATTTCAAACTCCGAGCTCATGACATCGGAAAGCGGGAAGCGAGCATGCGAGGAGCCGCCAAAGATAATGTCATCCACGTAGATCCGGATGAGCGTAAGATCACCGCCAAGGCGGCGAATGAACAAGGTCTTGTCAATTTTACCCATCTCAAAACCATGGCTCGTGAGATAGGACTTAAGCCTTTCATACCAAGCTCAGGGAGCTGCTTGAGTCCATACAAAGCTTTGGAAAGCTTTGTAGACATGGTTAGGGTATTTGGGGTTCTCGAAACCGGAGGTCATCGACATAGACTTCTTCCTCAATAAGGCCATTGAGGAAGGCACTCTTGACATCCATCTGGTAAAGCTTGAAACCCTTAGAAGCTGCAAAGGCAAGCAGGATTCTAATGGCTTCAAGTCTAGCTACTGAGGGCAAAAGTCTCTTGAAATCTAGACCCTCAACTTGAGAGTACCCACGAGCTACCGGCCTAGCCTTGTTTGAATGACTAACCCATCTTCACTTTGCTTGTTCTTGAACACCCATTTGGTCCCAATGATATTGTGACCTTGAGGTGGCTCAACAAGGGACCAGACCTTGTTCCTTTCAAAGTTTTCCAATTCCTCGTGCATGGCGTTAGTCCATGACTCATCAGAAAGAGCATGACAAACGTCTTTGGGCTCAAACGAGGCAACAAAGGCAGAGTGGAGACAGAATTGAGACATGCCAGTTTTTGAACGAGTGACTCGCTCAAAGAGATCTCCAATAATCTGCTCTGAAGGATGGTCCTTTTGAATGTGTCTTGGAGGTCCAGGTTGAGTTGAAGAAGTGGCCTCTACCTCATCAGCAGACGAGATAGGGACAGAGCCACTAGCTTCAGAAGAAGCAGAAGGTAAGGGCTGATCTCCTCGAGGTGCGGTGGAAGAAGGCACCTCAAGAGGAGGAGGAAGAAGCTGGATCAGTATACAACCATCATCTCCGTCTTCCTCTTCGTCCACAAAGATGGACTCAGACTGCTCTAAAGAACCTGAGATATCAGGCCTAGTCCCCGGACTGGCCTCATCGAAGGTCACCTCACAGGTCTCTAACAACTTACTAGACTCGCAGTTCCAGACTCTATAGGCACGAGAAGAAGTCGAGTAACCCAGAAAGATCCCATCACAAGATCGTGACTCGAACTTATCTAGGTTCCCGGACTTGAGAATAAAACACTTGCAACCAAACACACGAAAATGCGAGGCCATTGGGTTTCGCCCATATCTCAACTCATAAGAAGTGCGATGCAAGAGTGCAGAAGAAAACTCTGTTAGAAACATGACAAGCGTAGCAATTGCCTCACCCAAAACTTCCTAGGTGTAGAGTACTCATCAAGCATCGTCACGCCATCTCGACCAAGGTGCGGTTCTTCCTCTCCACAACGCCATTTTGTTGGGGGCGTATGGAGACGAGGCGGTGCTCTACACTGTCTCACCACAAAACTCTCAAAGTAGGAATTCTTGAACTCGGTGCCATTATCGGTCGCGGTTGCTCGTAATGCACAGGGAGCTCAACAGAAGCCTACCAAAAGACCACGAAAAGAGTAAACGTCTCATCCTTGAGGCTAAGAAGAACACCCAAGAATACCTCGAGAAGTCATCGACCACGACAAGTGCGTACCACTTCCCTCCCATCGATGCACTCTAGCCGGTCCTCATCGGTCCATATGGGCGATTGACACAGTGCATCTGTCATAGTCATCATGAATCGGAGGATGTGAAGCGGCAACCATTTTGCCGTGCGGCAAGGAGCACAAACAAGATCCTTGACCATTTTGAGTTTCGCAAACCACGAATGAGATCGTGGCCGCTAACTCGGTCGATGATCAAATCCTATATGACCAAGTCTCCTATGCGGAAAAGACAAATCACGGGATTGAAGCAATTAAACATCGGAGAGGATCACGGAAGATCCGGAAAAATCAGCACGAAAGATCCTCCCATAACGAAAATCCATAAAACTAGACTACAGAAGAATCAAGAATTTTGCAATTGTTTTCTTAAAGCTCACCTCGAAACCATCATCGGTGGTGAGAGACGAAAGCGATTATCTGCAGCTTACTTACTAAGGCAACATCTTTTAAAATAAAAGAATCATTAATGCTCACAGTACCTTTAGCGATGGCGCGCCCAAATGAAGCATCTCCGAAGGTGATCGTCTCATCACCGGAGCGCGGGCTAGGAAGAAAACCAACGAGACTCACGGTCATATGGCGTGAACAACCGAGTCTACAATCCGGACCTTTCCCTTCCCGGCCGGCGACCACGAGTCGAGCAGAGTAAAGTCTCGATCTTGGGTGAATCAACGATGATTTTGGCACCCAATCTTGAGTAACACGGCGACAGATGAAGTAGTCAAGCAAGGTCGACCTCTATCTACCCTACGCTCTCTGTCACTCAACAAGTCAAAGATCTCGGCTGTTCTTTGGATCCGACCGCTATGGGAGAGCGAGTCGAAGTGCGATAACATCTTGATCTCGCCGCGGTAGCTATCTCGAAGAAAAAACGAGATCTACCCTCGGGGCGGCGGAGATTACGACCAAAGGGAGCATGAGGACGAAACTTCGAAAACTCGGAAAAACCAAGTCCTCGATGCTGCCCAAAATCATCGGATGGAACAAACCTAGACCTCGTGTTGGTCTTAGGTGCACTCAAGATCCGGGTTGACCACGAATGTGCCTAAGAGACTCAACACGGTCTCTACGCGATCTTGGCGCTGAAGCAATGATCAACTAAATGTCCATCTTTACGGCGAAAGGTGCAATGATACTTCGCCTTACGAGGGCGAAGGCTGCAGTGGAATCACCTTCTTCGTCGAAATCCTTTGAACAAAACCCATTGAATTAAAATTGACTTTCTCATCCGGGCTTAGTTTTGATCACACAGTGCTATGGTTTTGAGCACGACAGTGGATGCTTCCTCATATCCTCCCGAATATCATACCCTAGACCTTGATTAAATCTGCAAATTTTGATTTGTCTAGAATGAGATTGAGCTTCTTCTTGCCTCCTACAAACCTCTCGAGAGTGTTCATAAGATCTTGACACTCCGAAAGAGAGAGGTGCAAGAAGAGCGGGGAAGACGAGACAAAGCAGAAGGTAAGGGAGCGGAGGAAGAACCAACAAAGGAGGAAAGATTGGCTTGTGCACGCACACCCGACTTTGAGGGACAGTCCTCACGCTAGCAGATTGGTTCACGATGCTAGGCGTCTCTACCAAACCCTTAGACTTCTTCCCAAAGACACACAATACAAGCGGATGATTGTGTCTCTAGAAGGTCCTTAGTTAGCTTCACATTTTTTCATCCAAAGCAATCAAATCATATTTTAGTTTATTACAATGCTTGCAAGGTAAGCTAACAAGGTCCTTAGAAGCAAACTTGGCCAATTTGTTATTTTCATCAACTAGTTCTTGAAGCTGCTTGGAGACAATTCAAGTTCAAGATAAGTTTGGGACGATTAACACATGAAGCAATAGGCTCAAGTAAGAAAGCTTGTAGTTCAAGAATTTTATGATCCGCCTGTTTTAAGTTCATCTTCAAATTATTACAATTTTCACAAGTCTCGGGCGAGATCAAGCAACATGGTATATAGACCTCTAAATGAGTTGTCCTTAACCTCACACGAGGTGCAAGCGAAGTCTCAACGATAGTAGATGAAGGAGGTGCTACCCTACTCATCTCTAGTTCAAGAAGAAGACTAATGTTCTCCACCTTAATCATGTCTAGTTCGGAGGACACACTATCATGCAAGGTCCTTAGTTTTCCATGTCATCAAGCAAAGCACGACAAGTGTCACAATCATCACGGGAGGGAGCGGATGTAAGTGAGGTAAGCTCCGTGATAGTCTAACTACTTCTTTTTCCATCTCGGTACACTTAGCCTAGACTTAGCATGAAATCTACCTAGCTTAAGAAAAGCATCATTAAGCGGGTCGTAAGTGGGACTAACCTCATCGGAGTCGAGATCTGACTCATTGTCGTGATGTCGATGTCGTTAGCCATGAAGCACATGCCGAGAAGTTGCCGTCGTCCTTGGGATCTTGATCGTCCTTTCCCATCATCGTCCTCCATCCCTCCACCTCGCCGGTGTCCATTTCGTCGAGGCGGTGAGGACGCGATGGAACAACTTCTTTGCCTTCCCAAAGTTGCGGAACTTCTTCTTGCCTTGGTCAGTCTTTGAGGGCTTCGTGTTGCGGTTCTTGTCGATGTAGTTGTTCATGACCGAACCGCCATAGTCACCTTTGCCCTTCCCAACTTGGGACAGGTTTGCTCGGATGTGGTTGGGGCCACCACACTCGAAACAAATCACAGGACCTCCTCTTTTACCATCCCTCCTCCTCTTGTAAGCATGAGAAAACTTCCGAGCTAGGAGGGCTAGCTGCTCATCCTCAAGTCGCTCTAGCGATCATCGGTTATGTCACGAGAGCAGCTAGGAGAACCCACGTGTCGACTCGAAGAAGATCGAAGTGGGATCGGTGACTAAAGCCATCGATTGTGACTTCGACCTTCGAGAGACAATGTCAATCTCGTGAGTCTTGAGGCGCGAGTAAAGCGCATCAAGAGTCGAGTCGAGAGGTCCGTGCTATCCTTGATGGTAGTCACTTTCATCTCCCAAACACGAAGATCGAGTCGCGAAAGCATCTGTCGGCGTTATCCGAGTCGGGGTATGTAAGACCGACCGCTCGGAGGTTGCTCAAAATCTTATGAAAACGCGAAAAGCACTCGTCAAGAGATTCACCGACAAGCATCTCAAATTTACTATATTCTCGCTTGGCGGTCTTGTCGAACCGTCTTAATCGAGTGGTGCCCTCATGGTATGCATCGAGGTCACCCGGATGTCATAGCGAAATCAAATGAGAAATACGATCAAACTCACTTCTGCTCAAACCCTGAATGATAATGTTCCTTGCCTTAGCATTTGCCTCAACATCGGCCATGTTTCCAGCATTGATGTTCTCATCGGCAGGAACAGCAAATCTAACCTTCACCTTTCTCCGGATGGCATACCCCGAGCACGGATGTAAGTTTCCATTCGGCTCTTCCAGAAGGGGTAATCCAGACCATCAAACACTGGAGGCTTGGTGGAATACTTGTCCGTTGCCATGGCTCAACCGACCGGTTAAGATCTATCAAGAAGAGCTAACCGGCTCGATACCAATTGAAGGACGAAATGGCAGCAGAGGGGGTGAATGGTGCTTTAAAATTAATAACTCCCTTTGCTGTAATTAAATAAGACATACAAAGTCCTCTGGATATCTCAAGAAGAGTGAAGCAAAATCGAGAGAACAAAAATGAAGTTTGGTATTACGGAGAAATCGGACGTTCGATTTTACCCGTGATAGTTCCGCACTCCGGAAGTTCCGGGTTCATCGCGGAAGTTCCGCTGCGGTAGTTCGCCATGGACAATCGGAAGTTCGATTGTCCCGGAAGAAGAACGATCGCTCGGGTTTTCCCAAAAATCCAAAATGCGAAATCTTGAGTGCTCTTCTCGAGTCAAGGTTCACAGGACATCATCCTAAACACCATCTTGACCTTATGGAGAAGAATCGCAAACAAAGATCCAATAATCAAGCTAAATATGGATTTCTTGAAGAAGGGAAAGAAAGACCAAAACCCAAAATAGACACGATTCTCGATTCTTAGTTCATGAGACTTTGGGAATCCATTAGCAATAGCAAAGCGACTCTAGATATCAAGTTTCATGCTATTTCATACGACGAATCAAAAGATACATCAAAACCTTAAATATTCAACATGAGCGAGAAGGGAATAGAGAAAGGCATAGGCAAGTAATCAAAACCTCGAGAGATTCATTAAGAGAAATCAAAAGATTACAAGGAACCACAGGAGGAATGATTACAAGATTTTCGATTCATTCTCTCTCAACAAACTCTCAAAGCAAAACAAACCTTTTTGCTAAGGCTAACCTAATTTTCTTTCTCCCAAAAGTCTAACCCTAACTCCGTGGTTCTCCCTATTTATAGCCTTGGCTAATGGGCCTCCAACCCATTAAGCCCGCTACACCCGAACGGAACCGCCTCCACTTTTGCCGCTTTGCGAAATGACCCTTCGCCCCTTGCGCACCTTCCGAAGCCTCTGTACACCTTGTTGTGCACGACTATAACCGCTTCAAGATTCGCGCCGTCTTGACACATCCCGACCGTTCGACCTCAACGCCTCCTTCGCCTAGTCCGGTCCACGTGTCTCGCCACGACTCCATCTTGATGCCTGCCGTCAACACCAGACAAAAACACATCACATAGCATTGCACAATAACATAGCATCAACATTTGTATAAGACTCAAACTCATACAAGATCAAAATCCACAAAATAATCTTCTCTGCACAGTTCTGGACACAATCGGAAGTTCCGCAATTACCACAGCGGAAGTTCCGATTTCCGGAACATCCGCACTTGTCAGGAATATCGGAAGTTCCGCGCTCAACACTGCGGTACTTCCGATATCCGGAACAACCGACTTCCCAGATATTTAATTCCGATTCGATATCTCAGAGAACACTTAATGTCAGAATTATCGGACACTCCGCTACCCCTTGAGCGGAAGTTCCGATTACCTTCAGCCGAAACCAAAACCCAGATAAATCGGAAGTTCCTATTTCCAACACCGTAGAGTTCGATTAATCGAAACTTCCGCTCCATACACAGTAGTAGTTCCGATTTCACGACTCGACCAAAGTCCAAACCAAAAACCTCAACTCTCAATCTAATCAACACACTTGTCAAATACTCATCACTCAGAGAGGAGGACCTCTCACATGGTCGCTCAGCAGGGATAAAACTATTCGAATAGCCTCGTCCTAGGTTATGGACACGCTTGGGGATTTCCCGCAAGATCTAGACTTCAACAACTGTTTTTGTTTTAAAATTAAAACTTGACATGGTTGGCATGAATGGGTAATTCATGCTATTGTGGTGGCTATTGGGTTAGCCACTTCCAGGACTGTTTTACTATTGTTGATACTTGATTACTACTATTTTTTTTTATCAAATAAAATCAGATTGCAAAATTGCCTTTGATCTATTACATTATTGCAAATAAAACTTGCTTTATGCTTACAAATTTGAGTCCTAACTGCTCCACTTAAATAAGCTTGCATGTAGTTATTGTATAGGTCTCATTATCATTCTTATATATCTTGCGTAGTACATTGAGTACTCACCCGACTTTCTTTGGGTCGCTTTTGTTCTGAGAGGAAGAAGGTGAGCCCAAGGGCCTCACTTTTGTGAGATGTGCTTGGGTTTGGCGACTAGCTTGGCGGTCCGGTCGGTTGCCTTGTGGGTTAAAGGCACACCGATTGGCTCTTTGTTGTAGCCATCTTATGGCCTTTGTTGCTTCATTGCTTAATTATTGTTGTCTCTTTTATTGTGGCGGTCGGCCTCTCTTTGTAATAACTATCCTTTATCAATGTTATCTTCTGTTTGGTATTTTTGCTTCGGTTCTATGTGAATGAATGGAATTGATGCATGAACTTTGTAGGAGGTGTGTATACTGCATTTCTGGGAAGTATACATGTCTCGAGTCTCGGATTATCTGATTTGTGATGCTAGGGCCAAGTGGATGGTTAAGCATTACAAGCCGGATAAACCGGGGTCTCACAAGTTTTGGTATCAGAGCCATACTGACCGTAGTAACCCAAGCTTGGTCGTCTTTTAGGATATTTTGGAAAACCCTAATTTCAAAGTATCAAATGATTTATGAAAGCTTAAGGAATTCTCATATTTTACTCCTTACCTATCTTAGCTTTCTCCTCTCATCTTACTCTAATTTGAGTTTGAAAATTAATTTCCTCTCCTTTTCAAAGATAGTGTTATCGATTAAATGGGTTTTGGGAACCTCTGAGTTTGGCAAATTGAAGTGCTTAGGGTTTTGAAGTTTCTGGGCTGAAGATTTCGGCTAGAGGCTTGGATGCGGAATCTGGACAACACGCTTCAATTTCCGGACAGCAAGCTCAATGGTTTCTGATGGGACCACTGAGCTTGGCAAATTGAAGTGTGCCGGATTTTGAAGTTTCTAGAATGGAAGACTTCGACTGGGAGCTTGGATGCAAAATCACTACAACCACTTCAATTTCCGGACAGCAAGCTCGATGGTTTCTAATGGGGTAGAAAATGAGAGGTTAATTCAGCTAAAACTGGTAGGGTTAAAAGGGTAAGATGTGATACTAGTTAGCTATGTATCTAACACTATTTTCGCTGATTTAGCCTTGATCTTAAGTGGTATTAGATCTTACCTTGATCTTCTGATTTTTATCTTCTCAATCAATTACTCGTTCATTCAATACGGGCTAGTTGAATTGGGAAGTTGAGCTTTGGTTTTATGATTCCTTGCCATTTTTGGAGTCTTTTTATAAGCAGGTTTAAGATTATACACATACTGTTTTGGTTTTGGTTAGGGTGATATTCCATTCCCTAGTCGTTAGCTTTTAAGCTTTCTTTCGCTTTGAATCTTTGAGTCTAGTTTTAACCAAAGTTTCTTGTAACAGATGGCGGACCTTTTCGTAGCGGCCAAGGCGATCCACCGTCCGGACGAGATCTTCCTCCTCCTCCGACCATGGCGAGAGGTCCTTCTTGGATCGAGCGCAACGTGCGAGAGGGCGGAGGGTTCTTCTGGACATCATCGCGCGCAACACTTCCGCCCTTACCGGTGCTTCAGGATCCGGGCAAGGGAGTGGTCATCAGCCGCGTGGGGGACTCGCGGAGTTTCTTCGCACTCAGTCCCCTACATTCTCCAGGTCCGAGGACCGCTTGCCTTGAGCGATTGGCCGTGCGGTTGGCGCAAGCTCCGCATAGCGCAGATGCGAGGAGCACGAGAAGGCGCTGTTCGCATCACACCAGCTGGAGGGTGCAGCTTTGTCTTGGTGGGAGAGCTTTCTCGCCATGCAGCCTGACGGTCACACCGTCACTTGGGAGGAGTTCCGTACTGCCTTCCGTCGCTCTCACATTCCTTCCGGCTTGATGAAGCTGAAGAAGAAGGAATTCTTGTCGCTCAGGCAAGGGCGTCGTTCAGTCACGGAGTACCTGTACGAGTTCAACCATTTGGCTCGTTATGCTCCGGAGGAGGTGGCCACTGATGAGGCCAAACAAGAGAAGTTCAAGGATGGTTTGTCTGAGGAGCTTCAGGACAAGCTCTCTATCGTTGACTTCCCTGATTTCCAGGCCTTGGTGGACAAGGCCATCGTTGCTGAGCACGCAGGAAGAGCACTTGTGGATTCCCGCAAGCGCAAGTGGGAGGCCCACAAGTCGGTGCGAGCCGATTCTTTCCGTTCCGTGTTGGGCGGTCTCGGGTTCGTCCTCGGCCTTGACACCCGAGATCGTCGGCACTCGCCTCGCCCTTCGCGGCCGTGCCCCAATCACGTGCACTGCGAGTCGGCCAGAGGCCTCGCGACAACAGTGCGGATGTCACCGCTTCTTCTGCAACAACAAGGGGCATTATGCAAATAATTGCCCCAAGAAGACAGGAGCAGCCCCTCGTCCTAATGGAGGACGCGGGCAAGGAGGTGGTTCTTCTCAGGACCTGAAGGTGGTCCCTACTACCCAAGGCATGGGTAGTGGTCGCGTCAACCTCATCTCAGTAGAGGAAGCTCAGGAGGCACCTGACGTCGTGTTGGGTACGCTTTCTGTTAACTCTCATTCTGCTACTGTATTGTTTGATTCAGGAGCATCTCATTCTTTTGTTTCTGAGTCTTTTGCTGCTGTTAGTAAGCTCCTCTTTACTCCATTGTTGGTCCCGTTGCTCATTCGCTCTCCTGGTTCGGAGATGAGAGCTGAATTGGAGTGTAGGGATGTCCCAATTGAAATTGAGGGAGTAAGATTCCTCGCGAATCTTATCCTCCTCCATTCAGCAAGTCTAGATGTAATTCTTGGTATGGATTGGTTGTCTCAGCATAAGGGGCAAATCGATTGTGCCAAGAAGTGTGTCTCTCTATCTAGTCCTTCCGCGGCGGGTTCGCTTTTACGCCGGGCGCTAGGTCCGCATCTTTTCGCGCTTGAAGCGAAGCCCGCTCTAGATATTAGTGAAGTCCCAACCGTTCGTGACTTCATCGATGTCTTTCCTGAAGATCTTCCAGGGATGCCACCAGTTCGAGAACTCGAGTTTGTCATTGAGTTGGTTCCCGGTACTGCCCCGATTTCGAAGAGGCATTATCGGATGCCACCAAACGAGCTGGTGGAGTGGAAGAAGCAACTTAATGAGCTGCAAGAAAAAGGTTTCATCCGCCCTAGCTCCTCTCCGTGGGGTTGTCCTGCAAACTTCGTAAAGAAGAAGGACAATACTCTGCGCATGTGCGTTGATTACCGTCCGCTTAATGAAGTAACGGTAAAGAACAAGTATCCATTGCCCCGCATTGATGATCTCTTTGATCAATTAGCTGGAGCTCGAGTATTCTCCAAGATTGATTTGAGAATGGGATATCATCAAGTTCGGATACGACCTGAGGATATTCCAAAGACGGCTTTCTCTACTCGCTACGGCTTGTATGAGTACACCGTCATGTCGTTTGGCTTAACCAATGCTCCCGCCTTGTTCATGAACCTCATGAATTCGGTATTCATGGAGTATTTGGATAAGTTTGTCGTGGTCTTCATCGATGATATTCTCATCTATTCCAAGGATGATGAGGAACATGATGAGCATTTGAGGCTTGTGTTAGGCAAGCTTCGTGAGCACCAGTTGTATGCCAAGTTCAGCAAGTGCGCGTTCTGGTTGAAGGAAGTGGCCTTCCTGGGTCATGTTCTTTCAGCAAGAGGCGTAGCCGTTGATCCTGGTAAGGTCAGCGATGTTCTTTCTTGGTGTCAGCCTACTTCGGTAACCGAAGTGCGGAGTTTTCTCGGTTTAGCGGGATATTATCGCCGTTTTATCGAGAACTTCTCCAAGGTCGCGAAGCCGATGACGGAGTTTCTCAAGAAGGACAAGAAGTTCCTGTGGTCCGATGCTTGTGAGGAAAGTTTCCAAGTACTTAAGAAGCGTTTGACCACCGCTCCCGTCCTCGTTCTTCCCGATATCCATCGAAGCTTCGATATCTTCTGTGATGCTTCTCGTCGAGGACTCGGTTGTGTACTTATGCAAGAAGGCAAGGTAGTGGCCTATGCATCAAGGCAATTGAGACCTCATGAGCTCAACTATCCTACCCATGACTTGGAATTGGCTGTTGTGATTCATGCGCTTAAGATTTGGCGACATTACCTAATCGGTAATCGTTGCGAAGTGTATTCGGATCACAAAAGCCTAAAGTATTTGTTCACCCAACCAGATCTGAACCTCAGACAAAAGAGATGGTTGGAGTTGGTCAAGGATTATGACATGGGTATTCACTACCATCCGGGCAAGGCTAATGTCGTTGCCGATGCGCTCGATCATAAGCGCATTGCAATGCCTTGTTGCCCTGTGGGCGTCAACCCACCCTTACAAGGAATTCCAGCGTCTCAACTTAGGTTTGGTTGAGCATGGTTCCCTCGCTGCCTTGGTTGTGCAACCAACCTTGGTGGATCGAATTAAGGTCGCTCAGCAATCGGATGCTGGGATAATCCGCATCAAGGAAAAGGTCAAGAACGGAACAGCCAAGTGCTTCTCTGAGGATGAGCATGGTGTTGTAAGGTTCGGGCAACGCCTTGTGGTTCCAAAGGACGTGGAATTGCGGAATTTGATTCTCCGCGAAGCCCATGATTCGCCTTTGTCTATTCATCCCGGGGCCACAAAGATGTATCAAGATCTCCGTCAGAGATTTTGGTGGACCCGAATGAAGAGGGAGATTGCGAAGTTCGTTGCCGAGTGCGACGTGTGTCGTCGTGTCAAGGCTGAGCATCAGCGTCCAGTAGGACTGCTTCAGCCTTTGTCGATTCCAGAATGGAAGTGGGATTCGATCGGAATGGACTTTATCACCGGTCTGCCCATGTCACCAAAGGGGAATGATGCTATCTGGGTGATTATTGATCGATTGACCAAAGTGGCACATTTTCTTCCAGTCAAGACCAAGCTTCGTGCCGATCGTCTAGCTGAGCTCTAAATCTCCAGGATTGTAAGCTTGCATGGTGTGCCGAAAACGATCATTTCTGATCGTGGTTCTCTTTTCACCTCTCGCTTTTGGCATGGTCTGCAAGAAGCTATGGGCACTCGTCTTTCTTTCAGTTCAGCTTATCATCCTCAAACTGATGGCCAGACTGAAAGAGTCAATCAAGTATTGGAAGACATGCTCCGTGCTTGTGTTCTTTCCTATGGAAAGAATTGGGAGAAATGCTTGCCATTTGCCGAGTTTTCATACAACAACAGTTTTCAGGCCAGTCTCGGCATGTCACCTTTCGAGGCCTTATACGGGAGAAAGTGCAGAACCCCGCTGAATTGGTCAGAAACTGGTGAAAGACCATTCTTTGGCCCAGACTCCATCAATGAAGCCGAGCGAGTTGATTGATTCGAGATCGGTTGCGCATGACTCGATCCGAGCAAAGAGCTATGCAGATCGTCGTCGTCGTCAGTTGAGCTTTGAGCCGAATTACTTTGTTTATCTCAAAGTCTCTCCTTTAAAGGGCCATCAGCGTTTCGGCGTCAAGGGCAAGTTAGCTCCTCGATATGTCGGTCCTTACCGTGTTATCGAGAAGAAAGGAGCTGTTGCCTATAAGTTGGAATTGCCAGCTGCACTCGAAGGGGTACATGATGTTTTCCATGTGTCCCAACTAAAGAAGTGCCTCCGTGTTCCAACTGAGGAAGCTCCGTTGGAAACTCTCGATGTCCAAGAAGATTTGACCTATCGCGAGCATCCTGTTCGCATCCTTGAAGAGGCTGAACGAAGAACGAGGAATCGTGCCATCAAGTTCCTCAAAGTTCAGTGGTCGAACCATTCCGAGGATGAGGCTACTTGGGAAAGGGAAGATCGTCTCGTGCGGACTATCCATCTTTCTTTCTGAGTGAGCCAAATCTCGGGACGAGATTTGTAAGGGGAGGTTTTGTAACATCCCAAATTGGGTTTGTGTTTCAAATGTAATAAAAATGAGGATAAATTAAAACTTTTCTTTGCCTCATGTATTGTTACAAAGTGTTTGAAACCTCTTTCCTTGATTGGTGGAAATTAAAACTCAAAATTTCCCAATTAGATTCCATCATAAATCTCCTCAATGAAAATCTGTGCCCAACCCACGAAAATAATTTTCATTGAACCTAGGAGTGATGTTTAACGCCTCGTAATTATTTCATAAATTTTGAAATTATTTGATAATTTTGAGACAAGTCAAACATTAGTCAAACTCCTAAAATAGCCTTCCGGAATTTTTAGAGAAAAATGCAGTGCATAAAAACCTCTGAAAAATTTATGTAAGGTTAATCATCTAGTAAACAACCTCGATTAAAATTTCAAAATTATTAGAGCTTGTTTGCTATCTTAATTAATTATCCTAAGTCAGCTCAACGAAATAACCCAAAAATCAATCTTTCTTGTTCTTGAGTTCGAATCAAACTCGGGTTCGAGCCATCGGACTCAGTCGGATCAACTAACTGCACCGACTCAGCCACCTCGGGCGCTTTCAATTTTGACCGTTAGATCTAGATCGTGCGGCCTTCGATCGAAGTAACGTTCGGACCGCCGATCCTTCCCTTGGTTTGAACCGTTCATCTGTAGATCAGCGGCTCCGAAAAGAGGGAACGTTCGGACTAGCGAAGATGTTGAATTGAGTAGGCGCCGTCCGATTAAATCTAACGGCTGTCGCCGCCGTCTTCCTCGCTCGGCGCGATCGATGGCCGTTCGATCTAAATCCAGCGGCCGACGCGCAGGTGAACTTTCGGACCGGACGAACTCACTTAAGCGCGTTAGTCGTTTGATCTTCGATCAACGACCGCGATGGAAGGGGATGTTCGGACCATCCGAGAGGTGCGGCTGATAACCGACGTTGGATCTTGATCGTGCGGTCGACAAGAGATGGAACGCTCGGGCCACCGGACTGAATAGCCAAGCGTTTCGGAGCGCGGTAGCCGCACGATTGGAATCTTATGTGATCGAACGGCCGTCCTCTTTTCGTCTTCCTCTCGCTCACGTGCGTCGGCCGAAGTCAACAGAGAACATGCACAGTACAGCAACCACAGTGCATTGTCACCTCCATCGTTCGGCCAACGTCTTTGAGCATTAAATGCTAGTGCTGCCGACCTGTTGAGTCGTCTTCTACCTCTGTGCACCTGCCCCCGTCGCTCTCGGCCAACCTCAGCAGTGCATCGCCATTTTTCATGCCGTTGCTCCCCTCTTGCTTCTCCGGCTATAAAACTCCTCCAGTGGCTTCCTTATCCTTCTTTGAACACCCTCGAGCTACAGTTTCACTTCTAGCGCACGGAGTAAGCTCAAACTCGAGTTTTCACCTTCGGTCGCCATTGCCGCCATTGCCGAGCTTCAGGGTTCTTCGGTGAAAGTGGTGCTCCGGTTTTTCTCACTCAATTTCCTTGCTGCCTTAGCTTCCTCTCCTCTCTGTGAGCAATAGCCCTCACTCAATTTTTCGTTTGCTTGCAGAGAGCAGATCAATTTCGGTTTTCCCCAAATTCGCCGAAAACTTTCGGTTTAAATCTCCTCTCACTGTAAGTCTTTCATTGCTCGATTCTTTCTTTCTTTGTAGATGCGCATTAGTATTGAGATCATATTGGTGCTCGTGGTTAGCATAGCGCGTGCTCTAGATCGCCGGCGATTAGCGGAGTTCGCCTCTCGCAATTTTGTCCGGACGATATCGTTGTTTTTCTCGATCGTCTGTTGTCGATCAATCTGAGCCGTTAGATCGAAGATCAACAGTCCAGATCTGAATGAACGTTCGGACCATCCGAACGGTTCGATCCACGTGGACCGTTGGATCCAAGATCAACGGTTCATGTGCGTGTAAACGTTCGGACCGCCGGACATCCTTGCATCCGTTCGTTCATCTTTCATCCAACGGTTGATGTTTAGGGTTCGCGCGTGAGTTCTGTGCTCTGTGTTTGGGCCGTTTGTTTTCGGATCTTCGGCCCAGATTTGTCCACGTCGTTTATCTGAGTTGTGTTTCTCGGGTAGAGTTATTTATCAACTGAAAAATAGTTTTATCTTCTAAAATGCATAACTAATTCATTTTAACTTCAAAAATAGTCAAACCACTTCTGTTATTTTTCTTTTTTAATGAACTTTATTCTAAAATAGGTTTCAACTATGTTTCTACCGTAGAAAATTTAGATTTTGAAGGAAAGCATTAAACTGATTATCTGTACAACTGAAAAATAGATTTAACTTAGAAAATTCATAACTAATTATTGAAAGCTCCAAATGAGATGAATCCAGTGGGGCTGTTCATCTTATGAGGTGATTGATTTACCATAAAAATTTTAGTAGCTCTACATTTCTAGAAAATTTCACTAAAATCATTGCTTAGGTGAATAGTGCTGTTTTTCATTTTCTGGCCGACTGAAAGTGTTTTGTCCATAACTTTTGCATTGAGAATCCAAATCAATTGGTTCTTGTTGCATTAGTTCATAAAAATTATGTTCTTTCTACTGCAAAAATTTGAGAGCTTTTTGCTGAGTTTTGCTGTTGCATCTTTTGATGTTTCTCGCCTTATTGGTTCTTGTTGGTTCTTTCGATAGGTTGCGACAATATTGATAATATCGAGAGTGACCCTCTGCAGCAAAACAGCGAGCTTCAGCAAGGCAAGATATTTGATCATAAATGTCCCATTACTTTCAAAGTCTAATATCTTGTTTACAAACTATATGTATGCATTGCTTTTGTGTCCAATTAATTTTGCCCTGTTTAGAGGTAGCTATTCCTAATGCATTGTTGCCATTAAAATGTTATCCCCGCCACAACCATAAGTTATTATCATCATTTGGTGAATTAGAGCCCGGTGATTTAATTATGCTCTTTTACTGTCTTTGCGATGTCATGCTTAGAAATGCTTAGCTACCGGTAGAATTGGGCGGTTATCGACTTAGTCGATGACCTTGATCACACAAATCATTTTGTTTATTTTTGGTTCAGCACCTTATGCTTTTGTTTCGTAAAAACCGAAAATAAAACAAAATGATTTGACTTGGGCACAATGGCATGTTGGTGTGATTGTTGGGTGTGACAAGGAAAGGTGCCCAGGTCCCTAAGGACCGAAAATGTTGCTTGCGCCATTGATCCAAGCACTTTTGCGTACTAACCACATGAGGGTTATATGGGACCCCTCTTGACCTAGTACTTTGGAGTGTGTTATCTCCGAGTCGCAGGAGGAGCGTTGTGTGTGTTGTGTGAAAAGGAATTGTGTTCTTGTGTTGGGTGTGCGGTGGTGGAGTTTCGGGATGGACTCTCCACCTCGAGGGGCGCCGATTGTCCGAGGCTTTACCTGTGAGTGGTAGTTGTCCGAGGTCGGGCCACGACCCGACACAACGTATGAGTTTCTATCCATACGGCGACTCAAGGTAATACATAATATTGGAAAAGTCTCGTAGGACTTAGCGTCTTGGCATACCTAAGGAAGTGTGCTTAATAGCTTGGCAAAAGGCGGTCTGACATGTGGGTAAGTTGGTACACCCTGCAGGGATAAAACTATTCGAATAGCCTCGTCCTAGGTTATGGACACGCTTGGAGATTTCCCGCAAGATCTAGACTTCAACAACTGTTTTTGTTTTAAAATTAAAACTTGACATGGTTGGCATGAATGGGTAATTCATGCTATTGTGGTGGCTATTGGGTTAGCCACTTCCAGGACTGTTTTACTATTGTTGATACTTGATTACTACTATTTTTTTTTATCAAATAAAATCAGATTGCAAAATTGCCTTTGATCTATTACATTATTGCAAATAAAACTTGCTTTATGCTTACAAATTTGAGTCCTAGCCTGCTCCACTTAAATAAGCTTGCATGTAGTTATTGTATAGGTCTGTTATCATTCTTATATATCTTGCGAGTACATTCAGAGTACTCACCCAGCTTTTGCTGGGCTGCTTTTGTTTGCAGAGGAAGAAGGTGAGCCCCAAGGGCCTCACTTTTGTGAGATGTGCTTCGGGTTTGGCGACTAGCTTGGCGGTCCGGTCGGTTGCCTTGTGGGTTAAAGGCACACTGATTGGCTCTTTTGTTGTAGCCATCTTATGGCACTGTTGCTTCCGCTGTTTAATTATTGTTGTCTCTTTTATTGTGGCCGGTCGGCCTCTCTTTTGTAATAACTATCCTTTATCAATGTTATCTTCTGTTTGGTATTTTTACTTCGGTTCTATGTGAATGAATGGAATTGATGCATGAACTTTGTAGGAGGTGTGTATACTGTATTTCTGGGAAGTATACATGTCTCGAGTCTCGGATTATCTGATTTGTGATGCTAGGGCCAAGTGGATGGTTAAGCATTACAAGCCGGATAAACCGGGGTCTCACACGAGTCAAGTGGCTCGAGCCCGAGTCCGATTCAAACCCGATGAACAGTGCAAACCAGTTAGAATTTGAATTTTTAAAGATCTGATTTTTTTGAGGATTTGTTTAAGGTAGCAAACAAGCTCCAAAAATTATGAAATTTTAACTGGAGGTTGCTGACAGCAGGAGGAAGCTCTCATCAAATTTTTATAGATTTTCATGCACTGAAATTTTCTCTAGAAATTCTAGAAGAGGATAAATAGGGTTTGACCAAATTTGACTTGCCTCAAAAAATTATCAAATAATTTCTAAAAATCATTAGGTAATTCAGAGGTGTTGCCAAGCCTCCCTAGAACTCAGGAAAAATATTTCTAAGGGTTTGGCACAAGATCTATGCCAAGGAGGTTTTTGATTAGAGTCAATTGAGGATTTGATTTAGTATTTTCCATAATTTTTTTACAAAAATTACAGAAATACTCCTGGACTTCGAGATGCAAGAAAAGTTTTAATTTCTCCTTATTTTCTTACATTTGAAACATAAATCCATATTTGGGATGTTACAGAAAGCCCAAGAACTTAAAACTCAAGTTTTGGATAAGATTTTCAAGCCCAAGTCATATCTCTCATAACCCAAACCGAAATCAAA
The DNA here is from genome assembly GCA_036346395.1 of Hsuehochloa calcarea. Classification (NCBI taxonomy): domain Eukaryota; kingdom Viridiplantae; phylum Streptophyta; class Magnoliopsida; order Poales; family Poaceae; genus Hsuehochloa; species Hsuehochloa calcarea. The sequence continues at coordinate 37,428,869 of CM070601.1, forward strand.
TTCGAAATCAACTTAGAATCAAATTCGGATTCGGAATCAGCAGGAACTTAGAATCAAATTCGGATTCGGAATCAGCAGGACAGTCCAGAATAAAACAGTCATAACTTTCACAAACGGAGTCCGATTTGAGTGTTCTTGGGTTTGTTGGAAAGATAACTTGAGGCCCGATCCAACGGATCCTCCCTCACTCCGAAGTTCCTCCTGTGTCAAAAGATATGACTGAAACAATATAATAGTTGTAAAATTAGAGTTTCCTTTTTGTTTTAGATTGAGTCGGAATTGGAGTAGGAGTTTTGATTCCGAATTAGAATAGGAGTAGGGCCTCTTGGCCAGCCATGAGGAGGAGAAGGGGCACTATATATTGAGGGTTAGACCCCCATTGTAACCTCAGACCACGTTTGAAGGACCGAAATGGCAACAGAGGGGGTGAATGGTGCATTAAAAATAATAACTCCCCTTTTCTGTAATTAAATACAACCTACAAAGACCTCTGGATATCTCAAGAAGAGTGAAGCAAAATCAGAGAACAAAAACAGAAGTTTCAGACTGTTCTGGAGAAATCGGACGTTCCGATTTTACCCGGCGGTAGTTCCGCACTCCGGAAGTTCCGGGATTCAGTGCGGAAGTTCCGCCTGCGGTAGTTCCGCCATGTACAATCGGAAGTTCCGATTGTCCTGGAAGAAGAACAGTGCGCTCGGGTTTTTCCCAAAAATCCAAAATGTGAAATCTTGAGTTCTCTTCTCAGGTCAAGGTTCACAGGACATCATCCTAAACACCATCTTGACCTTATGGAGAAGAATCGCAAACAAAGATCCAATAATCAAGCTAAATATGGATTTCTTGAGGAAGGGAAAGAAAGACCAAAACCAAAATAAACACGATTCTCAGATTCTTAGTTCATGAGACTTTGGGAATCCATTAGCAATAGCAAAACGACTCTAGATATCAAGTTTCATGCTATTCCATAAGACGAATCAAAAGATACATCAAAACCTTAAATATTCAACATGAACGTGAAAGAGAATAGAGAAAGGCATAGGCAAGTAATCAAAACCTCAGAGATTCATTAATAGAAATCAAAAGATTACAAGGAACCACAGAGGAATGATTACAAGATTTTCAGTTCATTCTCTCTCAACAAACTCTCAAAGCAAAACAAACCTTTTGCTAAGGCTAACCCTAAGTTTCTTTCTCCCAAAAGTCTAACCCTAGTACTGAGGGTTCACCTCTATTTATAGCCTTTGCTAATGGGCCTCCAACCCATTAAGCCCGCTACACCCGAACGGAGCCACCTCCACTTATGCCGCTTTGCGAAAATACCGTTTCGCCCCTTGCGCACCTTCTGGAAGCCTCCGTCTTCCTTCTTGTGCACGACTCGCAACCGCTTCAAGATTCACGCCGTCTTGACACATCCCGACCGTTCGACCTCAACGCCTCCTGCGCTTAGTCCGGTCCACGTGTCTCGCCACGACTCCATCTCGATGCCCTGCAGTCATCACAAGCAAAAACACATCACATAGCATTGCACAATATCACAGCATCAACAATTGTATAAGACTCAAACTCATACAAAATCAAAATCACAAGTTTTCCTTCTACGCGGTTACGACACAATCGGAAGTTCGCACTTACCACAAATGAAGTTCCGATTTCGAACATCCGCACTGTCAGATTATCGGACGTTCGCGCTTACCATTGCGGAACTTCCGATCTTCTAACATCCGATTTCCCGAAATTCAATTCCGATTTTCGACTCTCTGTCGGACAAAACGGTACTTCCGCGACACAGTGCGGAAGTTCCGCACTTTAGCTCAACGAAACTCAAAACCAGTTAAACGGAAGGTCCGATTTTCAACACCGGTAGTTCCGATTTATCGAACTTCCGCTCCATACATCAAGCGGTAGTTCCGATTTCCTGATTCAAAGACGAAAACAGTCCAAACCGAAAACCTCAACTCTCAATCTAATCAACACACTTGTCAAATACTCATCACTCGAGTGGAGGACCTCTCACATGGTCTCTCAATCTCCCCTTGATGAGTATATTGACAATTACCAAAAGCATAAGATGAGTTTGAGATTACAGTCAACCAAGGTCTAAACAAGAGTAATTAAGCACAAGACCAAGTTGACACAAAGAAAAAGACTTGAGATGAGATGAAAGAGCAATTTTCGCACAAAACTCAAGACTTTTCTTCAGAAGGCTTTTTCTCACAATCATTCTCCCCCTTTGGCAATAAAATCATCAATATGTAGAAAAGGGAGGAAAAGACTATATGATGTTCATTTTAAGCATTAGGAGCCATGTAGATTATCCAAAATGACTATTAGAGTATTACACCAAGCCATAACACAGAAGGATGCTATCAAGATCATGACAATCGATGTAGAGAAAAGCTAAGACAGAAAGTCCATAATCTGATTAATGATCCAAATCTTTTAGCAGGTCAAATAAGTCAAGATTGAAATCTAGCTAAAGATATCCAAGGATGATGCACGCCATGTCAAATAATCTAAGTTGAACCAAGAAGACTCATACTGAACAGTTTAGAGTGCTACCAGTTGAAGAAGGACTCATTTTATCCAGAATTCGGTCTCTTTGAAGATAAGCAATTTTAGCACATTTTTCTTTTTCAGAAGACTTTTTACGGTTTTATCTCAGTAAAGCAAGCTCTGGACTAGGTGCCATCCACAACTGCCTCCTGAGCTTCAACCATTTTTTTATTTAGCCATGTGCTAGATCCCAAGCCTTATGCGACCACTCCAAGCAACAGACTTAAGGAGGTGATCTTAGGTCATCCAAGGCTCCCCCTGAGTTCATGCCTAGTGCAATGGCAAGCCGTCTCATGAGAAAGATTTGGTGAGATCAGTTTTTTCGCACAAAAGAGATCATTTTTGCTTTTGAAGTTTTTAGACCAGTGATTAGAGATAAGTCATGTTTCTTAACAAACTGACATAGCTTACTCAAAGGTTCAAAGGAGATTCAGGACTCAACTCAGCCTACTTGACATGGCGAATATCATAAAAGGATAGCTTCAACCAGACTAGTCTCAAGAGCTATCATGACAAGATTTTAATTCAAGTTTAGCATTTTTAAATACCTTAGCCTGGCAAAGACTAAACTACACATAAAAGGCATGATAGATCTAGCAGTTTAGCATAAATCATGGCAAGATGTAAAATAGTGAAAACAGATCATAAGGGATAATAAACAAGGCTCCATTTGATTATCATGCAATGCTTGATGAAATACACAGAAATCCAGATTCCCTTCAGAATGAGATGCATCTTTTAATTCAGGTTGAGTTATGACAAAATTAAGAGTATGGAATAACCAAGAATAACTCCCCACGAACCAAAGGAACAAAAGCGAGGATCGATAAGTAAAGCAAAAATGCGATCCTTTAGAGCATAGAAAGATATAGAGTAAATTATCGCTCAGATGCATTCTTATCTACCCCATATGATTCTAGGACTATTAGGTGATCTACACAAACACTAAGGAGCAAACATCGCCCCTGTCTACCCAAGGGTGGCCCGACCCTGCTAGAACCTATAAGAAGTGAGTAAGCTCTACTTAGAGAGGAAGAGACGACTAATAAGCAAGATCCTAGAAGCACAAGACAAGAAGTAGCAATCAAAGCAATGTGGCAAGAGAAACACTCTAACCTATCTTTGGAAGGACTTGACCGAAATATTAAAAGAAATGAAACCAGAAAGGAGTAAGCGTATAATATAATATAATATAATATAATACAATGGTAGCACAACGCCCCCCTCACAAAGAAATTGTAAGGACAAACCACCCCAAGCTCTCCCGCAGAGTGAAAACCGAGAGTCAGCCCGGAGGCTTAGTGAAGATATCCGCCAACCGGTGCTCACTCCACAAACCGGAGCACAATGTCACCCTTCTCTACATGGTCTCTAAGAAAGTGATATCGATATCAATATGCTTGGTCCGAGAATGTTGCACGGGTTCTTGGCAATGCAAATCGCAGACGTGTTATCACGTAAGAGTGGAACGCAATGATAGATAGCCCGAAATCCTGCGGGTCGAGACCATCCAAAGCACTTGACTACAAAGAATCGGTCGCGACAACGTACTCGGCCTCTGCGCAGGGATCGCGCAACACCGGATTGCTTCCTCGACGACCGAGACGAGAGAAGTGCCAATGAATTGGCAAGTGCCGAAGTGCTCTTCCTATCTATCCTACTGACCAAGAAAAGTGCGCATCGGAGATAGCTCTAAGAGATAGACAAGAAGAGGAAGAGTACCGGATGCCATAGTCAATGGTAGCTCGAAGGTACGAAGATGCGCTTCACCGCCGACGGTGAGATACGCGAGAGAAGCTCAAACCGAGCACAAAGACACACGAGAAAAGTGTATGTCCGGTCTCGAGGCCGTGAGGTACAAGAGAGAGCCAATCATACTCTGAAATCCTTTTGGTCAACAGTTCGCCGTCTTCATCCGGATCCGAGAGCACCAGAGATGCCATTGGAGTTGATATCGGCTTTCCATCATTCATGTCGAACGCTCAGAGGTCTCGAGTGTATTTGCCTTGATGAAGAAATGTACCTCCCGAGTCTGCTTGATTTGGAAGCCAAGGAAGAAGCTCAACTCGCCCATCATGCTCATTTCAAACTCCGAGCTCATGACATCGAAAACTGGAAACGAGCATGCGAGGATCCGCCAAAGATAATGTCATCCACATAGATCCGACGAGCGGAAGATCGGTGCCAAGACGGCGAATGAACAAGGTCTTGTCAATTTTACCCATCTCAAAACCATGACTCAAACAGATAGGACTTAAGCCTTTCATACCAAGCTCGGGAGCTCGCTTGAGTCCATACAAAGCTTTAGAAAGCTCTGAGACATGGTTAGGTATTTGGGGTTCTCGAAACCGTGAGGTCAGCTCGACATAGACTTCTTCCTCAATAAGGCCATTGAGGAAGGCACTCTTGACATCCATCGATAAAGCTTGAAACCCTTAGAAGTCGCAAAGGCAAGCGAGATTCTAATGGCTTCAAGTCTAGCTACAGGGCAAAGGTCTCTTCAAATCTAGACCTCAACTTGAGAGTACCCACGAGCTACCACCTAGCCTTGTTTCAATGACTAACCCATCTTCACTTTGCTTGTTCTTGAACACCCATTTGGTCCCAATGATATTGTGACCTTGAGGGGGCTCAACAAGGGACCAGACCTTGTTCCTTTCAAAGTTTTCCAATTCCTCGTGCATGGCGTTGGTCCATGACTCATCAGAAAGAGCATGACAAACGTCTTTGGGCTCAAACGAGGCAACAAAGGCAGAATGGAGACAGAAAAGAGACAGGCTAGTTTTTGAACGAGTGACTCGCTCAAAGAGATCTCCAATTATCTGCTCTGAAGGATGGTCCTTTTGAATGTGTCTTGGAGGTCCAGGGTGAGATGAAGAAGTGGCCTCTACCTCATTAGCGAGATGAGATAGGGACAGAGCCACTAGCTTGTAAGAAGCGTAGGTAAGGGTGATCTCCTCGAGTTGCGGTGGAAGAAGGCACCTCAAGAGGAGGAGGAAGGATCTGGTCGTTGACAACCTTCATCTCCGTCTTCCTCTTCGTCCACAAAGATGGACTCAGACTGCTCTAGAGAACCTGAGATATCACGCCTAGTCCCCGGACTGGCCTCATCAAAGGTCACCTGACAGGTCTCTAACAATTTACTAGACTCGCAGCCTGCACTCTATAGGCACGAGAAGAAGTCGAGTAACCCGTAAAGATCCCATCACATGATCGTGACTCGAACTTATCTAGGTTCCCGGACTTGAGAATAAAACACTTGCAACCAAACACACGAAAATGCGAGACTGGTTTTCGCCATATCTCAACTCATAAGAAGTGCGATGCAAGAGTGCCCAAGAAAAACTCATTAGAAACATGACAAGCGGTAGCAATTGCCTCACCCAAAACTTCCTAGGTGTAGAGTACTCATCAAGCATCGTCCCGCCATCTCGACTAAGGTACGGTTCTTCCTCTCCACAACGCCATTTTGTTGAGGGACGTATGGAGACGAGAACTGGTGCTCTACACTGTCTCACCACAAAACTCTCAAAGTAGGAATTCTTGAACTCGGTGCCATTATCGGTCTGAATTGCTCGTAATGCACCGGGAGCTCAACAGAAAGCCTACTAAAAGACCACGAAAAGAGTAAACGCCTCATCCTTCGAGGCTAAGAAAAATACCCAAGAATACCTCGAGAAGTCATCGACCACGACAAGTACGTACCACTTCCCTCCCATCGATGCACTCTAGCCGGTCCTCTCAGTCCATATGGAGCGATTGACACAGTGCATCTGTCATAGTCATCATGAATCGAGGATGTGAAGCGGCAACCATTTTGCCGTGCTTGGCAAGGAGCACAAACAAGATCCTTGACCATTTTGAGTTTCGCAAACCACGAATGAGATCGTGGCCGCTAACTCGGTCGATGATCAAATCCTATATGACCAAGTCTCCTATGCCGTAAAGTCAAATCACGGGATTCGTAGCAATTAAACATCGGAGAGGATCACGTAAGATCGGAAAAATCAGCACGAAAGATCCTCCCATATCGAGAAATCCATAAACTAGACTACCCAAGAATCAAGAATTTTGCAATTATTTTTCTTAAAGCTCACCTCGAAACCGTCATCGGTGGTGAGAGAGACTAAAGCGATTATATCGCAGCTTACTTACTAAGGCAACATCTTTTAAAATAAAAGAATCATTAATGCTCACAGAGACCTTTAGCGATGACGCGCCCAAATGAAGCATCTCGAAGGTGATCGCCTCATCACCCGAGCGCGGCTAGGGAAGAAAACCAACGAGACTCACGGTCATATGACGTGAACAACCGAGTCTACAATCCGGACCTTTCCTTCCCAAACCGACGACCACGAGTCAAACAGCAGTAAAGTCTCGATCTTGGGGTGAATCAACAGAGATTTTGGCACCCAATCTTGAGTAACACGGCGAATGATGAAGTAGTCAAGCAAGATCGACCTCTATCTACCCTACGCTCTCTGTCACTCAACAAGTCAAAGATCTCACTGTTCTTTGGATCCGACTGCTATGGAAGAGCGAGTCGAAGTGCCAGTAACATGCTGATCTCGCCGCGGGTAGCTATTTCGAAATGAAAAACGAGATCTACCCTCAGGACGGCGGAAGTTACGACCAAAGGGAGCATGAGGACGAAACTCAGAAAACTCAGAAAAACCAAGTCCTCGATGCTGCCCAAAATCATCAGATGAAACAAACCTAGACCTCGTGTTGGTCTTAGGTGCACTCAAGATCCGGGTGACCACGAATGTGCCTAAGAGTCTCAACATGGTCTCTACGCGATCTTGGCGCTGAAGCAATGATCAACTAAATGTCCATCTTTACGATGAAGGTGCAATGATACTTCGCCTTACGAGGGCGAAGCTGCAGTGGGATCACCTTGTCGCCGAAATCCTTTGAACAAAACCCGCTGAACTAAAATTGACTTTCTCGATCCCGGCTTAGTTTTGATCACACACGTGCTATGGTTTTGAGCACGACAGTGGATGCTTCCTCATATCCTCCTGGATATCATATCCTAGACCACGATTAAATCTGCAAATTTTAGATTTGTCTAGAATGAGATTGAGCTTCTTCTTGCCTCCTACAAACCTCTCGAGAGTGTTCATAAGATCTGACACTCCCGAAGAGAGAGGTGCAAGAAGAGCGAGGGAAAGAAGGAACAGCAGAAGGTAAGGGAGCAGAAGAAGAACCAACAACAGAGGAAAGATTGGCTTGTGCACGCACAGCCGACTTTGGGGGGACAGTCCTACTGCTAGCAGATTGGTTCACGTTGCTAGGCGTCTCTACCAAACCCTTAGACTTCTTCCCAGCACACACAATACAAGCAGATGATTGTGTCTCTAGAAGGTCCTTAGTTAGCTTCACACACTTTTCATCCAAGGCAACCAACTCACATTTTAGTTTATAACAATGATTGCATGGTGAGCTAACAAGGTCCTTAGAAGCATACTGAGCCAGTTTGTTACTGTGATCAATCATCTCTTGAAACTGCTTAGATACAGATTCTAGTTCAGCAGTTAACTTAGGACGCTTTAAACAAGAAACAATAGGCTCTAGTAGCGCAGCTTGAAATTCAGCAATTTTGTGATCTGCCCGTTTTAGGTTCATCTTGAGATTATTACAATTTTCACAAGTTTCAGGCAGATCAAGCAATAAGGTATAAAGACCTCTAAACGAATTGTCCTTAACCTCACAAGAGGTGCAAGCAGTAGCCTCAACAGTAGTGGATGAAGGAGGTGCTACCCTACTCATCTCTAATTCAGCAAGAAGGCTAATGTTCTCTACCTTAATCATGTCAAGTTCAGAGGACACACTATCATGTAAGGTCCTTAGTTTATCCATATCATCAATCAAAGCACAGCAAGTGTCACAATCATCACGGGAGGGAGCAGATGTAAGTGAGGTAAGCTCCCGTGATAGTCTAGCTACTTCCTTCTCCAACTCAGTACACTTAGCCCTAGACTTAGCATGAAATCTACCTAGCTTAAGAAAAGCATCATTAAGCTGGTCGTAAGTGGGACTAACCTCATCGGAGTCGGAGTACAGCTCGCTGTCGCTGATGTCGATATCGTTGGCCATGAAGCACATGCCGGAGAAGTTGCCGTCGTCCTTGGGATCTTGATCGTCCTTTCCGTCATCGTCACTCCATCCCTCCACCTCGCTGGTGTCCAGCTCGTCGAGGGCGGTGAGGACGCGATGAAACAGCTTCTTGGCCTTCCCAAAGTTGCGGAACTTCTTCTTGCCTTGGTCAGGTGCTGAGGGCTTCAAGTTGCGGTTCTTGTCGATGTAGTCGCTCTTGCTCGAACCACCATAGTCACCTTTGCCCTTCCCAAGCTTGGGACATTTTGCTCGGATGTGGTTGGGGCCGCCACACTCGAAACAAATCACAGGACCTCCTCTTTTACCATCCCTCCTCCTCTTGTAAGCATGGGAAAACTTCCGAGCTAGGAGGGCTAGCTGTTCATCCTCAAGCTGCTCTAACTGATCATCAGTTATGTCACAGAGAGCAGCTAGGGAGAACCCACGTATCGACTCAGAAGAAGATCCAGAAGTGGGATCAGTGACTAAAGCCATCGACTGTGACTTCGACCTTCGAGAGACAATGTCAATCTCGTGAGTCTTGAGACGCGAGTAAAGCGCATCAAGAGTCAGGGTCGAGAGGTCCGTGCTATCTTTGATGGTAGTCACTTTCATCTCCCAAACACGAAGATCAAGTGCAGAAAGCATCTGTCGAGCGTTATCCGAGTCGGGGTATGTAAGACCGACCGCTCGGAGGTTGCTCAAAATCTTGTGAAAACGCCGAAAAGCACTCGTCAAGAGATTCACCACAAGCATTTCAAATTTCTCAGTATTCACGCTTGAACCGGTCTTGTCGAACCGTCTTAATCTGGTGGTGCCCTCATGGTATGCATCGAGGGTCACCCGGATGTCGTATGCGTAAATCAAATGAGAAATACGATCAAACTCACTACGCTAAACCACGAATGATTATGTTCCTTGCCTTAGCATTTGCCTCAACATCGCCATGTTTCCAAAGATTGATGTTCTCATCGGCAGGAACAGCAAATCTAACCTTCACCTTTCTCCAGATGGCATACCCCTGAGCCTGGATATAAGTTTCCATTCGGCTCTTCCAGAAGGGGTAATCCAGACCATCAAAAACTGGAGGCTTGGTGGAATACTTGTCCGTTGCCATGGCTCAACCGACCGGTTAAGATCTATCAAGAAGAGCTAACCGGCTCTGATACCAATTGAAGGACCGAAATGGCAACAGAGGGGGTGAATGGTGCTTTAAAAATAATAACTCCCCTTTTCTGTAATTAAATACAACCTACAAAGACCTCTGGATATCTCAAGAAGAGTGAAGCAAAATCAGAGAACAAAAGCAAGTTTCAGATCGTTGCGGAGAAATCGGACGTTCGATTTTACGTGATAGTTCCGCACTCGAAGTTCCGGATTGATCGCGGAAGTTCCGCTGCAGTAGTTCCGCCATGTACAATCGGAAGTTCGATTGTCCCGAAGAAGAACAAGGCGCTCGGGTTTTTCCCAAAATCCAAAATGTGAAATCTTGAGTTCTCTTCTCGTGTCAAGGTTCACAGACATCATCCTAAACACCATCTTGACCTTATGGAGAAGAATCGCAAACAAAGATCCAATAATCAAGCTAAATATGGATTTCTTGAGGAAGGGAAAGAAAGACCAAAACCAAAATAAACACGATTCTCGATTCTTAGTTCATGAGACTTTGGGAATCCATTAGCAATAGCAAAGCGACTCTAGATATCAAGTTTCATGCTATTCCATAAGACGAATCAAAAGATACATCAAAACCTTAAATATTCAACATGAACGTGAAAGAGAATAGAGAAAGGCATAGGCAAGTAATCAAAACCTCAGAGATTCATTAATAGAAATCAAGAGATTACAAGGAACCACAGAGGAATGATTACAAGATTTTCAGTTCATTCTCTCTCAACAAACTCTCAAAGCAAAACAAACCTTTTTGCTAAGGCTAACCCTAAGTTTCTTTCTCCCAAAAGTCTAACCCTAGTACCAGGGGTTCACCTCTATTTATAGCCTTTGCTTAATGGGCCTCCAACCCATTAAGCCCGCTACACCCGAACGGAGCCACCTCCACTTATGCCGCTTTGCGAAAATACCGTTTCGCCCCTTGCGCACCTTCTGGAAGCCTCCGTCTTCCTTCTTGTGCACGACTGCAACCGCTTCAAGATTCACGCCGTCTTGACACATCCCAACCGTTCGACCTCAACGCCTCCTGCGCTTAGTCCGGTCCACGTGTCTCGCCACGACTCCATCTCGATGCCCCGCACCATCACAAGCAAAACACATCACATAGCATTGCACAATATCACAGCATCAACAATTGTATAAGACTCAAACTCATACAAAATCAAAATCACAAGTTTTCCTTCTACGCACGGTTCGACACAATCGGAAGTTCGCGATTTACCACGGAAGTTCGATTTCGAACATCCGCGACTTGTCGAGATTATCGGACGTTCGCGCTTACCATTGCGGAACTTCCGATCTTCTAACATCCGATTTCCCGTAAATTCAATTCGATTTTCGACTCTCTGTCGGACAAAGCGGTACTTCATGACACCAGTGCGGAAGTTCCGCACTTTAGCTCAACGTAACTCAAAACCAGTTAAACGGAAGGTCCGATTTTCAACACGGTAGTTCCGATTTATCGAACTTCCGCTCCATACATCTGCGGTAGTTCCGATTTCCTGATTCAAAGATGTAAATCCCAAACCGAAAACCTCAACTCTCAATCTAATCAACACACTTGTCAAATACTCATCACTCTGAGTGGAGGACCTCTCACATGGTCTCTCAACGTTTAATATATTTTTAAAGCTTTTTCTTGATTCTCCTGTTGTATAGCCAAAACAAGGGGTCGTTCTTGCTTTTCCACTGGGAATTGAGGGTTCGACGATCTTCGCTTGTGGTCAGCGAGGATCCAATCAAGTGTGTGTTTGGGCGAATTTTTCATAGAGTTGTAAGTCCGTGCATTGGCGTGGGGGATCAGCTGGTGGTTCGTCAGGATACACAAGTTATCGAGAGGTTCTACGTCGAGAAGATCGAGCACCCTGCATCAACTTTAGAGCAAAGTTCTATCTGAATTCCTTCATTGAGAAGATGGAGCAATCGCTGCTAACGTTTGTGCAAGGGAAGATGACAGTATCCGAGTATGAGGCTGGGTTCAATAACCTGATGTGCTTTGTACCAGCGGTAGCGAATGATGATCGAGAGAAGGCTAAGAGGTTCCTACGGGGCCTCAACCTGGAGTATCGCCAAATTCTGGGGGCGACAGGACCGCGTGACTTTAGCTCGGTGGTCGAGCAGGCCAGAGGGATGGAACTGGAGAAAGATCCCTCTTCGCAGAGGCAGGGTGCTGGTGACCCTGTTGTCACCGGTGGTTCTGGCAGTGGTCAGAAGCGGAGTTTTGGCGGGGGAGGTGGGTCTTCCCAACGACCTGCTCCCAAGAGGTTTTAGGGAGGCCAGTACTCTCGGCCTGTGTAGTAGTGGCAGTCTTCCTCTCCGGCGCCACGTTCAACGTCTTCCACCCCACCGATGCGCCCTGTTCCAGGTCAAGGTATGAAGCGTTTCCGGTGCAGTGATGGACATCGAGTTTCAGAATGTTCCTTCAAGGGGACATGCCGTCAGTGTGGTCGGGAGGGCCACAAGTCTTCAGTGTGCAAACAGAACCCACCGAGCATCATCAGATGGGAGTCAGTCCCAGCAGCATCTTCTGTCAATATTTCTCGGGGTTCGGTTCAGGCCCTAGCGGCAGTTTCTGCGCCTCAGTTTCCTCCAGGGTGGGTTCCTCCTGCAGCCTTCACTCCGACACCCTCTGCGGGGTTCTACTGGAACCCCGTACTGTCTGCACCGCCGCCGTTTATTCCTCCCACAGCAGTTCCTGGTTATCCTTCACCGAGTGCTGGTGCATCTTCTGCACCTGCACCACCAGGAGTCTACGACATGCCCACCCCTGAGACTATGGGCCGTCCTGACGTGGTGACAGGTACTCTTCTAGTCGATTCGCATGATGTTTTCGTTCTATTTGATTCAGGGGCTACTTATTCTTTTGTGTCCCTGGAGTTTGCTAGAAGAGCGGAGTTGAGTTTGCAAAATATTTCTGAGTCTGTGATAGTCAGTTCTCCGGGGGGTCTTATTTCTAGCTCTACTGCTTGTCCTGGCTGTTCTATCATTATCGATGATGAGGTTTTCACCACCAACTTGATGGTAATCCAGTTGCCACTATTTGATGTTATTCTGGGTATAGACTGGTTATTACGATACCGTGTCAAGATCTGTTGTTTCTGGAAGATGGTGACTTTACAAGCCCCGTCCGGTGAAGAACTGGTATTTCAAGGCAGTGCACCGTCTGATTCATTGTTCGTGTTGGCTAGTCTGTTTCCTAGTCGCAAAGCGTCAACCATTGGGTTGCTTTGGTCTCTCAGCGAGAAGACCGACTCTTCACTACGTATCGAGGAGATTCCAGTTGTGAATGAGTTTTCCGGTATTTTTCCTGTGGAGTTCCAAATTGATCTTATTCCGGGAACTCGACCCATATCTATGTGTCCTTACCGTTTGGCTTGACCCTTTCAGAAGGAGTTGAAGAAGCAGTTGGACGATCTTCTGTCCAAGGGTATGATTCAGCGTAGCGTTTCACCGTGGGGCGCGCCTATTCTTTTTACTAAGAATAAATATAGAAGTTGGCGAATGTGTGTGGACTATCGGTCTCTTAATCAGGCGACTGTGAAAAATAAATATCCTTTGCCCCGCATTGAGGATCTCTTCGACCAATTGAAGGGGGCTAAAATATTTTCCAAGATTGCCCTCCAGTCAGGTAATAATCAGATTCGGGTTCGTGAGCAGGAGATTAAGAAGACAGCTTTCTCTACGGGTATGGTCATTATGAGTATAAAGTTATGTCTTTTGGGCTAACGAATGCTCCTGCAGTTTTCATGGAAGCCATGAACAGCATGCTGCATCGGTACCTTGATGATTTCGTTGTGGTATTCATAGATGATATCCTTATTTATACCAAGACAGAAGAGGATCACACTCAACATCTGAGGTTGGTACTTGAGACTCTAAGAGAGAATCAATTTTATGCCAAGCTGAAGAAATGTGAGTTCTGGATTTCTGAAGTTGGATTTCTGGGCCATGTAATTAATCAGGAGGCTATCTCAGTTGATCCTAGCAAGATCTCGACAGTGGTAGAGTGGAAGAGGCCAACCAATGTCAAGGAAGTAAAGAGTTTTCTGGGTTTAGCTGGCTATTACCAGCGTTTTGTGGAGGGCTTTTCAACCATTTCTAGACCGATGTCCCAGTTGACACAGAAAGGTGTTAGGTTCTAGTGGTCTGATGCATGTGAGCGCAGTTTTTGCACTTTGAAAGATAGGTTGGTGACTGCTCCAATTCTTACTCTTCCTAAGCCTGGGAAGCGGTCCACCATCTATTCAGATGCGTCTATAGTTGGACTTGGTTGTGTACTCATGCAGGATGGAAAGGTGATTGCCTATGCATCGAGGCAGTTGAAGAAGCATGAGAAGAATTATCCTACTCATGATCTCGAGCTTGCTGCAGTGATTCACGCTTTGAAGATCTGGCGCCATTATTTGTACGGCGAATCTTGTGATATATTCACTGATCACAAGAGTTTGAAATACATGTTTACCCAGAAGGACTTGAACTTAAGACAGAGAAGATCGCTAGAGTTGATCAAGGACTATGATCTCACTATTCAGTACCATCCCGGCAAGGCTAATGTAGTAGCAGATGCTTTGAGTCGCAAGGCGACACCTCCTACCCTCAGTTGTCTTATTTCTGGTTTTGAGCGTATGGATATTTCCTTTTGCTTTGTGGGTACTGCCCAGACCGAGACTCGGTTGCTTCTAGAGTCAGCTTTTCTAGATCGGGTGCGGAAAGCACAACAACATGACCAGATGCTCCAGCGAGTGAGGAAGCGTTGTACTGAGGGCAAGCAAGATCACTTCAGTGTGGACGAGTCTGATACTTTGTGTTTTAAAGGTCGCCTCTGTGTTCCACAGGAGGCTCAGGTTAAAGATGAGATTTTGAAGGAGGCCCATCGTACTCCTTATACCGTACATCCTGGTGAGACCAAGATGTACAAAGATTTAAAGAAGAGTTTCTGGTGGAAACGGATGAAAATTGATATCGCACAATATGTGGCGTCATGTGGGGTGTGCCAGCGGGTCAAAGCTAAGCACAAGCGACCAGTAGGACTGTTGCAACCCTTGGAGGTACCTGTTTGGCCATGGAATGATATATCCATGGATTTCATGGTTGGTTTACCTCGCACGCAGCGAGGAAAGGACGCTATTTGGGTCTTTGTAGACCGGTTCAGTAAGTTTGCACATTTCATTCCTATTCGTACAACCAATTCAGCAAGTGATTTGGCTCCTCTCTATGTACGAGAAGTTGTGCGGTTGCACGGGGTGCCAAAGACCTACGTGAAGTTGTGCGGTTGCACGGGGTGCCAAAGACCATTGTTTCAGATCGAGATGCCAAGTTCGTTTCCAAATTCTGGGAGAGGTTGCAGAGTGCACTGGGTACGCAGCTTCGTCTTAGTACCGCATTCCACCCCCAGTCAGATGGTCAGTCCAAACGCACCATTCAGACATTAGAGGATATGCTCAGGTGTTGTGTTTTATCCTGGAAGAGAAATTGGAAAGACCATTTAGCATTGGTAGAGTTTGCTTATAACAACAGTTATCACGCCAGTATTCGAGCTGCACCATTCGAGGTTCTTTATGGGCGTAAGTGCAGGTCCCTGTTGTGTTGGGATGAGGTTGGAGAGCGGGCAGTCTTGGGTCCCGACTGGGTTCAGCAAACAGTGGCTAGAGTGGCAGAAGTTAGGCGAAATCATTAGTCTCGAGCCGATGTAAGAGCTCGCAGATGTCGGCGAGATTTGGAATTCGAGGTGGGGGACGAAGTTCTGTTGAGAGTATCGCCATCCAAAAGCGTGGTGTGGTTCGGCACTAAAGGAAAACTTAGCCCAAGGTATGTTGGGCCATTCCCAATCGTGGCACGAATTAGAAAACTAGCTTACCGTTTGGACCTTCCTGATTCCATGAGTGGAGTTCATAATGTGTTTCACGTGTCGATGTTGTGGAAATTTCTGAGAGATCCAGATCATGTTATTCCCTTGGAGCCTTTGATTATTGCACAAGATCTTACCATCGAGTCCCGACCAGTGAAAATATTAGAGGAATCAGAACGGGTTCTGAGAAATAAAACCCTGAAGTATGTCAAAATTCTTTGGTCTCATCAAACTGAGAGAGAGGCCACTTGGGAGCTAGAGTCTCGTATGCGAGAGCAATATCCCTACTTGTTCATTTCAGGTAAATATTTAAGTTTGTTAAATTCCAGTCGTTTTTCTTTCTAATAGATCGATGCGTAGATTCGAGGTCGAATCCTGTTAAGGGGGGATAGAATGTAATACTTCGGAATCGAATCGGGTGAATCATGACTAGTCGGGGAAGAAAAGGGAGTTAAAGAAAATAGAATTACCTGTTCGGGGAGAGGGTTCTTTATTTTTTTAGACAACCTGGGCCATGGGCCACAGCCCAGGTGGCCCAGGAGGGGGTGGCCGGCCAAGGAAGGGGGGGGGCTAACCCTAGCACCCCCGACTTCCCCCACTCCTCCCACTTTTCCCTCCCTAGCCGCCACCCTCCCTCTCCCGGGCTGGCGCCCTTTTCTCTCCCTGGTGTGGCCTCACTGCAGTGGTGTCTTCTCTGGTGATCCCCGGTGTTGCTCCCTAGGATCTTCCCCGAAGTAGCCTCCTCCCACCGGCGTCTCCGGTCATCCGTCGTCCTCGTGGTGGCCGACCATTGGAGAAGGAAGGGAGGAGAAAGGGGGGAGATCCTCGGGAAGCGGATCAACATCGTCCTACGGTTCTCCAAGGGTAACGAGAGATTCTATTCGCTATTTGATTTACTTTAGATGCATAATTGCTCGTTAGAGTCAAATCAGATTGTTGTTCCAGATCATCCAGATTAGGTTCAGTCTGTTGTGCGGCCAATTGAGGGTTGTTAGAAGCCGAATCGCGGGTTTTCATCTCCTAGAGTTTTGTTTCTGAGGTCGTTAGCTTTCATTTGGCACCAAGATCACTAGATTCCACCTTACGGTTTAGGAGATATGAATTTTTAACCGCACACTATTCTGTCAGTCTGAGAACTGGGGACTGTCGGTTTGTTCCTCGGTTTTGATCTAGTTAGAGTCAGATTCAGAACGGCCACCCAAAACGGTTTTTGTATATAATTTCATTATGATTCCATATTGATAAAGATAATTCCATTTGGATTTATGGATTAAAAGGTATGCCATGTTTTTGCTACTGGTCTGCTGTCGGGCTATTTATCTATCAGGTACTTTCAACTGCAGATTAGACTTATGTGTGTGCATAATTAGAAAATCTTGTCTTCTAGTGTTTTGAAGGCTTATCTGTTAAGTTTGTTTTGGCACTTGTCTCAGGTCGTTCGGAGTTTTAGATTAATAGTTATGAATTTTTCCGTGCCGCTGTCTGGAACGGTAGAAAACAGGGGAAACGCTTGTCTCATCGTTGGGTTCGCGAATTATGCCGGATAGTCCGGGAGTCATTGTAGATTACCGGTAGTGTTGTCATATCGCGTAATTCTTATTTCAATTATTTCTGGTGTAGGTGGTGAGGCGGCGAGTGTAGGCGCACCTTTTGGGCCAATCGCGGAAGGCAAGTACCATATGTTAAAATGTGTTGATTTCAATTGTATGCATGATGATGTGTTATCTTTGTGTATGTCTTTGATATTCGTCTATGATGTTCATTTCTTTTCAAATTGATAAATCTTGTGAGTAAAGATACCGACATTCATATCAATTGTTCCATTCCATTCATATACTATTCAATTTCCGTCCACGGGAGTGGAATTTGCTAAGACCCATCAATTCCAGTATGGGCACGTATGACCCACCATTCCAATGTGGGCTGTTTTGGACAACCGTATGAAACGTTCTTCATACGGTGTTTGGGTCCCCGGACTTTGATAAGTGTGGGCTTAAGTGAACACCGACGGGTGTCTCACTCGCTATACCGGTATAAATAGTTGAGTAGTCCATTTCCTTTCAGTGCATACATTCATTTCATTCAAATTCATGAAATTATGATGATTGGGCATGGACCGTGTAATGTTTATCTAGTCCAAATATGCCATGATTAAATGATTATTGTACTTGCTGAGTTTCGACTCACCCTTGTTTTCAATGTTATTTAGGTGATCCATGCTGATGTTGATGCTTTTGGGAGGGAGTAGTCCAACACGTCTCACACAGATCATTACTTTATATTTTCAATAATGAATTCAACCTTGTTATCCTTTGATGAAAGATGGACTGTAATAAGTAACGTTTAGACTTCTTGTCATGTCGTTATTTGACTAGTTCCTTGATTATTCAACATTGATGAATTGTTTTATTTTACACGTCGTTACGTTGTTATTGTTATTTGGTGAGATGCCTATTGAATCTTAGTCCGCATTCGGTTTGTATGTTGTATCTTTAGGTAGCATCTTGACTTCCGAATAGCCAGGGTGTTACATATGCAACTACAAATATATTGCTAAATTCCTGATTAATCTGGAAAATTGTTTCTTAATACTAGAAAACTAATGCCATAACAAACTATATATCCACTCTTGTAGAATATAACTTTGGCTAACCGGATATGACCTGTACATGAATAAGAGTTAGTTTGTTGATTGTCTTCTTTTCAGTAACTTGAAGAAGTCTGATTGATGAGACGGAGCATGCGGTCCAAGCTGCTGCTGCATCATCGTACTCTACATGCAACTTGACCATGAGAACCAAAAATGTGCATTGCTTCTGATCCTACCTTGACATTGCTTTTTTACCATCTTACCATTGATGATCTTTAGTTCTTCGTTTATTATTAGTTTTTGTTTCATATTTTTAGCTTTGCAATGTGTCGTTGCTATGAAGTAGCAAAGTAATCCCTTGTTACAGCCAGTAGCGGACCCATGATCAAAATCTAGAGGATGCTAACGGGATTTACTTACTTACTTGGGGCTTATCAAATACTGAGTTGCGGATCAGCGGTAGTCTGTTTGAGCACCACTAAACTAAAAGTACTGAAGGTACACCATAGTTTGGCATTTCCAAATTGTACAGCTCTCTTCCAAAGATGACAATAATCGTACTACTATACTCTAGCGAACGCGTGGAATAACAAGTGCTACTATAATTCCATTGAGGCTGAAAAAAACCAGCACGCTTGTTCATTTCAAGAGCCTGTTTCGTGCAAAAGCTATGCATGTCGCTAGTCTGTGCTCAAGCAGGAGTCGAGCAAACGGCTTGGGGAGTAGTATTTCCATATGACACCCAAGATTTTACTCCAAGGTCCCTCCAACATACCAAACTATGAAACCATTGGTCAGTTTCAGCTTTGCAATATAGTTCAAATAACATTTTAACTCAGTTTCGTAGGATGGCATTGCCCGCTAGGCACGATGAGTGGACGATTTTACCACGCGATGTCCAAGTTAGGTCATTAACAGGTGGGGCCCACATAGATTTCTCCCCAATCGAGCTCCCAAGCCGCGCTTCTATGGCCACTGCCCCTATAGCTCCTGCCCTTTCTGTTTTGATAATGGAAAGAAGCTCATGTGGGTTCCACATGTTATTCACCTAAACTTAGCCCAACACGTCATCTTATGTAGCAAAATCATCCACTCATTGTGTCATGCGGGCAATACTACTATTTAAAACTGGGCCAGGGTGTTATTTGAACTGAATTAGAAAATTCGGGATCGAATGTCTGGTTTTATAGTTCGGAGTAACTTTCAAGCAAAGTTAGAAGTGTTATACGAACGTTTTACTTTCCCTAAATGCTAACATATCGTATGCATACATACTCCTTCGTGCACTCAAGGCAACCAGCGCCCCCTGATCATGATCTAAGGCCTTGTTTGGATGCTAGGGGCAAAATCCCAGGGAAAAAATCTCAAGGGGGATTTTGAAGGGCGTGTGGAATCCCCCTCAACCCTTTAGGAAATTTTTCCTGCCCGGAAATAAAATCCCTATTGCTGTTTGGGAACAACAGGGATAAAAATCCCAGCCATAAAAAATTCAAAAAAATTGTAAAATTCAGAAACAATAGCTATAGTGTACTTGAGTTATCAGCAAAACACACAAGTCTCGACTACATGCCACATATATGAAATACGTCATAACAACTACACCTAGATTGCAATAATAGACTAGCAGAATAAATGGTTAATTCACTTCCACTACTACAGGCCCACTCAAACAAGTCTGCAGTTCTAGATTTCGAGTCCACATGCCACAGCAAAGTCCAAGCAAATGTGAGGGCAACATCACCAACTCCATGCCACATATATGAAATAAGTCGTAACAACTACAGTTAGATTGCAACAATAGACTAGCAGTACAAAGTAGAAAGATCATCCACCAGCTTGATGCGTCATCCACATGGGTTTTCAACATGCAAATCTCCGGACCAACCTACAAAACAATTGGATAACTAAGTTAACCCACGTAGAAACTAAGGGCTTAACAAATACAATTTAATGTACCAAAAAAAGAACAATAAAACAATCACAGGCCCTCTTAGCATATAGGAAGGCCATGCAAATGAATCAAATGGGATTATGCAATTGCACAAGAATTCATCGCAATTGCTTTATAAGATTATATTTGGAACTAGTGCACATGTTCTGAAATTTTTTAGATTCACACACGCATCAAAAGAATGGTTGGTTCTTCAATGGTGGCATCCCTCTACCGCAAAACAGCAGGGTCTGAAAAGAGTATAGCCAAAACCAGAAAATCTTCTTGCCAGTCTCTCCTTTCACTCCTTCGCGAGTCCTTCCTCTGTCTATCACCTCTACATAGCTAGCCTAGCTTAACATAATGCTTCCACATGTGGAACAATGTGGTTATTTTTCAATTTTAGAATGATTTTAGAATATAAGCACTAAGGGAAACAGGGATGTATGGTGGAGGCCGGGGGGCGACGGTGTCGAGGGAGGATAGGGGTGACAAGGTTGCGGGAGGCAGGTGACGATGAGGCTGATGAAGGACCGAAATGGCAACAGAGGGGGGGTGAATGGTGCCTAAAAATTAATACTCCCCTTTACTGTATTTAAACAAGCCTACAAAGATCTCTGGAGATCTACAGAAAGTAAATGAAGCAAGATCAAATAACAAAAACAAGCCTTGGGTTGTTCTTCTGGAAATCGGAAGCTCCGGCCAGTAAGGTGCGGAAGTTCCGCTATGTAGTTCATTGTATGGCGCGGAAGTTCCGCTTGCGATACTTCCGTGTAAAATCGAAGCTCGATTATCCCGACCAAGAACGAGCAGCGCGGGTTTTGCCCAAAAATCTAAACTACTTTTGATCTGTGGTTCTTCTCTGGTCAAGCTTCACAGGACATCATCCTAAACAACATCTTGACCATATTGAGAAGAATCGCAAACAAAGATTCAACAATCAAGCCAAAATTGGATTTCTTGAAGAAGGGGCAAGAAAGACCAAAAACCAAAATAGACTCTATTCTCAGATTCTTAGCTCATGAAACTTTGAGGATGTAATAGCAATATCAAAACGACTCTAGATATCAAGTTTCATGCTATTTCATAAGACGAATCAAAAGATATGCCAAAACCCTAGATATTCAACATGAACAGAGAGGGAATAAAGAGAGGCATAAACATGTAATCAAAGACTCAGAGTTTCATTGATAGAAGTCAAGAAATCACAGAGGAAACACAGAGGAATGATTACAAGTATTTTCGACCATTCTCTCAAAACCAACAAACTCTCAAAAAGCAAAACAAACCCTTTTGGTGGAGCTAACCCTAATTTCCTCTCTCAAGGTCTAACCCTAACACCAGGGGTTGAGCTCTATTTATAGCCTTTGCTTAATGGGCCTCCAACCCATTAAGCCCGCTACACCCGAACGGAACCGCCTCCACTTGTGCCGCTTTGCAAAATTCCCGTTTCGCCCCTTTCACACCTTCTGGAAGCCTCCCGTACGTCTTGCTGTCCTTGACACGCAACCACCTCAAGATTCATGCCGTCTTCGACACATCTCGACCGTTCTGACCTCAACGCCGCCTGCGCCTAGTCCGATCACCTAGTGTCTCGCCACGACTTCGTCTCGATGTCCTGCAGTCAACACAGACAAAAACACATCACATAGCATTGCACAATATCATAGCATCAACATTTGTATAATACTCAAACTCATACAAAATCAAAATCACAAATTAACCTTCTCTGCACAGTTCTGGACACAATCGGAAGTTCCGCACTTACCACAGCGGAAGTTCCGATTTCCGGAACATCCGCACTTGTCAGGATTATCGGAAGTTCCGCTCTTACCATTGCGGAACTTCCGATCTTCGGAACATCCGTAAACCCAGATTTTCAAAACCGATTTTCATCTCAGAGGAAACTTAACACCAGTATTATCGGACACTCCGCTACCCCATGTGCGGAAGTTCCGATTTTCTTCAATGAACTCAAAACCGGTGTTAATCGGAAGTTCCTATTTCCAACGGTAGTTCGATTATCGGAACTTCCGCTCTACACAGCGGTAGTTCCGATTTCCCTGATTCAAAGACAAAGCAGTCCAAACCTAGACACTCAACTCTCAACCTATTCAACACGATGTCAAATACTCATCACTCAGAATGGAGGACCTCTCACATGGTCTCTCAATCTCCCCCTTGATGAGTATATTGACAATCACCGAAAAAGCATAAGATGAGTTTGAGTTTAAAATCAACCAAGGTCTAAACAAGAGTAGATAAGCTCACGACCAAGTTGACAAAAGAGAAAGACTTGAGATGAGATGAAAGAGCAATATGAAAGAGCAATTTTCGCATAAAACTCTCAAGGCTTTTCTTCAGAAGGCTTTTTCTTTCCAAAATTCTCCCCCTTTGGCAATAAAATCATCATGATGTAGAAAAGGGAGGAAAAGGCTATATGATGTTCATTTTAAGCATTAAGAGCCATGTAGATTATCCAAAATGACTATTAGAGAATTACACCAAGCCATAACACAGAAGAATGCTATCAAGATCATGACAATTGATGTATAGAATAGCTAAGACAGAAAATCAATAATCTGATTAATGATCCAATTCTTTAGCAAGTCAATTAAACCAAGATTGCGGTCTAGCTAAAGGTATCCAAGGATGATACAAGCCATGTCAAATAATCTAAGTTGAACCAAGAAGACTCATATCGAACAGTTTAGAGTGCTACCAGTTGAAGAAAGACTCATTTTATCCAGAACTTGGTCTTTTTAATGATAAGCAATTTTAGCACATTTTTTTAAAGGCTTTTTATGGTTTTATCTTAGTAAAGCAAGCTCTGGACTAGGTGCCATCCACAACTGCCTCCTGAGCTTCAACCATTTTTCAAATTGTAACCATGTGCTAGATCCCAAGCCTTATGCGACCACTCCAAGTAATAGACTTAAGGAGGTGATCTTAGGTCATCCAAGGCTCCCCCTGAGTTCATGCCTAGTGCAATGGCAAGCAGTCTCATGAGAAAGATTTGGTGAGATCAGTTTTTTCGCACAAAAGAGATCATTTTTGCTTTTGAAGTTCTTCGACCAGCGATTTAAAGATAAGTCAAGTTTTTTAACAAACTGACATAGCTTACTCAAAAGTTCAAAGGAGATACAAGACTCAACTCAGCCTACTTGACATGGCGAAAATTATAAAAGGATAGTTTCAACCAGACTAGTCTCAAGAGCTATCATGACAAGATTTTAATTCAAGTTTAGCATTTTTAATCACCTTAGCATGACAAAGACTAAGCTACACATAAAAAGTCATGATAGATCTAGCAGTTTTGCATAAATCATGGCAAGATGTAAAACAGTGAAAACAGATCATAAGGGATAATAAACAAGGCTCCATTTGATTATAATGCAATGCATGATGAAATGCACGAAAATCCAGATTCCCTTCAGAATGAGATGCATCTTTTAATTACAGGTTGAGTTATGTAATAATTAAGAACTGGAATAACCAGATGAACTCCCCAACCACCAAAAGAACAAAAGCGAGAATCGATAAGAGAAAGCAGAAAAGCAGTCCTTTAGAGCATAGAAAGATATAGAGAAACTATCGCTCGAGATGTGTTCTTATCTACCCCATATGATTCTAGGACTATCAGCTGAACAACTCATACACTAAGGAGCAAACACTGTCCCTGTCTACCCAAGGGTGGCCCGACCCCTGCTAGAACCTATAAGAAGTGAGTAAGCTTTACTTAGAGAAGGAAGAGACAGCTAATAAGCAGCATCCTAGAAACACAAGATAAGAAATAGCAGTCAAAGCAATTTGGCAAGAGAACCACTCTAACCTATGCTGAAAGGACTTCGACCCAAAATATTAAAAGAAATGCAACCAGAAAGGAGTAATAGTATAAATATAATATAATATTATACAGTAGTAGCACATAGCTCCCCCTCACCATAGTCCGTAAGGACAAACCACCCCAAGCTCTCCCCGCAGAGCTGAAAACCGAGAGCTGTCCAGAGGCTTAGTGAAGATATCAGCCAACTGGTGCTCACTCTCCACAAACTGGAGCACAATGTCACCTTTCTCTACATGGTCTCGAAGAAAGTGATATCTGATGTCAATATGCTTGGTCCGTGAATGTTGCACTGGGTTCTTGGCAATGCAAATCGCAGACGTGTTATCACAAAAGAGTGGAACACAGTCGATAGATAACCCAAAATCCTGCAGGGTCGAGACCATCCAAAGCACTTGGCTACAACAATCGGTGCGACAACGTGCTCGGCCTCTGCGGTGGGTCATGCAACACCGGATTGCTTCCTTGACGACCGGAGACAAGAGAAGTGCCAATGAATTGGCAAGTGCGGAAGTGCTCTTCCTATCTATCCTACACCAATAAATCGCATCGGAGAAGGCTCTAAGAGATAGACAAGAAGAGGAAGAGTACGGATACCATAGTCAATGGTGGCTCGAAGGTACCGAAGATGCGCTTCACCGCTTTGACGGTGAGATCTGCGAGGAGAAGCTCAAACCGAGCACAAAGACACATAGAGAAATGTATGTCCGGTCTCGAGGTGTGAGGTACAAGAGAGAGTCAATCATGCTCCTAAACTCCTTTTGGTCAACAGTTCGCCGTCTTCATCCGGATCGAGAGCATTTGTAGATGCCATCGGAGTTGATCTTGGCTTTCCATCATTCATGTCGAAGCGCTTGGAGGTCTCGAGTGTATTTGCCTTGATGAAGAAAAGTACCCTCCAGTCTGCTTGATTTGAAAGCCAAGGAAGAAGCTCAACTCGCCCATCATGCTCATCTCAAATTCGAGCTCATAACATCGTAAAACGAGACACGAGTATGTGAGGAGCCGCCAAAGATGATGTCATCCACATAGATCCGACGAGCAAAAGATCGGTGCCAAGGCGGCGGATGAACAAGGTCTTGTCAATTTTACCCATCTCAAAACCATGACTCGTGAGATAGGACTTAAGCCTCTCATACCAAGCTCGAGGAGCTGCTTGAGTCCATACAAAGCTTTGGAAAGCTCAGACATGATTAGGGTATTTGGGGTTCTCGAAACTGTGAGGTCAGTCGACATAGACTTCTTCCTCAATAAGGCCATTGAGGAAGGCACTCTTGACATCCATCTGGTAAAGCTTGAAACCTTTAGAGGCTGCAAAGGCAAGCAGGATTCTAATGGCTTCAAGTCTAGCTACAGGGGCAAAGGTCTCTTCGAAATCTAGACCCTCAACTTGAGAATACCCCTGAGCTACCAGCCTAGCCTTATTTCGAATGACTAACCCATCTTCACTTTGTTTGTTTTTGAACACCCATTTGGTCCCAATGATATTGTGACCTTGAGGGGGCTCAACAAGGGACCAGACCTTGTTTCTTTCAAAGTTTTCCAACTCCTCATGCATAGCGTTTGTCCAAGACTCGTCAGATAGAGCATGACAAACGTCTTTGGGCTCAAATGAGGCGACGAAGGCATAATGGAGACAGAAAAGAGACAAACCAGCTTTAGAACGTGTGACACGCTCAAAGAGGTCTCCAATGATCTGCTCTGAAGGATGGTCCTTTTGAATGTGTCTAGGAGGTCCAGGGTGAGAAGAAGAAGTGGCCTCTATCTCATGAGCAGATGAGATAGGAACAGAGCCACTCGCTCCAGAAGAAGCAGAAGGTAAGGGCTGATCTCCTCGAGGTGCGGTGGAAGAAGGCACCTCAAGAGGAGGAGAAGGAACTGGATCGGTAAAACAACCCTCATCTCCATCCTCCTCATCGTCCACAAAGATGGACTCAGACTGCTCTAGAGAACCTGAGATATCAGGCCTAGTCCCCGGACTGGCCTCATCGAAGGTCACCTCACAGGTTTCTACCATTTTGCTAGACTCGCAGTCCCAGACTCTATAGGCACGAGAAGAAGTCGAGTAACCCAGAAAGATCCCATCACAAGATCGTGACTCGAACTTATCTAGGTTCCCAGACTTCAGAATAAAACACTTGCAACCAAACACACGAAAATGCGAGACGCTGGGT
Organism: Hsuehochloa calcarea; assembly: GCA_036346395.1. NCBI lineage: Eukaryota > Viridiplantae > Streptophyta > Magnoliopsida > Poales > Poaceae > Hsuehochloa > Hsuehochloa calcarea. Next base: position 37,455,077 of record CM070601.1, read on the forward strand.
TTTCGCCCATATCTCAACTCATAAGAAGTGCGATGCAAGAGTGCCCGAAGAAAGACTCATAGAAACATGACAAGCGAGCAATGGCCTCATTAAAACTTCCTAGGTGTAGAGTACTCATCAAGCATCGTCCCGACCATCTCGACCAGTACGGTTCTTCCTCTCCACAACGCCATTTTGTTGGGGGCGTATGGAGACGAGAACGGTGCTCTACACTGCCTCACCACGAAACTCTCAAAGTAGGAATTCTTGAACTCGGTGCCATTATCGGTCTGGTGCTCGTAATGCACCGGGAGCTCAACAGAAAGCCTACTAAAAGGCCACGAAAAAGAGTAAACGTCTCATCCTTGAGGCTAAGAAAAACACCCAAGAGTACCTCGAGAAGTCATCGACTACAACAAGAATATACCACTTCCCTCGCCGATCACTTTCGAGCCGACCAATCAGATCCATATGGAGCGCTTGTCACAGTGCATCGATCATTGTCCTTTGTCGGAGAGTGAGAGCGGCAACCATCTTGCCGTGTTGCGGCATGGAGAGCAAACTAGATCCTTGATCATCTTGAGTTTTGACAAACCACGAATGAGATCGTGGCGTGACTCGTGTCAAATGATCAAAACCTATATGACCTAGTCTCCTATGCGAGAAAGTCAAATCACGGGATTGAAGCAATTAAACACGAAGAGGATCACGGAAGACTCGGAAAAATCAGCACGAAAAATCCTCCCATATCGAAATCCATAAACTAGACTACCCAAGAATCAAGAATTTTGCAATTATTTTTCTTAAAGCTTACCTCAAACCGTCATCGGTGGTGAGAGATCAAAGCGATTATCTTTGCGCAGCTACTTACTAAGGCAAGATCTTTTAAAATAAAAGAATCATTAACGCTCACAGTACCTTTAGCGATGACGCGCCCAAATGAAGCATCTCCGAAGGTGATTGTCTCATCACCTAGAGCACGGGCTAGGGAAGAAAACCAACGAGAATCTCGAGTCATATGGCGAGAACAACCGGAGTCTACGATCCATACCTTTCCCTTCCCACCGTGACCACTCGAGTCAAGCAGTAAAGTCTCGATCTCGGGTGAATCAACAATGATTTTGGCACCCAATCTTGAGTAACACGTCGAGCAGATGAAGTAGTCAAGCAAGACCGACCTCTATCTACCCTACGCTCTCTGTCACTCAACAAGTCAGAAGGTCTGCGTGCAGACCTGAAGCTGTTGTTGAATCCGACTGCTATGGAAGAGCGAGTCGAAATTCTGGCAACATGCAGATCACGCCGCGGGTGGCCATCTCGAAAGGGAAACCGAGATCTACCCTCAAAGCGACGGAAGTCACAATCAAAGGGAGCATGAGGACGAAAATCGAAAACTTCGGAAAAACCAAGTCCTCGATGCTTGCCCTAAATCACCAACAGATCAAACCTAGACCTCATGTTGGTCTTAGGTGCACTCATGATGCAGGGTGACCATGAATGCGCCTAAAAGACTCAACATGGTCTCTACGCGCGATCTTGACGCGCCTGAAGCAATGATCAACCAAATGTCCATCCTTCTGGCAGAAGGTGCAATGATACTTCGCCTTCAGAGAGGCCGAAGCTGCAGGTGGAATCACCTTACTGTCAGAGATCCTTTGAACAAAACCCGCTGATTTAAAATTGACTTTCTCAGTCCTGGGCTTAGTTTTGATCACACCTGGTGCTATGGTTCTGAGCACGACAGGTGGATGCTTCCTCATATCCTCATGAAAATCATATCCTAGACCTTGATTAAATTTACAAATCTTGGATTTGTCTAGAATGAGATTTAGCTTCTTCTTGCCTCCTACAAATTTCTCAAGAGTGTTCATAAGATACTAACACTCCTGAAAAAGAGAGGTGCAAGAAGAGCAGGGGGAAGAAGGAACAGCAGAAGATAAGGGAGTAGATGAAGAAGAACCAACAGCATAGGAAAGATTGGCTTGTGTATGCACAGCCGACTTTTGGGGGACAGTCCTATTGCTAGCAGATTGGTTCACGTTGCTAGGCGTCTCTACCAAACCCTTAGACTTCTTCCCAGCACACACACCACAAGCAGAAGATTGTGTTTCTAGAAAGTCCTTAGTTAGCTTCACATATTTTTCATCCAAGGCAACCAAATCACATTTTAGTTTATTACATTGATTGCATGGTGAGCTAACAAGATCCTTAGAAGCATACTGAGCCAGTTTGTTATTGTGATCAATCATTTCTTGGGCCGCTTGATCTGATTCTAGTTCAAGAAGCTTAACTTAGGACTGTTTAAGCAAGAAACAATAGGCTCTAGTAGCGCAGCTTGAAATTCAGCAAGTTTGTGATCTGCCCGTTTTAGGTTCATCTTGAGTTTATTACAATTTTCACAAGTCTCAGGCAGATCGAGTAACATGGTATAAAGACCTCTAAATGAATTGTCCTTAACCTCACATGAGGTGCAAGCAGTAGCCTCAATAGTAGTAGATGAAGGAGGTGCAAGCAGTAACCTCTAAATGAATTGTCCTTAATCTCCCAAACACGAAGATCAAGTGCAGAAAGCATTTGTCGAGCGTTATCCGAGTCGGGGTATGTAAGACCGACCGCTCGGAGGTTGCTCAAAATCTTGTGGAAACGCGAAAAGCACTCGTCAAGAGATTCACCAGCAAGCATTTCAAATTTACTGTATTCTCGCTTGAACTGGTCTTGTCGAACCGTTTTAATCTGGGTGGTGCCCTCATGGTATGCATCGAGAGTCACCCAGATGTCGTAAGCAGAAATCAAATGAGAAATGCGATCAAACTCACTTCTGCTCAAACCCTGAATGATAATGTTTCTTGCCTTAGCATTTGCCTCAACATCGGGCATGTTTCCCACATTGATGTTTTCATCGGCAGAACAAAGAAATCTAACCTTCACCTTTCTCCAGATGGCATACCCCTGAGCACGGATGTAAGTTTCCATTCGGCTCTTCCGAAGGGGTAATCCAGCCATCAAAGACCGGAGGCTTGGTGGAATACTTGTCCGTTGCCATGGCTCAACCGACCGTTAAGATCTATCAAGAAGAGCTAACCACTCGATACCAATTGAAGGACGAAATGGCAACAGAGGGGGTGAATGGTGCCTAAAAATTAATACTCCCCTTTACTGTATTTAAACAAGCCTACAAAGATCTCTGGAGATCTACAGAAAGTAAATGAAGCAAGATCAAATAACAAAAACAAGCCTTGGGTCGTTTCTTCCGAAATCGGAAGCTCGGCCAAGAAGGTGCGGAAGTTCCGCTATGTAGTTCATTTGTGTATGGCGCGAAGTTCCGCTATGTACTTCATTGTAAAATCGGAAGCTCCGATTATCCTGACCGAAGAACAAAACGCTCGGGTTTTTGCCCAAAAATCCAAACTACTTTTGATCTGTGGTTCTTCTCTGGTCAAGTTTCACAGGACATCATCCTAAACAACATCTTGACCATATTGAGAAGAATCGCAAACAAAGATTCAACAATCAAGCCAAAATCGGATTTCTTGAAGAAGGGGCAAGAAAGACCAAAAACCGAAATAGACTCTATTCTCAGATTCTTAGCTCATGAAACTTGGAGGATGTAATAGCAATATCAAAACGACTCTAGATATCAAGTTTCATGCTATTTCATAAGACGAATCAAAAGATATGCCAAAACCCTAGATATTCAACATGAACAGAGAGGGAATAAAGAGAGGCATAAACATGTAATCAAAGACTCAGAGTTTCATTGATAGAAGTCAAGAAATCACAGAGGAAACACAGAGGAATGATTACAAGTATTTTCAATTCATTCTCTCAAAACCAACAAACTCTCAAAAAGCAAAACAAACCCTTTTGGTGGAGCTAACCCTAATTTCCTCTCTCAAGGTCTAACCCTAACACCGGGGTTGAGCTCTATTTATAGCCTTTGCTTAATGGGCCTCCAACCCATTAAGCCCGCTACACCCGAACGGAACCGCCTCCACTTGTGCCGCTTTGCGAAATTCCCGTTTCGCCCCTTGCACACCTTCTGGAAGCCTCCCGTACGCCTTGCTGTCCTTGACACGCAACCACCTCAAGATTCACGCCGTCTTCGACACATCCCGACCGTTCTGACCTCAACGCCGCCTGCGCCTAGTCCGATCACCTAGTGTCTCGCCACGACTTCGTCTCGATGTCCTGCAGTCAACACAGACAAAAACACATCACATAGCATTGCACAATATCATAGCATCAACATTTGTATAATACTCAAACTCATACAAAATCAAAATCACAAATTAACCTTCTCTGCACAGTTCTGGACACAATCGGAAGTTCCGCACTTACCACAGCGGAAGTTCCGATTTCCGGAACATCCGCACTTGTCAGGATTATCGGAAGTTCCGCTCTTACCATTGCGGAACTTCCGATCTTCGGAACATCCGTAAACCCAGATTTTCAAAACCGATTTTCATCTCAGAGGAAACTTAACACCAGTATTATCGGACACTCCGCTACCCCATGTGCGGAAGTTCCGATTTTCTTCAATGAACTCAAAACCGAGTTAATCGGAAGTTCCTATTTCCAACGCCGGTAGTTCCGATTATCGGAACTTCCGCTCTATACACAGCGGTAGTTCCGATTTCCCTGATTCAGCACAGAAACAGTCCAAACCTAGACACTCAACTCTCAACCTATTCAACACGATGTCAAATACTCATCACTCAGAATAGAGGACCTCTCACATGGTCTCTCAGCTGGGGTGAGGTGGAGGAGGCCGGGGGTGACAATGTTGGGGGAGCCCATAAGCTATAAGGTCGGGGGAGGCTGGCGACGATGACGCTGGGGTGAGGTGGAGGCCGCGGGCAACGAGCTCGGGGGGGGGGGGCAAGGGCGCAAGGTTAAGGTGAGGCGGCGGCACTCGGTTAGAGGAGGGATGACAGAGAAGGAGATGGAGGTGTGAGGAGACTTGGTTAATTTAAAACGAGTTTCGGTATCCCACCCATTAAGTCCAAATTTCCATTTCCCCGCCCAACAAAATAAAAGTATCAAAGACAGTTTTATCTACAAAACTGTCTGTGATATGATTATAATCACAAACGATTCGAGATAAATACATCTGTGATGATTCACATACAATTTTAAATATAAACCGTATGTGATATTCGAAGACATCACAAACAGTTCGTCATAAAAATCGTCTGTGATGATTCACATATTGTTTTAAATACAAACCGTCTGTGATATTCCAAGACATCACAGGGGGTTTGTATTAAAAACTGTCTGTGATGATTCACATATGGTTATTAACAAGAACCGTATGTGATAATTATGTATCACAAACGATTCTAGCCATCACTACATATCATAGACGGTTCTTATTAAAATCCATTTGTGATAAGTACAATATAGACGGTTTCAAAGGAACCGTTTGTCATGAGGCGTCCAGTATGGCATATTTTTAGCGGTGTGTAATCCCCAAAACATACATGATTTGTTGGCTATTTGTTGTAAAAAAAAATAAACTTAATTTTGTGTTACCTAAGAGCGGAACGCTGATGGAGGTTTTTGGTCGTCTCTCCTTCCTTGCCGACGAGCTTGAGTCGAACTCGGACGACATGCAAGAATAGCTTGTGATATGCTGGTGAGGTACAGAGAGGAGCTCATAAGACCAGTCCAAAAAGTCGATGAGTTATTCAGGAGCTTGGAGGCACAGATGGTTTCTAGCTAGTTTAACTTTGTAACTTTATTCTTTTTTTTCATTCCGAGGGGACGTTGTGAAACCTTTTGGTTTCTCTTTCCTATAATGTATTTGCCATTAGAATTTTAATTGGATTTTAGTTGTCTTGCTAGAGGTTGTATATAAAAACTATTGTCCAGCAATTGATTGGTTTGACTCAAAATCTGATTTTTTTTATTATAGAAAAACTATTACAGACGGTTCTGAATAAGAACCGTATATGAAAATAGGCTATCACAGATGGTTCTGAATAAAAATAGAACTATTTGTGATAATTACTATCACATACGTTTTTTGTTCAGAACCGTCTGTGATAGTTTTTTCACAGGCGGTTCAAAAAATATCTGTAATGACCGTCTGTTATTACAGAAACATAAATCCAGACGGTTCAGAAACCGTCTGTGATGACCTTTTCTATAGTAGTGGTCCGTGGGCTTGTTAGATTGAAGGAAGCAATAGGAAGCAAGAACCATGCAGTTTTCATGAGAAAATCTATCAGTATTGCTCCAAGTTTGAGATGGCATGTTGCCAAAATTCTGATACTATTCCTGCTGCCAAGTGCATGTTCACACAGATTCAGGTGCATGATACTACTCATGCAAGCACCAAAGACAACAACCAAACCACCAGTGCTTCAATTTTTCTCATGAACGCAATTTTCTGCAAGTGCCTTCTGCTGCAATTCCCTCATGAATGCTGCAGCATGAGGATCACCCTTACATTTTTTCCATGTTAGTAGTAGCATCACACATCACATTAATCGAGAAATATTTCCTCATTCAAGGATAAAGCATTCAGCATCAAGAAATGCAGATTTGCTCAACCAGAACACCTGAGCAAGAAAATGCCAGCAGCAGTTGAAAGGAAATGGCAGCAGGTCACATCATTTTCTATTCAGACTTTACACATTGTTAAGCCCATTCATTCACAACTACATTTTTTTTAAATAAATGAAGCATCAACTAAATTCATGAATAATACAAGCATCTAGTAATACAAGTTCCCTGGTATCAGATCTGATACGGGGTGGCCTGATCTTCTCGAGTAGAACCGTGGATAAATAGTGTTTGACGACGAACAACGCTTAGCTGTACACTACACGTCAGTGCACAGACTTGCAGCTCTATGGATATTCGCCAACACGTATCAGGATGATCACCGCTAGATCACGAGCGGAGATCGCCAAACCGTCAATTCCTAGCGAAAAAGCAAACTTAACCTTGTGTCCCAGAACGAACAACGGGTAGCCTAATTCTCTCTCATAAACCCTCGCATGAATTTCTTGTATAGAAGAACAAGTAAAACACTTGGTTCAATTCTATTCTCAAAGTTTGTCTCCCATAGCTTTTCCATGTACTAGCTATTAATGGTCCAACGTCCTCTGTTCCGGTCGAAAAAGATATGGACATGTGCTAGTTGATGGCCTAGAATCAAGTGGTTTCCAAAACATTTCCAACTACTACTAAAAATAGAAAACATCCCTTAATGGTAAATACAACCAAATCAGGTTGGTTCGGCTGGCCATCTAAGTCACGGGAGCAAGATACGGCTTGATGCATTCCTTTTTGCGAGATTCCTTTTGTTCCCTAACGGTCAGCCTTTAGTCCCCATGCGTTTTTAGCACATCCAGCTTTTCCTTACTTGCTCTAGCTGAAATTTTTCTATCATTGAATCTTCTATTCTGAACACGATCAAAACACTATCTTTATATAGTATAAATTTCTCGTTAAAATTAATGATATGTTCATTAAGGAGCAAGTTCACCTGATCCTGTAGTCTCTTGGCACTTGCTCTCGTAATTGGACCAATCGGCAACTCGATGCGTATATCTTGAATATTAGGTGCAGGAGAAGAAGGTGTTGTAGGGATGCCCTCATCACCCCTCTCTTGAAAAGGCGTCGTCATCAACGCTAGATTATCAGCACTGAAGAACGGCGATAAATCAGCAACGTTGAATATCGAGCTCACGCCATAGTCATCGCCCGAAAGCTTGATTTTGTATGCATTATCGTTAATCCGTTTAAGCACTTTGAAAGGTCCATCTCCTCATGGCAGAAATTTTAATTTGTGTTGATCCGGAAAGCGATCCTCACGATAGTGTACCCACACTAAATCGCCCGACTGAAATAGGATCTTCTTTCGTTTCTTGTTCGCCTTTTCAACATAGTACTTTGTTTTGTGCTCAATTTCTTCCTTCACCTTAATGTGTAATTTCTTCGCATATTCAACTCGCTTTGATGCCTCCATATTTGTTCGTTGTTGATTTGGAAGCAGCAGCAAATCAAGTGGTGTAATGGGCTTGAAACCATAAACCACCTCAAACGGGCACATCTGTGTAGTAGAGTGGACGCCTCTGTTGTAGATGACTCCACATACGGTAAACAGTCCTCCCACTCTTTGATATATTTTTTTATCATGGTCCTCAGTAGCATCAAAAGTGTGCGGTTCACCACCTCCGTTTAACCATCAGTTTGGGGATGACAAGTTGTGCTGAATAACAACCTTGTCCTTAGCTTCCCCCAAAGTGTCTTCCAGAAATAACTCATGAATTTGACATCGCGATCCTAGATAATGGTTCGTGGGCACGCCATGCAACCTCACGACCTCCCTGAAAAACAAGTTAGCAACATGCGAAGCATCGTCGCTCTTGTGGCATGGAATAAAATGTGCTATTTTTGAAAAGCGATCCATAATGACAAAAACATAAACTCTCCCCCTCTTAGTCCCGAGCAGTCCTAAAACAATGTTCATACTAATACCTTCCTATGGTGCATTAGGAACTGGAAGAGGAGTATACAAACTATGTGGGTGCAACTTCAATTTCGCCTTGTAACAAGTTATGCATTGTTGTACATACATGTCCACATCACGCCTCATCTCAGGCCAATAAAAATGACCGCTCAGCATAAACAACGTCCTCTCACGTCCAAAATGTCCCATCAATCCACCTGCATAAGATTCCTGCAATAATAACAAATGCATAGATGATTCTGGAACATATAATTTCTTAGCGCGAAATAAAAACACATTATGAATGTGAAATTTGTTCCAACCATTCCCATCTTTGCAATGCGCATAAGGTGAAGCGAAATCATGGTCATTAGCACATAAATCACGCAAACTCTCTAAACTAGGTACTTGCACATCTAAGTGATTTAAAAGCAAACTTTTCCTAGAAAGAGCATCAGCAACCACGTTTTCCTTCCCTTTCTTATATTTCACGATATAGGGAAATGACTCAATAAATTCCACCCATTTAGCATGTCGATGATTCAGCTTAGCTTGGACTTGTAAATATTTTAAAGCGACATGATCAGAATGGATAATGAATTCTTTAGGCCAAAAATAATGTTGCCAAACTTCTAAAACTCGCACTAACGCATACAGCTCCTTATAATAGACCAAATTATTCAATTGTGCACACTTTAGTTTCTCGCTAAAATACGCAACTGGTCTACCCTCTTGCATCAAAACACCGCCACTACCGATTCCACTAGCATCATATTCAATTTCAAAATTCTTAGTGAAATCAGGTAAAACAAGAAACGGTGCCTCAGTTAAGCGCTTTTTCAATTCATCAAATGCAGCTTGTTGTGCCACCCCCATGTAAACTCAACACCTTTTTTGTTAATTCATTCAGTAGGGCAGTGATGGTGCTAAAATTCTTAACGAAACGCCGATAAAAACCAGCGAGTCCATGAAAGCTCCTAATTTGACTAACATTCACAAGTGTAGGTCAATTTTTAATTACTTCAATTTTAGACTCATCTACCTCTATTTCCTGTTACGAAACCACATAGGCCAAACATATTACACGATCTTTGCAAAAATTGCACTTCGCTAAGTTCCCAAACAACCTAGCATCACGTAAAACCTATAGCATTTGTCTAATGTGGTCAATATGAACAAATTCATTATGACTATAAATCAAGATATCATCAAAATACATGATCACAAATTTCCCAATGAAATGCCTCAAAACATGATTCATCAATCTCATAAAAGTACCAGGTGCATTAGTTAACCCAAACAGCATGACTAACCACTCATACAAATAAAATTTTATTTTAAATGCAGTTTTCCAATCATCCCCTTCTTTCATCCTAATTTGATGATACCCACTACGCAAATCAAGTTTAGAGAAAATAACAACACCACTCAATTTGTCTAACATATCATCCAAGTGAGGTATAGGATAACGATATTGAATAATGATATTATTAATCGCTCTATAATCTATGCACATGCGTCAAGTACCATCTTTCCTAGGAACTAAAATATCAGGCACAACACAAGGGCTTAATCTTTCACGTACATACCCTTTGTCGAGAAGCTCTTGTACATGTTTCTGGATTTCCTTTGTTTCTTCGGGGGTTGGTGTGGTACGGTGGTTGGTTTGGTAGCGTCGCTCCTGGAATCAAATCAATTTGATATTCTATCCCACGGATTGGTGGCATACCAGCGGGCACCTCCTCCGGAAAGATGTCCTGGAACTCCTGCAAAACATGAGAGACACCACTAGAAAGAGACATCAAATCGTCAGTTGAAAGCAATACATCTTTTTTAAAAAGTACAAAGTGTACCAAATTGGGATTCTCACAAAAACTCTCATCTTTGATTTGGTGGCTAGCATTACTAAACCTTTCTCTCCATCACTTTTCTTTTTACTACTCAATTTTAGCTTGTGGCTCTCACTCACCGAAGGTAGAATCTCTCTTTTTGTTGTACTTTCATTTTTCACTGCAACTTTCTTCTTATCAACATTGACTATCTCTATTGGTGTAAGCGGATACAGAATCACATCATTGCTGCTCCACTTAAACTTGTAGCAGTTTGCATGCCCATCATGATAAACATGACGATCAAATTGCCATGGGCGCTCCAACAGCAAGTGACAAACGGACATGGGCACCACATCATAAATAATGGTATCCTCATACTTACCAATCTTGAAGTGCACCTTCACCATATGGCTGACTTTCACCTTGCCCACATCGCTAAACTACTGCACATGATAAGGATGATGATGCAGTAGATATTTTAAGCCTAATTTTGTGCACATCTCCTTGCTGGCCAGATTATGACAACTTCCTCTATCAATTATTACTTTGTACACTTTACTGCCAACTGTTTCCCATGACTGAAACAAATTGCATCGATGTGCGGTAGACTGGCTTTGTGACACGCTAAGTACACGAGGTGTGCATACTATCATATGTTCTCCATCTGGCGACCCCGGTCTACAGTCCAATCTCTCATCCTCTGTGGGATCCTTCGCAAAATCAGCAAATGGAGTAGTGTCGTCCTCATCCCTAGCTGAAATGTAACCGTCATCAGTAAGTATCATAACTTTATTATTTGAGCAATATTTCTAAAAACGACCAACTCCCTTGCACTTGTAGCATGTCACATCACATGAACGACCTGTAGAACCCATCGAGGATGCCGTGCTAGCAGCAGGCACCAGTGGTCGACGCGCTAGTTGCAGCATACTATCTGCCTTCCTTTGTGCTGAACTGCGTATCGCGGAATTGCCCCCTGATGGAGCGGGCTTGCTTGGCTGTCCTATGTTGTACGAAGGTGTCGTGCTTGCGGAATAACGTTGACGTGCAGCATACTTAGCATCTTCAATTACCTATTTCTCAGCCTCACGTGCCTGATGCATCAACTCAATTATGTTGTTGTATTAATGATGATTAACGATCCGCCGAATAGCATAATTCATCCCAGCAAGGAAGCGATCTATTGTTTTTTCCTCATTCTCACGCACATCAGCATGTATGATAATCTACTCCATCTCTTTATAATACTCATCAACTGATTTTAATCCCTGTCGCAACCCAATCTGCTTCTCATGCAGCGAGCACTTGTAATGTGTAGGTACAAAGCGCGTGCGCATCTGTCACTTCAGCTCGTCCCATGTGACAACACGTGGCTCGTGTCACTCCATACGTTGTTGCACGCAGCACTTCCACCATGTAGCAGCATATCCGTCCAAAGTCACAACGGCAAGATCCAACTTGCGCTGATCAAAATAATGGTCCATGTGGAATAACTTATCAACTTTCAACTCCCATGCAAGATAAACCTCCACCTCTTTAGTACCCTCAAAGGACGACATCGTGAACTTGGGTTGTGCAACCAGATAATCGACATCCTCATCGCGCTGACGATTGTGTGCATACTGATTATGTTGACGACGCGGCAAATAATCATTGAATGCAGACTCGTCGTCGTCGTCATCAGCCTGGTGGTTACCACGGCCTTCTCCATGGGCGCCATAGTAGGCACCCCCATACGCACCGTCATGCGCGCCTCCATAGGTGTTGTCATGCACACATCCATAGGCGCCATCGTGGATGCCATCGTTGGCGCCCGGGTGGCTGCTGCCTCCTTCTACGCCGTTGCCACGACCGAGCCCTTGTACTGGGGGACGAGCTGCGACCTCAGCAACAACACGACGCTATTGTGCTGCCTCGTGTTCACGCGCCTGTTCGTCAAGTTGTCGTTGGCTTGGTTCATCCTCGCGATACCGTTTAGCGGTAGCCTCCAGATCCATCTTGTCGTGCAGCTCGTACGGGAGGTGTACACTCCCCGCATCACCACGTGTACCTAGTTGCATCGAAGCAGTGAGCTTGGCAATAGCGTCGAGTAGTACCTTGTGATTATCGTCGACGGTCACGGACAGCTTCTGGAAATATGTCCCCAGGCCATCCAAATTGTTTTGGACACGCCCAAGGTCGCCGCGCACCTGGTCGACCTCAGCCCAGAACTCGTCCCAGAGTGTGGCACAGAGTGTAAGGTAGTGTATCTTGGTGACCAGATCAGTAAGGTTGCCGTCCAGATCCTTATCTTGCTCGCTTTCTCACATGGTCACAGTAGCAAAAATACCAAGTGCAAATATATGTGAAAAATAAGTGAGAATCTCTCAACTATTGTTTTGAAACAAAGTAAGTTGTACCATTCCGAAGTAAATTAAGAGGCAAAAATTTACGCTCGTAGCAATGAATGACCAACCAAGATTGTGCGAGCGAATACCAAGAACGACAGTTAATACATGACACACATGTTTTTGGTGGAGCTATGTGAGGAAAACAACCTAACAAATTCAAAATTAAAGATTGTCGAGCTAGGTAGTAACCCAAACGACACTCACAATGCCTAATTGCTAATTGCATGATTAAAGTGAGGAATGAACAGCAACACACGCACAATGATAAAGGGACTATTGCAATAAAAGGAATGAGCGATAAAAAGAACAATTTTGTAGAGAGGCGAACACTTGTATTGCAATAGTTCAAGGTGCTGCAACAAAAGAATTTAACTCTATGGCCGAAACTTTTGCCTTTTTTTTGTTCTCTGTTTTTTTGTTTGTCTAATGACCAAGCACTAATCAACCTTGCTGATTGTTTTTTGAACTCACGGCAGCATATGCTACCGAACATGAACAGTGCTTGGATATGAACAGTACCAAACATGAATAGTACCAGCGTGAAAACTTGGCATCTAAAAAAACTTAGGAGTAGTCTTTCGAGCACAACAACAAGCTAGTCTCAGTAGGTACAAAAGGTTCGCGAACGGACCAATGGGTTCATGAAGAAAACAACATGCAATCCACTAGATATAAGCAATATTTAGTTGCACAAAAACATGAACTAGCTATTCGCACCAATCAGCAAGATGAAAGATGTGCACAAACAACAGTTACACAAATTTGGATGGGGAAAGTAAAAAGTGATGCGAACGGAACACGATCAGCAACTTAAACACGATGAACTAGCGGATTAAGACCTAACAAAATGCACTAAAAATATTGAATTAAACTACAGCGAAAGGCGATATTTTTTTGTGGCTTTTTCGGTGTATAAGATTGAAAAATAATCTACTAAATTATGGGTAAAAAGTGATTATACTGAGTGGCTGGAATCTGATACCACGATGATACAGGGTGGCCCGATCTTCTCGATTAGAATTGTAGATAAATAGTGCTTGTCGACGAACAACGCTTAGCTGTACACCACGCGGCAGTGCACGGACTTGCAGCTCTATAGATATTCGTCAACACGCACCAGGATGATCGCCGCTAGACCACGAGTGGAGATCGCCAAGCCCTCAATTCCCAGCAAAAAAAGCAAACTTGTATCACAAAACAAACAACGGGTAGCCTAATTCTCTCTCAGAAATCATCGTATGAATTTTTTGTACGAAAGAACAAGCAAAACACTTATTCAATTTCATCCTCAAAGTTGGTCTCCCGACGTAGCTTTTCCATGTACTAGCTATTAATGGTCCGACATCCTCTGTTGAACAAGATATGGAGATGTGCTAACTGCTCGCTTAGAATCAAGTGGTTTTCAAAACATTTCCAACTACTACTAGACATAGAACCAAATCAGGTTGGTTCGGCTAATCCCCATGTGTTTTTAGCGCATCCAGATTTTCCTTGACTTGCTCCAGCTGAAATTCTTCTATCATTGAATCTTCAATCCTGAGCACAATCAATACACTATTTTTAGATAGTATAAAATTCTCGTTAAAATTAATGACATGTTCATTAAAGGACAAGTTCACCTGATACTTTAGTCTTTTGATACATACTCTTGTAATTGGCCTAGTCGACAACTCGATACGTATAACTTGTACATTAGGTGGTTGAAAAGAAAGTGTAGTAGGATGCCCTCGTCAAGTTCTTTTTACACATCAAGCATCCAGGCATCCAGTACATTCATGCATAATACAAATTTATGCTACAATTTCATTGAGACCAGGCATCTACAAGCTACGAATTACAGGTGCAAAACCAGCAACATTCACAATAGCCCAGACAATCTGCACCTAAACGCCACACTTACGGCACCGAATCAGTGCAGCGTCCTCCCTCCTGATGAAGATGTCTTGTCGATCTGAATCCCTCGCGATGGTTTGGGGGCGCGCGGTGGATGGTGTCGACGGCTCCTGTGCGCACCAGAGACGACCAGGCTGGAGGAGGTGGACATCAAGATCTGCCTCCGCTTTGCCCGTGCGATGGGGAGAGCCGCCGCTCCCGTCGTCCGTGTCGCCCGTGCGATGGGGAGAGCCATGGCGATCGTCGCCCTTTGTGGATTGGGATGGGGCGGGTACCCGAGCCGACGCACGAGGGATTCAGGGGTGGGGAAATGTGGGATGGTACCGTTTTTGTCTTGTCGTTCGGTCATTCTGCGTTCACAAGTCTAGATGTTTACTCTAGAGGAAAAAGACTACTGAGGATCTATTTTAGCTTTGTCACCTTCATTTTTGTATAAGTATTGCAATTTTTTAGACTCATGGGTTCTTGTTTAATAGTTGTTTTGTGGTTAGTTTGTCTGTCATTGCCAACAAATAAATACGTTAGGAGGTTGTTTTGAGTTTGGTTACTGGCCACGCACACGTATGCCTAGTTATACTCATCGTAATTGGTTTAGTCGAGATCTCCAGCAACCGCAGACCGGCGGTGGAGGCAAAAATTAGAGATAAAAAGAAAGGGGTACCAAATAAGTCATACAATACAACAATATTTAATAAGAAGGAATTGAAATTTAAAGAACTGAAATGCAATGCAAACTTTCTTATATTTAAAAGAATTTTCTTGGTTTTATTGAATTTCCCAGATTTTGGATTTAAGGTTAAAAATAAAATTTTAATTAATTTCTTGATTTTTCTTATTTCTAAAAGGGGTTTTCCTATTTTTCTAGAAATTAAAAATAATTTATGTGCAAAAATAAAAGCAAACTTTAAGTTGGGAATAATTTTATTATGTTCAAAATAATTCAAGGAATTTTTGTGAATTTCTCTATAATTTTGGACTTTATTTGCTATTTTCTAAAAGCCTAATTGATTTGTTACATTTCTGAAATTCAGAAATCAATAAAAAATCCCCTTTCTCTTTTTGGGCCGAAACCCATTTTCTTAGCCCATTTTTCATCTTTTCCCCTCAGCCCATTCCGCCCGCACGGCCTAACCCATCCCACACCCCTCCTCTCTCTTCCCTCTCACCGACACCCTGGGCCCACCTGTGAGCATCCCTCTTCCTTCCCTTCTTCTCCTTCCTCGCGCCAGCGCCTGCTCTGTCTTTTCACCGCGCAAGGTTTTTCAATTCCGACCAAAACGGCCCGATATTCCCACAACACCACCACCCATCTTATCCTTCCACCTCACCATGTCCATCCCGGTGCTTATCCCTTCTTTTCCGCCACCGGCATCCCTTATCCCGCCGACTAAACCGCGTCAACCATCTTTAGCCTCATGCCGCCTCGGTGTTCCCCTCACCCTATAAAAGGCACCCCCCGGAATCGCCACTTCACCCTCATCCCATTCCCGCAACTCACCGCCCCTCCCATCGCCTCTTGCCGCCGGAATCCACGATTGAAGCTCGCTGGTCGCAAGATCTGTCACCGTCAATTGTGCCGCCGTCGATGATGCCTCGCCGTCATCTTCACCACCATTAGCTTTGCCATTCCACGTTCTACTTTGGGCAAACCTCGACGTCGCCGAAAGATCGCCGGAGCTCCATCACTGTCACCGACTGTATCTCGCTGCCGGCAGCTCCGTCACGCCCCTCCGTCGCAATCTAGCGCACCAGGTTCGCCGTGCTGCCCTCTTTCATTTGTTACCCTCGTTGGACCTTGCCATAGCTCCTACCACCGGCAACCTTCGGGCCTTGTGCGCCGCCGCCGTCGGGTGTGACGTGGCAGCCACCTGGCCGCTAAGCAAGCGCCACACCACGCATATAGCCCATGTCAGTGCCAACATGGCGCTTGCGCCAGCACACGCATAAACCACACTACTATTTCACATAACTATTCCATCGTGGACCAAAGCATTCCCGTGGACCTGGTCCATGGACCATGGACCCATTCGTTAGTGCCTCATAGGATTTTCTAGTAGAAATTTAATTCAGTCAAAAAAGGAAATTCAGTGTTGACATCATGCTTGCCTCATAAATAGATTTTCCTTCCGTAAAATAATTCATAATTCCAGAAAATCGAGTTTAGTTTAATTCTTTAGGGTTTAATCTTCCGATGACTCGTTCTCCTTCATAGGAGCTCCGATTTCAGTTATTTAAATTTCTAAATTCATATAAAATTAAGATCTAGCTGTCTATACTAAAATTATTTAATTTTGAGTTCATTTGAGTTTAATTTCAATTTATTTGAATTTGACTCATTTTCTCGTATAGATTTTGACGACTCCGGAGAGCTTGAGTTATTGGACGAGTTAGGCCAACAAGCTTTTGAGCAAGGCAAGTTAAATTCTTTGATTATTTTGATCCCAGTATTTAAATTCTATTTTTAATTATTGTATGCTTCTTTATATTCCAGTTATTTTAAATTCATGTTTTAATTTTCTAGTAAATCCTTTTTCTTTGTATAGCCTATTTTGATGTTTACTTTGTCATTCCCTTGCACCTTAGGAAAAAAATATAAATTAGAAAACTTTGTGCTTAGTCAATGGTTAGACCAAAAACATTGATTTTGGGGAATTTAGCCAAAAATGTTCAACTATGATTTAAACATGAGACTATGGTAATGTTTTTACCATAGATATTTTAGAAAATAGTTTGACATGAAAAATAAAATAAAACTGGTTTGGACTAGGCGAACATGGAAGTTGGTGGGTGTAGGTTTATGCACGGGCTCAATTTAATGAATGATTGAGGCCTAGGGTTTGTTTTGGAAGTTGCCCAGTCAATTAAAGACTAGTATGTGAGTTGTGGATTGTTAAGCCCCAATCGCACTATCACAAGTCTGGTGTGTGACAGACTTGGCTAATTAAATTGTACTATTTCACCTTAGTTGTGTCATTCGGAGGTGTAGGTATCATGAAGACCTATTTTAGTACCCACATGGCGCAAGAGAGGGTTAACGTTTGGCGTGAAACCTTAGCGGGTATAACTACGTTGAAATGGTACAGGGTAAAGGCCTTGTGATAGTTGCTTAGTTGCACGCCCTCAGAAGTGTGTCTTGGCCAACATGTTAAGCAACCCATCTCTTGTGGGTAAAGTTGTACAAACTCTGCAGAGTATTAAACTATTCAAATAGCCATGTCTGCTGTTATGGACATGATGATCAAAGCCTTTCATGGATTAACTTGGTTTTGTTTTTAAAAATAATTTTAAATTTAGATATTTTTGGATAGTTCATCAAATCGGGAAATTTATGTAGAAAGCCAGGTGTAAGGGGGTTAGTCTTTAACCATTTGTGTATGGAGGTTTACCCTATACTCAAGAATTGATGAAGAAAAATTAAATTTCATTTTAGATATAGGCTAAACTACTTTGGAATTTAGTAAATGCAAAATTTAGCCATATAAGGCTTCCTTTGACATAACTGTATGCATTATATTCTGTTATTCGGAGTAACTTGCGGAGTACATTTTGTACTCACACTTGCTTAATAAATTGTTGTTCAGAGAAGGATTTTGCGACTGCTGAGGATCTTGACGACTAGGCCGCTACCTCAGTTAATTGCATGTGACATATTTGATGGGTCCTACTTCTACTTCGTCTTTCAATGTGTTCTTTCATTGTTGGCTTGTAAGCCTTACTTGTAAAACTATGTTAATTATTAACAAAACTATGCAAGATGTGGGTGTTACCATCTTTATTTTTACCATGTACACTAGCTACTGTTTTAGGGACTAGTGTAGAATAGAGAGAGAATCTGGGGGTGTTACTCTCAGGTTCGACCCAACATCCTGGATACATGAATCCCCTTTTGCAGACAACTAAAACTACTTCATAAATATTGCACACACTACCACAAGGATACACACACATAAACTTCTCCCGCCACTTTATATGGTCAAGAATCATGTTAAGGCGCTCATCCGCAGGTGGCATGTTCACCATTCGACCAGATAGATCTACAGGTGGACGTTCAATTACCCTTTCCATCACGACACCAATAGAATCCGGCCACTGAAAATACTGGCGTCCACGGGCCTAAAATCCACACCAAATAATTAAAAAGAATTGACAAAACAAACCATAAATCCAAATATCAACATTCCCAGAAATCAAACTCACCGAGAAATACAGACACTTGTAGAACGCACGCCCCATGTTCTCTCCGTTGTTGGAGTTGAGGATATTTTCTTCGACCCATGCAATTTGGACAATTGACACGCCTTGCATTCACCAACACCACAGCTCTTCGATTCATCAAACTGAATGACTAATACATGGCTCTAAGGAGAGGAGTGGGGCAACTGCAAGTAGATGACGAGAAGGGGATGACGTTTAGTTTGTTGGACGGGATTTATAGAGCTGGCTTTTGTGGGAGATTTGGTGCCAACTTTTCTTCATCCCAACTGCAAAACATCCAACGTTCGGTGTGAGTACCCGCTGACATCGATATGTCATTCAGTGCTAAAGGCTAGAACGAAGGTGGGTTGTACACGTTTGTTTGGTGTAACATCCCAAATCTTGGTTTTGTATTTAAAATATATAAAAAGGTTAACTTTTTAAAACTTTTGAACATGCATTGGATTTCTGGAGCATTTGCATAAATTGTTGCATTTGAAGATTTTGAAATCAAAGAAAACCTACAACTCAAATCGAAGCTCCAAAGGAAAACAGAAATAAAAATGTATGATCATCCTTGGGAAACATATTATTTAACTCTCCTAATATTTATCATGAATAAATATAATTTTTCAAAATTTTTAGGAACCAAATCAACCCTAAGAAAATTCAAAACTCATTTGAATAACCCTTACAGTTAAAGGATTAATGCAAAAAAGTTAGGTTTCAAAATTTTTATGGATACTAGGTCATCCCAAGAAATTTTTATGAATTTCAGATTTTTTGAAATTTATTTGCTATTTTTAAACCCATGGTCAAAGTAGGATCAAATGAAATTCATATTAGTCAACTAGCCGAACTGTTTATCGGGCCCGAACCAGACTCTAACTCAAACTAGACTCGAGTCCGACCGGGGTGAATTGACTTGATCACACCGTCTAGCCTCGCACGCACCCGCGCAGTGCCGTTTCCTCCCGCTAACGCACCGGGCCCACGCTGTCAGCTGTTTCGTCTACCCCAGGTAGGAGCTGCGCTCCACACGCCCGCGCTGCTCTGCGTGCGTCCATCCATGCACGTGGACGCTATGAATCCACCGCCCTCCTCGACCAACCACAGAGCGTTGCCTGTTCACGATGTTATCTTTCCCGCCCATTGCCCGTGCTTAAGCCTCCTCCAAGCTATCTCCATTCCTCACTTCTTCTCTTGTCGGCCGAGGAGAGGGAGGCTCACATTTGCTCATCTTTGCGGTATGATCCTCGCAACCTCCTTCCCTAGATTCCACTGTCATCGCCGTCTCCATTTTTGCTAATGCGAGACCTTGTCATTGCTTGTAGCACTAAGAACGCGGAGGTGTCTTCACAGCTTCCGGAGCGCGCACCGAAAGCACCACCGTGCCATTTCCCATCCCGGTGAACTTCTTGCCCCATCTTTGCATAGCTATTAGGCTTCCATTTCTGCCCTTGGCCGACGCCACCGTGGACCACCGCATCGGTGAGACACCGGGGAGATCATGCTCGGGGTGGCTCTGTTGTCGGACGCTCCGACCGGTGCTGTAGCTGCGTCATTTGGGCTAATCACAGCCATTAATAGTTAATGATTGCTTAGGTTATTAAATGACAGTCTTAAACTATTTGATGTGTCTTTTAGTCGTGGGAGCGAGCACAGTAATCAAGGGGTAAATAACGGTACAAAACTAAGATTGATATGTGGGCTCGCGAACTTAAGTACACAGTTGTAGACCCGTGAACCGGCTCATAGACCCTTGGTCCATACACTGTGCTATGGATCGAGTCATTGACATGAGGGCCCCTCATGTCAGGCCGTATTAAAATCCAGATTTTAAATAGAAAATGATACTATACACTGGACCCCACCTGTCAGCGACTATGGCTAGATTCTTCTCGGTAAGAAAAGTATTTCATGCCTTAATAAATTCTGAAATGATTTATTGTTGTACTAAAAAAATCTTTTAACTAAAAAATGCATAACTAATTCATTTTAACTCCAAATACATTGAAACCAATTTTGGTTATTTTCATTTTTTTAATGAAATTTAATATGATATAATTTTTTGACATGTTGCTATCATGGAAAAATTAGTTTTAATATTGCTCTCGGAATAAGATTATTTTTACACTAGAAAATATTTTAACTTCAAAAATTCATATGAACTCCAAATGAGGAGAATCAATTTATTTCGGTATAACTTTTTATTATCTATCATGCCGTGTAATTTTTATCCTCACCACATTTCTGAAAAATATTGCCAAAAAGATAATTTTTCAAAGAATAGTGACAGATAACATTTTTCCTGATTTTTCTTCCTTTTGATCTTCCAAAGGCCATAACTTCAACATACAAACTACAAATAAAAATATTATTTATAAATCTCATCTAAAATCATAATCTACCTACTGTGAAATTTTCATGAATTTTGTATAAAGTTGAATTTTTGGATATATTTGGTGTTATTTGTTCTTATTGGCTTTTCGTATTTGAACGTAAGATTACGAAGATCCGAACTAGTTCGATTGTGATCCTCAATAGCAGCAAGCGGGTTATCTTCAACAAGGCAAGCCGCCCCCCTTTGATTATATTGATCCTATTACTTTCGTTACAAAATATCTTGTTTGTAACTTGTATGTATGCATGTTCTACTTGAATGACTATTTTTTGTTAGAGGTAGTTATTCCTATTAGATGCATAAGCTGTAGCAAATGTTTATCCCTTAACACTAGTGCTAAGTTATTGTCGGGACCCAAATATGCAAATCTGGACCCTCTGTGTACTCTGCACTAGTACAGGATCACGCTAGTGCACACAGTGGAAACATCGATGAAATATCACATCCATACCACGAATATAAGAATAAACGAGTACTTTGAATAACAAATAACTGTTGGGACCTTACGGTCGAGTTTTACATTTATTAAGCCATGCAAGGCTGACAATAAAGAATAAACTACAGCGGAAACGAAATAAACTCCAGTGGGCTCCCATCAATTTACCACAGGCAACTGACTGGGATCAAGACCCTAACGATCAACCTTCGTAGAACTCTTCTTCAAAAGCGGTGACGACTCCTCCATACATTGATTTGTTTAGCAAGAGTGAGTACACACGTACTGCATAAGTCATACCATAGAATGCATTTATACATGATGGCTTATTCCAAAGGAATGGCTTCTGGGGTTATTTTGCGGAAATGCAACATTTGCAATTGAATACAAATAATAGATTGAAAGCATAATTCAAAACAAATAGACAATAATAAGTTAACAATTGATTTCACAAAGGACACACAGTCTAATCAAGTTATTCACATAGCTGCACAAGTTATCTCACACAGCTGACCCTTCCCAATTGTTTTATGAAAATCTAACCCTCGTGTGAAATTCAGAGCATGTCCATAACAGAGGACGGCTATTCGAATAGATAGGTTTAAACACTCTGCAGAGGTTGTACACTTTACCCACACGATACAATCGGTGTAGCTAGCACGACCATAAAAAACCTTTGAGACTTCATCTCAAACAATGACACTCCCGATGTGCTTTACCGCCGTCAATTTGTACACGACCCTTGGAACGACACACACCGTTGGGCGGGGATGCGGCGAACCGTCCGCGATGTGACATATCACACCTCCGACCCATCACACGGCTTAAAATACAACTGAGTTGTCAATGTCAAGACTCCATAACTTACTAAGTCGAGGCCCACCCATACTAGGCATGTGGTCGTGCAGTGAGGCCCGATTCAATAGCGCACAAAGTTAAGTCCTTAATTGACCAAGGCAACACTTCCAGTTTTAACCCAAATCACAAAGTTTATAGCACACAGTTCCACTATTCACACAGATCCACCACTTGCCTCAGTCTAAATCTTTTCCCACCCAGTTGATTAAGTGCAACACATGCCATCAACGAGTAACAGCACACAACACACACAGTTTCATCACACAGTTCTATAATCACTTAGTCAAGTTTATAATTGCGACTCAGATGAAATGATGACTCGTGGCATGGCTAAGCAGTCTAATCGTATCTAACCAACCCACGTTGGTGCTACGATAATACCAACCAGTAATGAACAAACATAGGGTGACAAAATATCATAGCATACAATAGACAAGGTGGATATAACAAATTGGATCAATAACTATACCAAAAGCATTTAAATAAATACTTGAAATAGAATGCAATACATTGAAACAAAGTATTTTGAAAGCTGGGTTCAATATGATCAAAGGTATAACTTGCCTTGGAATAGCTCAAAGTACTGGTCTTGATCTTGAGGAGGTGCTCCTTCTTCAGTAAAATTTCCCGAAGTATCGACGTCTACTCGCAAACGAGACAAAAGAAACCAAAAACAAATAAATACAGAGTCAAAAAAAACTCCAAAAATCAAAAAAAAAATTCACTATTAAATAGATCTCAATTTTATATGAATTTTCAAATTTGAATGGGCTCAATCGGAGTTCGGATGCAAAAGATATGGGCTTTGGAATTTTGAAAATCAAATAAACCCTAATTTGGATTTTATTGAATTTCCCTAATTATTTTTATAAAGGAAAATCAGATTATTGCGCAATGCTTGCGTCAGCCGAGAATTTCTGGAAAAGAAAATAGATTTAAAAAGAAATCTGTAGGACCGTAAAGGCGACTAGGGGGGGTGAATAGGCGCTTTCTCAACTTTCTCGCCTAAATCAAATACAACACGAACTTTACTCCTTTAGCTATGAAAGCTAAGAAGATCAGTAAGCGCACATTTGAAGCCTTGTGCTGGATTTGATAAACCCCTCAACCACACGACACAAATAGAGAAAAGAACTCACTGTTACAGGCGGTGCTGGCGGTCGGCCAAGCGATCAATCGTGATCGGACCGGCTACTAGCTGGCGGTCGGACCGGTGGATATCGGTTCAACCCGGCAGAACTAGCGGTCTAAAAACACGGGCGGTCGGACCGCCGTTGCCCAACCGGTCTGACCGGTTCAGTCCAGTACTGAAAATCAAGTCCAACTCCAAAACGAAATTTGATCCAACTTTTGATTCAACCAATGAAACTTGACCAAATTTCGAGCACACCTCCCTAATGATATTAGAGACCTATTTCTAGCGGCGATCCTTGGATCCACTCCATGAGAATCGATCTCTCAAGGTTTTACAAAAGAGGTGCACAAACCCTAGAAATATGAAAAACTTGATTCAAGACTTGCTTGTGGGGGTTTGATGATCAAGATGACTCTAGGAGTATTCCCACACATCAAAGCAAGATAACATAGGCTAAGAGACCAAGCATAAACCTTTGAATCAAGGAAGCACCAAAATCATCCAAAAGAGAGAAGAACACAAAGGGAACAATTGATCTTTCAATTAAGCATCTCAAGATTGTTTGATCACACTAGATGCTTACAAAGCCTCTCCAACAAGGAGGACAAGAGCTCACACAAGGAGCACACTCCAAACCCTAGCTTCTCCTCTCCTCTCCTCCAAACCCTAGAAAAATGGAAGAAGGGGCCAAATGAATGCTTAAGGGGGTTTTCCATCTCCCCCCTTTCTATTTATACTAGAGACCTAGGGTTTCACTTTTGGGACCCAATTACACATGGGACCCACACACACATAACTATTGAAGCAATAGTCTGCTTCACCACGTGTAGGTTGATCAGCGGTTCTCATCACGTCGCCAAGCCTCTCTTGTCCGAATCCCATCGGAACCTCCTAGAGACTCGCACCGATATCCGCACCACCTGATCCAACCACAGTATCTTAGAACTACCGTTCGATCCATCTTGCCCATTCTTGCACCATGCTCGAGTCACACGACCTCACGGTATCCATGATCGTTACGGACCTCGGCTCTCAAGCGTAGTCGATCCACTCACCGTTGGCGTCGTTGACACGCAAGCCACCGCACGACAATAGACAAACAAATCGTTTAGGGAATAAGTTCTTCACAACTTGACCCACGTTAGCTCCATAATGCAATATGCAACAATAAAGCATTGAACTCCATGCATAAAACATATTCAAATCAACTCAATGCAAACTTGGCTAACCTCCAAGTCATCGGCGGTCGACCGCCCCACAAAACGGTCCGACCGATTCGGGCGGTCGGACCGATCCATAACGGCGGTCGGACCGCCCGAAAGGACTTAGCCAAATTTCCAGCGTGAAAATCCAAAACCTTACGGAATTTTCAAGTCAATAGAACTTTGAGGAGCTCCAAAATGATGGGACCACATCCGGAGACTCCCTCACTTGCCTACACAACCTATTTTTGGCTCAGCTCCAAAAACCAATTTTTAATATGGCGGTCGGACCGGCCACCATGGCCGGTCGGACCCCTCCACGGCGGTCGACCACGACACACACCCGATCGGACCGCTTTGTCCGCAGCGAAATTGAAAGCAAACCCGGCGAGATTTTGCAAACCAACAACGTCATTGCCAATTGACTCATCATCCTGAGATCGTGCACATATCCTCACGATATCCACAATCTCTCCCTTGATGAACACATTGGCAATTTCCAAGAAAATGTGGTTTTTCGAAATGAAAAGTAAAAGCTTCGCCGTTTTCGCATAAAGGCACAACTTGGTCCATAAGCAGGAAAAAGCCTAGGAACCAACCAAGCTGGCTTCAGAATAGTATAAGCAAGTGAGATAAGGTAATGAAAGCACCAAAGGATTCAATTTCCAGAAAGTAGCCAAAAATCTCACTTAGGTCCAAATGAAAGACAATTTTTCTATTTGACCTTTGATCATTGTGAGTCTTCTTCAATTGCAAATGAAATCAGGAAAAGACAATAGAACCAAAAGACTTAACTCACTATGATCGCAAATTTTCAAAAGGTTCAATTTTTTTTATTTTATGAAGTTCTTTTATATTAAACCTTAAGTATGAAACCAAAAGCTCCAAATAGCATTTTCTTCACAATCTTTCTCCCCCATTGACAATGAATTCATCAAGATGCATGGAAAAAGAAAGAGCATGAAGGAATGACTTTATTTTTGAACTTTAGTAAAAAGGAGCCATAACCATTATACATGTAGACAGTACAAGTATTATACCAAGCCATAAAAAGAGTGGACGCTATATTCAATCATGGCAAATCATGTCTTTATAAAGCTAAAACCAAGATAGCGATTATACGAGATTAATGTAATTAAAACCATGAAAGGTTGCTCAATATCATAGTTTCACTAACAGCAACCACAAATGAGTCAAGCCATGTCTATAAGTAAAAAGAGACTCAAAACAAGAACTGAGGCATTTTGAGCATTAAGAGTACATTTTTGAAGCAAAACTCAAGCACTTAGCCTTTTTGAGCATTTTCCTAAAAGGATTTTTTCACTGTGCTAGATCTCAAGCCTTGCCGCGACCATCTCAAGCGATAAGCTTAAGAGAATGATCTAGGTCATCCAAAACTCCCCGAGTTCATGCCTAGTGCAATGGCAAGCCGTCTCATGAGAAAGGATTGGTGAGATCGGTTTTTCGCACGAAAAATCTCATTTTCATTTGCTTGACTTAAGAAGATAAAAAGCTCATTGTTCATCTCAAAATAAGTTCAAGACTCAATTCAACCTATTTGACATGGCAAGAATCATAAGAGGATCACTAGAGCAAAACTAGTCACAAGATCCAACAAGACATGATTTGATTCGAATTGCTCACAGATACAAAGCTAGCAAGACAAAATCTAAAATTTGAACAAGAAGAGCCATAAAGAAGTCTAGCAGACTATCACTTGATATGACAAGGTATAGAATATGAAATCAAGTCATACAAGGATAATGATCAAAGCTCCACTAATTTTATTATACAATGCAAGACAATTGAATTGAAACATGCATTATGATACAATGAATGCAAAAAGAACAACTGCGACCCCTCAAAACAGCCCAATAGAACTAATAACCCCTAACTCTCCCATAAGCGACAAAGCGAGAAGAATCAAGAGCTTTAGTGAAAATATCATAAGTCGTTGCTCGGACTCTACAAAGTGAAGCACAACATCACCTTTCTCAACATGGTCTCTAAGAAAATCAAATCGAATATCAATATGTTTAGTCTGGAATGTTGCCTTTGGGTTTTGGCAATATTAATTGCGAAGTGTTGTCACAAAAGAGGAACACTTCTCGAAGATAACCCATAGTCTCGCAGCGTTGATAAAATCTAGAGAACACGAGCAACCAGCGCAATGACTACATACTCGGCCTCGGTGTGGGTGTGCAATGTAAGATTTTCTAGAAGACCGAAACAAGAGATGTGCCCAAGAAATGACAAGTGCCGAAGTACTCTTTCTATCCACTCTACACCCATAAAATCGGCATCGGAAAATTCTCGAATTGAGAGAGTGAAAAGAAGAATACGAGTCCAAAGTCAAGCGTATCTTGAAGGTACACGAATATCGACGTCTTGCTTGACGATGAGAAGCACGAGGAAGCTCGGCGGCGCCGCATGACATCTGGCGGTGTATGTATGTCCGCCTTGGCGTTGTAAGATAGAGGAGGAGCCAATCATCTGCGGTACTCCTTACGGTCCACGGACTCTCCATCCTCATCGGGGTCCAACACGGTGGTTGTAGCAATGGGAGTAGACATTGGCCTCTGCTTCCCATATTGAAGCGCCAAGAAGGTCCTTTGTATACTTACTACGGTGAGCGAAGGTGCCTTCTTTCGATTGCTTGATTTGAAGACCAAGGAAGAATGTCGACTCTCCCATCATGCTCATCTCGAACTCACTTTGCTCATAGAATCAAAATCTGGACACCAAAGCATGAGAAGAACCACCAAATATAATATCATCCACATAAATCTGAACCAACAAGAAATCACTGCCATGCCTGAGAGTGAACAAGGTTTTATCAACCATTCCCATTTTGAAATCATTTTCGAGCAAGAAACTCTTAAGCTGTCATACCAAGCTCTAGGAGCTTGTTTCAATCCATCTGAGGCTTTAGAGTTTAAACACATGGTTTGGGAATTTTTGATTTTCAAAACTAGGAGGTTGCTTGACAAAGACCTCTTCTTCTATGAAACCATTCAAGAAAGCACTTTTAACATCCATTTGAAAAAGCTTGAAACCCTTGGATGTTGCAAATGCTAAAAGAATGCGAATGGCTTCCAATCTAGCTCTTTGGAGCAAAGGTCTCTTCAAAGTCTAAGCCCTCTACACAGGAATAACCTTGAGCTACAAGTCTAGCCTTATTGCGAACAACCAATCCATCCTCACTTTGTTTATTTTTAAAAATTCATTTTGTCCCAATACAATGAGAATCAGAAGGCCGCTCAACTAAAGTCCAGACTTTGTTTCTTTCAAAATTCTCAAGCTCTTCATGCATGGCATTGACCCAAGAGGCATCGGATAAAGCATGGGTGATATCCGGGGTTCAAAAGAAGCGACAAAGCGAGAATGTGCATGAGAATCGGGAGAAATAAACCTAGGCGAGTGACTCGCTCTTGAAGATCCCAATCATCTGCTCAGGTGGATGTTGTCATTTGAATCTGAAGAGGTGCTCTGGTGCGAAATGGCCTCTACCTCATGACTTGTGGAGGTAGGAACAGAGCCACTCAGCTCGTCAGTGGGGATAGGAGGAGGCTGCTCAGCTGAAACTGAAATAGTAGTAGCAGGCTCTCCACCCCTCTCAGAAGTAGCTGGAGGATGGTTTGGTTCTTCATCCTCAGAGTCATCATCGACGAAGATGCTTCCTTGAATTTCAGGAACCTGTGTACCTGAAGCATCGGGTCTAGTACCAGGACTAGCCTCATCAAAAGTGACTTCGCATGTCTCAACAATTTTGTTAGTATCAACATTAAAAACACGATAGCCACGAGAATGAGCAGGATATCTAAGAAATATGCCATCAAAACATCTAGACTAAAATTTATCAAGGTTGCCATGTTTAAGAATGAAGCACTGGCAACCAAAAATCTTGAAATGAGAGACTTTGGGAGAATGACCAAATCTAAGCTCATAAGAGGTCTTCCCAACCAAAGATCTCAAGAACACCCTATTGGAGATATAACAAGCAGTAGAGATCGCCTCAGCCCAAAATCTCCTAGGAGTAGAATGCTCATCTAGCATGGTTCGAGCCATCTCTACAAGGGTTCTGTTCTTCCTTTCTACAACACCATTCTGCTGGGGAACTCTAGGAGAAGAAAACTGATGCTCAATTCCCGATCGGTCTGAGAAGGTAGAAAAAGAAGAATTCTTGAACTCTGTCCCATTGTCACTCCTAATGGCTTTTAAAGCTCCAGGTATATCAACAGCAATTCTAAGGACCAAATCTCTAAAGAATCCAAATGCTTCGTCCTTAGAAGCGAGAAAATAAACCCATGAATACCTGGAGTAATCATCCACAACCACCAGCACATACCATTTCCCACCACCGATGAACTCTAGAAGGACCAATCGTATCTAAGTGAAGAAGGCATCTGATCCATCAGTCATTACCAAAGTAAGAGGTGGGTGGGAAGCAGACACCATCTTACCATGCCTACAGGGCGAGCACACAAGATCTCTAACAGCCTTCAGCCTAGGCAAACCTCTAATCAAGTCCTTGCAACTGACTCTAGACAAATGATCAAAACCTATATGCCCAAGTCTACGATGCCACAAAACAAGGTCATGAGAATCAGAGGCTACAAGACACCTAGGACGAGAAACGAAGAATCTTGAAATTGGCACAAAAGATCTTCTCAAATCTGGAGATCTTAAATACAAGCTCACCCGAGGAATCTAGAACACTACACTCTCCACTTTTAAATCTCACTTCTAGACCCTCATCAAGCAGCTGAGAAACAGATAGAAGATTATACCTCAGCTTACTTACCAAAGCGACGTCTTTGAGCATGAACTTGTCGTTGAGGCGCATAGTGCCCTTTGCGATCCACGGTCCCGTAGAAGCATCCCCAAAGGTAATCAATTCGTTCGGGATGCGTGTGAGGAGGAGAACCATCTAGAATCTCCGGTCATATGTCGAGAACACCGAGTCCACAAGCCATATGTCCTCCTTCCTCGCACGACGGACCTAAAAAGCACAATCAGAAAACATCCGTGCCTCAGTACTGGGGTTAGTGATAAATGATCTAGGAATCCAGT
Source organism: Hsuehochloa calcarea (assembly GCA_036346395.1). Classification (NCBI taxonomy): domain Eukaryota; kingdom Viridiplantae; phylum Streptophyta; class Magnoliopsida; order Poales; family Poaceae; genus Hsuehochloa; species Hsuehochloa calcarea. The sequence continues at coordinate 37,484,934 of CM070601.1, forward strand.
ACTGAGAAGCACGATGTCTGGGAGCAGCAGTAGAAATAGCAGAAACATGATCAGGAATAAAATCATAAGGATGCACATGAGAACCACCTAGACCTCTCCGAAACGATCTACCAAAAGATCGATACTCCCCCTGTCTAGGTGCTACCCGTGGTCTCTCCTCACGATGTCCTAATCCAACATGCTGCCTAGACCCACCAAAAGAGTCTACAAAGTTCTCTACAAATCTAGGCCTATATGTGTTGCGATAAACCGACTGCCTAGCTCTAGAGACTACAGCTGGAGAAGGGGCTCCTCTAATGGATCTCAAGATGCTCATCCTCTCTTTTCTCTCAAGTTTTGCTCTCCGGAAGCAGAACTCAATAGTATGACCTTCTTTCTTGTAGAAGGTGCAATGGTACTGGACCTTTTGAGAGGTCTGTACAGAATGAGTGAAAGCACCTTTCTTGCCAGAAAGAGTTTGAGTAAAACCAGCGGATTTGAAAACAACCCCGGATGGCTTAGGAGGTTCTAGCTCAAGCAGACCATTCTTCACAACTCTAGCAATCCTAGGTGGGTTTTTCTTGGAATGCTCTAGGGGATTGAAACCTAGACCACTATTTTTCACTCTCACCTTGGATTGATCAAGAATCATGTTGAGTTTCTTTTTCCCACTTGAAAACTTCTCAAGAGTCACCTTGAGGTAATCATTCTCTTTAATTAAACCTTCACATCTAGTGCACTTGCTAGACTTGATTACCTCATTACGCTTACTCTTAAGAAGGGTCACTTCCACTTTGAAGGCCTCACAAGACACACAATAGAATTCCTTAATCCTATTCAACTGCTCCTTAAATTTAACTCTAAATGCCTCTTGAATCTGATTTATCATGGTTTCAACTTCAGCATTCAAAACACAAGAGTTAGAATCAATAACTTTCTTAGAAGCAGTAAAAGACATGGATCTTTCAATTTTAGCCTTTTCTTCAAGAGTCTTGTTTAAGGCTTCAATCTCAATTGTAAGCTTGGGACAATTTTCATAAGATGCAACTCTAGAGTAAACCAAATTTCATCATCTCTTGCATCTTAATCCTATTATTCTTACAATGAGAGCATGTGTGACTAGCATCAAATTTTTGCAATTCTTTTAAAGACCTATCCAGTTTTAATTCTAGCAAAGCACAATTTGAGCAAGTTAAAGGGATAGCTTCCATGGCAGTCACATCAAGTGAAATGGCATCTAAGCAAGCAGAACTAGACTTGAGTGATTCTAGTTCATCGAGAGCATCTTTTAGTTGATTAGTAATAGAGGAATGAGCAGATTTCAAGCTTGTCAAATCTTTAAGCAAGCTAGTGCAGGAATAAATATTTTCAGGATTGATAGATTTAAGCCTAACAACTTCTAGGTTCAAATTATCAATCATAATATCCTGCTTCTTAATCAATTTTACTTGCTTATGCAATTTCATTCAAAGAAGCACCAAAGCCCTTTTCATATCAGCAATTGAAGGGCATACCTCATCAGGATCACTAAAAGGATCCTCGTCGTTGGAGGAGTCGCTGTCGTGGCTGTTCTTGGCCATGAAACACATGCCTGTGAAGTCATGCGCCTTCTTCTTGCCATGAGAGTCACTCTCGTCGTCCTCCGTTTCCGAGTCCACATCGCTCATATTTACATTCTCTAGGCGGCAGGACCCACCGACAAACTTGCGATAGTTTGTCTTCTTGGGTTTTGCATCCCTCTCCTGGGGATGTCTTCGTGTCTCCTTCTCCTCCTTGCCCTTTAGCTTGGGGCACCTGGAGCGAATGTGTTTTGGCTCACCACATTCAAAGCACGTGATAGGTCCACTCCTCCTCCTATTCCTTACCTTGTTATACACTCTTGTGAATTTGGTGGATAGGAGGGCTAAGTCATCCTCGGGCAGTTTCTCAAGTTGCTCATCGCTTAAAGAATGTAAAGCAGATAATGAAAAACCAGATGAGCTACAATCAAGAGACTCAGAAGAACAACCCTTGGATTTGTCGACCACTAATGCCATCGACTCTGTCTTGGGGAGACGCGAGATAAAATCAATCTCATGCGTCTTCAACCTCGAGTAAAGCTTATCCATGGTAAGCTCACTCATGACAGTGTTGTCATTGATGGAAGTGATCTTCATTCCCCAGACCTTCACATCAAGAGCACCCAAAAGCTGGCGTGCATTTTCAGACTCAGAAAATACCAAGTCAACAGCGCGGAGATCATGAAGAATCTTAGAAAATCTTCCCCACAGCTCATCCAAAGACTCACCAGGCCTTTGCTCGATCTTTGAGTATACTTTCTTGAGCTGGTTCTATCTCACTTCCTTGATCGCGATGGACCCTTCGTGATAGTCACAAAGAGTCCGCGGATCTCATGAGCGAGACCGCAAGTGAGCAACACGCTCAAACTCGGATCGACTAAGGCCTTGGATCAAATAATTACGAGCCTTCTTTGTTGGCCTCCACATCTGGAGTGATCATATCGTCATCGGCTGGCACGACATAAGAGTTTTTCACCTTAAGCCAAATAGCGTGCCCTTTAGCCTCGATATATGCTTGCATACGAGCCTTCCAGTATGCAAAGTCAACTCCACCAAAAATATGTGGCTTGGTTGAGTACTTGTCAGTCGCCATAGCTCCAAAGACCGGTTAAGATCTATGAGAAGAGCTAACCGGCTCTGATACCACTTGTAGGACCGTAAAGGCGACTAGGGGGGGGGGGGTGAATAGGCGCTTTCTCAACTTTCTCGCCTAAATCAAATACAACACGAACTTTACTCCTTTAGCTATGAAAGCTAAGAAGATCAGTAAGCGCACATTTGAAGCCTTGTGTTGGATTTGATAAACCCCTCAACCACACGACACAAATAGAGAAAAGAACTCACTGCTACGAGGCTGATCAAGGCGACCGGCCAACGATCAATCGTGATCGGACCGGCTACTAGCTGGCGGTCGGACCGGTGGATATCGGTTCAACCCGGCAGAACTAGCGGTCTGAAAACACGGGCGGTCGGACCGCCATTGCCCAACCGGTCTGACCGGTTCAGTCCAGTACTGAAAATCAAGTCCAACTCCAAAACGAAATTTGATCCAACTTTTGATTCAACCAATGAAACTTGACCAAATTTCGAGCACACCTCCTAATGATATTAGAGACCTATTTCTAGCGGCGATCCTTGGATCCACTCCATGAATCGATCTCTCAAGGTTTTACAAAAGAGGTGCACAAACCCTAGAAATATGAAAAACTTGATTCAAGACTTGCTTGTGGGGGTTTGATGATCAAGATGACTCTAGGAGTATTCCCACACATCAAAGCAAGATAACATAGGCCAAGAGACCAAGCATAAACCTTTGAATCAAGGAAGCACCAAAATCATCCAAAAGAGAGAAGAACACAAAGGGAACAATTGATCTTTCAATTAAGCATCTCAAGATTGTTTGATCACACTAGATGCTTACAAAGCCTCTCCAACAAGGAGGACAAGAGCTCACACAAGGAGCACACTCCAAACCCTAGCTTCTCCTCTCCTCTCCTCCAAACCCTAGAAAAATGGAAGAAGGGGCCAAATGAATGCTTAAGGGGGTTTTCCATCTCCCTCCTTTCTATTTATACTAGAGACCTAGGGTTTCACTTTTGGGACCCAATTACACATGGGACCCACACACACATAACTTGAAGGATCGAAATGGCAACAGAGGGGGGGGGGTGAATGGTGCCTTAAAGTTAATACTCCCCTTCAATGTATTTAAAAACCAGCCTACAAAGATCTCTGAAGATCTAAAGAAAGTAAATGAAGCAAGATCAAATAACAAAAACAAGTTTCAGGCTGTTCTTCTGGAAATCGGAAGTTCCGGGCAGTAGATTGCGGAAGTTCCGCTTGCGGTACTTCCGCAGTGTATATCGCGGAAGTTCCACTGACGGTACTTCCGCTGCATAAAATCGGAAGCTCCGATTATCCTGACCGAAGAACAGAACGCTCGGGTTTTTGCCCAAAAATCCAAACTACTTAATCTTGAATGCTCTTCTCAGGTCAAGTTTTACAGGACATCATCCTAAACACCATCTTGACCTTATGGAGAAGAATCGCAACCAAAGATTCAATAATCGAACCAAAAACGGATTTCTTGAAGAAGGGGCAAGAAAGACCAAAACCAATGATAAGCGAGATTCTCAGATTCTTAGAGCATGAAACTTTGAGGAAGTAATAGCAATACCAAAACGATTCTAGATATGAAGTTTCATGCTATCTCATAAAACGAATCAAAAGATATGTCAAAACCCTAGATATTCAACATGAACAGAGAGAGAAAGTTGCAAAATCAATTAATCGAAACCTCAGTTTCATTGGATTGAAACATGATTCTGAGAGATAAAGCAAAGAGGAATGATTACAAAAGATTTCAGTTCATACTCTCCTCTCAACAAGCTCTCAAAAGCAAAACAAATCCTTTTCTAGAGCTAACCTAATTTTCTCTCCAAAAGTCTAACCCTAACTCTGGGGTTCTCCCTATTTATAGCCTTTGCTAATGGGCCTCCAACCCATTAAGCCCGCTACACCAACGGAACCGCCTCCACTTTTGCCGCTTTGCGAAAAGACCCTTCGCCCCTTGCGCACCTTCCGAAGCCTCCGTACACCTTGTTGTGCACGACTAGCAACCGCTTCAAGATTCACGCCGTCTTGACACATCCCGACCGTTCGACCTCAACGCCTCCTGCGCCTAGTCCGGTCCACGTGTCTCGCCACGACTCCATCTTGATGCCTGCGATCAACACAGACAAAAACACATCACATAGCATTGCACAATATCATAGCATCAATAATTGTATAAGACTCAAACTCATACAAAATCAAAATCACAAATTAATCTTCTCTGCAGATTACGGACACAATCGGAAGTTCGCACTTACCACAAATGAAGTTCGATTTCCAACATCCGCTCTGTCGGGATTATCGGAAGTTCCGCGCTCAACAACTGCGGTACTTCGATCTTGAAACATCCGACTTTCGGATATTTAATTCGATTAGCAACTCGAGAGAACACTCAATGTCGAAATATCGGACACTCGCTACCTTGTGCGGAAGTTCCGATTTCCTTCACCGAGACCAAAACCCAGTTAATCGGAAGATCCTATTTCCAACGCCGTAGTTCAGATTTATCGAACTTCCGCTCCATACACACGCAGTAGTTCCGATTTCCACTCACTTCGTAAAGCAGTCCAAACCTAAAACCCAACTCTCAATCTAATCAACACACTTGTCAAATACTCATCACTCAGTGGAGGACCTCTCACATGGTCTCTCAATCTCCCCTTGATGAGTATATTGACAATCACCAAAAAAGCATAAGATGAGTTTGAGTTTAAAGTCAACCAAGGTCTAAACAAGAGTAGTTAAGCTCAAGACCAAGTTGACAAAGGAGAAAGACTTGAGATGAGATGAAAGAGCAATTTTAGCACAAAACTCAAGGCTTTTCTCGAGAAAGGCTTTCTCACAAAATTCTCCCCTTTGGCAATAAAATCATCAATATGTAGAAAAGGGAGGAAAAGACTATATGAAGTTCATTTTAAGCATTAGGAGCCATGTAGATTATCCAAAATGATTATTAGAGAATTACACCAAGCCATAACTCAGAAGAATGCTATCAAGATCATGACAATTGATGTAGAGAATAGCTAAGACAGAAAATCCATAATCTGATTAATGATCCAATTCTTTAGCAGGTCAATTAAGTCAAGATTGAAATCTAGCTAAAGATATCCAAGGATGATGCAAGCCATGTCAAATAATCTAAGTTGAACCAAGAAGACTCATACTGAACAGTTTAGAGTGCTACCAGTTGAAGAAGGACTCATTTTATCCAGAACTTGGTCTCTTTGAAGATAAGCAATTTTAGCACATTTTTCTTTTTCTGAAGACTTTTTATTGTTTTATCTCAGTAAAGCAAGCTCTGGACTAGGTGCCATCCACAACTGCTTCCTAAGCTTCAACTATTTTTCTTTAAGGCTCTTTAAGGTTTTATCTCAGTAAAGCAAGCTCTGGACTAGGTGCCATCCACAACTGCCTCCTGAGCTTCAACCATTTTTTTTAGCCATGTGCTAGATCCCAAGCCTTATGCGACCACTCCAAGCAACAGACTTAAGGAGGTGATCTTAGGTCATCAAAGGCTCCCCGAGTTCATGCCTAGTGCAATGGCAAGTCGTCTCATGAGAAAGATTTGGTGAGATCGGTTTTTCGCACAAAAGAGATCATTTTGCTTTTGAAGTTTTTAGACCAGTGATTAGAGATAAGTCATGTTTCTTAACAAGCGACATAGCTTACTCAAAAGTTCAAAAGAGATTCAGGACTCAACTCAGCCTACTTGACATGGCGAAAATCATAAAAGGATAGTTTCAACCAGACTAGTCTCAAGAGCTATCATGACAAGATTTTAATTCAAGTTTAGCATTTTTAAACACCTTAGCATGGCAAAGACTAAACTACACATAAAAAGTCTTGATAGATCTAGCAGTTTAGCATAAATCATGGCAAGATGTAAAATAGTGAAAACAGATCATAAGGGATAATAAACAAGGCTCCATTTGATTATCATGCAATGCTTGATGAAATGCACAAAAATCCAGATTTCCTTCAGAATGAGATGCATCTTTTAATTCAGGTTGAGTTATGACAAAATTAAGAGTATGGAATAACCAAGAATAACTCCCCCTGAACCAAAGGAACAAAAACGAGAATCGATAAGTAAAAGCAGAAAAGCGATCCTTTAGAGCATAGAAAAGATATAGAGAAAATTATCGCTCAGACAGGTTCTTATCTACCCCATATGATTCTAGGACTATCAGCTGATCAACTCATACACTAAGGAGCAAACACTATCCCTGTCTACCCAAGGGTGGCCCGACCCCTGCTAGAACCTATAAGAAGTGAGTAAGCTCTACTTAGAGAGGGAAGAGACAGCTAATAAGCAGCATCCTAGAAGCACAAGACAAGAAGTAGCATCAAAGCAATGTGGCAAGAGAACCACTCTAACCTATGCTGGAAGGACTTGACCCAAATATTAAAAGAAATGTAACCAGAAAGGAGTAGAGTATAATATAATATAATATAATATAATATAATAGTAGCACAAAGCTCCCCCTCACAGCAGTCCGTAAGGACAAACCACCCCAAGCTCTCCCATGGTGGCGAGAACCGAGAGCTATCCGGAGGCTTAGTGAAGATATCACCAGGCGGTGCTCACTCTCCTGGCTGGAGCACAATGTCACCCTTCTCAACATGGTCTCGAAGAAAGTGATATCGATATCAATATGCTTGGTCCGAGAATGTTGCCTTTGGGTTCTTGGCAATGCAAATCGCGGACATGTTATCACAAAGAGTGGGCGCAATCGATAGATAGTCCAAAATCCTGCGGGTCGAGACCATCCAAAGCACTTGACTATAGCAATCGGCCGCGACAGCGTGCTCGGCCTCTGCGGTGGATCGCGCAACACCGGATTGCTTCCTTGGCGACCGGAGACAAGAGAAGTGCCAATGAATTGGCAAGTGCGGAAGTGCTCTTCCTATCTATCCTCTGACCCGAAAAATCAGCATCGGAGAAGGCTCTAAGAGATAGACAAGAAGAGGAAGAGTACGGATGCCATAGTCAATGGTAGCTCGAAGGTACCGAAAGATGCGTTTCACCGCTTTGTCGATGAGATCTGCGAGGAGAAGCTGAAAGCGAGCACAAAGACACCGAGAAAAATGTATGTGCGGTCTCGAGGTCATGTGAGGTACAAGAGAGCCAATCATGCTCTGAACTCCTTTTGGTCAGCGAGTTCGCCGTCTTCATACGGATCGAGGCATTTGTAGATGCCATCGGGTTGATCTTGGCTTTCCATCATTCATGTCGAAGCGCTCAGAGGTCTCGAGTGTATTTGCCTTGATGAAGAAAGGTACCCTCCAGAGTCTGTTTGATTTGGAAGCCAAGGAAGAAGCTCAACTCGCCCATCATGCTCATTTCAAACTCAGAGCTCATGACATCGGAAAAGCGGGAAGCGAGCACGCGAGGAGCCGCCAAAGATAATGTCATCCACATAGATCTGGACGAGCAGAAGATCAGTGCCAAGGCGACGAATGAACAAGGTTTTGTCAATTTTACCCATCTCAAAACCATGGCTCAGCAGATAGGACTTAAGCCTTTCATACCAAGCTCTGGGAGCCTGCTTGAGTCCATACAAAGCTTTGGAAAGCCTGTAGACATGGTTAGGGTATTTGGGGTTCTCGAAACCAGGAGGCTGTCTCACATAGACTTCTTCCTCAATAAGGCCATTGAGGAAGGCACTCTTGACATCCATCTGGTAAAGCTTGAAACCCTTAGAAGCTGCAAAGGCAAGCAGGATTCTAATGGCTTCAAGTCTAGCTCTGAGGGCAAAAGTCTCTTCGAAATCTAGACCCTCAACTTGAGAGTACCCCTGAGCTACCAGCCTAGCCTTGTTTCGAATAACTAACCCATCTTCACTTTGCTTGTTCTTGAACACCCATTTGGTCCCAATGATATTGTGACCTTGAGGGGCTCAACAAGGGACGGACCTTGTTCCTTTCAAAGTTTTCCAATTCCTCGTGCATGGCGTTAGTCCATGACTCATCGAAAAGAGCATGACAAGCGTCTTTGGGCTCAAGCGAGGCAACAAAGGCGAGAATGGAGATGAGAATAGAGACATGCCGGTTTTGAGCAGTGACTCGCTCAAAAGATCTCCAATTATCTGCTCTGAAGGATGGTCCTTTTGAATGTGTCTTGGAGGTCGGGGTGAGATGAAGAAGTGGCCTCTACCTCATTAGCGAGGCGAGATAGGGGCGAGCCACTAGCTTGAAGAAGCGAGAAGGTAAGGTGATCTCCTCGAGTGCGGTGGAAGAAGGCACCTCAAGAGGAGGAGGAAGAAGCTGGATCGGTGAACAACCTTCATCTCCATCTTCCTCTTCGTCCACAAAGATGGACTCGGTGCTCTAGGGAACACGAGATATCGAGGCCTAGTCCACTGGGTGGCCTCATCAAGGTCACCTCACGAGTCTCTAACAATTTACTAGACTCGCGATTCCGGACTCTATAGGCACGAGAAGAAGTCGAGTAACCCGAAAGATCCCATCACAAGATCGTGACTCGAACTTATCTAGGTTCCCAGGACTTGAGAATAAAACACTTGCAACCAAACACACGAAAATGCGAGGCCATTGGGTTTCGCCCATATCTCAACTCATAAGAGTGCGATGCAAGAGTGCAGAAGAAAAACTCATTAGAAACATGACAAGCGTGTAATTGCCTCACCCAAAACTTCCTAGGTGTAGAGTACTCATCAAGCATCGTCACGCCATCTCGACCAAGGTGCAGTTCTTCCTCTCCACAGCGCCATTTTGTTGGGGGCGTATGGAGCGAGGCGGTGCTCTACACTGTCTCACCACAAAAACTCTCAAAGTAGGAATTCTTGAACTCGGTGCCATTATCGGTCTGGTTGCTCGTAATGCACAGGAGCTCAGCGAAAGCCTACTAAAAGACCACGAAAAAGAGTAAGCGTCTCATCCTTGAGGCTAAGAAAAACACCCAAGAATACCTCGAGAAGTCATCGACCACGACAAGTGCGTACCACTTCCCTCCTCTTGTTGCACTCTAGCCGGTCCCTCTGTGTCCATATGGGCGATTGACACAGTGCATCTGTCATAGTCATTATGGCGGAGGATGTGAAGCGGCAACCATTTTGCCGTGCCGGCAAGGAGCACAAACAAGATCCTTGACCATTTTGAGTTTGGCAAACCACGAATGAGATCGTGGCCGCTAACTCGGTCGATGATCAAATCCTATATGACCAAGTCTCCTATGCGAGAAAGTCAAATCACGGGATTGAAGCAATTAAACATCGGAGAGGATCACGGAAGATCCGGAAAAATCAGCACGAAAGATCCTCCCATATCGAAATCCATAAACTAGACTACAGAAGAATCAAGAATTTTGCAATTGTTTTTCTTAAAGCTCACCTCGAAACCGTCATCGGTGGTGAGAGACCAAAGCGATTATCTGCAGCTTACTTACTAAGGCAACATCTTTTAAAATAAAAGAATCATTAATGCTCACAGTACCTTTAGCGATGGCGCGCCCAAATGAAGCATCTCGAAGGTGATCGTCTCATCACAGGAGCGCGGGCTAGGAAGAAAACCAGCGAGACTCACGGTCATATGGCGTGAACAACGGAGTCTACAATCCGGACCTTTCCTTCCCGGCCGGTGACCACGAGTCAAGCAGTAAAGTCTCGATCTTGGGGTGAATCAGCGATGATTTTGGCACCCAATCTTGAGTAACACGTGACAGATGAAGTAGTCAAGCAAGGCCGACCTCTATCTACCCTCGCTCTCTGTCACTCAACAAGTCAAAAGATCTCGACTGTTGCGAATCCATTGCTATGGAAGAAGCGAGTCGAAGTGCGATAACATCTTGATCTCGCCATGGTAGCTATCTCGAAAGGAAAACGAGATCTACCCTCGGGGCGGCGGAGATTCACGACCAAAGGGAGCATGAGGATGAAACTCGAAAACTTCGGAAAAACCAAGTCCTCGATCTTGCCCAAAATCATCGGATGGAACAAATCTAAACCTCGTGTTGGTCTTAGGTGCACTCAAGATCAGGGTGACCACAGAATGTGCCTAAGAGACTCAACACGGTCTCTGTAGCGATCTTGGCGCGCTGAAGCAATGATCAACTAAATGTCCATCTTTACGGCGAAGGTGCAATGATACTTCGCCTTACGAGGGGCAAGCTGCGGTGGAATCACCTTCTTTGTCGAAATCCTTTGAACAAAACCCGTGACTTAAAATTTACTTTCTCGGTCCCGGCTTAGTTTTGATCACACACAGTGCTATGGTTTTGAGCACGACGGTGGATGCTTCCTCATATCCTCACGGATATCATATCCTAGACCACGATTAAATCACAAATTTTAGATTTGTCTAGAATGAGATTGAGCTTCTTCTTGCCTCCTACAAACCTCTCGAGAGTGTTCATAAGATCTTGACACTCCAGAAGAGAGAGGTGCAAGAAGAGCGAGGGGAAGAAGGGACAGCGAAGGTAAGGGAGCGAGAAGAAGAACCAACAACGGAGGAAAGATTGGCTTGTGCGCGCACGGTAGACTTTGAAAACGATCCTCACGCTATGATTGGTTCCACGTTGCTAGGCGTCTCTACCAAACCCTTAGACTTCTTCCCAAAGCACACACAATACAAGCGGATGATTGTGTCTCTAGAAGGTCCTTAGTTAGCTTCACATTTTTCATCCAAAGCAATCAAATCACATTTTAGTTTATTACATAGCTTGCATGGTGAGCTAACAAGATCCTTAGAAGCATCTTGAGCCAATTTATTCTTGTGATCAATCATTTCTTGAAGCTGCTTAGATATAGATTCTAGTTATTGATTAACTTAGGGCCAGTTTAAACAAGAAACAATAGGCTCTAGTAGCGCGACTTGGAATTCACAATTTTGTGATCTGCCCGTTTAGGTTCATCTTGAGATTATTACAATTTTCACAAGTTTGAGCAGATCAAGCAACATGGTATAAAGACCTCTAAGCGAATTGTCCTTAACCTCACATGAGGTGCAAGCGGTAGCCTCAATAGTAGTGGATGAAGGAGGTGCTACCCTACTCATCTCTAATTCGACAAGAAGGCTAATGTTCTCTACCTTAATCATGTCAAGTTCGGAGGACACACTATCATGCAAGGTCCTTAGTTTTCCATGTCATCAAGCAAAGCCTGACAAGTGTCACAATCATCACGGGAGGGAGCGGATGTAAGTAAAGTAAGCTCCGTGATAGTCTAGCTACTTCCTTCTCCAACACGAACACTTAGCCCTAGACTTAGCATGAAATCTACCTAGCTTAAGAAAAGCATCATTAAGCTGGTCGTAAGTGGGACTAACCTCGTCGGAGTCGGATGCTGCTTCATTGTCGCTCGATTCGCCCGAGGGCCATGAAGCACATCTTGGGAGAAGTTGCCGTCGTCCTTGGGATCATGATCGTCCTTCCCATCATCGTCCTCCACCCCTCCACCTCGCTGGTGTCCGGTTAAATCGAGTGCGGTGAGGGCGCGATGGAGCGACTTCTTTGCCTTCCCAAAGTTGCGGAACTTCTTCTTGCCTTGATCAGTCTTTGAGGGCTTCGTGTTGCGGTTCTTGTCGATGTAGTCGTTCTTGCTTGGACCGCCATAGTCACCTTTGCCCTTCCCAAGCTTGGGACGGTTTGCTCGGATGTGGTTGGGGCCACCACACTCGAAACAAATCACAGGACCTCCTCTTTTACCATCCCTCCTCCTCTTGTAAGCATGAGAAAACTTAGAGCTAGGAGGGCTAGTTGTTCATCCTCAAGCTTGCTCTAGCGATCATCGGTTATGTCACGAGAGCGACTAGGGAGAACCCACGTGTCGACTTCGAAAGAAGATCGAAGTAGGATCGGTGACTAAAGCCATCATTGTGACTTGACCTTGAGAGACAATGTCAATCTCGTGAGTCTTGAGGCGAGTAAAGCGCATCAAGAGTCGAGTCGAGAGGTCGTGCTATCTTTGATGGTAGTCACTTTCATCTCCCAAACCACGAAGATCAAGTCGAAAAGCATCATCGGCGTTATCCGAGTCGGGGTATGTAAGACCGACCGCTCGGAGGTTGCTCAAAATCTTGTGAAAGCGCGAAAGCACTCGTCAATAGATTCACCGGCAAGCATCTCAAATTCTTGTATTCACGCAGGCTGGTCTTGTCGAACCGTCTTAATCGGGTAGTGCCCTCATGGTATGCATCGAGGTCACCCGGATGTAAATGTAATCAAATGAAAATGCGATCAAACTCATACGCTCAAACCACGAATGATTATGTTCCTTGCCTTAGCATTTGCCTCAACATCGGCCATGTTTCCGGCATTGATGTTCTCATCGGCGAGAACGACAAATCTAACCTTCACCTTTCTCCGGATGGCATACCCACGAGCACGGATGTAAGTTTCCATTCGGCTCTTCGGAAGGGTAATCCGGACCATCAAAAGCTGGAGGCTTGGTGGAATACTTGTCAGTTGCCATGGCTCAGCCAAGCGGTTAAGATCTATCAAGAAGAGCTAACAGCTCGATACCAATTGAAGGATCGAAATGGCAGCGAGAGGGGGTGAATGGTGCCTTAAAATTAATACTCCCCTTCAATGTATTTAAAACCACCTACAAAGATCTCGAAGATCTAAAGAAAGTAAATGAAGCAAGATCAAATAACAAAAACAAGTTTGTTTGTTCTTACGGAAATCGGAAGTTCGGGCGATGGGTGCGGAAGTTCCGCTGCGGTACTTCGCGATGTATATCGCGGAAGTTCCGCTATGATACTTCCATTGCATAAAATCGGAGCTCGATTATCGACCAAGAAACGAGCGCTCGGGTTTTGCCCAAAAATCAAACTACTTAATCTTGAATGCTCTTCTCGGTCAAGTTTTACGGGACATCATCCTAAACACCATCTTGACCTTATGGAGAAGAATCGCAACCAAAGATTCAATAATCGAACCAAAGCGGTTTCTTGAAGAAGGGGCAAGAAAGACCAAAACCAATGATAAGCGAGATTCTCGATTCTTAGAGCATGAAACTTTGAGAAGTAATAGCAATACCAAAGCGATTCTAGATATGAAGTTTCATGCTATCTCATAAAGCGAATCAAAAGATATGTCAAAACCCTAGATATTCAACATGAGCAGAGAGAGAAAGTTGCAAAATCAATTAATCGAAACCTCAGTTTCATTGGATTGAAACATGGATTCTGAGAGATAAAGCAAAGAGGAATGATTACAAAGATTTCAGTTCATACTCTCCCTCTCAACAAGCTCTCAAAAAGCAAAACAAATCCTTTTCTAGAGCTAACCTAATTTTCTCTCAAAAGTCTAACCCTAACTCGAGGTTCTCCCTATTTATAGCCTTTGCTAATGGGCCTCCAACCCATTAAGCCCGCTACACCAACGGAACCGCCTCCACTTTTGCCGCTGCGAAAAGACCCTTCGCCCCTTGCGCACCTTCCGAAGCCTCCGTACACCTTGTTGTGCACGACTACAACCGCTTCAAGATTCACGCCGTCTTGACACATCCAGACCGTTCGACCTCAGCGCCTCCTGCGCCTAGTCCGTCCACGTGTCTCGCCACGACTCCATCTTGATGCCTGCGGTCAACACAGACAAAAACACATCACATAGCATTGCACAATATCATAGCATCAATAATTGTATAAGACTCAAACTCATACAAAATCAAAATCACAAATTAATCTTCTACGCACGATTACGGACACAATCGGAAGTTCCGCACTTACCACAATGAAAGTTCCGATTTCGGAATTATCCGCTTTCGTTAGGATTATCGGAAGTTCCGCGCTCAACAACTGCGGTACTTCCGATCTTGAACATCCGACTTTCGGATATTTAATTCCGATTAGCAACTCGAGAGAACACTCAATGTCGAAATATCGGACACTCCGCTACCCTTGTGCGGAAGTTCCGATTTCCTTGGCCGAGACCAAAACCAGTTAATCGGAAGATCCTATTTCCAACGCCGGTAGTTCGATTTATCGAACTTCCGCTCCATACAGCGGTAGTTCGATTTCCGACTGACTCGGCCGAAAGCAGGTCCAAACCTAAAACCCAACTCTCAATCTAATCAACACACTTGTCAAATACTCATCACTCAGAGTGGAGGACCTCTCACATGGTCTCTCATAACTATTGAAGCAATAGTGCGCTTCTGCGTGTAGGTTGATCGGCGGTTCTCATCACGTCGCCAAGCCTCTCTTGTCAAAACCCATCCGGAACCTCCCAGAGACTTCGCCGATATCCGCACCACCTGATCCAACCACATGTGCGAACTACCGTTCGATCCATCTTGCCCGATACGCACCATGCTCGAGTCACACGACCTCACCGGTATCCATGATCGTTACGGACCTCGGCTCTCCAAGCGTAGTCGATCCACTCACCGTTGGCGTCGTTGACACGCAAGCCACACCACCGCGACAATAGACAAACAAATCGTTTCCGGGAATAAGTTCTTCACAACTTGACCCACGTTAGCTCCGTAATGCAATATGCAACAATAAAGCATTGAACTCCATACATAAAACACATTCAAATCAACTCAATGCAAACTTGGCTAACCTCCAAGTCATCGGTGATCCGAGCCCCCCACAAGGCGGTCCGACCGATTCGGTCGGTCGGACCGATCCCATAACGGCGGTCGGACCGCCGAAAGGACTTAGCCAAATTTCGGCGTGAAAATCCGAAACCTTACGGAATTTTCAAGTCAATAGAACTTTTGACTGGGAGCTCCAAAAATGATGGGACCACATCCAGGAGACTCCCCTCACTTGCCTACACATCCTATTTTTGGCTCAGCTCCAAAAACTAATTTTTAATATGGCGGTCGGACCGGCCACCATGGCCGGTCGGACCCCTCCATGGCGGTCGACCGCCGACACACCCGATCGGACCTTTGTGATCGGCGGACCTTGAAGCAAACCAGCGAGATTTTGCAAACCAACAACGTCATTGCCAATTGACTCATCATCTTGAGATCGTGCACATATCCTCACGATATCCACAAAATCTGACATGTGGGCCCCACATGTCGGTCTCGAGTTCACGGTGGACCAGTGCACGAACAGAGAGATCTGGCGCGATGGTGAGCCACGCCGCGCGTGTCTTGGCATCGATCTGGCGCCAGCGGCTGCCACACCGACGCCGGCCGGCGTGGCGTGGAAATTTCCGGGCGACAACGGCGGTGGCGCTCGGGACCCGATGGTGGTGAGCGAGCGGCCCGAGTCAGCGGTGGCGAAGGTACCGAATGTTCCCGTGCTATTGCGCTTTTCGGGGCTGCCCTTACCGGTGGCGCGCAGCGATGGTGGCGGCCGTGGCGAGGAAAAAGCGGCGGTGGAGCCGGGTTTTGTCGGTGCGCTCGGCGATGCTCGGCGAGAGAGGCGCGCGGGTAGCACGGGACTTCGCGATCACGGTGGTGCGGTCGGTGGAGCAAGAGCGACAACGGCGGCGCAATTCACCGGAGAAAAGCTCGGCCGAAAACCTAAATCTTGGATTGCGGCGGCGCTAGAAGCGTCGGGGGCGAGGTGGTGGCTCAGGTTGCGGCGGACTAAGCGATCCTACGGGAGGTATTTATAGGCGAGGGGCGCTAGGTGGAGATCCCCAATTGGGTCCAAAGCGGCCGGGTTTTGAAATCCTTGATTCTCGGAGATTGAGAGAGATTCGGTGGCCGATTTGGTTAGAGATGAGTGCAGGGACGAATCGGCTACAAATTGGCGGGTCGGCGCGAAGAATCGGCAGACGTTGCGATTTTGTCGAATGGCTTCGAAGCTCGGCAATGGCGGCGGCGGGCGAGAGGAAGAAGACTCGCGGAGATGGCGACCACAATGGCGGTCCCACTGGCGGCGGCGTGAGAGCGCGAAGCGGCGGCGGCGAGATCGTGGGCGAGGCCACGCGGCGAACATCCAACGGAGGAAGGCGGGGTTGAGCGTCGTCGTCCGTCGAAAACAAAGGACGCAGCGTCAAGCATCCAGCGAGCGGTAGCGACCGGCGGCGGAATGAGTGGCGCAATTGGAATAGTGTTGAGCTTGGCCCAACAACATTCGAGATTTAAATAAATTTTTCTTTTTAATAAATCCAGAAAATGCAAATAGCAATTAGAAAATAGCAAATGATCTTGGAAAAATTCTAGAAAATTTTAATAAATATATCCAAGCATGTAGAATCTAAATAAAATAGTTTTGACAATTGTTGATGTTGGGATTAATCATATTAAATCAGTTTGTCCTTAAAGTCCGTATTAAGCTTTTAAAATAATATTCAAATAAATCCAAATGGTGAATTTTCTCACTACCACTATTTCAAGGATTTTTAAAGCTCTGAAAATTGGGATGTTACAGTTATTATTCCCACTAATGTTAGTGCTCGGTGGATGTTATAGAGTCTATACATGTTTATGCGAATCAATGCTTAGTCTTGCTTAGATCTCGATAGAATTGGGCGGTTATCGACTCTGTTGATAACCTTGATCAAACAAATCATTTTATTATGCTATGTCTAGCGTCATGTGCTATGTTAGTTTGCAAACTAAAAATGCAAATAAAATGACTTAGACTTGGGCAAGTGGTTGGAGGGTGTGTTGTTGGGTGTGTGGATGTCTTACCTCGGTCAACAAAGACCGAACATCTTGTTTCACCAAAACCAAGCATTATTGCGTGCTAACCACGTGAGAGGGATATGGGACATCTCTTGACTGAGTACTTTGGCGTGTGTTAGCTCCAGGTTGCAGGGGGTTTGTACTACTGTTAATTTTTGTTTGTTGTTGTGGGTGTGCGGTGGTGGAGTTCCCGGTAGGTTCTCCACCTCGAGGGGCATCATAGTTGTCCAAACCTTTACCCGTGAGGGGTAGTTGATAGACGATTTACGATTACTCCGACACAACGTATGGGTTTCCATCCATACGGGTGAGTCATAGTTAATACATTATATTGGAAACGTCTCGTAAGACTTAACCTTGCTGGCATACCTAAGGAAGTATGCTAACTAGCTTGGCAAAAGAGGCGGTCTGGCGTGTGGGTACATTGGTACACCCCTGCAGGGTATATAAACTATTCAAATAGCCTCGTCCTAGGTTATGGACACTCTTGGGATTGGACTTGCAGGAGTTAGACTTAACGTTTTGAAATTTTAACTTAAAAACTTGATCGGTTAGCACTGAGAGTGATCTCATACTATGTTTGTGAGCTGTGGGGCAGTCACCTGTTGTTGTTTAGATGTTATCTAATATTGTTTACTCGTTGTTATTTAAAGTATAAAAAATATTTACTCCCTTACCATTTCAATCTACTACTTGTACTTCAAATAAAATGTTACTTTATGCTGAAAATTGCTTAGTATAGTAGCCTTCCTTTGATACATGAATGCATCTAAATATTATTTTGTTTGTAAGTCTTGTGAGTAAAACTTTGTACTCAACTCGGTTGCTGTAAATTTCAGAGGAGGTTGATCCCTAAGGGGTCAATCATTGTAAGACCGTCTACGAGGACGACGACTAGCTCGGTGGGCTTTCGATCATGTTGCCTTGTGGGTGAGGGCAGGCGGTCAGCTTTCTTTTGTTCTATCTTATGGCTTTTGTTATTCCGCTATGTACTTAATTTTTATTATTGCTATTTAACCGGTTGGTTGTATGTATGAAACTGAAGTTGTGTAGTGATTATGTTGTAATCTTTTGAGACTACAATATTGCAATATTATTGCATAGCTTTACTTTGGATATTTTTTTGTGAGGTACATGTGTACCGCTCTTGGGAGGTACATAATACACCGAGGGCGGGATATTTGATTTGTAATGCTAGAACCAATCGGATGGTTAAGTATTACAAGTTAAATACCTAGGGTCCTGACATTTGGTCAACACGATGTGTGGTTGTCGCAATACAGACTGGGGCAGAAGGTTAGGCATACCCAAAACAAGAACAGCAAATAAGATTTGAAACACGACACAGCCATAATGTGAGTCGTACACAAATTAATATTTACATAAGATCAGTGATACATTTAGTCATGGGCCCTCTTCAGGTGTACCCCACAGGTGGCCCCTGTCCTCATTCGGCGGGCTGGCTACTAGCGTTGCTGTGAGTACCTCAAGGGATTTGGCACCCAAACTAACCTAGAGGGGCAAGTAACCTCCACAGGTGTCGTGAACCCGTATTGTGTCGTCTGGGTTGGTCTAGGAGCCCCATAGAGCTATGAAGCCCCAGTGGAGACATGGTTGGGAGTGTCGTTGGCCTGTGATGACCCACCATTGTCACATCCCTCCGTATATTTTATAGTAGACCCGAAAGCTACCTTTATAACTACCCAGTTACAGAGTAGCGTTTGGCAACCATAAAGTATACTATTACACATGTAGAAAACCATGCTGATTTCAGGTCTAAGGATTATACATCATCATTGTTTGAGACCAACTGATGACATATGAAATCATAACAATCTCAGCAGTGTCTCAAGGTGGGTCAATCCAACACCATGTTATCTAACATGTGTTTATATTATTGATTCGATATCCCTATATCCATGACTGGTGAAACATGGTCATCAATCAATACATGTGCCAGTCGATAGGGTCACTAGTGTTCTAACCAGTGACATCCGACCGGAGATACATTTACAAGGACATCCTATAAGTTAAAGAGCTTCACCAACAAGTCACATGCTTGTTAATCTTTATCAATGATGATTCATTCAAGGAACAGAATATCATTTATTCTATAACTCATAAACATATACGTGATACAATCATCTCTATGATTGCTTCTAGGGCATATCTCCAACACTAGGTACAAAGCAAGATCAAGATGGGAGGAAGAATCACCAAAAATCAAGACAAATCAAGAAATCAACACATGAGCATATGGGAGGAAGACTTGTACGAATTTGGAGATTTGATTTCAACATGGGTATTAATGTTTACAGCCACTCCCTTGGAACAACAAAGTCACTAGGGCAGCACACACACAAGTGCTCACATCTCTCTCAATACATCTCTCAAACCCTAGCCTCCTCCTCTCTCCACTTTCCCCTAAATTTTCACATTAGGGTTCCCTTAGCTTAGCTGTTGCAATCCAGCACACACCATTATATAGTAGAGGCTAGGACTGAGAGAGAAACCCTAACGGGTAACCGTTAAGACCACACACAAATGAGTCTCTCACTCACGCACACTTCTCAAAACTACGTCTTCGCCTTTAGCACCATTAGGCAAAATCCATCGAGCCTTGCCCATCATGGGGTTTTGTAACATCCCAGAAAGGGATTTGTGTTTCAATGTAAGAAAATACGAAGAAATTAAAACTTTTCTTGCATCTTGAAACCCCTGGTCATTTTGGAAATTCTTTTAAAAGAATTATGTAACATCAAAATCCAATCTCCATTTGACTCCAATCAAAAACCTCCGTGTCATCGATCTTGTGCCAAACCCTGGGAAGTCTTTTCCCTGAGTTCTAAGGAGGCTTGGCAGCACCTCTGAATTATCTCATGATTTTTAGAAATTATTTGATAATTTCTGGAGGCGAGTCAAAGATTGGTCAAACCATAGCTTTCACCTTCTGGAACTTCTGAAGGAAAATTCAGTACATTAAAATCTCTGGAAATTTCATATGAGATTCCTCCGGTTGTCAGCAAACTCCAGTTAAAATTTCGTAATTTTTGGAGCTGCTTGCTACCTTAAATAATTCTCCAAAAATCAGTTATTCAAATTCAAACCCTAACTGGTTTCACTATTCCTTCGGTTCGATGTCGGACTCGGGCTCGAGCCACGGGACGCGGTCCAGTCCACTAACTGTACCAACTTGGTCGTTCGGGCGCTAGGGTCGTGAGCCGTTGGATCGGCATCGAATGGTCTTCGACCAGCCGAACGCTGGAGTCATTGTAAACCACCCGATCTAACTAAGCCGTTGGATCGGTATCGAACGGCCTTCGACCAGTCGAACGCTAGGATTGGTTCAATCCGCTCGATCTAGCCCAGCCGTTCGATTTCAATCCGACGACCAACGAGTCGTCTCCTTCCTCTGTCCGCGCGCGCGTGAGCTCTGGCATGGCGTGCGTAGAGAAAAGCGATGGCGTGCGATCCACTCTATGTCCACCTTTAAACGGCTAGCTCTGAGCGCATTAAATGCATGTCGCGCTCATCCCTCAGAGGGTCATGACTCAACTGCTCCCATCGCTCTCAAGTGCTCTCATGGCAGTGTTGACTCGACTGGAAAGCCCGGCCGTTGCTCGCTGCCATTGCGCTATTTAAACTCCTTTGCTTCACCCTTGGCTTCCTTTAGCACTTCGCAACTCCAGCTAGCACTTCGCCCGGCTTGCTTGAGCTGCAGTTCCTCGCAATCTCTTCGGCCGCCATTGTTGAGTGAGGAGCTTCGGTGGAGGCGGTGCAGCGGGGGTTTTCTTCCTCAAGTCCTTGCCCCCTCTGCTCCCCCTTTACTCTTTGGAGCTTAACTCTCACTCGGTTCGGTTCTCTCTGTGCCCAGGTCGCCGTGGCCTAGCGAGAACCTTACGCCCGCCGTTCGGATACTCGTCACGAGCCACTCCACAGGTCTGCAGGTGGTTCTTGGCTTCGAGTAAGTTTGTATTGCCTGTAGGAGCTTAGGTGTGTTTCGTTTTGTTTTGGTATTTTTCGTTCGGAGTCCTCCCGAGCCATACCCTCGGCCGCACTCAGGTGGTCGTCTGCCGTCGCGACCATACTCCGACCGATCTTGGCGCCGGTCGAACCCTTCAACCTTTAGACACTCATCCACGCCTTGGTGGTGCGCCGTGGTCGTGAGGCGCCGCCGAGCCAGCTGGCGGCGTCGGGAGGCCGGCGCCTCATGGTCGGACTTCCGACCAGTTACCAAAGCAGTCGTAAGTTCTACTACGACTAGTACCTAGTCGTAGGTCTTTCTCGACTATGCCACAGGCATAAGTCCTTCTCGACTAGTACCCGGTCGAAAGTTATATTACGGCTTGTACCTAGTCGTAAGTCCTCTTCGACCCTTAGCGGTGGTAAGTTCCTCTACAACTTGAACTTAGTCGTAAGACTTGCTACGACTACGTTATAGTCGTAGGTTTTCTCGACCACTACACGGTCGTAAGACCTTCTTTGATCGTAGTTTTGGCATTAAGAATCCAAATCAATTGGTTCTTGTTGCTAAATTCTTTATAATCGATTACCTTGCTTGGTAAGATTTTGAAATTTTGGAAAAAGTTTCTTTGTTGAGTCCTTGCATTTTATTCGTTCTTATCGATTGCTTTTAGCTTTCGTTAGGATCAGAAGAGCACATCGACAATATTGATCCCACAACATCTTGACCCACGACAAGCGGGCAAGCGGTTTGATCATGTTAATCCCATTATTTTCAAGTCTACTATATTGATTTCAACTCGTATGTATGCATTGCTATTTTGTTGTCAAATTATGGTTAGCGTCCTATAGTTGCATAATCTGTCGGACTCGTTTATCCTCTACTACCATGAGCTTAGGTGATTTGTTGTGGTCTGAGTCGATGGAGGACTTGGATCACTTAGTAGTTTCCGATTGGAAAATGCTTAGCCATGCTTAGTTCGGTAGCTTTGGCGACCACCGCTTAGTCGATGGTCTTGATCACACAAAAACTATTATTCTTCCATTATGGCGGCACTTTGTGCTTTGTTAATTTGCAAATCAAAAAAAGCTGAAAAATGAAAGCAGTTTGGACTTGGGCATAATGGTATGTTGGTGTGGTGTTTTTGGGTGTGATCGGAATGGTGCCCAAGTCATCAAGGACCGAACATCTTGTTACACTAAACCAAGCACTATTGCGTACTAACCACATGAGGGTTATATGGGACCCTCTTGACTTAGTACTTTGGCGTGTGTTATCTCAAGTCGCGGGAGGAAAGGTTTTGTGTGTGTATCGTGGGAAACATGGTATGTGTTACGGTGTGTGGGATGGGTGTGCGGTGGTGGGGATTGCGTGAAGGTTCTCCACCTTGAGGCGTCATGATTGTCAAGGCTTTACAGTGGCGGGTAGTTGTCAGAAGGTGGGCCACGACCAGACACAGCGTATGGGTCTCTATCCATACAGGCGACTCGAGTTAATACATAATATTGGAAGCGTCTCGTAGGACTTAGTTTGTCTTGGCATACCAAAGGAAGTGTGCTTAATCATGTGGCAAAAGGTGGTCCAACATGTGGGTAAGTTGGTACACCTGCGGGGATAAAACTATTGAATAGCCTCGTCCTAGGTTATGGACACGCTTGGGAGGTCTTCCAAGAGTTAGACTACAACTTTGTTTTCAAAATTAAAACTTGACATGGTTGTTATGAATGGGTAATTCATACTATTGTTGTGGTGACTATTGGGTTAGTCACTTCCGGGTTGTTGTTGTCATCTATCTCTGTTATTATTGTTGTTCTTTGGTTAATTGAACATTAAAAGCAGATTTGTTAAATTGCTTTCAATCTATTACATTATTGCAAATGGAAACTTGCTTTATGCTAAAATGAAACATCTGACCTCCACTTCAATGAGCTTGCATGTAGTATATATACAGGTTTGTTATTCCACCGTAAGTCTTGCGAGTACATTCAAAGTACTCACCAGACTTTTGCTTGGTTGCTTTTGTTTGCAGGGAAGAAGGTGAGCCCAAGGGCCTCACTTTTGTGAGATGTGCTTGGGTTTGGCGACTAGCTTGGCGGTCGGTCGGTTGCCTTGTGGGTTAAAGGCACTGCGATTGGCTCTTTTGTTATAGCCATCTTATGGCACTTTTGCTTCATTGTTTAGTTATCGTTGTTTTTTTATGGTTGGCGGTTGGCCTCTCTTTTGTAATGACTCGGTTTAATATTATTAATACTTTTGTTCTGCTATGTGTTTCGGTTCTATGTGGATGAATGGAATTGATGCGTGAACTTTGTAAAGGGGTGTGTATACTGCATTTCTGGGAAGTATACATGCCTCGAGTCTCGGATTATCTGATTTGTGATGCTAGGACCGAATGGATGGTTAAGCATTACAAGCCGGATAAACCGGGGTCTCACAAAGCTTGGTATCAGAGCCATACTGACCGTAGTAACCCAAGTTGGTCGTCTTTAGGATATTTTGAAAAACATAATTTCAAAGTATCAAATGATGTTGAAAGCTTAAGTAAGTTCTCAGATTTTATTCCTTACCTATCTTAGCTTTCTTCATCTCATCTCACCCTGATTTGAGTTTTAAAAGTTGTTTTCCTCTCATCTCCATTTCGAAGATAGTGTTATCGATTAAATGGGTTTTGGGAACCACTGAGTTTGGCAAATTGAAGTGCTTAGGATTTTGAAGTTTCTGGACCGAAGATTTCGGCTAGAGGCTTGGATGCGGAATCTGGACGACCGCCTCAATTTCAGAACGGCCGAACTCAATGGTTTCGATGGGACCAGGCTTGGCAAGTTGAAGTGTGCAGTTTTGAAGTTTACGGATGGAAGACTTATTTGGAAGCTTGGATGCAAAATCACTACAACCACTTCAATTTCCGGACAGTGAGCTCGATGGTTTCTAATAGGGTGGAAAATGAGAGGGTGATTCAACTGAAATTTGTGGGGTTAAAAAGGGGGTAAGGTGTGATACTAGCTAGCTAAGTATCTAACACTATTTTAGATTGGTGAACCTTGCTCTTTAGTGGTAATAGATCTTACCTTAATCTTCGATTTTTATCTTCTCAATCAATTACTCGTTCATTCGATCACGGGTTAGTTGCATTGAGAAGTTGAGTTTAGTTTCGATTCCTTACCGTTTTTGGAGTCTTTTTATAAGCATGTTTAAGTTTATACACTTCTTGTTTTTGGCTTTGGTTAGGGTGATATTCCATTCCCTAGTCGTTAGCTTTTAAGCTTTCTTTGGCTTTGTTTTTGAGTCTAGTTTTAACCAAAAATTTCTTGTAGCGAGGATGGCGGGCCTTTTCGCGGTGGCCAAGGCGATCGGTTGAGTGCGGACGAGATCTTCCTCCTCCTCCGACCATGGTGAGGTCCTTCTTGAGATAGGCGCAACCGTCACGAGAGGGCGGAGGTTCTTACGGGCGTTATCGCGCGCAACACTTCGCTCTTACGGTGCTTGAGGATCCGGGCAAGGAGTGGACACCGGTGTGTGGGGACTCGCGGAGTTTCTTCGCTTTCGGCCCCTCGTTCTCAGTCGAGGACCGCTTGACCTGAGCGGCGGCCCGTGCAGGTTGGCGTAAGCCGCATAGCGCGATGCCGGGAGCACGAAGAGGCGCTGTTCGCATCGCACCAGCTGGAGGGTGCCGCCTTGTCTTGGTGGGAGAGCTTTCTCGCCATGCGGACTGCGGTCATACCGAGTCACAGGAGGAGTTCCGCCTTGCCTTCCGTCAGTCACATTCCTTCTGACCTAATGAAATTTGAAGAAGAAGGAGTTCTTGTCGCTCGGACAAGGCGTCTCTCGATTCGGAGTACCTATCACGAGTTCAACCATTTGGCTCGTTATGCTCGAAGGAGGTGGCCTTGATGAGGCCAGCGGGGAGAAGTTCAAGGATGGTTTGTCTGAGGAGCTGCAGGACAAGCTATCTGTCGTTGATTTCCCGGACTTTTAGGCCTTGGTGGACAAGGCCATCGTTGCCGAGCACGCGGGGAGAGCACTTGTGGATTCCCGCAAGCGTAAGTGGGAGGCCCACAAGTCAGCGCAGGCCGGTTCTTTCCGTTCCCGTGTTGGGCGATCTCGGGTCCGTCCTCGACCTTGACACCCAAGATTATCGGCACCTGCCTCTCGTCCTTCGCAGGCCGTGTCCCAATCACGTGCACTGCGAGTCGGCGAGAGGCCTCGCAGCGCATTGCGGATGTCACTGCTATTACGCAACAACAAGGGGCATTATGCAAATAATTGCCCTAAGAAGACAGGAGCAGCCCCTCGTCCTAATGGAGGACGCGGGTAAGGAGGTGGTTCTTCTTAGAACCTGAAGATAGTCCCTGCTACCCAAGGCTTGGGTAGTGGTCGCGTCAACCTCATCTCGTGGAGGAAGCACGGGAGGCACGGCGTTGTGTTGGAGTGCGCTTCGTTAACTCTCATTACGCTCTTGTATTATTTGATTGAGGAGCATCTCATTCTTTTGTTTATGAGTCTTCTGCTGCTATTGGTGAACTCCTTATTGCTTCATTGTTGGTCCCGTTACTCATTCGCTCTCCCGGTTCGGAGTTGAGGGCTGAATTAGAGTGTAGGGATGTTCCAATTGAGATAGAGGGAGTGAGGTTCTTAGCGAATCTCATCCTTCTACATTCAGCAAGTTTAGATGTAATTCTTGGTATGGATTGGTTGTCTCAGCATCAGGGACAAATCGATTGCGCCAAGTGTGTCTCTGTCGGGTCCTTGAGCGGCGGGTTAGCTTTCGCCCGAAGTTGCTAGGCCGCATCTCTTCAGCAGGCGAAGCCCGCTCTAGATATTGGTGAAGTCCCAACCGTCAAGTGATTTCATGGATGTCTTTCACGAAGCTCTTCGGGGATGCCACGATTCGAGACCTCGAGTTTGTCATTGAGTTGGTTCGGTACTACCCGATTTCAAAGAGGCACTATCGGATGCCACGAGCGAGTTGGTGGAATTGAAGAAGCAACTAAGTGAGTGCAAGAAAAAGGTTTCATTCGCCTAGCTCATCTCAGGTGGGGTTGTCCATAATCTTCGTAAAGAGAGGATAATACTTTGCGCATGTCGTGGATTACCGTCAGCAATGAGGTAGCGATAAAGAACAAGTATCCATTACCCGCATTGATGATCTCTTTGATCAATTAAGCTGGAGCTAGAGTATTCTCAAGATTGATTTGAGGATGGGGTATCATCAAGTTCGGATCGATCGAAGATATCCAAAGGCGGCTTTCTCTACTCGCTTCGGCTTGTATGAGTACACGTCATGTCATTTGGCTTAACCAATGCTCCGCCTTATTCATGAACCTCGTGAATTCGGTATTCATGGAGTATTTGGATAGGTTTGTCGTGGTCTTCATCGATGATATTCTCATCTATTCCAAGGATGAGGAGGAACATGATGAGCATCGAGGCTTGTATTAGGCAAGCCGTGAGCACCGGTATGTATCGAAGTTCGACAAATCGCGTTCGGTTGAAGGAAGTGGCCTTCTTGGGTCATGTTCTTTCAGCGAAGGCATAGCCGTTGATCTAGCAAGGTCGATGTTCTTTCATGGATTGACCAACCCGATGGCAGAAGTGCGGAGTTTTCTTGGTTTAGCGGGATATTATCGCCGTTTTATCGAGAACTTCTCCAAGATCGCGGCCGATGTGGAGTTGCTTAAGAAGGACAAGAAGTTCTTGTGGTCCGATGCTTGTGAGGAAAGCTTCCAAGTACTCAAGGAGCGTTTGACCACGCTCCCATCCTCGTTCTTCCGATATCCATCGAAGCTTGACATCTTTGCGGCGCTTCCGTCGAGGACTTCGGTTGTGTCCTTATGCAAGAAGGCAAGGTAGTGGCCTATGCATCAAGGCAATTGAGACCTCATGAACTCAACTATCCTACCCATGACTTGGAATTGGGTTGCTTGTGATTTATGCGCTTAAGATTTGGCAACATTACCAAATCGGTGTCGTTGTGAAGTGTATTACGATCACAAAAGCCTAAAGTACTTGTTCACCCAACGGATCTGAACCTCGGGCAAAGAGATGGTTGGAGTTGATCAGGACTATGACATGGGTATTCACTACCATCGGGCAAGGCTAATGTAGTTGCCGATGCGCTCGATCGTAAGCGCATTGCAATGCCTTGTTGCTCGGGAAGTTCAACCCGCCCTACGGAGGAATTTGACGTCTCAACTTAGGTTTGGTTGAGCATGGTTCCTCATTGCCTTGATTGTGCAACCAACCTTGGCGGATCGGATCAAGGTCGCTCGGCAATCGGATCTTTGGAGTAAGCGCGCATCAAGGAAAATATCAAACGGAACGACCAAGTGCTTCTCGAGGATGAGCATGGTGTTGTAAGGTTGAACAGCATATGCGGTTCCAAAGGACATGGAATTGCGGGATTTGATTCTCAAGTGAAGCCCATGATTAGCCTTTGTCTATTCATCCGGTGCCACAAGATGTATCAAGATCTCGTCGGAGATTTTGGTGGACTCGAATGAAGAGGAAGTGCGAAGTTCGTTCTTAGAGTCGGCGTGTGTCGTCGTGTCAAGGCCGAGCATCGGCGTCGGCGGAGGCTTGACCTTTGCCTATTCGAATGGAAGTGGGATTCGATCGGGATGGATTTTATCACCGGTCTACCGGTCGCCTAAGGAAATGATGCCATTTGGGTGCGTCATCGATCGCTTGACTAAAGTGGCTCATTTCATTTCTGTCAAAGCGCGACTTGGCGTGGGACTCCTATTTGAGCTCTATGTCTCGAGGTGTAAGTTTGCATGGGATACAGAAGGCGATCGTTTACGATCGTGGTTCTCTGTTCACTTCTCGATTACGGCATAGTCTGCAAGAGGCTATGGGAACCGTCTCACCTTTAGCACTGACATATCACCCCCAAGCGATGGCCAAACCGAGAGGGTCAACCAAGTGTTGGAGGACATGCTCGTGCTTGTGTTCTCTCATATGGAAAGAATTGGGAGAAATGCTTGCCATTTGCGGATTTTCCTACAACAACGGTTTCGAGGCCAGTCTCGGCATGCCACCTTTTGAGGCCTTATACGGGAGAAAGTCGAGAACCAGTTAAATTGAGTGCGAGACCGTGAAAGACCTTTCTTTGGCGGACTCGATCAATGAGGCGAAAGCCAAGTCGACTCATTCGTGATAAACTACGCACAGCTCAATCCGAGCAAAAGAGCTATCTGCGGATCGCCGTCGTCGAGTTGAGCTTTGAGCCTAATGACT
This sequence comes from Hsuehochloa calcarea, assembly GCA_036346395.1. Classification (NCBI taxonomy): domain Eukaryota; kingdom Viridiplantae; phylum Streptophyta; class Magnoliopsida; order Poales; family Poaceae; genus Hsuehochloa; species Hsuehochloa calcarea. Next base: position 37,513,346 of record CM070601.1, read on the forward strand.
TTGTTTATCTCAAAGTCTCTCCTTTGAAGGGCCATCAGCGTTTGGCGTCAAGGGCAAGTTAGCTCCTCGATATGTCGGTCCTTACCGCGTTATCGAGAAGAAAGAGGCTGTTGCCTATAAGTTGGAATTACCGGCTACACTTGAGGAGTACATGATGTGTTCCATGTGTCCCAATTAAAGAAGTGCCTCAGTGTTCCAAGCGAGGAAGCCCGTTGGAAACTCGATGTCAAGAAGATTTGACCTATCGTGAGCACCTGTTACTTTACACTAGATGAGGTGAGCGAAGAACAAGGAATAAAACCATCAGATTCCTTAAAGTTCAGTGGTCGAACCATTCGGAAGATGAGGCTACTTGGGAAAAGCAAGATCGTCTCCTTGAGACCATCCGACTCTCTTTAGAGTGAGCCAAATCTCAGGCGAGATTTTTGTAAGGGGAGGTTTTGTAACATCGAGAAAGGTTGTGTTTCAAATGTAAGAAAATCTGAAGAAATTAAAATTTTCTTGCATCTTGAAACCCCAGTCATTGGAAATTCTTTTAAAGAATTATGTAACATCAAAATCCAATCTCCATTTGACTCCAATCAAAAACCTCCGTGTCATCGATCTTGTGCCAAACCCTGGGAAGTCTTTTCCCTGAGTTCTAAGGAGGCTTGGCAGCACCTCTGAATTATCTCATGATTTTAGAAATTATTTGATAATATCTGGAAGCGAGTCAAAGCTTAGTCAAACCATAGCTTTCACCTTAAAATTTACGAAGGAAAATTGATACATTAAAATCTCTGGAAATTTCATATGAGATTCCTCGGTTGTCGACAAACTCGGTTAAAATTTTGTAATTTTGGGTGCTTGCTACCTTAAATAATTCTCCAAAAATCAGTTATTCAAATTCAAACCTTGACTGGTTTCACTATTCCTTCGGTTCGATGTCGGACTCGGGCTCGAGCCACGGGACGCGGTCCAGTCCACTAACTGTACCAACTCGGTCGTTCGGGCGCTAGGGTCGTGAGCCGTTGGATCGACCTCGAGCGGTCTTCGACCGATAAGCAGCTGAGTCGTTGTAAACCACCCGATCTAACTAAGCCGTTGGATCGGTATCGAACGGCCTTCGACCAGTCGAACGCTAGGATCGTTTCAATCCGCTCGATCTAGCCCAGCCGTTCGATTTCAATCCGACGACCAACGAGTCGTCTCCTTCCTCTGTCCGCGCGCATGAGCTCTGGCATGGCGTGCTTGCGAGGAAGCGATGGCGTCGATCCACTCTATGTCCACCTTTAAGCGGCTAGCTCGGCGCATTAAATGCTGTCGCGCTCATCCCTTAGAGGTCATGACTCAAGCTGCTCCCATCGCTCTCAAGTGCTCTCATGGCGATGTTGACCCGGAAAGCCCGGCCGTTGCTCATTGCCATTGCGCTATTTAAACTCCTTTGCTTCACCCTTGGCTTCCTTTAGCACTTCGCAACTCCGGCTAGCACTCGCCCGACTTGCTTGAGCTGCAGATTCCTCAATCTCTTGGCGCCATTGTTGGTGAGGAGCTTGGTGGAGCGGTGCGGCGGGGTTTTCTTCCTCAAGTCCTTGCCCCTCTGCTCCCCTTTACTCTTTGGAGCTTAACTCTCACTCGGTTGGTTCTCTGTGCCCGGTCGTGTGGCTAAGCGAGAACCTTCACCGCCGCCGTCGGATACTCATCACGAGCCACTCCACGGGTCTCTGGTGGTTCTTGACTTCGAGTAAGTTCGTATTGCCTGTAGGAGCTTAGGTGTGTTTTCGTTTTTCTTTTGGTATTTTTAGTTCAGAGTCCTCCGAGCCATACCACTCGGCGCACTCAGTGGTCGTCTCGCGTCATGACCATACTCAGGCCGATCTTGGCCACGGTCGAACCTTCAACCTTTAGACACTCATCCACGCCCTTTGTGCGCGCATTGTGGTCGTGAGGCGCCGAGCCACCCTTTGGCGAAAGCGTCGAGGCGGCGCCTCATGGTCGGACTTCCGGCCCGATTACCAAAGCAGTCGTAAGTTCTACTCGACTAGTACCTAGTCGTGGGTCTTTCTACGACTATGCCACAGGCATAAGTCCTTCTCGACTAGTACCCGGTCGAAAGTTATATTACGGCTTGTACCTGGTCGTAAGTCCTCTTCGACCCTTAGCGGTGGTAAGTTCCTCTGACTTGAACTTAGTCGTAAGACTTGCTCGACTACGTTATAGTCGTAGGTTTTCTCGACCACTACGGTCGTAAGACCTTCTTCGGTCGTAGTTTTGGCATTAAGAATCCAAATCAATTGGTTCTTGTTGCTAAATTCTTTATAATCGATTACCTTGCTTGGTAAGATTTTGAAATTTTGGAAAAAGTTTCTTTGTTGAGTCCTTGCATTTTATTAGTTCTTATCGATTGCTTTTAGCTTTCGTTAGGATCAGAAGAGCACATCGACAATATTGTTGATCTAACATCTTGACCCGACAAGCGGGCAAGCGGTTTGATCATATTAATCCCATTATTTTCAAGTCTACTATATTGATTTCAACTCGTATGTATGCATTGCTATTTTGTTGTCAAATTATGGTTAGCGTCCTATAGTTACATAATCATCAGGGACTCGTTTATCCTCTGCTACCATGAGTGTAACATCCCAAATTGGTTTTGTGTTTCAAATGTAATAAAAATGAGGATAAATTAAAACTTTTGTTGCCTCATGTGTTATTCTGATTTTGAAACCTCTTTCCATTTATTGGGGAAATTAAAACTCAAAACCTCCCAATTAAATTCAAGTCATAAATCTCCTCAATGAAAATCGGTGCCCAACCCTGAAAATAATTTTCATTGAACCTAGGAGTGATGTTTAACACCTCGAAATTATTTCATAATTTTGAAATTATTTGATAATTTTTAGACAAGTCAAACATTAGTCAAACTCTAAAATAGCCTTACGGAATTTTTAGAGAAAAATGCGGTGCATAAAAGTCTCTGAAAATTTTATATAAGGTTCCTCCCAACATTAGCAATCTCGGTTAAAATTTCATAATTTTGGAGCTTGTTGCTACCTTAAATAATTCCTCAAAATCGATTATTCAAATTCAAACCCTAGCGGTTTTCCTTTGTTCCTTGGGTTGAGTCGGACTCGGGCTCAAGCCACTTGACTCGGCCCGATCAACTAACCTTGCCGGCTCGATCGTTTTGAGGCGCAGGCGTTGTCGTCGTTGGATCGACATCGAGCGGCTCACGATCGCGTGAGCGTTCGGACCATCCGTAGCGCCGATCCATGTGAGCGTTGGATTCTAAATCAAGGGCTCGGTTGGCGTGAGCGTTCGGACCGTCCGAGCGCCTCGCGCAATGTGAACCGTAGGATCCAAATCAGCGGCTCGAGCTAAAATGGGCGCTCAAACCGTTCTAATCACCCGTTGCTTTTGGGCCGTCGATTTCAATCCAGCGGTGGAAAAGTCATCTCCTTCCTCAGTGCAGCGCGCGGTGAGTCGAGCAATGGCGTGGCGATGGAGAAGCGCGGATGTGGAGTCACCGTGGTCACCTTTAAGCGACTATCTCTGGCGCATTAAATGCTGTCGTGCTCCTCCTCGAAGTCCATGGTTCCATTGCTCCCATCGCTCTCAAGTACTCTCATGGCAGTATTGACCGAGGGGAGATATCACCGTTGCTCTCTGCCATTCTCATCTATTTAAGCTCCATTGCTCATCTCGTGGTTTCCTTTAGCACTTCCGCAACTCCAGTTATCGCTCACAAGCTTGCTGGAGCTGCAATCGTTGAATCCGCTCGGCGCCATTTTGAGCTTGAAGCTTGGTAAAGCGAGGCGGCGGGGTTTCTCCTTTCGTTTCTTGTTCCCTCTGCTCCATCGTTACTCTCTGAAGCTTAACCCTCACTCAATTTGGTTCTTCTCGTTCAGGGTTGGGCTGAATTTGGATTTCCCCAAATCCGCATTTCTCATAGGAGGCGACTCGATCCTCTCTGTGCATTCTCCGTACTCGGGTAACCCCTCTTTAGTCCCTAGTTGATTGGCACCGCTTGCTTGGACCGTGAGAGCTCATTTGCCATTTCGTTTTGACCGGTTTGGTCATCTACATCATCTCGGCTTGCGCGTTCTAAACGCCTTGTTGAAATTTTAGTTCCTTTGGGTGCAAGATTGTTAGCAACCTATTTTGGGCATTTGCTCACCGCCTTGGCGAGTCGCGGCGATGATCCTCCTTCACCGTCGTTTTGTCGGATGAAAATAGGGCGGCGTTTGATCGGCGTTGGCGTGGACCGTTGGATCAAGATCAGCGGTCGGATCTGAATGAGCGTTCGGACCGTCCGAGCGGTTCGATCAGCGTGGACCGTTGGATCCAAGATCAGCGGTTCATGTGCGTGTAGCGTTCGGACCGCCGGACATCCTTTGGCATCTGGTTAGTTAATTGTTCATCAGCGGTCGATGCTTAGGGTTGGCGCGTTAAGCTCTGTTCTGGCGTGTGGGCTGTTGGATCGATGATCTTGACCCATGTTCTTCCACGTCGTTTATCTGGGTTATATTTCTCGGGTAGAGTTATTTATCAACTGAAAAATAGTTTTAACTTCTAAAATGCATAAGTAATTTTCGGTAACTTCAAAAATGATAAAACCAGTGCCTTTATTTTTCATTCTTAGTAAACTTATTTCCAGTATAGGTTGCTCATTTATCTCAGTAGCAAAAAAGTTTTATTTTGAAAGTAAACATTAAACTGATTATCTTTACAATGAAAAATAGTGAATCTTAGAAAACTCATAAATAATTATTGCAAGCTCCAAATGAGATGAATCCAGTGGGGCTGTTCATCTTATAAGATGCTTGATTTATCATAAAAATTTCAGTAGCTGTATCATTCTAGAAATTTGCGTTTAAATCCTTGCTTAGTAAATAGTGATGTTTCCCTTTTATCTGGCCGACTGAAAATGTTTTGGCCATAACTTTTGCATGGAGAATCCAAATCAATTGGTTCTTGTTGCTTTAGTTCATAAAAATTATGTTCTTTCTACTGTAAAAATTGGAGGTCTTTTTGCTGAGTTTTGCTGTTGCATCTTTTGAGGTTTCTCGCCTTATTGGTTCTTGTTGGTTCTTTCGATAGGTTGCGACAATATTGATAATATCGAGTGATCCTCTGCTGACAAAGCAGCGAGCTTCAGCAAGGCAAGATATTTGATCATAAATATCCCATTACTTTCAAAGTCTAATATCTTGTTTACAAACTATATGTATGCATTGCTTTTGTGTCCAATTATTTTGCCTGTTTAGAGGTAGCTATTCCTAATGCATTGTTGCCATTAAAATGTTATCCCCGCCACAACCATAAGTTATTATCATATTTGGTGAATTAGAGCCGGTGATTTAATTATGCTCTTTTCTTGCCTTTGCGATGTCATGCTTAGAAATGCTTAGCTACTGGTAGAATTGGCGGTTATCGACTTAGTCGATGACCTTGATCACACTAATCATTTTGTTTATTTTTGGTTCGATTACCTTATGCTTTTGTTTTGTAAAACCGAAAATGAAACAAAGCGATTTGACTTAGGCACAATGGCATGTTGGTGTGATTGTTGGGTGTGACAAGGAAAGGTGCCGAGTCCTAAGGACCGAATTGTTGATTGCGCCAGCAGTCCAAGCACTCTTGCGTACTAACCACATGAGGTTATATGGGACCCCTCTTGACCTAGTACTTTGGAGTGTGTTATCTCAGTCGCGGGAGGAGGCGTTGTGTGTGTTGTGTGAAAAAGGAATTGTGTTCTTGTGTTGGGTGTGCGGTGGTGAAAGGCCAAAATGGCAGAGAGGGGGGTGAATGGTGCCTAAAATTTAATAACTCCCTTTACTGTATTTAATCAAGCCTACAAAGATCTCGGAGATCTAAAGAAAATAAATGAAGCAAGATCAAATAACAAAAGCGAGCCTCGAACATTCTTGAAATCGGAAGCTCAGGCGATAAGGTGCGGAAGTTAAAACTGCGAGTAGTTCATTGTGTATGGCGCGTAGTTCCGCTTGCGGTACTTCCGCTTTGTAAAATCGGAAGCTCCGATTATCGACCCGAAGAATGAGCAGCTGGGTTTTGTCCAAAAATCAAACTACTTTTAATTTGTTGATCTTCTGCGGTCAAGTTTCACGGGACATCATCTAAGCAACATCTTGACCTCATGGAAGAATCGCGGACAAAGATTCAACAATCAAGCCAAAATTGGATTTCTTGAAGAAGGGGCAAGAAAGACCAAAAACGAAATAGACTCGATTCTCGGAATCTTAGCTCATGAAACTTTGAGTATGTAATAGCAATATCAAAGCGACTCTAGATATCAAGTTTCATGCTATTTCATAAGGCGAATCAAAAGATATGCAAAACCCTAGATATTCAACATGAGCAGAGAGGAATAAAGAGAGGCATAAACATGTAATCAAAGACTCGAGTTTCATTGATAAAAGTCAAGAAATCATAGAGAAACACGGAGGAATGATTACAAGTATTTTCGATTCATTCTCTCAAAAGCAAAACAAACCCTTTTGGTGGAGCTAACCTAATTTCCTCTCTTAAGGTCTAACCTAACAACGGGGTTGAGCTCTATTTATAGCCTTTGCTTAATGGGCCTCCAACCCATTAAGCCCTTCTACCGAGCAGGAACCGCTCCACTTGTGTCGCTGCGAAATCCCGTTTAGCCCCTTGCACCTACGGAAGCCTCCGTGCAGCCTTCATGTCCTTGACACGCAATGTAATATTACGAAAAATAAATGGTAATAATAAATAAATATTATTAACGTTTTTAAGGGCCTGGGTGTAATTAAATAAATTAGTACACCTAAAAAATAGAATTTCAGAATTTTTATTAGAGCTATATAAATGGATTGTGGATTTTCTAGAAACCCTAGCCTATTCTTTTTCTTTCCCACTAGCCGAAGCGGCCATGACCTTTTTCTTTTCCTCTGGAAACTTCTTTGCTTTGCATTGCGAGGCTGCGTCATTCACGTTGCCGCCTTGACCAATTTCCTTCTGCGCGTGGAAGCGGCCCTTTGTCTTGCCGAAGCATTTGTTGCGAGTTCTTCTTTGCCGCCCTCCTGTGTATTTGCTTTTCACCTATTCTTGTCTTATTTGTCTTTGCGGTGCACGAGCCATGTCTTCTTCTTCTTGATCGCTTTGTCTTTGCGTTACGTGCTCTGCTTATTTAGCGAAGCGAAAATTTCTTCTTGTAGCCTTCCGGTAGAAGAAGCTACTTTGATTTTCTTCTTTGTGTTGCCAATCTGCACTCTTGTTTTATTTTGCCAGAGAGCAGCGGGAAGGGCCCGACAATTCCTTTGCACAAGATCGCCAAATAGTGGGTAACGATCTAGTATTTTCCTCGATTTTGTATATTTAATTAGTAAGGTTTTATAATTTTCTAATAGAGAGCGATTAATGAATTTGTTTAACTTTGCTGTCCGTTGAACGATTTATTCGGGTACCTTAGTGGCAAATTTTGGAAATGTCATCTACTAGTTAATTGTAGATAATTTCGATATCTTTCTATAGAATTTTTATCATGTCAATCGGACAAGTAGAATTTGAGTTATGATTTTCGGAAGGCTGCTGTCTTTGGGGTTGTCGCCTTTCGGCGCTGTTTTGGTAGACTGTAGATTAAAAATAGTAAATAGCCTAATTAGAGTTTTTGATCTACATGAAAGTTGTAGATAATTGTCCAATGGTTCTGTAGAATCTGAGAACGCGAATTTTGGTTGGATAAAACAAAAGTTATGAATTTAGTAAGACTGCTGTTTCGAAGCGGACAGATCGGCTTTCTGGGCTAAATACGGAGGGTTAGATGATTTAATTAGAAGACTGTGTAATCTAAGAAAATGTGGATAATTTTATAAAGAATCCAGAATGGGGTGGTTTGTTGTGATCGGACTTTTGAGTCAAAAGTTCGCTCTTTTAATGTAAGGACAGCTATGGGTAACTTTTCGATACGGTGTAGCGTGGCATGTTTGGGGGCGTGTAGGAGCGATGTCGATTGATTGTTGTTCTTATGATGCTGTAGCTTGTATTGAAATTTGTGTATTTAATGTAGGAGGCGTCGTACATTTGCCATCTCTAGTCAAATTGTGCGTCGCAACTAGTAAAGGCAAGTGCATGGTAGAGCGATCAATGATCGATCCTTTTTTCTTTATCTTATATTACCATTATTGTTGTGGGGCATTAGTCAATCAAAAGACATGACTAAAAACTCATAATGTCCATCAAAGGTTGAAAGCGGTCTTTGGTACATCCTTAGGACAAATTTTCAATGATGATAACTTTGATCGTGGTCGATCTTGGAGAATACTCGGCTCCTTTCATCACGTCGAACAAATCATCTATTACGGGCAATGGGTACTTGTTCTTGATGGTGACTTCGTTGAGAGCGATAATCGATACACATTCTCATACTTCCATCTTTCTTCTTGACGAACAAAGCAGGTGCTCCCCATGGCGGCGAACTAGGTCTTACAAAACCTTTCTCGAAGTTCTTCTACTTCTTCATTTCCACAAGTTCATCGTTGGCATCCGATAGGGTCTCTTGGAAATTGGTGCTGTTCACGGCACTAGATCGATGACAAACTCAATGTCACGGTCGGTGGCATTCTGGTAATTCTTCGGAAATACATGCAGGTAATCTCGACTACAGTACGTCTTCAAAAGCTGTCTTGAATATTGACTACCAAATGTCCATCACGTCTTGAGGTGGCTAGAAATTCTACTTTCTTTCTGTGGTATCCTCAATTGTCCGGCTCTTGACCACAATCTAGCAACACTTTATGTTTGGATAACCAATCCATACCAAGGATGACATCTATGGTGCAGTGTCTAGAACTATTAGGTTGGCTAGAAACTCAACTCCACTATGAGTAGCCTAGCTCCTAAACATCAACTTTAGAACTTAGCTGCTCCCGGTATTGGACTAACGAGTATGCTTAAGATGCATAACTTCAATTTGTTCTTAGTTGCAAAATTCCGAAACAAGCGAATCTGACTCGAATCAAGCAGGCGTCACGGTCTTGAATTTACTAGGAACTTACCGGTACAACGTCGGTGCTTCTTGGGCTCCTTCTAGAGTGGCGTGGTTGACCACGACCTCTGATAAGCGGTGCTCCTCCGGATTGACGGGCAGAAGTTCCTTGATGGTTGCCTTATCTTGGCGTCTTGGTGGTGTGTTCCCAAGGTTGACGTCTTGGGTGATAGTCCCATACTGCGGACATCGGTTGGCGAAATGCTGGTGGCGGACGGGTAAAGCAAACTCTGGTTGTATACGTGGGTTGCTTCTTGGATTAGGGTTGGTGGTGCGGGTTGCGGAAGTTACGAGCAAGCTGGCGAGTCTTGAAGTTAGTGCGGTGGTCTGCGAAGTGCAGTGGTGACGGCTAAAGCTGGTGGAATCATTCTTGCCCTCGGTGGGGTTGGTGACTTCCTTCTGAGCCATTCTGCGCTTCGATGATCTTCAATTCCTTGCGCTTATCCTCTAGAATCAAAGCCTTGTTGATCAACTCTTGAAAATCGGGAAAGGTGGGCGATCAAGTTGACTTGAAGTCGGTGTTCAATCCTTTGAGAAAAGCACTGCGAGCCTTGTCGATTGGCGACATCTGACATATCGAGCAAGTTGAGAGAACTTGTTGAGGTGTCGATCATGACATTCCTCCTTGCGAGCACGGAATTCATCCTTCTTAGATCCATTTCCTTACGGTACATGATCTTGTGGCAGTTGTGAACTCTTCCCAAGTAATATCTTGCGGCGTTCCATCGCGCACAAAGTTTTCCACCATTCGGCGGAATGCTTCCATCAGTGAGAGAGCGTCAGAACTTTTCATGATCATTGCATTGAGTGATCAGCGATTTTCTCAATAACCGAAGCCAATCATCGACTTCTCGGGTGAGACATGTCGGAAAAGGTTGGTGGGCGGGTCCTCATAAACTCGCCAACTTGGATGATCCATTGTGACCATGAGCAAGCTGGGGCTCCATTGTGATCTTGATTGTTGTTACTCGAGTTATTCATAGCTTGCATCGATTCATCATGGTGTACATCGGTGAGTGCAGTGTATCATGAATGCTCAAAATTCGAGATTTGAAGGTGCTTGTGGTGGAGCCTCTGCGAGGTTGTTCTGTCCTACGTCTTGGAGTATCGGAACCACTTGCAACTGACTTGTGATCGAACCATGGTGAATCTCGGGGGTTAGATAAGGTAGCAAGCCGAGAGATAAGTTGTAGAACTAAGCGGGGTAGGTAAAACCCAACAACATATTTAAGAAAGCTCAAGCTGAAACTCTTATATTGATTAAGATAATAGTATGGCTTGCAACAAATGCCTAAGGGCCCTGCGTCATACTTGCACACAAAATAGAGGACACCAAGCACACCAAACTACAGCCTAAAGGCGACTCAAGACATAAGCGGCTAAGCACTGAAACAACGCGAGCAGACTACTCAATCAAATAGCCTCCATGACCTTGGCGGTGCTCCGCTGCTTGTAGACACTGAAAGTGGTGCATCACCATGGCCGATCACGATGTCCGGGGATGGTGCAATAGGGCGGTGTCCACACAGTGCGAGTCTTCTTTGGTGTTACAGCTCTGCTTGCCTCTGGCCTCTTGGTTGTTGGGTCCATGACTTCTTACAGGTCTTCCTCTTGATGTCTTCTTCGTGTCGTCCATAAAGTTTCTTCTAATATGGCGATCCTTTCTTGACTCTCTGAAGAGTCTCATAGACACTCCGGCTCTGTGGCGGCTAACTCCATGATTCTTCTGAGCGGCGGAGGCGAGATGCCGCAGCGGTGGCGTTGTCTTCTCCTCGTAGGCGGAAGCGTGCGGCAAGATCCCGTCGATGTGCGGGGATGATAGCGAAGCGTGTCCGGCTCGAGAGTAGATGTTGCAGATCCTCGGGATGGCAAGCGTGAAGACTCTGGATTGCTTCAATCCAAATACTCCTTAGAGATGTTCAATGGTTTGCTTGCCTTGGTGTTCACTGGCGTAGATGGTCAAATGGAGATCACTCCACGATCTCGGCGTTCACATCCAAGCATTGCCACGGTACAATGGACGATCGACCCTCAAGTACTTGTAGCTTCCAAAGCTGGTAGCAAGTCCTCCCTTGCGCTCTCCATAACTCGAAGGCGAGGCATCTGTCAAGATGGACAAGGATATGAAAACAACTTTAAAGCAGGAGAGAAGAATTTCAGCCATAGTTGAGTCAAGAGAGACATGAGATGAGTTAAGGAGTTCAATTAATCTTGCAAGTTAATTTTGCTTTAGAAAATAGTTTGGACTCACTAGAGCGGCCAATCTAACTAGGTCAAGACCTACGATCGATATGGCTCGATACCACCTCTGTCGGGACCCAAATATGCAAATCTGACCCTCGTGTATTACGCACTAGTCGAGATCACGCTAGTACTGATGTCAACATTGATGAAATATCACATCCATACAGAATATAAGAATAAGCAGTACAAATAACAAATAAGCTTTGGGACCTTACGGTGAGTTTTACATTTATTAAGCCATGCAAGGTGACAATAAAGAAATAAGCTTGTGACGAAATAAACTCGGTGGCTCCATCAATTTACCACGAACAGGCTAGGGATCAAGACCTAACGTTCAACCTTAGTAGAACTCTTCTTCAAAAGCGACGACTCCTCCACTTGATGATTTGTTTAGCAAGAGTGAGTACACCGTACTACTATAAGTCATACCAGAATGCATTTATACATGATGGCTTATTCCAGGAATGGCTTGTGGTTATTTTGAAATGCAACATTTGCAATTGAATACAAATAATAGATTGAAAGCGTAATTCAAAACAAATAGACAATAATAAGTTAACAATTGATTTCACAAAGGACACACAGTCTAATCAAGTTCTTTCTGCAATTTGAACAAGTTATCTCACCACGGTGACCCTTCCCAATTGTTTTATGAAAATCTACCCCTCGTGTGAAATTCCAGAGCATGTCCATAGCAGAGGCGCGGCTATTGAATAGATTGATTTAAACACTCTGCGGAGGTTGTACACTTTACCCACGATGAAACCAATCGGATCGAGTTGATCACAACAAAACCTTCGAGACTTCATCTCAAACAATGACACTCTGGTGTGCTTCTGCCATCAATACACCGGCCCTTGGCGACACACACCATTGGGCGGGGATGCGGCGAGAATCCGCGATGTGACATATCACACCTCGACCCATCACCAGCTTAAATACTTTGAGTTGTCAATGTCAAGACTCCATAACTTACTAAGTTAGGCCCGGCCCATACTAGGCATGTGGTGTCTGTGATGGCCGATTCAATGGCGCACAAAGTTAAGTCCTTAATTGACCAAGGCAAGACTTCGATTTTAACCCAAATCACAAAGTTTAATAAGCACAGCTCCACCATTCACAGAATCCACCACTTGCCTCGGTCTAAATCTTTTCCCACCACATTGATTAAGTGCAACACATGCCATCAACGAGTAATAGCACCACAGCACACAGATTCATCACAGTTCCATAATCACTTAGTCAAGTTTATAATTGCAACTCTCACATGAAATGATGACTCGTGGCATGGCTAAGGTCTAATCGTATCTAACCAACCCGTTGGTGCTACGATAATACCAACTAATTATTAACCAACCTAGGGTGACAAAGATCATGGTATACAATAGACAAGGTGGCATATAACAATTTGGATTATTATCATCCAAAAGCATTTAAATAAATACTTGAAATAGAATGCAATACATTGAAACAAAGTATTTTGGCCCGAGTTCAAAATGATCAAAGGTATAACTTGCCAAATAGATCTAGATATTGGTCTTGGTCTTGAGGTGCTCCTATTACGCAAAATTCCGAAGTATCAGCGTCTACTACATAAGCGACAAAGAAACAAAACAAATAAATAACAGAGGCAAAACAAACTCCAAAATCAAATAAAATTCATAAATAAATAGATCTGAATTTTATATGAATTCTAAATTGAATGGGCTCAATCGGAGTTCGGATGCAAAGATATGGGCTTTGGAAGATTTGAAAATCAATTAAACCCTAATTTGGATTTTCTCGAATTTCCCGAATTATTTTATAAAGGAAAATCGGATTATTGCGCAATGCTTGCGTCGGTAGAATTTCGGAAAAAGAATTAAATTTAAATAGAATTCGACATGGGACCCACTTTGTCGGTCTCGAGTTCCTGATGGATGAGAGTGCAAAACCAGGGAAATCTGGCCTTGATGGGCCAAGACCCGCCCAGCGTCTTTGGCGTCACAGCGCCCGCAGGCCGCCACCGCCGAAGCGTCTCTTGGCTGGCGACAACGGCGGTGGGCGCTTCCGGAGACGATGGTCACCGTGACAGCGGTGACTTCATGGCGATGAAATGGGCCTGCGTGTGAGGAGGCTAATCGCACATAGGCGCCGGGTTTGAGCACAGGGGTTGTGAGGAGATGGCCGAGGAAAAAGCGGCGGAGAAACTCGGGTTTTGTCGGACGAGCCTCGTGATGCTCGGCGCGAGAGGTGCGCTGAGTAGCACGTGACTTGCGATCACAATGGTGCGATCGGTGGAGCAAAGGCGGCGGCAATGGCGCAATCCAGAAGAAGTTCGGCGAAAACCTAAAGCTTGCAATGCGGCGGCGCTAGAGGCGATGAGCAGTGGCGGTTTAGGGTTCACGGAGGCGAGGCGGAGCTAAGGTATTTATAGACTGAGATAAAGATTTGGAAACCCCAATCGGATCCGAAACAACCGGTTTGAATTCCAAGATTTTGGAATTGAAAAGGTTCGGGGTTTGATTTGGTTTTACAGCGGATATGGAATAACAGAATGATTTGGCGGGGTCGTGAAGAATAAGAAGCGAATCGGTTTTGTCGGATAAACTTGAAGCTCCGGCAATGGCGGCGAGCCTTGGCCGAGAAGAAAACTCGTGAGGCAGCGACTCGGCGGTGGTCTGGCGAAGCGAGCGAGTGGAGTGCGGCAAATGCGATAAATCAACGGCTGAAAGCGAAGCAGCAATGGCGAGCGACGTCGGCGGGGAGGAGTGCGGCGTCCATCGGCGAGGAAAGCATTGTGGCGAAGATGGTAGAAACGGTGGGATAGTGTTGGGCTTGACCCAGCATTCGAAAAGGTTTTCTTTGATTTTCTTTTAAATAAATCCGAGAAAATACAAATGGCTAATAGAAAATAGCAAATGACTTTGGAAAAATTCGAAAAATTCTATAAAATATATCAAGCATATAGAATCTAAATAAAATAGTTTTGACAATTGTTGATGTTGGGATTAAGCACATTAAATCAATTTGTCCTTAAAGTCCATATTAAGCTTTTAAATTAATATTCAAATAAATCCAAATGATGAATTTTCTTACTACCATTATTTAAAAGATTTTCAAGCTCGAAAATAGGGATGTTACAAACCGGAAGAGCTGACTAATAAGGCATCCTAGAAGCACAAGATAAGAAATAGCAGTCAAACAATTTTGGCAAGTGAACCCTCTAACCTATCTTTGGAAGGACGATGAAATATTAAAAGAACGGCGAGAAAGGAGTAATAGTATAAATATAATATTATATTATAAAGTAGTAGCCTTTATAGCTCCCCTCACAGCAGTCAAGTAGGACAAACCACTAAGCTCTCCCCGCTTATTTGTAGGAAAGGCATCCGGAGGCTTAGTAAAGATGTCGATAAATGGTCGAAGAAGTGATGTCGATGTCAATATGCTTGGTAGTGAATGTTGCCGGGTTCTTGCAATGCAAATCGCGAGGCGTGTTATCACAAAAGAGTGGAACAGTCGATAGATAACCCAAATCCTGCGAGTCGAGACCATCAAAAGCGGCCAGCTCTGTGGTAACAAACAGCATTACTTTCGACCTCTGGGTGGGTATGCAACACCGGATTGCTTCCTAGGCGACCCGGTGGAACAAGAAGTGCCAATGAATGTAAGTGCAGGAAGTGCTCTTCCTATCTATCCCTCTGACCCGGTAATGCACCGCCGGGCTCTAAGGATAGACAAGAAGGAAGAGTACGGATACCATAGTCAATGGTAGCTCGAGAGGTCTAGAAGATCGCTTCATAGCTGATTGAGATCTGCGAGAGAAGCTGAAAGCGGAGAACCTGAAGACACGGAGAAATGTATACGGTCTCGGTGCGTGAGGTACAAGAAAGCCATCATGCTCTGAACTCCTTTTGGTCAGAGTTCGCCGTCTTCATGCGGATCGGAGCGGTAGATGCCATCGGAGTTGATCACGCTTCGATCATTCATGTCGAGCGCTTGAGGAGGTCTCAGTGTATTTGCCTTGATGAAAAAAGTACCCTCCGAGTGCATTTGATTTGGAAGCCAAGGAAGAAGCTCAACTCGCCCATCATGCTCATCTCGAATTCGAGCTCATAACATCATAAAAGCGAGACACGAGGTATGTGAGGAGCGCCAAAGATGATGTCGTCCACATAGATGCAGACGAGCAAAGATCGGTGCCAGGCGGCGGATGAACAAGGTGTAGGACCGGAAGGCGACTAAAGGGGGTGAATAGGCGCTTTCAAACTTTCTAGCCTAAATCAAAACCAACACGAACTTTACTCCTTTAGCTATGAAAGCTAAGAAGATCGATAGCACACAGCGAAGCCTTGTGTTGGATTTGATAAACCCTGCGCCACCACGACACTGCGGGAGAAAAGAACTCACTTTGTTCCTTCTGCGAGGGGGCGTGATCGGCCAGGCTACAAGGCGGTCGGACCGAAGCGGTCAACCAATGATCGGCCGTGACTAATGATGCGGCCGGTGGAGCCAACGGTTGACGAAACGGCAACAGTGATCACGAATACAGGCGGTCGGCGCCGTTGAAGACGGTCGGACGATAGAGTCGATCTTGAAAAACTCCACCCAAATCCAAAACGAAATTTGATCAACTTTGATTCAACCAATAAAACTTGACCAAATTCGAGCACACCTCCCTAATGATATTAGAGACCTATTTCTAGCGGACGTCCATCGGATCCATCTGAGAATCGATCTCTCGAGATTTTACCAAAGAAGTGCACAAACCTAGAAATATGAAAATCTTGATTCAAGACTTGCTTGTGGGGTTTGATGATCTAGATGACTCTAGGAGTAATCCCACACATCAAAGCAAGATAAAATAGGCCAAGAGACCAAGTATGAACCTTTGAATCAAGGAAGCACCAAAATCATCCAAAGGAGAAGAACACAAAGGAGCAAATGATCTTTCAATTAAGCATCACAAGATTGTTCGAGTTCACAGGATGCTTACAAAGCCTCTCCACCAAGGAGGGCAAGAGCTCAACAAGGAGCACACTCCAAACCCTAGTTCTCCTCCTCTCCTCCAAACCCTAGAAAAGGAAGAAGGGGCTAAAATGAATGCTTGGCTTAGTTTTCCATCTCCCCTTCCTATTTATACTAGAGAGCTAGGGTTTCCTTTTGGTCACTTACATGGGACCCACACACAAATAACTCTTGAAGCAATGCACCTTCACCGTGTGGGTTGATCAGCGGTTCTCATCGCGTCGTAAAGCCTCTCTTATGAATCCCTTGGAACCTCCAGAGACTCGCATCGATATCCGCTTTTGATCCAACTTGGTATCACCGAACCACCCGTTCGATCCATCTTGTCCATCTGCTTGCATATGCGACCTCGCGGTATCCACGATGCGTTCGGACCTCGACTCTCCAAGCGTAGTCGATCCACTCACGTTGAGCGTCGTTGACGCAAGCCACTGTCTGACAATAGACAAACAAACCGATTCGGGAACAAGTTCTTCACAACTTGACCCGTCGATTCCATGATGCAATATCACAATGATAAAGCATTGAAGTTTATATGATAACACAATCAAAACCAACTCAATGCAACATTTGGCTAACCTTCAAGCCAATCGATCGGTCGGCCTTGGGCGGTCAAATGGAATTCATCTTGATCGGTTAGCTCCCAGCAATGGTCGGACAGGTCAAAGAACTTAAAATTTTCAACCAATTCAAAACCTTACGGAATTTTCAAGCGAATAGAACTTTGTTTGGGAGCTCCAAAATTATGGGACCACATCTGGAGACTCCTCACTTGCCTACACAACCTATTTTGGATTAGCCCAAAAACCCATTTTCATTGTGGCGGTCGGACCCGGCCACCAAGGCGTCGGACTCCTCCACGCAGTGATCGGCCACTTCCAGGCACCTTGGGTCGGGGCCGCTATTAGTCCTTGATGAAACAAACCCGAAAGCGCGAGATTTTGCAAACCAACGCCATTACCAATTGACTCATCATCCGAGATCGTGCACATATCCTCACGATATCCACAATCTCCCCTTGATGAACACATTGGCAATTTTAAGAAAATGTGGTTTTGAAATGAAAAGTAAAAATTAGCGTTTTTAGCATAAAGGCACAACTTGGTCCAAAAGCAGAAAAAAAAGCAAGGAAAAGCTGGCGAATAGTATAGGCAAGTGAGATAAGGCAATGAAAGCACCAAAGTTCAATTTCAGTAGCCAAAAATCTCACTTAGGTCCAAATGAAGGCAATTTTTCTATTTGACCTTTGATCATTGTGAGTATATTTCAATTACAAATGAAATCGGGAAAGGCAATAGAACCACAAGACTTAACTCACTATGATCACAAATTTTCAAAAGGTTCAAAATTTTATTTTATGAAGTTCTTTTATATTTAACCTTGAGTATGAAACATGAAACAAAGCTCCAACATCATTTTCTTCACAATCTTTCTCCCCTTTGACAATGAATTCATCAAGATGCATGAAAAAGAAAGAGCATGAAGGAAAGACTTTATTTTGAACTTTAGTAAAAGGCCATGACCATTATACATGGAGACAATACAATTATTATACCAAGCCATATAAAGTAGGCGCTATATTCAATCATGGCAAAACATGTCTTGCAAAACTAAAACCAAGATAGCGTGATAAAAGATTAACGAAATTAAAATCATGAAAGGTTGCTCAATATCATAGATTCACTCCAGCAACCAAAAATGAGTCAAGCCATGTCTATAAGTAGAAAAGAGACTCAAAACAAGAATTGAGGCATTTTGAGCATTAAGGAATTCTTTTGAAGCAAAGCTCAAGCACTTAGCCCTTTTGGGCAAATTTACTTTTCTCCCCTTTTGCTGCTAGATCTCAAGCCTTGCACGACCATCTCAAGCGATAAGCTTAAAAGAATGATCTAGGTCATCAAAACTCCCACGAGTTCATGCCTAGTGCAATGGCAAGCGTCTCATGAAAGGATTGGTGAGATCGATTTTTCATACGGAAAATCTCATTTTTCATTTTCTTGACTTAATAAGATAAAAGCTCATCTTTTCAACTCAGAATAAGTTTCAAGACTCAATTCAACTTGTAAGACATGGCGAGAGTCATAAGGGATCACTAGAGCAAAACTAGTCACAAGATCCAACAAGACATGATTTGATTCACTTTGCTCACAGATATAAAGCTAGCAAGGCAAAAGCTAAGCCAAACACGAAGAGCAAAAGAAGTCTAGCGAGACTATCACTTGATATGACAAGGTATAGAAGATGAAATCAAGTCATACAAGGATAATAATCAAGGCTCCACTAATTTTATTATACAATGCAAGACAAATGAATTGAAACATGCATTATGATACAATGAATGCAAAGAAAGCTTCCCCTCAAAGCATTGATAGGACAAATAACCCTAACTCTCCCTTAAGCGGCAAAGCCTTGAAGAGTCAAGAGCCTTAGTGAAAATATCGCAGCTGTTGCTCGGACTCTACAAAGTGAAGCACAACATCACCTTTCTCAACATGGTCTCTCGAAAATGAAATCGAATGTCAATGTGTTTAGTGGAATGTTGCTGGGTTTTGGCAATATTAATGCGGAAGTGTTGTCGAGAAAGAGGAACACTTCCCAAAGATAACCCATAGTCTCGCGGCAAAATCCAGAGAACTGAGAAGCGACCAATGGCCAGCGACATACTCGGCCTCGGTATGGTAGTACATTGGTATTTTCTAGAAGACCAAGAAACAAGAGATGTGCCCAAAAATGACCGCGTCTGAGAGTACTCTTCCTATCAACTCTACACCGGTAATCGGCATCGAAATGCTCGAATTGAAAGAGCGAAGAAGAATACAGAGTCAAGCGTATCTTGAAGATACACGAAGATGCATCTTGCTTGCGATGAAAACACGAGGAGCTTGAAATCGGCGCCTTACATACTGTCGGCGAATTGTATGTGCCTCGTATTTTAAGATAGAGGAGGAGCCAATCATCTTTGCGGTACTCCTTACGGTCCCTGGACTCTCCATCCTCATCGGGGTCAGCCGGTGGTTGTAGCAATGGGAGTAGACATTGGCCTCTGCTTCCCATATTGAAGCGTAGAAGAAGGTCCTTGATATACTTACGGTGAACAAAGTGCCTTCTTTCAGTTGCTTGATTTGAAGACCAAGGAAGAAGGTCACTCTCCCATCATGCTCATCTCGAATCCGCTCATAGAATCTGAAAATCTAGACACCAAAGCATGAGAGGAACCACCAAAATAATATCCATAATCATACAGACAAAGAAATCATTTGCCATGCACGAGAGTGAACAAGGTTTTATCAACCATTCCCATTTTGAAATCATTTTCAAGCAAGAAACTCTTAAGCTGTCATACCAAGCTCAGGAGCTTGTTTCAATCCATCTGAGGCTTTAGAGTTTAAAAACATGATTTAGGAATTTTTGATTTTCAAAACCGGAGGTTGCTTGACAAAGACCTCTTCTTCTATGAAGCCATTCAAAAAAGCACTTTTAACATCCATTTG
This sequence comes from Hsuehochloa calcarea, assembly GCA_036346395.1. Taxonomy (NCBI): domain Eukaryota; kingdom Viridiplantae; phylum Streptophyta; class Magnoliopsida; order Poales; family Poaceae; genus Hsuehochloa; species Hsuehochloa calcarea. The sequence continues at coordinate 37,533,101 of CM070601.1, forward strand.
AAAAGCTTAAAACCTTTGGATGTTGCAAATGCTAAAAAGAATGAATGGCCTCCAATCTAGCTCTTTAGACAAAGGTCTCCTCAAAGTCTAAGCCCTCTGCAGGAATAACCTTGAGCTAAAAGTCTAGCCTTATGCGAACAACCAAACCATCCTCACTTTGCTTATTTTTAAAACCCATTTTGTTCCAATAACATGAGAATCAGTCGCTCAACTAAACCAGGACTTTGTTTCTTTCAAAATTTTCAAGCTCTTCATGCATGGCATTGACCCAAGGCATCAGATAAAGCATGGGTGATATCTGGGTTGAAAGAAGCGACAAAAGCGAATGTGCATGAGAATCGGGAGACATAAACACGGAGGCGAGTGACTGCTCTTGAAGATCCCCAATCATCTGCTCGGTGGATGTTGTCGTGTGTATGAGTGGTGCTCTGTGTGGCGTGGCCTCTACCTCATGAGTTGTGGAGGTAGGAGCAGAGCCACTCGGATCGTCGGTTGGGATAGGAGGAGGTGCTCAATTTGCCCCGGCGTAGTAGTAGTATGCTCTCCACCCCTCTCGAAGCGGTGGAGGATGATTTGGTTCTTCATCCTCGAATCATCATCGTGAAAATGCTTCCTTGAATTTCGGAACTGTGTACACGAGCATCGGGTCTAGTACGGGACTAGCCTCATCAAAAGTGACCGCAAGTCTCAACAATTTTGTTAGTGTCAACATTAAAAACACGATAGCCACGAGAATGAGCGGATAACCAAGAAATATGCCATCAAAACATCTAGACTCAAATTTATCAAGATTGCCATGTTTAAGAATGAAGCACTTGCAACCAAAAATCTTGAAATGAGAGACTTTGGGAGAATGACCAAATCTAAGCTCATGAAGTCTTTCCAACCAGGATCTCAAGAAAACCCTATTGGAAATATAAGCGATGAGTCGCCTCGGCCCAAAATCTCCTAGGAGTAGAATGCTCATCTAGCATGGTCCAGAGCCATCTCTACAAGGGTTGTTCTTCCTTTCTACAACACCATTCTATTTGAGGAACTCTAGGAGAAGAAAGCGTCTCAATTCCCTATCGGTGAGAAGGTAGAAAAGAAGAATTCTTGAACTCTGTCCCATTGTCACTCCTAATGGCTCTCAAAGCTCGGTATATCAACGGCAATTCTAGGACCAAATCTCTAAAGAATCCAAATGCTTAGTCCTTAGAAGCAAGAAAATAAACCCATGAATACGGTAATCATCACAACCACCGGCACATACCATTTCCCACGGTGTTGAACTCTAGAAGGACCAAGCTGTATCTAAGTGAAGAAGCATCCAGTCCATCAGTCATTACCAAAGTAAGAGGTGGGTGGGGCAGACACCATCTTACCATGTCTCTGAGGGTGACAAACAAGATCTCTACTTGACCTTGGCCTAGGCAAACCTCTAATCAAGTCCTTTTGTGACTCTAGACAAATGATCAAAACCTATGCTCAAGTCTGATGCCACAAAACAAGGTCATGAGAATGGGCTACAAGACACCTAGGGGTAGGCGAAGACATGCTTGAAATTTGGAAGATCTTCTCAAATGCGGAATCTCAAAAACAAGCTCACCGAGAATCTAGAACTGCACTCACCTCTCAAACCTCCTTCTAGACCCTCATCAAGCGGTGAAAGCAGAGATAGAAGATTATACCTCGGCTTACTTACCAAGCGGCGTCTTTTAGCATGAACTTATGTTGGCCTTGCAGTGCCCTTCTGATCCGGTCCCGTGAAGCATCCCCAAATGTGATCAATTCATTGCCGGATGCGTGTGAGGAGGAGAACCATCTAGAATCTCGGTCATATGTAGAAGACCAGTCAACAAGCCATATGTCCTCCTTCCTCGCCTGACGGACCTAAAAGCACAATCGAGAAAACATCCAGGTGCCTCGATCGGGGTTAGTGATAAATGATCGAGGATCGATCTTGAGAAGCCGCGATGTCTAGGAAGCGACGATAGAGTAGCAGGAACATGATCGGAATAAAATTACAAGAATGCACATGAGAACCACCTAGACCTCTCAAAGCGATCTACCAAAAGATCGATCTCCCCTGTCTAGAGTGCTACAAGTCTCTCACGATGTCCTAATCCAACATCTTGCCTAGACCCACAAAGAGTCTACAAAGTTCTCTACAAATCTAGGCCTATGTGAGTGCGATAAGCAGGCGCCTAGCTCTAGAGACTACTGACTGGGAAGGACTCCTCTAATGGATCTTAGGGCGCTCATCCTCTCTTTTCTCTCAAGTTTTGCTCTCAGCAGGGAACTCAGAGTATGCCTTCTTTCTTGCGGAAGGTGCAGATAGTCTTGAACCTTTTGAGAGGCACATGCGGCATGAGTGAAAGCACCTTTCTTGCGGAAAGAGTTTGAGCAAAACGTGGTTGAGCTCTGCGACATCAAAATCTTGACAGTTTGCTCTTTGTATGCGTGAGATCTTCCTTGATTCAATTGACTCCAGCGAGTGCGCTCTTCAGCACCACGGAGACACTTCTTGGTGAGAGACATGAAAGACATCATGCACTCCGCTACTTGGCTGTAGTAGCTCCAAGCTGATGCGCAACTTCTCCACGGCGTTCCAAAACCTTGAATGGACCCACATACCTTGGAGCAAGCTTCCCTTTGGTGTGGAATCTCTTAACACCTCGGCGGAGTAACTCGAAGATACACAAAATCCTCGGTTCAAAGGCGAGGTCACGGCAGCGATTATCGGCATAACTCTTTTGCACTGGTAGGCTATCTTTAGTCTTTCTCGATCATAGCAACTTGTTCTTGGCTTCTGAATAATATCGGCGAACACTACGTTCATTTGTCTCGACCAATTCAGCGGAGTTCTGCGACACGGCCGTCTGAGCTTCAAATGGTGACATCGCAAGCGGCGATAAGCGTTGTTGTGCGAGAGTGCATCGGCAAACTTTTATCCCAAGCGGTAGCATTAGCTAAGGCACGGGCTCTTAACATATCTTCTAATATCGGTTGACTCTTTCGATCTGTCCATCATGCGTGGATGATAAGCGATCTTGAAATTTAGATGAGTTCGAGGGCTTCATGTAGACTACGCCGAAGCGAGAGGTGAATTGAGATCCTCGATCGACACTATCTTCTTAGGCACACCGTGCGGTAGCGATTTTGACATATACAATTCCATGGCGGTCTCTGAGTAAGTGGTTTTGGTGGCAAGAAATGGGCAACCTTAGTCAAGCGATCCACTATTACCCAAATCGAATCATAACTGATTGAGTCTTAGGTAAACGGTAATGAAATCCATACCGATCTCTTCCCACTTCCATTACGGTATCTTGGTGGTTGTAGCAATCCTGTTTGGTCTCGATGTTCGGCCTTTACTTTCGACACCGTCGCATAAGGCAACGAACTCTGCGACGTCTCGCTTTAAGTTTGGCCACAAAACTTATTCTTAACATCTGATACATCTTAGTGCTTCGGGGTGAATTGAATACTTTGAGTCATGGGCTTCCTTGAGAATCGGTGTCTTAATCCATCCATATCTGGTACCAGATCGTCCATTGATCCACAGTATATCACGATCATCTATGGTAAAGTCTTTAAATTTTCCTTGACATCTTCTTCTTGAGATCGACAAACTCGAATCCTTAGGTTGAGCTTCACGAATCTGTTTCTCGAGTATTTGTACTTCCAAATTGGCCACAAATCCTTAGGAACAACTTCTAGGCGTAGCTTCGGAATTCCTCACGAAGTTACGAACACAACTCTTTTGCTTCGAGCATTGCGGTAGCTCTTACGACTCGGTGCATCTGCAACTACATTGGCCTTACCAGGATGGTAATGGATTCCAAGATTATAATCCTTTATTAATTCCAACCATCTTCTCAGTCTCATGTTCAAATCAGACTGAGTGAATATGTACTTCAGGCTCTTATGATCGGTGTAGACTTCACGGCGATTGGATGAGATAATGGCGCCAAATCTTCAAGGCATGCACTCTGCGTGACTAGTTCCAAATCATGGGTAGGATAGTTCTCTTCATGAGGTCTTAATTGCCTTGGCGCATAGCGACGACTCTTCCTTCTTGCATAAGGACACATCCTAATCCTTGGCGAAGCATCACGGTGATATCAAAATCCTTACTAATATCAAGCAAAACTAGCCTTGGAGTGAAGTCAAGCGTTTCTTCAATTCTTGAAAACTTTCTTCACAAGTTGGGTCCAAATAAACTTCTTCTCTTTCTTCAACAATTGCGTAAGAGGTTTAGCAATCGTTGAGAACCCTTCAATGAAGCGGCGATAGTATCTGCCATTCCCAAGAAACTACAATTTGAGTAACCGTCTTGGGCTGCTCCCAATTCATTCTGACTTTAACCTTTAAGGGTCAATTGCTACTCCTTGGTTTGTCATTACATGACCGAGAAAATCAACTTTCTTCTTCCAAAGTCACACTTGCTGAACTTGGCATACAAGCGATGTCCTCTGAGCTTCTCTAGGATTAATCTCAAATGTCTGTATGTTCTTCTTACGACTTTGAGTATACCAAAATATCATCAATGAATACTACCACGAACTTATCCAAATATTCCATGAATACTTTGTTCATCATGTTCATGAAATAGGCGGGGGCATTAGTCAATCAAAAGACATGACTAAAAACTCATAATGTCCATACGGGTTGAAAGCGGTCTTTGGTACATCCTTAGGACAAATTTTCAATGATGATAACTGATCGCGGATCGATCTTGGAGAATACTCGGCTCCTTTCATGCAGTCGAACAAATCATCTATTACGGGCAATGGGTACTTGTTCTTGATGGTGACCGTTGAAGAGCGATAATCGATACACATTCTCATACTTCCATCTTTCTTCTTGACGAACAAAGCAGGTGCTCCCCATGGCGGCGAACTAGGTCTTACAAAACCTTTCTCGAAGTTCTTCTATCGCTTCTTCATTTCCACAAGTTCATCGTTGGCATCCGATAGGGTCTCTTGAAATTGGTCTTGTTCACGGCACTAGATCGATGACAAACTCAATGTCACGGTCGGTGGCATTCTGGTAATTCTTACGGAAATACATCGGGTAATCTCGACTACAGTCGTCTTCCAAAGCGTCTTGGTGTTGACTACCAAATGTCCATCACGTCTTGAGGTGGCTAGAAATTCTACTTTCTTTCTGTGGTATCCTCAATTGTCACGGCTCTTGGCCACAATCTAGCTTTGCTTTATGTTTGGATAACCAATCCATACCAAGGATGACATCTATGGTGCAGTGTCTAGAACTATTAGGTTGGCTAGAAACTCAACTCCACTATGAGTAGCCTAGCTCCTAAACATCCAACTTTAGAACTTAGCTCTGCTCGGTATTGGACTAACAGTATGCTTAAGATGCATAACTTCCAATTTGTTCTTAGTTGCAAAAATTCGAAACAAGCGAATCGAAGCTCGAATCAAGCAGGCGGTCAGTCTTGAATTTACTAGGAACTTACGATTACAGCGTCGGTGCTTCTTGGGCTCCTTCTAGAGTGGCGTGGTTGACCACGACCTCGACCAGCGATGGCGGTGCTCCTCGGATTGACCGGTAGCAGAAGTTCCTTGATGGTTGCCTTATCTTGGCGTCTTGGTGGTGTGTTCCCAAGGTTGAAGCGTCTTTGGGTGATAGTCCCATTCTGCGGACATCGGTTGGCGAAATGCCACAGGCGGCGGCGGGTAAAGCAAACTCTGGTTGTATTACGTGGGTTGCTTCTGGATTGGGGTTGGTAGTGCGGGGTTGCGGAAGTTACGAGCAGCTGGCGAGTCTTTGAAGTTGGTGCGGTGGTGCAGCGAGATGCGTGGTGGAAAGCGGCTAAGCTGCGGTGGAATCATTCTTGCCCTCGGTGGGGTTGGTGACTTCCTTCTTTGAGCCATTCTGCTTACGATGATCTTCCAATTCCTTGCGCTTATCCTCTAGAATCAAAGCCTTGTTGATCAACTCTTGAAAATCGGGAAAGGTGTGGGCGATCAAGTTGACTTGAAGTCGATGTTCAATCCTTTGACGACTACGGCGAGCCTTGTCGGTGGCGACATCTTCTGCGACATATCGAGCAAGTTGAGAGAACTTGTTGAGGTGTCGATCAACGACATTCCTCCTTGCTTGAGAGCGGAATTCATCCTTCTTGAGATCCATGATTCCTTACGGTACATGATCTTGGCGGCGGTTGTGAACTCTTCCCAAGTAATGTCTTGCGGCGTTCCATGCGTTGCACAAAAGTTTTCCACCATTCGGCGGCAATGCCTTCCATCAGTGAGGCGTCAGAACTTTTCATGATCATTGCATTGAGTGATCGGCGTTTTCTCTCAATAACACGTAGCCAATCATCGACTTCTCTTGGTGAGACATGTCGAGAAAGGTTGGTGGGCGGGTCCTCATAAACTCCGCCAACTTGGATGATCCATTGTGACCATGAGCAAGCTGGGGCTCCATTGTGATCTTGATTGTTGTTACTCGGTTATTCATAGCTTGCATCGATTCATCATGGTGTACATCGGTGAGTGCAGTGTCATGAATGCTCCAAAATTCTGAGATCAGCGAAGGTGCTTGTGGTGGAGCGCCTCTGCGAGGATTTGTTCTGTCCTTACGATCTTTGGAGTATCGGAACCACTTGCGCGACTTGGCCAGTGCGAACCATCTGGTGAATCTCGGGGGTTAGATAAGGTAGCAAGCACGAGATAAGTTGTAGAACTAAGCGGGGTAGGTAAAACCCAACAACATATTTTAAGAAAGCTCAATGAAACTCTTATATTGATTAAGATAATAGTATGGCTTGCAACAAATGCCTAAGGGCCTTTGCGGCTCATACTTGCACACAAAAATAAGGACAAACTTAAGCACACCAAACTACCGCCTAAAGGCGACTCAAGACATAAAGCGGCTAAGCACAGAAACAAGCGAGCAGACTACTCAATCAAATAGCCTCCATGACCTTGGCGGTGCTCACTTTCTTTGTAGACACAGAAGTGGTGGCATCCTCATAAGCCGATCGATGTCCGGGGCTGGTGCAATAGGAGCGAGGTGTCCACAGTGCGAGTCTTCTTTGGTGCTTCAGCTCTGCTTGCCTCTGCGGCTCTTAGGTTCACCGGTCCATCGACTTCTTACGGGTCTTCCTCTTGATGTCTTCTTCGTGTCGTCCATAAAGAGTTTCTTCTAATATGGCGATCCTTTCTTGACTCTCTGAAGAGTCTCATAAGTACCTCCACTCTGTGGCGGCTAACTCCAATGATTCTTCTGACGCGTGGCCGGCGAGGCGAGATGCGCAGCGGTGGCGTTGTCTTCTCCCTCGTGAGGCGGAAAGCGTGCGGCAAGATCCACGTCGATGTGCGGGGATGATAGCGAAAAGCGTGTCACGAAGCTCGAGAGTAGATGTTGCAGATCCTCGGGATGGCAAGGCGTGAAGACTCTGGATTGCTTCAATCCAAATACTCCTTGGTGAGATGTTCAATGGTTTGCTTGCCTTGGTGTTACTGGCGTAGATGGTCAAATGGCGAGATCACTCCACGATCTCGGCGTTCACAATCCAAGCATTGCCACGGTACAATGGGCGATCGAACCCTCCAAGTACTTGTAGCAACTTCCAAAGCTCGGCGGCAAGTCCTCCTTGCGCTCTCCATAACTCTGAAGGCGAGGCATCTGTCAAGATGGACAAGGATATGAAAACAACTTTAAAGCAGCGGGGAGAGAAAGAATTTCACCATAGTTGAGTCAAGAGAGACATGAGATGAGTTAAGGAGTTCAATTAATCTTGCAAGTTAATTTTGCTTTAGAAAATAGTTTGGACTCACTAAGAGCGGCCAATCTAGCTAAGGTCAAGACCTCGATCAATATGGCTCGATACCACCTCTGTCGGGACCCAAATATGCAAATCTGGACCCTCTGTATTACGCACTAGTCGAGGATCACGCTAGTGCACAGTGTCAACATTGATGAAATATCACATCCATACAGCGAATATAAGAATAAGCAGTACATTTAAATAACAAATAAGCTGTTGGGACCTTACGGTCGAGTTTTACATTTATTAAGCCATGCAAAGTGACAATAAAGAAATAAAGCTGCGTGAGCGAAATAAACTCGGTGGCTCCCATCAATTTACCACGAGCAACCGGTGGGATCAAGACCCTAACGTTCAACCTTCGTAGAACTCCTCTTCAAAAGCGGTGACGACTCCTCCATACATTGATTTGTTTAGCAAGAGTGAGTACACACCGTACTCATAAGTCATACCAGAATGCATTTATACATGATGGCTTATTCCAAAGGAATGGCTTACGTGGTTATTTTGCGAAATGCAACATTTGCAATTGAATACAAATAATAGATTGAAAGCGTAATTCAAAACAAATAGACAATAATAAGTTAACAATTGATTTCACAAAGGACACACAGTCTAATCAAGTTCTTTCACAATTGAACAAGTTATCTCACAGTGACCCTTCCCAATTGTTTTATGAAAATCTACCCCTCGTGTGAAATTCCGAGCATGTCCATAGCAGGGGCGGCTATTCGAATAGATTGATTTAAACACTCTGCGGAGGTTGTACACTTTACCCACACGATGAAACCAATCGGATCGAGTTGATCACAACAAAACCTTTCGAGACTTCATCTCAAACAATGACACTCTGGTGTGCTTTACTGCCAGTCAATTTGTACACACAGACCCTTGGAGCGACACACACCATTGGGCGAGGATCACGTGAACCGTCCGCGATGTGACATATCACACCTCCGACCCATCACATGGCTTAAATACAACTGAGTTGTCAATGTCAAGACTCCATAACTTACTAAGTTAGGCCCGGCCCATACTAGGCATGTGGTCTGCAGTAAGGCCAGTTCAATGGCGCACAAAGTTAAGTCCTTAATTGACCAAGGCAAGACTTCGATTTAACCCAAATCACAAAGTTTAATAAGCACACAGCTCCACCATTCACAGAATCCACCACTTGCCTCGGTCTAAATCTTTTCCCACCTGTTGATTAAGTGCTACACATGCCATCAACGAGTAATAGCACCAGACACACAGATTCATCACACGGTTCCATAATCACTTAGTCAAGTTTATAATTGCAACTCTCACATGAAATGATGACTCGTGGCATGGCTAAGCGGTCTAATCGTATCTAACCAACCCACGTTGGTGCTACGATAATACCAACTAATTATTAACCAACCTAGGGTGACAAAAGATCATGGTATACAATAGACAAGGTGGCATATAACAATTTGGATTAATAACTATCCCAAAAGCATTTAAATAAATACTTGAAATAGAATGCAATACATTGAAACAAAGTATTTTGAAAAGGTTCAAAATGATCAAAGGTATAACTTGCCTTGGAATAGATCTAGATATTGGTCTTGGTCTTGAGGTGCTCCTTCTTACGCAAAAATTCCCGAAGTATCGGCGTCTACTATAAGCGAGACAAAAGAAACAAAACAAATAAATAACAGAGGCAAAACAAACTCCAAAAATCAAATAAAATTCATAAATAAATAGATCTGAATTTTATATGAATTTACAAATTTGAATGGGCTCAATTGGACTTGGATGCAAAAGATATGGGCTTTGGAAGATTTGAAAATCAATTAAACCCTAATTTGGATTTTCTCGAATTTCCCGAATTATTTTTATAAAGGAAAATCGGATTATTGCGCAATGCTTGCGTCGGTAGAAATTTCGGAAAAAGAATTAAATTTAAATAGAATTCGACATGTGGGACCCAGCTATCGGTCTCGGATTCACGCGTGGACCGAGTGCCGAAGCAGGGAGATCTGGCGCGGATGGGCCACGGCCCGCGCCTGCGTGTCTTGGCGATCTGGCGCCCGCGGCTGCCACACCACGCAGACCGGCGATCTTGGGCCCGAGTGGCGACAACGGCGGCGGTGGCGCTCGGGACGATGGTCACCGGCGACAGCGGCGACTTCATGGCGATGAAGTGGTACCAACGTGTAGAGGAGGCTAATGCGCACACATGAGCGCTGGTTTGAGCACACAGGGTTGTGGGAGATGGCGTGGCGAGGAAAAAGCGGAGAGAGCTCGGGTTTTGTCGGACGGCGCTCGGCGATGCTCCGGCGGCGGAGAGTGCGCCACGAGTAGCTGTGACTTGCGATCACAATGGTGCGATCGGTGGAGCAAGAGCGGCGGCGGCGGCGCAATCCACCGAGAAGAAGTTCGGCGAAAACCTAAAGCTTGCAATGCGGCGGCGCTAGAGCGTCAGGCGGCGAGTGGCGGTTTAGGGTTCACGGAGGCGGCGGAGCTAAGGGAGTATTTATAGACACAGAGATCCGAGATTTGAAACCCCAAATCGGATCAGAAACAACCGGGTTTTAATTCCAAGATTTTCGGAGATTGAAACCGGTTGGGGTTTGATTTGGTTTTACAGCGGATATGGAATAACGGAGATATGATTTGGCGGGGTCGGCGCGAAGAATAAGCAAGCGAATCGGTTTTGTCGGATAAACTTGAAGCTCCAAGAATGGCGGGCGAGCGCGCGCGGAAGAAGAAACTCAGCGGAGGCGGCGACTCGGCGGTGGTCCCACTGGCGAGAAGGCGGCGAGTGGAGTGCGGCCGTGCGATGGAAATCAACGGCTAGAAGCGAGCGAGCGGCGGCGTGCGATCGGCGGGAGGAGACACGGCGTCCATCCAAGCGGGAAAGCGGTGGCGCGCGAGGTGGGCGAGGCGGTGGGCTGCGGTGGAATAGTGTTGAGCTTGGCCCAACAGCATTCGAGTTTTCTTTTGATTTTCTTTTAAATAAATCCGAAAATACAAATAGCTAATAGAAAATAGCAAATGACTTTGGAAAAATTCCAGAAAATTCTATAAAATATATCCAAGCATATAGAATCTAAATAAAATAGTTTTGACAATTGTTGATGTTGGGATTAAGCACATTAAATCAATTTGTCCTTAAAGTCCATATTAAGCTTTTTAAATTAATATTCAAATAAATCCAAATGATGAATTTTCTTACTACCATTATTTAAAAGATTTTCAAGCTCTGAAAATAGGGATGTTACAAATAGACAGCTAATAAGCAGCATCCTAGAAGCACAAGATAAGAAATAGCAGTCAAAGCAATTTGGCAAGTGAACCACTCTAACCTATGCTGGAAGGACTTCGACCCAAAATATTAAAAGAAATGCAACCAGAAAGGAGTAATAGTATAAATATAATATTATATTATAAAGTAGTAGCACATAGCTCCCCTCACAGCAGTCGTGAGACAAACCACCCCAAGCTCTCCCACATGAGGCTGAAAGCCGAGAGCTTGTCCGAGAGGCTTAGTAAAGATATCATATGCTGGTGCTCACTCTCCACAAGCTGAGCACAATGTCACCCTTCTCTACATGGTCTCGAAGAAAGTGATATCGATGTCAATATGCTTGGTCCGTGAATGTTGCCTTTGGGTTCTTGGCAATGCAAATCGCGAGCGTGTTATCACAAAAGAGTGGAACACGGTCGATAGATAACCCAAAATCTGCGGTCGAGACCATCAAAGCACTTAGCTCTGACAATGGTGCGACAACGTGCTCGCCTCTGCGATGGGTATGCAACACCGGATTGCTTCCTAGGCGACCCGGTAGACAAGAGAAGTGCCAATGAATTGGCAAGTGCGGAAGTGCTCTTCCTATCTATCCTCTGACCCGTGAAATGCACGGAGAAGGCTCTAAGAGATAGACAAGAAGAGGAAGAGTACGGATACCATAGTCAATGGTAGCTCGAAGGTACCGAAAGATGCGCTTCACCGCTGACGGTGAGATCTGTGAGGAGAAGCTGAAGCAGAGCACAAAGACACCTGACGAGAAATGTATGTACGGTCTCGAAATTTGTGAGGTACAAGAAGAGCCAATCATGCTCTGAACTCCTTTTGGTCAGCAGGTTCGCCGTCTTCATCACGGATCGAAGCGGTTGTAGATGCCATCGGAGTTGATCTTGGCTTTCGATCATTCATGTCGAGCGCTTGAGGAGGTCTCGAGTGTATTTGCCTTGATGAAGAAAAGTACCCTCCAGTGCATTTGATTTGGAAGCCAAGGAAGAAGCTCAACTCGCCCATCATGCTCATCTCGAATTCCGAGCTCATAACATCATAAAAGCGAGACACGAGTATGTGAGGAGCCGCCAAAGATGATGTCGTCCACATAGATGCGGACGAGCAAAAGATCGATGCCAAGGCGGCGGATGAACAAGGTGTAGGACCGGAAAGGCGACTAAAGGGGGTGAATAGGCGCTTTCAAAACTTTCTAGCCTAAATCAAAAACCAACACGAACTTTACTCCTTTAGCTATGAAAGCTAAGAAGATCGATAAGCACACAGCGAAGCCTTGTGTTGGATTTGATAAACCCTCAACCACGACACAGCGGGAGAAAAGAACTCACTTGTTCCTTCGAGGTGGCGGTCGGCCAGGCTACCACGAGCGGTCGGACCGGCGGTCAACCAATGATCGGCGGCAACTAACTAGCGGTCGGCCGGTGGGCAGCGATTCGACCCGACAAACCAGTGATGCGAATACGGGCGGTCGGACGCGTTGAAGAACGGTCGGACCGATAGAGTCGATCTTGAAAAACTCCACCCAAATCCAAAACGAAATTTGATCCAACTTTTGATTCAACCAATAAAACTTGACCAAATTTGAGCACACCTCCCTAATGATATTAGAGACCTATTTCTAGCGACGATCCGTCGAGATCCACTTCGCGAGAATCGATCTCTCGAGATTTTACCAAAGAAGTGCACAAACCCTAGAAATATGAAAATCTTGATTCAAGACTTGCTTGTGGGGTTTGATGATCTAGATGACTCTAGGAGTAATCCCACACATCAAAGCAAGATAAAATAGGCCAAGAGACCAAGTATGAACCTTTGAATCAAGGAAGCACCAAAATCATCCAAAGGAGAAGAACACAAAGGAGCAAATGATCTTTCAATTAAGCATCACAAGATTGTTCGAGTTCACAAGGATGCTTACAAAGCCTCTCCACCAAGGAGGGCAAGAGCTCAACAAGGAGCACACTCCAAACCCTAGTTCTCCTCTCCTCTCCTCCAAACCCTAGAAAAGGAAGAAGGGGCTAAAATGAATGCTTGGCTTAGTTTTCCATCTCCCCTTCCTATTTATACTAGAGAGCTAGGGTTTCCTTTTTGGGTCACTTACACATGGGACCCACACAAATAACTCTTGAAGCAATCGCTGCTTCACCACGTGTAGGTTGATCGGCGGTTCTCATCGCGTCGTAAAGCCTCTCTTGTCGAATCCCATGGAACCTCCAGAGACTCGCATCGATATCCGCACCGCTGATCCAACCAGGTATGCGAACCACCGTTCGATCCATCTTGTCCATCTGCACCATGCTTGTGTCACGACCTCACGGTATCCACGATCGTTACGGACCTCGGCTCTCCAAGCGTAGTCGATCCACTCACCGTTGGCGTCGTTGACACGCAAACCACTGCTGACAATAGACAAACAAACCGATTCGGGAACAAGTTCTTCACAACTTGACCCGTCGGTTCCAATGCAATATACAACAATAAAGCATTGAAGTTTATATGATAACACAATCAAAACCAACTCAATGCAACATTTGGCTAACCTTCAAGCCAATGCGGTCGGCCGCCCCTCGGGCGGTCCGACCGATTTCATGCTTGGTCGGACCGCTCCCAGCAGCGGTCGGACGGTCCAAAGACAGCCAAATTTTCAACTCAAAATTCAAAACCTTACGGAATTTTCAAGCGAATAGAACTTTTGGTAGGAGCTCCAAAATTATGGGACCACATCTAGAGACTCCCTCACTTGCCTACACAACCTATTTTGGATTAGCCCCAAAAACCCATTTTCATTTGTGGCGGTCGGACCGGCCACCAAGGCGTCGGACTCCTCCAGGCGGTCGACCGCTTGAACACCACCGGTCGGACCGCACGTGATCACGGCGGTACCTTGAGCAAACCCAGCGAGATTTTGCAAACCAACAACGCCATTGCCAATTGACTCATCATCACGAGATCGTGCACATATCCTCACGATATCCACAATCTCCCCTTGATGAACACATTGGCAATTTTCAAGAAAATGTGGTTTTGAAATGAAAAGTAAAAATTCGCCGTTTTTAGCATAAAGGCACAACTTGGTCCAAAAGCAAGAAAAAGCTTAGGCAAACCAAGTGGCTTGAGAATAGTATAGGCAAGTGAGATAAGGCAATGAAAGCACCAAAGTTCAATTTCAGTAGCCAAAAATCTCACTTAGGTCCAAATGAAAGGCAATTTTTCTATTTGACCTTTGATCATTGTGAGTATATTTCAATTGCAAATGAAATCGGGAAAAGGCAATAGAACCACAAGACTTAACTCACTATGATCACAAATTTTCAAAAGGTTCAAAATTTTATTTTATGAAGTTCTTTTATATTAAACCTTGAGTATGAAACATGAAACCAAAAGCTCCAACATCATTTTCTTCACAATCTTTCTCCCCTTTGACAATGAATTCATCAAGATGCATGAAAAGAAAGAGCATGAAGGAATGACTTTATTTTGAACTTTAGTAAAAGGCCATGACCATTATACATGGAGACAATACAAGTATTATACCAAGCCATATAAAGAGTAGGCGCTATATTCAATCATGGCAAAACATGTCTTTGCAAAACTAAAACCAAGATAGCGACAATCGAGATTAACAATTAAAATCATGAAAGGTTGCTCAATATCATAGATTCACTCCAAGCAACCAAAAATGAGTCAAGCCATGTCTATAAGTAAAAGAGACTCAAAACAAAAATTGAGGCATTTTGAGCATTAAGAGAATTCTTTTGAAGCAAAGCTCAAGCACTTAGCCCTTTTGGGCAAATTTACTTTCTCCCCTTTTTTTGTGCTAGATCTCAAGCCTTGCATGACCATCTCAAGCGATAAGCTTAAAAGAATGATCTAGGTCATCCAAAACTCCCCGAGTTCATGCCTAGTGCAATGGCAAGCCGTCTCATGAGAAAGGATTGGTGAGATCAGTTTTTAGCACGAGAAAATCTCATTTTCATTTGCTTGACTTAATAAGATAAAAGCTCATTTTCAACTCAGAATAAGTTCAAGACTCAATTCAACTTTGTAAGACATGGCGAGAGTCATAAGAGGATCACTAGAGCAAAACTAGTCACAAGATCCAACAAGACATGATTTGATTCAATTTGCTCACAGATATAAAGCTAGCAAGGCAAAAGCTAAGCCAAACACGAAGAGCCATAAAGAAGTCTAGCGGACTATCACTTGATATGACAAGGTATAGAAGATGAAATCAAGTCATACAAGGATAATAATCAAAGCTCCACTAATTTTATTATACAATGCAAGACAAATGAATTGAAACATGCATTATGATACAATGAATGCAAAAGAGAACTTCCCCTCAAAACATTGATAGGACTAATAACCCTAACTCTCCCATAAGCGACAAAGCGAAGAGTCAAGAGCCTTAGTGAAAATATCGCAGGCTGTTGCTCGGACTCTACAAAGTGAAGCACAACATCACCTTTCTCAACATGGTCTCTCGAAAATGAAATCGAATGTCAATGTGTTTAGTCTGGAATGTTGCCTGGGTTTTGGCAATATTAATTGCGAAGTGTTGTCACTGAAAGAGGAACACTTCCCAAAGATAACCCATAGTCTCGCGGCGTGGACAAAATCCAGAGAACACGAGCGACCAGCGGCGGCTACATACTCGGCCTCGGTATGGGCGTACAAGAGAGAGCCATTTTCTAGAAGACCAAGAAACAAGAGATGTGCCCAAGAAATGACAAGTGCGGAAGTACTCTTCCTATCAACTCTACACCGTGAAATCGGCATCGAAAAATGCTCGAATTGAAAGAGCGAAGAAGAAGAATACGAGTCAAAGTCAAGCGTATCTTGAAGATACACGAAGATGCGGCGTCTTGCTTGCGATGAGAAGCACGAGGAAGCTTGAAATCGAGCGCACGGACATCACGGCGGGTGTATGTCGGCCTCGTATTTGTAAGATAGAGGAGGAGCCAATCATCTGCGGTACTCCTTCTGGTCCACGGACTCTCCATCCTCATCGGTCAGCCACGGTGGTTGTAGCAATGGGAGTAGACATTGGCCTACTGCTTCCCATATTGAAGCGCCGAAGAAGGTCCTTTGTATACTTACTCTGGTGAACAAAAGTGCCTTCTTTGAGTTGCTTGATTTGAAGACCAAGGAAGAATGTCAGCTCTCCCATCATGCTCATCTCGAATTCACTGCTCATAGAATCTGAAAATCTAGACACCAAAGCATGAGAGGAACCACCGAAAATAATATCATCCACATAAATCTGAACCAACAAGAAATCACTGCCATGCCTGAGAGTGAACAAGGTTTTATCAACCATTCCCATTTTGAAATCATTTTCAAGCAAGAAACTCTTAAGCCTGTCATACCAAGCTCTAGGAGCTTGTTTCAATCCATCTGAGGCTTTAGAGTTTAAAAACATGATTTAGGAATTTTGATTTTCAAAACCAGGAGGTTGCTTGACAAAGACCTCTTCTTCTATGAAGCCATTCAAAAAGCACTTTTAACATCCATTTGAAAAAGCTTGAAACCTTTGGATGTTGCAAATGCTAAAAGAATGTGAATGGCCTCCAATCTAGCTCTTTGGAGCAAAGGTCTCCTCAAAGTCTAAGCCCTCTACATGGGAATAACCTTGAGCTACAAGTCTAGCCTTATTGCGAACAACCAATCCATCCTCACTTTGCTTATTTTTAAAACCCATTTTGTTCCAATAACATGAGAATCAGAAGGTCGCTCAACTAAAAACCAGACTTTGTTTCTTTCAAAATTTTCAAGCTCTTCATGCATGGCATTGACCCAAGAGGCATCGGATAAAGCATGGGTGATATCTCGGGGTTCAAAGAAGCGACAAAAGCGAGAATGTGCATGAGAATCGGAGAAATAAACACAGGCGAGTGACTCGCTCTTGAAGATCCCCAATCATCTGCTCGGTGGATGTTGTCATTTGTATCGCAGTGGTGCTCTGGTGCGGACGTGGCCTCTACCTCATGAGTTGTGGAGGTAGGAGCAGAGCCACTCGGATCGTCGGTGGGGATAGGAGGAGGTGCTCATTTGGCCCGCGTAGTAGTAGTATGCTCTCCACCCTCTCGAAGCGGTGGAGGATGATTTGGTTCTTCATCCTCGAGTCATCATCGCGAAAATGCTTCCTTGAATTTGAGGAACACGTGTACTGAAGCATCGGGTCTAGTACGGGACTAGCCTCATCAAAAGTGACCATGAAGTCTCAACAATTTTGTTAGTGTCAACATTAAAAACACGATAGCCACGAGAATGAGCGGGATATCCAAGAAATATGCCATCAAAACATCTAGACTCAAATTTATCAAGATTGCCATGTTTAAGAATGAAGCACTTGCAACCAAAAATCTTGAAATGAGAGACTTTGGGAGAATGACCAAATCTAAGCTCATAAGAAGTCTTTCCAACCACAGATCTCAAGAAAACCCTATTGGAAATATAACAAGCGATAGAGATCGCCTCATTAAAATCTCCTAGGAGTAGAATGCTCATCTAGCATGGTCAGAGCCATCTCTACAAGGGTTCTGTTCTTCCTTTCTACAACACCATTCTGTTGAGGAACTCTAGGAGAAGAAAGCGATGCTCAATTCCCTATCGGTCTGGAAGGTAGAAAAGAAGAATTCTTGAACTCTGTCCCATTGTCACTCCTAATGGCTCTCAAAGCTCGGTATATCAACAGCAATTCTAAGGACCAAATCTCTAAAGAATCCAAATGCTTCGTCCTTAGAAGCAAGAAAATAAACCCATGAATACAGGGTAATCATCCACAACCACCGGCACATACCATTTCCCACGGTGGTGAACTCTAGAAGGACCAAGCTGTATCTAAGTGAAGAAGCTGTCCAGATCCATCGAGTCATTACCAAAGTAAGAGGTGGGTGGGAAGCGGACACCATCTTACCATGTCTCTGAGGTGAGCACACAAGATCTCTAACGACCTTGACCTAGGCAAACCTCTAATCAAGTCCTTGCAAGTGACTCTAGACAAATGATCAAAACCTATATGCCCAAGTCTACGATGCCACAAAACAAGGTCATGAGAATCGGAGGCTACAAGACACCTAGGGCTAGGCGAAGACATCTTGAAATTTGCCAGAAGATCTTCTCAAATCTGGAGATCTCAAAAACAAGCTCACTGAGGAATCTAGAACTCTGCACTCACCTCTCTTAAACCTCACTTCTAGACCCTCATCAAGCGGTGAAAGCAGATAGAAGATTATACCTCGACTTACTTACCAAAGCGGCGTCTTTTAGCATGAACTTGTCGTTGCCGCGCAGTGCCCTTTGCGATCCACGGTCCGTAGAAGCATCCCCAAATGTAATCAATTCATTGCGGATGCGTGTGAGGAGGAGAACCATCTAGAATCTCGGTCATATGTCGAGAACACCGAGTCAACAAGCCATATGTCCTCCTTCCTCGCACAGCGGACCTAAAAGCACAATCGAGAACATCAGTGCCTCGATCTTGGGGTTAGTGATAAATGATCGAGGATCGATCTTGAGAAGCCACGATGTCTAGGAGCAGCGATAGGAGTAGCGAAACATGATCGAGAATAAAATCACAAGAATGCACATGAGAACCACCTAGACCTCTCAAAGCGATCTACCAAAAGATCGATACTCCCCTGTCTAGGTGCTACAGTGGTCTCTCCTCACGATGTCCTAATCCAACATCTTGCCTAGACCCACCAAAAGAGTCTACAAAGTTCTCTACAAATCTAGGCCTATGTGTGTGCGATAAGCAGTGCCTAGCTCTACCAACTTTTGATTCAACCAATAAAACTTGACCAAATTTCGAGCACACCTCCCTAATGATATTAGAGACCTATTTCTAGCGACGATCCGTCGATCCACTTCGCAGAATCGATCTCTCGAGATTTTACCAAAGGAAGTGCACAAACCCTAGAAATATGAAAATCTTGATTCAAGACTTGCTTGTGGGGGTTTGATGATCTAGATGACTCTAGGAGTAATCCCACACATCAAAGCAAGATAAAATAGGCCAAGAGACCAAGTATGAACCTTTGAATCAAGGAAGCACCAAAATCATCCAAAAGGGAAAAGAACACAAAACGGAGCAAACGATCTTTCAATTAAGCATCACAAGATTGTTCGAGTTCACAGATGCTTACAAAGCCTCTCCACCAAGGAGGGCAAGAGCTCAACAAGGAGCACACTCCAAACCCTAGTTCTCCTCTCCTCTCCTCCAAACCCTAGAAAAGGAAGAAGGGGCTAAAATGAATGCTTGGCTTAGTTTTCCATCTCCCCCCTTCCTATTTATACTAGAGAGCTAGGGTTTCCTTTTTGGGGTCACTTACACATGGGACCCACACACAATAACTCTTGAAGCAATCGTGCGCTTCACCACGTAGGTTGATCACGGTTCTCATCGCCGCCAAGCCTCTCTTGTCCGAATCCCATCGAACCTCCCGAGACTCGCATCGATATCCGCACCGCTGATCCAACCAAATCAGCATCAACCACCCGCTCGATCCATCTTGTGCATCTCGCACCATGCTTGTGTCACACGACCACCCAGATCCCCGATCGCTCGACCTCGGCTCTCCAAGCGTAGTCCCGATCCACTCACCGCTGACGCCGTTGACTCGCAAGCCACCGCACAAAGAATAGACAAACAAACCGATTCCGGGAACAAGTTCTTCACAACTTGACCCACGTCAGTTCCGCAATGCAATATACAGCAATAAAGCATTGAAGTTTATATGATAACACAATCAAAACCAACTCAATGCAACATTTGGCTAACCTTCAAGCCATCGGTCTCGATCACCTCGTGGCCGGTCCGACCGATTTCATGTTGGCGGACCGCCCCACAACGGCGGTCGGACCGGTCCAAAGGACTTAGCCAAATTTTCAACTCAAAATTCAAACCTTCGAATTTTCAAACGAATAGAACTTTTGACTGGGAGCTCCAAAAATTATGGGACCACATCCAGAAGACTCCCCTCACTTGCCTACACAACCTATTTTTGGATTAGCCCCAAAAACCCATTTTCATTTGTGGCGGTCGGACCGGCCACCAAGGCCGGTCGGACTCCTCCACGGGCGGTCTGACCGCCCGACACCACCGGCCGATCGCTGTGGTCCGACAAATTTGGAGCAAACCCGAAAACGCGAGATTTTGCAAACCAACAACGCCATTGCCAATTGACTCATCATCCTGAGATCGTGCACATATCCTCACGATATCCACACAAGGTCTTGTCAATTTTACCCATCTCAAAACCATGACTCAGCAGATAGGACTTAAGTCTTTCATACCAAGCTCGGGAGCTCGCTTGAGTCCATACAGAGCTTTGGAAAGCCTCAGAGACATGGTTAGGTATTTGGGGTTCTCGAAACCAGAGGTCAGTTCGACATAGACTTCTTCCTCAATAAGGTCATTGAGGAAGGCACTCTTGACATCCATCCGTAAAGCTTGAAACCTTTAGAAGTCGCAAAGGCAAGCGTGATTCTAATGGCTTCAAGTCTAGCTACAGGGCAAAGGTCTCTTCAAATCTAGACCTCAACTTGAGAATAACCTCGAGCTACCAAATTAGCCTTGTTTCAATGACTAACCCATCTTCACTTTGTTTGTTTTGAACACCCATTTGGTCCCAATGATATTGTGACCATGAGGGGCTCAACAAGGACCGCACCTTGTTTCTTTCAAAGTTTTCCAACTCCTCATGCATAGCGCTTGTCCAAGACTCGCCGATAGAGCATGACAAACGCCTTTGGGCTCAAATGAGGCGACGAAGGCGTAATGGAGACAGAAAGAGACAAGCCGCCTTTGGAACGTGTGACACGCTCAAGAGGTCTCCAATGATCTCGCTCAAGGATGGTCCTTTGAATGTGTCTTGGAGGTCCAGGTGAGATGAAGAAGCTGCCTCTACCTCATTAGCGATGAGATAGGAGCAGAGCCACTAGCTTCGTAAAGCGTAAGGTAAGGGCCGATCTCCTCGAGGTATAGTGGAAGAAGGCACTCAAGAGGAGGAGGAAGATCCGGATCGGGTAGACAACCCTCATCTCCATCTTCCTCATCGCCCACAAAGATGGACTCAGATCGCTCTAGAGAACTCGAGATATCGTGCCTAGTCCCTGACCGGCCTCATCGAAGGTCACCTCACGTGTTTCTACCATTTTGCTAGACTCGCGAGCCTGCACTCTATAGGCACGAGAAGAAGTCGAGTAACCCGAAAAGATCCCATCACAAGATCGTGACTCGAACTTATCTAGGTTCCCACTCTTGAATAAAACACTTGCAACCAAACACACGAAAATGCGAGACGCTGGGTTTTCGCCATATCTCAACTCATAAGAAGTGCGATGCAAGAGTGCCCAAGAAAGACTCATAGAAACATGACAAGCAAGAGCAATTGCCTCACCCAAAACTTCCTAGGTGTAGAGTATTCATCAAGCATCGCCCTTGCCATCTCGACCAAGGTACTGTTCTTCCTCTCCACAACGCCATTCGTTGGGGCGTGTGGAGACGCAGAACCGGTGCTCTACACTGCCTCACCACAAAACTCTCAAAGTAGGAATTCTTGAACTCGTGCCATTATCGCACGAATTGCTCGTAATGCACCCGGGAGCTCAACAGAAGCCTACTAAAAGACCACGAAAAAGAGTAAACGCCTCATCCTTCGAGGCTAAGAAAACACCCAAGAGTACCTCGAGAAGTCATCGACCACAACAAGAATATACCACTTCCTCCCGCCGATCGCAGACTGAGCCGACCAACGGTATCCATATGGAGCAGTTGTCCTGGTGCATCAGTCATTGTCACTGTGACTGGAGAGTGAGAAGAA
Source organism: Hsuehochloa calcarea (assembly GCA_036346395.1). NCBI lineage: Eukaryota > Viridiplantae > Streptophyta > Magnoliopsida > Poales > Poaceae > Hsuehochloa > Hsuehochloa calcarea. The sequence continues at coordinate 37,554,993 of CM070601.1, forward strand.
GCAACCATCTTGCCGTGCCGGCATGGAGAGCAAACTAGATGTCGGACCCCGGGTGTCACACAACCCCGAGACCCTCTGTGCATACCAAGCTAGTCCCATGATCAGTAGCTAGCTTGCACAGTTACAACAATGATGCATTCATAACCATTCAACGACGAACTAATGAAGCGCATAAAGTAATATTAATTAAAACAGCAAAGACCTTATGGTCAAGGTTCTTACAAAAGTCGCCTCACAGGGCTTAGCAACAACAGAGTATCTGGCAGCGGAAATCTCAAAATACGTGGAGACCAATCGACATGCCCACAGGCAATCGAGTGGAGGACGTGACCTAGATCGCGAAGTCTTCAAAGTAGCCTTCTTCATAGTACTCAACAATTCCTGGTTCTTCTGCTGGGACTGATCAACAAAGGGCATAAAGCCGTGAGTACATAAAGTACTCAGCAAGTCGTAGAGAAATGTATGCACATAGTATTCATGACAGGCTTAAGCAAGGATGGCTTTATGGTTAATTTGCAGAAAGCAAGTTTAACAGTAAATACATTAATTAGATTGCAAAGCAAGATTTTAAAAGAATAATATATAGATAACCAAGTTCTTTTGAATCAAACAGTGAACATCCCGTTCACTTCCCAACCATTCCAACCAAACGCTTACAACGAGCCAAACCACATTTTTGAAAACACTACCCCTTGCGCGAAATCACCAGGCATGTCCGTAACCGGGGACACGGCTATTCGAATAGATTTTTGACACTCGCAGAGGTTGTACGGCTTTACCCACAAGAGATAAATCACTTGTAATGTCCGTCTCGACACACTTAGAGGGTGTGCGACTAAGTGACTATCACAAAGCCTTTACAAAGTTCCATTTTGCCTCGGTTACTGCTTCGCTAAGGTTTCGCCATCACAAATTCTCTTGCGCCAATAATCAACCCTAACAGAACCGACCCAAAACTTCCTAATTAGTTGGCGTGTCCGTCCCATACCGGACTTATGGTTGCACGAGGTGACCCAGATCAATGACTTGCAAAGTTAAGTCCTTAGTTGGTCGCTCGCATAAGTCTACCACAACCCAATGTGCATCACACACCCACTCTAGCTTCCTACCTCAAGCCCGAGCATAAATCATTTTTGTTCATTCCCACCAAATGGCAATCCTCGCCATGGCACAACATCTTTTAATAAAAGTGGCCTCACACCACAATTCCATAGTTCCATTAGTCAAATTTCAATAATCATTGAACATGTGATCGAAAGTATCATGTAACTAGAGCATGTCTAAGCAATAATACGCCCCGAAGTTGGTAATACAATTGTGTCCAACTAGTATCAACCATCCTAAGGTGTCCAAGGATATATGTCAATCAAGGAGACATTTCATTTTCAATTCATCAAGGAGGCATAATGGCAATTTGGTAATTATCTACTCCCAAAACCATTTTTAATAAAACTAGCCATGCATGATAATTTAATACAATATACATTTGTAAAATGGGTTCAACATGGTCAAAGGCCTACGACTTGCCTTCGTTGACGAGGAGAGGGTCTTCGGTCGTCGGGTCGAAGAAATCTTCCAAACGCCTAATCTACACGCGAGAAAAGCAACAAATAAATAAAACAGCACCAAATGAACTCCAAAAATTACAAAACCAGTGCCAAATGAAAGAGGGTGAATTTATATGAATTTAGAAATTTGGATCACCCAAATCGGAGTTCTGATGTGAAAGTTATAGCCAAAAGAAGTTTCAAAATCACATAAAATGATGAAATTAGGGTTTTCGGATTTTCCTAATTATTTTTCATCGAAAACCGATTTTCGACGTCGGCCACGCCGCGCGCGCTACGTGGCAGCCACGCGGCGAATCACGACGCGCGCGACGTGGCGCCACGCTGGTGGCCACGTGGGCTCGGGCCCACGGTCGAGAGAGAGAGAGGAGAGAGAGAGAGAGAGACGGCGCGCGGCGGCGGCGGCGGAGTCGAGAAGACGGCGGCGACGCCACGGAGAACGGCGGAGGCGCTGGAGACGGCGGCGCGGAGGCGGCCGGAGGCGGGAAGAAGGGAGAGGCGCGGCGACGCAACCGAGCGAGAGAGAGAGAGAAAGAGAGGAGAGGAAGAGGCGCGGCGCTTTTAAGGCGACGCCACGAAGCGGACGGACAGCGCGGCGCTGCGTCGTGGCGGCGCGGCGAGGCGGACGAGACGGCACGGCAGCGTGGCGAATGATGCGGCGGAGGCGCTTGGCGAGGCGAAGCGGGATTGCGCGCGGCGAATCTCGCGGCGTCGTGGGAGAGAGAGAGCGGCGGCGGCGCGTCGGGGACGAAGAGCGGGAGCCGTCCGATTTCGATCGGACGGTGGCGAGCGAGGGAGGCGCGGGTGACGGAAGGCCGTCCGATTTCGATCGGACGGTGGGGAGGCGAAGAGGCGCGGCGAGGGAGACGGAGCGGGCGCCGTCCGATTTCGATCGGACGGTGGGAAGCTGGAGGGGCGCGGGCGCGCGAGGGACGTTGGATGGAGATCCAACGGCGGAGGGCGACGGGCGCGCGCGGGAGCGGAAACGGGCCGCGGGAGCGGGCCGGCGCGAGAAAACAGTGATTGGGCCGGGAGAGATTCGGCCCAAAACCGAAAAGGGATTTTTAAATAGCTTTTAATTTACAGAAATTCAAATAAATCAAAAGGCAATTTAGAAAATAGCAAATAGACTCCAAAAATTCTAGAAAAATTCACAGAAATTACTTGAATTATTCTAGACTTAATAAAAATACTTTTAACTTTAAATTTTCTTTTTCTTTTGCAAATAAAATAACTTTTCCATTTCGGATAAATCAAAAATCAATTTCTAAAATCCAATAAATCCAAGAAAATTCTTAAAATAATAATTTTGATTTTAAATTCCAGAAATCTCAATCAAACCAACTTTAATTTAATTGAAGTTTGATTAACTCATATTCAAATGCAAATGGATTTTGAAATTTCCAATTTAAGCTTTTGACGAATAGAAACAAATGGTTCTCTTTTAAAATTTTTCAAAACTCCAAAATCGGACGCTACAAACCTACCCTCTTAAAGGGAATCTCACCCCTAGATTCAGCCGACTAGAGAATAGGTGGGAAACTCACCTTCGTGTCTTCTTCGCTCCCAAGTGGCTTCTTCTTCTGTGTGGTTGCTCCATCGACCTTGCGTAAACGGATGGTCTTGCTTCTTGTCACTCGCTCGCTACTTCCAAGATCTTGATGGGATGCTCCTTGTAGGTGAGGTCTTCTGCGTGGCAATTGATTCCACCGCATCCGCTTCTTCGCACACGCAAACACTTCTTCAATCGCGACACGTGGAAGACATTATGCACATCCGATACCGAGGCGGAGCTCCAACCGTAGCGACTTCTCCTCTTCTGCTAGAATCGAAAGGTCCGATGTACCTTGGTGCAAGCTTTCCACTTACTCAAACGACGATCCCTTTGAGAGGCGACACCTTCAAGTACACATGATCACCAGTGCAAAAGCTAGATCTCGCGACGGCTATCGCGATAACTCTTCTCGCTCGGTCTCAGGCTGCTTTGACCTTTCTCGATTGATCGAACTTGCTCTTCGGCTTTTTCCAAAATATCTGCCCAAACACTTGTCTTTCGCCTACTTCATTCCAATACAAGGGTGTTCTCGCATTTTCTTCCGTAAAGAGCTTCAAATGGAGACATCCGAGGCTTGACTGTAATCGTTGTTGTAGGAAAACTCGCATAGGTAGCATTTGATCCCAATCGGTCTGATTTGCTAAGGCACAAGCCCTTAACATATCTTCTAGGATTTGATTTACTCTTTACGTCATCCATCCGTCTGGGATGGTAAGTCAGATCAAATTTAGATTAGTACCCAAAACACAGGCAACTTCGCCAAAATCTTGAGGTGAATCGATCCTCGATCCGACACGATCTTCTTCTGCACTCCATGCCGCACACTATCTTTGCCATGTACAATTCGCACTATCACCGAGTAGGTAGTCTTGATCGGGAGAAAGTGAGCAACTTTGGTTAGACGATCCACAATTACCCGATAGAATCATAACGACCTTGTCCTTGGCAAACCAAAGGATAAAATCCATGCCAATTTCTTCCCACTTCCATTCAGGCACTTTCAAGGGTTGCAGGAGTCCAGCAGGTCTTTGATGCTCGGCTTTAACTCGCTGACAGACATCGCACTGAGACACATACTCGGCAATCTCACGCTTCATGCTAGGCCACCAATACATTTTTTAAGGTCTTGGTACATCTTTGTGCTTCCAGGTGAATGGAATACAAAGTTTCATGGGCTTCCTTGAGGATCACCGCTAAGCTCTTTCTGATCTGGAACACAGATTCGCTTGTCAAACCAAATGGTGCCTTGCTCATCTTCTGAGAATCTCAGGGCTTTACCTTTCTTCATGCTGCTCTTGATTTCCTTAATATTGACATCTTCAACTTGAGCTTCCTTGATCTGATTCCGCAAAGTGGGTTGAACTTCTAAGGCAGCTAGATAACCTTCCTCAACCAACTCTAACTTGAGCTTCTGGAACTCTTCATGAAGGGCTGGCTGATTTTCCTTGATTGACAGGGTATTGCAGTAGACTTTTCTGCTCAAGGCATCTGCCACAACATTAGCTTTGCCTGGGTGGTAATGGATTCCAATATCATAATCCTTGATTAACTCTAACCACCTTCTTTGCCTCATATTAAGATCACCGAGTGAAAATGTACTTCAAGCTCTTATGGTCCGTAGACTTCACAACGATTACCAATAAGGTAATGACGCCATATCTTTAAAGCATGCACTACGGCAAACTAACTCCAAGTCATGAGTGGGTAATTTACTCATGAGGCCTCAACCGACGGAAGCATAGGCCACTACCTTCCTTTCTTGCATCAGACACAACCAAGTCCTTGCCGGATGCATCACGTAAAATCTCAAAATCCTTCCTGACATCGGCAAAATCAACACCGAGTCGTTGTCGACGCTTCTTTAACTCTTGAAAACTTTGCTCACAACTGCTGTCCAAGCAAATTTCTTTTCTTTCTTCAACTCACCGAGTGAGGGTCTTGCTATCTTGGAGAATCCTTCTATGAATCGACGATAGTATCCCGCCATTCCAAGAAAACTTCGACTGAGGCACCGACTTGGGTGACTCCCAATTAAGCACATCCTTAACCTTGCTAGGGTTAACAGATACTCCTTCCGCAGACATGACATGTCCCAAGAAAGTAACTTCTTTCATCCAAAACTCACACTTGCTGAATTTAGCATAGAGTTGATGATCTCTAAGCTTATTCAGACCAAACGGAGGTGCTCTTCATGCTCTTCTTCACTCTTGAATACACCAAAATATCGCCAATGAAGACAATGACGAACTTATCCAAATATCCATGAATACTTTATTCATCAAGTTCATAAAGTAAGCAGGGCATTGGTCAATCCAAATGACATGACCGTGAACTCATACACCCATACCGGTTGAGAAAGTCGTCTTGGGAATATCTTCTCGACGAATCTTCACCGTGGTATCCTCGACCTCAAGTCTATCTTGGAGAACACTCCGCTCCTTTCAACCGATCAAACAAATCATCGATCCCGGGCGAGGGTACTTGTTCTTGATGGTGACCTCATTGAGGGCTCGGTAATCCACACACATCCGCTGGGTACCATCCTTCTTGCAACAAAGATCACCGGGCTCCCAAGGTGAAGAACTTGGTCTGACAAAACCTTTCTCTTGCATTTCTTCAATTTGCTTCTTCACCAACCAAATCATTGACAGTAATCAGAGGGTCTCTTGAAAATAGGTGCGCCTCGAACAAGATTGATGACAAACTCCAAGTCTCGATCAGCGGCATTCCGTAGGTCATCGTGAAAGACATCCAAAACTCTCGACTACTAGCACTTCTTCCATAGATACAACATCAAGGCTGCATAAAAGATCCGCTAGCTTCTCCGGGAGGCTTCAAACTTTACCTTGGTTCCATCCGGATCGACCAAAGTGATGCTTCTACCACCACAATCCAAGAGGGCTTGGTGATTGGCAAGCCAATCCATTCCCAAAATCACATCAAGAGACTTGGTGTCTATGATGATGAGATTAGCAAGGAATTCTACCCTTCTATGGTCACTTTAACCTTAGGGCAACCTTGGTTCGTACTCAATTCAACCGAGATTGAACCAACAAAACACTTTTAAGAGGCAAAACTTCCAACCGGTGCCTTTCAAAGAAAAACTCCGAGAAACAAACGAATGCGAAGCTCCGTAATCAAACAAAACAAAGGCAGGTCTGCCGAATTGACAAGGAACTTACCCAAAGACGACGTCCGGGCAGTGTCTGGCTTCCTCCACAAAGGGTGTGGTTCACACGACCTCTTCCAAAAGGCCGAGGAGACTTGATCGTGCAGATGGAGTTTGAGGGGCTCCACGCGCGACTCGGAGCGGGGTCCCGGTGGAGTGGCTCCCATGTTGAAACGAACAGAGAAGGGCCTTGCCTCTGCGGGCAATCACGCGGCGCCCCACCGATGGCACTTAAAGCAGTGATCCCACCGCAGGTTGACATTCCTTGGCCAGCCGTTGCCGGAGCCGCTGAAGCCGCGGTCACCGAATCGCCGGGCGAGGTGTCTTTCTGTGGCTCAAGGTGACAGTGGAGCAACACGGCAGGAGGCGCACATTCATTCGGCTCTCGGGAGTGAGACCGATGGGCACCGTGTCTGCATCATCTTTCTCTTGGGATTCTTCAAGCTCACGGCGGATTCTTCGATGAGCATGGCCTTGTTCACCAAGTGCCGGAAATCGCATAATCATTCCCAATGACTTGCACCTTCAAACCGGGTTGAGTCCTCTCTTGAAGCGCTCAAGCGGGCATCATCTCGGGCAACGCCCTCCGGGCATAACGGGACAACCGAGTGAATCTGTTAAGATATTCACTCACCGACATGTTGCCTTGCCGCAACTCACGAAACTCATTCTTCTTCATTTCCACCTTTCCATCGTGGATATGGGAGTGGCGGAAAGCTCTCAAAACTCGCCCAAGTGATACTCTCATGGTTTCCATGGGCGGCACAATAGTTCTCCCACCATTCCGCAATGGTACCTTCGAGCCGTGAGTGGCATACGTAACCTTCTCGCGATCATCACAACGGGTGATAGCGAGCTTCTTTCCATGGAACGCAACTACCATTCAAGGCCCAATGGCTCGAGGAGCTAGAGAAAGTGGGCGGATGGGTCCTCAAAACTCGCCAACTCGGATCGAGGAAACACTGGGGTGGAGCAGGCGTGGCGTGGCACCGCTTGATCGCTCGATTCATCATTGCGGCAGGCGCAGCGTCCGATTCTGCCGATTCATCATCCGAGTCATGTTCTCGCATCAAAGAACTCATCACCGCGTCTGGCGCCATGAATCGACTCAAACCCGATCCGCACCGGCGGCTGGGAAGACGGGCACCGGGCGCTTGAGTCTCATCCTCGCTTATGGAGTTGCGGTCCGAACCATCTCGACAAAGCTTCACCGGTTTAATAGACGAGAAGAAGAAAGCAATTTAGATGCGAGGAAAGCATTTAGATGAGCGAGAAACAAGGGGATAGATGGATCAACCTAATGCGGATAAAATTGGTTTTACCTAACGAACTGATAGCCTAAAGCTATCAAGAAGCAAACCAAAAGAGGCACTTAAGCACAAAAGCACTATTACGCAGACTAAACGACTCTAAAACTAGGGAGGCAACCACCAATCTAATCTTTACTGAGGGGCAACATGAAACAAATCATGAATTTGAGCTTCCAAAACTTCCATTGCTTGATCTTGAAGGGCTCGATCCTAGGGATATTCCAGAGATAAGGAGTCAATTAAAATTTGGAAAACCAAGTTCCGTAAAAGATAAGATGAAAGAACTCAAGAATGATATAAGAGGGTAAGATGATAAGATAAGAATAGAATAAGGTAAGAAAGAATGTAATAAGATGAGAGAAGAATTTCTAGTCAAGTTAATTGCTTGGTTTGATTTAGAAAATATATTTTGAATCTTTGACTAAGACGACTAATCTAACTAAAGGTTACGCCCTACACCGATATGGCTCGATACTATCTCTTGTCGGACCCCGGTGTCACACAACCCCGAGACCCTCAGGCATACCAAGCTAGTCCCATGATCGAGAGCTAGCTTGCACAAGCATAAACAATGATGCATTCATAACCATTCAACGACGAACTAATGAAGCGCATAAAGTAATATTAATTAAAACAAAGAAAGACCTTATGGTCAAGGTTCTTACAAAAGTCGCCTCACGTGGCTTAGCAACAACAGAGTATCCGCAATGAAATCTCAAAATACGTGGAGACCAATCGACATGCCCACAGCAATCGAGTGGAGGACGTGACCTAGATCGCAAGTCTTCAAAGTAGCCTTCTTCATAGTACTCAACAATTCCCGGTTCTTCTCATTGACTGATCAACAAAGGGCATAAAGCCGTGAGTACATAAAGTACTCAAAGAAGTCGAGAGAAATGTATGCACATAGTATTCATGACAAGCTTAAGCAAGGATGGCTTTATGGTTAATTTGCGAGAAAGCAAGTTTAACAAGAAAATACATTAATTAGATTGCAAAGCAAGATTTTAAAAGAATAATATATAGATAACCAAGTTCTTTTGAATCAAACAAAGGAACATCCGCTCACTTCCCAACCATTCCAACCAAACGCTTACAACGAGCCAAACCACATTTTTGAAAACACTACCCTTGCGAAATCACTGTGCATGTCCGTAATCGGGACACGGCTATTCGAATAGATTTTGACACTCTGCAGAGGTTGTACAGCCTTTACCCACAAGAGATAAATCACTTGTAATGTCCGTCTCGACACACTTCCGAGGGTGTGCGACTAAGTGACTATCACAAAGCCTTTACAAAGTTCCATTTTGCCTCTGCTCGTTTCGCTAAGGTTTCGCCATCACACTCTCTTGCGCCAATAATCAACCCTAACAGAACCGACCCAAAACTTCCCTAATTAGTTGGCTGTGTCCGTCCCATACCGGACTTATGGTTGCACGAGGTGACCCGATCAATGACTTGCAAAGTTAAGTCCTTAGTTGGTCGCCGCACAAGTCTACCACAACCCAATGTGCATCACACACCCACTCTAGCTTCCTACCTCAAGCCCGAGCATAAATCATTTTTGTTCATTCCCGACCAAATGGCAATCCCTGCCATGGCACAACATCTTTTAATAAAAGTGGCCTCACACCACAATTCCATAGTTCCATTAGTCAAATTTCAATAATCATTGAACATGTGATCGAAAGTACTGCGGGTAACTAGAGCATGTCTAAGCAATAATACGCTCCCGAGTTGGTAATACAATTGTGTCCAACTAGTATCAACCATCCTAAGGTGTCCAAGGATATATGTCAATCAAGGAGACATTTCATTTTCAATTCATCAAGGAGGCATAATGGCAATTTGGTAATTATCTACTCCCAAAACCATTTTTAATAAAACTAGCCATGCATGATAATTTAATACAATATACATTTGTAAAATGGGTTCAACATGGTCAAAGGCCTACGACTTGCCTTCGTTGACGAGGAGAGGGTCTTCGGTCGTCGGGTCGAAGAAATCTTCCGAAACGCCGGAATCTACACGTGCGAGAAAAGCAACAAATAAATAAAACAGCACCAAATGAACTCCAAAAATTACAAAACCAGTGCCAAATGAAAGAGGGTGAATTTATATGAATTTAGAAATTTGGATCACCCAAATCGGAGTTCGGATGTGAAAGTTATAGCCAAAAGAAGTTTCAAAATCACATAAAATGATGAAATTAGGGTTTTGATTTTCCTAATTATTTTTCATCGAAAACCGGATTTTCGACGTCAGCGCCACGCGGCGCTTACGTGGCAGCCACGCTGGCGAATCACGACGCGGGCGCCGACGTGGCGCCACGCGGTGGCCACGTGGGCTCGGGCCCACGGTCGAGAGAGAGAGAGAGAGAGAGAGAGAGGCGCGCGGCGGCGGCGGGAGTCGAGAAGACGGCGGCGACGCCACGGAGAACGGCGGAGGCGCTTGGAGACGGCGGCAGCGAGGCGGCCGGAGGCGGAAGAAGGGAGAGAGCGCGACGACGAACCGAGCGAGAGAGAGAAAAGAGAGGAGAGGAAGAGGCGCGGCGGCTTTTAAAGCGGCGACGGCCACGAGCGGACGGACAACAAGGCGCGTCGTGGCGGGCGCGGGCGAGGCGGACGAGAGCACGGCACGGGCGTGGCGGATGCGGCGGAGGCGCCGAGGCGAGCGGGATTCGCGGCGGCGGAATCTCGCGGCGTCGTGAGAGAGAGCGGCGGCGCGCTTGGGACGAAGAGGAGCCGTCCGATTGACGGACGGTGGCGAGCGAGGAGGCGCGGTGATGAAGGCCGTCCGATTGGACGGACGGTGGGAGGCGAAGAGGCGCGCGAGGGAGACGGAGCGGGCGCCGTCCGATTTCGACGGACGGTGGGAAGCCGGAGGCGCGGGCGCGCGAGGGACGCGATGGAGATCCAACCGGAGAGGGCGACGGCGCGCTGAGCGAAACGGGCCGCGAGCGGCCAGCGCGAGAAAACAGTGATTGGGCCGGAGAGATTCGCCCAAAACCGAAAAGGATTTTAAATAGCTTTTAATTTACGTAAATTCAAATAAATCAAAAGGCAATTTAGAAAATAGCAAATAGATTCCAAAAATTCTAGAAAATTCACGTAAATTACTTGAATTATTCTAGACTTAATAAAAATACTTTTAACTTTAAATTTTCTTTTCTTTTGCAAATAAAATAACTTTTCCATTTCGGATAAATCAAAAATCAATTTCTAAAATCCAATAAATCCAAGAAAATTCTTAAAATAATAATTTTGATTTTAAATTCCAGAAATCTCAATCAAACCAACTTTAATTTAATTGAAGTTTGATTAACTCATATTCAAATGCAAATGGATTTTGAAATTTCCAATTTAAGCTTTTGACGAATAGAAACAAATGGTTCTCTTTTAAAATTTTTCAAAAACTCCGAAAATCAGGACGCTACACTAGATCCTTGACCATCTTGAGTTTTGGCAAACCACGAATGAGATCGTGGCCGCTGACTCGTGTCAAATGATCAAAGCCTATATGACCTAGTCTCCTATGCCGAAAAGTCAAATCACGGGATTCGTAGCAATTAAACACCGGAGAGGATCACCGTAAGACTCGTAAAAATCAAAGACGAAAGATCCTCCCATATCGAAATCCCGCAAACTAGACTACCCAAGAGTCAAGAATTTTGCAATTGTTTTTCTTAAAGCTCACCTCAAACCGCTATCGGTGGTCGAGAGACCAAAGCGATTATATCGCAGCCTTACTTACTAAGGCAACATCTTTTAAAATAAACGAATCATTAATGCTCATTGCACCTTTAGCGATGACGCGCCTAAAAGAAGCATCTCCGAAAGTGATCGCCTCATCACCTCGAGCACTGCTAGGGAAGAAAACCAACGAGTCTCCTGGTCATATGACGAACACCGAGTCTACAATCCAAACCTTTACCTTCCCAAATGGCGACTCGAGTCAAACAGAGAGTAAAGTCTCGATCGGGTGAATCAACAATGATTTGGGCACCCAATACCGAGTAACACGTCGAATGATGAAGTAGTCAAGCAAGATCGACCTCTATCTACCCTACGCCTCTCGTCACTCAACAAGCGGAAGGTCTCGCGCGGCAGACTCAAATCGTTGTCAATCCGATCCGCTATGGAAGAGCGAGTCGAAATTCGCAACATGTCGATCACGCCGCAGTAGCCATCTCGAAAGGAAAACCGAGATCTACCTCAAAGCGACGGAAGTCACGATCAAAGGGAGCATGAGGACGAAAATCGAAAACTCGTAAAAACCAAGTCCTCGATGTCGCCTAAATCACCAAATTGTATCAAACCTAGACCTCATGTTGGTCTTAGGTGCACTCATGGTCTGGGGCTGACCATGAATGCGCCTAAAGGAATCAACATGGTCTCTACGCGCGATCTTGGTGCGCCTGAAGCAATGATCAACCAAATGTCCATCCTTCTGACAGAAGGTGCAATGATACTTCGCCTTCAGAGAGGCCGAAGCTGCAGGTGGAATCACCTTGCTGTCAGAGATCCTTTGAACAAAACCCGCTGATTTGAAATTAACTTTCTCAGTCCTGGGCTTAGTTTTGATCACACCTGGTGCTATGGTTCTGAGCACGACAGGTGGATGCTTCCTTATATCCTCATGAAAATCATATCCTAGACCTTGATTAAATTTACAAATCTTGGATTTGTCTAGAATGAGATTTAGCTTCTTCTTGCCTCCTACAAATTTCTCAAGAGTGTTCATAAGATACTGACACTCCTGAAAAAGAGAGGTGCAAGAAGAGCAGGGGGAAGAAGGAACAACAGAAGATAAGGGAGTAGAGGAAGAAGAACCAACAAAGATAGGAAAGATTTGCTTGTGCATACACAAATTACTTTTGGGGACAGTCCTATTGCTAGCGATTGGTTCACGTTGCTAGGCGCCTCTACCAAACCCTTAGACTTCTTCCCAAAGACACACAATACAAGGTAAGATTGTGTTTCTAGAAAGTCCTTAGTTAGCTTCATACATTTTTCATCCAAGGCAACCAAATCACATTTTAGTTTATTACATTGATTGCATGGTGAGCTAACAAGGTCCTTAGAAGCATACTAAGCCAGTTTGTTATTGTGATCAATCATTTCTTGAACCGCTAGATACGATTCTAGTTCAAGCAGCTTAACTTAGGACAGCTTTAAGCAAGAAACAATAGGCTCTAGTAGCGCCTTGAAATTCAAAGAAGTTTGTGATCCGCCTGCTTTAGGTTCATCTTGAGTTTATTACAATTTTCACAAGTCTCGTGCAGATCGAGCAACATGGTATAAAGACCTCTAAAAGAATTGTCCTTAACCTCACATGAGGTGCAAGCAAGAGCCTCAACAAGAGTAGATGAAGGAGGTGCTACTCTACTCATCTCTAATTCAAGAAGAAGGCTAATGTTCTGTACTTTAATCATGTCAAGTTCAGAGGACACACTATCATGCAAGGTCCTTAGTTTTTCCATGTCATCAAGCAAAGCACAAGATGTGTCACAATCATCACGGAGGGAGCGGATGTAAGTAAAGAAAGCTCCGTGATAGTCTAGCTACTTCCTTTCGATGTCGCTCGGGCCGCCCCGAGGGCCATGAAGCACATGCCGAGAAGTTGCCGCGTCCTTGGGATCATGATCGCCCTTCCCATCATCGTCCTCCACCCTCCACCTCGGCCGGTGTCCGCCTCGTCGAGGGCGGTGAGGACGCGATGGAATGCCTTCTTTGCCTTCCCAAAGTTGCGGAACTTCTTCTTGCCTTGGTCAGTCCGAGGGCTTCGTGTTGCGGTTCTTGTCGATGTAGTCGTTCTTGCTCGGACCGCCATAGTCACCTTTGCCCTTCCCAAGCTTGGGACAGTTTGCTCGGATGTGGTTGGGGCCACCACACTCAAACAAATCACAGACCTCCTCTTTTTCCATCCCTCCTCCTCTTGTAAGCATGGGAAAACTTCCGAGCTAGGAGGGCTAGCTGTTCATCCTCAAGCCGCTCTAACCGATCATCGCTATGTCACAGAGCGACTAGGAGAACCCGTGTCGACGACTAAGAAGATCCAGAGGTGGGATCGGTGACTAAAGCCATCGATCGTGACTTCGACCTTCGAGAGACAATGTCAATCTCGTGAGTCTTGAGACGCGAGTAAAGCGCATCAAGAGTCGTGGTCGAGAGGTCCGTGCTATCTTTGATGGTAGTCACTTTCATCTCCCGCACCACGAAGATCAAGTGCAGAGAGCATCTGTCGAGCGTTATCCGAGTCGGGTATGTAAGACCGACCGCTCGGAGGTTGCTCAAAATCTTGTGAAAACGCCGAAAAGCACTCATCAAGAGATTCACCAACAAGCATCTCAAATTTATCAGATTCACGCTTGAACCGGTCTTGTCGAACCGCCTTAACTGGGTGGTGCCTCATGGTATGCATCGAGGGTCACCTGATGTCGTAAGCGTAAGTCAAATGAGAAATGCGATCAAACTCACTTCTACTCAAACCCTGAATGATGATGTTCCTAGCCTTAGCATTGGCCTCAACATCAGGCATGTTTCCCGCATTGATGTTTTCATCGGCAGGAACTGCAAATCTCACCTTCACCTTTCTCCAGATGGCATACCCCTGAGCCTGGATGTATGTTTCCATTCGGCTCTTCCAGAAGGGGTAATCCATGCCATCAAAGACTGGAGGCTTGGTGGAATACTTGTCCGTTGCCATGGCTCAACCGACCGGTTAAGATCTATAAAGAAGAGCTAACCGGCTCTGATACCAATTGAAGGACCGAAATGGCAACAGAGGGGGGGTGAATGGTGCCTAAAAATTTAATAACTCCCCTTTACTGTATTTAATCAAGCCTACAAAGATCTCTGGAGATCTAAAGAAAATAAATGAAGCAAGATCAAATAACAAAAACGAGCCTCGGGCTGTTCTTCAGGAAATCGGAAGCTCCGGCCAGTAAGGTGCGGAAGTTTCGCTTGCGGTAGTTCCGCTGTGTATGGCGTGGTAGTTCCGCTTGCGGTACTTCCGCTTTGTAAAATCGGAAGCTCCGATTATCCTGACCGAAGAACAGAACGCTCGTGTTTTTGTCCAAAAATCCAAACTACTTTTAATTTGTTGATCTTCTCTGGTCAAGTTTCACAGGACATCATCCTAAGCAACATCTTGACCTCATGGAGAAGAATCGCAGACAAAGATTCAACAATCAAGCCAAAATTGGATTTCTTGAAGAAGGGGCAAGAAAGACCAAAAACCGAAATAGACTCGATTCTCAGAATCTTAGCTCATGAAACTTTGAGTATGTAATAGCAATATCAAAACGACTCTAGATATCAAGTTTCATGCTATTTTATAAGACGAATCAAAAGATATGCCAAAACCCTAGATATTCAACATGAACAGAGAGGGAATAAAGAGAGGCATAAACATGTAATCAAAGACTCAGAGTTTCATTGATAAAAGTCAAGAAATCACAGAGGAAACACAGAGGAATGATTACAAGTATTTTCAGTTCATTCTCTCAAAAAGCAAAACAAACCCTTTTGGTGGAGCTAACCCTAATTTCCTCTCTTAAGGTCTAACCCTAACAACAGGGGTTGAGCTCTATTTATAGCCTTTGCTTAATGGGCCTCCAACCCATTAAGCCCGCTACACCCGAACGGAACCGCCTCCACTTGTGCCGCTTTGCGAAATCCCGTTCGCCTTTGCGCACCTTTCCGAAGCCTCCCAGACGCCTTTGCCGCCCTTGACACGCAACCACCTCAAGATTCACGCCGCCTTCGACACATCCGACCGCTCGACCTCAACGCCGCTCGCGCTTAGTCCGATCACCTCGTGTCTCGCCACGACTTCGCCTCGATGTCCCGCAGCCAACACAGCATAAAACACATCACATAGCATGGCACAATATCATAGCATCAACATTTGTATAAGACTCAAACTCATACGTAATCAAAATCACAAAATATCCTTCTCGCACGATCGACACAATCGGAAGTTCCTCACTTTACCTTGCGGAAGTTCCGATTTCGAACGTCCGCGACTTGTCGGATTATCGAAAGTTCGCGCTTAACATCTGCGGAACTTCCGATCTTCGAACATCCGCCTTTCCAGATTTTCAAATCCGATTACCATCTCGAGGAACACTCAATGTCAAGATATCTGACACTCGCTACCCCTTGTGCGGAAGTTCCGATTTCCTTCACCGAACTCAAAACCTGTAAATCGGAAGTTCCTATTTCCAACGCCAGAGTTGATTATCGGAACTTCCGCTCCATACACAATGTAGTTCCGATTTCCGATTCAAGACATGTAAACACCCATACCGAAAAACTCAACTCTCAACCTATTCAACGACGATGTCAAATACTCATCACTCAGAGTGGAGGACCTCTCACATGGTCTCTCAGGTGGTGGAGTTTCCGGGATGGACTCTCCACCTCGAGGGGCGTCGTAGTTGTCCGAGGCTTTACCCGTGAGGGGTAGTTGTCCGAGGCCAGGCCACAACCCGACACAACGTATGGGTTTCTATCCATACGGCGACTCAAGGTAATACATAATATTGGAAAAGTCTCAGAGGACTTAGCCGTCTTGCATACCTAAGGAAGTGTGCTTAATAGCTTGGCAAAAAGGCGGTCTGGCGTGTGGGTAAAATGGTACACCCTGCAGGGATAAATCTATTCGAATAGCCTCGTCCTAGGTTATGGACACGCTTGGGGATTTCCCGCAAGATCTAGACTTCAACAACTGTTTTTGTTTTAAAATTAAAACTTGACATGGTTGGCATGAATGGGTAATTCATGCTATTGTGGTGGCTATTGGGTTAGCCACTTCCGGACTAGTTTAACTGTTGTTGATACTTGATTACTACTGTTTTTATCAAATAAAATCAGGTTGTAAAATTGCCTTCAATCTATTACATTATTGCAAATAAAACTTGCTTTATGCTTACCAACTTGAGTCCTAGCCTGCTCCACTTAAATAAGCTTGCATATAGTTATTGTATAGATCTGTTATCATTCTTATATATCTTGCAGTACATTCAAAGTACTCACCCACTTTTTTTCGGGTGCTTTTGTTTGCAGAGGGAGAAGGTGAGCCCTAGGGCTTCACTACGTGAGATGTGCCATGGGTTCGACGGCTAGTCATGCCCAGTCGGTTGCCTTGTGGGTAAAAGGCACACCGTTGGGCTCTTTTGTTTATCGTCATCTTATGGCACTTTTGCTTCCATTGCTCGTAATATTTACCTGCTGGCGGTTGGCCTCTTTGTTGTATTTACTCTTGAATATTATTATGTATGTCTTTATTTTGTTCTCGTGTTTTCTGGTTCTATGTGATTGAATGGAATTGATGCATGAACTTTTGTGAGAGGGTGTATATCGCACTGGGAAGTATACATTCCTCGGCGTCACGAGTTATTATGCTTATGATGATAGGGTCAAGTGGTGACTAATCATTATAAGCTTAATAATCCCGGGGGCGTCACAATGAGCTTAGGTGATTTGCTGTGGTCAGAGTCCGATGGAGGGACTTGGATCACTTAGTAGTTTCCGATTGGAAAATGCTTAGCCATGCTTAGTTCGGTAGCTTTGGGCGACCACCGGCTTAGTCGATGGTCTTGATCACACAAAAACTATTATTCTTCCATTATGGCCAGCACTTTGTGCTTTGTTAATTTTGCAAATCAAAAACTGAAAAATGAAAACGGATTTGGACTTGGGCATAATGGTATGTTGGTGTGGTGTTTTTGGGTGTGATCGGAATGGTGCCCAAGTCATCAAGGACCGAACATCTTGTTACACTAAACCAAGCACTATTGCGTACTAACCACATGAGGGTTATATGGGACCCCTCTTGACTTAGTACTTTGGCGTGTGTTATCTCCGAGTCGCAGGAGGAAAGGTTTTGTGTGTGTATCGTGGGAAACATAGTATGTGTTCTGGTGTGTGGGTTGGGTGTGCGGTGGTGGGGATTGCCGTGAAGGTTCTCCACCTCGAGGGTCGCCGAGCTTGTCCAAGGCTTTACCCGTGACGGGTAGTTGTCCGAGGCTGGGCCACGACCCCGACACAACGTATGGGTCTCTATCCATACGGGCGACTCGAAGTTAATACATAATATTGGAAACGTCTCGTAGGACTTAGCTGTGCCGGCATACCAAACGAAGTGTGCTTAATCATGTGGCAAAAAGGCGGTCCGACATGTGGGTAAGTTGGTACACCCTGCAGGGATAAAACTATTCGAATAGCCTCGTCCTAGGTTATGGACACGCTTGGGGAGGTCTTCCAAGAGTTAGACTACAACTTTGTTTTCAAAATTAAAACTTGACATGGTTGGTATGAATGGGTAATTCATACTATTGTTGTTGTGACTATTGGGTTAGTCACTTCCAGGTTGTTGTTGTCATCTATCTACTGTTATTATTGTTGTTCTTTCGGTTAATTGAACATTAAAAACAGATTTGTTAAATTGCTTTCAATCTATTACATTATTGCAAATGGAAACTTGCTTTATGCTAAAATGAAACATATAGCCTCCACTTCAATGAGCTTGCATGTAGTATATGTACAGGTTTGTTATTCCACCCGTAAGTCTTGCGAGTACATTCAAAGTACTCACCGGCTTTTGCCGGCTGCTTTTGTTTGCAGGGGAAGAAGGTGAGCCCTAAGGGCCTCACTTTTGTGAGATGTGCTTCGGGTTTGGCGACTAGCTTGGCGGTCCGGTCGGTTGCCTTGTGGGTTAAAGGCACACTGATTGGCTCTTTTGTTATAGCCATCTTATGGCACTTTTGCTTCCGCTGTTTAGTTATCGTTGTTTTTTTTTATGGTTGGCCGGTTAGCCTCTCTTTTGTAATGACTCGGTTTAATATTATTAATACTTTTGTTCTGCTATGTGTTTCGGTTCTATGTGGATGAATGGAATTGATGCGTGAACTTTGTAAAGGGGTGTGTATACTGCATTTCTGGGAAGTATACATGCCTCGAGTCTCGGATTATCTGATTTGTGATGCTAGGACCGAATGGATGGTTAAGCATTACAAGCCGGATAAACCGGGGTCTCACAGGTTTCCTTGACCTAATCAACTTAGGCCACCGCCGTGGTTTTGCACACCACCACTTTTTCGTATTGGGTAATTTACTAAAATACCCATCAACCGACCTTTCCAGAATTCTTCACATCGAAAGCATCACCCCATGCTTCACCATCATCCATGTAGCCCCAACGACTTCCTGCCAAGTCTCTCAAATGTCCGAATCCCACCAAACCGTTCTCGCTTGCAAACAAGCCCAAGCCACTTGTCGCACCATATGTCTTACCACACACTATGATCGCACTAGGCTTCCTTGACCGTTCTAGACCTCAGGTCCTCCCTGATCTTAGTCTCAATCCACCTTGCTTTTGCCCACCATGTCCATCGCCGGTAGTTCCCATTCTGGTTCCTTGTCTTCTCAACTTGTAACCACCCGGGTAGCCTCGGTCATCTTTCGGTAGCACCTTGATTGTTCTGGACCCCAGCTCGCCTAGCTTAGTAACGGTCTTGTCTACCTCACCATGACGTAGCTTTGAAGTCCTACAACCAACATCAACAAACAAACTGTCATGTAGCACGATACGATATACAAAATCATCAATATACACAATTGATGAGTCAAGAACACATCCCTTCAAAGTTTTGGTCCCAAAAGCACCATTTTACCTCAAAAGGTCTTTGCTCAAACTTTATCTTCTATGGTTCTTGTCCATCTTGCACCTTGCTTGAGTCCAACCATCTCACCCAGTATCCATGGCCATTCTAGACCTTGGTTCTTCTAACTAAGTCCCAGTCCTCTTTGCCGTCAACCATAGTTGACTCCAAGCCACCGGCATAACAATATACTAAACAACTATTTTCGGGTACAAGTTCTTCACAATATGACTCACATTAGTCAAAATATGCAATATGCAACACATATGCAATATTTCTATGACCCTATGTCAATTCCCAAAATTAAGCACACCTCATTGTGCATTGAACTGCTATGACCAGTCAGATTGCCACCACTAGGATGGTTTGATCGTGCTTCCCGATAATAGGGGACCGATCTGATCACCAACCAACGGCCGATCAAACTGCTTTCTATTTCCATAAAACACCCCTCTTTGGACTTTTATGTTAATCTCTACCTAGATCCGCTTCTAGTTTCTATTTTTAATGGCACCAAGTGCAAACACACCCCAAACACTCTCATACAAATGTTTTGTGTCCATTTCCCCAAATGTTGCACCATCGGTCTGACCGATGTCCATGGCCAGTTAGACCACTTTACGCGTGATAGCAAACCGACATTTTGCAAAATTTAGAGTTCGCTCCCCAAACTCCTCGGCAATGATGTCAATTGTTCATCATCTAGACTAGGACTAAACCATATAGTCTCTACAAGTGGCATCTTATGATCTACGGAGGTCTGAGGTGTTATAGTTGGTAATAGAGCAGACATTAGACCGTTGGAATATGTTTTCAAACGAACACACTTGTGCACAAGTATGTTGGGGACGGGAGTTGCATTCTGCATTGCATGCGCGTTATTATTGCAACTGCTTGTTTTTTTTTTTTGGCTGCATATGATAATTTGTGTTTGGCAACAAGCGCTTTATTTATGGAATCCTTTTTTGTCATAATTGTTGGTGGTAAGCTTGTTATTGGTTATTTATTTGTTGCGGAGCAAATATTATAATTTCGCATGTTTATTCTTTTCCCGCTGCTTAAAAGGATTTTTCCTGAACTTCAAGTGCAAAGTTTTAATTGTGGACACTGCTGGAACCTAAGACGAAAACAAAATTGAACTCGAGTGCCAGATCACGCTTGCTAGTTCGTGGTGCTCTTGTGGGTGCTACTTACCACTTTCAATTTTCCTTCTCTGTCTGTCCGTGTCATATCTGATCTGGGGAGAATACGACCCAACAAAAACATTTTTCCTTTCCGACGGGCAGTGCCTGCCAAGTACATTAAGATAGGGAGCACAACAAAGTTATAAACTGATCACCGACTAGTGAACAGTCAAAACGATCTGAACAATGTGTCATCACGACCAATAACTAAACACACCCATTAGATGAACACCAATCATCACCGAGCTCAGGAGATATACTCAATTCCAAGACAGAATACAAATTATGAAAAATAGAAGCAAGGAATGAGAACAAGCGATTAGATTATGGTTTAGAGAACTGGAATTTGGGGAGGAACAATAGTAGGGAGAAGAGAGCCGGCCTTGTTTTAACTGTGGACACTGTTGGAACCTAAGACGAAAACAAAATTGAACTCGAGTGCCAGATCACGCTTGCTAGTTCGTGGTGCTCTTGCAGGTGCTACCTACCACTTTCAATTTTCCTAGTCTCTGTCTGTGTCATATCTGGGGAGAATACGACCCAACAAAAACGTTTTCACCAGATGGTGCATGGCCTCTTATTTAAACATTTGGTGATGCCTTAAGGCAGAAAAAAACATCCAACATATATTAAAATAAAAAAGCGGAGGAAAAAGGAGCAAAAGACTAAGAAGAAAGCATAAAGAGAAACAGGAGTGCTGGTATCTTATTAAGGCATCTCTTTGTCTTTTCATTGGAGCCTTGGAAAAGCTTCCCTCACCTCTAGCCCTTAATCTATCCATCCATCCATCCACTGCCAACATATATACAAACCTCTTGCACAACTGATGGGAAAGCAAGCATCTGTTTTGTCAGGCTTCTTGCCAATTTGAGGGCTCCAAGTAGGGCTCATCCAGCTAATTAAAGGTACGCATCAAAGATTCTAGCTTATCTCCCTTGTTCATGTCTCTAGTTCGTATTCTTTGATACATCTTGGTTTATGGAAACTAATTCTCTGGATTAACAGAGTAGCATCAAAATAACATAATTGATTAATTGGTTTGTGCAAACCCATATGTAAAACACCTTCTGATCCAAGTAGGTGCTTCTTGTTTTTCTCTTTTCCTTTTAGGTTTGGAGGAAATCGAAACAAGAGAGAATAGAGCAGAAATGGGTCATAGGAAGAGCGATCACCACAACGGAAGAGGTGAGGGGCCTCATGAAGAGGACCACCCCTTCTTGGCTTACGCTTGCTGCCCCTGCTACGTGCTCAGCTCTGTCATTAGAGGGATTGGGAGGTGCCTCTTTGTGGCTTTCTACCCTGTGATACAATGCTGTGGTCTCGATGAGTGCAGGCACCACCACACCAGCCACCTCAACCACTTCAGATGATACATAAATCCATGGAGTACATAACACCTCAATCATCAATTCTTTCGTCTCTTCTTTTCTCCACCAGTGGGGTTAGCAATCATGTCAAGTCCATAAGGAGAATTTTTCATACTATATATCATGAGAATTTTTGCTGTTTTGCATCTTTTTGCAATACTTTTCTGTAGAGAAGAGCGACTTGTGTGCCTTGCCTCAGCAGTTGTTACAAGAGTAAAGGTGAAGAAATATACATCCTAAATAGCTATTGGTCTCTTGCAAGCTAGTATTCAGAAAGTGGTTGGTGCTACTTTTTTCTGATTGTTTGTGTTTGGTAATGTAGTACTTAGAAGATTTAGTCTCTGCCAATTTAAGCTTTTGAGTTGCCCATTTTTTCCCGTCATTTTCAGATCCTTTTTATAAGTTCAACTCTTGACGCATTTTGACGCATATAGTACATAGATGCCTACGTTGTAATCTTGAAAATAGGATTGGTTATAATTAATTTTTAGCTCATGAACATGTCCTGGTCTACTAAAGAAGCATGCATGACTTTGCGCGGTTGGCAGGTTCAGAGTTAAGTAGGTGAGGGCGTCACGCAACAGGAGAGATGAATCATTCAGAGAACCCTCTAAGCGATTGATCTACATGTTTTACAAGTATGCAGTCGTGTTAGGCTGCAACTGAACTAAAAATTGGTGGTCTCTGGTGTCCTGTACAGACTAATCAAAATCAAAGAGAATTTCAATGCGTTCATTAAGGATTTTCACAGCAAGGACATGGTCATTAGTGTTGCAATATGGAAATAGGTGAAGTCCATTTCCATTTTGAATTCTTCAGAGCATTCCGGAAGCAGAGGGGTTCTGTCTGGTTGGTTGATTTCCTATCTTGAAACTCCTCGATGTTTGTAAGTGTATAACACGAATAAATTGCTGAACTCTTCACAACAAGGGAGAAAAAAAAGTTTGAAATATAGGAGTGCAGACATCTTTTCTTTGATCAACCACACTACCCATTCATGGGTAGTCATTGTCTTGTAGATCTGACGTGTACCTTGATGTGTATATCCATGGCTATCATTTGGGGGAACTTTCCAAGCCTTTTTTTCCATGTATTCTGTAGCGTCCCGTTTTTCGGAGTTTTTGAAAAATTTTAAAAAGAGAACCGTTTGCTTCTGTTCGCCAAAAGCTTAATTTGAAATTTCAGAAATTCATTTGCAGTTTAAAATGAATTAATCAAACTTCAATTAAATTAAAGTTGGTTTAATTGAGTTTTCTGGAATTTAAAATCAAAAATTATTATTTTAAGAATTTCCTTGGATTTATTGGATTTTAGAAATTGATTTTCCTTTTACCCGAAATTAAAAATTAATTTAATTGCAAAAGAAAAAGAAAATTTAAAGTTAAAAGTATTTTTATTAAGTCTAGAATAATTCAAGGAATTTCTGTGAATTTTTCTAGAATTTTTGGAGTCTATTTGCTATTTTCTAAATTGCTTTTTGATTTATTTGAATTTCTAAAATCAAAATGTATTTTAAATCCTTTCTTGTTCTTGGGCGAATCTCTCCCGCCCAATCCTATTCCTCGCCTCGCCACTCCGCTGCCATTCTCTCGCTCATGCCGCCTTCGCCTCACCGTCTCCGATCGTCATCGTGGGTTTCGCCGCCATGGCGTCCTTTTCTTCGCGGCCGTCCGACGCTCGCGCCGCGCGCGCTTTTCCGCTCCCCCACCGTCCGATCGAATCGGACGGCGCTACAGATCCTCTCGCCACGCTTGTTCATCTTCCAACCGTCCGATCAACGGACGACTTCTCTTCGCCGCTTTCCTCTTCCCCCACCGTCCGACGGAATCGGACGGCGTCTGTCGTCGTCTCCGCCGCCCGCTTTCTCTCCCACGCCCTCGCTGAATCGCGCCGCCGCGAATCTCGCGCTCCGTCGCCTCGCCTGCGCCTCCGCCGCGCTGCCCGTCGCCGCTTCTCCTCGCTTATAAATCCGCGCGCGCTTCTCCTCTCCTTTCCTCTCTTCTCGGTCGTTTCGCCGCGCTCCTCCCTTCTTCCCGGCTCCGCTCGCCTCCGCGTCGCCGTTCTCCGACGCCACCGCTTCTCCCTCGCCGACGCCGCCGCCGTCTTCCCACCTCACGTGCCAAGCCGCGCTCTCTCTCTCTCTCTCTCTCTCGACCAAGGGCCCGAGCCCACGTGGCCACCCACGTGGCGCCACGTCGGCGCCGCGTCAGCGGTTTTGCCCGCGTGGCTGCCACGTAGCGCGCACATGTGCGCTGACGTCAAAACCGGGAATTTTCAATAGAAAAATAATTCCGGAAAATCCGAAAACCCTAATTCCATCATTTTATGTGATTTTTAACTTCTTTTGGCTATAACTTTCACATCCGAACTCCGATTTGGGTGATCCAAATTTCTAAATTCATATAAATTCATCCTCTTTCATTTGGTACTGGTTTTGTAATTTTTGGAGTTCATTTGGTGCTGTTTTCTTTATTTGTTGCTATTCTCGCACGTGTAGATTCCGGTGTTTGGATTTCTTCAACCGACGAATCAAGACCCTCTCATCGTCAACGAAGGTAAGTCGTAGGCCTTTGACCATGTTGAACCCATTTTACAAATGTATATTGTATTAAATTATCATGCATGGCTAGTTTTATTAAAAATGGTTTTGGGAGTAGATAATCACCAAATTGCCATTATGCCTCCTTGATGAATTGAAAATGAAATGTCTCCTTGAATGACATATATCCTTGGACACCTTAGGATGGTTAATGCTAGTTGGACATAATTGTATACCAACTTGGGAGCGTAGTATGGCTTAGACATGCTTTAGTTACCCGCGAGACTTTCGATCACATGTTCAATGTTTAATGAAATTTGACTAATGGAACTATGGAACAGTGGTGTGAGGCCACTTTATTAAAAGATGTTGTGCCATGGCGAGGATTGCCATTTGGTCGGGAATGAACAAAATGATTTATGCTCGGGCTTGAGGTAGGAAGCTAGAGTGGGTGCGTAATGCACATTGGGTTGTGGTAGACTTGTCCGAGCGACCAACTAAGGACTTAACTTTGCAAGTCATTGATCTGGTCACCTCGTGCAACCATAAGTCCGGTATGGGACGGACTGGCCAATTAATTAGGAAAGTTTTGAGTCGGTTCTGTTGTGGTACATTTATTGGCGCAAGAGGGGTCATGATGGCGAAACCTTAGCCAAGCGAACCGAGGCAAAATGAAACTTTGTAAAAGCCTTGTCACGTGCTCTAGACTACTCACCTAAGGAAGTGGCGGTGGTATCGACGGATGCCAAACAAACTAGAGAATTCGTGTCTTGTGGGTAAAGTCGTACAACCTCTGCAGAGTGTCAAAATCTATTCAATAGCCGTGTCCCGCTACTTTACATGCACAGTGATTTCGCGCAAGGGTAGCATTTTCAAAAATGTGGTTTGGTTCGATAGAAACGCTTGGTTGAATGGTTGGGAAGTGAACGGATGTTCACCGCTTGATTCAAAAGAACTTGGTTATCTATGTATTATTCTTTTACAATCCTGCTTTGCCATCTAATTATTGTATTTACTGTTAAACTTGCTTTCTGTAAATTAACCATAAGGCCATCCTTGTTTAAGCCTGGCATGAATATTATGTGCATACATTTCTCTACGACTTGCTGAGTACTTTATGTACTCACGGCTTTATGCCCCTTTGTTGATCAGTCCCAGCAGAAGGATCAGGAAATGTTGAGTACTATGAAGAAGGCTACCTTGAAGACTTTGCGATCTAGGTCACATCCTCCACTCGATTGCCTGTGGGCATGTCGATTGGGCTCCACGTATTTTGAGATTTCCGCTGCCAGATACTCTGTTGTTGCTAAGCCCGGTGTGGCGACTTTTGTAAGAACTTGACCATAAGGTCTTCGTTGTTTTAAATAATATTACTTTGTCTGCTTCATTAGTTCGTTGTTGAATGGTTATGATTACATCATTGTTGCAACTGTGCAAGCTAGCTACTGATCATGGGACTAGCTTGGTATGCACAGAGGGTCTCGGGGTTGTGTGAATCTCGGGGTCCGACATATTCTAAAAAGCCTTTTTTGCATGGTAGTGTGCTGTTTGGATGCTTTGATCAGTTTCACATCAGTAGTATTTATCCCATTTGTTGTCCACAATTTTGTCAATGATGCGATGTCACTGTTGAATCCTGATTAATTGGCATTATTTCTCACAAAAAAAAGAATCATGCTTCTTATAAAATCATTTGGAAAACTCGATCACAAAACTTGAAGTCACCTGGATTAGATATGCTAATAGTTAAGATAATCCATGAGCAAGTCAGAAAGATAAACTTGTTTTGTGTCCATTGACTCATTGAGGCACACAAATGGAACACACAAAAACCAGGAGATATGCATTTCCATTTCTCGTGATCCCGGTCGCTACACTAGTTGAACAAGTAAATTCAGAATTAAGTATCAGCATCAAATGGTGGACAATATGATGTATTTGATCAGCCACTTCGAGTCATAATCAACAATTAATAAAACGGAAAGTCCCAAGTCCCAACCAAATGGAACGATCTTGGTAGGTCAACGGTCATGGCAACCAACTCAGCAACAATGTAATCCAATGCGTGTAAAGCAGTAAGGGCACCAATGCAAGAGCAGCAACCTGCTCATGGAATCATCGTTATGTCTATGATCATGACAGCCATCATCATGATCTAGAGATGCCATCTTGCAATAATTTTGGTTATTCCGAACAATTGCAGAATAGAAAATGTGCGATTAGTCCGATCGTTGAATCGAACCGCACATAATCGCGAGAGATCGATCCACGGTCATATGGACAGTTTTAAAACTTCTATTTAATCTTCATATCTCAAACTCCAGACAGGAGGCACATATACACTGTATCATTTTGACGCTAAACAGTTCAGCGATGACTACAGGACACATTACACCACAGGCCGGGATCCGCATAGATGCTCCACTGCATCATCGTAGCAGTGGGGAAGCACCAGAATAGTATAAAGTACTGTAGTAAATGTTATGAATTGTGTGTATGTATTGAAAAGGCCCAATGGACGATATATATAGGAGTACAAGAGGTATATGCCATATATAGATAAGACATATAAGAGTCCTTATTCTAACTCCTATTCTAACATATCTCTGATACCCCCCTCAAATGCAAGGCGTATGCAATAGCATTGCATTTGAAAATGGTTGATACTAAAATATAAAATCCAAAGTCCGAGTCTCGATAATGTCGTCGTAGCATGCAGCTCTTGAAAAATATGTCGAGTATCAAAAGACATCCTTCCATCCGGTGTCGTGCGACGGCTCATAAAGCACAAGGTGCGGGAGCAAAGTCGACCGCGGCAACAGGTCGAAGAAGATGATGAAACCGACATGAATAGAGGGAGCTATCGAATCAAGTCGAATAGGAATAGGTGGAAGCATGACGGCGCAGATCGTAGCCCAAGACGGCGGCGGCGCAATGCACAAGAAGCGCAACGAATGCACAGTGCAAAAGAAGCACAACGCAATGCACAATAAACGCAATAGAGACGCAGTGCAAAAGAAGCGCAGTGCAATGCACAAGAAGTACAACGAAGACGCAGTGTGGAAGAAGCGCGGCGGCCTTGAAAGCTTAGGGTGGCGGATCTGCAGCGGCTCGGAGAACATAGCAGCGGGAGCGGCGGTTGCTACCATGCATAAGGCAATTCTTATGCTTCTATGACTGATAATAATTTTGTGGACTCGCATGGCTTAGACGAACTCAAAGAGAGAGTGATACGGACTTGGATAGACGCAACGGAAGAAAAATGGCTCAAATGAGTAGACTGAAATATAACTAGTAGCACCCGTCTTTAACGGCGGAAGAAGCTGCGAGAAGCCGGAGCTTATCCTCCTCCCAACTTGGAGTGGCCGATCCGGACATCACCAGCCCACCCATCGGGCATGGACTGCTACTTTCTTATGCACTGCGTTTCTTCTTCCACCTTCCCCATTTTCTCTTCTCCCCTTCACCTCCCTCTTTGCCTCCTCCTCGGCCGTCCTCTTCCCCTCGTCGCCACTTAGAAGAGGATCGGCAGGAGAGGGTACCACGACGACGGTGCGGCTCGGCGGGAGTGGAGGTCGGTGGCTCGGGAGGCCGAGGCGGAGCAGGCGCAGAGCAGAGTAGTCCGTCGGCCGGTCGATTTGGGCGGAGTCGGTGTGGAGGAAAGGCGGCGTCCGGACCCGGATACGGCCGTCTCTCCTATCCCCCAGCCGAAGAGCGCACGGGCGAGCGAGCCCGAGGAGAGGTGTCGGAGCCAAGGCGACGTCGGGATCTGGCACAAGTAGCGCGGAGGAAGCGCAGACGAGCCCGAGGCGATTGCGAGCTCGGGCGCAGCAGGGAGCGAGTAGGCCGAGGGAGACGGCGGCGACTGGGACGCCCGGGGCGCTGGACACCAGTGGTGATAAAGACGACGAGAGGCTCCGCAGCAGTAGGACAGCGGCGAAGACACACCAGGCGGCGCGGATCCGTGGTGCGGTGACGACGGAGAGACACGCAGCCGCCTCAGATCCGAGCGGGGACAATGAAGAGCCGATGCCGATGCGGATGGAGAGATGCGGTCGATGCCGACGGAGAAGGACGCGACGATCTCGAGGGACAGGAGGACGTCGATGAGAGCGGCGTCGGCTTCGGTGAGAGCAGCTGCGTCGGGGAGGACCGGGCAGTACTGAAGCAGAGGATGCTGGATCCGTCGCAGGAGAAGATCCACACGAGTGCAGAGGAGGCGGCGACGAGCAGCCAAAGGAGGCCACCCACGGGAGTGGAGATTGCTCCTCCCGGGGGCGGCGGCAGCGGAAGCTAGGCGGTGCGGCTACAGTAGACCGGTAAACCCTAATGCTCTGATACCGTGTTATGAATTATGTGTATGTATTGAAGAGGCCCAATGAGCGATATATATAGGAGTACAAGAGGTATATGCCATATATAGATAAGACATATAAGAGTTTTTATTCTAACTCCTATTCTAATATATCTCTAACAGTAAAAATACCATGCCAATTGATCTGAATTTTGATTTTTTTTTTTTACCAGAGGGTGAAGAACACATCCTATTGCCACGCACTGTATATCCTCTATATTTTTTCCTCCGATGCAGAGGATCCGATCCCGGACACTGAAAGCTACTGATGCAAACGTTTATTTGTTTTTTCTCGGGTCACATGATAACTTTACAAAGTGAAATGAGAAGCACAACCTGGATAGGTAGAGCTATGAGCACTGGACAGCATGCATTCTTTGATTATTCGAGTCACTCGGCACTTTGTTTAGTTTCTTGCAGCGTCTGCATGGTTACATGATACAGGAAACTGAACTGCATACATAGTCCAAGTAGATAGAAGTAGTACATGTTGTGCGCAAGATTCAGGTTTCACTCCTCGCCTCCTCGGGTTGTTGCCTATCGAAGAACGTCTTCTTGATCCAATCCACCGTTAATCACAACAGCAGCGAAATACATGAGGAAATTCCGAAAATGGTAGCACCATGATACGAAGCAGGTTGCCACGTCACCATGTCATATGGTGGATGAGTACATTTCGGTGTTGTAAGGCAAGGAGGACTCACCTGGACGAGCCAGACGGTGGCGGCGACATTCTACTGCAAGGTTACGTATTGCTAGATTTGTACTCCCCACGTATGAAAGCCCCTTTGCTTTATTTGCAATCGCTAATTACGCCATATTTACCTTTTGAAAAAAAACAAGACACAGAGAGCTGCTAATTTCTGCACAAAGAGGAGAGGGCGAATACAACTTTCCTAATTTCCTACTTTCATACAAAACGAACTATGTCTTTTCAAAGCAGATTAAGATTAGATTAAAGTTTCAGGAAGCGTAAGTAGATAAGGTGCACCCCCAAAGATACAAGGGTCAAAATAAAAACAGCCAGCGGTAAGTCAAGCTCGAAGAGATTGCAGACTATAACAGCCAATGAAAAACTGAATACATTTCATCCAAACAGGCAATGCAAAAGGGAACCTCTATTTTGCTCACAAGAGTAATCAAAGTTACAATTTACAACCAGATGGTACAAACATCAGTGCCTCCAAAAAAACTTTTAAGCTCGAATAAACCATTATATAATGTTGATGTACCTAACGTCTAGATGGCAAACCAAGAAATAAGTCGAAAAACCAGAACAAAGTAGCAAAAGAAAGGCACTACTAATCCAAAGGACCCTCTCACTCTGTGGACAAACACTTCAATCAACAAGGAATAGTATCAGAACAAATTTCAGTCGCCCAGTTTGAGTTGGATTGAGTTGGGTAACTGTTTGTCCCCCTCAACTGCGTAACTAGCTTCCAGTCTTTTCGGACTCCTCCCTTTATCAGGCCGGCCAATAACTCCCCATGTCTCGAACCGCCGTTGCCGAGCCATTGCCCTTTCCCTCTCCTCCTCGGATTTTGTCGCAAAGCAGTATGGGCATGAGACGCCGTACTCCCATTCAGGAGATTCCATGTCTTCATCGCTAACTGGTTGCTTACATCCATAGCAAAGTTTGTGGGTTCCTTGGGCTAATCCGTGCTCCACTGACACACGTTTGTCAAACACAAAGCATTCACCCTCCCACAAGCTTTCAGCCTTGGGGATTTCCTCCAGGTACTTTAATATCCCACCCTCCAAATGATAAACCTGACATGTACAGGTTATGAAACCCACCATTAGGGTTGTAACTGCAAGGTATGTTACCATCTCAAGGAGACGAGGACAACTTCAGAAATCATAGAATGAGCGTCAACTAACAAAAGTTGATGCAGTAAACATCTGTCACATGAAAAAGGAGGGTTTTTTTTTACATAACTTCCCCTATATTTTAACTACATAACCTAATGCTATCAAGGGTAGATCATAGATAGCAAGTTAAACTGTACACAAAATGCAAGATCGAGTCAACGTGAGGACAAATTAAATTGGAAAAAGTCCACATTTGATCCCTCTACTTTCAAGTTGGTTCAGTTTAAACCCTGTACTATAAAATCGGGTAAATAACCCCCTTTATTTCGAAAACCGGAGCATTTAACCCAGGTTTTGCAGGTGGATTTGCCACGTTATCGTGGTTTTGCCACATGGACCAGCCATGTCACTAACAATATGGCAAACATCATATATTTGAGTCAGCAAATAAAAAAACTTGGGGCCACCTGTCATTAGTGGTCTACTTAACTCGACTCTTAACCCTGATCAACAACCATATTTCATCAAACCTCAGCACGTGCCACACACCCCATCTGCCCTAGTGCCGCTCCCAGTCGCCGCCCCACTAGCCACCAACCGCGCCAGCTCCTCCTGCGCGACGCCCTCCTCTGCCGCACGCACGCATGCCACTATGACTTGCTGCTGCTAGCTGCATGCGCATGTCCTTGCTACTACTAGATAATTTTCATGCCTCCTTGCTTTGCACAGGTTGATGAAGATTGCAATAGAGAGAGAGAGGGAGAGGCAGATAGAGGATGCTGCGGCGGGTTAGTGTGCTGCCACGGCCGAGGATGGAAGCAGAGGCAAGATAAAAGGATGAGAAGGGAAAGAAAGAAGTAGGGCAACGTGATCCATCCGCGATCGTCGATGGTTTTTTTCGTGCGTAACGACCTGTTAGTCCCTAGATTGATCTGAGAATATTATTTAATCATGTGGTAGGTTGGTTTGGTCATGGGTATTAGATGTTTCGTTAACCCTAGTTCGTCGAGTTGCCACGCAGAACTTTGCGGGGGCAAGTCGAGGTATTTAGGCTTAGATTCAGGGTTTTATCCAATTATAAAAATTGTAGATATTTTCATTAACTTTCCAGGAAGGTCTAGATCACTAGATTCGGAGTAACGGGTGAAAAGTTACGGCCACAGGAAGGTCACTGTCTAGAATTCGGGCGTTGTTGGTAGAGATCGTGTAGATGGGCTGTTTTCATCTAGTAAATGGAAGAATTAGAAATTGGTGATAACTTGCATAAACTAAGAAATTTTGAGTAGTTTTGAGCATGTATCGCTCACATATCTTTTCAAGTTTTATAATTAAAGATACTGAAATTGTGAAACGGTAGGTCCTAATGATTTTAGGACAGTCTTGAGGAAGGAAACAAGGGATAAAACGATATAATCAGAAGTTCGTGATAACTAAGAATTGTAGGAAATTGTGTGAGGATTCCAGAAAGTATTTGTTTGCTAGATTTGGAGTTCAGGTGAATAGGTTATAGCATTTTTACTACTAGGACAACGGGTAGTGCGTTCGGTAAAATTAGGTTAATTGTGTCATCTTGATGTAGATATGCGAGAGCGATTAGTATAATGTTTTGGACCTTTTGGTGTTGTGATGATGTGATCTTGAGATTGTTTTAAATTGTTTGTTCAGTGAGTATGGCATCTAGTGCCCTACCGCCTTTGCTATTCGGCCCTTCAAAGAGGCAAGACATGGTAGAGTGGTAAACAATAAGTTATCGCCATTGTTATTGATACTACTTATCATGTTATTTATTATTCTTTCGTTGCTTATTCATATACATGATATTGAGTTAATAAGATTGCGATATTGAGATAATGATAATGAGATATTGAGTTAACGGGACGAGTTATGTAAATGATTAATTATGATGTTACATCAGAAAGTCATGTAACTATTCCGATGAGGTCGGTGAATAAGATACATAACTATTCCAGAATGTTCTAGATAGACTCTTATATTTATAGACTAGTTAAAGTCATACAATGTGGGGATTCCATCCTAACGAAGATGGGGAAGAGCGTGTCATCGACAGGTGAACACTTCACTATACCGATATCAACTGATGAGATGCATATGAGCATGAGCATGATGGTGCATTCGCATGCATGAGTAAATTGTTAAATTGTGCAAATTTACCTATATGAAAAATGACTTGTTTATTTGAGTATAAGAATGTCACTAAATAGATAGATGACGATAATAACCTTGATTATGGCTCTATTTGTTTATGTTAGACAATAACCTAACAGGCTTAGATTACTTTATGATAAGATTACAGAGGTGTTACATATAAATAGATTGGAGGAGGGTAGCCCAAGGGGCCACCGAGTCCCAAGAGGCCACTGGGTATTAATTGAGGAGGGTAGCCCAAGGGCCACTGAGTCCCAAGAGGCCACCTGGTATTAACCCAAGACAACTAGCAAGGGATTACACAGTAACTAGGGATTACAAGAATAGCAATTAATTCTAACACCCCGCAATGATCGCTTGTGGAGCGAACGCTTAGACCGGAGCGAAAATCCATGAAGACACAGAAGGAGCCCTTGGTGAAGACATCGCGAATCGCGACGTGGTGGGCACATGAAGAACCCGACAAAGACCCATGGTGACTCGCTCACTGACGGCTGAAGATCGATTTCCACGTGCTTGGTGCTACCGATGTTGAATGGGGTTGGTGGAGAGGTAGACGGCACGACATTGTCGCAGAGATGAGACAGCAGAGTCCGTGGGATGGAGAAGTTCTCGAGCAGCTTGCCGCAGCCCAAGAGGCTTCAGCGACGCCATGGCAAACCCAGATTCGCCTCAAGACCGGGCCGGAGACGATGGTGCCGCTTGATGACCAGAGATCAGCTACCCGAGGAAGACGGCGAGCCGGAGGTGGACCGCGGTGTCCAGACAACAAACCAATCGGCGTCGGTGTACACACGAGTCGCGTGCCGGGCTGTTCGGGAATGACCGCACCATGACCGAGGGTACCACAAGGTAGCGAAGGATCCTCTTGGCGTGATAAGATGAGTTTCTCGAGGATCATGCATATGAAGGCACACTTGTTGGACAACATAAGCAATGTCGTGCCTAGTGAAGGTGAGGTAATCGAGGGCACCCACAAGGTCATGCGATAAGCGATGGGATCAAGAATGACGGCCGCAGATCACCGGTACTTTTGCACAAGTGTCAATCGGAGTGGAGCAAGGCTTGTAGTCACTCATGCCATGGCGAGCAAGTATATCCAGCAGGTAATCGACGTTGTGAAAGGAGAATAGAATCCTGTATACCGAATCGCAATGCCGAGAAAGTGATGCAGGGTCCAAGATCCTTCATGGAGAACTTTTTAATGCAAAGAATGACACGGTGAAGGAGCCGCCGAGACGGCCGTAAGGACAATGTCATCCGCATATAAGAGCAAGTAGATCGCCTCGGTGCCGCGTCAGATATGAAGAGAGATGTGTCGACTTGGCTTCAGTGAATCCAGTGAGATCGAAGGAGGCAAACCGGTGCATTACAGATTCGCGGGCTTGCTTCAAGCCGTAGAGGATTTGTTGAGTCTGCAGACATGATCGGGAGAGCAGATCACGAACCCAGAGGGTCGAGAGCAAGATATCGTTCTCGAAAGTGTTCTGTACGGAGATCCTTTACGTAAACACCAAGAGGGTCAAACTCAACGAAACGAAATTGTCAGTAGTAAATTTTCTAATGAAAGGAGATTTCGATGATGTCGAGGCGACAAGGACATTATCGAGGCGAAAGGGTCCAGAAGGACATAGTAACCGGTGCCAATGACAGAAGGGTGGCACCGCTGTTTCACGACAATGGAGGAAGGAAATGAAGAGGATGGCGATGCGGTGACCATACCGTGGTTGGCGCGATGTGGGAGGAGGCACTCGAGTCGATCACCCACCGAGGAACTCGGTGGTGGGAGAGAGACGGTGCGGCAGCGCCGGCAAGGCCCTCGGGCCCATGGCGCCCAAGCAGAGGTGCCCGAGGTGGTCGCGGTAGTAGGTCCCGGCGGCCGAGCGGAGTACGCAGTGGCACGCCGCCATCGAGCTCTGCGGAGATGTAGGTCGGATCTGCGCGTGGTGGGGACCACGAGCTCGCCGCCGGTGGATCCCGCCACATGTGGATAGAGCGACCCACGGGTTGAGAGCGACGGCCATCGTGGTGTGGCCGGTGCAAGACGGGTGTGGCTCATGGATCGCCATGGAGCCGCCAGAGCGCCCGCCGGCGGCGGCGGCCATGCTACATCGAAGGTCATCGGCAAGAAGAATCGATGAGCAGCAATGATGAGGGTACCTGAGGCGCAGCGCAGTGATGACGAATAGGCGGCTTGGTGGACCAGCGCGGCGACAAGAGCCGAAGGAGAGGCAGAGGGCGCCCCATGTTGAGCTCGGCCAAACGGAGGTCGGACGAACATCGGCGAAGGGCGGAACGGCCTCGGCGGGCGATAAGCCGGGACATGAATCGAAACGCTCATTGAGACCCGCAGAACTTTCAAAGACGAGTTCGGTCTCGATGGGCTCGCCGAGGTCGGCAAGGGCATCCGCCATGCTCTTCATCTTGCGGCAGAGTCGCCGATGGAGAGGCACCTTGGCGTAGAGCGCGAACTCTCGGCCGAGGAGCATGGCGCGGACTCGCGATTGTTGAGGAACTTGTTCGATTCCGAGCCATGCCGCCGGGCGCGAGGCCGCCGTGCTCGTGGATGACATCCAGAGGTCGGCGGAGATGGTGTTGAAAAGCCGTGAGAGGACGACATACCCATGCGCGACCACGCCGGATCGTAGGGCGGAGTCGTTGCCGAGGACGTGATCCTTCAAGGCGGCGGCCGAGGATGAGGAGGACGAGCCGCGCCACTTGAGTAGTTGAGGATTGAAGATCAAGAACTATTGGAATTAAGTTCTTGATGTTCGGACGGCAGCAGCTTGATCGTGGAGGCGGGCAATGGCCGCGCTTCGAGGGAAGCGAGCGGACGTCGTCATCCTCGTGAACGCCGGCATCGCCCCGAAACTCGGTGCGGAGGTGATCCCGAGGCCGCGGCCGCCGCTCCGTGGCATCGGCTTTGGCGCGCTCTTTGTCAAGAGCGCCGCAGCCGGGCGCGACACGCCTCGGGCGGCGGCGGCAGACTTGAGAAGAGCAGCCTCCGCTGAGCCGGCTGCGCCTGTGTTGGTGGTGCGCAGAGGAGGCCTCGCCTCCGTGCACTTAGCGCAGAGAGGGCTTGTCATGAGCTTGGCCGCAGAGCCACCGTGGAGGAGCCGGAGGCTGCCATGGCGCGCGGCGCAGCAGAAGGCGTCTGTGCGACGGCCGGATCGGGGTGGGATGGGAGCCGAAGCGATGGATCGTTGTTTAGTCCGATACCATGTTAGACAATAACCTAACAGGCTTAGATTACTTCATGATAAGATTACAGAGGTGTTACATATAAATAGATTGGAGGAGGGTAGCCCAAGGGGCCACCGAGTCCCAAGAGGCCACTGGTATTAATTGGAGGAGGGTAGCCCAAGGGGCCAGCCGAGTCCCAAGAGGCCAGCTGGGTATTAACCCGGCACAGCTAGCAAGGGGATTACACAGGTAACTAGGGGATTACAGTAAATAGCAATTAATTCTAACAGTTTAGGCTTATGCTTTTTAGGTTATAGTTTAAAGTCAGCTTTTTGGCTTAATAAGCTTATAAGCTCCTTAATTTTTAAGCCAAGCTATGGTGTTTGGGAATTTGGATTTTTATAGGATGTCAATTTATTGAGTTGTGTGTGAAGGATAAAAAATCTGAATTGCCCTTTAGAGTTTAAAGGACCTTTTTAAGTATGTATTTAAATTTATTTTTGCACAAACACATCATACAAGTACATAAGTCATTGAAGTTGAACTAGAAAATTGAAATCAGGTATTGTGAGACAGTCACACTCAAAAGTCCTACAATGATACATTATCACCTACTGAGAGCACTTCCTGAGTTAAAACACGAAGCATATATAACGTATTCACAATTTCACATGCTACTACCTTCTTTTGCTTTACTCAAAATACATATGAACAAATGTACAATATGTCGGAGAAATAGAGATTTGTTATAGATAAAAAGGTGTAACATTCCCGTTTTCAAACGACGAATAGTGTTTACTAATCGTTTTCTGTATTCAATTCGTAATTGCAAAAATTTCAAACATCTTTTAGCTCGGATTTGTGTTTCAAATCTTTCCGTGAATTCAAAATTTCAAATTCAAATTCTTTAGCGCATTTTCGGTTTGGAGGTATTTGCAGTTTTTGCAATCCCCCTCACTCTCTCTCCTTTGGGCTCAGCCCACTCCCGTTTTCTACCCCTCCCTACCTCCTTGGCCCGGCCAGCCCCTTTCCCTGCCCTTGGCCCAGCCGGCCCGCTCGCTCCGTCTCCTCCTGGCTTCGACCTGCTTTCCTTCTTTCCCCCCCGAGCCAGCTCGGCCCAGCCTCTCTCTCTCCCGAGCCAGCTCGGCCCAGCCTCTCTCTCTCCCGAGCCTTCCTCTCCTCTCTCTCTAGCCTCATCTCTCTCTCTGCAGATCAACACCAGCTCGTCGGCTCCTCGCCAAGACTAACTCCTGCCGCCTCCCTCTGCCACTCACCATCGCTTTGCGCCTAATCCTCTCTCTCTTTGCCACTACTCACAGACCACCATCCGCGCCCATGCCATCGCCCGAGCCCTCTGTTCGCCCGGTCCAAACGGCGCCAGGCAATGGGCCCTCCGTCTCGGCCCCACCGGCTATGACGCGTCCGAGCCCCGGAGTCTTTGCCGCCCCATGCCGCTGCTCCACCTACCTCCGCCCGTCTTCTCCAAGAATCGCCGCCCCATGCCGCCTTCTCGGGACACGGCGCCACCCGGGCCCCTCCATCACCTGCCCCTCCCTTCCGTCGCCTATAAAACCCCGGAGGAGCCCCCTTCTACCTCCCCACTCCACCCCCTTGCGCCCAGGTAAGAGCCCTTAAAATTTCTGTGCGCACGAAGCTCCCCGGTTCAGCCGAATCCGCCTCCGCTACCGATCTCCATCTCCGGCAATCTCCCGGCGCCACCACCCCCGTCACCGTGCGCCACCACCACCCAGGAGACGTCCCCTCCAACCCCGTCGCCTCCGGACCACCGCAGCACCAGGACCACTCCATCTTCCCTCCTTCCGGCCGGCTTCTCCCTCGCCACCGATCTCCCTCATCCGGCTAGCCGCCATTGTCGGCCGGGTAAGCTACGGAGGTCCCCACTGACCCCGTGCTCCCCCACTTCTATGGAATGCCGCGCCCAGTCACCTCCTTCCCCTCCGGCCGAGCTCCCGCCACCGCCTCCCATGGCCGCGCCGCCTCGGCCCAACTCCGGCTGCCGCCACCGCACGGGACCGCCTGCGCCAGGGAACCCATTTTGGTGTTCACGGCGCCTCCCTCCAATCGGCGACGCATCACCGCCTCCAGCCTCTCCTCTGTCGTGCGCGTTGTTTGACCAAGACTTGCAATCAGAGTGATTTTGCCGATGGGTTATCGTTGAGCTTAAGGGTTAACCTCGTTGTTAGCGCTAATCTCCTTTGTCCCGCCGACGTGGGGCCTACCGCACTGCTAAGCAATCGAGTTAATCGAGGTTTCACGAGAATGACAAGGGCCTTAGACACTATTCCATATGTTTCCTAGAATTTATTGTAAATTAATGTTTAAATTGGTAATTAGCATAGGTTGATGAGTGATGACATTTTGGGCCAGGGTGTTACACTATTTCCAATTAAATTTCAGTGATATTCAATATATTATGAAGCCTATTTGTGTAAGGAATTTAGTAATTTACATGTGAAGAGTAGATTGAGTGGTAGCATCTTGGTATTGAAATTCAGCAGAACAATACAAAGCAGAGAACAGCCTTTATGATTTACCTCTTTAAAGCCCTTGCTGAGGAGAAAGCTTGATGCCTTCTCACATCTAATACCACCAGTGCAGTACATAGCAACTCGTGGTAGCTCTTTGTGTTCCAGGTCTTCTGCTTGTCCATAAGTTACACTGTCATTATTTACTGATGACTGCTGACTGTCAGATTCAGCCAACTGGAATTGATCATCGACCCAAGACGGAAAGTCTCTAAATGAGTTAGTACATGGATCAACAGCTCTCTTAAATTTTCCTATGCGTATTTCATACATGTTGCGGACATCAATGACAACCTGCCACATGAATAGTGTAAATCATCGTGCAAATGTGGAACAAAGTCATTACACAATTCAAAGATACACACACAAAGAGCAAACTCTCTTACATGAATGAAATACTCACAGTATCTGGATCGCTTATCAATGCATTCCAGTCTTTTGGCTTAACATATTTTCCAACCGTTTTAGTAGGCATCACACCTGGATCTCCGAATGTCACTATCTGAGAAATTGTCAATAAAGAGTAAGCTACATGCTGCATCATTAAATATTCGGCCGTTCTACTAAACAACAAGAACTATTATGCAGGAAAACCAACCGACCTCCTTTTTCAACTTCACACGGACATGATCCCATCGGAACGGTGCATCTTCCCCAGCTCCAACAGGAGAATGGTTGGTATGTCCGTGATGGACAGCCTCATCCTCTGGAGTAACAGGTGACTGGATCATTCTCAATCTTTTAAGCGATTGTCTGCTTGAATGAAGTTCAATACTTTCTCCACAGCTTCTGGTGTTCCATATAAACTACCGTTGATTCCCTCTGGTGCAATAATAATGCCACCTGAAACACGCTGAACAGCATCAGCCAACCAACCATGTGAGAGCCCAGTTTCACATAAAAAATAATAGATATGCAGCATAGATAGGTAGTTTCATCGTGGTATGAACACCACAAGTCACAGCACTCTCATTAATCAATGAATATTTCAAAGTTGCAATAAGTTAATGAAAATCCTAAAGTTCGGTTACAAAATGTAAAATTATAAAATTATTATTTTATTAAATTTTCTGAGTTTTAAAAGAGTTTTATTGAAATTTCTGAAATTTAAAAAAAATTTATTGCTTTCCTCGATTTCCTATATTTTAAAAAGTCAAAAAGAAAATTTATTGAGTTTGCTGGGTTTTTTATTGGACTTAAAGTTAAAAATAATAAAATTATTATTTTCTTGAATTTTCTGGATTTTGAAAAGGCTTTTCCTATTTTCTAGTAGTTAAAAATAATTTATGTGCAAAAATAAAAGACAACTTTAAGTTCAAAATAAGCCAGGGAATTTCTGTGAATTTTTCCTTAATTGTTGAACCATATTTAGTATTTTCTAAAAGCCTATTTGAATTGTTGCACTTTTTGTAATTGATAAAACATTAAAAATCCGGAAATGCGGTTTGGGCCGAATGTTTTTGCCGGCCCACTCCCTTTCCCTGGCCCACCCGCGCTCGCCAAACCGCTCCTCCCACACCTCCCCACCATCCTTGCTGATAGGCAGGCCCCGCCTGTCAGAGCCTTGGTCATCGCCTCCTCCCGCCGCGGCCATGCCGAGTCAGCGCCCACGCCACGTCACACCCGGCCGGAAAGTCGCTGCCGCCAAAGACGCTTTTCCTCCCGTCCTCTTCCGCAAACGTGCGCATTTATTGCCGTGATTCCCGCCGCCCCCACTCCCCCTGTTTTCTCCTCCCCACCTGCCCACGTTGCTCCGAGCACTTGCCCATGCCGCCACTCCATGCCACACCCATGTTGATCTTCCCCGCTCCTCATCGTCCTCTATAAAGGGAGCACCCGGTGTAACACCGTGGCTACTAAGAAGCCAGGATGTCACCTAAATAATCTAACATACAATCATAAAGCGGAAGAATTTAAACAATATATCATCTAATTACATAAAGAGATCAACATATAATAGAACAAATGCAGGAATATAGTCCGAATTCAACGACAGTTCACAAACTCCAACTATTCAATTTTAATGAATCCACTAAGATGATTATATCGAAGGAGTAATCAAGGATCACCAGCAGTTATTTAATCATCCTTAACATAGAGAAAGATATCATCCAACATATAACTCTATTTATTACAGTTTATCACTTAACAAATGAAAGACAAGAACCAAATCATATTATTGAAACTTGAATATGGTGAAGTGAATGAATAGTGCATGTCTAGTCCCTCCCAAATGCTATCATCAACGATCACCTAAAATAAACAACAAAGACAAGAATGAGTCCGAGACTCAGTAAGTACAGAGAATAATATGAACTACACTGAACATGAACAATACATTATCATTAAGAATATGAACATAGAACTGACAGGAATATACGAATGAATGGAATGAATGAACTACACTTCTGTTTATACCGGTATAGCTAGTGACACACCCATCAGTGTTCACTTAGGCCCGCATTTAACAAAATGCAGGGATACAAGGCCCGTATGAAGAACGTTTCATACGGGGATCCAAATCTGCCAACATTGGAATTGTGGGTCTTATGTGCCCATACTAGAATTGATGTGTCTTTATTTTCCACTCCCGTGGAAGAAACATGAACAAATGAATGAATAGAATAAAACATGAATAATGAAAGACACTCTTTCAACATGGATTAACGGATATGAAAGGAACACGAAGCATTGAATGTAATCGTGGATCATAGAAATAACAGTATGAACACAAGCACTCATCATTCATCAACATAAAGAATTACAATGTACTTGCCTTCCGCTCTGCGAACCGTTATGAGGCAAGACGGAAACTGCTACACTCGAATTGCCCCCTCCTACACAAATTAAATATATTTGAACGAGGAACCACGTGAACAGGACCTCGCTCGAACCATCTAATCGCATCATCCTAACCCAAGGATCACAAAGTCGATCTACTCACATAAACCAATATTCTAACAAGACTACAATCTGGACAGCAAGTACAAAATAAATCATAACTAATGATCTGAGACTCGAAATAGAGTGCTCTCAGATCCTATGGAAAGATAACGAACATATCTACAAAAGTCTTGTTGGCGAGATCTATCAATTCGGCCAAAAGAATATGCTAACAGGTAGATGAAAGTATAAGATAGATTCTGTCTAGACGAAAAAGATAGCAGTAAAGAACAAAGCACAACTTTTAATATACAACTCCGATTAGCATGTTCTTTATCATTCTGGAAAGGTTATAGAAATTGCTACAATAACCTAGTTGGGTGTAAACCCTGAATCTGCCATTATCTTAATCATATTTTAAAAGACAACTTGACAGTTCATTCTCACAAGAATTCAGACAACAAGATTAAAATTATCATATCTTTTACTACGAAACTCGGAACGGAGTGATCATGGACTCTCTGTAAACACAACAAAACTGTATAC
Organism: Hsuehochloa calcarea; assembly: GCA_036346395.1. Lineage (NCBI taxonomy): Eukaryota > Viridiplantae > Streptophyta > Magnoliopsida > Poales > Poaceae > Hsuehochloa > Hsuehochloa calcarea. The sequence goes on from CM070601.1 coordinate 37,596,846, forward strand.
GATAACCTAGTTGGCAAAATCCTCTGATTCGGCCTTCTAATAAATCTAATGATCAGGTGAATTTTCTGTTCCTTCAATCATCGACCAAATGCAATGTAGTATAAAATCCATAACTTTTGATCGACACAACTAAAAATCGTGTCCTTCAAAGAATCAGAAAGCTTGTTTGGATTGCCTACAAAATTCGTGTTGGGTGAACTTTCTGATTCGGTCTCTAATTAAGTCATATTGGCCAGACAAGGTAACTGATAATTCTCGTTAGCCCTTCTGGACAGTCGCAAAGAAACTATCATAATTTCTAAATCGTAACTCCAAATCGAGTGATCTTTGCGCCTATAGAAAGCTAAGGACGAGCACTACAACTTTCTAAGAGATCCTAACTCCTGATTCGAACTTTAACTCACGCCATCTGATGATCAACCCGAGGGTAGAAATCTGACCTGATTGACGCTCTGGATCGCAGCGACGAGGATGCGCCAATGGGAGGTTATCTCGCTGGGAAAAATGCAAAACCAGCGGAGAAGACAACCTTGCAGAGGGGCTGCGCCAGGGGAGGAAGGGGAGAGGAGGGGTGGCGGCTTTGGGGAGGGGAAAGGGTTTGGCCTAGGGTTAAAGGGGGGCGGCATGGGCTTAGGCCATTGGGCGCTTCCCCCCTTCTTGGCCCACACATGGCCGGCCACTAGGCTGCTCTAGCGTGGGTCGGAGACCCAGGTTCCAAAATTCCCCCAAAATCTTTGAATTTTCAATTATTTCCTCACCCAATTAATATTCTTTCTAATTGATATTCGGTATTACATCTTGGCTTCCAATAACGTGGTATTACAGCTTGGTATCGAAATGGCTTTGGGTCCGTGGTTAATAGACGTAAAATCTTAAAATGACACATTGTGCACAGCTGAGGGTTGTGCAATTCATTGCTTCCGCATTTCCATAGAGGCCGTGTTCGTGAAGCTGCCCGTGGTCGTGGTCGTCCACCGGGTCGTGGCTGTGGTCGTGGATGCGGTCCGGCTGTGTCTTCATCTTCGTCTGAGGAGTCTCCACTGCATCTGCTGAGGAGATTGGCTCACCGCCATCCGACCGCAGGCTCGCACTGCGTCGATCGTTATCATTCGAATCTTCAGAGGAGAACCAAGAACTCAGTCAACAAGCGCAGTGACTTCTTCCTATGGCAAATGCACTAGTCATGAACCGATTCTGTCGCAGCAGTTCTACCCGAGGCTAGGATGACGTCTGACACCTTTGACGGAGCAGGTACTAGAGGCATGGGCTTGGGCCTTGGGGCGCCTCCCCCCTTCTTGGCCCACACATGGCGTTTTATGGTTGTGCTATCCACTTTTGTTTGACTGTGTACACTTGCGATTCCTAGACTAGTGTATGAAACACAGAGAATTTGGGATTCTTCGCTCTCGGGTTCGACATAAAGAATGAAGTTGGATTACTATAATGAGTTATGATTGGAATTCAAGTGCATGGGTTGGATTATAGAGAATTGTTGAAATTGGTAGAGTTGATTGTAGTAGTGCCTGGTTGATCCACGGATGTTGGTGAACTAATGTAAACAATAAAGTGGTGGATCAACAAGCATAATAGATGGAGTTGGAGATTACGATTCTCATATTAATGGTTGACTAATCTTGGAAATTGACAATTCATGGACCTCAATCCCTCACACCTTGTCGCCCTAGATAAAACTCTGGTTAATACAATAGTACTAACTAGATATTCTTGTGGGAAAATATGCCTAGTCATGCTTAGACCAAAAATATTTAATTTGGGGAATTTAGCCAAATATTCAACTCAGTTTGAAATTAAAGCTACGGCATTGGTTTGTCATGGGAATTTGTGCAAATGATTGTTTTTGAAAAAGAAACAAAACAAAATGAAAATTTATTTGGACTTGGGCGAAATAGATGTTGGATGGTGTATGTTGATGCACGGGATCGAGTCATTTCTATGATCGAGGCCCAGGGGTTATTTTGGAAAGTCGGTCTTCGAGTCGCATCTTGCTAAGCTCCATCGTACTATCACATGTTCTGTGTGGGCAGGACTAGGCTAAATAATTTATAACATTTCATCGTTGTTGTGTCATCCGGTTGCGTTGGTGTCTTTATGACCTACTTTTATGTATTCCCACATGGCACAAGAGGGGGCTTAAATCCGGCGGGTTTCTATCCAAAGGAAGCGAAACCTTAGTTTGGAGGGACGACGGTGGGATGGTGTATTGTAAAGGTCTTGCGATAATCTCTTAATCGCACACCTTCTAAGTGTGTGTTTAGCGGACAAAGATAAGATGATTATCTCTTGTGGGTACAAGGTAAAGTTGTACAACCTCTACAGAGTGTTAGAACTATTCGAATAACCGTGTCCACGGTCATAGACATGCTGAGCAAAGTCACTCAAAGTTAGACTTTGGTTTTTGTTTTCAAAAGACTTTATCAAATAATTTTGGGTAGTTTATCCAATTGGGAAATTGTGCGGTTTGCCATGTGATAGGAAGGTATCCTTCATCACTCTTGGATAAATGATATCTTATTATAAAATTAGAGAATTTAGAAAATAAATTTTAGTTATAGAATAACTAGTTTAGAACTTAATGCAGAATTTGAAAAGAAAACATGGCTTTATGCAAATTCAACCTTATAGGCCTTCTTTTGGTATATCCCTGCATGCATTATAAATCTGTTACTGGGTGTAACTTGCGGAGTATGGTTGTTTGTGTTCACTCTAGCTTAATAAAATGTTATTCAGAGGAGAAGACCTTCGCCACCAGTGTAGATCTCGACGACTAGGTCGCTACCCCAATCGATTGTCTGTACCAAATTAGCTAGGCTCTACTACATTTTCTTCGTCTTCCCTTGTGTTCTTTATTGTCGGCTCGTAAACCTTTTTGGTAATAAACTCTGTTATTTATTAATAAAGTCTTGCGAATTATAGATGTTACTATATTTATTTACTGTGTGAGCTAATCACTGATTATGAGACTAGTTCAGAAATACATAGAGGATTTGAGATGTTAATCACGGGTCCTTACAGTTAACACCATTCAAGACTACACGGGTCCTTATAGTTAACAACATTCAAGACGACCATTCATCTGCACATAGAGTAGTTCATCCATTAGGGTTATGAAAGAATTAATAATATCGTATCACTAGAATCCTAACAAGCTAAGCTTGTTGTAAATAAAAAATCAATTAACAAAATTGAACATCTTAGTGCAATAAACAGTAAAAACTACCAGAGTTATATGAAGACAAATCTACAAAAGAGTTAAACTGTACTGTATAGTTGTGTATGTGAAAACATAATTCAATTTTTATATAAAGTCTATATGCTTTTAAAAATCTGGTAGAATCGTGATGCTACGATCCGATCCCATCAAACGAAAATGATCCCACCTATGATCGCGATCCCGACAGCCTTGCGCTGAACAGCATCAGCCAACCCAACCATGTGAGAGCCCAGTTTCAAATAAAAAAACAGATATGCAGCATAGATAGGTAGTTTCATCATGATATGAACACCACAAGTCACAGCACTCTCATTAACCAATGAATATTTCAAAGTTGCAATAAGTTAACATTGAATACAACCATTCATTTGCACGTAGAGTTGGTAACTTTACATAAGAAAGGACCAAATTCGCTTAGTAGTTCATGCATTAGGATTTAGGAAAGAATTAATAATATCGTATCACTACAATTCTAACAAGCTAAGCTTGATGTAAAAAAATATCAAATAACAAATTGAACATCTTAGTGCAATAAACAGTAAAAACTACAAGAGTTATATGAAGACAAACCTACAGCAGAGTTAAACAAAAAAAATTCCTCGCAAATGAAGCTGATTTCCATTAAGTGGTGTTTGGATGAGGTGGATTTCTTTGGGAATTTTTGGGATTTAGTTCAATTCTGGATTTTTTTAAAAAAACCTATCCAAACAAGAGGAACAACTATCAATCTTATTTTGTGCTTTGTTACCTCTTTAGCTTTAAGTTTAGATAGCTTTGCATTACTATTCATCATAATTGGCCCGTTACATCCATGTACTTTGCAACAGATTTTGTTACATTGATAAAAATATTGCTTGCATGCAACACAAATTACAAATTTTCAATACAATGCAGCATCCACTTTAAATTCTTCAGCCATACGCACTATTACGATGATTGTTTCATATGTAAAGAACTTACTACGTTCCATGCCTTTAATATATAAAAAATCATTACATGAATGCATCAAATATTTATTCAAAAATATTTTACCGCACAACAAAACTATCATGTACAGTAGAACTTCATTAACAAAAACACAGAAATCTGTCACTTGTACAGCACTTAACAGGTGATTTCACATGCTCTAATCAGTTCAATCCAGAAAAGAACAATAGTGCAGCTTATCTACAGAATGCAGCTACCACACTGCATATAAAATGCTTTTATAGCCCTTATCCGTGTTATTCAGGTCTTCCTTAGCAGCTTAGCTACAAATTTTGCAACATTGCCCAACACTTCATTCGCGCATTCCATCATGTCACAGGCAATCCATGCGAAGTGAAAGAAAAAATAAAGTAAATATTATGTCAAGATGGGATCTTTGTGTGCTCACCAGCTCCTCGCAGAGCTCCTTGAGAGGCCCCCGCAGGGCGGCGTGGTCGGGGAAGTCGGCGAACTTGTAGAACGACACCACCACCAGCGCCGAGACCTCACCTTGTACGCCTCCAGTTACCGCGGCCACCGCGAAGCTCCTGCCGTGCGAGGGGGGGGAGAGGGGGCGGGCGGCGGCGGCTTTGGAGAGCGTGGCGAGTGGTGGGAAGGGCAGCATCTGGACCTTAGCGGATTCTCATGTTTATCCTTGGCGTTGGGCCTGCGAGTATCTGGCCTTTCCGGCCACACAGTTGCTTCTTAGTACTTGCACCTTGGTGGCCCAGATTTGGACGGGCTGAGACCTGAAATGAAATGCCAGATGCTGACCCATGAACAAGATGTATGGAAAGTTAAGTATCTGAAATTCTGAATTCAGTTATTTTATTACTATTGTTCAGAATCTGGTTTCTTGAATTTTAGCCATTTAATAAATAGCATCTTACGTACAAATCCGTCTTAAAAGATACATGCTCTGCATCGGAATTCAGTTTTTTAGCCCTTTGTTAGAGTGAGCCTTTTTTTTCAGCTGACCTTGGATGGATGTGTGCACTTTTGTATGGATTGTGTACTCAGTTTTTCTTGCTACGATTGTTACTGCTGGTGATAGGTGCCGAACCTTCTTACGAGGACTACATACATCACGCATACAATTTTCTAGCTACAATCCTTTTGCTTGCGCTTTTTATCCTGCACATGTTTGTCGCTTGATTTTATCATGGAGTTGTCAGATTTGCTTGCGCTTTTCATCCTGCGCATGCAAGGAAAAATATATGATATATCCAGCCCCGTCTTGCCGTTCAGACACAGTACTGACATGACGTAAGAACATGCGTTCGCAAGTTTGTCGGATTTGGAAAAAATCAACAGTCGGAATCACAACGCGAGAAAAAGCAGATCGAGTTCTTAGGATTAAGACAGTGAGACCTGTGTGTGGGGCCTATTTCTTGCCCCCGATCTCGACGGCTCCGGATGTGTCCGTGCTTCCGCTCGATTGATTTTTGCAAAGGAAATCCGCACGAGGGTGAGAAAACACGCGTGGTGCTGGACTACTAGCTTAGTGCTAGTAGCTAGTAGTAAGCATGATGGGAATCTTTTGTGGAGTTGTACAGCGGTGTAGCCGGTTACGGGTTATATCTCGAGCCAATTCAGTTGATTTTGTGTCTAAATTATTATTTTTGTTTTATTTAAATTAACATAGTCTCAGACTATTGCTTTGGTGGTCCGAGACTTAGCTCCACCTCTAGAGTTGTAGACGTATACAGTTTAAATTTTGACATCATCTCTACGCACATGAGTGCACTTATGTAGAAATTTTACCTGATTCGCAGTCTATTTTGCCTATTTAGGCGTGTGTGGTTTACGTGAAAAAGTAAGCTGGTTAAGGGTAGGCAGGCTATGGCCTACCAAGTACCAACAATCAGTGCGTGCATGGATAAGTTCACTCGCCAACCGCCGAGTAGATCCTTAAATTAGTCTTCGTCCGCGATCGTCCACTTGGACTCCAGCTCGTCGATGTGACCGCTTCTGGATGATGTGATTCCATCAAACCCAACTTTTGTTTTGAGTTGTAGATAGGACCAAAAGATTTACGTACAGATCCAATTGTGCATTTATCTGTGTAAGCATCTAAAGATGAAATTCGTACGTTCAGCTTTCCTTCTGCGTTGTTGTACCCCACGACGTCAAGACTCGTCTGGACCGCACACGGGAAAAAACTTCCGACGTTCCAAATGTATACATATTACCCTTGTAACGTGGTACTATCACACTAAAAACTTTAACAACTAGTTTTTGAGTCATTAATACACCTGTGCGACCGATGAACAATAGAAAACAGTAGTATCAGAGTTTGTACAGTGGTACTACCATAAATCTTGATTTTTTGAGGATTTCTGCTCCCAACGGCTAGTTTTTATGTGTGGACTATAAATACCCACCTTGATCGGTTGAGAGACAATCTTTGGTATCTTATTTCACTCACTTGAGCTAGTGTGAGGTTCTCATCTCAATTGTGCATGTGTTGCACCTTGTGAGTAAGGAGAGAGGTCTCTAGCTGCATATATTGCATCTAGAGGTGAATTTTGTATCCACTTGAGCTTGTGCATTCGTTGCATGTGGTGGGAGTCTAGTAAGGGGCTTGATTTATTACTCTTAATGTTTTCCGACACCTAGACGGTGGCGTAGAGGCGTCATGGACCGGTGATCTTCTCAAGAAGCTTGTGAAAAGGCCCGGCATGTTGTGAAGGTTGGAGCTCACCTGCTCAGAGCGGGAAAGAGCTATCACTAGTGGAATTGAGGTGTTTGGCTTAATTCGTAGAGCCGGTCCAATTAGTTTGGGCTTATCTCAACATGGATTAAGTGAGACCGGCAAGTCTCCGAACACCATGGTAAAACGTCATTATGTTCATTGTGGTTTATTTCTCTTGTGTTTTACTTTGTGCAATTTACAATCATAGAACTATATTACTTGTAGTCCTTGTATGTTTGCTATTATTATCAATAGTCTTATATTGTTGGTGTACTTAGTCAAGACTAGATTTAGATTTTAATTGAGCAAAATCGAATTGATTTACAATTCCGCATAAAACTCGGTTTTAGCCAAAAGATTTTAAAAACCGCCTATTAACCCCCCTCTAGTCGGCCTTCTCGATCTTACAAGTGGCATCAGAGCTTGGGTTCTCATTTTATTTGACTTAACCGTCTAGAGAGTAAAGGATGGTGACTAGTGATATAGTGCACCTAAGTGAAACACCTCTATTTGATGGTACAAAATATGCTCATTGGAAAATTCGAATGTCATGTTATTTTAAGGTCATGAGCCAAAAAATATGGCGGATTGAAGATGTAGGCTTTTCTCCTCTATTGGATCCTCTTGCTCCAACTATTGAGGAAGAGAAATGCTTACATGTCGACGCTTAAGCAATTAACACTTTATTTAGTGCTTTGAGTGTAGAAGTGTTCAATGAAGTATGCAATATCAAGAACGCTCAAGAAATGTGGACCCATCTTCAAGATCATTATGAAATGTTCACCTCCACTAATGATCATTGCATACAAGAATGGATGTCGGGAGAAGAATGCTCAACCTCTAGCTCCAAAAATAAAAAATCCAGAAGCTCCTCCACATCACCTCATTGCTTTATGGCCAAAGGTAATAAGAAGGTAAATGATGATGATGAACCTTCATATGATGAGTTGATGGATATGATTGAGGAGCTTAATGAGTATTTAGGAAAGGAAAATCAAAATTCAAAGTTTTAAAGAAAGAGTGTGTCTCACTTTAAAATAATTATGATGTTCTAAAAGGTGAACATAAAACTCTCCTCCTAAATGAGCTCAATAAGTCCAAAGTGGATATAGGCATTACATGTAATTTACTAGATGACATGCAATGTATAGCTCCTAGCTCTTGTATTTCATTTAAGGTTAGCATATCCACTTGTGATGATTTGCTTGATATGCCTTCTTGCTAAAAAATAGATGCTCTTATTTCCTCTATGTCTTATGATACTAATATTGTAGAGGAAAACAAAAAGCTTAAGGCCCAAGTCACAACATTGAAAAATGACTTGAAAAGAAGCTACAAATGGAAGGCCACTCTCGATGACATATTGAGCAAACAAAGATGCTTGCAAGATAAGAGTGAGATTTCCTTCACTCACAAGAAAAGAGAGAATAGCAAGACAAGGCACAATGCAATACACACGAAGAAATATGCCAAATGTTTTGGATGCAATGAGAAGGGCCATAAAGCCTCGGTGTGCCCAAACAAGATGAATGACAAGCAAATACCATCAAAGAAGAGGCAAGTCGGCAAGTAGCAAGTAAAAAAGACAAAAGGGGGAAGTAAAAGTCCAACTTACTACAATTGCTGGGAGAATGAACATTTTAGTAAGGAGTGTCCTAAAGGTATCTCTCCTAAGCCTATGATATATAATGGTCATTATTTACTTAGGAAGGATAAGAATGACGATGTGTTTGCTAGAATTGTTAGTTCATCAAAGATTATTACTATTGCCATATGGGTGCCTAAATCTCATGTGACTAATATTCAAGGACCCAACCAAGTTTGGGTACCAAAATACGCTTAAATGCTTAATGGGTACTTGGAGAGGTATTGGAGGCTTGGCTTTTTCATATAAAGGTGGATTTCATCATATATCAAAATTGGAGCCAAGCTTGAGCATGATCACTTCATATCATAAACCAATGCTATCTCTGTAACAAGTATTTACATTGAAGTATCTAGTCCTTTATACCTTGTGTAGCTTGCATTCCATGAAAATCTTATAAAAATGGTGTTCTTGCTCTTGTTCATAATCTTCATTATTAAAATCTTGAGCAAGATAGGTGTGACACATTAAGGGAGAGTGCTAAGTCATATACATGTATATCACATCCCTAAGTGTGCCCAAATAAATTAAGTGTTAGTAATGTTTTTCAAAATTTGAACCTTTTAGCCAAAAGTCAAAATTTTCATAACTATTTGTAATCTTTTGAAAAACTAGTTGTAAAATGTATACAAATGTTATTCAAAGGTTTTCCAAAGGCTTTGGCTCAAGAAAAACCTATTTTAAATGAAAACTAGTTTCTAGCTAAAATTCTAGATAATAGTATCTTGTTTTTGATATAAACTAGATTTTTGTGTAAAATATATTCTAAAAGGAATTTAAAAATCATCCCAAAAGGAATATTCTGGAGTTGGCTATTTTAAACCGTTTTGGTATTCATAAGATTTTCAAAAGGACAACCTAGCAAAAGTTATTTAATTTTGAATCTCGTCCAAAATACTAGTTTAATCTAAGTGGTCACTCTCTAGCACTTAAGTGAGTTTTTCCATTTGAGTCAAATTTATTTAGATAAATAGGTCCACAATGGTATTCATAACTCATACATGAAATTTGTAACACCCTGACTATAAGGAAGTCAAGATGTTACCTACAATCACTAATCTTTAGGAAATTCACAACAATAAGTATTACTAGATGTGGCGTACCACAAGGATATACGTGAACAGGAAATCATCAACAAGTTTAATCAACGGGGTGGAAATAAACATTTCAGGGAGATATGGTAAATACGGCCAAGTTGGCTTATTACAATTCAACACAAGGCATAAATAGAAAGCAATATTAAGTTCTCAAATGTTTTGGATTATGGTAGTGAGTGCATCGTGTTGAACTACCCTTCATGAAACCGTTCCTCCTTGTCATTTACCTAAATAAAACAACAAAGCAAGAATGAGCCAAAGACTCAGCAAGTACTTGAAAGAACAATCAACATCTAATGAATCATATACACTATCACAGATTGAACATTTATTAAAAACAATTCTTATGAATGGATGAAATGAAATGATGCAATGAAGGAAGTGGACATATCGCAGCATATACCGGTATAGCGAGTGAAACACCTGTCGGTGTTCACTAAAAGTTTCCGTATGAAGAACGTTTCATACGGCCGTCCAACGTGGCCCATATTGGAATGGTGGACACACGTACCCATTCTGGAATTGATGGGGTTTCAGATGCCCATACTGGAATTGATGGGTCTTACAAGAGAAATCCACTTTCGTGGTCATTATGAATTCATGCATGACATGATGCGATCTCATAGTAAGTTTGAACATCGAGCATTAATGGAAAGAAATACACATGGTATCCAACTACACATGCAATTAAGTATAACCATGTACACACACATCACATATTGTATCAATAATAGCATACAAGTACTTGCCTGCCGCGCTGCGACGGGTTGGGAGGTAACTGAGATACCCCTCCACTCACCGCTTCACCGCCTACAATATAAAATAATCGAAATGAGGACAAACGAGTAAGACATTGCTACACGTGCCCTCCCACAATCTCTAACCAAACCAACCAAATAAAAGGTTCAATTTGATCCATTCGCCCAAACATTCCAAATACCCCTAAACTGGCAGTTTTACTAGAAAATTCACCAATAAATAACCGTAGGTCCAAAAGACCTGAAACAAGTGCTCAACCTCTCTTAACGTAACTGGCTACGAAACTCTAGTTGATGGTAAACTCTAATTCGGCCAAAACAGAGGTCTAACCATCCAATGAAAAACTATATCCGCAGTCTGCCCAGAATTCAGAATAGCCCCAAAGAAAAGGCTCTAACTTTTAAACCACTGATCCAAATAAAGTGATCTTTATCATCCTGGAAACATGGTGAAATTATCTTCATAAACCTAGTTGGGTGGCCGACCTGATTCTGACGCTAACTAGATCAAAACCTAGGTTCAACCGACTATACCCAGCATTTCTGTCAGACAGAGCAGTACGTGGAAAAACAGTCATAACTTTTAAAATACTGAGTGAAAATTCGTGATCCAGGTGCCAAAAGAAAGCTAATGAAACCAGGATCAATTCTCCAGAAGACACAGATGTCCAATTCGGCCTCTAAGACACCCAAAACTTAGGTACAACGTACTGGACAGAATCAATCTACTGACAGAATTAAAACGAAACTACAAATCCAATCGGATTCTCAACTCTAATGGAATCAAACAACGAATCGGATGTCTAATTACCCTTGTAGACCAGTAGGACGACAATGATCCGCTGCACACGGGCCTTCCTCCCTTCCCCTCTCTTCCCTCTCTTAGGGCCGGCCACCGGGAGACGACGAACGGCCGTCGACGTCGGCGGGGAACGGAGATGTTGGAGGGGACCTTGAGGAGGAGCGACGGGGATCACCGGAGATGGTACCACCACTGCGAGGAGGCACCAAGGAGCAACAATGGAGCCGGCCTTGGGGAGGAAAGGTGGCGGCCAAAGGGGGAGGGAGGAGGAGGCGGCTAGGGTTTGGGGGAGTGGCGCTTCTTTTGGCCGGCCTACATGGGCCGGCCGCCCCTCTTGGGCCACTGGTCATGGATCGGCCCAAGTTGACGAAATAACATTTACCCCCGCCGATTGGAAAAATCCGACGAAAGTCGCTTTTTTTACTCCTCCGACTTCTTTCTCTTTACCGATTCGGTTCCGGAAAGTTTTAAATCTCGTTTTCGAATAACATTCCCAGACAATCGAAACGATACAACCTAGCTGGATTTATGAGGTATTACACTCTATCCCCCTTAGAAAAGATTCGACCTCGAATCTACGCAACAAACTTCGAGAAAGATAGATGAACAACTTAGATAGTTACCTGAAACGAACAGGTCGAGGTATTGTTCTCGCATGCGGGACTCCCAACTCCCAAGTGGCCTCTCTCTCAGTCTGATGAGACCAAAGAACTTTAACATACATCAGGGTCTTGTTCCTCAAAACCCGTTCTGATTCTTCTAATATCTTCACTGGCCGGGACTCGAAGGTAAGGTCTTGCTTGACAATCAAAGGCTCCAAAGGAATGACATGATCTGGGTCTCTCGTAAATTTTCTCAACATCGAAACATGAAACACGCTAGAACCCCACTCATAGAATCGGAAGGTCCAAACGGTAAGCTAGCTTTCCAATTGTGCCACGATTGGGAAGGGTCCAACATACCTTGGACTAAGCTTCCCTTTGGTGTCGAACGCACTACGCCTTTAGATGGCGATACTCTCAACGAACTTCATTTCCCACCTCGAATTCCAAATCTCGTCTTCGACATCAACAGAGCTCTTCCGCCGACTCAGGCGACCAACAAATTCTGCCTAACCTCTGCCACTCTAGCCACTGTCTGCTGAACCCAGTCGGGACCCAAGACTACCCGCTCTCCAACCTCATTCCAGCACAACGGGGACCTGCACTTACGCCCATAAAGAACCTCGTATGGTGCAGCTCGAATACTGGCATGATAACTGTTGTTATAAGCAAACTCTGCCAAAGCTAAATGCTCTTCCCAATTCCCTTTTCAGGATAAAACACAACACCTGAGCATGTCTTCTAATGTCTGAATAGTGCGCTCAGGCCGTGCTAAGACGGAGTTGTGTGCCCAATGCACTCTGCAAACTCTCCCAGAATTTGGAAACGAACTTGGCATCTCGGTCAGAAACAATAGTCTTTGGCACTCCGTGCAAACGCACAATTTCTCGTACATAAAGAGGAGCCAAATCGCTGTCAATTGGTTGTACGAATAGGAATGAAATGTGCAGACTTACTGAACCGGTCCACAATTACCCAAATAGCATCCTTTCCTCGCTGCGTGCGAGGTAAACCAACCACAAAATCCATAGATATATCGTCCCATGGCCAAACTGGTACCTCCAAGGGTTGCAACAGTCCTGCTGGTCGCTTGTGCTCAGCCTTGACCCGCTGGCACACCCCACATGATGCCACAAATTGTGCGATATCAATTTTCATCCGTTTCCACCAGAAACTTTTATTTAAATCATTGTACATCTTGGTCTCACCAGGATGTACGGTATAAGGAGTACGATGAGCCTCTTTCAAAATCTCCAGTTTAACCTGAGACTCCTGTGGCACACAGAGGCGTCCTTTAAATCGCAAAGAATCAAACTTGTCCACACTGAAGTGACCTTGCTTGCCCTCGGCCAAGGCGCTTCCTCACTCGTTGGAGCATCTGATCTTGCTGTTGTGCTACTCGCACCTGATCTGGAAGAGCTGACTCTAAAATCAATCGAGTCTCGATGCCTCATGCGGTACCCGCAGCGTAAGAAATATCCATACGCTCAAAGTCAGCAATAAGACAACTGAGCGTAGGAGGTGTCGCCTTGCGACTCAAGGCATCAACTACCACATTAGCCTTGCCGGGATGGTACTGAATAGTAAGATCATAGTCCTTGATCAACTCTAACCATCTCCTCTGTCTCAAGTTCAAGTCCTTCTGGGTAAAGATGTATTTGTGCTCTTGTGGTCGTGAATACATCACGAGATTCGCCAGACAAATAATGACGCTTGCATCTTCAAGCCGTGAATCACTGCAGCAAGCTCTAGGTCATGGGTGGGATAATTCTCTTCATGCTTCTTCAGCTGTCTCGATGCATAGGCAATCACTTTACCATCCTGCTTTAGTACACAACCAAGTCCAACTATGGACGCATCTGAATAGATAGTGAATCTCTTCCCAGGCTCAGGAAGAGTAAGAATTGGAGCGATCACTAACCTATCTTTCAAAGTGCAAAATCGCGCCACAAGCATCGAACCACGGAACCTAACACCTTTCGTGTCAATCGGGACATTGGTTTAGCAATGGTTGAAAAACCTCCACAAACCGCCGGTAATAGCCACTAAACCGTAAAACTCCTCACTTCTTTGACATTGGTTGGTCTCTTCCACTCTACCACTGTCGAAATCTTGCTAGGATCAACTGAAATACCCTTCTGATTAATAACGTGACCCAGAAATCCAACTTCAGAAATCCAGAACTCACACTTCTTCAGCTTGGCATAGAATTGATTCTCTCTTAAAGTTTCACAACGTGTTTCATGTTTCGATGTTGAGAAAATTTCTGAGAGACCCAGATCATGTCATTCCTTTGGAGCCTTTGATTGTCAAGCAAGACCTTACCTTCGAGTCCCGGCCAGTGAAGATATTAGAAGAATCAGAACGGGTTTTGAGGAACAAGACCCTGAAGTATGTCAAAGTTCTTTGGTCTCATCAGACTGAGAGAGAGGCCACTTGGGAGTTGGAGTCCCGCATGCGAGAACAATACCTCGACATTGCTCGCTTGTGTAACTATCTAAGTTGTTCATCTATCTTTCTCGAAGTTTGTTGCGTAGATTCGAGGTCGAATCTTTTCTAAGGGGGATAGAGTGTAATACCTCATAAATCCAGCTAGGTTGTATCGTTTCGATTGTCTGGGAATGTTATTCGAAAACGAGATTTAAAACTTTTCGAACCGAATCGGAAAGAGAAAGAAGTCGGAGGAGTAAAAGAAACAATTTCGTCGGATTTTTCCAATCAACGGGGTAAATGTTATTTCGTCAACTTTGGCTGCATCCACACCCAGTGTGGCCCAAGAGGCAGTACGCCCATGTAGGCCGCCCAAAGAGGGCCCTCCCCCAAACCCTAGCCGCCTCCTCCTCCCTCCCCCTTTGGCCGCCACCTTCCCTCCCCAAGGCCGGCTCCATTGCTGCTCCTTGGTGCCTCCTCGCAGTGGTGGTGCCATCTCCGGTGATCCCCGTCGCTCCTCCTCAAGGTCCCTCCAACATCTCCGTTCCCACCGACGCCGACGGCTAGTTCGTCGTCTCCGTGGCCTACCTAAGAGAGGGAAGAGAGGGGAAGGGAGGAAGGCCGTGTGCAGCGGATCATCGTCGCCCTACTGGTGTACAAGGGTAATTAGATATCCGATTTGTTGTTTGATTCCATTAGAGTTGAGAATCCGATTGGATTTGTAGTTTCGCTTAATTCATCGAGAGATTGATTCTTTCCAAGACGTTGTACCTAAGTTTTGGGTGTCTTAGAGGCCGAATTGGACATCTGTGTCTTCCGGAGAATTGATTCTGGTTTCATTAGCTTTCTTTTGGCACCTGGATCACGAATTTTCACCCAGTAGTTTAAAAGTTATGACTGTTTTTCCACGCATCGCTCGTCTTCGATGTAAATGCTGGGTATAGTCGGTTGCACCTAGGTTTTGATCTAGTTAGAATCAGAATCAGGTCGTCTACCCAACTAGATTTATGAAGATAATTTCACCATGTTTCCAGGCGGATAAAGATCACTTTATTTGGATCAGTGGTTTAAAAGTTAGAGCCTTTTCTTTGGGGCTGTTCTCATTTCGGGCAGATCATGGATATAGTTTTGCGTTGGATGGTTAGACCTCTGTTTTGGCCGAATTAGAGTTCACCATCAACTAGAGTTTCGTAGCCAGTTACGTTAAGAGAGGTTGAGCACTGGTTTTAGGTCTTTTGGACCTACGGTTATTTATTGGTGAATTTTCTAGTAAACCGCCATTTAGGGTATTTGGAATGTTTGGGCGAATGGATCAAATTGAACCTTTTGTTTGGTTGGTTTGGTTAGAGATTGTGGGAGGGCACGTGTAGCAATGTCTTACTCGTTTGTTCTCATTTCGATTATTTTATATTGTAGGCGGTGAAGCGGTGAGTGGAGGGGTATCTCAGTTACCTCCCAACCCGTCGCAGCGCGGCAGGCAAGTACTTGTATGCTATTATTGATACAATATGTGATGTGTGTGTACATGGTTATACTTGTTTGCATGTGTAGTTGGATACCATGTGTATTTCTTTCCATTAATGCTCGATGTTCAAACTTACTATGAGATCCCATCATGTCATGCATGAATTCATAATGACCATGAAAGTGGATTTCTCTTGTAAGACCCATCAATTCCAGTATGGGCATCTGAAACCCCATCAATTCCAGAATGGGTACGTGTGTCCACCATTCCAATGTGGGCCACGTTGGACGGCCGTATGAAACGTTCTTCATACGGAAACTTTTAGTGAACATCGACGGGTGTTTCACTCGCTATACCGGTATATGCTGCGATATGTCCACTTCCTTCATTGCATCATTTCATTTCATCCATTCATAAGAATTGTTTTCAATAAATGTTCAATCTGTGATAGTGTATATGATTCATTAGATGTTGATTGTTCTTTCAAGTAGTTGCTGAGTCTTTGGCTCATTCTTGCTTTGTTGTTTTATTTAGGTAAATGACAAGGAGGAACGGTTTCATGAAGGGTAGTTCAACACGATGCACTCACTACCATAATCCAAAACATTTGAGAACTTAATATTGCTTTCTATTTATGCCTTGTGTTGAATTGTAATAAGCCAACTTGGCCGTATTTACCATATCTCCCTGAAATGTTTATTTCCACCCCGTTGATTAAACTTGTTGATGATTTCCTGTTCACGTATATCCTTGTGGTACGCCACATCTAGTAATACTTATTGTTGTGAATTTCCTAAAGATTAGTGATTGTAGGTGACATCTTGACTTCCTTATAGTCAGGGTGTTACAAAATTGGATGTTTTAAATTCCTTCATATGCTTAGTTTTTCTCATTTGAAGAAGTTTCATCAAAATAAGTTTCATTTGCGAAAACAAAAGCTTAATTCATAAAAACTATGTTCTTAGATACTCTTTAGTCTCTTCAATGCATAATGATATTGAATGATATTTATTTGAGTACAAAACTATAGATTATTTGCATATTTCTCTATTCCAAGTTCTATCCCTGAAGTTCCAGAAAAATTGGAACTACCGGCCATTGAAAGGCAGTACTTCCGTATCTCGGTACTACCGCCATTTGCACGTCGGTACTACCAATTTTTTTGAGAAGACAGTCATTTCATTCCATTCAATTTTAAACCTATTTTTGGCTACTTTCTTTGGTCAAGTCGATCCTTGTTATATTCGTTAGCTACCTTTAAGTACTTTCTTAACTCCATACGTCATTTTGATCGCACTGTGATGTTTTCATCATAAAAATGGAATTCTTTCTAAAAGTGGTAGCTTTCCTTGATCATCTTGATCTCGGCATGAGATTCATATTTTTATGATATCATCTTATTCCTTTAAAGTGTAATCTAATTTCATTCCTTGCCGATCATACTTCTTTTGATTAAGCTCAAGTACTCTTTGTGTACTAGTGAATTCTCTCTTTCCCTCTTCTCTTCGAATGCTTTCTTTGAGGATCTTTTGATTAAGCTCAAGCACTTTGCAATTGTAAGTCTTGTCGACATATGTTTTCTACAATAGATGTTTAAAGACTATCCTTCAAGTGTGATCCCTATGTAGACATTTTTGGTGTTTAATGTCAAAGAGGGAGAATTTGGTTGCAAATAATAGTCAAAGAAAAGAGGTTGAAGTCATCATGAGTTTTGGATGGATATATCCCAAAGAGATGACAAAGGAGAAGATGACAAGATGGAAGAGAATCATTTGTGTCAAATGAGAAGAAAAGAATGCCAAGACGAACCTTTGTGTAAGGAAGAGTTTTTCTCTTTGTGAAAAACTTATTAAAGATTTTAGGCTTACTTAAAAAGGAGTAAAGTATTAGTATTGAAAAAACTATTTTACTTATTTACCCAAAATAATTTATGGATCTTGTGAATGCATTTTTTTTTCATTCTCATTTGCTTCATTTGGTATTTTTAGAGTGAGATTGTCAATGACATGTAAGTTTAGCATTTCTAAATAGCCTCTTTTGTCAAAAATTAAAAATGATGCTTCAAAGGCTCAAATTTGTGAAAAACTCGATAAAAGTACTTACATATATATTTCAAATATTTTCCAAATATTTTGGAGTAAAAATTCCTATTTTAGAAACAAAGTAGCAAATTTGGCCTCAAAATGACCTTGTATGATCTTATTTTTTTAAAATTTAAATGACATATTTCCTTAAATCAAAATATATTGAGTTTTTAAAAAAGTTGTCAATACCAAACTCGAAGGGTTGGTCATTTCAAATATTTTTCTAGTTCAAATTTTTTACAAAAGACCAATCATTGAAAAGTTATATTCATTTGAAGTTCAACGAAAAACTAGTTTTGACAGAAAATAACATATTTTTGTATATAGTGAGGTTAGCTATTTGAGTCAGATTTCTTTATATATCTTGGCTTGAAATAGTATTTTTTAACTCATACAAAGCCAAGTAAGTAAAAAACTCCATGAAATTCAAATTGGTTTGCATTGTGAACCTTCAATGCAAAATCACTCTCTTTATGTGCCTACAAAACACATTTTGGCATATCTTTTAAAATAAAAATCCTTTTTCAAATATTATTTTTGGAAAACATTTTAAATAGTCCAAATATAAAATATGGAAAGTTTCAAAGAAGTTGGACTTTATATAAAAATATTTTTACTTTTCTACTCGTGGAATAAAAATCACGCCTTCAAAGCTCTTTTTGGCGTATCTTTTGAATGGAGACTCATTTTTCTAAAATTCTTCTTGAAAAAGTTTCTTAGGAGCCGATTTTTTTTTTGAAAAATTTGAAAGAATTTAATCTTGATTTGAAAAGTTTTAACTTTTTCTCTCTTTGATCAACATGCTGAAAATTCAGACTTTTGCATGTTTTGAGCTGATTTGTGATTTTTGTATCTCCAAATGGATTCATAATTTGAGGAAGATTTAATAATAAATTTTTATCCTCTATAGTTTATATTCTATGCCAAATTTTCTCATATTTATAGGAACTATTTTAATTTCTTTTTCAGCTATCTTTCGAAGCTTAAATGAAATATCAAAATCTAAAAACCTGAAACTTTCAGTTTTTCTTAAACATTGTGATTTTCATATCTTCAAAATGGTTGATATTTGTTTGTGCCTCCCAAAATAAAAAGTGTGTGTATGTACAAGGACTAGCTCCATGATTTATCTTAGATTTTGCAGAGCTTGTTTCTATACATTTTCAAATGTTTTAAGAAAGTTTTTAGCTCAACATGATTTCCAATTTGTTAAAATGAGCATGGTATCTTCATGAAAAATATTTCTTAATAATATATCAATAGGGATATTATTTTAATGTGTTCCAAATATCATTTTCATTAGTTAAACTCTAATATGGCCACATTTCAAGTTGTTTTATTCTTTTCGGCTACAAAAGGTGAGTTTATGACTTATCTTGAAAACAATACCTTGCTTCAAAATAGAAAGAATATTTCTATGATCAAATAAAATGATTTCAATTGCCAAACTCATTGTTTTACAAAAACTCTATGTTGGCTTAGATTTATTTTGGATTTTTGGTGTTTAATGCCAAAAGGGTGAGAATGTTTATATGATCAATATATTTCCATTTGGATTCTCTCTTGTGATTTCACCTTATTTCATGCATGTCTTGAGGAGGAGCATGTCATTCATACACATAGCCTCCTATATGCATCATGTGTATAAGCATGCCATTCTCATATGCATAATGTTTGAAGCTTTTAATTGCTTAGTGACATGCATGGATATAATTCAAATAGCTTAAATTCTTAACTTATGATAATTTATATCTAATTATTATTATTGATAAAGAATTTGTCATCAATCACCAAAAAGGGGGAGATTGAAGAATCTAGACCCGCCATTTGAGTTAATAGAGTATTTTGGTGATTAATGACAAATCTATGTGTGAGACTAACACTTTGATTGATATACCTATTGTGTAGTCTTATTTGGATAAAAAGATGAAAATCATGGAGGTATGCATTCGACATCATATTCTTATATCTTATTACATTCCTTGGATCCAAAATATAGGTTGAACTGCACTAAAAGATTAACTTGAATATATGCATATATTTTTATTACTGTAATACTCCGGAAATGGTTCGGTAAAAAGAAAGAGGTCGGAGAGAGTAAAAGAAATTGTTTTCGTCGGAAAATTTCAATCTTGGGAGGTATACGTTATTACCGGCAACCTTTGGGCCGCATTCATGACCAGTGGCCCAAGAGGCTGCCGCCCATGTAGGGGCCGACAAAGGGGGCACCACCCCCCAAACCCTAGAGCCTCCACCTCCTCCCTTGAGCCGCCCTCCTCCCCTTGAGCCGCCCCATCTCCTCCCCACTCGCACCTCCTCCTCCTAGGCGCCTCCTCCCCATTGGTGGCTGCCATTGGTGATCCCCGAGTTGCACCCCGGTCTTCCACGTGTACACCTTCGTTTCTTCCTCCGCCGGGCGTTTGCAATCCACTCGGGATCGTGGAGTTGGGGCCGGCCAAAGAAGGAGAGGAAAAGTCTTCGGGAAGTTGATCCTCGTCGTTCTTCGGGTCTACAAGGGTAACGAGAGACCCCATCGCTGTTTGATTGCGTTAGAGTTGTCGATTCAACGATTTTGGTAGTATCGCTTAATCTCTGTCAGTAGATTGATTCGGTACAGAATGTTGTAACTCGGTTTTGGGTGTCTTAGAGGCATAATTGGATGTCTTCGCCTTCTAGAGATTTATTCCTTATTTCATTAGCTTTCTTTTGGCACCTGGATCACGAATTTTCACCCAGTAGATTAAAAGATATGACTGTTTTACTACGTACTGGTCTGTCAGTCAGAAATGTTGAGTATAGTCAGTTGCACCTAGGTTTTGATCTAGTTAGAGTCAGAATCAGGTCGGCCACCCAACTAGGTTTATGAAGATAATTTCACCATCTTTCCAGGATGATAAAAATCACTTTATTTGGATCAGTGGTTTAAAAGTTAGAGCCTATTCTTTAGGGCTGTTCTGAATTCTGGGCAGACTGCAGTTAAAGTTTTTCATTGGATGGTTAGTCCTCTGTATTGGCCGAATTAGAGTTTACCATCAACTAGAGTTTTGTAGCCAGTTAAGTTAAGAAAATTTGAGCACTGGTTTCAGGTCTTTTGGACATACGGTTTTTTATTGGTGAATTTTCTAGTAAAACTGCCAGATTAGGGATAATTGAAATGTTTGCGTAAATTGATCAAATTGAACTTTTATTTGGTTAGTTTGGCTAGAGATTGAGAGATGACACGTGTAGCATTTCCATATTCGTTTGCCCTCATTTCGATTATTTTATATTGTAGGCGGTGAAGCGGTGAGTGGAGGGGTATCTCAATTACCTCCCAACCCGTTGCAGCGCGGCAGGCAAGTAATTTGTATTCTATGATTGATGCCATGTATGATGTGTGATTGAATGATTACATTTGTTCGTATTTGTAAATGAATGCCATGTGTTCTTTTCATTTATGAGTACTATTTAATATTGACATGGGATCACATCATGACATGCATACATTACTTTTGTAAGACCCATCAATTCCAGTATGGGCACTTGAAATCCCATCAATTCCAGGATGGGTACGTGAGTCCACCATTCCAATGTGGGCCACGTTACGTGAGTCCACCATTCCAATGTGGGCCACGTTGGACGGTCGTATGAAACGTTCTTCATACGATTACTTTAAGTGAACACCGACGGGTGATTCACTCGCTATACCGGTATATGATGCAATATGTCCATTCCCTTCAATGCACCATTCCACTTCATCCATTCATAAATTCGTTTCCAGTAAATGTTCCAATTATGATTGTGATATATTGTTCATAGTATGTTTGATTGTTACATACAGTTGCTTGCTGAGTCTTTGGCTCATTCTTGCTTTATTGTCTTCTTTAGGTAAATGACAAGGAAGAATGATCTTGTGGAGGGTAGTTCATCACGATGCACTCACTACCATATAGCAAATAATTTGAGGACTTTTACTGTCGTTAATTATGACTTGTGTGTATTGTAATAAGCCATCATGGCCTTGTTTACCATATCTTTCTGAGTTGTTTACTTCCATTTCGTTGATTAAAACTTGATGATGAATACTTGTTTCCGTATAATCTTAATACTTGCTTCACCTTATCATGCGTTTTGATGTTATTCAATTGAAGAGTAGTGGTTGTAGGTGACATCTTGACTTCCTTATAGTCAGGGTGTTACAGTTGGTATCAGAGCGGGCTTCAGGTCCATGGTAATAATATTAAAATGACACACTGTGCACAATAGGAAGGGTTGGGTAAACCATTGTTTTTCCGCAATTGCTTGGTTATGTCTCAATTATTTTGTTTATCGATTCGTTGAGCTAAGTATTTGATTTTCGTTCATTGTGATGTTCTTAGATGGCAAGAGGTAGAGGCGTGGTCGTGGTCGCCCACCGACCCGTAGTGGTGGTCGTGGCGCTGGTCCGCGCCTACATCGTCTTCGCTCGAGTATGAGGCCGGATTTAACAATCAGTGCGCTTTGTCCCACCCGTGGCAAGTGATGATAAAGAGAAGGCTAAGAGGTTCCAAGGGCCTCAATCGGAGTATCGCCAGATTCGGGAGCAACAGTCTACGTGACTTTAGCTCGGTGGTTGAGCGAGCTAGAGGATGGAGTTGGAAAGAGCTCCTTCGTCGCAAGGGCATGTTGCTAGTGGTTACATTTATCGGTGGATCTGGCAGCGTGGCGGCGGAGTTTTGGTGGAGGTGGTGGGTCTTTTCAACATTCGGCGCTAAGAGGTTTCAAAGAACCAACCCTCCCGTCCGGTTCAAGATGGCGATCTTCTTCTTCGGCGCCACGTTCTTCATCTTTCGCCCCACAGTTGCGTCCTGTCCCAGGTCAGGGCATGAAGTGTTTTCGGTGTGGTGACGGGCATCGAGCTTCAGAATGTTCCTTCAAGGGAACATGCCAGCAGTGTGGTCGGGAGGGCCACAAGTCCTCAGTGTGCAAGCAAAATCCAGCTAGTATCATCAAATGGGAGACCGTCCCAGCAGCTTCTTCCTCCAGCTTCCACAGAGGTTCGATTCGGACTCGGCGGCAGCTCGCACCACAAGATCCTCCAAATGGGTTCCACCTGCAGCTTTTACTCCGGCGCCTCCTGCAGGGTTCTATTGGAATCCCGCACCATCTGCACCTCCGTCGTTTGTTCCTCCAGCAGCTGTTTCCAGCTTTCCGTCGCAGAGTGTCGGTGCGTCTTCTGCACCGGTGCATCAGGGGGTCTACACCATGCCCACCCCTGAGACCTTGGGACATCCTGATGTGGTGACAGGTACTTTACTTGTGGATTCGCATGATGCCTTTGTACTGTTTGATTCGGGGGCTACTTACTCGTTCGTATCTTTGGAGTTTGTTAGAAAAGTGGGTTTGAGTTTTCAGCTTATTTCTGAGTCAGTGGTAGTCAGCTCCCCAGGAGGACTTATTTCTAGCTCTACCGTCTGTCTCGGTTGTTCTATACTTATTGATGATGAGGTTTTCACTGCGAATCTTATGGTTATTCAATTGGCACCATTCGATGTTATTCTGGGTATGGACTGGTTATTCCAATACCGTGCCAAGATTTGTTGTTTCTGGAAGACGGTGACCTTGCTGGCTCCTTCCGGTGAAGAAATGGTATTCCAGGGCAGCGCACCGTCTGATTCAGTATTTGTACTGGCTAATCTATTCCCTAGCCGTCGTGCTTCGACCATCGAATTACTTTGTTCCCTCAATGAGAAGACTGATTCTTCGCGGCGTATTGAGGAGATTCCAGTTGTGAAAGAGTTTTCCGATGTCTTTCCTATAGAACTTCCTGGAATGCCTCCGGTGAGGAAAGTGGAGTTCCGGATTGATCTTGTTCCGGGAACTCGGCCTTTGTCCAAGTCTCCTTACCGTTTGGCTCGGCCATTTCAGGAAGAATTGAAGAAACAATTGGACGACTCGTTGTCCAAAGGTATGATTCAGCAGAGCGTATCGCCTTGGGGGCGCTGTTCTTTTATTAAGAAGAAAGATGGCAGCTGGCGTATGTGCATAGATTATCGGGCGCTTAATCAGGCGACTGTGAAGAACAAGTATCCTTTGCCTCGCATTGAGGACCTTTTCGACCAGTTGAAAGGAGCTAAGATATTTTCCAAGATTGATCTCCAGTCGGGTTATAATCAGATTCGAGTTCGTGAGCGTGATATTGAGAAAGCGGCTTTCTCTACGAGTATGGTCATTATGAGTATAAAGTTATGTCTTTTGGACTAACGAATGCTCTGCGATTTTCATGGAAGCCATGAACAGTATGTTGCATCAATACCTTGATGATTTCGTTGTGGTATTCATAGATGATATCTTGATTTATTCCAAGACAGAGGAGGATCACACCCACCATTTGCGGTTGGTACTTGAAACTTTAAGAGAGAATCAATTCTATGCCAAGTCAAGAAGTGTGAGTTCGGATTTACGAAGTTGGATTTTGGGTCACGTTATTAATCGAAGGGTATTTGATTGATCCTAGCAAGATTTCGACGGTGGTAGAGTGGAAGAGACCAACCAATGTTAAAGAAGTAAGGAGTTTTCGGGTTTAGTGGCTATTACGGCGATTTGTGGAGGGTTTTTCAACCATTGCTAAACCGATGTCCCAGATTGACACGAAAGGTGCTAGGTTCGATGGTCGATGCTTGTGAGCGCAGCTTTTGCACTTTGAAAGATAGATTAGTGATCGCTCCAATTCTTACTCTTCCCGAGCACAGGAAGAGATTCACTATCTATTGAGATCGTCCATAGTTGGACTTGGTTGTGTACTCATGCGGGATGGTAAAGTGATTGCCTATGCATCGAGACAGCTGAAGAAGCATGAACAGAATTATCCCACCCATGATCTAAAGCTTGCTGCAGTGATTCATGCTTTGAAAATCTGGCGTCATTATTTGTACGGTGAATCTTGTGATGTATTCACGACCACAAGAGCACTCAAATACATCTTTACCCGAAGGACTTGAACTTGAGGCAGAGGAGATGGCTAGAGTTGATCAAGGACTATGATCTTACTATTCAAGACCATCCGGCAAGGCTAACGTGGTAGTCGATGCCTTGAGTCGCAAGGCGACACCTCCTATCCTCGATTGTCTTATTGCGACTTTGGCGTATGGATATTTCCTTCGCTGCGGGTACCGCATGCATCGAGACTCGATTGATTTTAGAGTCGACCTTCCGGATCGGGTGCGAGTAGCACAGCAGCAAGATCAGATGCTCCAACGAGTGAGGAAGTGTTGTGCTGAGGGCAAGCTAGGTCACTTCAGTGTGGATAAGTTTGATTCTTTGCGATTTAAAGGACGCCTTTGTGTGCCACAGGAGTCTCAGGTTAAATTGGAGATTTTGAAAGAGGCCCATCGTACTCCTTATACCGTACATCCTGGTGAGACCAAGATGTACAAAGATTTAAAGAAAAGTTTACGGTGGAAGCGGATGAAAATTGATATCGCATACAGATGTGGCTTCATGTGGGGTGTGCCAGCGGGTCAAGGCTGAGCACAAGCGACCAGCAGGACTGTTGCAACCCTTAGAGGTACCAGTTTGGCCATGGGACGATATATCTATGGATTTTGTGGTTGGTTTACCTCGCACGCAGCGAGGAAAGGATGCTATTTGGGTAATTGTGGACCGGTTCAGTAAGTCTGCACATTTCATTCCTATTCGTACAACCAATTGACAGCGATTTGGCTCCTCTTTATGTACGAGAAATTGTGCGTTTGCGGAGTGCCAAAGACCATTGTTTCGATCGAGATGCCAAGTTCGTTTCCAAATTCGGGAAATTTGCAGAGTGCATTGGGCACACAACTCCGTCTTAGCACGACCTTTCATCCCCAAGCAGATGGGCGATCGAGGCGCACCATTCGGACATTAGAAGACTTGCTCGGTGTTGTGTTTTATCTGGAAAGGGAATTGGGAAGAGCATTTAGCCTTGGCGAGTTTGCTTATAACAACGATTATCATTCCAAAGATTCGAGCGGCACCATACGAGGTTCTTTATGGGCGTAAGTGCGAGTCCCGTTGTCTTTGGGATGAGGTTGGAGAGCGGGCGATCTTGGGTCCCGATTGGGTTCGTGAGCAGATGGCTAGAGTGGCGAGGTTAAGCGGAATTTGTTGGTGCCCAGAGCGGCATGAAGAGCTACTGCTGATGTCGAAGACGAGATTTGGAATTCGAGGTGGGAAATGAAGTTCTATTGAGTATCGCCATCTAAAGGCGTAGTGCGTTTCGGCACCAAAGGGAAGCTTAGTCCAAGGTATGTTGGACCCTTCCCAATCGTGTACGAATTGGAAAGCTAGCGCACCGTTTGGACCTTCCGATTCTATGAGTGGGGTTCACAACGTGTTTCATGTTTCGATCTTTGAGAAAGTTTCGAGAGACCCAGATCATGTCATTCCTTTGGAGCCGTTGATTGTCAAGCAAGACCTTACCTTGAGTCCCGCCGGTGAAGATATTAGAAGAATCGAACGGGTTCCGAGGAATAAGACCTCAAGTATGTCAAAGTTCTTTGGTCTCATCGGTGACCGAGAGAGGCCACTTGGGAGTTGGAGTCCCGCATGCGAGAGCAATACCCGACTGCTTGTCTCGTGTACTACCTAAGTTGTTTATCTATCTTTCTCGGTTTGTTGCGGAGATTCGAGGTCGAATCCTGTTAAGGGGGGTAGACTGTAATACTCCGGAAATGGTTCGGTAAAAAGAAAGAGGTCGGAGAGAGTAAAAGAAATTGTTTTCGTCGGAAAATTTCAATCTTCGGGGGGGGGGGGTATACGTTATTACCAGGCAACCTGGGCCGCAGTTCGCGACCCAGGTGGCCCAAGAGTGGGCCGGCCGGCCCATGTAGGGGCCGGCCAAAGGGGGCACCACTTCCCCCAAACCCTAGAGCCTCCACCTCCTCCCCTTGAGCCGCCCCTCCTCCCCCTTGAGCCGCCCCATCTCCTCCCCCCACTGGCACCTCCCCTCCTCCTAGGCGCCTCCTCCCCATTGGTGGCTGCCATTGGTTATCCCCGGAGTTGCACCCCCCGGTCTTCCACGTGTACACCTTCGTTTCTTCCTCCGCCGGGCGTTTGCAATCCACTCGGGATCGTGGAGTTGGGGCCGGCCAAAGAAGGAGAGGAAAGTCTTGAAGTTGATCCTCGTCGTTCTTGGTCTACAAGGGTAACGAGAGACCCCATCGCTGTTTGATTGCGTTAGAGTTGTCGATTCAATGATTTTGGTAGTATCGCTTAATCTCTGTCAGTAGATTGATTCGGTACAGAATGTTGTAACTCGGTTTTGGGTGTCTTAGAGGCAGAATTGGATGTCTTCGCCTTCTAGAGATTTGTTCCTTATTTCATTAGCTTTCTTTTCGCACCTGGATCACGAATTTTCACCCAGTAGATTAAAAGTTATGACTATTTTACTACGTACTGGTCTGTCAGTCAGAAATGTTGAGTATAGTCGGTTGCACCTAGGTTTTGATCTAGTTAGAGTCCGAATCAGGTCGGCCACCCAACTAGGTTTATGAAGATAATTTCACCATATTTCCAGGCTGATAAAAATCACTTTATTTGGATCAGTGGTTTAAAAGTTAGAGCCTATTCTTTAGGGCTGTTCTGAATTTTGGGCAGACTGCAGTTAAAGGTTTTCATTGGATAGTTAGACCTCTGTATTGGCCGAATTAGAGTTTACCATCAACTAGAGTTTTGTAGCCAGTTAAGTTAAGAAAATTTGAGCACTGGTTTCAGGTCTTTTGGACTTACGGTTTTTTATTGGTGAATTTTCTATTAAAACTGCCAGATTAGGGATAATTGAAATATTTGGGTAAATTGATCAAATTGATCAAATTGAACTTTTATTTGGTTAGTTTGGCTAGAGATTGAGAGAGGACACGTGTAGCATTGCCATATTCGTTTGCCCTCATTTCAATTATTTTATATTGTAGGCGGTGAAGCGGTGAGTGGAGGGGTATCTCAATTACCTCCCAACCTTCGTGTGGCGAGGCAAAGTAATTTGTATTCTATGATTGATGCCATGTATGATGTGTGATTGAATGATTACATTTGTTCATATTTGTAAATGAATACCATGTGTTCTTTTCATTTATGAGTACTATTCAATATTGACATGGGATCACATCATGACATGCATACATTACTTTTGTAAGACCCATCAATTCCAGTATGGGCACTTGAAATCCCATCAATTCCGGGATGGGTGCGTGAGTCCACCATTCCAATGTGGGCCACGTTACGTGAGTCCACCATTCCAATGTGGGCCACGTTGGACGATCGTATGAAACGTTCTTCATACGATTACTTTAAGTGAACACCGACGGTGATTCACTCGCTATACCGTATATCTTTGCAATATGTCCATTCCTTCAATGCACCATTCCACTTCATCCATTCATAAATTCGTTTCAATAAATGTTCCAATTATGATTGTGATATATTGTTCATAGTATGTTTGATTGTTACATACTGCTGTTTGTTTGAGTCTTTAGCTCATTCTTGCTTTATTGTCTTATTTAGGTAAATGACAAGGAAGAATGATCTTGTGGAGGGTAGTTCATCACGATGCACTCACTACCATATAGCAAACAATTTGAGGACTTTTACTGTCGTTAATTATGACTTGTGTGTATTGTAATAAGCCATCATGGCCTTGTTTACCATATCTTTCTGAGTTGTTTACTTCCATTTCGTTGATTAAAACTTGATGATGAATACTTGTTTCCGTATAATCTTAATACTTGCTTCACCTTATCATGCGTTTTGATGTTATTCAATTGAAGAGTAGTGGTTGTAGGTGACATCTTGACTTCCTTATAGTCAGGGTGTTACAATTACACATTCGTGTATGCACACATTTAGGGGGAGTTCACTTTATGTTTTGTAGTTTCATTAGTATTGATCCATATTTCTTTATCGATATATATTAAGGATCTTTACTTTGAAACATATCAAATGAGTATACAAAATTTGTGTAGTTCATATATACTCATATGATCTTACATTCAATTATTTGCAATTGTGATGATTGTCATCAATTACCAAATAGGGAAAGATTGGAGTATTTTGACCCCACCGTTATGAGTTAATGGTATGTTGTTGTAATTAATAACAATCATGTTGTGGGACTAATGTGTGTGCTAAGATGTTTTCAAGGCTTAGTCCTGAAGTTTGAATGATAACATGAAAAGGAAATGCAAAGATGATAAAATATTGACATGGCTCAAGACAAAGGAGTCATGCATTGCATTTCGAAATGCTTCTCGAAGAATTTCAATGGAAATCGGTATGATCTCATTTGGTAAGCGGTAGTACCAGAGTTTATTTAGCGAAACTACTGCGTTGCGGTATGACCGCAAATCCTTAGTGGAGCTACCGCAACCCGGTTAACCGAGATTTAGTAAGCATTACATTATTTCCAGTGAGTTCCTGCTTTGGACCTCAAAGCAAAGCGGTAGTACCGCCCTTGTGTTCGATATGGCCGGAGAGTGGAACTACCGCATGATCAACGGTGGTAGCACTGTAGCTTTCTGCAATAGCTTGTTTAGAAGCATTTAATGCAGGTATATCTTGGTAATTAATGTTAATTATTATGAGACTAATATTTTTCCATGAGATGGATGAATAGGTTATGTTTCATGGTAATGGAGACTTCATATGGCGTCATGAGTTGATCGTCATCAAGTCAAGGTTCAAGAAGAGTATGCATCATGTGTTGATGCATATCAAGACGATGACCCGGACTTAAGGTGAAGATGTGTGTCATCAAGCTTCAAGAAGATGCTTAAGGCAAAGGTATGAATAGCTAGGGCTAAGGATGTGTTCATAGTCTTTTACCGGTCTTAGTGTTTTGTTTTGAAGACCAAATTGCTAGTATAGATTTGTCATACTATTAAGAGAGGGGTCTTGTCTAATAGCTTGTATTTCATCATGTGTTGATAGCTCAATCTCGCTTACTCTAGCTCACCGTGGCATGATGCTATTATTTACAAATGGGTTTTGCAAATAGTCGAGGCTCATGCATTTTATCCTTGTAGCATGTCACTATACCTTCCAAATGTGTTTTACAAATAGTTGAAGTCCATGTACCTACTCCTTGTGGTATGATCTAAGTTTACAAATGTGTTTTGCAAATTGTTGGGATTCATGCATTTCCCCTTGCATGGTCTAGGATTGCTTGTTGCTATTTCTTTGGACTTAGACCATGGTAATGGCTCTTTGGAGTTCTGCTTTTGATTTGATCAAATATTTGTGAGATCAATCAAATAGGTGGGTTCTGTAGCCCTCTGAATAAGCTTTCCATAGAGGCCAAGATCACTCAATTCCGATACTGGAGTCAAAAGTTATGACTTTTTTTACCGATTGTCGTCTGTGCTAAAATTGAACTGCGGTAATACTGCCTGAGAAGAGAGGTACTACCGCAGAACGGTAGTACCACCCCTTGTACTGCAGTATTACCGCACTAAAAACTTTAACGGTAGAAAATGGTGGTACCGAAGTTTGTACGGTGGTACTACTTGTTGGACCGAAAAGGCGACTGGGGGGGGGGTGAATAGGAGCACGCTCACTTTTTCAAAAATTATGAACTCAACACAATTTCACTCCAATAGCTATTAGGAAGCTATGAAGATCAATATACCAGTACAGCAGAAGACTAGTATTGAATTCAAGATAATCCCCTAAACAATATGACAAAATCAACTAAGATTAAAGAAACGCAAGCACTGGCGGTCTGACCTCTGGACCCAACCGGTTGGACCGATTGCCGGGCGGTCGGACCGCTGTTGTACTAGCGGTCGGACCGCTCCAAAATCGGTCGGACCGGTGATGATGGGCGGTCTGACCGGCAGGCTCCAGAACCGATCTGAAACAGTAAAATCAGCCCAATGACGAAGATCCAATTAGGTCAAACTTTTGATTCTCAACTCCAAACTTCACGAAACTTTGCACACACCTTCTCTATGCTATTGAGGACCTATTCCAATCGAATATTATGATAATTCTTCGATATATCCTGAACAGTTGTCAATTGAATAACAGAAGGTCTAAAACCGGGCAAGAACGAAAACTTGATCCTAAGGCTTGTTCGTGAGTGATTGATGATCAAGATGATTCTAGATAGATTCACACATATCACAGCAAGCTAATTCACGTGAAAGAATCAATCGCAAACTCGCGGATCAAAGAAAGCCATAAAATAACGAAATTGAAAGAAAGAACGAAAAGAGACTTATCTCAAGCAAACCTTGCATAGATTAAGAACGTGATCGTTGCTGGATTACACCCACACCATCAAGGATCAGTGGTCAATCCAAGATCACGAAATTCACCTCAAACCATCAAAAGCCCTAGCCTCCACCTCAACTCCCCCTAAGCCAATTAGGGTTTTGAAACAACAAAGAGGCGAAAAACAGCGAGAGAGATTGGTGCAGCCACCACCTCCTCCTATTTATAGTGGAGGCCTAGAACTCTCTAGGGTTTGACTCAATTGGGCTCCCGTTAAGGCCCACTAACAAACGGGTCACACACGCACGCTTCGCAAAGCGCCGTCTTTAACCTTTTGACCTAAACCGCTTCACCATGCGCCATGGATTCGCCAATAGGTCACCCTTGTCCATCTTGTGTCACGTTTGAGTCCATTGACCTCACCCGGCACCGTCGATCGTTCTGGACCTCAACTCTCCAAGTCTAGTCCCGATCCTCCTCGCCGTTGACCGTGGTTGACCACCAAGCAACCTGCACAACCATAGACAAGCAAACACGAATTCGGGAATAAGTTCTTCACAACTTGACCCATGTTAGTCAAAACATGCATCATGCAAACCATATGCCACGATACCAATGACTTTGACCTAACAAAACAACATCGCCACGGAGTTGGCCGATGAACAAAGTGGAAACCGGTCGGACCGCTCCCTGTGAGCCGGTCGGACCGCCCCTCTGGCCGGTCGGACCGCCCCTCTGGCCGGTCGGACCGCTCCCTGTGAGCCGGTCGGACCGCCACCAGGGACTTAGCCGAAATTCATCCCCTGAAATTCTGAAATCTTCTAGAAATTTAAATCGAATAGAACTTCTTACTGGAGACTCCAAAAATCATGAGACCAAGTGCGTTGGGATCCCCTCACTTGCCTACAACACCTATTTTTGGCCCAGCCAGTTCTGAACAGTTTTTGGTCACCGCCGGTCGGACCGCCGCACATGGCCGGTCGGACCGATTTGGGACCGGTCGGACCGCCATGCCATGGCCGGTTGGACCACCCCTATCATGAAAGCCCGAAACTTTGTCGAAAACTCATGAAACGGCAAACCGTAAACACCATTGCCAATTATCACATCATCCTAAGATCTGGAACATATCCCCATGATATCCACAATCTCCCCCTTGATGAACACATTGGCAATTATCCAGAAAATGTAAGTAAGAGGTTTGAAAACGAGTTTACTCGCAGTTTTCGCACAAAGGCACAACTTGGTCCATAAGTAAGAAAAAACAATGTAACTGACCAAGCTGGTATTAGAATAATATAGGCATGTGAGATAAGGCACAAGAAAGCAGAAACACTTTGATTTCCATAAAAGAGTCAAAATTCTCACATGAGGTCCATATGAAAGAACAATTGTTCAATTGACCTATGATCATTGTGAGGATAAATGAATGCAATTCAAGTTCAGAATATTCAATAAGATCATAAGAATGCAACTCAAGAACTCCCCCTCACTATGATCCTCAAATTTCAAAAACTTTCAAATTTTCCAACTTTCTCCCCTTTGTATAATCTTCTCCCTAACATTGAAATATCTTCTCCCCCTTTGACAATGGAGTCATCAAGGAATCACGCCTTCCTCTCATCCAGAGATAACAAGTGCAGAATGTAGAAAGAAGCAAAAAGAAGAAGTATGCATGAAGTGCAATGAAGTGGCTTTATTTTTGTATTTTTCAATTTTTGATTACAAGGAGCTTTGGAGATTACCCAAAAGAGCTAGCCAGCATTTCTAATATTGCACAAATAACATATCAAGCCTGACAACGCTAGTAAGATCATGGTAAGACATGTATATCAAAGCTAAGCACAAAGGCTTAAAAGTAAAGCAATAGATTTGATCAATTTAAGCAAAGCTTCAAATTCAGCAAGTTCATCAACAGGGATCCTAAAGTGAAACTGGCCATGTCAAAATGTCAAAGTGAGATAAAAAATCTGACAAAGACCACATTAAGAGTCAATCAGGTCTTGTATTGAATTATTTTGCTCAATATTTTGTAAAAGCCCATTTGTCAACATTTTTCTCATATGCATTGAATATTGAAGTTGACTAATGATCTAACTTAGTGACAAGATCCTGGATTAGGAGCCATCCACAAACTCATCCTAAGCTTTGACCAGAAGTTGATTAAAGGTATATCTTAGTAAAGAAGATCCTAGACTAGGAGCCATCCACAAACTCTTTCTAAGCTTTTACTAGGGCGACAAATCTTGAGGTTCATGTCATTTCTGACAAGCAGTCCCCATGAGATCTTCTGGTTCATCAAACTATCTCCAAGTTCATGTCATTTGACAAGCAGTCTCGTAAGAATAGTTTGGCACAATTTAAGCATAAGACAATCTTGATTTTCATTTTTCACATGAGCAGTTTTAAAATCTCAAGAACACAAAAGCTCAAGTAATGGTCAATTTTAGATCAAAGAGCTAACAAAGCAATTCTGACAGGGCCAATGTCACAAGAGGAGCACTAATTGCGCAACTCGCTAAAACATCCACAAATTGCAATTTCTTAGTTCGAGTTGTTTTAAAGTTCTAGCTCATATAGCAAAGACTTAGCTACACATGTAAAAGCATGATAATTCTAGCAAGTCAAAGAACTAGACATGACGTTGAGCACGGATTGAAAGCTCCAGAGGGTAATAGGCAAAGCTTCATCAATTTTAAAAGATAAGCAGAAAATCTTATATTACAATGTATCTTTTTGGATTTTTCATACCACTTGTTATATTTTTCATATGAATGCAATATGATACAGTGAGATGCAATAAAAAGCCTAAAACCTAAAAAGTTCAAAAATATCACTAAGTTCAGAAAAAAGAACAATAAAAGATCAAAAGAACAAGGAAAGATCAGAAAGAATCAAACTCCCCCTCAAACCAACCCATAGGGATAAATTACGCCTAACTCACTTCTCAAGGTGGCAAACCTGGTTTGATCTAAAGGCTTGGTGAGAATATCCGCCAATTGAGCTTCGGACTCCACGAAGTGCATCACAATATCCCCTTTTTCAACATGATCTTTAAGGAAGTGAAAGCGAATGTCTATGTGCTTAGTCCTAGAATGTTGCACTGGGTTTTTAGCAATATTAATAGCAGAAGTGTTATCACAGAAAAGAGGAACACTAGCAAAATTTAACCCATAATCTTTGAGTGGGCGACATCCACAAAATCAGCTCTGAGAACTAGCAAGCAACTACATACTCCGCTCAAAGATGGATTGTGCAATAGAAGACTCCTTCCTAGAAGACCAAGATACAAGTGAAGTGCCTAGGAAGTGACAGGTGCCTGAGGTACTCTTCCTATCTAACCGACAGCCCGCAAAATCAAAATCTGAAAAACCCCTAATGGACAAAGCTGAAGAGCAGGAATACCAAATGCCATATAAGAGGGTAGAGTGTAAATACCTGAATATGCGCTTAACGGCTTGGCGATGGGAAGTTCTCGGAGATGCCTGAAATCTTGCACAAAGGCATACCGTGAAGTGAATGTCCGGTCTCGAGGCCGTCGATCTGAAAGGAGCCGATCATGTCTGCGGTACTCGCGTTGATCCACGACTTCTCCTTCCTCATCCGATCCAAAAGCGATGAAGTTGGCATGGGAGTGGAGATTGGCTTGCAGTCACCCATGTCAAAGCGTTTGAGTAGATCTTTAGTGTACTTTGTCTGATGGATAAAGGTTCCTTCCTTGCATTGCTTGATTTGAAGTCCCAAAAATGTAACACCCTGGCTATTCGGAAGCCAAAATGTCACGCAAACCTATCAAACTACTAAGCATAGCATTAAAACTAGATTATCCAGATTCAATCAACATAAATTCCTAAGGAAAGACAATGAACGATCACTAGAATCATGGTAAAGAATGGATAAACGGTCATAATACCACGAACAGTCAAACGATACTAACATAGGATTATTACAATCTGGAACTTATTTCAACAATTTGACTTGACTGAATGGCAAGAATAATTGGGCTAATTGGATAAAAGTGAAGTGTAGTGTGCCGAACTACCCCACCAAATCATCTTGTCGTCCTCCTCAGTTACCTAATTAAAACATACAAAGCAAGGGTGAGTCGAAGACTCAGCAAGTACTAAACAAGAATAATCAAGCATGGAGTGGACAACACAATTCAGTTGAATTACGAACAATTATTGGAACACATACATGTACGTATGGAATGAATACATGAATGGATGAAATGTAAGAATGCATTGAAGGTATGAACTTATCGATTGATATACGGGGTATAGCGAGTGATACACCGTCGGTGTTCACTTAAGCCCGTACTTCACAAAGCACGGACCCAATCACCGTATGAAGAACGTTTCATACGGTGTCCAAGTTGCCACATTGGAATGGTGGTCAACACTACCCACATTGGAATGGTGGGTTTTCAAATGCCCATGCCGGAATTGATAGGTCTTTCAAATGCCCATCTTGGAATTGATGGGACTTACTAAAAGAATCCACTTAGTGGTCATAATGAATTTTATGAATGAACATGATGATTTCTCATGGTATGAATGAATAACACACATTAGTGGAAAAGACACATGGCATTCAACAACATGTGTAAACAAGTATAAGTACGTATTCACACTCAACATAATGTACCAATAAGGCCACACTAGTCACTTGCAGTATATCAACACCATGAACAAAGCACAAGAACATTCATGTAAACAACATATCATTATGCATTCCTTTGAATTCAACACCGCTAACATACAAGACTTGCCTTTCGTTGTGACTCGTTAGTAGGCAACGGAGGTGTTCCCACACATGATGCCTCGCCGCCTATACAAGCATGTTCCCAAAATAAGAACAACGATATAACACTGCTACCGGTGTTCTTTAATAACCCCTGACTATCCAATATACCGCATAGACCCAAAATGAAAATAAACTATTCAGCCAGATTTCTGCCCTTCTGAGCAGCGGTACGAGTAAATTCACCATTAATTATCTGTAACTCTAAAAGACCTGAAACTAGTGCTCACTGAATCTTAACAGATCAGGCTACAAAACATTAGTTGGCGGAATCCCCTGATTCGCCAAAACAGAGGGCTAATTATCAGCTAAACACAACCCATCTACGTCTGTCCGAATACGATCGAGATAAAGAAAATGGCGTAACTTTCAACCTATTGATCCAATGAGAATGATTCTTATCAGCTTGGAAAGATAATATTAAGGGATAAAATAACTTAGTTGGGTGAAGGTTCTGATTTGGCCCCTAATTTGAACAAAACCGAGGGACAAACCTATTGACCTCAGTTTTCAGACAGACCGGACAGTTCGTAATCAAAAATTCATATCTCCCAAACTACAGACTGGAGTTTCCTGATCTCGGTGCCAAAAGAAAGCTAACGTTCCCAGGAATAAAACTCTAGAAGGGCAAAACCCCAGATTCGGCCTCTACAGTAGTCTAAACAATAGATGAAAACACTAACATTTATCTGCCTGAATTGAGCAGTGGTAAAGAAAATATCATAACTTTCATTATACAGATCCAATGGAGATGATATTTATCAGCTTTGAAATATAATTTAAAGGGCTACAATAACTTATTTGGGTGGAGGTTCTGGAAATTCCTCTAACTAAATCAAAACCTAGGATCAAACCGACAGATCCTTCTCGTCAGACAGACAGAACAGCGCGCACTAAAAAAATCATATCTCCTAAACCGTAAGGCGGAATCACGTGATCTCGGTGGCTATGGAAATCTAAGAACAATACCTACAACGTTCTAAGAGATGGATATGACAGAAAACGAACGCATCTTACCCAAAGTCGACGTACAAGGCGGTGCACAGCAAGGGGGAAGGGGCGGCGGCGGCTCCAAAGGGGGGATGGGGAGAGAAATGTGGAGTTTAGGGTTTGGGGTGGAAACCCCCTTATGGCCGCCACCACATGGGCCCTCTGGGCCGTGGCCCGTGCCCAGTTGTCGAGAGTTTATGGAAAACCCCTTTTATTTTTCAGGAATTTCTACTCCTTTAATTGTCTTTTCTTTCCCCGGCTTCCATTCAAATTACTCGATTCAATTCTTTACTCTTTTCGTTTCCGGGGTATTACAAAAAAGTAATTGAGCTCTCCCATCATACTCATCTCAAATTCCCTGGACATAGTCTCAGAAAAGCTGGAAACAAGAGCATTAGAAGAACCACAAAAATAATATCATCCACGTAAAAATAATATCATCCACGTAAATTTGGGCAAGCAGAAAGTCATTGCCACGCCTAAGAATGAATAGAGTTTTATCCACTTTACCCATCTCAAAATTATTTTTAAGCAAGAAGGTCTTAAGTCTATCATACCAGGCTCTAGGGGCTTGTTTAAGACCATACAAGGCTTTGGATAACTTGAACACACGATTTGGATACTTGGGATCCTCAAAACCAGGGGGTTGCTTAACATACACTTCCTCCTCTCTGAAACCATTTAAAAAGGCACTTTTTGTAACACCCCAGCCCAATACTGAGCCTAGAATGCCACCACACTACACTTTAAACTAATAATTAATGACACACTATAAAATTACATCAAGAAATCATCAATAATCATATCAATGGATCACAACAGAACATGCATAATGAATACGCAAGGAAAAGAATAACCAGGCATATAATCCAAAATAGCATCAATCATTGAATCCAAATTAATAAAGCAAACAGTCTAGTCCAAATGATGTCCTAAATTTTATTCAACCTCTAACATGTCCAAGTGTGAATCAATATTGAATGAAAAGATTATCATGGCGAATGATAATGTGATGTCCATGTGCTCTACTCGCTCTCAGCTACGGCATCCTCGAAGGTCACCTAAAAACAACAATAGAGCAAGGGTGAGTCCACGACTCAGCAAACACATCATATACAACGAACAATAATATATCAACAGCATTCAATAACTTCATTATCATCACAGGTACTTCTATTAATATTCTCATTCATCAATCTCAAATATCAATGCATCTCTATTCTATATGTCCACATGCACTTCTTTTCGCGTATACCGGTATAGCATGAGTGAATGCTCGCGACAACATTCACTCTCAAGCCCGTTCCTCCATAAGGATCGGGGACCTCCTCCACTCCCGTGGAGTTGTGATCAATCATGATCACCTTCTCTTATGCAAAGATGCTTATGAATGCAAACATGCAAACTCCATCATAAACATCATATCCAACTTTTCATCATGCTCATCAACAATGATATAAACATACCAATTCATTGTTTGCAATTAAACCAAATAAAAGCACAACAATAATGGTAATAGAAGATAAAGAAAACAGTGATCGATCATTGATCGCTGTCTACCATGCACTTGCCTTTACTAGTTGCGACGCACGATTTGACTAGCAGATGGCAACAAGCGCGACGCCTCTCCTACATTAAATACACAAATCTCAATACAAGCTACAGCATCATAAGAACAACAATCAATCGACATCGCTCCTACACGTCCCCAAATATACCACGTTACTCCGGTACCGAATCGTTACCCACAGCTGACTCGGTACTAAAACGGACGTAACTTTTGACTCGAAAGTCCGATCACCACAAACCACCCCATTCTGGATTCTTTATAAAATTCTCCACATTTTCTTAGATTACGAAGACTTCTAATTAAATCATCTAACCCTCCGTATTTAGCCCCGAAAGTCGGTCTGCCCACTTCGGAACAGCAGACTTAATAAATTCATAACTTTTGTTTTACTCAACCAAAATGCGCGTTCTCAGATCCTACAGAACCATTGGACAATTATCTACATCTTTCATGTAGATCAAAAACTCTAATTAAGCTATTTACTATTTTTAATCTACAGTCTACCAAAACAGCGCCGAAAGACGACAACCGTAAAAACAGCGGTCTTCCGAAAAACATAACTCGAATTCTACTTGTCCGATCGGCATGTTTAAATATGCTAAAGAAAGCTATCGATATTATCTACAATTAACTAGTAGATGCCCTTTCCAAAATTCGCCATTGCGATATCCGAATAAATCATTCAACGGAACAGCGTAATAAGTAGATCTATTAATCGGCACTTTGATTAAAACTATAGAACCTACTCTAATTACAGCACTACTAGAACCTAAAGCAGTTAGTTAATCCTAGCAGATCTATGCATGAACGAGATTACATGAAGTAGGAAAGCAATCACGTGACGTGAGCACTCACACGAGGCCAAACATCAATGAGCAGTAATGAGCGGCGACTAACCAACAAATGCTCACGGCTGAAGGGGCGCACGGCAGGCGGCAGAAGCGGCTCGGCAGCAGATCACACGCGCAGCCGACGCGGCAACAGCAAGTCTTCGGCAGCAAATTTAGCAGCACAGGAAAGGCAGCAATTGGCAGCATCCACGCGCAGGTCTTCGGGCGGCGTCGGCCAGAAAAACAAAGAACAACCGACAAAGAGGCAAAGAAGACACGCGGGGGCAAGCAGCCCATCCACGCAGCACGGTTCCAAATTCCGACTTAAATTGCGACGGGCAGACGGCTGGCGGTCACGCGCGACACAGTGCAGGCTCGGCAAGACGGCTGGCAGCGAAAGCAAATGCCAAGAAGACTTCGGGGACCAAAGAAGAAGACGCGCGATGCGCAGCAGGCGAGCAAACGATTGGTGGCGGCAGCGCAAGCAGAAAGGCGGCCGGGAGGAAGAAAAGAAAGCTAGGGTTTTCAAGAAAATCCAAAATCCTTTTATAGCTCATAAAAATTCAAATTTCTATTTCTCACAAACTCTTTTTATTTAATTACGCCGAAGCCCTTAAGACGATTTTTAGGTATACTATTCGATTAATTACGCACCGACCCTTAAGACGTGATTATTAATATTATTATTATTTTCAGAGTATTACATTCTACCCCCCTTAACGGAATTCGACCCCGAATTCTAATCGCCGATCTACTCAAATAAAAACCACACTGCTGAAATTAAACAATAAAACAACACGTACCCGACGTGAACAACTCCAGATATTGCTCGCGCATGCGAGACTCCAACTCCCAAGTCGCTTCTCTCTCGGACTGATGCGTCCACAGCACCTTGTCGTATACCAACGTCTTGTGCCTCAAAGACTCATCTCGTTAATTTTGGTACACTCAACCGACGGAAGTCGAAGGTACGGTCTTACAGTGGTCAACGGCTCTAAGAAAACCTTATCATCCTGATCCC
The DNA here is from genome assembly GCA_036346395.1 of Hsuehochloa calcarea. Lineage (NCBI taxonomy): Eukaryota > Viridiplantae > Streptophyta > Magnoliopsida > Poales > Poaceae > Hsuehochloa > Hsuehochloa calcarea. The sequence goes on from CM070601.1 coordinate 37,637,039, forward strand.
TCAAATACTACCTTGACATCGGGTTATACAAAATGTTGTGTGCCCTGCGCATGGACACGAGACGGTCCTAACGATACACTTTCTTCCAAAAATCTCCACAACTTCCAGAAACAAACTAATGTAACTTGGGACAAACTTCATTTTGGTACCAAACCACACAACCTGTACATAACACACCAACTCCCGTCTGTCTCCCAATCAACCACTTCACATTTGCAAGGAGTACCTCCTTTAACCAGAACGCACAACCAAACTAGTTTCAAACAAACTCTTTTATAAATAGAACCCAACCAAAACAAAGGATTCTCATCGCAATCACGCGTTACCAACTCCCCATCGTAATAGTCAAATCCGTAATCAAAGATTCATCACAAAAAACTTTCCATTTTCCAAATAGGCTGTTTGCAAATAAACACCACGTCGGGGCGACTGCGGACTCATTGTGGGCATGGCGTACACTCGAGTGGCGCCATGGCGAAGAAGACGACGCCGGCGGCGAGAGCCAACAATCTGCTGGCGGTGCGGGTAGAGCCGGTCGTGCAACCTGAAGCGGTGCGAAGGTGGCGGCCGCCGATAGTACCTCTTTGAGGCGCCCAAGTCGAAGGAAATGGCATCATTGGAGGAGCGATCATCATCCGGAAAGATCCTCGAGCGGACCCATCAAGAAGAAGACGATGGCACGTGCTCCCACTTGATCACGCTAAGCGGGTTACGCGACACACCGCTCCTTGTGACCCGGTCGGCCACACCGACGGCAATCTCCGTCCAAGTGCACTTTCAGCAGCATGGTGTCCATCACCGCACTTAAGGCAAAGCATGCCCCGCCTCGGGGGACAGACGAAGAGCTGAGTACTCGCAGCGAACGAGGCGCCAAGAAGGAACGGCCTCGAGTGCTTAGACACGAAAGATCGCGGTCCTCCTTGAATTTCTTGAAAGCGTCATGAACAGACCCACTCCCCTCACTAGAGCTCCTCTTCGTCACCACCGGCTACGATCCACCGAGGCTTGTCGCCTTTGTGAGTGCATCTCCAACTCCATGCCCTAGCTTGCTCCACCACAGTGTAGTCACAGAGTGGAGTAGCTCCCAACACATGTCGGTACTCGGGTGAGACCCGACGGAACCTCTTGGCTTCGAAGATCATCGTCACATCAAGGGACAAAGCGAACCAAGTTGTTGAACTCACCTCATACTCAAGAATAGACCTCTTCCACGAGCAAAGGTCGTCAAGGCAACCTCCATCTTCTCAACAAAAGAATAGGGGTAGAACTTCCCCTTGAACTGATCAACAAAATCCTCCCAAGTGATCGGCCCTTGAGTGGCGGTCCTCGAAGACAACACGCCCTCCCACCAAATATCCGCTGCCCTTTCAAATGAAGGCTACAAACGGACCCTCAAGTGAAGACATCTCCAAAGCTCCAAACCGCCTCTCCATATACCGCAACCAGATCCATTTGCTCGGACCGTGTGCCCGACCACAAACGAATCAAACCTCAACCCCATCCACTCTCGAAGTGTCATCCGCCTCAGAACCGGTGGATGTGCGACAGAGCAACAACAGATGCCGCGAAGAATGAGGCTGCCGGCGCTGCTGACGAAGGGCACGGATCTCTCCCACCAACTCTCTCAAAGAAAGCGGGGTCTCATCTTGGACCACAACCGAGGCGGGTCAACAAAGAACCCCCGCCATCGACTCAATCAAGCACTAGAGGTGGCTCCACGGAACCTTGCCCGCGACCACGACCTCCACGATCGCGGCCACCACGACCGCGTCCTCTACCCCTCGGCATAGCTATCAACCACAATCAACAATACACAATGAGTTCAAAGCTCAAAATAAACTCCTTCATCAATAAACAACATAACTAAGCGTAAAAGCGATATTCGTACCTCTCTCTAACCTACTGTGCACTAGTGTGTCAAATTTTAGGTTAGTTAACCATTAGCAAATTTTAGTTGATTTACTAAACTAAAACAAATTTTAACAATTTTAGTTTGCCTAAGTTGTTAATCTATTCACCACGGACCTAAAGCCCGCTCGATACCAAGCTGTAACACCTCATTAACATCGAGCCTAGAATGCCACCACACTACACTTTAAACTAATAATTAATGACACACTATAAAATTACATCAAGAAATCATCAATAATCATATCAATGGATCACAAAAGAACATGCATAACTATGGATCAAACGATAATGAATACGCAAGGAAAAGAATAACCAGGCATATAATCCAAAATAGCATCAATCATTGAATCCAAATTAATAAAGCAAACAGTCTAGTCCAAATGATGTCCTAAATTTTATTCAACCTCTAACATGTCCAAGTGTGAATCAATATTGAATGAAAAGATTATCATGGCGAATGATAATGTGATGTCCATGTGCTCTACTCGCTCTCGCCTCGGATCCTCGAAGGTCACCTAAAAACAACAATAGAGCAAGGGTGAGTCCACGACTCAGCAAACACATCATATACAACGAACAATAATATATCAACAGCATTCAATAACTTCATTATCATCACAGGTACTTCTATTAATATTCTCATTCATCAATCTCAAATATCAATGCATCTCTATTCTATATGTCCACATGCACTTCTTTTCGCGTATACCGGTATAGCATGAGTGAATGCTCGCGACAACATTCACTCTCAAGCCCGTTCCTCCATAAGGATCGGGGACCTCCTCCACTCCCGTGGAGTTGTGATCAGTCATGATCACCTTCTCTTATGCAAAGATGCTTATGAATGCAAACATGCAAACTCCATCATAAACATCATATCCAACTTTTCATCATGCTCATCAACAATGATATAAACATACCAATTCATTGTTTGCAATTAAACCAAATAAAAGCACAACAATAATGGTAATAGAAGATAAAGAAAACAGTGATCGATCATTGATCGCTGTCTACCATGCACTTGCCTTTACTAGTTGCGACGCACGATTTGACTAGCAGATGGCAACAAGCGCGACGCCTCTCCTACATTAAATACACAAATCTCAATACAAGCTACAGCATCATAAGAACAACAATCAATCGACATCGCTCCTACACGTCCCCAAATATACCACGTTACTCGGCATCAATCGTTACCCACAGCTGACTCGGTACTAAAACGGACGTAACTTTTGACTCGAAAGTCCGATCACCACAAACCACCCCATTCTGGATTCTTTATAAAATTCTCCACATTTTCTTAGATTACGAAGACTTCTAATTAAATCATCTAACCCTCCGTATTTAGCCCCGAAAGTCGGTCTGCCCACTTCGGAACAGCAGACTTAATAAATTCATAACTTTTGTTTTACTCAACCAAAATGCGCGTTCTCAGATCCTACAGAACCATTGGACAATTATCTACATCTTTCATGTAGATCAAAAACTCTAATTAAGCTATTTACTATTTTTAATCTACAGTCTACCAAAACAGCGCCGAAAGACGACAACCGTAAAAACAGCGGTCTTCCGAAAAACATAACTCGAATTCTACTTGTCCGATCGGCATGTTTAAATATGCTAAAGAAAGCTATCGATATTATCTACAATTAACTAGTAGATGCCCTTTCCAAAATTCGCCATTGCGATATCCGAATAAATCATTCAACGGAACAGCGTAATAAGTAGATCTATTAATCGGCACTTTGATTAAAACTATAGAACCTACTCTAATTACAGCACTACTAGAACCTAAAGCAGTTAGTTAATCCTAGCAGATCTATGCATGAACGAGATTACATGAAGTAGGAAAGCAATCACGTGACGTGAGCACTCACACGAGGCCAAACATCAATGAGCAGTAATGAGCGGCGACTAACCAACAAATGCTCACTACCAAGGGCGCATCAAGCGGCGAAGCGGCTCGGCAGCAGATCACACGCGCAGCCGACGCGGCAACAGCAAGTCTTCGGCAGCAAATTTAGCAGCACAGGAAAGGCAGCAATTGGCAGCATCCACGCGAGTCTTGAGCGGCGCAGAAAAAAGCAATGACCGGTGGCAAAGATGGCGGAAGACACGCTGGGGCAACAGCCCGATCCACGCAGCCGGTTCCAAATCGACTTGGCACAGACGGGCAGACGGTGGCGGTCACGCAGACACGGCTGCAGTAGGCTCTGCAAAGACGGCCAGCAGGGAAAGCAAATGGCGGAAGATTTGCGAGGGACCAAAGAAGAAGACGCGCGTCATGCAGCAGAGGCGTAAACGATTGGCTGGCGACGACGCAAGCAGGAAAGGCGGCGGCTGGGAGGAAGAAAAGAAAAGCTAGGGTTTTTCAAGAAAATCCAAAATCCTTTTATAGCTCATAAAAATTCTGAAATTTCTATTTCTCACAAACTCTTTTTTATTTAATTACGCGCAAGCCCTTAAGACGATTTTTAGGTATACTATTCGATTAATTACGCACCGACCCTTAAGACGTGATTATTAATATTATTATTATTTTCAGAGTATTACATTTGTAACACCCTGACCCAAATTCGGCTCAATGCCCAAATTTCACCGTATGGACTCGCCACACATAGCACCTCACTTACACTTTCGCCCTCGCCGTGTAAAAGGGTTAACCCGGAGGTGCTACGTTTGGATCCAACAGACATTATATACCACTACAACTCACTTGAGACAAGCAATATGGGACTAATCCCACCACACAACTCCTCATGAGCCACATGGGCCACGCTACGAGCAGGCCGGGGTATTACACTCACCCCTCAAGGGGCGCCCTCAAAGATATCAGATACGTGGCAAATGCCCAGACCACCCTCGGTACACGTCCGTGCGGCCCAAAGTGCGGCACATATGCCATGCCATGTGTCCACTCCGCCCACATGCGCCACGCGCCATATGCCCGCCCGTCCCGCACGCGCTGCAAACAAGGTTGATGCTCGATACCATTTGTAACACCACGACCCAAATTCGGCTCAATGCCCACCCACCGTAGGGGACCCGCCACACATAGCACCTCACTTACACTTTCGCCCTCGCCGTGTAAAAGGGTTAACCGGAGGTGCTACGTTTGGATCCAATGACATTATATACCACTACAACTCACTTGAGACAAGCAATATGGGACTAATCCCACCACACAACTCCTCATGAGCCACATGGGCCACGCTACGAGCAGGCCGGGGTATTACACTTTTAACATCCATCTGATATAATTTAAAACCTTTTGATGCAGAAAATACGAGCAAAATGCGAATGGCTTCTAGTCTAGCAACAGGAGCAAATGTCTCATCAAAATCTAACCCTCAACTTGGTCAAACACCGAGCTACCAATCTGGCCTTGTTTCTAACCACAGAACCATCCTCACCTTGTTTATTCTTGAACACCCAACAGGTTCCTATAACATTATGACCACTAGGAGGTTCTACTAGGTTCCAAACCTTGTTTCTTTCAAAATTCTCTAACTCCTCATGCATGGCATTTACCCAGCTAGAATCAGATAAAGCATGTGATATATCGCGGGTTCAAAAGAAGCAACAAAAGCGTAATGAGAGTAGAGATTTGGATCATTATACCCGAGCGGTGACTCGCTCATGTAGATTACCTATTATCTGATCCGGAGGATGCTGTCTCTGAATGCGAAGTGGAGCGCCCGGGTGAGATATCGTTTCTTCGACCTCCGCAGGTACTGCTGATGATGATGATGCAGCAGGAGCCTCAACTGAAGGTGAAGTAGACGAGTGCATTCTTGTATCAATATGGGTGCCTCAAGAAGCAGATGAAGGAATGATATCGACCGTCCTCATCTTCCTCCACAAAAATACTCTCACACGTGAATCATCTCAGAATAACGGATCTAGCTCGTGGCTAGTCTCATCAAAAGTGACATTACAAGCCTCCTGAATAAGGTTAGTTTCAGTATTAAAAACCCAAAAACCCCTCGAATGAGCAGGGTAACCCAGAAATATCCCATCAAAAGTCCTTGATTCAAATTTATCTAAATTTCCTGTCTTAAGAATAAAACACTTTGATCCAAAGACTCGAAAGTGCGAAACAGAGGGTTTTCTACCAAAACGAAGCTCATAGGGAGTCTTGCCTAAATATGGTCTTAAAAAGACACGATTTGCAATATGGCAAGCTGTAGCAATAGCTTCGGCCCAAAACCTCCTCAGTGTGCTATACTCATCTAGCATCGTCCTAACCATTTCGACCAAGGTCTTATTCTTCCTTTCCACCACGCCATTTTGTTGAGGAACGTGTGGAGAGGAGAACTGATGCTCAATACCACGCTCAGCACAAAAAGAAGCAAAGGAAGCATTTTTAAATTCCGTGCCATTGTCACTGCGGATCGCTCTCAGGGCACCAGGAAGCTCAGAAGCCAAACGAAGAACAAGGTCATGAAAATAACCAAAAACTTCATCTTTTGAAGCAAGAAATAACACCCAAGAATATCTTGAAAGATCATCGACTATGACAAGAATATACCATTTTCCACCGATCGACGGACTCTAGCAGACCAACAAGATCCATATGAAGCAACCGTCCTGTGTCCGTACCATAACCATAGTCACGAGAATGGTGTGAGGCGGCAACTTGTTTGCCATGCCTACTGAGGCACACATACAAAGATCCTTGACACTTTGAGTTTGGGCAAGCCTCTCATGAGATCAAGGTTGCTAACTCGCCGATGATCAAAACCAATGTGCCCCAAACGTCGGTGCCAAAGCCAGAAGTCAGAAGAAGATGTAAGTAAACATTTAAGAGATCCAGCAAGAGATTCTGAAAAATCAGCACAAAAAATTCTACCAACTCTAGATATTCCAAACACAAGCTCACCAGTAGAATCAAGCACACGATAAGCATTTTTCTTAAATACAGTCTCATAGCCATCATCAAGAAGCTGAGAGACAGAAAGGAGATTATACCTAAGCTTGTCCACAAGAGCGACATCCTTTAGGATGAATTTGTTGTTCACCGTAATTGATCCTATTCCTTCAATTCGCCCTTGTGTATCATCTCCAAAGGTGATGAAGTCATCACCTGTTGCCCGCGTGAAAGAGGTGAACCATCTTGAGTTTTCGGTCATGTGGCGTGAACACCCGGAGTCGACGAACCACGTGTTCTTCCCCATTCCGCGATAATTCTAAAAATCAAGGAACAGAAGATCGATGTGTCTCAATACTGGGGTTAGATAAACAAGATTTAGGAATCCAGTACTGAGACACACGTCTGCAAGGAGTATACAAACCAGAAGTACTATCCTTGATTTTATCTAAAATTCTGTTATGAGCAATGTTTAAATTAACATGGAAATTAACCTGTCCAGGGGCGGTCTGACCGGCGTTGTTCTGGCGGTCAAACCAGCGACCAAATCGGTCAGACCGGTGACCACCAGCGGTCAGACCGCCAGCCTGAAGAACATGAGAATTAGGATATTTAGAAACATAATGATTAGCATGTGAGAAAAATCCTAATCCATATTTATTCTTTTCAGTGTTACCATGTCTCATAAAAGCTCTAGGTTGCCTGAATGAAATTCTATCAAGATTCTTCCTATCATTTTTCAACCTACGCCAACAGAATTCAATCAAATGCCCACTTTTCTTGCAATAAGTGCAATGGTACTTGGTACCACTAGAAGAAGCACCCTTTGAATTAATACAAGGTTGGGCAAAACCTGCAGATTTAAAAGTTGTTTTTGCAGGTTGGGTTTTGAATTCAATTAGACCTTTTTCCAAGACTTGAATGACTTTGGCTTTGAATTGTCTTGAAAAGAATTGAATCCTAAACCTTGCTTCTTATAAGGAGTTTTAGACATGTCAAGAATCATGTTTAACTGTTTCTTACCTTTAGAAAATTTCTCTAATGTATCATGAAGGTAAGCATTTTCTTTTCTCAAATTAACACAAGCATCACAAGTTTTATCCATAGATTTCTCCTTATATAAAGCAATTTCAAGCTTAAGAGCGGAACAAGAAGCACAAATAGTATTTTCAATATTGTCCTTAAGCTTAACATATTTGACTCTAGCAGCTTCTAAGATATCTTTGATTTCACGTTCTTTTTCTAAGCATGAAGTGCAAGGGCTAGAATCAAACACATCAAAAGCAATCAATTTACTAGATTCTAAATATTTTTCACAAGGAGCACTTTTAATTTCATTTAGTTCAGATCTACTATTCTCAAGTTGTTATACAGAAATATTATAGGCAGATTGTAACTTGGCAATTTCTGAATGCATAGCATGACAAGATAAACATTCATCAGGTTCAAGAGTCTTAGCATTTTTAAGCTCTACTTTCAGTTTGTTAATCTTTGACTCTAATTTCTTATTTTTTGTCATGACAAATTCTAGCGCTTCATCTTGACTAAGCAATTGCTCAACTATAGAATCATATTTAGCAGAAAGCTCAACATAAGAAAAAGATACCTCATCATCATCAATGTCGTCAGTGTCAGCCATGAAGCACATGCCAGTGAAGTCCTTGGCCTTCCCTTTCTTTTTGCCTTGAGGGATCTCCTCCTCCTTGTCCTCCTCACTCCCGAAATCCACATCGCTCAAGGATTGATCCTCAAAAGCGGCAAGGACCCGGTGAGCGGCCTTCACAAGCTTATTAGCCTCATATCTTGATTTGTTGAAAGGAGCCTTCTTCCAAGCTGGCTTTCCTTCCTTATGGTTGCTCTTACCTTTCAGCTTAGGGCAATTTGCCCGGATATGATTGAGCTCACCACATTCATAGCATGTCACCGGACCACCTCTCTTTTTGTTTCTCATATTATTGTAGGCCCGTGTGAATTTTTTAGCTAGAAGAGCTAACTCTGTCTCAGGAATACTTTCAAGCTCTTCCTCGTGAATCGCAGATAAACAGGTAAATGAAAAATCAGAAAAAGATTCAAGAGTACCATCAGAGGACCTTTTGAGAGGATCAGCTATCAAAGCCATGTTGTCTTTCTTAGGATGATCAATTCTTTTAATTTCATGAGTCTTGAGTTTACTATAAAGCAATTCTAAAGTAAGACTCGAAAGATCAACATTTTCCTCTATAGCAGTAGCCTTCATCTCCCACTCCTTGGTGTTGATTGCAGCCAAGAGATGGGTGGCATTTTCAGATTGAGAATATTCAATATCAACAGCTTTCATTTGATTAATCACTTTATTGAAGCGACTGAAAATGTCATCGATGCTCTCTCCAGGACGCATCTCGAATTTGTTGTATTCACGCTTCTAAACTGTTTGGCGCACCTTTTTGATTTGGGACGAACCCTCATGATATGTTTCGAGAGTGTTCCAAATTTCGTGCGCAGTGGTAAGATTGCAAATGCGATCATATTCGGTTTAGTAGAAAACTTATCCATCGCCTAAAGTTCAGTGACCGGTTAAGATCAAGAGTGAACTAACCGGGCTCTGATACCACTTGTTGGACCGAAAAGGCGACTAGAGGGGGTGAATAGGAGCACGCTCACTTTTTCACAAATTATGAACTCAACACAATTTCACTCCAATAGCTATTAGGAAGCTATGAAGATCAATATACCAGTACAACGGAAGACTAGTATTGAATTCAAGATAATCCCCTAAACAATATGACAAAATCAACTAAGATCAAAGAAACGCAAGCACTGGCGGTCTGACCTCTGGACCCAACCGGTTGGACCAATTGCCGGGCGGTCGGACCACTGTTGTACTGGCGGTCGGACCGCTCCAAAATTGGTCGGACCGGTGATGATGGGCGGTCTGACCGGCAGGCTCCAGAACCGATCTGAAACAGTAAAATCAGCCCAATGACGAAGATGCAATTAGGTCAAACTTTTGATTCTCAACTCCAAACTGCACAAAACTTTGCACACACCTTCTCTATGCTATTGAGGACCTATTCCAAATGAATATTATGATAATTATTGGATAGATCCTGAACAGTTGTCAATTGAATAACAGAAGGTCTAAAACCGGGCAAGACCGAAAACTTGATCCTAATGCTTGTTCGTGAGTGATTGATGATCAAGATGATTCTAGATAGATTCACACATATCACAGCAAGCTAATTCACATGGAAGAATCAATCAGAAACTCGCGGATCAAAGAAAGCCCTAAAATCACGAAATTGAAAGCAAGAATGAAAAGAGACTTATCTCAAGCAAACCTTGCATAGATTAAGAACGTGATCGTTGCTGGATTACACCCACACCATCATGGATCAGTGGTCAATCCAAGATCACAAAATTCACCTCAAACCATCAAAAACCCTAGCCTCCACCTCAACTCCCCCTAAGCCAATTAGGGTCTTGAAACAAAAAAGAGGCGAAAAACAGCGAGAGAGATTGGTGCAGCCACCACCTCCTCCTATTTATAGTGGAGGCCTAGAACTCTCTAGGGTTTGACTCAATTGGGCTCCCGTTAAGGCCCACTAACAAACGGGTCACACATGCACGCTTCGCAAAGTGCTGTCTTTAACCTTTTGACCTAAACTGCTTCACCATGCGCCATGGATTCGCCAATAGGTCACCCTTGTCCATCTTGTGTCACGCTTGAGTCCATTGACCTCACCCGGCACCGTCGATCGTTCTGGATCTCAACTATCCAAGTCTAGTCCCGATCCTCCTCGCCGTTGACCGTGGTTGACCACCAAGCAACCTGCACAACCATAGACAAGCAAACACGAATTCGGGAACAAGTTCTTCACAACTTGACCCATGTTAGTCAAAACATGCATCATGTAAACCATATGCCACGATACCAATGACTTTGACCTAACAAAACAACATCGCCACGAAGTTGGCCGATGAACAAAGTGGAAACCGGTCTGACTGCTCCCTGTGAGCCGGTCGGACCGCCACCAGGGACTTAGCCGAAATTCATGCCCTGAAATTCCAAAACCTTCTGGAAATTTAAATCGAATAGAACTTCTTACTGGAGACTCCAAAAATCATGAGATCAAGTGCATTGGGATCCCCTCACTTGCCTACAACACCTATTTTTGGCCCAGCCAGTTCTGAACAGTTTTTGGTCACCGCCGGTCCGACCGCCGCACATGGCCGGTCCGACTGATTTGGGACCGGTCGGACCGCCATGCCATGGCCGGTCGGACCGCCCCTGTCCAAAAATCCTGAAACTTTGTCGAAAACTCGTGAAACGACAAACCGTAAACACCATTGCCAATTGTCACATCATCCTAAGATCTGGAACATATCCCCATGATATCCACACTACTGCAAATCCTGATTTTTGCGGATTTCTGTTCCCAACGGCTAGTTTTTTTTGTGTGGGCTATAAATACCCATCATGTTCAGTTGAGAGACAATCTTTGGTCTTCTATTTCACTCACTTGAGCTAGTATAAGTTTCTCCTCTCAATTGTGAATGTGCTGTAATTTGTGAGCAAGGAGAGAGGTCTCTAGTTGCATATGTTGCATCTAGAGGTGGTTTTGTATCCACTTTGAGCTTGTGCATTCGTTGCATATGGTGAGAGTCAAGAAAGGGGTTTGACTTATTACACTTGGTGTTTGCCGACACCTAGATGGTGTGGAGGCGTCGTGGACCGGTGATCTTCTCAAGAAGCTTGTGAGAAGGACCGATGTGTTGTGAAGGTTGGAGATCACGTACCTGAAGCAGGAAAGATCTACCACTAGTGGAATTAAGGTGTTTGGCTTAATTCGTGGAGCCGATCCAATTAGTTTGGTCTTATCTCAACGTGGATTAGGGGAGACCGGCAAGTCTCCAAACATCATGGTAGAACATCATTGTGTTCATTGTGGTTTATTTCTCTTATGTTTTACTTTGTGCAATTTTCATTCTTAGAACTAAATTACTTATAGTCTTTGTATGTTTGCTATCATTATCAATAGTCCTATATTGTTGGTGCACTTAGCCAAGACTAGTTCATTTAGGTTTTAATTGAGCAAAACCGAATTGATTTACAATTCCGCATGAAACTCGTTTTAGCCAAAAGATTTTAAAAACCACATATTCACCCCCTCTAGTATGTAATACCCCGGAATTGAATCGGGTAATTAAGAAATCAGTTGGGGAAAGAAAGAACAATGAAAGAAGAAGAAATTTCTAAAAAAAGAGATTATTCGCATTTATTCGGCAACCTGGGCCGCGGGCCGCGGCCAAGGGGGGAAGCCCACCTAGTGGCCGGCCAAAAGGGGGGTTCCCTTTTCTCCCCCTTTCCCCCTTGGAGTCTTAGCTTTCTTTAGGCACTGTGATCACCTGATTTGGAGTTACAGATTAGAACTTATGGAAGTTTTCGTGCGGCTGTCCAGGAGAGCTGACGAGATCTGACAGTTTGCTTGTCTGGCCAGTAAGAAATATTTAGAGACCTAATCAGTTAGGTCACCCAACATGAAACTTGTGGGAAATTCAGTAAGCTTTCCAAGTTGATAAAGAACACAATTTTTCGAGTTGGCAATCAAACGTTATGGAATTTTTACAGCCGCTGTTTCCTGACGGTCATATTGAAGGGACAGAAAAATTCACCTGAATATAATAATTAGTAGGAGGCCAAATCAGGAGACTTTCCCAACTAGATTATTGTAGCTGGTTTTGTCGTGATTCCAGAGAGTCCAAGATCACCCCGTTCCGAGTTGCGTAGTAAATGTTATGTTATTTTTAGCGCTACTATCACGTAGTCCTTTCTGCTAGACTGTCGGGAAGGTGTAGTAAAACCTGTATTCAAACCCTAGGTCTTGAGGAGTTGGGTTAAGGGGCGTAAACGGAGTCCTCTTTTCAGAGCATTTATTGTTAGCACTATTTTTGTGTAGGAGGCGGAGTCCCGGAGTAGAGGCACCATCTTTGCTTCTTCGTGCGCCGTAGCGGAAAAAGGTAAATACAATTTTAGTACGATATTGTGTGTTGGGCAATATGGTTGACTTGATGCGTGCCTAATATGATTATGCGTGATGAAAGTGTTTATTTCACATTGTTTATACGATGATCGATAATTGATAATTCTTGTGAGAACATATTGTGGATTGTCCATGTCATTTTATATCAATCATGCATGTTGGCATGAGATACCCATGGGAGTGGGCATTGAGATCCCCATATTTAAGATATGGGCAACGGGTCCCCATCTGAAAAGGATAGGCAATGGGTCCCCGCATTTGATAATGTGGGCATGAGTGAACACCGACGGGTGTAACACTCCGCAATACCAGTATATACAAAAGAGGAAAGAAAAGTGCATTTGAGCAATTTGCATAGCATGAGCATATAAAATGTTTATTGTTGAGAATTGTGGATGGATGATGATAGTTACAGTTGTTTATGTTATTATCTTGATAAATGTACTTTACTGAGTCTTGGACTCACTCTTGCTGTTACTGTGTTTTTAGATACCCCGTTTGTGGATAGCATGCATGGGAGGGAGTAGATTTATGCTTGGATGCACATTGGCATGAACCAATTCTCTATTGAATAAACAATTTGAATGATAGTTTAGAATCTGAGTAAACCGCTTAAGGTTTCTTATATTTATGCTTTATGCGTTTGGATAATTGTTTATTAAGGTTTCTTATATTTATGCTTTATGCATTTAGATAATTATTTATTCCTATTGTTAGCTATGCAAACCCTTGGTATGGTTAGTTATTCAAAGGAGAACCTGCCGAAAGTTAGCAAAATATCTTAGTTTAATTTGTAATTTTGTTAGTGTGGTAGCATTCTAGGCTCAGGTTGGGCTGGGGTGTTACGGTTGGTATTAGAGAGGGCTTCAGGCCCGTGGTAGCTAGAAAAAAAATTATTAATTAAATTGACACACTGTGCACAGTAGGATGGGAATGGGCAAAGCATTGCATTTACGTTTCTGATATATCGTATTGATGATTACTAGTATGAATTTAGCATGATTGCTAATTAATTGATTATCTTGGGTTATGTGTAAGGATGGCTGATGTTGAGAGGTTGAGATCGTGGTTATGGCCCTGGTCTTTACCAGGTTACACCATCGTTCGTAGTAAGAGAATAGCAAAGTGGTTACCTCGGATATCTTAGTACAAGCGTTGAAAGTGATTATCTTTAGAAAAGTTGTTCTCTTTCTTGAATTTGAATTTGGTCAACTCTTGTCCAGTTGTGGCTGATGAATTTATCTTGGGTTCTTAGTTCAATTGCGGTTGGTGTTTGCTTTTAGAAAGCTTGATGTATTTTCGTTGGCTTAACTTGTCTCTTAAAACAATTATTGTTTTCCCAATTGTTGTGTTATTCTTGCGACTGGTGAACTTGGTTAATTGTCAGGCTTCACATTTGTATTAGAGTTTTGTTTTTTTCCTTATTGGAAAGTATGACCCATTTATTTCACTTGATGATTTGGATAATGAAAATTTACTTTTGCAAGTCTTTTAGTATGTGGAAACTTTGACTCAATGTAACTCTTTTGGGTATTCTGAGCGTTGAAGTTGAATGGTTCTCTTTTATGAAAGAAAATGTTAAACCCTTTAGCGTTGTTTTCTTGTGGTTAAGTGAGAGTTTACAATCAAAGAAATTAATAGATATGATATGGGTTATCAAGCTGGGTCTGCAGTGTGGTGCATAATAAATCCTAACGAGTATCATTGGAAGTGAAATTGGATAAGTCGATATTGTCCTCTAGTAGTTCTTGATGAGATGTGATTATGAGTATGACTATACTTGGTTGGAATCAATAGAGTTATTAAAAATGTGGAGCATTGACGAAATGGTTGATCGTTAGAATTGTGTAGTTTGCTAAACTTGTTGGGTTATTTGGTCTCGATGGGCTAATCTAACTGTGTAGAATGAGAAACATAAGGATTTGTTCAACTGTTGTCTCAGTAGATAATTATATGGAATTTTCTTTGATTGGCTATTCGAAAATCTTATTTATGCTGTGGGAATTCAATAGAGAAAGGACCAAAAATTCGTCCATGATTGAATAACCAACAATGGTTTATGATAACCTCTAGGTTAGAATTAGTGTGAGCATTCCTAATAGGTGAAGGGTTGACATTTGAAAGTGATTTATCCACGTGCGTTTTATGAGGATGAATTGTGGCTGCATACCCTTGAAAAAAAGGGTTTGCTTTGATAGTGTAACACCCCAGCCCAACACTGAGCCTAGAATGCCACCACACTACTCTTTAAACTAATAATTATCGACACACTATAAAAAAATACAGCAAGGAAGCAATGATAATCATATCAGTGGACCACAAGAAGGACATGCATAATTATGGATCAAGCGACAATAAATAAGCAATGGGAATTATAACCAGGTAAATAATCCAAAATAGCAACAACCAATGAATCCAAATTAATAAAGCAAATGGTCTAGTCCAAACGATGTCCTAAACTTTATTCAACCTCTAACATATCCAAGAGTAATCCAATTGTGAATGAAAAGGTTCTTATGGCAAATGATCATGTGTTGTCCATGTGCTCTACTCGCTCTCAGTTACGGCACCCTCGAAGATCACCTAAAGACAACAAAAGAGCAAGGGTGAGTCCACGACTCAGCAAACACATCCATAAACAACGAACAATAATAAATCAACAAAGATTCAATAACTTCATTATCGCATGTACTTCTATTTGATTCACATCCATTAATCTCATGTATCAATGCAAATCTAATCTACATGTCCACATGCACTTCTTTCACAGATACCGGTATAGCATGAGTGAATGCTCATGACAACATTCACTCTCAAGCCCGCTCCTCCATAAGGATCGGGACCTCCTCCACTCCGTGGAGTTGTGATCATTCATGATCACCGCTCATATGCAAAGATGCTTATGTATGAAAATGCAAACTCCATCATAAACATCATATCCAACTTTCCATCATGCTTGTCATCAAAGATATAAACATACCAATTATTTGTTTGCAATTAAACAAAATAAAAGCACAACAATAATGGTAATAGAAGATAAAGAAAATGCAAGGATCGATCATTGATCGCGCTCTACCATGCACTTGCCTTTACTAGTTGCGACGCACAATTTGGCTAGCGATGGCAACAAGTACGACGCCTCTCCTACATTAAATACACAAATTTCAATACAAGCTACAGCAACAAGAATAACAATCAATATACTTCGCTCCTACCCGTCCCCAAATATACTACGTTACTCCGGTAACGAATAGTTACCCATTGCTGTCTTGATACTAAAACGAACGTAACTTTTGACTCGAAAGTCCGATCACCACAAACCACCCCATTCTGGATTCTTCATAAAATTATCCACATTTTCTTAGATTACAAAGTCTTCTAATTAAATCATCTAACCCTCCGTATTTAGCCCAGAAAGCCGGTCTGTCCGCTTCGGAACAACAGTCTTACTAAATTCATAACTTTTGTTTTACTCAACCAAAATTCGCGTTCTCAGATTCTACAGAACCCTTAGACAATTATCTACATCTTTCATGTAGATCAAAAACTCTAATTAAGCTATTTACTATTTTTAATAACCGATCTACCAAAACAGCGCCGAAAGACGACAACCGTAAAGACAGCAGTCTTCCGAAAATCATAACTCGAATTCTACTTATCCGATCGACATGATAAAATATGCTATAGAAAGATATCGAAATTATCTACAATTAACTAGTAGATGATATTTTCAACATTCGCCATTAAGGTACCGAATAAATCGTTCAACAGAACAGCAAGGCTAAATAGATCTATTAATCGGCACTTTGACTAAAAACTATAGAACCTTCTCTAATTATCCTCAATTATAATCTCTAATTAACAAAGTCTAGCAAACCAGAGGAAACATGTATTTAATGCTAGCAAACCTCACACCTATGTAAGCACGCCTCCACACCTGTTGCCAACTAATGACGCGGGAGAGCGACCGGCTTCACGACCGATTGCTTGATTGCCGGCTCCCACACGCAAAGAACGCTGCGGTAACGCGCAAGAAAGAACTCTGACCACCGATCAGAAGAATCTCGGCCATTGCTTGGCTTCACGCAGCGCAAAGCAGATCGGCTTCGGCGAAAGAAGGCGCAGAAGCGGCAAAGAAGAAAGAACGCCAAGAATAAGCAGCAAAGCAGATCAGCCGCAGCCTAAGAAAAATCAGCAAAGAGCAGAGACAAAGACCACGCGGGGCAATCGGCAAGAAGCAGACAAAGAGCCACGCCAGCAGGCAATCGGCAAGAAGAAAGAGCACCACGCCAGCGAGGAATCGGCGCACTCGGCCAACAGATCCAGCCGACCACGGCAATGGGCACTGAAAAGGAAGAAAGACTCATGCCGGCAAAGAAGAAAGAAAATTGTCAAGGCAGAGGAAAATCTATCAGGCAAGGTGGAAAAAAAAAGAAAAGAAAAGTCATAGGGTTTTCTAGAATTCCCCATTTATTTATATAGCTCTTAAAAATTCAAATTCTATTTTTTATATGTACTATTTTATTTAATTGCACACAGGCCCTTAAAGACGTTAATAATATTTATTTATTATTACCATTTTTTTTTCAGAATATTACATTCTACCCCCCTTAACGGAATTCGACCCCGAATTCTACTCACCGTTCTACTCAAATAAAAACTACACTGCTGAAATTAAACAACAAAATAGCACGTACCCGACGTGAACAACTCCGGATATTGCTCGCGCATGCGAGACTCCAACTCCCAAGTCGCTTCTCTCTCGGATTGATGCGTCCACAGCATCTTGACGTATACCAACGTCTTGTGCCTCAGCACTCGCTCCGACCTCTCCAAAATGCGCACCGGACGCGACTCAACTGTGAGGTCTTGCTCAATAGTCAGCGGCTCCAATGAAATCTTATACTCTGGATCTCTCAAAACTTTCGGCATCGAGACGTGAAACACATTGTGAACTCCACGCATGGACTCGAGCGAGTCCAGCGGTAAGCTAACTTCCCAATTCTTGCAATAATCGAACGGTCCAACGCACCTCGGGCTAAGCTTCCTTTGGTACCGAACGAACAATACCTTTAGTGGGAGACACTCTCAAGAGCACTGGTCACCCACCGCAAACTCCAAGTCACGCCTCAAATCAAGATAACTTTTCTCATCGCTCGAGTGCTAATGATTCTCGCCTCACCATGGCCACACGCTCAATGGTCTTCTCAATCCAGTCCGACCCAAAATTGCCTTCTCTCCAATCGCATCCCAACAAAGTGGCGATCGCACTTCCGCCATAGAGAACTTCAATGGCGCGCTCTAATATTGAATGGTAACTATTATTATAAGCAAACTCGCAAGTGGCAATCGGTCCTCCCAACTACCCTTCCAAGACAAAACACAAGATCGCAACATGTCCTCCAAAGTCCAATAGTACGCTCGATTGCCCATCTCTCTGGGTGAAACGCAGTACTAAGGCGGAGCTGTGTGCCCAGTGCACTCTGCAGACTCTCCCGTAACTTGAGACAAACTTGGCCCTCCTGTTAGAAATGATGGTCTTTGGCACACCATGCAGTCTTACTATCTCACGCACATAAATAGGAGCTAGATCACTCGCTGAATTTGTTGTGCGAATAGGGATGAAGTGTGCAGATTTGCTGAATCGATCCACCACTACCCAAACTGCATCCTTTCCTCGCGGCGAACGAGGCAACGCCACCACAAAGTCCATAGAGATATCATCCCAAGGCCACTGGGAACCTCCAAAGGTCGCAACAACCTGCGGGGCGCTTGTGTTCAGCTTTCACTTGCTGACAAACACCACAAGAAGCCACATAGTTAGCAATATCCACCTTCATTCTTTTCCACCAAAAATTATGTTTCAGATCTCGATACATCTTAGTCTCACCAGGATGAACAGTGTACGGAGTGCGATGTGCCTCCCTCAAGATATCATCTTTGACCTCCGCCTTTTGTGGCACGCAAAGGCGGCCTTTAAACCTCAAAGTACCAGAATCATCCATACTAAAATCACCCTCTTTACCCTCATCCAGACGCTTCCTAACCTCCTGTAATAACCGGTCACTCTGTTGTGCTTCCCGCACACGGTCTGGAATAGCTGACTCAAGAATCAACTGTGTCTCAACATGTGATGTGCCCGCATAACAATAAGATATTCTCATGCGATCAAAATCAGCAATGAGGCAATCTAGAGTAGCAGGAGTCGCCTTACGACTAAGAGCATCAACAACTACATTGGCCTTGCCTGGATGATATTGAATAGTAAGATCGTAGTCCTTGATCAACTCTAACCACCTCCTTTGCCTCAAATTCAGATCCTTCTGAGTGAAGATATATTTGAGACTCTTGTGATCTGTGAAAATATCGCAAGGCTCACCGTATAGATAATGCCTCCAAATCTTGAGAGCAAAGACAACCGCAGCCAACTCCAAATCATGAGTGGGATAATTCTGCTCGTGCTTCTTTAACTGCCTCAACGCATAAGCAATCACCTTACCGTCTTGCATGAGAACACAGCCAAGTCCCACTCGAGACGCATCTGAAAAGACTGTGAACCGCTTTCCTGGCTCGGGAAGGGTGAGAATAGGAGAGGTCACCAACCTGTCCTTCAAAATGCGTAAATAGCGCCACACTCATCACCCACCGAATCTCACACCTTTTTGAGTAAGCTGAGACATCGGTTTGGCGATGATAGAGAAATCATGCACAAAACGCCGATAATAACCAGCCAATCCCAAGAAACTCCTCACCTCCTTCACATTAGTTGGCCTCTTCCAATCCACCACTGTGGAGACCTTACTAGGATCAACAACAATGCCCTGAGGGTTAATCACATGACCCGAAAACCCACTTCGAAATCCGAACTCACACTTCTTCAACTTAGCATAGAATTTGTGCTCTCTCAAAGTATCTAAAACCGACCTCAAATGACGCCATGATCCTCATTGGTCTTGGAATAGATAAGAATATCATCAATGAACACCACCACGAAGTCATCTAGATACTCGTGCAACATGTTGTTCATGGTCTCCATAAAAATAGCAGGTGCATTAGTCAATCCAAAGGACATAACTTTATACTCATAATGCCCATACCTGGTGGAGAAAACAGTCTTCTCTACATCCTGCTCACGCACCCGGATTTGATTATACCACGATGGAGATCGATCTTGGAGAACACTTGAGCTCCATTCAACCGATCAAACAAGTCCTCAATGCGGGGCAATGGATATTTGTTCTTGATTGTGACTGCATTAAGCGCACGATAATCAATACACATACGCCAACTCCCATCCTTCTTCTCTGTGAATAGAACAGGAGCTCCCCATGGCGATACACTACGCCTGATCAAACCTTTAGCCAACAAATCATCCAACTGCTTCTTCAACTCATCCTGAAACGGACGTGCTAATCGATATGGAGACATCGAGATGGGACGAGTACCCGAACAAGATCAATGCGAACTCCACGCCTCGCACAGTGCAAGCCCTAAGCTCACCGGGAACACATCTGGGTAATCACTGACCACCGGAATCTCCTCAATCTGCGAAGCCACACTCGGTTTCTCAAAGAAGAGCTAAAGAAGCCCGCCATCGCACGCGACCGGAACAGTCCATAATATCGAAAGAGAGCGCGGGCGCACTCCTGAAAGGTCAAAGTCTCCCAGGCGGGTTCGCATGCAGATATTCTCTACGTAAACAGATATCACGACTCGATAAGAGTGCAACCAATCCATACCCAAGATAACGTCGAACGGCTCCATTTGAATAACTATCAAATTCGCGTGAACTTCTCTCCATCAATGACAATAGAACACCGGGACAAACAAGAGAGCTAGCAATAATACCCCGGAGAACTAACTAACACCGATCGAGAAATCCATCGCATACTCAAGTTCGCTCTCCTAGCAAACGCCGTCGACACAAGCGAAAAGGTAGCCCTCAATCAAAAAGGACTAAAGCATCAAACGAATCCACAAGCAAAGTACTGCCACCACGTCCGGGCGACCCGCAGACTCTGCATGAGGCATGGCGTACACTCTAGGTGGCGCCATGGCGAAAAGAAGACGACGGCGGGCGAGAGCCCCAACAATCTCTGTGGCGGTGCGGTAAGGCCGGTCGTGCAACTGAAGCGGTGCGAAGGTGGCGGCCGCCGATGGTACCCTCTTTGGGCGCCCAAGTGAAGGAAATGGCATCGTTGGAGGAGCGATCATCATCCGGAAAGATCCTCGAGCAGACCCATCAAGAAGAAGAAGATGGCACAGCTCCCACTTGATCACGCTTAGCGGGTTCTCGCGACACACCCGCTCCTTGTGACCCGGTCGGCCACACCGACGGCAATCTCCGTCCAAGAGCACTTTCAGGCGTGCAGTGTCCATCACCGCACTTAAAGCAAAGCATGCCCCGCCATGGGACAGACGAAGAGCCGAGTACTGCAAAGGACGAGGCGCCAAGAAGGAACGGCCTCGATCGCTAGACTGAAAGATCTGCGGTCCTCCCTTGAATTTCTTGAAAGGTGTTGAGCATGCACCCACTTCCTCACTAGAGCTCCTCTTCCGTCACCACCGAAACAACCATCCACCGAGGCTTGTCGCCTTTGTGAGTGCATCTCCAACTCCATGCCCCTAGCTTGCTCCACAACAGAGTCAGAGTCACGGGTGGAGTAGCTCCCAACACATGTCGGTACTCGCAGTGAGACCCCGACGGAACCTCTTGGCCTTCTCGAAGATCATCGTTAGCACATCAAGGGACAAAGCGAACCAAGTTGTTGAACTCACCTCATACTCAAGAATAGACCTCTTCCCCGAGCAAAGGTCGTCAAGGCAACCTCCATCTTCTCAACAAATGAGTAGGGTAGAACTTCCCTTGAACCGATCAACAAAGTCCTCCCAAGTGATCGCCCTTGAGTGGCGGTCCTCGAAGACAACACGCCCTCCCACCAAATATCTGCTTGCCCTTTCAGCTGAAAGGCTACAAAACGGACCCTCTGAGGTGACCGGTGGATGTGCGACAGGAGCAACAACAGATGCCGCAGCAACAGGGGCTGCCGGCGCCTGTTGACGAAGAGCACGGATCTCTCCCACCAACTCTCAAGAAAGCGGGGTCTCATCTGGACCCCAATCGGAGGCGGGTCAACAAAGAACCCCTCGCCATCGACTCATCTCGCATGTGAGGTGGCTCCACGGAACCTCGCCCGCGGCCACGACCTCCATGACCGCGGCCACCACGACCACGTCCTCTACCCCTCGGCATAGCTATCAACCACAATCAACAATACACAATGAGTTCAAAGATCACAATAAAATCATCCATCAATAAACAACATAACGGAAGCGTAAAACAATATTCGTACCTCTCTCTAACCTACTGTGCACTAGTGTGTCAAATTTTAGGTTAGTTAACCATTAGCAAATTTTAGTTGATTTACTAAAACTAAAACAAAATTTTAACAATTTTAGTTTGCCTATGTTGTTAATCTATTCACCACGGACCTAAAACCCACTCTGATACCAACTGTAACACCCCAGCCCAACACTGAGCCTAGAATGCCACCACACTACTCTTTAAACTAATAATTATCGACACACTATAAAAAAATACAGCAAGGAAGCAATGATAATCATATCAGTGGACCACAAGAAGGACATGCATAATTATGGATCAAGCGACAATAAATAAGCAATGGGAATTATAACCAGGTAAATAATCCAAAATAGCAACAACCAATGAATCCAAATTAATAAAGCAAATGGTCTAGTCCAAACGATGTCCTAAACTTTATTCAACCTCTAACATGTCCAAGAGTAATCCAATTGTGAATGAAAAGGTTCTTATGGCAAATGATCATGTGTTGTCCATGTGCTCTACTCGCTCTCGATTCGGCACCCTCGAAGATCACCTAAAGACAACAAAAGAGCAAGGGTGAGTCCACGACTCAGCAAACACATCCATAAACAACGAACAATAATAAATCAACAGCATTCAATAACTTCATTATCGTTACAGGTACTTCTATTTGATTCACATCCATTAATCTCATGTATCAATGCAAATCTAATCTACATGTCCACATGCACTTCTTTCGCGTATACCGGTATAGCATGAGTGAATGCTCACGACAACATTCACTCTCAAGCCCATTCCTCCATAAGGATCGGGGACCTCCTCCACTCCCGTGGAGTTGTGATCATTCATGATCACCTGCTCATATGCAAAGATGCTTATGTATGAAAATGCAAACTCCATCATAAACATCATATCCAACTTTCCATCATGCTTGTCATCAAAGATATAAACATACCAATTATTTGTTTGCAATTAAACAAAATAAAAGCACAACAATAATGGTAATAGAAGATAAAGAAAACAGTGATCGATCATTGATCGCTGTCTACCATGCACTTGCCTTTACTAGTTGCGACGCACAATTTGGCTAGCAGATGGCAACAAGTACGACGCCTCTCCTACATTAAATACACAAATTTCAATACAAGCTACAGCAACAAGAATAGCAATCAATATACTTCGCTCCTACCCGTCCCCAAATATACTACGTTACTCCGGTAACGAATAGTTACCCATTGCTGTCTTGATACTAAAACGAACGTAACTTTTGACTCGAAAGTCCGATCACCACAAACCACCCCATTCTAGATTCTTCATAAAATTATCCACATTTTCTTAGATTACAAAGTCTTCTAATTAAATCATCTAACCCTCCGTATTTAGCCCAGAAAGCCGGTCTGTCCGCTTCGGAACAGCAGTCTTACTAAATTCATAACTTTTGTTTTCCTCTACCAAAATTCGCGTTCTCAGATTCTACAGAACCCTTGGACAATTATCTACATCTTTCATGTAGATCAAAAACTCTAATTAAGCTATTTACTATTTTTAATAACCGATCTACCAAAACAGCGCCGAAAGACGACAACCGTAAAGACAGCAGTCTTCCGAAAATCATAACTCGAATTCTACTTGTCCGATCGACATGATAAAATATGCTATAGAAAGATATCGAAATTATCTACAATTAACTAGTAGATGATATTTTCAACATTCGCCATTAAGGTACCCGAATAAATCGTTCAACAGAACAGCAGGCTAAATAGATCTATTAATCGGCACTTTGACTAAAAACTATAGAACCTTCTCTAATTATCCTCAATTATAATCTCTAATTAACAGTGTCTAGCAAACCAGAGGAAACATGTATTTAATGCTAGCAAACCTCACACCTATGTAAGCACGCCTCCACACCTGTTTCCAACTAATGACGCGGGAGAGCGACCGGCTTCACGACCGATTGCTTGATTGCCGGCTCCCACACGCAGCAACGCGGCAGCGGCGCAGCAACTCGGACTCAGCCGATCAGCAGCAATCTCGGCGCTGGCTTGGCTTCACGCGCACAGCAGATCGGCTCGGCAAGAAAGCGCCAGCGGCGGCGGCAAGAAGAAGAACGCTGCAATCACAGAGGCGAGCATGCGCAGCCAAGAAAAATCAAGAAGAAGAGACAAAGACCACGCTGCAGGCAATCGGCAAAGCAGAGAGCCAGCCACGCACCACAGGCAAGGCAATGGCAGCAAAGACAGCCACCACGCTAGGGAATCGGCGACTCGACGCTTGAGATCCAATGCCACGCCGGCGATCGGCTAATTGAAAAGAGCTTGACTCGGCGGCCAGCAGAAGAAAAATTCTTTGGCGCGCAGAGGAAAATCGGTCATGGCGCGGTGGAAAAAAAAAGGAAAAGAAAAGCTGCTAGGTTTTTCTAGAATTCCCACGATTTATTTATATAGCTCTTAAAAATTCTGAAATTCTATTTTTTATATGTACTATTTTATTTAATTGCACACAGGCCCTTAAAGACGTTAATAATATTTATTTATTATTACCATTTATTTTTTTTCAGAATATTACAGATAGTGTGGTTTGTGTATCAGATAATCTCTAGAACAAGTTGACCGCTGGGATCTTATATAGATAACAGAAGCATTATGGAATAATCTATTGTGTTTCTTTTGGAAGGGTTTATGATAGGATTCAATAGGTGACCTGTGTTTGTATAGTGGTGAAATCATCAGATAATGGTATGCCTTTGAGGAACGAGTTTTGGTATAACCTTTTAAAAATTGTGCAGTAGATTCCCCCTAAAATAAAGTGGTTGTTGCAGTGAGGTTATAAGATTTTAGTATACTCTCAATTTGAGGATGAGATGATAAAGTGGTATATACCAATTTGGTGAACTTTTGGGGCATTATAATAGAATAGTTTACGATATGGAATCATGTTAAGAGTGTGTTATTCTAAATGTTAGTAAGATGGTAATATTCCGACTTGTGGGAGTGATAATGACCCTTTTAACAAGAAAGTAATCTGATTGTCTTTCGTGATATAGAAGAGGTGAAAATGCCTTGAGTTTTGCGTTTGTGATCTTCTGGACCTCATGATTCGGGTAGTAGCTAAAAATTATTGAGTAAGGCAAAGTGTTGGAAAAGTTCTATTTGATTCTTAAGTGATTATGTGATTTGAACTTAGAATCTCTTTTTTTTTTCAAGTTAGAAAAAAAGTTACAATTAGAGAGCAATTATTTCATTTGATAGAAGAGGGGGCGCAGTAGAGGTCTTTGAGGTTGGACTCAAGTTTTGTAGCTTGCAGTTTTACGAAGCGTACTTACCTTTGTTATTGGCTGCTTAAGGGTTTCTCGAGTTTCAAAAGCAATATTTTCTTCTTTTTGGCTGAGGTTTGATATTTTCTTCTAGCGGAACTTGTGCTCTCAACTGGGGTCTCGTCTTGTATTTTTCGAGAATAACATTATTTGACTACTTCCTTAGGTCTTGTGTCTACTGCGAGGGATAACGTCTTTCTGTGTACTAAAACAATATCTATTTGTCTTTTCTTCTGAGAAAGGATTAACCGAACTGTGTTGAGGAGTCTTGTAGGCTGAAAAGTGGCAATTGGATAGTGGTGGTCAAGTAGATGGTTTTGTGAGACTTTGGATATTAAGTTGTTGAGATACATTGAGTGGTAAATTGACTCTTTGGAATAATCTTTGAAGGGGATTTGATTTCATGGAATGGTTATCCTTAGAGCAAATTGATTACAATGGTGCAACAAACATAATCGATAGTGGTTTGTGGTAAAAGATCATTTGCTCATGTTGAGTGGAACATTAGAATTGTTGAAAGCATGAAAATCTTGATTAGTTTATTAGAGATGATTGAGTAATGTGCCAGATTGTATAGGCAAAATATGAAGGTATTATTTAATGAGAGCAGTATTAGCGAAGTAATCTGATTGTAATGTCAATTGATGGGATAGTAGAGATTGTTGAATTATTACCAGGTACGACCTGGCTTCAGTGAGTAACCCTCTAGGAGTTAGAATATCTCTAGAGATAATTTGGTTGAGAATACGTTTTCAGGTGGTTGTTAATGAATGAGTATGTTTAGATTGTGGGAATTTTGATCATCGGATTCGAGTGTTTTCGTATCAGTTGCATCGAAATACATTTATATGAGCCTTGAAGATTGAAAATTTTGCCTTGGTGTTCTATGCTAGGACCTTGGAGGCTAATGAGGTTGTGTAGAAATAGTGAAACAAAGTGGATTTCGAATAGTGCAATGATCACTGGTAGCATTCTTTGGGTGTAGTGAATGAATGCGTGTGATGTGAATTTTAAATTGATTATTCCTAAAGGATTGAGAAGATGTGATCGTGGGTGAAATCTATATTGAGGTACGTTGGAAATTATTTATCAAAGTGATTCATTTGGTAGAGGAATTGGCTAGAGCATGTATTTGTGGATTAGTAGAGTCTCTCTACAAGAGTGTGGGTGTTACTTTCAGGTTGAGCAACACCTTGAGGTTGTTGGATAAGAGCAAGGAGGAGGGTGATAATTGGGAATCACAGAATTTAAATGAAGGTTTATTCCTAAAAATAGGGATTAAGGAAGAAGAGTGTTTTCTCGGGTAATAGAACGATCTCTTAACTCTTGTTCGAGCTGCTTGTATGAAGAGTGTCAGTTGCAGCTTGATTTGGCTTTATGTTGGTATGTGTGGTTCTTTCCGGTTCATAAGGAATAAAGGAAAAGACTGATTTGAGCATTCGAGTGATTTCATCTTTGGCTTTCGTGGTGTTTATTTGCAAACTGCCTAATTAGAAAGTGGAATAGTTTTTGTGATGAATTTTTAATTTTGGATTTGATCCTTTTATTGGGGAGATGGCATGGCATGGTTGCGATGTGAATCTTTTGCTTTGAGTTGACTCTTTTTATAGTAGAGATTGTTCAGAGAGAGTTCTGAATGTGTCCCTCGTTAAAGGAGGTATTCCTTGTTTCGGTAAAGTTCTCGATTGAGAGTTGGAACAAGGGTCCCATGTGACGTGTGTTGGACTTTTGGTTTGGTACCGAAGGGAAGGTCGGCCCAAGGTACATGTATTTGGTTTTGGAGGTTGGTGCATCGCTAGGACTGTCTCGAGTCCATGCGCGGATTACATAATGTCTTGTATGTCTAGTGCTGAGTGAGTACTTGAGACGTCCAAAGATGGAGTTTTCGATAGGACCTTTGGTCAACAAGTAAGACCTTCCATTCGTGTCCTGCGTGTTGAGAGAACCTGTAAAGGTCGAGACGAAGACGTTGGTGTATGTGATGGTCTAAGTGTGTCGGGACTTGAGACTTGGGAAATCTCATTCGTGAGCTTTAACCAAGGTTGTTGGCATCGGGTACGTGTTTTGATATCAATCTCCCAATAGCAAGATTCCCTTCGTATAGATTGGAGCTTAGATTCGGGGTTGAATCCTGCTAAGGGGGGTAGAATGTAATACTCCGGAATTAAATCGGGTAATTAAGAAATCAGTCGGGGAAAGAAAAAACAATGAAAGAAGAAGAAATTTCTAAAAAAGGGGATTATTCGCATTTATTCGGCAACCTAGGACGCGGCCCAGGGGGGAAGCCCACCTAGTGGCCGGCCAAAAGGGGGGGTTCCCACCCTAAAACCCTAATCCCACCCCTTTTCTCCCCCTTTCCCCCTTGGAGTCGCCCCACTTGGCTCTTGTGCCGCCACACCCACCTCCTCTTGCGCCTCCCCTGTGCCACCACGTCCCCAGCAGCGCCCCACCCTCCCCGGCGAAGCCCCTTGCTGCTGCTCATTGGAAGGTAGAAGATCAGATTTGTTCAGCGCTGTTGATCATATGTTTTGGGTAATATTCGTACGTTTTCTGATCTGACCACCTCTTAGAAAGTCGTATCCCTCGGTCTTAGATTTCTTTAGGCACTGAGATCACCTGATTTGGAGTTACGGATTAGAACTTATGGCAGTTTTCGTGCGACTATCCAGGAGAGCTGACGAGATCTGGCAGTTTGATTGTCTGGCCAGTAAGAAATATTTAGAGACCGAATCAGTTAAGTCACCCAACACGAAACTTGTGGGAACTTCAGAAATATTTCCAAGTTGATAACGAACAGAATTTTTAGAGTTGTCAATCAAAAGATATGGAATTTTTACAACCGCTGTTTTCTGACTGTCAGATTGAAGGGACAGAAAATTTCACCTGAATATACGAATTAGTAGGAGGACAAATCAGGGGACTTGCCCAACTAGATTATTGTAGATGGTTTTGTTGTGATTCCAGAGAGTCCAATATCACCCCATTCTGAGATGCGTAGTAAAATTTATGTTATTTTTAGCGCTGCTGTCCCGTAGTCCTTTCTGCTAGACTGTCGGGAAGGTGGAGTAAAACCTGTATTCGAACCCTGGGTCTTGAGGAGTTGGGTTAAGGGGCGTAAACGGAGTCGTCTTTTCAACATATTTATTGTTAGCGCTATTCTTGTGTAGGAGGCGGAGGCCCGGAGTAGAGGCACCATCTTTGCTTCTTCGCGCGCCGTAGCGGAAAAAGGCAAGTACAATTTTAGTATGATACTGTGTGTTGGGCAATATGGTTGATTTGATGCGTGCCTAATATGATTATGCATGATGAAAGTGTTTATTTCACATTGTTTATATGATGATCGATAATTGATAATTCTTGTGAGAACATATTGTGGATTGTCCATGTCATTTTTTATCAATTATGCATGTTGGCATGAGATACCCACGGGAGTGGGCATTGAGATCCCCATATTTAAGATATGGGCAATGGGTCCCCGTATTTGATAATGCGAGCATGAGTGAACACCGACGGGTGTAACACTCCGCCATACCGGTATATGCAAAAGGGGAAAGAAAAGTGCATTTGAGCAATTTGCATAGCATGAGCATATGAAATGTTTATTGTTGAGAATTGTGGATAGATGATGATAGTTACAATTGTTTATGTTATTGTCTTGCTAAATGTACTTTGCTGAGTCTTGGACTCACTCTTGCCGTTACTGTGTTTTTAGGTACCCCGTTTGTGGACAGCATGCATGGGAGGGAGTAGATTTATGCTTGGATGCACATTGGCACAAACCAATTCTCCATTGAATAAATAATTTGAATGATAGTTTAGAATCTGAGTAAACCGCTTAAGGTTTCTTATATTTATGCTTTATGCGTTTGGATAATTGTTTATTCCTATTGTTAGCTGTGTAAACCCCAGGTATGGTTAGTTATTCAAAGGAGAACCTGTCGAAAGTTAGCAAAATATCTTAGTTTAATTTGTAATTTTGTTAGTGTAGTAGCATTCTGTGCTCAAAGGGCTAGGTGTTACATAGTCGGCCTCCTCGATCTTACAAACATCAAGATAGATCAAACAGCATTGGCGCTGATATATGCTGCCATACTCGACGCAATGCTCAATCAACTCGTCGGGAAAGACACGCATAGTCTTCGCACTACGCATGAAGGTGTGGATTGAGTAAAGAAAATTCATCTACAAACTCTCCGAGGGGAGTATGAGGCATTGCGTATGGGCGAAACTCAGTCGATAGATGAGTTAACAGGAAAATTGACGGCGGTGGTCAACAAGCTTCGATCCCTTAGTAATAAATTGGAGGAAATTGAGATGGTCAAAAAATACTTACGAGTTTTACCGAGAGGTACGTGCCTGTGGTCAGAACTCTTTTGTGTTATAATGATCTTGACAGCATGAAGCTAAAAGAGGAAACCTAGTCTCTTAAGGCACATGATGGGCTCCTGAATGGCTGCAAGGCTCGGAATGACAAAGCTTTATTTTTGAAAGCTGAGTTGAAGGGAGATAACAAGCAAACTCACAATTCATCACATCGAGGTGGCTAGGGTTTTGCTTGGCATGGTCGTAGTAATGGTCGCGGCCGGGGTGGTCGAGGGGATTTTGCCAGACGCGACGATAAGGTTGGATGCGGTAACAACGATTTTAGGCGAGATAAGTCAAGAATTAAATGTTTTGAAAATGATAAGTTTGGCCACTATGTTGGAGAGTGCCGTAGCCATATCAAATCCTATGAGTCCCAAAGGTTTGGGCATTATGTTGCTAACTACTGGAATAAGAAGAAGAAAGAAGAGGTCAATCTCACATGGACTCAAGAAGAGGATGAACCGGCTATACTCTTGTCTGTGGTCGAAAAGGAAAATTGTGGATTAGTTATGTTTGAAGAAAATGTACATCCAAAGCTACTGAAAGTTGGAGAGGAGATGATTGACTTGGATCTATGGTACCTTGATAATGGGCCTTCCAATCATATGACTGGACAAGAGGAGAAGTTCAGATAATTGAACCAGGAGTTCCGAGTACATGTAAAATTTGGTGATGGTTCTGTAACATCCCAATTTTTAGGGTTTTTTAATCGAAAATAAAAATATCCATTCGATTTTTATTGAAGACGCTAAAGCTTAACTTGGACTTTTAGGCAATAAAAATAATTTAATATGAATTAATCAAACTTAAATTAATTCAAATTTGGTTCATTTTGAGTTTATTGGAGTCCTCTGGCATCATTTCTCTATCTGTTTCGAATCACCACCTTTCGGTTTCGACCACCCCTTTCGGTTTCGACCACCCATTCGGTTTTGACCACCCTCTCAGTTTTGACCAGCCACTCGATTTCGACCACGCCCTCCGACCTGACCCTTCTACCAGGTCTCTCTCTCTTTTCTCTCACCAACAGGCGGGTCTCGCATGTCAGTCCCTCCGGCTTCTTCTCAATCAAGCCGCCCTGCGCGTGTCGCTTGTTGTCACCACCGCGCCTTCTTCAGCATTTCGCGCCCGTGCACCACGTCACCGCCTACGCCACCTCCCCTCCTCGCGTCGCCACGCGTGCGCTGCCCCACCGCTTCTGCTCCCGTCGCGCCCGGAATGCCTCCCTGCCTGAGCACACCACTCACCCCACCCCTTCTATAAAATCTATATGCCGAACCTCCTTCGCCCTTTTGTCTCCTCATTCCCCTCTACTACACCTCTCTCCGCGCCACCCTCGTCACCTTGACCTCCCCCTCTTTCCTTTCTGATGAGGACATCCCTACCAAGGATACAACCACGCCTACACACACAACTCATCCACAACCAGTACAAGGACCTCTTACCCGAGATCGTGCTCGCCAACTTAATTACCAGGTGAATTCATTCCTACGTTTATATATTACTGAGAATAGATCGCTACCTAATGCAAGTGATTTAATTGTGCTTAGGAACATGGGAAACGACCAAGGAGAGGCATGTGGAGTTATGGACATGCATGGAAGGCATAATAGAGGTCACCACGTCACTTTGTGTCCAAGTCAAGTAAGAGTTCGAGTTTGGCTGAATTCTGATTCGGACGGCTGTGATAGTACAAAGTTTAAACGGCCGAAAGTTCTTCATACGGACTCCGTTTGGGGCGTTTCTGGACTTCATGGAAAGCTTATCAAGTCTACTTTCCAACGGATCCAAGCTCATAATCAAACTCCATCTGAGCCAGCCACAATCAAAAAAATAGTCTATATCTATTTTTTAGCCCGAGTCAAAAGGGTGCTGCACCACCTCCACTTGGGCCCATGGGCCTTGTAACCCTAGGGGCGTGCATCCACTTTGCTGGACGCTACCCCTGGCCATCTCCCTATATAGGAGCCGCCATCTCCCTTTGCTAGAACTCAGATTTCGTTGAGTTTAGGTTTAACCATTGTGCAAACTTCTATTCTTCAGTTGTGTCAGATGATCACCTGTCAAGACCGCCTTCGGGATCCCACCTTTGTTTTCAATACTATATACACTAGAATATTAGATTGCCTACATCTTATTCTTGCTAGTTCTTTGATTGCTCGCTGGAATTGAAATTCGTGTACAGGTTGATCACGCTTCCGGCAAGGTCAATAACATCTTGGAGTTGGTTCAACGATTGCTAAGGTGCAAGCGTCGTCGTACGGTTGTAGTCGGATCGCGAGAGTCACCTCCACCATCATCGATAGTTATCAATCTCATCGAAAGATCGGGCACCCCGCCTACATCACTTTCTCCTCCCTCTTCCCTCTCCAATCCCTCTGTGTTCGCCAGAATAAAAGATTTTCCACAGTCGTGCCCAAGCTACAACTTCGTCGATTGCCCCGTTGCCGTCGATGCTCTGCCACCATCTTCACACCAACGAGATTGTCGTCGCGTGATCTAGCTAGTGCACGCACCTACTCGAGCTTCGCCGCCTCAACTCTTCATCACCGCCATCCATCTCGCCGCCGCTCTCTTCGTCGCTGCCAGTCGAACCTCTGTCAACCAGGTAACGAAAACCATTCGACCAGTCAAAACCTCCTTTCGAGCATGTGATTTCAAAACTTCCGAGAGCCTGTTCTCCTTCACTCAAGCTTTGATTTGAGTGATTAAAATCTCTAAAATCAATACGTTTCTTTTGGTTCTAGTTTGGTAATTTTTTGATTTTATTTGGAATTATTTTATTTATTTGGCTATGTTCGTACGTCTAGATTATGGCGTTTTCAAAGAATTCTTGGACCCAATGACCAAAGTAGCTGATACCTTCAACGAAGCCAAGTCGTACACCTTTGATCATGTCGTACCCAGTTTATAAAATTATATTGTTTTATATCAACATGCATTTCTAGTTTTATAATAATTGATTTCGGGAATAGTTAAATTCCTAACTACTATTAAGCCTTGACTAAACGATTGGACACCATAGATGGGGTAATCTTAGTTGAACACAATTGTACTACCAACTTGACTAAACGAACTATGGAATTGTGGTGCAGCCACTATTTATAAAAGTTGGTGTGCCATGGTAAGGGTTGCCATTTGGTCGGTTGAACCAAAAATGATTTTATGCTCAGGCGAATGATCGTGCAGTAAAGGGGGTGCAGGAAACACATTGGGATGAGGATGTTTCGTCTGAGTAGTCTCTAAGGACTTAACTTTGTGTGCCATTGATCTGGGCCGTACCGTACAACCACATGTCCAGAATGGGGTCGACATGGTAGACTAATTAACAATGTTTTGGTTCGGTTCTGTTAAGGGTTGATAAGCGGCGCAAGAGCGGGTACAGAATGGCGAGATCTTAGTGAGCAGAACCAAGTCAAAATGGATCTTTGTAAAGGCCTTATGATAATCTCTTAGTCGCACACCTTCGGAAACATGAAATGTCTGACATTTTAAGATGATTATCTCTTGTGGGTCAAGCTGTACAACCTCTGTAGTGTATAAAACTATTTGAATAGTCGTGTCCCCGGTTATGGACAATGCTTTGTGATTTCACACAAATGATAGATTTTATAAAAAATGTTGGAATGGTCGTTGATTGGGAAGTGAACAGGGAGTTCACGAGTTGTTTCAAAGAACTTGATTACTTATGTATTAACCTTTTAAATCGGGTTTTACAATCTACTTACTGTATTTACTATCGATATTGCTTTTGCAAAATAGTCATAAAGTTATCATTGTCGAGCCTTGCATGAATACTATTTGCATACTGTTCTCTAAGACTTGTTGAGTACTTTATGTACTCATGGCTTTGCGCCATTTGTTGATCAATCGCCGAAGAAGACCCAGGGAGCACCGAGTTCTATGAGGAGGACTACTATGAAGACTATGCGAACTAGGTCGCGTCATCCACTCGATTGCCTGTGGGCATGTCGAATGGCCTCTACGAGTTGTTCATTTCTACTGATACTTGTGTGGCAAACTCTGTAAAACCTTAACCATAAGGTCTCTTTGCAACTAAGTAATAAGGTCTCTTTGCAACTAAGTAATATTAATTTGTCTGCTTCTTTAGCTATATTGTTGTATGGTTACGAGTACACCAACGATGCAACTGTGTGAGCTCGCTACTGATTTGGGACTAGTTCAGAATGCATAGAGGGTCCTGGAGTTGTATATCCGGAGTCCCGACAGAGATGGTATCAGAGCCATATCGATTGTAGGACGTAACCTTAGTTTGCATGGTCGTTTTAGTCGAAAGTTTCAAACTTTACTTTTCTAAATCAAACCAACCGATTAACATGAATAGATATTCTTTTCTCACCTTATTCTATTCTTTTCTCCTCTTATTCTAATCTTTCCTCATATCATCCACAAGTTTCTGCATCTTATCTCTTCTGAAACTTTGTTTTTGGATTTAAATTGATCTTCCTCACCTCAGTAATCTCTATAGGATCGAGTTTCCGTGATCAAAGTGATGGATGCCCTTGAAGTTTCAAGAAAGGCCGAGTGTTTCGTGTCGGCCGCCCCTATAAGTTAGATTAGTAGTGTTGTACCTAAGTGTCCTTTCTAGTTTTAGTATCGTTTGGTCCGTAATAGGATCTTTTTGAGTAAGTGTCGTCTTTTTTATTGCTTCTTTATAGCTTTTCGGCTATTTGTTCGTTGGGCTAAACCAACTTACCCCAGTTGGGTTGCTCTGTCTTTCTTCCTTGTTCTCTCCCGTCTTCTGTGCTTTTTCACTCTCTCCTCTCTTGCTTTCTTCTTCTCGTCTATTAAACAAGGGAAAATTTGTTTCAGATGGTTCAGACCTGCAACTCCGCAAATCAAGAGAAACCCCTATCACCCCAACCCCCAGGTTAGCCCCAATCAAACTTTGAGCAAATGATGGCCATGCAACTACAACTACTTCAAGCTCTTGCTCAAAATCAAGTCAATCAACCAGCTCTGGCTCCAGCCTTTCCACCTCAGTCCAGACTAGGAGAATTCATGAGGACCAGGTCTCCAACCTTTGCTGGCTCAGTTGATCCCCTGGAAGCCGAAGACTGGCTTAAGAGTGTTGAGAAGAAACTGATCTTGGCCCAGTGCAACGACCAAGAAAATGTACTCTATGCGGCTCACCAACTACATGGAACTGCAAGAACTTGGTGGGAAAACTTCTGCGTGGCTCACCAGAATGTCCAGGCCATTACTTGGCAGGAGTTTTCTGCTGCTTTCCGGACGGCACACATTTCAATGGGAATAATGGAGATGAAGAAGAGGGAATTCCACAAGCTGCAGCAGAGCAACCTCATTGTGTCAAAGTATCTGAACAGATTCATCCAGCTATCAAGGTATGCACTGGAGGATGTCACAAATGTGGAAGCGAAGATTTGGCGCTTCATGAAAGGGCTTGACCCCATCCTTAAAGTGCAGTTGGTTACAGTTGACTACCCTCGTTTTCAGCAGATGGTCAACAAGGCTTTCGTGCAGGAGGATGCTCAACGTCAGTTGTATGAGTCTCGTAAGAGGAAGATGATGCAGCATAGTGCTCACCAAAGTCAACCGCAGAGAGCCATGATGAATGTGCAGTATCCTGACCGTTTTGCTTCTCCTGTTGCATTCAAGACCACTGCACCAGCACCTCGCCCAGCTACTCTAGGATTTTGCTGTAACACCCTGGCTATTCGGAAGCCAAGATGTTACCTAAAAAGAACTAACATGCAATCAAATTGCGGAAGAACTTAAACTATTACTCCGCTAAGTACATGAAGAGACCAACTTTAATAGAAGCATTGCAGGAATTAAGACTGAATACATCAGAATATGATCAAAGAGTAATTTAAAGAACTACTCGCAGCATCTAACAAACGAAGTAACCTTCAGTTTTAGACTTATTTATTACAGTTTCTCAGTTAACAAATGAAAGACATAATCGAACGTAATCAATGAAGTGGAATAATAGTGATCTGAGTGAAATGTGCTTGTCTAATCCCTCCCAATAATCCATCATCAATGTTCACCTAAATAAAGACAGAAAACAAGAATGAGTCGAAACTCAGCAAGTACAGTAAACAATTTGAACGTACCATGTTATGAACAAGCCAATCTCAACACGAATTATGAATTAATCTCTCAAAACTTATGTGTGTGAATGGAATGAATGGATGCATTGAAAGGAATGGACTAACACATGCTTATACCGGTATAGCGAGTGAGACACCCGTCGGTGTTCACTTAAGCCCGTACTTAACAAAGCCCGGCGACCCAATTACCGTATGAAGAACGTTTCATACGGGTGTCCGAAACTGCCCACGTTGAAATGGTGGGTCTTACATGCCCATACTGGAGTTGATGGGTCTTTACAAATCCACTCTCGTGGAAATAACATGAACAACACATGAATGGAATGAACATATGCAATGAATATAATCTCTTTCTTCCTCATGGATTATCAAATAGGAACGGAATGTATAACATGGAATATGAACATAGATCATAACATTACCGACACATCAACCATCAACGAGCATCCAACAGAAAATTAATATATCTTAACACATTGCACTTGCATTTAATGGAATATGAATATTGATTAACATCTTTGATTGAAAACATGGATCATGGAAATATTAGCATGAATACAAACACACATCATTCATCAATGTAAAGGATTTCAATGTACTTGCCTTTCGCGCTGCCACACGCGATGTCTTGCCGCCTACACAAGTATGTTCCCGAAATAAGAATAACATGATATAACATTGCTATCGGTGTTCTACAATATCCCCTGACTACCCAATATAACGCACAGACCCGAATTGAAAATAAACTATTCAGCCAGCTTACAGCTCTATTGGGCAGCAGTACAAGAAAAATCATAATTAATTCTCGGGGACTTGAAACGATATGAAACCAGTGCCCAACGAAACTTAACTCCCCAAACTATGAAACTCTAGTTGACATGGTTCATTGAATCGGCCAAAACAATTAGCTAAACATCAGTTGAAACTACCCGACAGATAATTGTCCAGACTACAAAACAGCAGTAAAGAAAATGGCATAACTTTCATTCTACAGATCCAATGGAGGTGATCTTTATCAATTTGGAAATATTATTTAAAGGTATACAA
Source organism: Hsuehochloa calcarea (assembly GCA_036346395.1). Taxonomy (NCBI): domain Eukaryota; kingdom Viridiplantae; phylum Streptophyta; class Magnoliopsida; order Poales; family Poaceae; genus Hsuehochloa; species Hsuehochloa calcarea. The sequence continues at coordinate 37,674,012 of CM070601.1, forward strand.
TTACTTAGCTGGGTGGAAGTCTTGAATCTTACTCTAACAGGGTCAAACTTAAGGAACAAGCTGACTATTCCTTCTCGTCAGACAGACAGAACAACGCGCAAAGAAAATGCCTTATATCCTAAATCGTAAGGCGGAATCTCATGATCTTGGTGCCTATGAAAATATAAAAACTAGGAATACAAAAGTCTAGAAGATGAAGATACTAGATTCTGCTTCTAAGACGCCGAAACTGGGTGCACAACCCACTGGACAGATTGGATCTAAAACAGAGGCAGAACGAATCCACTAATCAAATCGACTTCTCGTATCCTATGGAATCAAACAGCAAGGAGAGGCCATGGTTACCCTTGTAGACCTGTAGAACGACGTTGATCCGCCTCCCGAAGATCTCCCTCCCTCCCCCTCTCTTCCCTCTCCCATGGCCGACCACGAGGAGGGCGACGAACGACCGGTGACGACGGCAGGGGGAGGTGATCTTGGAGGAGACCTTAGGGAGCAACGCCGGGGATCACCGGAGACGGCACCACAGCAGTGAGGGCGCACCAGGGAGCAGCAGGGCACCGGCAGTGGGAGTGGAGAGAAGGTGGCGGCTGGGGGAGGGAATGAGGGAGTGGGGGGAGGCGGCTAGGGTTTGGGGTGCCTCCCCCCCTTGGCCGGCCACCCTAGGCCGGCCATCCCCGCAATTTGTCTGAATTGGAAAGAATCAACATGCCTACGTAACCCCAACTCAAATTGCAGAAAACACTGGTCAACAACACAAAACTTAAGCGAAAATCAAGAAAACGCCTCATTATCCGATGGAACATTGTTTTCCTCAGTATCTCCCCTTTAGGAATAGACCTTCTCTCCAACCTTGGGATTCGAACTCATCGCATACCACATGAGCTTAAACTTCTTATTTATACATCCTCAAATTATGCTCAAACTGAAATACATCATCCACACCATTGTAGAGAGGCTCTATGGAATCCACAAAATACTCTAGGTAACTCATTCCACTAACAGAATCGGTTTGATAGAAGGCACCCAAAACACCACATAATAGGTCCCACGCAATCACATTAACTCCAATTTCTAAGGACAACAACTCAAGATCCTTAGCACGCACGTTTATGTACTACATCAGAAGAGTTCTATCATTGATCATTCACTTCTCAGGAAACTCTATTATTCCACTTTCTCTACATACAATCATCGTGTGACCAATGGTCTAGCATAAACATGCAAAGTCGAGATTTAACTTCCAAGACCTCTACAACAAATTTCTCTTATCATAAATAGTGAATTCATCGGACTAAATCTCTATGATTCCCGCAATTCTACCATACTCACCCATTGACATCATCGGAAATCACCCACACAATATGGCAATACTATCCAATTGCGTTACTCTATAAAATTAATCAAGGTTTCCATACCCTCGATAATCCTCGATATTTCAACATGAACTGAAGTTCTAGAATTTCACTATACCATAGGTTCTGCTCAGCCATAACACTATTCAGGTCTACTTCGAAACCAAACATTCCCTGTGGATCAAATTTTCCTCCAAGAGATACAGATCAAAACCATTTCACATACTACTACTCCAATAATCTGGTAGCAAAATATCACCACTACCAAAACTTAGCCACCACCAAACAGAGGCCAATTTACGCTTTGCAAAACTTTGCAACAAAAACTGCTGGGTCTTTCTCAAAAGAAAGAGGCAAATACGGACAAGATTCATCACACAGAAAAACGTTGCTCCTCACAGCGAGCACAAAACCAAAAGAAAGATTCCGGTAAGGAGGACCTTAAAAGAAACAAAAGTTGAACTCACAGCTGAGGGCACACATCCCTCAAAAAGGAATTAACAAGTAACAACTAAAAAGGAAAATGACATTACAGTTGAAACTCGACATCTCTTGAGCGGAAAGAGCAGAAATGTAACACCCCAACCCATCAGGGGGCCTGGAATGCTACTAAATAAACATGATAAACAATAAAGATAAGGCATAGTTCTAAATTTCGGCAGACCCTTCTTTGTATAACTAGGTATACCGGAGGTTCCAACAGATGCGTAATTATTATCAATATCTCAATATCCAAAGTTCATCAAAGCATTCATAAATAATCTATTCAGCTAAAGCATAAGCAAGCGTAATTAAAACTTGCCACTCTCATTATTACAAATAACCCAATGCATTCAGGCATAACTAAAATTAATCCTTAAACAGTTTGCTTATTATTAAGGTACGTCCTAAATGATAATCATCTTTAAAAGATTGTGTGGTAGTGAGTGTATCCAAAGCAATTCTACTCCCTCCCATGCATGCTGTTCTTGCAAGTGGTACCTAAACGCACAACAAAAGCAAGAGGTGAGTCCAAAAACTCAGCAAATATAATAAATGGCATCAACAACATACAAGCATGTAACTCATCAACTATACTTCACAAAAATCACATATCAATCACTTTACACATGTATGCTATGCAATATGCTCAACATGGTCTTTCTCTTTCTCTTTCCCTTTTTGCATTTTACCGGTAATGCAAAGTGTGCATCCGTCGATGCACACCCATGCCTGTAATATCTGGTATAGGGACCTTTGCCCATACTCCATGTGTATGGGGACCTGAGCCCATGCTCTTCAAGCATGAGAACCTTTAGCCCGTCATTAACATGACGGGGACCTCAAGAGTTGCTTGGTCCTCACATGACCAAGACTTCAGTAAACCAACATAATGCATATGAATGAATTCTCAAAGTAATATAAATATGCAACCACAACAACATTGCGTATGAATAACCTATTCTTACTCTAAAATCTCATAACAATAGACCAACAACCACGAATAATTCCAATTATGCCATCATCATCATAATCATGAACACACAAGTACTCATAATGTATACCAAACATTGCCATTCAATAATACATATTATATTCATCATTATACTTGCCTTAACCACGAGAGAACGAGGGTTGTACAAAAGGTACTGCCCCCGGTACCAGTCCACCACCTGAATAATAATTATAACACACGCTAAGACATAGCAGCTGACCAAAACAAACTATATAACAACAACCATGGACTAGCAAAACATCTAACTCGATCTCGTCCCCAAATTCCTAAATGTCGATCTGTCCCCTCAGTGTATAGTCAACTTCAAAAATGCATATCTATTGGTACAGGAGTCCAAATAAGATATTCTTAGACTTTCTGGAAAGGTAATTAAATTCTGCAACTATGTCTAGTTGGTGACCCTTACTGAATCGGCCAAATAATACCCCTACCAGGCCAGTTAATAAAACATCAATTTCACATCGGGTTCTCTGGATAGAGCACTAAAACCACCATAACTTTTGCTACACAACTCGGAACGGGGTGATCTTGGACTCTCTGGAATTACAACAAAACCAGCTACAATAGTCTAGTTGGACAAGTCTGCTGATTCGGCATCCTACTAAATCTTATATTCAGGTAAATTTTTCTAAGTTTTCTGTCTCTGCAATTTGACAGTCAGCAAAACAGCAGCGTAAAAAATTCCATAACTTTTGATTGCCAACTATAAAAATTGTGTTCTTTATCAGCATGTAGTTCTTATTGAATCCTCTACAATATTCATTTGGGGTGACTGTTCTAATTCAGCCTCTAAATAATTCATAATGGCCAGACAATACAATCTGCCAAAACTCGTCAGCTCTCCTGGCCAGTCGCGGTAAAACTACTATAACTCCTAAACTGTAGGTCCAAATCAGGTAATCTTGGTGCCCAAAGAAATCTAAGACCGAGGGCTACAACTTTCTAAGAGACGATCAGATCAGAAAACGTACGGATCGTACCCAAAACTGACGAGCAACAGTACTGAACAACACCGATATGCTACTTCGTCTTGGCCATCACTCCAACGGTGGTCTCCTCGGCTTTCCTCCAATGAACCGTAGCAAGGATCTTCACCGGGGAGGGAGGTGGTGTTGCTGGGGAGGTGGTGGCACAAGGAAGAAGCAATGGGGAGAGGGGGTTGCGGCTTGGGGGGGAAAGAGAGGAGAGTGGGGGGCGGCTAGGGTTTAGGGTGCCCCCCTCTCTTGGCCGGCCCCCCTTAGGCCGGCTTCCCCTCTTGGGCCTCCTGGGCCGCGGCCCGCGGCCCAGGTTGGCGAAAATAAGCGAAAACCCCATTTGTTTCCTAGAATTTTCCCTTTTTATTGTTCTTTCTTCGACTAGCTGTCTATATACCTGATTAAATTCTGGGGTATCACATTCTACCCCCCTTCAACGGAATTCGACCCCGAATTATAAACAAACTTAACACACCAGAACAAAACCTCTAGAACTTTTTCACGTACCTGCTGTGAATAGCTCAGGATATTGCTTGCGCATGCGAGACTCCAACTCCTAGGTGGCTTCTCTTTCTGACTGATGCGTACACAGCACCTTGACGTAAACCAATGTCTTGTGTCTCAGTACTCACTCTGATTTCTCCAGTATACGTACCGGACACGACTCAACTATGAGGTCTTGTTCAATAGTCAGCGGCTCCAAAGAAATCTTATGCTCTGGGTCTTTCAAAAACTTTCTCAGCATCGAAATGTGAAACACGTTGTTGACTCCTCGCATGGACTCTGGAAGGTCCAGGCGATAGGCTAGCTTCCCAATCCTAGCCATAATCGGAAACGGTCCAACATACCTTGGGCTAAGCTACCCTTTAGTACCGAATCGGACGATACCCTTGGTGGGGGACACTCTCAAAAGCACCTGGTCTCCCACCGCAAACTCCAAGTCACATCTCCTCACATCTGCATAACTTTTCTGCCTGCTCTGCACTGCTAGCAGATTCTGTCTCACCATTGCTACACGCTCAACTGTCTTCTGAATCCAGTCCGGTCCCAAAACTGTTTTCTCACCCACTGCATCCCAACAGAGTGGCGATCTGCATTTCCGCCCATACAAAACCTCAAATGGTGCGGCTCTAATGCTAGAGTGATAACTGTTATTGTAGGCAAACTCTGCAAGTGGCAACTGGTCCTCCCAATTGCCGTTCCATGATAATACGCAGGTCTGCAATATATCCTCTAAGGTCTGAATAGTGCGCTCTGACTGTCCATCAGTCTGAGGATGGAATGCTGTACTAAGTCGAAACTGTGTGCCCAAGGCACTCTGCAGACTCTCCCAGAATTTGGACACAAACTTCGTGTCCCTGTCCAAAATAATAGTTTTGGGCACCCCATGCAGTCTCACTATCTCTCGCACATAGATAGGAGCTAGATCACTCGTTGAACTGGTTGTGCGAATAGGAATGAAGTGCACAGACTTGCTGAAACGATCCACTACTACCCAAATAGCATCTTTTCCTTGCGGCGAGCGAGGTAATGCCACTACAAAATCCATCGAGATATCATCCCATGGCCACAGGGTAATTTCCAACGGCTGCAATAACCCCGCGGGTCGTTTGTGCTCAGCTTTCACTTGTTGGCAAACACCGCAAGAAGCTACATAATTAGCAATGTCCACCTTCATCCTCTTCCACCAGAAGTGGTGTTTCAGATCTCGGTACATCTTAGTCTCACCAGGATGAATGGTGTACGGAGTGCGATGTGCCTCCCTCAAGATATCATCCTTAACCTCCGCCTTTTGTGGCACACACAGACGGCCTTTAAACAACAAGGCACCCGAAGTATCCATACTGAAATCCCCTTCTTTGCCCTCATCCAATCATTTATCGACCTTCTAGAGTAACGGGTCTTCTCATTTGTGCTTCCCTTTACACCTGCAGGATAGCCGATCAAGGATCAACTGAGTCTCAACTTGAGCTGTGCACGCATAACAGTAAGATATCCCCATGCGATCAAAATCAGCAACGAGGCACTCCAAAGTAGCGGGAGTCACCTTACGACTGAGAGCATCCGCGACCACATTAGCCCTGCCTGGATGATACTGTATAGTCAGATCATAGTCCTTTATCAACTCCAACCACCTTCTCTCGCCTCAAATTCGGATCATACGGGTGAAGATGTACTTGAGACTCTTGTGATCTGTGAAGATGTCACATGACTGGCCATACAAATAATGCCTCCAAATCTTGAAGGCGAAGACAACTGCAGCCAACACCAAGTCATGGGTGGGATAATTCTGTTCATGCTTCTTCAACTGTCTCGATGCATAGGCAATCACTTTACCATCTTGCATAAGCACACAGCCCAGACCCACTCAAGACACATCAGAATAGACGGTGAATCGCTTCCCCGGCCCGGGAAGAGTGAGAATAGGAGAGGTCACCAGTTTTTCCTTTAATGTGCAAAAACTGCGCTCCACGATCATCGATCCTTGAAACTTTACCCCTTTCTGCGTAAGCTGGGACATCGGCTTGGCAATAATGGAGAAATCCAGCACAAAACGCCGGTAATACCCCGACAATCCTAGAAAACTCCTCACCTCCTTCACATTGGTCGGCCTCTTCCAGTCCACCACTGTCGAGACCTTGCTAGGATCAACGGCAACTCCCTGTGGATTAATTACATGACCCAGAAAGCTTACCTCTGAAATCCAAAATTCACATTTCTTCAGTTTGGCGTAGAACTTGTGTTCTCTCAAGGTTTCTAGGACCAACCTCAACTGACGGTCATGATCCTCATGAGTCTTGGAATAGATAAGGATATCGTCGATGAACACCACTACGAAATCATACAGGTACTTGTGTAGCATGTTGTTCGTGGTCTCCATAAAGACAGCTGGTGCATTAGTCAATCCAAATGACATGACTGTATATTCATAATGCCCATACCTGGTGGAGAATGCAGTCTTTTCTATATCCTGTTCACGCACCCGGATCTGATTATATCCATATTGGAGATCAATCTTGGAAAACACCTGGGCTCCCTTCAACCGATCAAACAAATCCTCAATGCGGGGTAGAGGATATTTGTTCTTGATCGTAACCGCATTAAGTCCACGGTAATCAATACACATGCGCCAACTCCCATCCTTCTTTTTCGTGAACAGAACAGGAGCTCCCGTGACGACACCCTACGCCTGATCAAACCCTTAGCCAACAATTCATCCAACTGTTTCTTCAACTCATTCTGAAATGGACGTACTAGACGATATGGAGACATCGAGATGGGCCGAGTACCCGGAACAAGGTCGATGCGAAACTCCATGCCCCGCGCGGGTGGCAAGCCTGGAAGCTCATCCGGGAACACATCCGGGTAGTCCCTCACCACAAGAATCTCCTCAATCCGCGAAGCTAAACTCGGTTTCTCAAAGAAGAGATAAAAGAAATCAGTCTTCAACTTTGCACGCGACCCGGAACAATCCGGCCAACATCGAAAGAGAGCATCGGCGCGCTCCTGAAGGTCAAAGTCTCCCAGACGAAGTGCGCACCGAGACTGTCCCCATCAAACGGATATCACCGCTGATAAGCATGCAACAATCCATACCCAATATAACATCGAGCGGCTCCATCCGGATTACTATCAAGTTAGCAGGGAACTTCTCCCCATCAATAACAATAGAACACCGGGACAAGCAGTTGAACTGCAATCAAAGCCCGGGAGAACTAACCAACACCGGTAGAAATCCACTTTGCATACTCAAATTCACCCTTCTAGCAAGCGCCAGAGACAAGCGAGTAGGTAGCCCGGAATCAAAAGGATAAATGCCTCAAGGAATCGACTAGTAGGGTACTGTCACCACGTCGGGTCGGCTGTGTAGTAGCGAGGGGTGGGCATGGCGTAAACTCCTGTGGCACGGTGCGAATATACCCCAACACTCGGCGAAGGATGGCGGGAGAGCTGCATTGGTGGAGAAAATGACGGTGTCATGAGCAGTCAAGGGGTTCCAATAGAACCACGGTGGTGGCAGGCGTGAACACTGCAGGAGAAACCCAACGAGAAAGAATGCTTGGGGTGTGGGAGCTGCCATCGGTGTCTGGATGAACCTCGATGAGTAACTTGGTGAAGATGCTCAGTGCGGACTCCCATTTGATGATGCACGCTGGGTATTTCACACACACTATCATCTTGTGGCCCGGTAGCCACAATGGCCTAATCCGTGAAGGAACACTCAGAGGCACGGTGATTGTTCCCACACTTGAAGCATATCATTCCTGGCACAGGCTGGGCGCAAAGTGGCCAGTAGTATCTTTGGGCGAAGTAGCGACATGCCTCTGCCGGCGAGCAGCGTGGCGGTGGCGTAGCCTCCTGAAATCTCTTGGAAGCGGGTCGCTGAGATGATCCACCTCCACCACCGAAGCTCCTCTTGTGCCTTGGTGATCCTCCAATGAGGTAAAGCTACTAGCAGTCTGCCTCGCCCTAGTAAGCTCTCGCTCCAACTCCATACCTGTAACATCCCAAATGTGGATTTGTGTTTCAAATGTATAAAAATGAGGATAAATTAAAACTTTTCTCACACCTGGATGTTTTTGATCAGTTCAATGATTCTTGTACAGAGATTGTGGAAAAATCAAAATCAAAATCCTCAATTGACTCCAATCAAAAACCTCCTTGGCAAAGATCTTGTGGCAAATCCATGTAAATATTTTTCCTGAGTTCTAGGGAGCCTTGGTAACACCTCTGAATTATTTCATGATTTTTAGAAATTATTTGATAATTTTTGGAGGCAAGTCAAACCAAGTCAAAGCTTGGTCAAACCCTAATTCACACCTTCTGGAATTTCTTGAGAAAAATGCAGTGCATAAAAATCTCTGGAAATTTTATGTGAGTTTTACACTGAATTCAGCAATGTACAGTTAAAATTTCATGATTTTTGGAGCTGGTTTGCTACCTTAAGCAAATCCTCCAAAAATCAGCGGTTTAATTCAAACCCTAGCTGGTTTTCACTATTCCTTGGGCGCAAGTCAGACTCGGGCTCGAGCGACTTGACTTTCTTCAATCAACTAACTGCACCACTGCGGTTGATCGAGCGCGAGCATTGTGGATCGTTGGATCGGCATCAAACGGCCCGGGATCGCGTGAACGTTCGGACCATCCGAACGCGTCGATCCATGAGTACCGTAGGATTCTAGATCGATGGCTCAGATCCGCGTGAATGTTCAGACCGTCCGAACGCCTCGCGCAGTGTGAGCCGTAGGATCCAGATCGACGGCCCGGATCGAGCGAACGTTCAAACCGTTCCAATCGTCCCTTCTCATTTGAACCGTTCGATTTAGATCCAACGGTGGCCATGTCGTCTCCTTCCTCGAATCTGAGCGTGCGTTTGAGTCAAGCCATGGCGTAAGCAGAGGAGAAGGGCGCAGCGTTGGGTCACCTCGGTGATCACCTTTAAACGGCTCTCTCTGCTCGCATTAAATGCCCGTCGTGCACCGCCCTCAGACGTCCATAGCTCAACTACTCCCGTCGCTCTCTAGTGCTCCCATGGCAGGTTTGACCCGAGAGGGTTTATTGCCGTTGCCCTCTGCCTTCTCAGCTATTTAAGCTCCATTGCTTCCCCTTTGGCTTACTTTAGCATTTCCACACCTCTAGCTAGCACCTCAGTGCTTGTTTGAGCTTGAATCACCCGAAAACATTTCAACCGCCATTGCCAAGCTTCAAGCTCACGGGAAAGGCGGTACAACAGGGGCTCTCTCTTTCCATTTCTTGCTCCCGCTGCTCCCTCTTTAATCACTTGAGCTTAACCCTTGCTCAATTTCACTTATCTTCCTCAGGGCTTGGCTGAATCGGAGACTCCCCATTTTCGGTCGAAAGCACCATTTTTCATCACCGGAGTAGCTCCAACCTTCCTATGTGCCTCTCCCGTGCTAAGGTAGCTCCACATTAGTCCCTAGATGTTTGGCACTAGCTTACTTGGACCGCAGTGGAGCTTCTTTGCATTTTTCATTTTTCGGCCATTTTTGTCACCTCTGTAAACTCTGGCTTGCCGGCGTTCTAGACCGCCACAGCTGTAATTTTTGGTCCCATTGTGTGCGCAAAACTATTACGGATCCATTTTGGGCCTTAGCTCGCGCCACCGTGACCAGAGTCGCCGGCGGGGAGCCTCCTTTCGCCGTCGTTTTGTCGGACAAAACTGGGCGCGAGCTTTTGAACATGGTTCACTGTGGATCGTCGATCTTTAGATCTACGACCCAGGATCACGTGAACGTTCGGATCGCTCGAACGCTTTGATCTGTAGACCGTTGGATCCAAGATCAGAGTAAACGTTCGGACCGTTCGAACGGTTCGATCCACGTGGATCGTTGGATCCAGGATCAATGGTTCCAGTTCACGTGAACGTTCGGACCGCCCGAACGCTGCGATCCACATGGACTGTTGGATCCGAGATCAACGGTCCGGTTCGCGTGAACGTTCGGATCGCTCGAACGCTTTGATCCGTGGACCGTTGGATCCGAGATCAACGGTCCCGATTCGAGTAAACGTTCGAACCGTCCGAATGGTTCGATCCACATGGACCGTTGGATCCAAGATCAACGGTTCCGGTTCGCGTGAACGTTCGGACCGCCCGAACGCCTCGATCCACATGAACCGTTGGATCCAAATCCAACGGTGGAGTGGTGGCCGTGCGCGCGTGCTGTGCTCTGTGTGCATGGGCCATCAGATTTCAGATCTCTGGCCCATACTCGTCCACGTCGTTTTAATTTCCGATTTTCCCGAAAAGATTATTTGTTAACTAAAAAATGCAATTAACTTGTAAAATGCATAATTATTTCATTTTAATTCCTTTTCAGTTGATTCAAATTTTGTTAGTTATGTTTTTAACTAAACTTTAATCTAAAAATGATTCTAACCTCATTTTAGCTCCAGAAATTTTTGCGAAGATTTTAGTTACAATAAATAGTAGCATTTGGGATTTATAAGGCTGAGCAGAATTGTTTTGCTCATATATTTTTGAGAGACCATGTGAGAGGTCCTCCATTGTGAGTGATGAGTATTTGACAACTTGTTGAATAGGTTGAGAGTTGTGTCTCTCGGTTTTGTACTATTTCTGTGCTGAAACAGGGTAATCGGAACTACCGCTGTGTTTGGAGCGGAAGTTCCGATAATCGGAACTACCGGCTTTGGAAATAGGAACTTCCGATTAATCTGGGAATTGAGTTCGGTTGAAGTAATCGGAACTTCCGCATATGGGTTCGCGGTTTGTCCGATATCTTGGCGTGAGTGTTCCTCTCGAGGCGATAATCGGAATTGAAAATGCAGAGTGCGGACGTTAGATAATCGGAAGTTCCGCAATGGTAGCGTGGAACTTCCGATAATCGACATGTCGCGGACGTTCGAAATCGGAACTTCCGCAAGGTAAAGTCTTGGAACTTCCGATTGTGTCGAAGCGTCTGCGAGTAGTATAATTTGTGATTTTGACTTTGTATGAGTTTGAGTCTTGTACAATTGTTGATGCTATGATATTGTGCAATGCTATGTGATGTGTTTTTATGCGTGTTGGATGCGGGACATCGAGGCGAAGTCGTGGCGAGACACGAGGTGACCGGACTAAGCGCGGCGGCGTTGAGGTCAGAACGGTCGGGATGTGTCGAAGACGGCGTGAATCTTGAGGTGGTTGCGAGTCAAGGACCACTACTATAGAAAACCTTATCACAGACGGTTCGGAACCGTCATCACAGACGGTTTTTGAACCGTCTGAATTTTTATGTCTGTGATAACAGGCGGTTATCATAGACGGTTTTTCAACCGTCTGTGATAAGTTTAACACAGACGGTTTTTTAATAGAACCATCTGTGATACTTAAGTATCACAGACGGTTCTATTACCAAACCGTCTGTGAATCTTAAGTATCATAGACGGTTCTATTACCAAACCGTCTGTGATACTTCATAATCAGAGACGGCTTTAATAAAAAACCGTCCGTGATACTACATAATCACGCATGTTTGAGCTAGAACCGTGCAGCAGGCTTGCATATCACGAGCGGTTCTTGGTTTAAACCGTGCGTGATATGTCCTTCCACTAACTAGTTTTTGTCGTATTTTCACTAGCCTCGGGAATTGCTAGCCATGCCCTCTCGAAAACAAACAAGCGAAAGCGGCGACATCACAGTTATTGTTGACAACTCAAAGTGATCATTTAACTCAAAATCAATTACAAGCGAATAAGTAGAAACGGCTACATCACAGTTATTGTTGACAACTCAAAGTGTTCATTTAACTCAAAATCAATTAAAAAGAATGTTTGAAGTATTGTCGCTAGAGTTACAAATTGAATTACAACTAGTCAAAGTGAGTTACAATATTGAATCAATTACAACTAGTCGACGACGTGAAACTCTCCGTCGGGGTTAACGATTTTCGACTTGATGAAGTGAGAGCAACCCTCGAACATGTGTGACCTCGTTCTTACGGAGTGCTTTTAACTCTAGGTTCAAGTCACGTAAGCTAGCAAGAGTAAAGTAGTAAGAATATATATTTAAATTTATAATTAGAAAATAACTATAGCGAGATTGACCTACACGGGGATGGTGTGTCGTGGAATTAATCAATAGCCGCATATGATGGCATACGTAGAATGCGCATAGGTGATCTTGTTTTTCTTTGTGACCTTTGCAAAAATGGATATACATATATAGGTACAGATCGATTCGAGACGCAATATTTACGGAGTATGATATATTATTATTGTGTTGTATCGCGTCAGGAAATCGCATCTTGTGGGTTAGTGTGGCGCTCGTTCCCTTGTATAAACCTCCCTCGAAGAACATAGCCGATGAACGCCCTACATGATTCCAAAAGTTATCCTCGTCCATTTCAAGTGAAGGAAGACTACAATATAATTATGCGGAGGAAATGATCGTACCTTTCGAGTATTCCTTTAAGAAGGGTGAAGTCATGGTTTTTGTTGAGTAGAGAATCAGGTACAATACCATGTTCCTCTTTGGCACAATAATCACAAGAATCGAAAGTGGAACCTACTCATGTATGTCGCTATAGTCATAAACCTATATATGTTCAAACGAATTTTGTGTAGCAAGTAGTGAAGCACTTACTTACGGTTGTACGACACCATTATGTACTCCTTGCCGCTCGAGCAAGCAATCCCATTTTATGTAATTCTCGGCGTAGGATCGTCTTGGTTTATTGTTTGCTCGAGATCACGTGCGGGTCGAGGAAACCCACCGGTTCGTTGATTCGACGGGCACATTTCATAATGTATCATGCGTAAGGAATGAGTTGTGATATTTATCGCTATCACGTGAGTGTAGAAATTGATTGTACACACTTACGATGTCCAACATCGTAGAAGTGAGCGTCGAGGCGGTTAGGTTGTATAGGTCGAATAAGTCCTCGAAACCCACGACAAGTGGCCCGCCTCGTGATGAAAATGCTCGCTCCGTATCGACGCCGATTCGATGGCTCCTCCTCTTGGGTCTTGCGCATGTACCACTCATGCAAAGATTGACAAGCTAGTCAGAGCCGCTTAGTTCTTTGTCGAGACCAACGGATATCAAGGGAGTATTGCGGGCTTGGTAGGCGATTAGTTACATAGAAGACTTGAACAACTTGGTTGCTTGATCGAATGGTTCGTCTTTGTATCCGACACGTTCGAGGTCCACGGTAGTGACGCCGTACTATCGACCTTCACTGTGGGAAATGGACCCAACGGCACCGAAATAGGGGATCTTGAAAAGCACGTGAGTCGATCTCCCATATCTCCTCTATTTGCCCATAGTACGAGCTCCTCGACCCCATCGGTGCTCGAATGCATCTATGCGGACACCTGCTCAGACTTTGTGCTCTTCCTATCCCGAAATGCCGTATAAAATGTGTACCCATTTATGTCGTATCCTTGCCATGTGACAATTGTAAAATGTGGCCCTCTTGCCAACCATAGCAACATCATCACTTGATGACCTCCGAGTGATTCGCACCTTTAACCATTCGTTGAACCGACGGTTGTGCTCTCGTGATCCAAACCTCCGACCGTCCGGATTACGCTGGCGTACCATGTCTTTGTGCTCGTCGATGTACGGGGACACTTGGGTCATGTGTTGCAAGACCGTGAAATGGGCTTGAGCGTGCGTATCGGATCGGGAGTGATTGATTTCCTTCCGATGGTCCCGATACCATCCGCTCCCCTCATGACGAGATAGAGACACACCAATCGGATCCACAGAGCCATGTAGTCGACGCAGAACTCAATGACCTCTTCCGTTGCATAACCTTCGATGATGCTTGCCCTCGGTCGAGATCGATTCCGCACGTAGGACTTGAGAATTCCCATGTACCACTCGAGCGGGTACATATGACGTAGAAACACAGGGCGCATATCTTTATCTCTTTCACAAGGTGAACAATGAGATGGACTATGATATCGAAAAATGACGGAGGAAATACATCTCAAGATGATACGAGTCGTCGATTTCTCGGCTGCAGAGCATCTAGTCCTTGAGGATCGATGACCTTACGAGCAATTGAGTTGAAGAAATAACACGACCTCAAGATTGCCACTCGGACCTTGTTCGGCAAGATACTCCTAATTGCAACAGGAAACATTTGTGTCATCAGCACACGACAATCATGCGACTTCATACCAATTAATTTCAAATCTTTCATAGAAACAAGTTTCTTAATGTTAGCGAGTAACCAGACGGGACTTTCACACGTGCAAGCTCGCACACGATTCATTTCTCTCGGCCTTGGGCAGAGTGTAGCAAGTCGGGGAAGGTACGTTCGTCCTGTGTCGGTCTCTTTCGGTGCTAACTCGGTCCTTATGTTCATATCGACCAAGTCACGCCGTGCGTTAACACCATCCTTTGTTTTACCACTAATGTTCAGCAAGAGACCAATCAAGCTATCACATACATTCTTCTCTCGTGCATAACGTCGATGCGATGGCGAACTTCTAAGTACTCCCAATAAGGCAAGTCCCAAAAATTGACCGCTTCTTCCGGATGTTCTTCTCACGGGTTCTTAATTTACGTCCCTTCCCAAGCACAACATCGATATCCTTAACCATATCATAGACCTCTTTCCCACTAAAAGCCCTTGAAGTGAACCGTCTTCCTTATTTCCGTCGAATTGTTTCTTCATCTTGCGGTATGGGTGACTCCTCGGAAGGAACCTACGGTGGCCATATACACGATTTCTGCGAGTTGTTCAACCGTACACTCTCCGTAGCATCTAGCGGTCTTGAATGAGCTTTGGCTCTTTTGTCTTGAAGCTTGACAAGTTACCAAGGGCGGAAAATCATTGATGGTGCGAGAACAACATGGCGCGTAAAGTGAAGTTCTCTCGTTTATACGCATCCCATACTGTACATTCTTCGTTCCACAAAGTGTCACAAGATCTTCCAAAGAATGGTGCTAGGTACACATCAATATCATTCCCAGGTTGCTTGGCCCTTGGATAAGTAGTGACATCAAAATGTACTTCCGCTTCATACAGAGCCAAGGAGGAAGGTTGTACATACATAGAATCACGGGCGTGTGCTATGTCGGTGCTCATGTTACCGAAAGGATTCATTCCATCCGTACTCAACCCTAACCTTATGTTCCTCGGTTCCTTTGAACTCTTGAAGCTCGATCGAGTTTCTCCACCGCGTAATCAGCAGGTGTCTTAGCTTTCCATCTCTCTTACGCTCCTCACGAGTGCCAACGCAGCAATCTTGCCTCCTTTGGGTTCGCAAATAAACGCTTCAAGCGTGGGATTACAGTGGATACCACAACATCTTAGCAGGAGGTCCTTGCTTCACCTTAGCGATATTTTGGCGCTTGTATCGGGATGCTTTGCACACGGGATAATAATGCATGTCCGCATACTCTTTACTGAGAGGATACAATCGTTCGGACATGCATGTATTCTTTCTACTTCCATTCCCAATGGGCAAATAACCTTCTTTGCTTGATAGGTGGTCTTTGGGCAACACGTTTCCCTCCGGAAGGATGTCCGCTAGGAGACCTAACAACGCCGTGAAACTCTTATCGGACCAACTATTGCTTGCCTTCAATTTCAGCGGTTCAAGCACGGTTGACAACCTTGTGTATTCGGCTGCGGCCCGGGAACAAAGGTCTCACCGAGTCCTCCCTTAAGCCCTCGAATTTACAAAACTCTCTCTCACTGTAGTTCTCTTACGCATCGCGTAGCATCCGATCAGTTGTCATCGCGCCCCTATCCTCATCAAAAGCACACCACATCCAAGCAAATCGTTGACTTCCTCGGCGATGTCGTCATTATTAACCACGGTATAATATCGCTTCACCGTGATGGTCCAACATGTATACCCTTTTGAAACCCTTTGAATCAAGTGCGCTTCGATCTGCGCCACGTTGTTAAACATCTTGATTACACGCAATCAATGCACCTGACAAGACATAAAATTTATCCCTTCTTCAACATATCACCGCTCGTGGCTCTTCTAAAAGCAACCACGCCATTAATGTAATCTTGACTCACACGGTTCACACTACATCGATTCGATCCATCTACACTCGCATGTAACAAATTAGTGTCAAATTGATTAGCGATTAATTTATAGCAAACATAAAGGGTTATAGATCGTTACCCTCAGAGCTCACGAAGAAAATATCTAATATCTCTCGATAATCCCTACCTCTCGACACGATATCTATCTCAATTGAACAATCATGCAACCCAAATATAGGCATCATCTCATACAACACTTATTAACCTAAAATACCGAACCGTAAATGCAATATTGCTTGACCCAAACCCCACCGTACTGTGAACCGGTGTGCAAATTTTATTTTTTTAAGCCAATTAATTATCCTAACTCAAATTTTAGTGATTATTAGACCTAATTCAGTTTTATTAAGTTACCACTCCTAAGTCAAATTTTAGTTCATTAGTTATAAGGGAAACCATTATTCAAAACTAAGATTTGCGTGGCTTCTCAATATTAATTCACAGCTAGCATGTACACTATGTTTTCTCCTTTCTTTTAGTCAATGCATTAACACACAATACAATGCCAAGTACACAAGCAGATTGGAGGAGCTCATACCAGTATTAGAGGAGGAGCCGCAGGTTGGAGGAGCTAGGGCAGGGAAGTGGCGCCTGGAGCGGTACAATGCCAACTCCACAAGCAGATTGGAGGAGCTCATACCAGTACTAGAGGAGGAGCCGCAGTTGGAGGAGCTAGGCAGGAAGTGGCGCTGGAGCGGTGAACAGCCGGCGGTCGGTGAGGATGTCTCGGCTCACATTATATGAAGACAGAAATCCGAGCGGTTCTATTTGAACCGTCAGTGATAGTAATTATCACTGAGCGGTTACGAAATAGAACCGTCTGCGTGATAAACTAAACTAACGCCAAAACAAAGCCCAGACAGACCCAACACAGATGGTTCCAAAGGAACCGTCTGTGATGGGCCGTCTGCTATAGCCTCTTTTGTAGTAGTGGACAACAAGGCGTACGGGAGGCTTCCAGAAGGTGCGCAAGGGGCGAAATGGTCTTTTCGCAAAGCGGCACAAGTGGAGGCGGTTCCGTTCGGGTGTAGCGGGCTTAATGGGTTGGAGGCCCATTAGCCAAGGGCTATAAATAGAGGTGAACCCCTGGTGTTAGGGTTAGACTTTGAGAGAGAAAATTAGGGTTAGCCTAAGCAAAAGGGTTTGTTTTGCTTTTTGAGTTTGTTGAGTTGGAGAGAATGAACTGAAAATCTTTGTAATCATTCCTCTGTGTTTCCTCTGTAATCTCTTGATTTCTATCAATGAAACTCTGAGGTTTTGATTACTTGTTTATGCCTCTCTTTATTCCCTTCCTGTTCATGTTGAATATCTTGGGTTTTGGTGTATCTTTTGATTCGTCTTATGAAATAGCATGAAACTTGATATCTAGAGTCGTTTTGATATTGCTAATATATCATCAAAGTTTCATGAGCTAAGAATCTGAGAATCTTGTCTATTGTGTTTTTTGGTCTTTCTTGCCCCTTCTTCAAGAAATCCGATTTTGCCTTGTTTAATGAATCTTTGTTTGCGATTCTTCTCCATGAGGTCAAGATGTTGTTTAGGATGATGTCCTGTGAAACTTGACCTGAGAAGAGCATTCAAGATTTAGTATTTTGGATTTTTGGAAAAACCCGAGCGCACTGTTCTTCGGTCAGGACAATCGGAACTTCCGATTGTCTTCCGATTGTCCAAGGCGGAACTACCGCAGGCGGAACTTCCGCACTAAACCCGGAACTACCGGAGTGCGGAACTACCGCCGGGTAGAATCGGAGCTTCCGATTTCTGACAGAACAGTCTGAAGTTTGTTTTCGTTCTCTGTTTTTGCTTCACTCTTCTTGAGATATCCAGAGGGTTTTGTAGGTTTGTTTTAAATACAGTAAAGGGGAGTTCTTAATTTTTAAGGCACCATTCACCCCCTCTGTTGCCATTTCGGTCCTTCAATTGGTATCAGAGCCGGTTAGCTCTTCCTTATAGATCTTAACCGTCGGTTGAGCCATGGCAATCGGACAAGTATTCCACCAAGCCTCCAGTCTTTGATGGCTGGATTACCCTTCGGAAGAGCCGAATGAAAACTTACATCCGTGCTCGGGGTATGCCATCCGAGAAAGGTGAAGGTTAGATTCTTTGCTCTGCCGATGAAAAGATCAATGTGGGAAACATGCCCGATGTTGAGGCAAATGATAAGGCAAGGAACATTATCATTCGTGGTTTGAGCGAAGTGAGTTTGATCGCATTTCTCATTTGACTTACGCTACGACATCCGGGTGACCTCGATGCATACCATGAGGCACCACCCATTAAAACGGTTCGACAAGACCGAGTTCAAGCGAGAATACAACAAATTTGAAATGCTTCTCGGTGAATCTCTTAACGAGTGCTTTTCGCTTCCACAAGATTTTGAGCAACCTCCGAGCGGTCGGTCTTACATACCCCGACTCGGATAGCGCCGACAAATGCTTTCTGCACTTGATCTTCGTGTTTGGGAGATTAAAGTGACTACCATCAAGGATAGCACGGACCTCTCGACCACGACTCTTGATGCGCTTTACTCGCGTCTCAAGACTCACGAGATTGACATTGTCTCTCGAAGGTCGAAGTCACAATGATGGCTTTAGTCACCGATCCCACCTCGGATCTTCTTACGAGTCGACACGGGTTCTCCTAGCTGCTCTCGTGACATAGCGATGATCGGTTAGAGCGACTTGAGGATGAACAACTAGCCCTCCTAGCTCGGAAGTTTTCCCATGCTTACAAGAGGAGGAGGGATGGAAAAGAGGAGGTCCTGTGATTTGCTTGAGTGTGGTGGCCCCAACCACATCCGAGCAACCGCCCCAAGCCGAGAAGGGCAAAGGTGACTATGGCGGTTCGGGCAAGAACGACTACATCGACAAGAACCGCAACACGAAGCCCTCGGCACTGACCAAGGCAAGAAGAAGTACCGCAACTTTGGGAAGGCAAAGAAGTCGCTCCATCGCGTCCTCACCGCCTCGATTTAACCGGACACCGGCCGAGGTGGAGGGGTGGACTGACGATGATGGAAAGGACGATCAAGATCCCAAGGATGGCGGCAACTTCTCGGCATATGCTTCATGGCCCTCGGGGCGAACCGAGCGACATCGAGTGTACTCAGACTCGATGAGGTTAGTCCCACTTACGACCCGACTTAATGATGCTTTTCTTAAGCTAGGTAGATTTCATGCTAAGTCTAGGGCTAAGTGTCTTTGAGTTGGAGAAGGAAGTAGCTAGACTATCACGGGAGCTTACTTTACTTACATCTACTCCCTCCCGTGATGATTGTGACACATGCTGTGCTTTGCTTGATGACATGGAAAACTAAGGACCTTGCATGATAGTGTGTCTTGAACTAGACATGATTAAAGTAGAGAACATTAGCCTTCTTGTGAATTAGAGATGAGTAGGATAGCACCTCCTTCACCTACTCTTGTTGAGGCTCTCGCTTGCACCTCATGTGAGGTTAAGGACAACTCGTTTAGAGGTCTTTATACCATGTTGCTTGATCTCGCCTGAGACTTGTGAAAATTGTAATAATCTCAAGATGAACCTAAAGCAGGCGATCACAAAATTGTGAATTCAAGCGGCGCTACTAGAGCCCATTGTTTCTTGTTTAAACTGTCCTAAGTTAACTGCTGAACTAGAATCTGTATCCAAGCAGTTTCAAGAAATGATTGATCACAATAACAAACTGGCTCAGTATGCTTCTAAGGACCTTGTTAGCTCACCATGCAATCAATGTTATACACTAAAATGTGATTTGGTTGTTTTGGATGAAAAATGTGTGAAGCTAACTAAGGACCTTCTAGAGACACAATCATCTGCTTGTATTGTGTGTGCTGGGAAGAAGTCTAAGGGTTTGGTAGAGACGCCTAGCAACGTGAACCAATCTGCTAGCAGTAGGACTGTCCCCCCAAAGTCGGCTGTGCATGCACAAGCTAATCTTTCATCTGCTGTTGGTTCTTCTTCTGCTCCCTTACCTTCTGCTGTTCCTTCTTCCCCCTGCTCTTCTTGCACCTCTCTCTCTTTCGGGAGTGTCAGTATCTTATGAACACTCTCGAGAGGTTTGTAGGAGGCAAGAAGCTCAATCTCATTCTAGAAAAATCTAAGATTTGCAGATTTAATCAAGGTCTAGAATATGATATCCATGAGGATATGAGGAAGCATCCACCTGTCGTGCTCAAAACCATAGCACCAGGTGTGATCAAAACTAAGCCCAGGACTGAGAAAGTCAATTTTAAGTCGTGGGTTTTGTTCAAAGGATCTCTGACGACAAGGTGATTCCACTGCAGCTTGACCCTCGGAAGGCGGTATCATTGCACCTTCATCCGGAAGGATGGACATTTGGTTGATCATTGCTTGGTAGCGCCAAAATCGCGTAGAGACCGTGTTGAGTCTCATTAGGTACATTCGGGTCAGCCCGGACCATGAGTGCACCTAAGACCAACACGAGGTCTAGGTTTGATACAACTGATGATTTAAGGCAGCATCGAGGACTTGGTTTTTCTGAGTTTTCTGAGTTTCGTCCTCATGCTCCCTTTGGTCGTGACTTCCGTCGTTTTGAGGGTAGATCTCGGTTTCCCTTTCGAGATGGCTACCCGCGGCGTGATCAGCATATTGCCAGAATTCCGACTCGCTCTTCCATAGCGGTCGGATTCAATAACGACAGTGTCCGCACGGACCTTTTGACTTGTTGAGTGACAGAGAGCGTAGGGTAGATAGAGGTCAGTCTTGCTTGACTACTTCATCTGTTCGACGTGTTACTCAGTATTGGGTGCCAAAATCACTGTTGATTCACCCAGTACTGAGACTTTACTCTCTGTTTGACTCAGGTTCGCCGGGCTGGGAAGGGAAAGGTCTGGATTGTGGACTCCGGGTGTTATCGTCATATGACTGGAGATTCTCGTTGGTTTTCTTCCCTAGCCCGTGCTCAAGGTGATGAGACGATCACCTTCGGAGATGCTTCATTTGGGCGCGTCATCGCTAAAGGTACTGTGAGCATTAATGATTCTTTTATTTTGAAAGATGTTGCCTTAGTAAGTAAGTTGCAGTATAATCTGCTTTCAGTCTCTCAGCTTACCGATGACGGTTACGAGGTGAGCTTTAAGAAAAACAATTGCAAAATTCTTGATTCTTCTGTAGCCTAGTTTGCGGGATTTCGATATGGGAGGATCTTTCGTGCTGATTTTTCCGAGTCTTCCGTGATCCTCTCGTGTTTAATTGCTTCAATCCGTGATTTGACCTTCGGCATAGGAGACTAGGTCATATAGGCTTTGATCATTTGACACGAGTTAGCGGCCACAATCTCATTCGTGGTTTGCCGAAACTCAAGATGGTCAAGGATCTAGTTTGCTCTCCATGCCGGCACGGCAAGATGGTTGCCGCTTCTCACTCTCCAGTCACAGTGACAATGACCGATACACCAGGACAACTGCTCCATATGGATACAGTTGGTCTAGCTCGAGTGCAGTCAGCAGGAGGGAAGTGGTATATTCTTGTTGTGGTCGATGACTTCTCGAGGTACTCTTGGGTGTTTTTCTTAGCCTCGAAGGATGAGACGTTTACATTTTTGTGGTCTTTTAGTAAGCTTTCGTTGAGCTCCCTGTGCATTACGAGCAATTCGTAGTGATAATGGCACGGAGTTCAAGAATTCCTACTTTAGAGTTTCGTGGTGAGGCAGTGTAGAGCACCGCCTGTCTCCATCGTTCCCCCAACAGAATGGCGTTGTGGAGAGGAAGAACCGCACCTTGGTCGAGATGGCCAGGACGATGCTTGATGAGTACTCTACACCTAGGAAGTTTTGGGCTGAGGCCATTGCTCTTGCTTGTCATGTTTCTATGAGTCTTTCTTGGGCACTCTTGCATCGCACTTCTTATGAGTTGAGATATGGGCGAAAACCCAGTGTCTCGCATTTTCGTGTGTTTGGTTGCAAGTGTTTTATTCTGAAGTCTGGGAACCTAGATAAGTTCGAGTCACGATCTTGTGATGGGATCTTTCTGGGTTACTCGACTTCTTCTCGTGCCTATAGAGTGCAGGCTGAGTCTAGCAAAATGGTAGAAACTCAGTGAGGTGACCTTCGATGAGGCCACCAGGACTAGGCGGATATCTCGAGTTCTCTAGAGCAGTCCGAGTCCATCTTTGTGGATGATGAGGAGGACGGAGATGAGGGTTGTCTACCTGATCCAGTTCTTTCTCCTCCTCTTGAGGTGCCTTCGTCCACCGCACCTCGAGGAGATCAGCCTTTGCCTTCTGCTTCTTCTGAAGCTAGTGGCTCTGTCCCTATCTCATCTGCTCATGAGATAGAGGCCACTTCTTCATCTCACCCTGGACCTACTAGACACATTCAAAAGAACCATCCTTCATAACAAATCATTGGAAATCTTTTTGAGCGAGTCACTCGTTCAAAATCTGGCATGTCTCTCTTCTGTCTCCATTCTGCATTTGTTGCCGCATTTGAGCCCAAAGACGTTTGTCATGCTCTTTCTGATGAGTCATGGATTAATGCCATGCATGAGGAATTGGCAAACTTTGAAAGAAACAAGGTCTGGACGCTTGTTGAGCCCCCTCGAGGTCACAATATCATTGGGACCAAATGGGTCTTCAAGAACAAGCAAAGCGAAGATGGGGTAGTTATTCGAAACAAGGCTAGACTGGTAGCTCAGGGTTACTCCCAGGTTGAGGGTCTCAATTTTGAGGAGACTTTTGCCCCTGTAGCCAGACTTGAAGCTATTAGAATCTTGCTTGCCTTTGCAGCTTCTAAGGGTTTCAAGCTTTACCAGATGGATGTCAAGAGTGCCTTCCTCAATGGCCTTATTGAGGAAGAAGTCTATGTCAGACAGCCTCAAGGTTTCGAGAACCCCAAATACCCTAACCATGTCTTTAGGCTTTCCAAAGCTTTGTATGGACTCAAGCAGGCTCCCAGAGCTTGGTATGAAAGGCTTAAGTCCTATCTGCTGAGTCATGGTTTTGAAATGGGTAAAATAGACAAGACCTTGTTCATCCGCCGTCTTGGCACTGATCTTTTGCTCGCCGGATCTATGTGGGCGACATCATCTTTAAGCGGCTCCTCACATACTCTCGTGTCTCAGTTTTCCGATGTTATGAGTTCGGAATTTGAGATGAGTATGATGGGCGAGTTGAGCTTCTTCCTTGGCTTCCAAATCAAACAGACTCGGGAAGGTACTTTTCTTCACCAAGGCAAGTACACTCGAGACCTCCTGAAGCGTTTCGATATGAATGATGGAAAGCCAGTATCAACTCCGATGGCATCTACAGCTGCACTTGATCCAGATGAAGGCGGCGAACCTGTTGACCAAAAGGAGTTTAGGAGCATGATTGGCTCTCTCTTGTACCTCACAGCCTCGAGACCAGACATACACTTCTCTGTGTGTCTTTGTGCTCGGTTTCAGGCTTCTCCTCGCGTATCTCATCGTCAGGCGGTGAAGCGCATCTTTCGGTACCTTCGAGCTACCATTGACTATGGTATCTGGTACTCTTCCTCTTCTTGTCTATCTCTTAGAGCCTTCTCCGATCGCGAACTTATTCAGTAGGATAGATAGGAAGAGCACATCCGCACTTGTCAATTCATTGGCACTTCTCTTGTCTCCCGGTCGTCAAGGAAGCGATCCGGTGTTGCATGATCCACTGCGAGGCCGAGCGTTCTGTCGGCCGATTCTTGTAGTCAAGTGCTTTGGATGGTCTCGACCCTGCAGGACTTTGGGTTAGTGATCGACTGTGTTCCACTCTTTTGTGATAACACGTCTGCGATTTGCATTGCCAAGAACCCAGTGCAACATTCTCGGATCAAGCATATTGATATCAGATATCACTTTATTCGAGACCATGTAGAGAAGGGTGACATTGTGCTCCAGTTTGTGGAGAGTGAGCACCAGTTGGCTGATATTTTCACCAAGCCTCTGGACAGCTCTCGGTTTTCAGCTCTGCGGGGAGAGCTTGAGGTGGTTTGTCCTTACGGACTGTTGTGAGGGGGAGCTTATATGCTACTACTGTATTATAATTTATTTATTTATGCTATTTCTCCTTTCTGGTTACAGTTTCATTTATATTTTTTGGGTCTAAGTCCTTCCAGCATAGGTTAGAATGGTTATCTTGGCAAGTTGCTTTAACTGCTAATTCTTATCTTGTGCTTCTAGGATCTTTGCTTATTAGTCGTCTCTTCTCTCTAAGTAGAGCTTACTCACTTCTTATAGGTTCTAGCAAGGGTCGGGCCACCCTTGGGTAGACAGGGACAGTGTTTGCTCCTTAGTGTGTGAGTTGATCAGTTGATAGTCCTAGAATCATATGGGGTAGATAAGAACCTGTCTGAGCGATAGTATTTTCTATATCTTTTCTATGCTCTAAGGACTGCCTTTTCTGTTTCTCTTATCAGATTCTCGTTTTTGTTCCTTTGGTTCAGGGGGAGTTCATCTTGGTTATTCCAATTCTTAAATTTGTCATAACTCAACCTGGATTAAAAGATGCATTTCATTCTGAAGGGGATCTGGTTTTTCGTGCATTTCATCCTGCATTGTAATATAATCATATGGAGCCTTGTTTATTATCCCTTATGATCTGATTTCACTGTTTTACATCTTGCCATGATTTATGCTAAACTGCTAGATCTATCATGACTTTCTATGTGTAGTTTAGTCTTTGCCATGCTAAGGTGATTAAAAAATGCTAAACTTGAATTAAAACCTTGTCATAATAGCTCTTGAGACTAGTCTGGTTGAAGCTATCCTTTTATGATTCTCGCCATGTCAAGTAGGCTGAGTTGAGTCTTGAATCTCTTTTGAACTTTTGAGTAAGCTATGTCAGTTTGTTAAGAAACATGACTTATCTTTAATCGTTGGTCTAAAACTTCAAAAGCAAAAATGATCTCTTTTGTGCGAAAAAACTGATCTCACCAAATCTTTCTCATGAGACGGCTTGCCATTGCACTAGGCATGAACTCAGGGGGAGCCTTGGATGACCTAAGATCACCTCCTTAAGTCTCTGCTTGGGTGGTCGCATAAGGCTTGGGATCTAGCACATGGTTAAGATTTGAAAAATTGGTTGAAGCTTAGGAGGCAGTTGTGGATGGCACCTAGTCCAGAGCTTGCTTTACTGAGATAAAACCATAAAGAGTTTTCAGAAAAAGAAAAATGTGCTAAAATTGCTTATCATTAAAAAGACCAAGTTCTGGATAAAATGAGTCCTTCTTCAACTGGTAGCTCTCTAAACTGTTCAATTTGGTTCTTCTTGGTTCAACTTAGATTATTTGACATGGCTTGTATCATCCTTGGATATCTTTAGTTAGACTTCAATCTTGGTTTATTTGACTTGCTAAAGACTTGGATCATTAATCAGATTATGGATTGTCTGTCTTAGCTATTCTATACATCAATTGTCATGATCTTGATAGCATTCTCTTGTGTTATGGCTTGGTGTAATACTCTAATAGTCATTTTGGATAATCTACATGGCTCCTAATGCTTAAAATGAACATCATATAGTCTTCTCCTCCCTTTTCTACATCTTGATGATTTAATTGCCAAAGGGGGAGAATTTTGGAGAGAAAAAGCCTTCTGGAGAAAAGCCTTGAGTTTTGCGAAAATTGCTCTTTCGTCTCATCTCAAGTCTTTCTCTTGTGTCAACATGGTCTTGAACTTCTATACTACTTGTTTAGACCGTGGTTGACTTTAAACTCAAACTCATCTTATGCTTTTTCGGTGATTGTCAATATACTCATCAAGGGGGAGATTGAGAGACCATGTGAGAGGTCCTCCATTGTGAGTCATGAGTATTTGACAACTTGTTGAATAGGTTGAGAGTTGTGTCTCTGGTTTTGTCTTGTTTATATCTTTGAACAGGTAATCGGAACTACCGTGTGTATGGAGCGGAAGTTCGATGTCGAACTACCGGCTTTGGAAATAGGAACTTCCGATTAATCAGGAATTGAGTTCGCTTGAAGTAATCGGAACTTCCGCACCTGGGGTCGCGGTTTGTCCGATAATACTGACGTGAGTGTTCCTCTGAGACGATAATCGGAATTGAAAATCTGGGAGTGCGGACATTCCGATAATCGGAAGTTCCGCAATGGTAAGCACGGAACTTCCGATAATCCTGACATGTGCGGACGTTCTGGAAATCGGAACTTCCGCAAGGTAAAGTGCGGAACTTCCGATTGTGTCCAGAACTGTGCAGAGTAGTATAATTTGTGATTTTGACTTTGTATGAGTTTGAGTCTTGTACAATTGTTGATGCTATGATATTGTGCAATGCTATGTGATGTGTTTTTGTCTATGTTGACTGCAGGACATCGAGACGAAGTCGTGGCAAGACACGAGGTGACCGGACTAGGCGCAGGCGGCGTTGAGGTCAGAACGGTCGGGATGTGTC
This sequence comes from Hsuehochloa calcarea, assembly GCA_036346395.1. Lineage (NCBI taxonomy): Eukaryota > Viridiplantae > Streptophyta > Magnoliopsida > Poales > Poaceae > Hsuehochloa > Hsuehochloa calcarea. The sequence continues at coordinate 37,700,746 of CM070601.1, forward strand.
GAAGACGGCGTGAATCTTGAGGTGGTTGCGAGTCAAGGACAACAAGGCGTACGGGAGGCTTCCAGAAGGTGCGCAAGGGGCGAAACGGTCTTTTCGCAAAGCGGCACAAGTGGAGGCGGTTCCGTTCGGGTGTAGCGGGCTTAATGGATTGGAGGCCCATTAGCCAAGGGCTATAAATAGAGGTGAACCCCTGGTGTTAGGGTTAGACTTTGAGAGAGAAAATTAGGGTTAGCCTAAGCAAAAGGGTTTGTTTTGCTTTTTGAGTTTGTTGAGTTGGAGAGAATGAACTGAAAATCTTTGTAATCATTCCTCTGTGTTTCCTCTGTAATCTCTTGATTTCTATCAATGAAACTCTGAGGTTTTGATTACTTGTTTATGCCTCTCTTTATTCCCTTCCTGTTCATGTTGAATATCTAGGGTTTTGGTGTATCTTTTGATTCGTCTTATGAAATAGCATGAAACTTGATATCTAGAGTCGTTTTGATATTGCTAATATATCCTCAAAGTTTCATGAGCTAAGAATCTGAGAATCTTGTCTATTGTGGTTTTTTGTCTTTCTTGCCCCTTCTTCAAGAAATCCGATTTTGCCTTGTTTAATGAATCTTTGTTTGCGATTCTTCTCCATGAGGTCAAGATGTTGTTTAGAATGATGTCCTGTGAAACTTGACCTGAGAAGAGCATTCAAGATTTAGTATTTTGGATTTTTGGGAAAAACTCAGAGCGACTTGCTTCTTGGTCGGACAATCGAACTTCCGATTGTCCAAGCGAACTATCAAGAAGCGGAACTTCCGCACTAAACCCGAACTACGGAGTGCGGAACTCTCACGGTAGAATCGAGCTTCCGATTTACGATGTAAACGATCAAGTTTGTTTTCGTTCTCTGTTTTTGCTTCACTCTTCTTGAGATATCCAGAGGGTTTTGTAGGTTTGTTTTAAATACAGTAAAGGGGAGTTCTTAATTTTTAAGGCACCATTCACACCCCCTCTGTTGCCATTTCGGTCCTTCAATTTTGCATTAAGAATCCAAATCAATTGGTTCTTATTGCTAAATTCCTTATAAATCATGCTCTTGCTTGTGTAAAATTTTCATAGCATTTGGAAAAAGTTTGTTGTTGAGTCTTTTTATTTTCTTCGTTCTTATCGGTTCTTTTTCGCTTTCTCGTTAGGATCCGAAGAGAACATTGATAACCTGAGTGATCCTCAGCAACATATTGAACCACAGCAACCAGGCAAGTAGTTTGATCATGTTAATCCCAGTATTTTTCAAGTCTAATATATTGTTTGCAACTTGTCTGTATGCATTGCTATGTTGTGTTAAATTATGATTAGTGGATCCTATAGTTGCATAATCTGTAGGAATTGATTATCCTCTACTACCATGAGCCTAGGTTATTTGCTGTGAGTTGAGTTCGATGGATGAGCTCTTGTCACTTAGTAGATTGCGATTTGAAATTGCTTAGAAATGCTTAGTTCCGGTAGTAATGGGCGATCATCGACTTAGTCGATGATCTTGATCACACATCTAATTATTACTCCTTTATGTCCAGCACTTGTGCTTTGTTATTTCGTAAAGTCAAAATCTGAAAATGAAAAATTGATTTAGACCTGGGCAAGTGGTTGGATGGTGGGTTATTGGGTTTGTGGATGTCTTGCCTAAGTCAACAAGGACCGAACATCTTGTGTCACACTCTCCAAGCAATTTTGCGTGCTAACCACGCGAGAGGGATATGGGACCCCTCTTGACTGAGTACTTTGGAGTGTGTTATCTCCGAGTCGCAGGAGGGGGTTGTGTGTGTGGTGTGAAAAATGATCTGTGTTTTGTGTTGGGTGTGCGGTGGTGGAGATTCCGGGTAGGTTCTCTACCTCGAGGGGCATCGTAGTTGTCCAAGGCTTGCCCGTGAGGGGTAGTTGATCGAGGCTTTACGATGACTCCGACACAACGTATGTGTTTCTATCCATATGGGCGACTCGCAGTTAATGCATAATTTTGGAAATATCTCGTAGGACTTAGCCGTACCGGCATACCTAAGAAAGTGTGCTTAATAGCTTGGCAAAAAGGCGGTCTGGCGTGTGGGTACATTGGTACACCCCTCAGGGATAAAACTATTCTCGTCCTAGGTTATAGACAGGCTTGGTTAGGTTTTGCACGAGTTAGACTACAACCTTTTAATTAAAATTTGACGTGGTTGGCATGAATGGGTAATTTATGCTATTGTTGTGGTGACTAGTGGTTAGTCACTTCCAGGATGTTGTTGTCATCTATTTATTGTTATTATGTTGTCATTTACTGTTATTTGAACAATAAAAATAGATTGTAAACTTGCTTTCAAATGTACTATCTTATTACAAATAAAGATTGCTTTATGCCGAAAATAAAACATACAGCCTCCACTCAAATAAGCTTGCATGTAGCCTATGTATAGGTCTATTATTCTACACGTAAGTCTTGCGGAGTACAATTTTTGTACTCATTTGCTTTGCTTAACTATTTGTTGCAGAGGAGGAAGGTGAGCCCCAAGGGCCTCACTTTTGTGAGATGTGCTGCTGGTTTGACGACTAGCTTGGCGGTCCGCTCGGTTGCCTTGTGGGTGAAGGCACACTGATTGGCTCTTTTGTTTATCGCTATCTTATGGCATTTCGCTTCCGCTGTCTAGTTAGTTATTTGTATGATTTTGGCCGGTCGGCCTCTCTTCTGTAAAAAACTATCCTTTATTTAGTTTAACTTCTGGTTTGTGCTTTTACTTCGGTTCTATGTGAATGAATGGAATTGATGCATGACTTTTTGTAAAGAGGTGTGTATACTGCATTTCTGGGAAGTATACATATCTCGAGTCTCGGTTTATTTTGTTTGTGATGCTAGGACGGAGTAGATGGTTAAGCATTACAAGCTTGGTAAACCGGGGTCTCACAAGAGTTGGTATCAGAGCCATACTGACCGTAGTAACCCAAGCTTGGTCGTCTTTAGGATATTTTGGAAAATTTAATTTCAAAGTATCAAATGATTTATGAAAGCTTAAGTAATTCTCAGATTTTACTCCTTACCTATCTTAGCTTTCTCCTCTCATCTTACTCTCATTTGAGTTTTAAAAATTGTTTACCCCTCCTTTCTTCAAAGATAGTTGTTATCATTTAATTGGGTTTTGTGAACTAGTGAGTTTGGAAAATTGAAGTGTTGGCTACCCTCTACAAGGTTTTGAAGTTTCTGGAATGGATAATTTCGACTGGAAGCTTGGATGTAAAACCTGGACAGCGATCTTTCAATTTCCGAACAGCAAGCTCAAAGCTCTAAATGGGGTAGAAAATGAGAGGTTAATCAACTAAAACTTGTGGGAATAGAAGGGTAAGATGTGATACTAGTTAGCTTTGTATCTAACACTATTTTCGCTGATTTAACATTGCTCTTTAGTGGTATTAGATCTTACGTTATATTCTGATTTTTATCTTTTCAATCAATTACGCGTTCATTCAATACGGGTTAGTTGCATTGGGAAGTTGAGCTTTGATTTGGTGATTCCTTGCTGTTCTTGGAGTCTCTTTTTAGAAGCTTTTTAAAGTTTATATACTTGTTGCTTTTGCCTTTCGATTAGGTGATATTCCATTCCCCTAGTCATTAGCTTTTTGCTTCCTTTCGGTTTTGTTTTTCGGGTCTAGTTGTTAACCAAAGTTCCTTGTAACAGGATGGTCGGACACACTTGTAGCGGCCAAGGCCAGTCAGCTGGTCCGGACGAGGAGCTTCCTCCTCCTCTGACCATGGCCGAGGTCCTTCTTCAGATCGAGCGCAACCGTGCGGAAGACAGGAGGGTTCTTCTGGACGTCATCGCGCGCAACACCTCCGCCCTTACCGATGCTTCAAGATCCGGGCAAGGTAGTGGACATCAGTCTCGTGGGGGACTGGCGGAGTTTCTTCGCACCCAGCCCCCTACCTTTTCCAGGTCTGAGGACCCGCTTGATGCAGACGATTGACTTCGTCTGGTTGAGCGGAAGCTCAGCATCGCCCAGTGCCAGGAGCATGAGAAGGCACTTTTCGCATCCCATCAGCTGGAGGGTGCAACTTTGTCTCAGTGGGAGAGCTTTCTCGCCATGTAGCCTGACGGCCACACCGTCACTTGGGAGGAGTTTCGCACTGCTTTCCGTCGGAGTCATATTCCTGCCGGCTTGATGAAGCTGAAGAAGGAGTTCTTGTCGCTCAAGCAAGGGCGTTTCTCAGTCACGGAGTACCTGTACGAGTTCAACCATTTGGCTCGTTATTCTCCGAAGGAGGTGGCCACTGATGAGGCCAAGCAAGAGAAGTTCAAGGATGGCTTGTCTAAGGAGCTGCAGGACAAGCTATCCATCGTCGACTTCCCTGATTTCCAAACCTTGGTGGACAAGGCCATCATCGCTGAGCATTCAGGGAGAACGCTTGTGGACTCCCGCAAGCGTAAGTGGGAGGCTCACAAGTCGTCCAGGGCCAGATCTTTTCGTCATCGTTTCGGGCAGGCTCAGGGGTCCCATTCTCAGTCTTCGGTACCCACGAGGTCGTCAGCACCTGCCCCTCGTCCTTCGCAGGCCGTGTCTCAATCACGTGCACCTGCGAGTTAGCAGGGTGGCCCCCGCAACCCGGCTGCCGGAGTCACTTGCTTCGCCTGCAACCAAAAGGGGCATTATGCGAATCAATGCCCTAAGAAGACAGGAGCAGCCCCTCGTCCTAATGGAGGACGCGGGCAAGGAGGTGGTTCTTCACAGGACCAGAAGATCGTTCCGGCTACCCAACACATGGGTAGTGGTCGCGTCAACCTCATCTCCGCGGAGGAGGCACAGGAGGCACCTCATCTTCTTATGCTTCTTTCTTCATTCTGCATTTGTTATCTCTAGACGAGAGGAAGGCGTGATTTCTTGATGACTCCATTGTCAAAAGGGAGAAGACATTTTAATATTGGGGGAGAAGATATCTCAATATTGTATAAAGGGGAGAAGATATAAAAATGTTAAAAAGCGGGAGAAAATTGGAGAAATTTGAAATTTTCTGAAATCTATGGATCATAGTGAGGGGGAGCTTTTGAATTGCATTCTTATCGTCTTATTGATTTTCAGAACTTGAATTGCATTTCTTAATCCTCACGATAAACATAGGTCAATTGAACAATTGATCTTTCATATGGATCATAAGTGAGATTTTTGACTCTTTTCTAGAATTTAAAGTTTTTATGCTTTATTTTGCCTTATCTCACTTGCCTATGCTATTCTGATGCCAGCTTGGTCATTTTCATTGCTTTCTCTTGCTTGTGGACCAAGTTGTGCCTTTATGCGAAAACGAAAGTATTTTACTTCTCAAACGTCCAAATTACATTTTCTAGATTATTGCCAATGTGTTCATCAAGGGGGAGATTGTGGATATCATGGGGATATGCTCTAGATCTTAGGATGATGTGACAATTGGCTATGACGTTAAAAGTTTGTCGTTTCACGTGTTTTCGGCAAAGATTCGTATCGTCGAGGCCATTGGCGGTTTGATCGCCGAACCGTGGTCGATCACGCGATGGCGGCCAGACCGCCATAGCGTGATCGGACCGCCAATTTTAGAATGTGGTATTTTGAGCTGGGCCAAAAATAGATGGTGTAGGCAAGAGAGGGGATTCTATTGCACTTGGTCCTATAATTTTTGGAGTCACCAGTCAAAAGTTCTATTTATTTAAAAATTCTAGTAGGTTTCGGAATTTTAGGGCCTAATTTCGGCTAAGTCCCAACGAGCGGTCTGACCGGCCAATAGGTGGCGGTCAGACCGGCCAGGGTGGGCGGTCAGTACGGCCATGGTGGCGGTCTGACCGGTTTTCACTTGGATCGTCGCCGTTCGTAGCGGCGATGTTCGGTTGTTTGATCAAAGTCATGAGTTTCAGTGCATATTTGTTGCATGATGCATGTTTTGACTAACATGGGTCAAGTTGTGAAGAACATGTTCCCGGATTCGGTTTGCTTGTCTATTGTTGTGTAGGTTGCTTGGTGGTCAACGACGGTCAACGACGAGGATGATCGGGACTAGGCTTGGAGAGCTGAGGTCCAGAACGATCGACGATGCCGGGTGAGGTCAATGAACTCAAGTGTGGTGCAAGATGGCCAAGGGTGACCTATTGGCTAATCCGCGGTGCAAGATGGCACAAGGTGTAGCTAATTAGGTCAAGAGGAGATAAAGACGGCGTATTAAAATGCGTGCGTGTGTGACCCGTTTGTTTTGGGCCTTAATGGGGGCCCAATGGAGTCAAACTTGTAGAAGGTCTAAGCCTCCACTATAAATAGAGGAGGGTGGTGGCTACCCCCCTCTCTCGTCTCTTTTGTCGTTTTGAAACCCTAATTTGCTTAGGGAGAGAGATGTGGAGATTAGGGTTCTAGAGAGTTTTGATTTGATTTTATGCTCATAGATTGAGCTTTGTCCTCCATTGATGGAGTGGCTGTAAACCAAAATCAGATCAAATCAATCCAAGGAAAGTTTGATCAATGTTTTGTCACATTACTTTCCTTCTCTCTTTTTGATGATTTGAGTCTTTCTTTGATCTGTGAGTTTTTGATTGATTTCTTCACGTGATCTAGCTTGATGTGACATGTGGGAACATATCTAGCATCATCTTGATCATCAATTACCCACGAGCAAGATTTTGGATCTAGTTTTCGTTTTGACTCGGTTTTGAACCATCCTCCTCTCAAACGGAAAATGATCATAATTCTTCCAAGAAATTTCATAATCTTCGATTGGAATAGGTTCATGATATCATAGAGAAGGTGTGTTCCAAGTTTCATCGAGTTTGGAGTTGTAGATCAAAAATTACATCTATTTGCAACTTCGCTCGTCGGTCAATTTTTTGATCATTCTTGATGGCGGTCACACCGCCAGGCCACGGCCGGACCGCCAGGGTCGTGGTCGACCGACATTGACCCAGTGGTCCGACCGCCAACACTGATATTTGTTTTAAATATATGTTGTTTTTTCTGGTTTTACTTAGGGGGTTAAATTGGATTCAATAATAGTCTTATGATGTACTGGTATATTAATCTTCATAGCTTCCATAGCTACTGGAGTAAAATCTTTTTGAATCAATTATTTATGAAAAAGTGAGCGTGCTCCTATTCACCCCCCTAGTCGCCTTTTCGGTCCAACACAATGCAACCGAAGCGGCGAAGGAATGGGACGGAGGGGGACAAAGTGGAGGGCACGCTTGCCTCCTTTCCCTTTGCCACCGAAATGGAAAGTGAGCTCTAGCAGGAAAGAGATCAAGATATAGTTGGGCAATGGCCGGGAAGGGAGTGGCATGAGAAGGCAACGCAATCTATTGGGTCTCGAGGGTGGTGGATTGACGGAGTGACCGTTGCATGGACAGACGAGCTGTGGCACGCACTCCGCATGGCGTGCGAGAGATGAGCGCCCGTCAGTGAGAGGAGGATGAATGTTTAGACTAGTAGGGTCGGGTGCTCCGCGACACCGGCGCGGCGCGGTCGGAAGCCTCGCTCAGTCGGTGCCATTAGGCTGTCAGGCATGCCAGGTTTAGTTAGTTGGACTAATTAGTCAGGTCGAGCCGAGTCAACTCGGTCGGTGGAACAATGGTCCTGGCGTGACTCGAGTCTGATCGGTTCTGATCGGTTTCGGTGGAACAATGGTCGTAGCGTGACTCGAGTCAACTCGGTCGGAATAGTGGTCGAACGGGCTAGTTTGGACCAAGACAGGATCGAGCTTGGTCGGTTCTGGTCGAACGGGTTAGGCAGAGTCAAGTAATCCGGGTTGGAGCAACAGTGGTCGGAGGAACAGTGCAAAGACTAGGCTTTGAAAAATAGACTGAGTTTTGGAGGAATTTTTAGATAGAGTTTCATAACTCCAAAAATTCTGCAATTTTTAAAAGAGGCTACTGACTCTGTGAAAATACTTGTGTAACATTTTCAGAGTTTTTTGTGAAGTGAATTTTTCTGTAAAATTCTTTCCATTCTCTGATTTAGAGGTTTGACTGGCCAAATTAAAAATAGCAAAAAAATTATAAAAAATTTCAAAGGAGTTACTCAGGTCATCCAAAACCTAGGAAAATTATTTTCATGTACTATTCACAATATTTGTTTTAAAGGTCTTAAAGGATTTATGTTTCTAGCAATTACTGAATTATGTTTTTAAAATACCATAAACCTTTGAAAGAATTTTCAGAAAAATCACATGACAACATGATACATCAAAAAGTTTTAAATACTACTCATTTTTATATATTTTAAATACAAACCCGAGTTAGGGATGTTACAAATCCCCCCATACAAGAATCTCGTCGTGAGATTCGGTCGCTCGGAAAAGAAGAAGGGTAATTTGCACGAAGGCGATCCTCTCGTTCCCATATCGCTTCATCTTCGAAATGATTTGTCCACTGAACTTTAAGGAATTTGATGGCACGATTCCTTATCTTTTGTTCAGTTTCTTCAAGGATGCGAAATGGATGCTCACTGTAGGTCAGATCTTCTTGTATATCAAGACCTTACAAAGGAGCTTGTTTGGTTGGGACACGCAGACATTTCATGTACTCCTGAAAGTGCAGCAGGCAAGTCCAACTTGTAGGCCACATCTCCTCTCCTCTCAATGATGCGGAAAGGTTCAACATAATGAGGAGCCAATTTGCCTTTGACGCCAAAACGTTGAGTGCCTTTTAATGGAGCGACTTTGAGATATACAAAATCATTTTGTTCAAAGCTCAACTCGTGATGACAACGATCTGCATAGTTGTTTTGTCGTGATTGAGCCAAGCGCAATCGGTCTCGTATCAACCGAACTTGGTTTTCGGCCTCTTGGATTGAGTCTAGACCAAAGAGTGGTCTCTTGCTGGTCTCAGACCAATTCAACAGAGTTCTACATCTTCTCCCATATAAAGCCTCGAATGGTGCCATACCGAGACTAGCTTGAAAGCTATTGTTGTAAGAGAACTCGGTAAATGGCAATCATTTTTCCCAATTCCTTCCATAAGAGAGAACACAAGCACGGAACATGATGAACCCTAAGGTTTGAATTGTTGGCCCGATCTTTCGATGAGAACGATAAGTCCAGTAGGCGTCGCTCAACTCTGACGATCCTAGCTACGAACACGCAAAGCTCGAAACCACGCAATCGCTGAACTGATTGACAAGTCGTTATCAACCGTGCACGAATACCCGGTTGACCCGACCATGAAGGTCGATTCTTGCATACACAGAAGAAGCACGCAAGAACAAGATAAAGCAATCTGAAATTGCAAATAAAGATTGAAATATTGAAATTGGGATTTCGAAAGCGGTATTATGGTTGGTCTAGTTGAGACAAGCCAATACACGAAGTTGCAACAAGGCTAACTTTTAACTAAACAAAATCCAAAGAAACTAGAGGGGGTGCGTCCTCCATAAATAGGGGATGAGGAGCCATAAATCTAAAAGAAATAGAGAGGTGGGACTAAAGGTATGAATTACTGTTCATGTGAACAGTAATCACACCTCCAGGTGGGTCGGCGGCATATGGGCCAATTCCGGTACGATTACAAGGCCTAAATTGGTGATATAGCACATTCTTTTGACAATTTTGAAGTCTACAGAAGGAATTTGGAGGTGAGGCTGAATCTGTTGGAAAGATCTCGTCGTTAGCTTTCCAACAAGCATAAGAACACCCGAATCGGACTCCGTTTGCAAAAGTTATGTCTATTTTAAGTTGGTGCTGTCAGGCTGATTCCAGAGGCCGAACTGGATTCCAGAACGGGTCCAGCTCGAACTGCTTGCTTGTCTTGGACCAAAAGTGACATTGTGCTACATATATATATATATATATATATATATATATATATATATATATATATATATATTTCATCATTAGGTAGCATCATATAGTTCATATAATATAAAGCCACTCCTAAAAATAAGCTCACCTTATAATTTAAGTGAAGCGTACGAGCTCTTGTACTTGGAACAACAAGCATAGCAAATATGGTTGTATCCATAGGGGTCATGTCCTCATCAGAACATGTCTTCCAAAACTTGATTCACACTTTCAGTTTAGCCATCAGTTTGAGGATCGTATGTGGTGCTGAAAGAAAGGCGAGTTCCCATAGCTTCTTGCAAACTTTTCCAAAATCGAGCAGTGAAGAGGGAACTACGATCTGAAATGATTGTCTTAGGTACCCTATGCAAGTATACGATGTTTGATATGTAGAGGTCCACCAGACAACTCATACTAAGACCAGTCTGCACAGAAAGAAAATGTGCTACTTTTGTCAACTGATCAACAATAACCTAGACGACCTCTTTCCCCGTAGAGGTACGGGTTAGACTAGTGTTAAAATCCATTCCGATAGTGTGCCACTTCCACTCATGAATGGGAAGACGCTGCAACATGCCTGCTGGTCACTGATGTTCGGATTTCACTCGGTGACATACGTCACACTTGGCAATGAATCTAGAAATCTCTCTCCTCATTCGGGTCCACCAGAATCTCTGCCAGAGATCTTGATACATTTTTGTGGTCCCAGGATGAATGGACAAAGGAGAGTCATGGGCTTTGTGGAGAATCAAATCCTACAATTCTGTAACCTTCGGAACAACGAGACGGGATCCAAACCAAACGACCACATGGTCATCTTCCGAGGAGCATTTCGTTGTCCCATTCTTGGTATTCTCCTTGATTTGTTTCGCCCCAATGTCTAATTGTTGAGCGGCCTTGATCCGGTCCTCCAAGGTGGATTGCACCTCGATGGCAGCGAGAAAATCATGCTCAACTATTCTCAAGTTGACCCGCTGAAATTCCTCGTGGAAGGCGGGTTGTTGCTCCTTGATCGGTAAGGTATTGCGATAGGTCTTTCGACTGAGTGCGTCTGCAACAACATTGGCTTTGCCCGAATGATAATGGAGACCCATATCATAATCTTTGATCAACTCCAACCACCTTCTTTGTCTAAGGTTTCAGATCTGGTTGGGTGAAAAGATATTTCAAACTTTTGGGGTCCGAATACACTTTGCAATGAATACCGATGAGGTAATGTTGCCAAATTTTCAGCGCATGGACCACGGCAGCCAGCTCCAAGTTATGAGTTGGATAATTGAACTCATGAGGTCTCAATTGTCTTGATGCATAAGACACTACTTTGCCCTCTTGCATAGGGACACATCCGAATCCTTGACGAGAAGCATCGCAAAAGATATTGAAGCTTCAGTGGACATCGGAAAGGATGAGAACTGGAGTTGTGGTCAACCTCTTCTTGAGTTCTTGAAAACTTTCCTCACAAACAGCGGATCACACATACTTATAGTCCTTGAGCAACTCTATCATTGGCTTCGCGATCTTGGAGAAATTCTCTATAAAGCGACGATAATAGCATGCTAAGCCGAGAAAACTCCTAATGTTGGTCACCGACTTGGCTTGACCCCATGAGAGCACATCGTTGACCTTTCCAGGGTCCACGGCTATGCCTCCCATCGAAACAACATGGCCCAAGAATGAACTCGCATTTGTTGAACTTCGCATAAAGTTGGTGCCCACGCAGCTTTGCCAACACTAGCTTCAAATGTTTAGCATGCTCTTCATCATCCACTGAGTAGATGGGGATGTCATCTATGAAAACCACCACAAACTTGTCTAAATACTCCATGAATACCATATTCATAAGATTCATGAACAGGGCAGCAGCATTTGTCAAGCCGAAAGACATGACGGTGTATTCGTACAGTCCGTAATGAGTAGAGAAAGTCATCTTTGGAATATCTTTAGATCTGATTCAGACTTGGTGATAGCCCAATCTTAGATGAATCTTGGAGAATACCCGAGCTCCAGTCAATTGATCGGACAGGTCGTTGATCCGGAGCAACGGATACTTGTTCTTCATCATCACTTCATTCAACGGACGGTAATCGGCACACATCCGTAGAGTCTTGCCCTTCTTCTTCACAAAGATCACAAGACAGCCCCACAGTGATGAGCTTGGGTAGATGGAACTCTTCTCTTGAAGTTCACCAAGTTGCTTCTTCAGCTCCTCCAATTCCATCGCAGGCATCCGATACAGCCTCCTTGAGATCGGGGCGATTAAGGCAAAGAACTCGATGTCACAGACGGGAGGCATCCCAGGCAAATCTTCGGGGAATACATCAGCGAAGTCACACACCACTGGGACTTTATGAATTTCCAGAGCCGGCTTTGCTTCAAGTGCGAAAAGATGCGGGTCAAGTAGTTTCGTTGCAATTCCAACTTGCACGCCGGAGGGACCTGTGAGGGAGATGAATTTCTTGGTACAATTGATTTGTCCCAAGTGTAGGGATAGCCAATCCATGCTAAGTATTACATCCAAACTCTCTGAATTGACGAGAATAAGATTTGCGAAGAATCCCACTCCTTCAATCTCTATTGATACATCCCGACATTCATTTTCGGATCTCATTTCTGACCCCGGCGATTTGATGATTAAAGGAATATGCATGGGAACAATTTGATCATTACTAAAAGTAGCAAAAGACTTCAATATAAAAGGATGAGAAACTCCAGAATCAAATAAAACAGTAGTAGGATGCGAATTAACGAGAAGCGTACCCAACACGACGTCGGGTGCCTCCTGTGCTTCCTCGGCCGAGATGTGATTGACTCGGACCCGTGCAACCTGTTGAAACTATTGGGCCTCCTTCTGAGCTGGGGAATGACCACGTCCTTGCCCTTGCACTTGCCCCTGATTAGGGCAAGGGGGGGCTACTTCATTCTTCACCGGGCAAGTGTTCGCGTAATGGCCCTTGTTGTGGCAGTAGAAGCAAGTGACCCTGGCAATCAGATTGCGGAGGCCACCCTGCTGTCTTGCATGTGCATGTGGTTGAACCACGGCCTACAGAGGGTGAGGTACGAATGCTGGTGGTCTGAGTAGTGGTCCGAACTTGATAACGGAGCTCCGAAACGAAATTTTCCACTCCAAGCGCCTCCTTACTTCATCAAAGGACAGCCCATACTTAATATTTTTAACTCACGGTAATTCCCCATTCTAAAATTAATCGGTATCCAACTAATTTTTGAAGGAGAAGAGAGGGGAAACATATTTTCAAAACTTAAATAAGAACAAGGTAAGATTGAGAAGCTAAGATAGGAAAGGAGTAAAATATGAGAACTTAGTTAAGTTTTCATAAGAAATTTGATATTTTAAAAATAAATCTTTCAAATATCCTATTAATGACTAAGCTAGGGGCTTCTACGGTCAGTATGACTCTGATACCAACTTTTGTGAGAACCCATGGTATTTAACTTGTACTATTTAACCATCCAATTGGTCCTAGCATTACAAATCAAATATCTCACCCTCGGTGTATTTTGTATATCCCAGGAGCAGTACACATACACCTCACAAAATAATATCAAAAGAAAAACAGTACAACAATATTACAATATTGTAGTCTCAAAAGATTACAACATATACAACTTCAATTTTCATACATACGGCCAACCGGCCAAATAGCAAGCACAAGAATGAATGAATGTGCATGCTCTTCACTTCTGCTCATACCGGTATAGCTAGTGAATACCCGTCGGTGTTCACTTATGCCCGCATTATCCAAAATGCGGGATCCAAGGCCCGTTTGAAGAACATTTCAAAACAGGGATCCAAATTACCCACATTGGAATGGTGGGTATTACTTGCCCATGTTGGAATGATGGGACTTCACTACCCACTCCCGTGGGTGTAGTAAGAACAACACTTGCATGCATGAATGAATCCGATGAATAAAGTAACATCATTAACAGAACCATGGTAATCATATACTACTATGAATAAGTACGTATCACACATTATTCATCATATAATCATCGAACAAGGAAGAACACGTATCAATCACAAACATACAGTTGTACTTGCCTTTTTCGCTACGCCGTGCGGAGAGGCAAGGACGATGCCCCTAACTCCAGAACCCCTTCTCCCGGCGTGTCCTCGGCGAGGTGCTGGACCAGGGAGGGGTGGTGGAGGCACTGGCCAAGGAGGGGAAAGGGAGGTGGTGGCTAGGAGGGAAGGGAGAAGTGGGGGCGGCTAGGGTTTGGGGTGCCCCCCCCCCCATCTTTTGGCCGGCCCCCTAGGCCGGCTCCCCCTCTTGGACCTCCTGGGTTGCGGCCCGCGGCCTAGGTTGGCGAAAATTTACGAAAATCCCATTTTTTCAGAAAATTTCACTCTTTTAATTGTGTTTTCTCCTCCCGTCTTCTTTTCAAATTATCCGATTAAGTTTTGGAGTATTACGTTCTACCCCCCCCCCCCCCGTCAACAGAATTTGACCCCGAATTCTAGTCAACTTAACACACCCGAATAAAACCTCTAGAACATTATCATGTACCTGCTGAGAATAGCTCAGGATACTGCTCGCGCATGCGAGACTCCAACTCCCAGGTGGCCTCTCATTCGGACTGATGCGTCCACAACATCTTGACGTAAACCAATGTCTTGTGTCTCAGCACTCGCTCTGACTTCTCCAGAATACGTACTGGACACGACTCAACTGTGAGGTCTTGCTCAATAGTCAGTGGCTCCAAGGAAATCTTATGCTCTAGGTCTCTCAAAAACTTCCTCAGCATCGAAACGTGAAACACATTGTGGACTCCCCGCATGAACTCTGGAAGGTCCAGGCGGTAGGCTAGCTTTCCAATCCTCGCAATAATCGGGAACGGTCCGACGTACCTCGGGCTAAGCTTCCCTTTACTCCCAAATCAGACAATGCCTTTAGTGGGAGACTGATGCGGACATCCTTAGCTATGTTGTTTCATATAATATTTTCAATTCATTAAATACCTCAGAACAACATGAGCTTACTAAGAGAGTTGAAAAACAAGAGAAGCTTATCCAACAGGTGAATCTGTTCACTGAATTTCCTTTTAAATTAGATGAGAATTTCATACTACCTAAAACTAGTGTTTTGCTTGTGCTCAGATTGGAAGATTCAATAATGAACGGAGATGAAGGATATGAGGCTGTTCTTGAAGAAAGGCCGTCACAATAGAGGAGAAGCTCGTGGGAGACAAGCAAGGGGAGAGAAGCCCAATAATCCAAGTCAAATTCGAAACTTCCACAAGCCCAACCAAATTCAAATTCGGAATCAACTCAGAATTCAATTCGGATTCGGAATCAGCCTCAAATTCGGATTCGGAATCAGCAGGACAGTCCGAGTAAAAGGCCATAACTTTCTCATACGAAGTCGGATTTGAGTGTTTTTGGGCTTGTTGGAAAGCTAACTTCAAGCCCGATCCAACGGATCCTCCCTCACTCCGAAATTCGTCCTGTATCAAAAGATATGACTGAAACAATATGATGGTTGTAAAATCAGTGTTTCCTTTTTTGTTTTGGAATGTATCGGAATTGGAGTAGGACTTCAAATCCGAATTAGAATAGGAGTAGGGCCTCTTGGCCAGCCATGAGGAGGAGTAGGAGCACTATATATAGAGGGGTAGACCCCCATTGTAACCTCAGACCACGTTTAATATATTTTCAAAGCTTTTGCTTGATTCTCCTTTTGTGCTTATAGCCAAAACAGAGGGAATTGGGCATTGAGAACAAGGGGTCGTTTTGCTTTTCATTTGGGAATTGAGGTTCGACGATCTTCGCTTGTGGTCAGCGAGGATCCAATCAAGTTTGTGTTTGGGCGAATTTCCATAGAGTTGCAAGTCCGCATTGGCGGGGATCACCGGTGGTTCGTCAGGATACACAAGTTATCTAGAGGTTCTACGTCGAGAAGATCGGGCACCTCCGCATCAGGTGGTATCAGAGCTCCGTTGACTCGGTAGGATCTTTATACAGTTATCTTTTTTCCCCATACACGAAAAAGCCATACAAAAAAAATTCAGCCGTAGTATTTAATTTGTTATTCTAGTGAGTTTAGTTAAGTTTTTGTCCATTAGAATCAAGTTTAGTTTGCTGATCTTGAATTCTTTTGCGTTGCTTTTTATTTGAGCCTAGTTTGATTTTTTTAGTCGTGTCTATAAAAAAAACAAAAAAAGTGAGTAACCAATTTATCCTTTGTGAACCTTTCAATCCTTTGCGAATACTTTGAACCTATTGAAGACTAGCTAAATCGTTGCTTAGGGCTGCATATTAATATTTGTGTTCTTGCAATTGTTCAAAGATCAAAAGGTGGGAAAGAATTTTTGCTCATTTTTGGTAGAACAAGAATTTTGGCAATAGTTCAAAAAAAAAAGAGAAGGAAAAGAGAGAAAAAAAGGAAAGAAGAGAAAAAGAAAAGAGAAAAGAGAAAAGGAAAAAGAAAGCGCATAACCGAACCATAAACTTGAGCGAAAATCCCCACTCATTCTTGATTCAATTGTCAGAATATTAATATTTTGTGCAATCTTGTGCCCTAGTTTCATTATTTGCAACTAGCTAGCGTCTTTCTATAACTTGTGCAATACGAGCTATTTTGTTCTTCACTTATATCTTACATAGCTCATTCCTTGATTGCACTAAGTTCCAATATCTTTGCGTGTGAGTTGCTTTAATTTTCACTTATATCTTTGTGATCGGCAACTAGGCATTGAATTCTAGTTTGGATATTTACTTAGCCTTACAATACCTAGAATTTTCAAATTAAGTAGGTATCCATACCAAACTCCACAAAAACACCCGTTGTCGTGCTTTGATTTGCTCTTGAAATTCGCTCACACATCACCTTGTGGTTCCTGCTGCCCTGAAGTGTAAGTATTGTTGATCTTAATTCCTTTCGGAACGGTAAAGAAACTTCACCTTGTTAGGATTGTGAGTTGAGTGACCTCTACATATACACATACACCTACATACATATTCTTTGCTTTGCTGCTAACAATGGCAGATCGCGAGTATACGTATCTTCCCTTCTATGGTAGTAATGATCCAGAGGAGTATCTTGAGTGGGTACAAGACATGGAGTTCGAGCTTGAATCCCATAAGTTCGAATCGAAGCCAAGGAAGTGAGAGTGGCCACTTTGTTTTTACGGACTATGCCTATAGTTGGTGGCAACAACTAGGTGGAAAACGATTTATTACATCTTGGGTGCATTTAAAAGCATCATGAGAAGAGAATTTGTTCCATCCTATTATGAGCGGAACTACTACGACACGTGGAGAGCATTAAACAAGGATGCAAAGTTGTCAAAGATTACTATATTGAGTTGAATCATGCAATGCGCCGTGCCAATATCACTAGTCCATATCAAGAAAAGACATACTTCAAAGCGGGCTTGAATTATCGGATCGTTCGCACTTCAAGATGAATATTTTCGTAGTCGCAAGATCTTGTGAAATTTGCTATGAAGGCGTAAAAGAGACTTAAACACATTCAAGCACATCAATTAAATCTGCGCTGCTCTTTAGTTCCAATTCATCCACCGTGTGTCACTTGAGAAGAAGATCGAGCATCGAATTTTTCTTCGACCGAGGTGATGAGTAGTCTTGCCCGTCACAACCCGCAACACGTGAGGAGGTCGTGGTTGGTGGTAGTTGTGCCCTTGCCGCCCACGGTCTTACAAGGATGAGATGTATCAAAACCCATGTGAGAATGAGAGCCACATAGCCAAATTGAGTGAGAGTGATAAAAGAGTGAGTGTGTGAGTCCACCATACGCGAGGTTGAGAGCATCCCAATTGAGAGTGTGAGAGATACACCAAAAGAAAAGGAGAGATAGATGATAGGATAAATAAGATTATTTTTGAACCTAACAACTTACCCTCTATTTCTAGTGTTGTATCCCACATTCTGCAGGTGGACCAAGCAAATAAGAAGTTGGAGATTCAAGAGCCCTCACCATTGGAAGAGGAAGATAAAGAGCTAACCATAGATGGAGAGGGAATACCTGAAGATCAAGGTAACACTATTTGTACTGAATTGGTCGTTTATGAAAACAAGGTGCGTAAAGCGAGAACTCCATTATTCATTTGATGATTCCACGTTCTAAATTTGATATGCTTAATTTGCATAATGTGAAATTGATTACTCAAAAAGAAGTTCTTAGTAGAATACACAATAATAATTCTTTGTGTTATATCATATTCGATAGTCCTAAACATGTATCTAGTGTGATTAAGAAGGTTCTTGAAATTTCACAATTAAGATCACTACTAAATAGCTACATACACACATATAAATTCAATTTGATTGGTGATGTTGGTGTAGACAACATGTTTCAAGTTTATCAAATATACATTACCTATGATAATCTTGTTGATTTACAATCACATATTTTGCGCAAACCATCTATTGAGCAATGTCATGATATCTTTAAGATGGGTTTAAATACAAGTGTCTATTGTTTAGAATGCAACATGATGCCTACTTGTTTATCTCTTAAATGTATAACTAATCAGAGTAGCGCAATTGAATTATGGAATGGTATCAATTGGTTTTCACCCACTTTACTTGACTTTGGTATTGAGAAGGTGAAATTTTATCATATGAGTCAGTTGTGCAATTTGAAATGTGATTACGAGCTATCGATTGTGCAAAACAACGCGAATAACACAACAATTGATTCATACATATATCACGTATATCGTTGTTCTCTTTGTTTAATACATGTTCGACCAAATCATCATGCGCTACGGAACTTGTTTGGATGATAAATACATATACCATGCATATACGTTGTTTTCTTCGTCTAGCACATTTTCAGCTATCAAAAGCCGAGGGCGGCTTTTGAAGAAAGGGAGGATGATGCGGACATCCTTAGCTATGTTGTTTCATATAATATTTTCAATTCATTAAATACCTCAGAACAACATGAGCTTACTAAGAGAGTTGAAAAATAAGAGAAGCTTATCCAACAGGTGAATCTGTTCACTGAATTTCCTTTTAAATTAGATGAGAATTTCATACTACCTAAAACTAGTGTTTTGCTTGTGCTCAGATTGGAAGATTCAATAATGAACGGAGATGAAGGATATGAGGCTGTTCTTGAAGAAAGGCCGTCACAATAGAGGAGAAGCTCGTGGGAGACAAGCAAGGGGAGAGAAGCCCAATAATCCAAGTCAAATTCGAAACTTCCACAAGCCCAACCAAATTCAAATTCGGAATCAACTCAGAATTCAATTCGGATTCGGAATCAGCCTCAAATTCGGATTCGGAATCAGCAGGACAGTCCGGAGTAAAAAGGCCATAACTTTCTCATACGAAGTCGGATTTGAGTGTTTTTGGGCTTGTTGGAAAGCTAACTTCAAGCCCGATCCAACGGATCCTCCCTCACGCCGAAATTCGTCCTGTATCAAAAGATATGACTGAAACAATATGACGGTTGTAAAATCAGAGTTTCCTTTTTTGTTTTGGAATGTATCGGAATTGGAGTAGGACTCCAAATCCGAATTAGAATAGGAGTAGGGCCTCTTGGCCAGCCATGAGGAGGAGTAGGAGCACTATATATAGAGGGGTAGACCCCCATTGTAACCTCAGACCACGTTTAATATATTTTCAAAGCTTTTGCTTGATTCTCCTGTTGTGCTTATAGCCAAAACAGAGGGAATTGGGCATTGAGAACAAGGGGTCGTTCTTGCTTTTCCGCTGGGAATTGAGGGTTCGACGATCTTCGCTTGTGTCACGAGGATCCAATCAAGTGTGTGTTTGGGCGAATTTCCATAGAGTTGCAAGTCCGTGCATTGGCGCGGGGGATCAGCTGGTGGTTCGTCAGGATACACAAGTTATCTAGAGGTTCTACGTCGAGAAGATCGGGCACCCCGCATCAGAGACACTCTCAAGAGTACCTGGTCACCTACCGCAAACTCTAAGTCGCGCCTCCTCACATCTGCATAGCTTTTCTGCCTGCTCTGCGCTGCTAGCAGGTTCTGCCTCTCCGTGGCCACACGCTCAACTGTCTTCTGAATCCAGTTCGGTCCGAAAACTGCCTTCTCACCCACTACATCCCAACAGAGTGGCGATCTGCATTTCTGCCCATACAGAACTTCTAATGGTGCAGCTCTAATGCTGGAATGATAGATGTTATTGTAGGCAAACTCTGCAAGAGGCAACTGGTCGTCCCAACTCCCCTTCCAAGATAGAACACAAGTCCGTAACATATCCTCCAAGGTCTGAATAGTGCACTCTGACTGTCCATCTATCTGAGGATGGAACACTATACTAAGACGAACCTGTGTGTCCAAAGCACTTTGCAGACTCTCCCAAAACTTGGACACGAACTTCGCGCCCCTATCCGAAATAATGGTCTTGGGCACCCCATGCAATCTCACTATTTATCGCACATAGATAGAAGCTAAATCACTCGATGAACTGGTTGTGCGAATATGAATTAAGTGTGCAGACTTTCTGAATCGATCTACCATTACCCAAATTGTATCCTTCCCTCGCGGTGAACGAGGTAATGCCACCATAAAATCAATAGAGATGTCATTCCAAGGCCACTGGGGAACCTCCAAAGGCTGCAACAGGCCTGCAGGACGTTTGTGCTCAGCCTTTACTTGTTGGCAAACACCGCAAGAAGCTACATAATTAGCAATATCCACCATCATCCTCTTCCACCAGAAGTGTTGTTTCAGATCTCGATACATTTTAGTCTCTCCAGGATGAACAGTGTATGGAGTGTGATGTGCCTCCCTCAAGATATCAACTTTGACTTCCGCCTTTTGTGGCACACACGGGCGGCCTTTAAACCTCAAGGCACCCGAATCATCCACTCTGAAATCTCCCTCTTTGCCCTCATCCAATCGCCTACTGACCTCCTGTAGTAACCGGTCATTTCGCTGTGCTTCCCGCACACGGTCTAGGATAGCTGACTCAAGGATTAACTGAGTCTCAACATGTGTTGTGCCCGCATAACAATATGATATCCCCATGCGATCAAAATCAGCAATGAGGAAATCTAGAGTAGCGGGAGTCGCCTTACGACTGAGAGCATCCGCTACAACATTTGCCTTGCCTGGATGATACTGAATAGTAAGATCATTTTCCTTTATCAATTCTAACCACCTCCTTTGCCTCAAATTCAGATCCTTATGAGTGAAGATATACTTGAGGCTCTTGTGATCTGTGAAGACATCGCATGGCTCACCGTACAGATAATGCCTCTAAATCTTGAGAGCAAAGACAACCGCAGTCAACTCCAAGTCATGAGTGGGATAATTCTACTCGTGCTTCTTCAATTGTCTCGATACATAAGAAATCACCTTACCAACTTGCATAAGCACATAGCCAAGACCCACTCGAGACACATCCAAAAAGACGATGAACCGCTTCCCTAGCTCGGGAAGTGTGAGAATGGGAGAGGTCACCAACTTCTCTTTCAGTGTGCAGAAACTGTGCTCACACTCATCGGTCCACTGGAATCTCACCCCTTTCTCAGTAAGCTGAGACATTAGCTTGGCAATGGTGGAGAAATCCTGCACAAAACGCCGATGTAACCCGCCAAGCCTAGAAAACTCATCACATCCTTCACATTAGTCGTCTTCTTCCAATCCACCACTATAGAGACCTTGCTAGGATCAACGGCAATGCCCTGAGGATTAATCATGTGACCCAAAAAGCTTACTTCTGAAATTCAGAATTCACATTTCTTCTGCTTAGCATAGAATTTGTGCTCTCTCAAAGTTTCTAAGACCAATCTCAACTGACGTTCATGATCCTCGTGGGTCTTGGAGTAGATAAGAATATCATCAATGAACAACACCACGAAGTCATCCAAATACTCGTGCAACATGTTGTTCATGGTCTCCATAAAAATGGCAGGTGCATTAGTCAATCCAAACGACATAATTGTATATTCATAATGCTCATACCTGGTGGAGAATGCAGTCTTCTCTATATCCTGCTTACACACCCAGATCTGATTATAGCTAGATTGGAGATCAATTTTGGAGAACACCTGGACTCCCTTCAACCGATCAAACAAATCTTCAATGTGGGGTAAAGGATATTTATTCTTGATTGTAACTGCATTAAGTGCATGATAATCGATACACATGTGACAACTGTGAGACCCCGGTGTATCCGGCTTGTAATGCTTAACCATCCACTTGGTCCTAGCATCACAAATCAGATAATCCGAGACTCGAGACATGTATACTTCCCAGAAATGCAGTATACACACCTCTTTACAAAGCTCATGCATCAATTCCATTCATTCACATAGAACCGAAGCAAAATGTAAGCAGAATAACATTAATAAAGGATAGTTATTACAAAAGAGAGGCCAACCGCCAACAATAAAAGAGACAACAAGAATTAAGCAATGAAGCAAAGTGCCATAAGATGGCTACAACAAAAGAGCCAATCGGTGTGCCTTTAACCCACAAGGCAACCGCCAGGACCGCCCGAGCTAGTCGTCGAATCCACAAAGACAACTCATAAAAGTGAGGCCCTTGGGGCTCACCTTCTTCCTCTGCAAACAAAAGCATTTTCAAAGAAAAGCTGGGTGAGTACTTTGAATGTACTACAAGATATATATAAGAATGATAATGATCTATACAATAACTACATGCAAGCTTATTTAAGTGGAGCGAGTTAGGACTCAAATTTTAAGCATAAAGCAAGTTTTATTTGCAATAATGTAATAGATTGAAAGCAATTTTGCAATCTGATTTTATTTGATAAAAGCAGTAGTAATCAAGTATCAACAATGATAAAAGCATCCTGAAGTGACTAAACCATTAGTCACCACAACAATAGCATGAATCACCCATTCATGCCAACCATGTCAAGTTTTAATTTTTAAAACAAAAGCAGTTGTTGAAGTCTAGATCTTGGAAATCCCCAAGCGTGTCCATAACCTAGGGCGAGGCTATTCGAATAGTTTTATCCTGCGCAGGTGTACCAACTTACCCACATGTCGACCGCCTTTTGCCAAGCTATTAAGCACACTTCCTTAGGTATGCCAAGCACGGCTAAGTCCTCGAGACATTTCCAATATTGTGAATTATTCACGAGCCGCCTGTATGGATAGAAACCCATACGTTGTGTCGAGTCATCGTAAAGCCTCGGTCAACTACCCTTCCGGGTAAAGCCTTGGACAACTACGACGCTCCTCGAGGTGGAGAGCCTACCCGAATCTCCACCACCGCACACCCAACACAAGAACACCGAGAACACATATCATGTTTCACACAACACACACAACCCCTCCTGCGACTCGGAGATAACACACGCCAAAGTACTACGTCAAGAGGGGTCCCATATAACCCTCATGTGGTTAGTACGCAAAAGTACTTGGATCAATGGCGCAAGCAACATTTTCGGTCCTTAGGGACACAGGCACCTTTCCTGTCACACCCAACAATCACACCAACATGCCATTGTGCCCAAGTCAAATCATTTTGTTTCATTTTCGGTTTTACAAAACTAAAGCATAAGGTGCTGAACCAAAATAAACAAAATGATTTGTGTGATCAAGGTCATCGACTAAGTCGATAACCGCCAATTCTACCTAGTAGCTAAGCATTTCTAAGCATGACATCGCAAAGACAAGTAAAGAGCATAATTAAATCACGGGCTCTAATTCACCAAATGATAATAACTTATGGTTGTGGCGGGGATAACATTTTAATGGCAACAATGCATTAGGAATAGCTACCTCTAAACAGGCAAAAATAATTGGACACAAAAGCAATGCATACATATAATTTGTAAACAAGATATTAGACTTTGAAAGTAATGGGACATTTATGATCAAATATCTTGCCTCTTCTTGCCGAGGGTCGTGGTGTTGTGGATCAACAATATTATCAACGTGCTCTTCTGATCCTATCGAAAGAACCAAAAGAGCCGATAAGAACGAAGAAAACACCAAGACCCAATCGTAAAAAAGTTCTCCAAAAATTCTAAAACTTTTACAGTAGCAAGGTCTTGATTTATAATGAGTTTAGCAACAAGAACCAATTGATTTGGATTCTTAATGCCAAAGATATGACCAAAGCAATTTTGCTCGGCTTTTATAAATAAAAAAATGCTACTATTCATTAGCAAAAATTTCTGAGCTATATTGAGGTTGGAAACATTTTTAACTTAAAGATGAGTTAAAAACATAACCAACAAAATTTGAATCAACCGAAAAGGATTTGAAATGAATTAGTTATGCATTTTACAAGTTATCACATTTTTCATTGATAAATAAATCCTTTCGAATTTGTAAATCAAAGCGACGTGGCGAGCGAGGCGTCGATCTTGGATCAAGCGGTCCGCGTCCCAGTGACACGCAGCAGCGCGCAAGGCTCGCATGAACTCCTCGGTCGTTAACCGTTGGATCGGATCCAACGGTCCCACGACCACTTTGGTCGAGCGGCGGCGATCCGACATCGTCGTCCGTTGGATCCGGATCCAACGGTCCACGTGGATGGGAGCGTTCGCGTCCGAACGTTCACGCGCGCTTCGAGCCGTGGATCTGGGATCCAACGCTCCACGCTACCTCGCATCGGGACCGTTGATCTTGGATCCAACGGTCCACAGACCGAGACGCGCGACGAATTCAAATTTTTCCACGCGAACGTGGGCCGTAGATCTAAGGATCGACGGTTCGCATCGACTCACGTTCAAACCATCGTCCTGTTTTCGTCCGGCAAAAACGACGGGGAAGAACGGCTCGCCGCCGGCGGCTCGGCAAGCGGTGCGAGCAAGTGCCCAAAATGGGTCCCAAACATCATTGCGCACCTAAGGGTACCAATGGTGTTGGCTGAGGTGGTCCAGAACGCCGGCAAGCCGGAGAGAACCGAGGTGACCGCAAAGTGACGAAAACGAAAAAAAACAAACGGCTCAGCTGCGGTCCAAGGGAGCTGGTGCCAGGCCACTAGGGACTAAAGAGGGGTTACCTGGGCGCAAAGGATGCACCGAGAAGAGTCGGTGCTCGCCGCGAAGAAGAATGGCGATTTAGCCGGTAGAAAGGGAAATCCGAATTCAGCTCGATCCTGGACAAATTGAACCGAATTGAGTGAGGGTTAAGCGTCGATGAGTAGAGGGAGAGCGAGAGGAGCAAAGACTCGTGGAAAAAACCCCATTGCACCGACTTCACCGAAGCTCCAAACCGTCGATGGCGCCGAGAGCTTCCCGAGAATCTGTGGCTCAGCTGGCTTGTGAGTGCTAGCTAGAGCTGCGGTGTGGCTAAAGGAAGCTAAGGGAGAAACCAAGGAGCTTAAATAGCCGGGCATGGCCGAGAGCAAAAGCGATATCCCGCTCGGTCAACTTTGGCCATTTGAGCGAGAGCGCGATGGGAGCGGTTGGAGAGTGGGCGTCGAGGAGGAGCACGACGGGCATTAAATGCGCCGCAGAGATAGCCGTTTAAAGGCGCATCGTGGATTGGATTGACGCCGCGGCTTTTCTCCTCTGCGACGCCATGGCTGCCGCCACCTTGTGCCGACGGAGGAAGGAGACGACTTCGTCGATCGTCGGATGGAAATCGAAAGGCCGAGTTAGATCGAATGGATTACAACGGTTCCGTCGTTCAACCGGTCGAAGACCGTTCGATGTTGATCAACGGTGAGTTGGATCGGGTGGATTAAACGATTCCATCGTTCAGGCGGTCGAGGGCCGTTCGATCTTGATCCAACGGCTCAAGACACACACACCCGATCGACCAGCGGTGCGATTAGTTGATCGGACCGAGTCCGATGGCTCGAGCCCGAGCACAGTTCAACCGAGAAACAAAGCAAACCAACTAGGGTTTGAATTAAAGGCTGATTTTGAGAATTTGTTTAAGGTAGCAAACCAGCTCCAAAAATTCATGAAATTTTAAGCTGAGCTTCTTGACTGCAGGAGGAGCTTTCCATAAAATTTTCAGAGGTTTTCATGCCTTTGAATTATTCTCTGAAATTCGAGAAGAGAGGAAAAAGGGGTTTGACCAGGTTTGACTTGCCTCCAAAAATTATCAAATAATTTCTAAAATCATGAGATAATTACGAGGTGTCAAACATCAACTCTAGGCCCAAAGAAAATTATTTCCAGAGATTGGGCACAAGATTTTCATGGAGGAGGTTTATGACTTGAGTTTAATTGGGGAAATTTGGAGTTTGAATTTCCACCAATTAAAGAAAGAGGTTTCAAACATTGTAACAATACATGAGGTAGCAAAAGTTTTAATTTATCCTCATTTTTATTACATTTGAAACATAAACCCAATTTGGGATGTTACAACAACTCCCATCCTTCTTCTCTGTGAACAGAACAGGAGCTCCCTATGGTGATACACTACGCCTGATCAAACCCTTAGCCAACAATTCATCCAACTGCTTCTTTGACTCGTTCTGAAACGGGCATGCCAGTCAATATGCAGACATTGAGATGGGCCGAGTACCCGCAACAAGGTCGATGCGAAACTCCACGTCTCGCGCTGGCGGCAAGCCCGGAAGCTCATCCGGGAACACATCTGGGTAGTCACTCACCACTAGAATCTCCTCAATCCGCGAAGCCACGCTCGGTTTCCCAGCAAGATCTAAGAGAAGTCTAGTCTTCACTGCACGCTGACCCGGGAACAATCCGACCAACATCGAAAGAGAGCACAGAGGCGCACTCCCCTGAAAGGTCAAAGTCTCCTCGGACGGGGTCTGCACAAAGACTGTCCCACTTAAATAGGATATCACCGCGTGGTAAGCGTGCAACCAATCCAAGCCCAAGATAACATCGAACGGCTCCATCTAAATAAGTATCAGGTTCACCGTGAACTTCTCTCCATCAATAACAACATAACACCCAGGACATACAGTTGAACTCGCAATAATACCCCTAGAAGAACTAACCAACACTGACTGAGAAATCCACTGCATACTCAAATTCGCCCTTCTAGCAATCGCCGTGGAGACAAACGAATAGGTATTCTCTGAATCAAAAAGGACAAAAGCCTCAAGGGAATCGACTAGTAAGGTACCTGTCACCACGTTAGGACGGCCTACTGTCGCAGGTGTAGGCATGGCGTAGACTCCCTGTGGCATCGGTGCAGAAGATGCTCCGACACTCTACGAAGGATGAACAAGAACTGCCACTAGTGGAGCAAACGACGGTGTCGTAGACGGTGCGGGGTTCCAGTAGAACCCTAGCGGAGGCACTAGAGAGAACGCTGCAGGTGGAACCCAACCAAAAGGATTACTGAGACGTGGGAGCAGCTACTAAAGTATGAATCGAACTTGAGGGTTGTGGCGAAGATCTGCGGTGACTCCCACTTGATGATGCTTGCTGGGTTCTTCTTGCACACTATCATCTTGTGGCCTGACAGGCCACAATGGCGACAATCCTCCGTGAAGGAACACTCAGAAGCACGATGATTACCACCACACTTAAAGCATAGCATACCTTGTCCTGGAACCTGGCGCAAGGCTGGCGAAGAAATATGCTAAGAAAGGGAAGCGGCATGCCTCTGCTGGCCAGAACGCTCAGACGGCTGAGAGCGATGGCCTCCCTGAAATATCTGGGAAGTAGGTCGCTGAGAAGACCCACCCCCACCACCGAAACTCCCCTTGTGACCACTGACTGACCCTCCAATAGAGGTAAAGCTGCTAGGAGTCTGGCTTTCTCTAGTAAGTTCCCGCTCCAACTCCATACCCTTGGCCTGATCGACCACGCTATTGAAGTCAAGCAAGCCGGTCGCCCCCAGGACGTGGCGATACTCAGTGTTCAGTCCTCCACGGAACCTCTTTGCCTTCTCCCGATCATTACCAGCCACAGCTGGTACAAAGCGGACTACATTGTTGAATCCCGCCTCATAATCCGCCATAGACAACTTTCCCTGAACAAAGGTTGTCAGGGAATGTTCCATCCTCTCAAGGAAAGAATCACGATAAAACTTAGCCCTGAATTGCTCCAAGAAATCCTCCCAAGTAACTAGTCCCTGCAGTGGAGTCCTAGCTGATAGAACTCCTTCCCACCAAATGTCTGCTTGGCCTTTCAGCTGAAAAGCCACAAAACGCGCCTTCTGCGCCGAAGTCATCCCCAACACACCGAACTGCCTCTCCATGTACCGAAGCTAGTCGGTTGCCTATACCGGAGTGCCCGCTCCATCAAAGGTGTCAAGATGAAGGGACATCCACTCCTAGAGGCTCATCTATCCTCAGGAGGAGCTGGTGCAGCCATCGGAGCAACAACAGGTGCACCCACAATGGAGAAGCCGCCAAAGACTGCTGACGGCCGTTGAACCTCCTCTCTCAAGTTTCGAGTAAGCGGCCGGGCGGCACGGGCATCAAGAACCGGACGAGTGGCGGATGCAACCTCCTCAGCCACTCCGCCAACAGCCTCCTCGGTCGAGAATGAGGATGCAACCGAGCCGCGTCCACGACCTCGGACACAGGCCGCACCATGCCCACATCCCCTACCTCTCGCCATTCTGAACACCAAAGATAGTAAGTGGAACAGGCAAGAGCCACAGTACCACATTAAATCAATACAAAACAACATAATGAAACATGTTATCAGAATCGCAGGTGCAATAATTTATCCCATTCCCACCTACTGTGCACAGTGCATCAATTTAATATTTCTAGCTACCACGGACCTGAAGCCTGCTCTGATACCAACTGTAACACCCTAGCTATGCAAAAGTCAAGATGTTACATAAAACCTCTATCACAAATCAACAATATAAACAATTTCTAACATCCTAACAATAAAGAGCAAAATAGGTTCTATCCGAAAGGAATCTAGCATAATCAACAACCTAATTTATGTACTAAACAAATAACTCGAACATGATATTCCATTTGAAATAAAACTATTAAGACTATAATTGGAGAGCATGAATTTTCATAATTCGAATAACCTAAGCATAACGATATCCCAATAACGATCATCAAGAGAGACACTTATTATTACAGTCCATACTAAAAAATGCAGAATAATAACAAATACTTATTTCAAAGGTTCATGCAACTATGTGTCTACTCCCTCCCACAAATGTCGTCCTCGTGGTTCACCTAAAAATAGGAAACATAGCAAGGGTGAGTCCATGACTCAGCAAGTACGAAAGAATACTTTGAATAATACAAGTATAATTCATCAAGCACACAGTGAAACCAAAATATGAAATAGTAGAAAACACATAAATGAATGAATGTGTATGCTCTTCACTTCTGCTCATACCGGTAGAGCTAGTGAACACCCGTCGGTGTTCACTTATGCCCGCATTATCCAAAATGCGGGGATCTAAGGCCCATTTGAAGAATATTTCAAAATAGGGATCCAAATTGCCCACATTGGAATGGTGGGTCTTACTTGCCTATGTTGGAATGATGGGACTTCACTACCCACTCCCGTGGGTGTAGCAAGAACAACACTTGCATGCATGAATGAATCCGATGAATAAAGTAACATTATTAACAGAACCATGGTAATCAGATACTACTATGAACAAGTATGTATCATACATTATTCATCATATAATCATCAAACAAGGAAGAACACGTATCAATCACAAACATACAGTTGTACTTGCCTTTTTCACTACGCCGTGCGGGGAGGCAAGGACGATGCCCCTAACTCCGGAACCGCTTCTCCCAACGTGTCCCCGTGAGTCTTTGGACCGAGGAGGGTGGAGGCGCCGCCAAGGAGGAGAAAGGGAGGTAGCAGCTAGGGGGGAAGGGAGAAGTGGGGGCGACTAGGGTTTGCCCCCCTCTTGGCCGCCCCAGGCCGACTCCCCCTCTTGGGCCTCCTTGGTCGCGACCATGCCTAGGTTGGCGAAATGTACGGAAATCCCCTTTTTCATAAAATTCTACTCTTTTAATTGGGTTTTCTCCTCCCTGCTTCTTTTCTAATTACCTGATTAAGTTTCGGAGTATTACACCCACATGTTAGACCACCTTTTTGTCGAGCTATAGAGCACACTTCCTTAGGTATGCCAGCGAGGCTAAATCCTACGAGACATTTCTAATATAATGTATTAACTACGAGCCACCCTTATGGATGGAAACTCATACATTGTGTCTGAGTCACCCAGCGAGGCAATAACATCCGATGCTCCTCGGGGTAGGGAACCTAAACCCGGAAATCACCCCGCACACCCACAACAACAGATTATTTTTTTTAACTGAATAACAACCACCATGCCACCCGGAGCTAGCACACGCCAAAGTACTAAGTCTAGAGAGGTTCCATATCCCTCTCTTGTGGTTGGAACGCAATAATGCTTTGTTTTGGTGAAACAAGATGTTCGGCCCTTGTTGACCGAGGCAAGACATCCACACACCCAACAACGCACCATCCAACCACTTGACCAAGTCTAATAATTTCATTTGCATTTTTAGTTTTAAATTAATATAGCACATGGTGCTGGTCATAGCATAATAAAATGATTTGTGTGATCAAGGTTATCGACAAAGTCGATAACTGCCCAATTATATCAGAATCTAAGCATGACTAAGCATCAATTCACATTAAAATGTATAGACTCTATAACATCCACCGAGTACTAACATTAGTGGGAGAAAAAACTTTGGGCCAGTTTCAAGGGATAAACATTTGCTGCAGCTCATGCATCTAATAAGAATAACTACATCTAACAAAAAATAATCATTCAAGTAGAACATGCATGCATACAAGTTGCCAACAAGATATTTTTTAACAAAAGTAATAGAATCAATATTATACAACGGGGGCTACTTGCGTTGTTGAAGATAATCCACTTGTTGTAGTTGAGGATCACACTCGAATACGAAAAGCAAATAAGAACACATAACACCAAATATATCCAAAAATTCAAAATTATCCTAAATGCATGAAAATTTCACAGTAGGTAGACAATTATTTTAGATGAATTTAGAAATAAAAAATATTTCATTTGGCGTTTGTATGTGGAAGTTATGGCCTTTGGAAGATCAAAGGGAAGAAAAATCACGAAAAATGCAATATGTTATTATTCATCCAAAAATTATCATTTTAACACAATTTTACAGAAATATGGTGAAAATAAAATTACATGGCATGATATATAATAAATATTTATAACTTGAATAACTTGATTCTCCTCATTTGGAGTTCATAAGAATTTTCTATGAATTTTTGAAGTGGAAGCATTTTCTAGTGTAAAAATAATCGTATTGCAAGAGCAATATTTAAAACTAATTTTTTCCAGGATAGTAACATGCTCAAAAATTATATCATATTAAATTTCAATAAAAATGAAAATTACAAAAATTGGTTTCATTGGATTTGGAGTTAAAATGAATTAGTTATGCAATTTTAAAGTTAAATGATTTTTTAGAGCAACAACAAATCATTTCGGAATTTCTAAAAGCATTAAATACCTTTCTTACTGAGGCGAGAGTTAACCACAATCAATGACATGTGGGGTCCATAGCACAGTGTCATTTTTCATTTTAATTTTTGATTTGAAATCTACTAACAGGTGGGTCCTATACGTAGTAAAAAAAATCTACAGTACGTAGTCAAAATCTACAGTATGTGGTCGAAAGTATATGCTACAATACGTACTTGAAAGTATATGCGTAGTCGAAAGTATATGCTACAGTACGTAGTCGAAAGTCTATGCTATAGTACGTGGTCGAAAGTCTACAGTTGTGGTCAAAAGTCTACAGTCGTGGTCGAAAATCTACAGTAGGGGTCGAAACCTACAGTTGGAGTTAAGTTTTGCAGCTGGCAAACTTAATAAAGTGCGTTTAACATTTTGGTTGTTGTCGCTTAAGAGTTTCTTGAGTTTCAATGGCAATGTTTTATTCTTGTTTGTTGAGGGTTGAAAATTCGCTTCTAGTGGAATTTGTGCACTCAATTGTGGTCTCGTCCTCAATTTTTCGAGATCTTGGCTATTTGACTCTCTCCATTGGTTTTGTGTCTACTGCGAGTGGTAAATATTTTTACGTGCTGAAACGTGTTTCTACCTATAGCTTCTTTTGAGAAAATATTAACCGATTCGTGTTGCAATATCTTTTAGGATGTATAATGGCAACTTGATAGTGGTGGTCAAGTAGATGATTTTGGGAGAGACTCTGGGTGTCAATTTGTTTGAGATGCATTGAGTGATAAGTTGATTTCTTGGAGTAGTCCTTGGAGAGGGTTTACCTTAAATAGAAAGTTTGGTTTATGGGGCTAAACCGATGGCAATATTTGTAACTAATAGAACCTATAGTGGTTTGCGGTCAAAGATCATTTGTTCATGTTGAGTGGAACATTAGAATTGTTGAAAGCATGAAAATCTTGGTTAGTCTATTACATATGAATTGAGTAATGTGTCAGATTGTACAGGCAAAAATATGAAGGTATAAGTTAATGAGAGTAGGATTAGCGAAGAAATCTGATTGTAATGTCAATTGATGGGATAGTAGGGATTGCTGAATTATTACCAGGTACGACTTGGCTTCAGTGAGTAACCCTCTAGGAGTTAGAATCTCTCTAAAGATAATTTGGTTGGGAATATGCTTTCAGGTGGTTGTTAATGAATGAGTATGTTTAGATGGTGAGAATCTTAGTCATCGGAATTGAGAGTTTTCGTATCAGTTACATCGAAATACATTTACATGAGCCTTGGAGATTGAAAATTTTGGCTTGGTGTTTTATGCTAGGACCTTGGAGGCTAATGAGATTGTGTAGAAATAGTGGAACAAAGTGGATTTCAAATAGTACGATGATCATTGATAGCATCCTTTGGGTGTAGTAAATGAGGGTGTGTGTGCTGCGAATTTTAAGTTGAGTATTCTTAAAGGATTGAGAGATGTGCTCGTGGGTGTAATCTATATTGAGGTACGTTGGAAATTATTTATCAAAGTGATTCATTTGGTAGAGGAGTTGGCTAGAGTATGTATTTGTGGATTAGTAGAGTCTCTCTACATGAGTGTGGTTGTTGCTTTCGGGTGTAGCAACGCTTTGAAGCTGTTGGATAAGAGAAAGGAGCAGGGTGTTAATTGGGAATCCCAGAATCTAAATGAATGCTTATTCCTAAAATAAGGATTGAGGAAGAAGAGTGTTTTCTTGGGTAATAGAATGCTCTCTTAATTCTTGTTCGAGCAATGTGTCATGACGGGTGTCATTTGCAATTTGATTTGGCTTTATGCGGGTATGTGTGGTTCTTTCCGATTCATAAAGAATAAAGGAAGATATTGATTTGAGCATTCGAGTGATTTTCGCTTTGGCTTGTGTGGTGTTTTTTTTTGCAAATTGTCTACTTTGGAAATGGAAAAGGTTCTTGAGTTAAATCTTCAACATTGGATTTGATTCTGTTGGTAGGGAGTTGTTAATGCATGGTTATGATGAGAATCTTTTATTTTCAAGTTGGGATCTGTTTGCAAAATAGTTGTTTAAAAACGAGTTCTATTTTACGTTCCTGGTTTACGGTTGTGCTCCTTGTTAAGGTGAAAGAACTGATTGAGACATGGAACAAGAGTTCCAGGTGTTTTGTGTTGGTTGTGTTATTTGGCACCGAAGAGAAGAATGGCCTAAGGTACAAAGGTTCGTTTTTGGAAGCTGCAGTGATTTTGGAAGGTGGAGTATCACTAGGACCGTCTCGAGTCCTGGCCCAGGGTATACAATGTTTCGTGCAACCCGGTGTCGAGGGAGTACTTGAGGCATCTGGAGCGTGAGGTTTCATTAGAGCCGTCGAACCACGAGTCAGACCGTGCTATCGAGTCCTGCCAGTGGAGTGGCTCTAAAAAGAGCGGGATGAATAATACAGCATAATACGTTAGTTAGTAA
The DNA here is from genome assembly GCA_036346395.1 of Hsuehochloa calcarea. Classification (NCBI taxonomy): domain Eukaryota; kingdom Viridiplantae; phylum Streptophyta; class Magnoliopsida; order Poales; family Poaceae; genus Hsuehochloa; species Hsuehochloa calcarea. The sequence continues at coordinate 37,734,273 of CM070601.1, forward strand.
AGGTGGTGCGGTGGACGCATCAGACCGAGCGGAAAAGCGACTTGGGAGCTGGAATCCCGCGTGCTTATTGTAAATGTCCTTCAAGTAGAATCACGAGAAAGAATTCGGTCGCATTCATTTAAGGTAGAATGTAATACCTCGGAATCGAATCGGGTAATTAGACTATTAGCCGGGAGAAGAAAGGGCAAAGAAAGGAGTACAAATTCTGAAACAAGAAGGGGTTTTCCACATTATTTCGACAACCTGGGCCCTGGTCAGCAGCCAGAGGGGCCCAAGAGGGGCCGCCATGAGGGGATCCTCCCAAAACCCTAAAATCCTCCCTCCTCCCCTCTTTCCCCCATTGAGCCGCCACCATCTCCCTTGCCGTGCGCCACCCCCACCTCTCCCCTGTGCCACCATCTCCACTACAGAACCTCCTCCTTCCCCGGCGAAGCCCGTTGGGGCGGTCCATTGGAAGGAAGGCGAGGAGGCAATTTTTGGAGGGCCAACCAATGAGAGGTAGCAGATCAGATTTGTGCAGCGTGTTGCTCGTCCATTTTGGGTAAGATGCGTACGTTTTCTGATCTGGCCACCTCTTAGAAAGTTGTAGCCCTCGATTTTAGTTTTCTTTTGGCACCGAGATCACCTGTTTTGGAGTCACGGTTTATGAGTTATGGTCATTTTACTACGACTATCCAGGAAAGCTGACGAGAATTGGCAGTCTGCTTGTCTAGCCTATTTGTATTTTTTTAGGCCGAATATGAAGGGTCACCCAAAACTAATTTTGTAGTCATTCCAGTAAGCTTTCATAATTGATAAATAACACATTTTTTTAGAGGTCTGAATCAAAAGTTATGGAATTTTTACCGTCGCTGTTGTCAGACTGTCAGACTGAAGGAACAGAAAACTTTACCTGAACATTAGGGTTAGTAGGAGGCCGAATCAGGGGACTTTCCCAACTAGGTTTTTGTAGATGGTTTTGTCATGATTCCATAGAGACCAAGATAACCCTGATCCGAGTTTCGTAGTGAAAGTTATGATATTTTTAGTACAGCTGTCCCGAGAAACTTTATGCTAGACTGCCGGGGAATTTGGGTAGAACCTCTATTCGAGCCATGGGTCTTGGGTAGTTGGATTAAGGGGTGCAAACGGAGTTCATCTTTCAGCGTATTTATTGTTACCTCTATGCTTGTGTAGGAGGCGGAGTTCCGGAGTAGAGGCGCCAATTTTGCTTCTTCGTGTGCCGTAGCAGGAAAGAAAGAAACAAACAGGCAAGTACAGTAGTGGTAGATTGTTCGTGATCGATTGTTCATGTTTACTATGTTATGAGTATTTTGTGCTAATCATGGATGCTTGGATGTTATGAATGTCAATGGTCACGAATGCTAGTAGTATGAGTAAGTTTCATTTATGCATGATGATTTAAAGTGTTGTTCATGTGCATCATGATATCATATTGGAGGCATGGTCACGTGGTGACCAAGCATTGATTGAGGTCCCCGTCATGAATATGATGGGCTTTTGGGTCCCCATACTTGTGGAGTATGGGCTATGGTCCCTGTGCTAGAAGGCACAGGCATGGGTGTGCATCAACGGATGCACACTCTGCAATACCGGTATATGCAAAAGAGAGAAAGAAAAGTGCATTTGAACAGTTTGCATCGCATCAGCATGTGGCATGACTATTATTCATAATTGTGGTTGGTTGTTGACGGTTACAATTGCATATTTGATTGTCTTACTAACTGTACTTTGCTGAGTCCTGGACTCACTCTTGCTGATGTTGTGTTTTTAGGTACTTCGATTGTGGACGGCATGCATGGGAGGGAGTAGACTTAAGCCTGGTGACACATTTGCACAAACAAATCTCCCACTGAATAAACCATTTGAGCGTTAACTTAGACGTTGAATAAATTGGGATTTGTTTCTTTACGCATTACGTTTTGGACAACCTCAGTTGGAGTTGGATAGCGTATTATGGATGTTACTTCTATGATTACGATTCAAACTATGCATTTGGATATCTGCTTATTATTATTGTTCACTATGCGGACTTCAGGATGGTCAGTAATTCAAAGGAGGTTCTGCCAAAAATTTCAAAGAAATGTCCTTGTTTGATTTGTAGTTATGCTAGTGTGGTAACATTCCAGGCTCAGGTTGGTCTGGGGTGTTACAATTAATCCTTCCTGTAATAGTTTGTTTTAATCCTTATTTGAGTCATAGAGATTTATGTTTTAGTTTTGGAGTTGAGTCAGTTTCAGAGCTCTGTCCGGTTTCAGAGTCTCTCGTTTTTAGATGTAAACTACCAAACTGAATTCGCTTCGAAGTTGGTTTCGGTAATAGAGTCATACTCCTTTATCTTGTAAATTGAGTATAAGTATACAAGAAAATTGAGAAAAGGGTGCACAGTTTTTGGCACCGCAAAATCCTCTGTTCGTCTGTGTTTCTGTCGATTCGATTATGTTCATCATTCGACAAATTGCGTTCGTGGCTTCGCTCTGAAGTTCTGAAGTTCAGAACCACCTAGAGACAAAAGTTCGAAACCGAACGAGGAAAGGTGCAGACTACACACACATGCAAGTATGTCCTCTTAACACACGTGTAGAAAGTCGGAGGCTGGAGATAAAACCATTACCTCGTAAACTTTATACTGAAGTCCATTCACTAGGTAAAGGTGAGTATCAGAATTTGAACTCTAGTGGGTGAAATCGTTCTCATTCTTCTTTTATTATAGATTGGGAGTATGACTTTGATTTTCGTGCGACGTACGAGTTCATGGTATGGTATCGAAAACTACTGCCGAAAGGGACTACGCACTACGGTGGCCAATGGAACACAGATCGACAATCTCCATTTGCAGTAGCAATTGCAAGGAATCTTGGTCCCCCCTTAGAGCACTAATGCACTATACTATTCCTTGTGTGTATTGTTATTTCAGACATTGTAGTTCAGCTGAGAACTTTCAAAACCCCTGTGAGGTTGTGACATCTCTATCAGCGAAATCGGATTATCATGGTCGATAGAGAGGGGATTCTCTCTCTCTCTCTCTCTCTCTCTCTCTCTCTGCTTTTTGCCTTTCTCTCCCCATGTCATGGGAGCCCTCCAAATACAATGCTCCGAACACTTGCGGAATGAATTTTTAGGTAAGTAGGTAGCGGCCTACTTCGTCCGAAACCATTGTGCAGATCAGTTAATTGGGACACTGACAGGTACGTGCGATTGACAACAGTTCCGGCCTCATGTGCTTTGTACTTTTGTCCAGTGCACTTGATTCTACCAAAAAGAACAGTCAGCTTGTATGTTGCGAATGCGAAAAATGGCTGAGAAAATTTTGCCAGAACAGAACACAATCTAGAGCAAAAGTTCAGACACATGGAGCTAAATTTGCACAAGTGGCATGGCTGGTAGCTGGACTGCTGGCTCTGGGGTAGTACAGCCTACAGAATGTGCTGAAATGCTCTCTTCTCAGTCACTTGCAAGAGAGAGAAAACCTCTGCTCATAACTAAAGACTTACATAATCTACATACGCGTGTAGCTAGCCTATAGAACCTGCAGGTTCTAGCCGAGATTACACATCGAGAATGTACAAACTAAACTACGCAATTGTTGCAGCTCAAGAAGATCAAAGATCTGCGGAGCCATTATTTCCACACACGCGACGAGTCGATCGATCCATGGATCACCTCCCAATCCACTGCTCGGTCAATCAATGATCAAGGTCGAATATGTCCTCAAGACCAAACGTGCAATCATCGAAGACCCCTCCCATGTCAAGGCCATCACCGTAGGATTGCGTGGACGTCACGTCGCCCTGGTCCGGCCCGGCCAACGCCGCCGCGGCGGCGCCGGGCACGGCCGAGCTCCCGGGGTTTAGGCTGCTCAGCACCTCCTCCTGGTCGCCGCCCTCCAGCCTCAGGGTCTGCAAGCCCGACCCCAGCGCGGCGTCCTTCTCGGCCTGGTTGGTGTTCGCGGTCGTCGTCGTGCTGGTCGTGGTGGCAGGCGTAGCGCCGGCGCCGGCGCCGGCGTTGGGCGCGAAGCTGATGAGGCGGGAGCCGGCGTGGAGGCCGTCGGCGTCGCTGGTCTGGTGGATGATGACGTGCGGCGCGACGGCGGCGGGGTCCCGGCAGGTGTGCACGCCGATGTAGGTGACCCTGAAGGTGTCCGGGTCCTCGTCGCAGCGCTGCACCTGCCGCTGCGCCGCGCACTGCTGGTCGTACTTGTGCGTGCACCGGAAGTAGGCCCTGCACAAAACACCAACACATACGCATTTGCTTGTCAGTTGGGTTTCGATGTTGGAGCACTTAGGATTGATTTCGATTTTGGAGCAGTTAAGAATTTGTAGCGATGATTGAAGGACAGAAACGTACTTTGGGTGGTTGGAGTTCTGTATCTCCTTCTGCCCGTACTTGCGCCACGCCTGCCCGTCGTCCAGGTTCTTCATGGTCGTCGTGACGCCGGACGATTGCTGTGTCCTGCAACGCGATACACAGCACGAATTTTACACGCATTAGTTAGCACATTACCAACCAAAGATCCAACCAATTAATTAACTAATTAAGCGGTTAATTCGATCAAGTCAAGAACTCGTGAGGTCGGAGCCTCCTCACCTTCTCCGGCAGACACCCCTGCGGTCCCCTCCTCCCGCGTCGGCCTTCCTCTTTCCGCCGCCGCAGGTGACCTCGCTCTGCACCTCCGACCCCTCGCTGGCGGCGGCCGCGGCCTTGGCGGCGTCGACGGCGCGTATGGCCCGGGAGAAGCTGCGGAGGATCTGGTCCGTGAGGACGCCGGCCTTGGGCGTGTCCCGGAGGAGCCCCTGCAGCTGCGTCGCGAGCTCCTGCCCCTTGAGCAGGTCCTCCATCATCCGCACGTACGGCGGCGCCGTAGACATGGCAGCGACCCCAGCACAAGCAAGAACACTCTCACACCCTCTCCTCCACTAGCTCACTCACACAGCACTACTAGCGGCCAGTGATGCAGCAGCAAGAACAGGGGAGATTAAGGAAGGCAAGCTTGCGAGGACTGGAGCACAAGGCGGTCGAGGGAGGGAGCGAGCGAGCGAGCGAAGAGCGGCACCTGGATTCATTCCCTTTTGTAGCGCGCGGGGAGGGCGTGGGGCGGAAGCGAAAGAGGCCAGATGCGTCGACACGGCCTGTACCGCCGGATGCATCCGTTCGTGGGCGCGCTCCATTGGTCCTCGCACACTACCATGCTACCCTGACCGGTGGGGCCGACGCGGCTCACCGTGGCGACGGGTGCACAGGAACGCTGTGGACGACGTTTACGAGGAAGCTGGGGCCTGGTTTTCTCCGTGGTGGGGGCTTCAAATTTAGTTTTCTTGGTGTGGTGGGCATGTGCAGTGTGCAGCAGCAGCTTGGCCAAGGGGGAAGCATCGCGGAAGGAAGGGGCACAAGGGGGGTGACGTCGCCGCCCCGGCGTCATCCCGGTGATGCCTGATGCGGGGTGCGCGTCCGCGTCATTGCTGGCTCAAGGACTTTTTTTTTTCCCCTTCCATCTTCCTAGCTCCTAGTCACCAAAATGGTTCACTCCTTAAATCTGACAGGTATGCTTAGAATTTGCAGATCTAGTACTACTACTAAATAATACATGATGCAATGGACTACAAACATCACTGTGACAACTGAAAGAAAATATACCTTCCGTTTCGCTATATATGTTCACTATATATGTTCACGCCCTATACGCACAGATCAAGAAAAACACTAAATTTAATAAATATTTAATGAGCAGCAACTATACATATCTATATTAAATGACATACCACAGTCATTTATTCTCTTCCAAAATATTTAAAGAGGGTAGAAAGAGATGAAATTGAAAGAACTATGCTCTAGATTTTATAATGAATAAATATATCAAAATTGATACTCCAGATGTAGCGAAATGAAGGGAGTGTATATATGAATACTATCATCTCAACGTCTTGAAGTATGTGGTGGTCCACCATTCCCATCTGCAAAGCGAACGAGGGGGTAGGCGGGAGTAGGCCCCACAACGGGTGATGGAATACTACAGGTGGGGCCAGTCGCCAAACAGTGCATTTGATAATGGTTCACCTGTTTGGGGTTGTCTGACAACAATGCTGAATATTGGTGTTGGAGCACGTTCAGTCCAATGGGGAAAAATATGGTTTTCTCACCCAATGGAGGCCCATAGAATCCATCGCATATTCGCACAGCTATGGACACTCGTATAGTCATGGGAGTTGGGCCATGCCTTGTCGGCATAGACAACAACTTACGAGGCCCAACACGACATGATGGTATGTCGGCCATCAACAGGTCGTGTCAGTATAGGCACGGCACACAACGTTTGTGCTAGAGCAAGACACCTTCCTTAGACACTGCCGGTTAGGGGTGGATAACGAGCCGGCTCAACTTGACTTGGAAAACCTCGATAAAGCAGCTTGGCTCGCCTCATTAAGCAAACGAGTAAAATATCCTCCTTGGATCAGCTCGACAAAAGGGCTAAAGCTGGCTCGTTAGGCTCGCGAGCTCGAGGTGACCAGGGCGTTTGGGGGGCAAAGGTACTGGGAGGAGGCGGAGGGGGCACCGAGCGAATGACAAAGGCGGATGGCTGCGTCGGCATAGGAGGCAGTTGGGGGAGCCTAACCAGTAAATCGTGACTCAGCTCGAACTCAACTCGTTAAGCTAATGAGCAAAACATGCTACTCGGTTCGGCTCGCTTATGGTAAGAGTTCGAGCCGAGTCCTTAACGAGCCAAGCTGGCTTGTGAATTTTGAGCTTTTCCCACCCCTACTGCTGGTGTCGCACTTGTCCTCTACCGCCATTGTGGTTGCCCGCCTTGGACCGTCGGTATTTGTTGCCGCCGCTTGCCCTCCTCGGTCGCCGCCGCGGTTCCCTGTCTCCGTCCGCATCAACCGGCGCCACGTGCTTTCCCGCCTTTACCCAGATCGGCTATTGCCGAGGTGTGGAGCTGGAGAGAGATGTCGATACGATCCACGAGCAGACTAGGACTAGGGAGAAGACGAAAAGAAGCGGGCAAAATTAGATATATGCCACTCCAAAAAATGACACTTTGAAAAATATCACTCCAAAACATTAAATTGGAAATTTGACACACTAAAACTTGGCTCTTTTTATATTTGCCACTCTTGGACACTTTTTCCCTCCCTCCTCTCTTCTTTCTCTCATCTAACCATTGTCACCGCTTCTCCAGTGAGCTCCAGCCGCGCCGCCTCCTCCTCGCTGTGAGCCGCGTCTTCTACTTTGTCGCCACCGTGGGTCACACCACCTCGTCATCGTCATCATGAGTAGGGGTGGATAACGAGCTGGCTCGGCTTGGCTCGTTAAGAAAACGAGCTCGGCTCGGCTCGTTAAGTTAACGAGCAAAATATCAGGCTCGGCTCGGCTTGTTAAAAACTCGAACTCGACTCGTTAGGCTCGTTATCAATAAAAATACATGCAATCCATCTTTGTTAATCAACGATCATGCTACCATCACCATGCATCATCTCTGTTATGCAATTAACCCGCTTATAGCATATGAAAATGCTTGATTCATTCTGAAGTCTCTAACAGAATGCTTGATTCATTCTGAAGCCATTAAACATATGCCACTATGTATTACAGGCAAATCTACCATTCATTCTGAAGCAACTAACGGATCGCAAGCAAAGGTGGTCGCGGGGTGGGTGAAATAGGAAGGAACTGGAAGGCCAAGCGCACGAGTCCCGAGCTACCGAGCATTAGGGATGAGGGACTTAGGGAGTTAGGGTTGCGCTGAGCCCAGTGGCGATGGTGAGCTAGAATCGCCGATGGGCTGCCTGTGGTCAGCCGAGATGGCTTGGAATTACGGGCGTCGGTGAGTGAACGAGTTAAACGAGTTAACGGGCAACTCGCGAGCCAGCTCGGCTCAGCTCGTTAAGAAAATGAACTAAATTGCCAGCTCGACTCGGCTCGTTAAGGGACCGAGTTCGAGCCGAGTCGAGCCGAGCCCTTAATGAGCCGAGCTGGCTCGCGAGTTTCGAGCTTTTTTTCCACACCTAATCATGAGCCCATCATCGCTGCTACAAGCAGCAAGAAGTGCCAATGCAAATATGAATCTCTACAAAGCACAGATGCATTGCATTAAAACGGAATGCCTGCAAACGGAAACCTAGGAAGATCATGATCCCAGATTGTCATTATGTTAGAAAATGACACCTCTTCCTCCAGGACTGCATCATGTGCATAGCTAACACAATATACATCAGTACACAATACTTATACACAATACTTAACACAGATCTTACCCACTATCCAAATTTACAAGATGTAATGAAACATTGGCCATTGTCCAAAAGTACCCCATGGGTACAAATACATCTAAAAGATCACAATAGGCCTTATCTTGGGCTACAACTAACAGAAAGCAAAATAGAAATAACATGGAACAGTTACTACATCATCTATTTTTACATACATCACAAAATATCCATGTCAACCTAGCTACCAGCAGGACCATCAAGTTTTGCATACACATGCAAAATACAAAGTACAACATTAGTTTTCGAGTACGATGAGCTAACATGTAGATTTTCACACCAAGCCAAAATCACCCCCACCGTCATATATTGCGTTCGATGTAGTCGATGACTCAAACTTGGAACGTGACATCACTAGCAATGCTAAGGTAACCATGGAAGTGTTCTTGTTCTGGCTTGGCGAGAAATGTTGCAATGTCGATCTTGTCCTTTGTTGTGATTGTGAGATTTTCTATACGCTTCCAAAGATTAGCATTAGGGTCTGATTGTGCATTTTGTTGAACAGAGGCAGCAAGGTTAGCACATACAAGCATGTCTGCAAGCCTCACAATACTAGCTACCATCTCATCATTCGATGCTTTACCGCGGCTTCCTTTATTCTTCAACTGCTTCTTGGCTGGTGATTTGATATGCTTACGCTTCTTGCTCGAATTGATGCCTTTAGTTGTTGGACTATTGTGAGCAATGGTGTCATAATCTTTACCACCATATTCCATTGTCAATGAATACGTTTCTAACTACTTCACACTCTCACCGCCACCATCGCTACTTCAACATTGACAATGGATGGTCTAGAGCAAGCGAACCATCGGCTGGCGAGTCCACAAATAATTCGTCCAAAAGGTGAAGGAACTAGGTCTAGTAAGGTAGTTGTATTTCACTATCTGTCATACGAAGCAAAGAAAGTAAGGAAGTCAATGAAAGCATAGTACTTATTAATGAATACATAGTTGTAACAGAAGTGCTTACACCCATCTTTTTTGGGTCTTTCTCTGATGGATCAATGTTGAATTTGCTTGTTGATGCATTAAAACTAAAGCCACTTTTCCCCAAAGCAGTACGTATTCAATTCCATTTCTCCTTGTATGACCTAAAGTGTCGATCGACTTGGTTTCTAGTGGCTCCAATTCCAAATCTGCCATTCAAAGCATCTGCATACTGAAGGTGGTGTTGTTTCTTCCACTTGAAGGTGGGGGTTTTGTCCTTACTGATATCAATATACCACTCAAGCATGAATTTTGTGGTCTCATCACTCTAGGTTATGTACTTGTCACGAGAGACCACCTCCTCGCTCTTCACAACCTCCTTTTGCTTACCTATGTTGTAAGCTTAATGTAAAAAGTATGCAAATAAGAAAAGTATACAAATAGTAATCATGTTATAATTGCAAATGCTTACTGATCAATGGAGATGATTAACATCTACATTAGATCATTCATTTCAATAGTAGTATTACAAATAGTCCATATATTATTGATAGTACAATACTGCAGATGTAATATCACAAATAATCTTCGCAACTATTACAATTAGTAGTTAATGGAACTAGCAATGCTCGTGTTGTTCGTAGTCTCATTGTTAGCGACAATCAGTCTATCGTTCCACATTTGCTAGGCTAGTAAATCAAGCTTGGCAGCCGTCTCACGTACATCAAGCTCTCAATTAGAGACACGATTGCTGCTCCTTGGTAGGTGAGAATACCAAGTAGCCTCATCGAATACAAACTCATCAGGTCCATTCTCTAATATCTAATTATGAAGGGCGCAACAAGCAACAACCACCTTGGCTTGTGATTGTTGTCCATCTGGATATGGATGACATGCATAAGTTCAATTGAGAAGGAAGAAAAATGGTAATCGTACACATAAGGTAATATAACATGGCAGCAATCGGCAAACACTAGTCCACAAATAATGCTAGTTCATGACATCTAGAGGAAGCATATGCAGTCACCAACCAAGACAGCGTACACATTACAAAAAAGATCAAGAAGGGATCTAATTAACATCACAACAATCGACAAACACATATTTCATTCACTTATGCAATTTTTCCCTTTGTCCAAAACAAAATAGAACATGAAAAAGGTATAGTGTTATTTGCATCACATAACTAATGTCTAATTGGCCCTGAAGTGAAGAAAAAAGGTGAATAGTCGGCAAATACATGCCAGATGTAAGGCATGAAACGAACGTACCTGAGTGGCCACCCAAATCCACCGAAATTCGGCCGCAAAACGTGAGACAATCACACAGACGTTACCAAGTTTCAGTTGGTAGTACCACAATTTGACATCAAATCAAATCATAACCAAAATTTATAGGTATCCCTGACTCTGAGGAGTAGGCGGGGTGCGCGTCCGTGTCATTGATGGAAAAATCTTGGCTTGCAGCTAGCAGCCAATCGGGTTTAGACTACGGAGGAGGAATCACTGGGTCGGATTCCTTTTGGATTCTGTGGCGACATCTCCCGCGAGGCCCCCAACATGTCTTGATTTGTGTGAATGCAAAGCATAGCCGTGCGAATGAGACTTGGTTTAACCGATGCACTTGGGGAGAAGACTTTTGTCTTCCATCTTCCTAGTCACCAAACAGTGCATTCGATAATGGTTCCCTCGTTAAATCTGACAGGCATGCTTACAATTTGCACATATAGTACTACTACTAACAATACATGATGCAGCGGACTACAAAAAAAAAAGTGTGACAACTGGGGGAAAAAAGAAGAAGAATGCTAGCATCTCAACGGCGTGAAGCACGTGGTGGTTCACCATTCCCAACCGCCGAGGGATGGACGGGGCCAGGCCCCACAACGGGTGATAGAATACTACAGGTGGGGCTAATCGCATTTGATAATGGTTTACCTGCCCGGGCTGTCTGAGAAGAATATTGGATACTGATGTTGGAGTTCAGCCGAATGGGGAAAAAATAATGATTCTCTGAGTTCATGGCTTATTTATTGGTTCATTTGGTCTTTTTTTTTAACAATAGGAAATCTAGCTTCATGGACCAAATAGTAAAAGTAATTTTTTTTTACCGTGCAAAAAATATCACGGTAGGCCACCTACCGAACCCCGTGACAGCTAAAGAATGATATCTAGAGTGTTATGCACCGTTTAATCAATGCGAAAAAACACCGTCTCTGTGCGGTTTTCCAGGCTACCACGGGTAGAGACTCGACAGATCTCTTGCCCTGCACGGGGATGTGATAGGTGACATACTAAGTAGCCTTTGTACGGTAGAGATATCATTTTATTTTTATTATCTACCATTTTATTTTTATTACGGTACCGTTTCATTTTAGAAATGAAAAAACCTCTGGTTCTCTCACCCAATGGAGGTCCGTAGAATCCGTCTCACACGTTCAGACGCCTATGGACACTTGTATTGACTGAAATTCAAGGGACAAATTTTATTGTGGACTCGTTAAGTTGAATAGTTTTGTAAATGCATGCTGACCCACTCGATCGAACATCTGTCATCATAATATGGAAAGTACCATATATCCAGTAAATTGTTTGGCCTCATGAATCCTTAGCTTTTTCTTTTCTTTTTTGACATTATATTGCCCTTGCTTGCCCCTTTACTCTTGGCAGATCAGTCTACTCACCAGCTTGCTGAAATGTTAGTGCAACTTTTCCATACAAAAAGATGTGATTTTGTTCTGGTAGCTATGGGCCGTGGGTTTGGCGAAAATCAGGAAGGTAAAATGGGCAAAAGAAAAGTATGAGGTTGGGCTAGCCCGATACTCATGGGTTTCAGCCCAATCTCAACAAAATTAGAATTTTGGGCTGTAAATTGTAAAAAAAATAATATATAATTTGTGGTATTGTTGAATTGAGCTGCTCATGCACTCGGCTTGAACCAAACATGCGAGCCAGATCCTTGCAAACATATAGTAACAAACACCTCGTGTGTATACACCAATAAGTAATTAAGCAGTTTGAAAACTACACAAGCCAATCATCTAATGTTTTCTAACAGAATACACTTATACTTAACTCAACAATCATTAATAAAGCCCAAGATACCACCAACACATCCAGTGCTATCTGTGCTACCTCTCTTCGGAAAATCATGAAAATAGTTATATATATATTTTGAAAAATTGTTATATAAAATCGCTTTATCTTTTTTCTTTGATATCGGATTTCCTTTTCTACAAAATTTATCTTTTTTTCTCAATGTGTATACTAAATTTAGATTTGAAATTTTGTGGCATTATAGATTGATTTTTTTTGTCAATGTTATCAAATTTTCTAAGATTTTTCATTACAATTAATTTGCATTATTTTCCAAAGAGAGATAGCAATGGATAGCATGCCCTTAACAAGCCATCTCAACATATATCAAGCGTATTCAAACATAGCACCGACAGCAAGAATGTAAAAATAGTGTTGGACCAGAATGACGATTAGGGGGTGTTTGAATAGGAGCACCTACTAAAAAAACCGCGATATTCAACTTTATCTTTACTCTAGTAGTTATAAAAGCTATGAAGATCAGAGAACAAGCACAACAGAAATCTTGTGTTGAAACTGATAATTCTCAAGGCAAAGGGCCCTCACGGTCGGTCGATCTTTGGTTGGCGGTCGATTTGCTGTGATGGCGATCGACCACCGGCTATAGGAACGATAGCTCGAAAAGATCACAAATCGACTTAACTTTCAATCTCGTGATTTAAATCCCCTGAGATTTTAACCATGGCTCATCAAGAAGGCCAGGAACCTATTCCAATCAACGATCAGGACAAGCTTCTACTAATTTCTTGGATAAGATCAAGAAGGCACAAGAACCGAGGAAATTCAAACTTTGATCCAAAAACTTACTCGTGGGTGGAAGATTGTCAAGATGATCCTAAATGGATTCTCACACGTCCTAGCAAGCTAGATCTCAACAAAAGACCCAAAGAAAACCAAAGGAGCACTCAAAATCACAAAGACATCAAAGAGAGAGTAATAACAAGATATAACTCATCTCGGGGCAAACCTTACTTAGATTGATCCAAGAGATTATTGGTTTACAGCCATTCCACCATGGAGGACATGTAACATCCCAAAATTGGTTTGTGTTTCAAATGTAATAAAAATGAGGAGAAATTAAAACTTTTTCTCTGATCTTGATTTTTGTAATCAGTTCCATAATTTTTGTAAAGGAATTATGTGAAATCAAAAATCAAATTGCCATTTGGACACCAACACAAATCTCCTTCATGAAAATCTTGTGCCCAACCTTTGGAAATAATTTTCTTGGGTCTAGGGTTGATGTTTAACACCTCAGAATTATTTCATAATTTTTAGAAATTATTTGATAATTTTTTAGGCCAGTCAAACCTTGGTCAAACCCTAATTCACACCTTCTGGAATTTTTGGAGAAAAATGCGGTGCATAAAAGTCTCTGAAAATTTTATATAAGGTTCATCCTTCAGCCAGCAAGCTCCAGTTAAAATTTCATAAATTTTGGAGTTTGTTTGCTACCCCAAATAATTCCTCAAAGATCGGTTATTCAAATTCAAAACCTAACCGGTTTTCACTGTGTTCTCGGGTTCGGATCGACTCGGGCTCGAGCCACTTGATTTGGTTCAGTCAACTAAACGCACCGGCTCGGTCGTTCGGGCGCGAGTGTAGTGAGTCGTTGGATCGGCATCGAACGGCCCACGTTCGCAGGAACGTTCGGACCATCCGAGCGCGCCGATCCATCTGAACCGTTGGATTCTAAATCGAGGGTCCACAATCGCGTGAACGTTCGGACTATTCGAACGCGTTACGCAACGTGAACCGCAGGATCCAAATCAACGGCCCTGGATCAAGCGAGCAATTGAATCGTTTGAATCACCCCGTTCTTTCTGAACCGTTCGATTTCAATCCGACGGCTGATACTTCGTCTCCTTCCTCCGGTCAGCGCGCGCGTCTGAATCGGCAATGGCGTGAGCAGAGGGGAAAAGAGCGGCGTGTAGTCACATCCATGGTCGACTTTAAACGGCTCTCTCTGCGCGCATTTATTGCCCGTCGTGCTCCTCCCTCAGAAGCCCAAGTTTCAACTGCTCCCGTCGCTCTCGCTCGCTCTAATGGCGATTGACCAAGGGGAATATCGCCGTTGCTCACTGCCTTTCTCAGCTATTTAAGCTACATTGCTTCACCCTTGGCTTCCTTTAGCACTTCCGCAACTCTAGCTAGCACCCACAAACTTGCTTGAGCTGCAATCGTTTGAAATCCACTCGGTCGCCATTGTTGGGTTCTGGAGCTCCGGTGAAAGTGGTGCTCCGGTCTTTCTCACTCAAGTTCCTTGCTGCCATAGCTTCCTCTCCTCTCTGTGAGCAATAGCCCTCACTTAATTTTTCGTTTGCTTGCAGAGAGCAGATCAATTTGGATTTCCCTTTCTTGGTAGAAGTCTTCATTTTCTTCACCCGAGCCGATTCGACCCTCCTCTGTGCCTTCTTTGGGCTCAGGTAACTTCTTATTAGTCCCTAGTTGCTTGGCACTCGCTCCCTTGGACCGCAGCTGAGCTCGTTTGCGTTTTCCGTTTTTGGTCTTTTGCGTCACTTGGTCATCTCCGCTTGCGGCGTTCTCGAACCACCGCAACCGATTTCTTTGGTGCCATTTGGTGCGCAAGAGTGTTAGGAACCCATTTTTGGCACTTGCTCGCACCGCCGCGGCCGGAGCCGCCGGCGGCGAGCCGTTCTTCCCCGTCATTTTTGCCGGACGAAAACAGGGAGACGGTTTGAACTTGAATCGATGCGGACCGTCGATCCTAAGATCTACGGCCCACGTTCGCGCGGAGATTTTGAATTCGTCGCGCGTCTCGGTCTGTGACCCGTTTGATCTAAGATCAACGGTCCAGATCTGAATGAACGTTCGGACCGTTCGAACGGTTCGATCCGCGTGGACCGTTGGATCCAAGATCAACGGTTCATGTGCGTATAAACGTTCGGACCGCCGGACATCTTTTGGCATCTGGTTCGTTAATTTTTCATCCAACGGTTGATGCTTAAGGTTGGCGCGTTCGCTCTGTTGCTGCGCGTGTGGGCTGTTGGATCGATAATCTTCGGCCCATGTTCTTCCACGTCGTTTATCTGGGTTATATTTCTCGGGTAGAGTTATTTATCAACTGAAAAATGTGATAACTTGTAAAATGCATAACTATTTCATTTTAATTCCTTTTCGGTTGATTCAAATTTTGCTAGTCATATTTTTAACCAAACTTTAATCTAAAAATGTTTCCAACCTCAGTTTAGCTCCAGAAAATTTGGCTAATGAATAGTAGCAATTTTGATTTATACGAGCTGAGCAAAATTGTTTTTAGCATAACTTTTGCATTGAGAATCCAAATCAATTGGTTCTTGTTGCTAAAGTCCTTATAAATCATGCTCTTGCTACTGTAAAATTTTCAGAACTTTTGGAGAACTTTTTCTGTTGGATCTTGGTGTTTTCTTCGTTCTTATCGGTTCTTTTTGGTTCTTTCGTTAGGGTCCGACCAGCACATTGATACCGAGAGTGATCCCCAGCAACACCTTGACCCACAACAAACAGGCAAGCAGTTTGATCATGTTAATCCCATTATGTTTCAAGTCTAATATATTGATTTCAACTTGTATGTATGCATTGCTATTTTGTGTTGAATTATGGTTAGTATCCTATAGTTGCATAATCTGTAGGAATTGTTTACCCTCTACTACCTTGAGCCTAGGTTATTTGCTGTGATTTGAGTTCGATGGATGAGCTCTTGTCACTTAGTAGATTACGATTTGAAATTGCTTAGAAATGCTTAGTTTCGGTAGTAATGGGCGATCATCGATTGTAGTCGATGATCTTGAGCACACATCTTATTATTATTCCATTATGTCCAGCACTTACGCTTTGTTATTTTGTAAAGTCAAAATCTGAAAATGGAAAAATATTGTTTTGGACTTGGGCAAGTGGTTGGATGGTGGGTTATTGGGTTTGTGGATGTCTTGCCTAAGTCAACAAGGACCGAACATCTTGTGTCACACTCTCCAAGCACTTTGCATACTAACCACATGAGGGTTATATAGGACCCCTCTTGACCTAGTACTTTGGAGTGTGTTATCTCCAGTCGCGGGAGGAGCGTTGTGTGTTGTGTGAAAAAGGAATTGTGTTCTTGTGTTTGGGTGTGCGGTGGTGGGGATTGCCGGAAGGTTCTCCACCTCGAGGCGTCGTGATTGTCCAAGGCTTTACCCGTGACGGGTAGTTGTCCGAGGTCCCACGACCAGACACAACGTATGGGTTTCTATCCATACAGGCGACTCAAGGCAATACATAATATTGGAAAAGTCTCGTAGGACTTAGCGTCTGCAAGCATACCTAAGGAAGTGTGCTTAATAGCTTGGCAAAAGGCGGTCGACATGTGGGTAAAATGGTACACCTGCGCAGGATAAAACTATTCAATAGCCTCGTCCTAGGTTATGGACACGCTTGGTTAGGTTTTGCAAGAGTTAGACTACAACCTTTTAAATTAAAATTTGACATGGGTGGTATGAATGGGTAATTCATGCTATTGTTGTGGTGACTAACGGTTTAGTCACTTCCAGGATTGTTGTTGTTTTCTATCTACTGTTATATTGTTGTCTTTTGCGCTTATTTGAACATTAAAAACAGATTTGCCAACTTGCTTTTAAATGTATTACATTATTGCAAATGGAAACTTGCTTTATGCTAAAATGAACCATACAGCCTCCACTTCAATGAGCTTGCATGTAGTATATATCCGGGTTTGTTATTTCCACATGTAAGTCTTGCGAGTACATCCAAAGTAGTCACCGGCTTTTGCCGGCTGCTTTTGTTTGCAGGGGAGGAAGGTGAGCCCCAAGGGCCTCACTTTTGTGAGTATCTTTGTGGATTCGACGACTAGCTTGGCGGTCCGGTCGGTTGCCTTGTGGGTTAAAGGCACACTGATTGGCTCTTTTGTTGTAGCCATCTTATGGCACTTTTGCTTCATTGTTTAATTATTGTTGTCTCTTTTATGGTTGGCCTTGGCCTCTCTTTGTAATGACTCGGTTTAATATTATTAATACTTACATTACATTACGTGTTTGGTTCTATGTGGATGAATGGAATTGATACATAAATTTTGTGATGAGGTGTGTATCTTGCACTGGGAAGTATACATGTCTCGAGTCTCGGATTATCTGTTTTGTGATGCTAGGACCGAATGGATGGTTAAGCATTACAAGCCGGATAAACCGGGGTCTCACAAGGTTTGGTATCAGAGCCATACTGACCGTAGTAACCCAAGCTTGGTCGTCTTTAGGATATTTTGGAAAACCCTATTTTCAAAGTATCAAATAATTTTTGAAAGCTAAGCAAGTTCTCATATTTTAGTCCTTACCTATCTTAGCTTTCTCCTCTCATCTTACTCTAATTTGAGGTTTGAAAGTTGTTTTCCTCTCATCTCCTTTTCAAAGATAGTGTTATCGATTAAGTGGGTTTTGGGAACCACTGAGTTTGGCAAATTGAAGTGCTTAGGGTTTTGAAGTTTCTGGACTGAAGATTTCGGCTAGAGGCTTGGATGCGGAATCTGGACCGCACGCTTCAATTTCCAGATAGCGAGCTCAATGGTTTCTGATGGGACCACTGAGCTTGGCAAGTTGAAGTGTGCCAGATTTTGAAGTTTCTAGGATGGAAGACTTCGGCTGGAGCTTGGATGCAAAATCACTACAGCAACTTCCATTTCCGGACAGCAAGCTCGATGGTTTCTAATAGGGCGGAAAATGAGAGGGTGATTCAACTAAAACTTGTGGGGTTAAAAGGGTAAGATGTGATACTAGTTAGCTATGTATCTAAAACTATTTTCGCTGATTTAACCTTGCGCTTTAGCGGTATTAGATCTTACCTTAATCTTTTGATTTTTATCTTCTCAAACAATTACTCGTTCATTCAATACGGGTTAGTTGCATTGGGAAGTTGAGCTTTGGTTTTATGATTCTTTGCTATTTTTGGAGTCTTTTTATAAGCCTTTTTAAAGTTATGTACTTGCTGTTTTCGGCTTTCGATTAGGGTGATATTCCATTCCCCTAGTCGTTAGCTTTTTGCTTCATTTCGGATTTGTTTTCGGGTCTAGTTTTAACCCAAGTTTCTTGTAACAGGATGGCCGGGCGCACTCGTAGCGGCCAAGGCCAGTCAGCTGGTCCGGACGAGGATCTTCCTCCTCCTCCGACCATGGCCGAGGTCCTTCTTCAGATCGAGCGCAATCGTGCAGAGGACAGGAGGGTTCTTCTGGACGTCATCGCGCGCAACACTTCCGCCCTTACCGGTGCTTCAGGATCCGGGCAAGGGAGTGGTCATCAGCTGCGTGGGGACTTGCGGAGTTTCTTCGCTTTCAGCCCCAACGTTCTCCAGTCCGAGGACCGCTTGACGCAGACGGTAGCCTTGGTCTAGTTGAGCGAACCAGATAGCGCAGTGCCAGGAGCACGAGAAGGCGCTGTTCGCCTCGCACCAGCTGGAGGGTGCAGCTTTGTCTTTGTAACATCCCAAAATTGGTTTGTGTTTCAAATGTAATAAAAATGAGGAGAAATTAAAACTTTTTCTCTGATCTTGATTTTTGTAATCAGTTCCATAATTTTTGTAAAGGAATTATGTGAAATCAAAAATCAAATTGCCATTTGGACACCAACACAAATATCTTTCAGAAAATCTTGTGCCCAACCTTTGGAAATACTTTTATTGGGTCTAGGGTTGATGTTTGACACCTCAGAATTATTTCATAATTTTAGAAATTATTTGATAATTTTGAGGCCGTCAAACCTTGGTCAAACCCTAATTCATCACCTTCTGGAATTTTTGGAGACAAATGCAGTGCATAAAAGTCTTTGAAAATTTTATATAAGGTTCTTCATGCAGTCAGCAAGCTCCAGTTAAAATTTCATAAATTTTGGAGTTTATTTGCTATCCCAAATAATTTTTCAAAATCAGCCTTTAAATTCAAACCCTAATGGTTTTCACTGTTCCTTGGGTTCGAATCGGACTCGGGCTCGAGCCACTTGACTCGGCCCGATCAACTAACTGCTGCCGGCCGATCGATCGGCGAAGGCGTTGTCGCGTCGTTGGATCGGCATCAAGCGGCCCACGATCGCGTGAGCGTTCGGACCATCCGTAGCGCCGATCCATATAAACCGTTGGATTCTATATCAAGGGCTCAGTTGGCGTGAGCGTTCGGACCGTCCGAGCGCCTCGCGCAATGTGAACCGTAGGATCCAAATCAGCGGCTCGAGTTAAAATGGGCGCTCAAACCGTTCTAATCACC
Source organism: Hsuehochloa calcarea (assembly GCA_036346395.1). Taxonomy (NCBI): domain Eukaryota; kingdom Viridiplantae; phylum Streptophyta; class Magnoliopsida; order Poales; family Poaceae; genus Hsuehochloa; species Hsuehochloa calcarea. The sequence continues at coordinate 37,753,795 of CM070601.1, forward strand.
CGTTGCTTTTGAGCCGTCCGATTTCAATCCAACGGTGGAAAAGTCATCTCCTTCCTCCGAGTGCAGCGCGCGGTGAGTCAAGCAATGGCGTGAGCGAGGAGAAGCGCTCGGATGTGCGATCACCTCTGTGGTCACCTTTAAGCGGCTAGCTCAGGCGCATTAAATGCCGTCGTGCTCCTCCTCGAGGTCCATTGTTCAATCTGCTCCGTCGCTCTCAAAGGCTCTCATGGCAGGTTGACCCGAGAGGGTTATTGCCGTTGCTCACTGCCATTCCCCACTATATAAGCTCCTCTGGTCCTTCCATTGAAGCCTTTCAAACACCTCGCAAGCTCCAGAAACCTCTCTTGTGTTTGCTTGAGCTCAAAAACTTGAAACCTACATTGCGCCATTGCCGAGCTTCAAGCTCTTGGTGAAGGCGGTACCCTTAGGCTTCATCCTTTCAATCTTGCTCCTCTCGATTCCTCTCACCTCGGTGATCATTAACCCTTACTCAATTTGGGTTTTTCCCGCAGGGAGCAGCTTAATTTTGGATTTCCCCCTTTTCGGCCGAAAGCCCTATTTTTCTTCATCAGAGCAGCTCCAGTCCCCTCTGTGCTTTCTCCGTGCTCAGGTAACCCCTCTTTAGTCCCTAGTTGCTTGGCACTCGCTCAATTGGACCGCAGCAGAGCTCATTTGCTATTTTCGTTTTTGACCATTTTCGGTCATCTCTGTCATCTCCGGCTTGCTGGCGTTCTAGAACGCCGCAGCTGAAATTGTTGGTTCCTTTGGGTGCGCGAGTTTGTTAGCAACCCATTTTGGGCCTTTGCTCGCACCGCCGTGACCAGAGTCGCCGTGGCATGAGCCGTTCTTCCGTCGTTTTGTCGGATGAAAGCAGCGCGAGTTTTGAACGTGAATTGATGTGGACCGTCGATCCTTAGATCAGCGGTCCAGATCTGAGTGAACGTTCGGACCGTCCGAAGGTTCGATCCGTGTGGACCGTTGGATCCAAGATCAGCGGCTCCTATGCGTGTGAGCGTTCGGACGCCCGAACGTCTAATCCACGTGAACCGTTGGATCCGATCCAACGGTGGCGTTTAGGGTTTGTGAATCGCGCGTGCGCTTGTTCTCCGTGGACTTAGACCGTTGGATCCAAGATCAACGATCCAAGTGCGCCCACGTCGATTTAATTTCTGTTTTTCCGAAAGGATTTATTTATCAACTGAAAAATATGATAACTTGTAAAATGCATAACTAATTCATTTCAAATCCTTTTCGGTTGATTCAAATTTTGTTGGTTATGTTTTTAACTAGACTTTAATCTAAAAATGTTTCCAACCTCAGTTTAGCTCCAGAAAATTTTGCTAATGAATAGTAGCATTTTTGATTTATAAAAGCTGAGCAAAATTGTTTTGGCCATATCTTTTGCATTAAGAATCCAAATCAATTGGTTCTTGTTGCATTAGTTCATAAAAATCATGCTCTTTCTACTGTAAAAATTTGAGAGCTTTTTGTTGAAGTGGGCTGTTGGATCTTTTCGGTTTCTTTTGCCTTATTGGTTCTTTTTGGTTCTTTCGATAGGATCCGAAGAGCACATTGATACCGAGAGTGATCCCCAGCAACATCTTGACCCGCAACAAGCAGGCAAGCAGTTTGATCATATTAATCCTATTATTTTACAAGTTTAATATTTTGAATTCAACTGTATGTATGCATTGCTACTTTGTGTTAAATTATGGTTAGTTGATCCTCTAGTTGCATAATCATGCGATATTGTTTATTCTCTACTACTTGAGCCTAGGTTATTTCTTTGTGATTAGAGTTCGATGGATGAACTCTTGTCACTTAGTAGAATGCGAATCTTTATGCTTAGCCATGCTTAGTTCGGTAGCTTTGGGCGGTCATCGATTTAGTCGATGGCCTTGATCACACAAAAATTATTATTCTTCCATTATGTCCAGCACTTTGTGCTTTGTTAATTTTGTAAATCAAAAACTGAAAATGAAAACCGATTTGGACTTGGGCATAATGGTATGTTGGTGTGGTGTTTTGGGTGTGATCGAATGGTGCCCAAGTCAACAAGGACCGAACATCTTGTGTCACACTCTCCAAGCATTTTTGCGTACTAACCACATGAGGGATATATGGGACCCTCTTGACTTAGTACTTTGGCGTGTGTTATCTCAGTCGCAGGAGGAAAAGTTTTGTGTGTGTGGTGTGTGAAACATGCTGTGTGTTCTTGTGTTTGTGTTGGGTGTGCGGTGGTGGGGATTGCCGGGAAGGTTCTCCACCTCGAGGGGCGTCGCAGTTGTCCAAGGCTTTACCCGTGACGGGTAGTTGTCCGAGGCTGGGCCACGACCCCGACACAACGTATGGGTTTCTATCCATACGGGCGACTCGAAGGTAATACATAATATTGGAAAAGTCTCGTAGGACTTAGCCGTGCCGGCATACCTAAGGAAGTGTGCTTAATAGCTTGGCAAAAAGGCGGTCTGACATGTGGGTAAGTTGGTACACCCTGCAGGGATAAAACTATTCGAATAGCCTCGTCCTAGGTTATGGACACGCTTGGTTAGGTTTTGCAAGAGTTAGACTTCAACCTTTTAAATTAAAATTTGACATGGTTGGCATGAATGGGTAATTCATGCTATTGTTGTGGTGACTAATGGTTTAGTCACTTCGGGATTGTTGTTGTTTCCTATCTACCGTTAATTTGTTGTCTTTTGCGCTTATTTGAACATTAAAACAGATTTGTTAAATTGCTTTCAATCTATTATATTATTGCAAATGAAAACTTGCTTTATGCTAAAATGAAACCTACAGCCTACTGTTGATTAAGCTTGCATGTAGTATATGTACAGGTTTGTTATTCCACATGTAAGTCTTGCGAGTACATTCAAAGTACTCACCGGCTTTTGCCGGCTGCTTTTGTTTGCAGGGGAAGAAGGTGAGCCCCAAGGGCCTCACTTTTGTGAGATGTGCTTCGGGTTTGGCGACTAGCTTGGCGGTCCGGTCGGTTGCCTTGTGGGTTAAAGGCACACTGATTGGCTCTTTGTTGTAGCCATCTTATGGCACTTTTGCTTCCGCTGTTTAACTATTGTTGTCTCTTTTATTGTTGGCCGGTTGGCCTCTCTTTTGTAATGACTCGGTTTAATATCATTAATACTTACATTCTATTCACGTTTGGTTCTATGTGGATGAATGGAATTGATACATAAATTTTGTGATGAGGTGTGTATACTGCACTCTGGGAAGTATACATGTCTCGAGTCTCGGATTATCTGCTTTGTGATGCTAGGACCGAATGGATGGTTAAGCATTACAAGCCGGATAAACCGGGGTCTCACAAGGTTTGGTATCAGAGCCATACTGACCGTAGTAACCCAAGTTGGTCGTCTTTAGGATATTTTGGAAAACTTTATTTTCAAAGTATCAAATGATTTTTGAAAGCTTAAGTAAGTTCTCAGATTTTATTCCTTACCTATCTTAGCTTTCTCCCCTCATCTTACTCTAATTTGAGTTTGAAAGTTGTTTTCCTCTCATCTCCTTTTCAAAGGTAGTGTTATCGATTAAATGGGTTTTGGGAACCACTGAGTTTGGCAAATTGAAGAGCTTAGGGTTTTTGAAGTTTCTGGACTGAAGGTTTCGACTAGAGGCTTGGATGCGGAATCTGGACAACACACCTCAATTTCCAGACAGCGAGCTCAATGGTTTCTGATAGGACCACTGAGCTTGGCAAATTGAAGTGTGCCAGATTTTGAAGTTTCTAGAATGGAAGACTTACTTGGAAGCTTGGATGCAAAATCACTACCGCAACCTCAATTTCCGGACAGCAAGCTCGATGGTTCTAAATGGGGTAGAAAATGAGAGGATAATCAATTGAAATTTGTGGGGTTAAAAGGGTAAGATGTGATACTAGTTAGCTATGTATCTAACACTATTTTCGTTGATTGAACCTTGCTCTTTAGTGGTGATAGATCTTACCTTAATCTTCTCGATTTTTATCTTCTCAATCAATTACTCGCTCATTCAATACGGGTTAGTTGCGTTGGGAAGTTGAGCTTTAGTTTTATGATTCCTTCTGTTTTTGGAGTCTTTTTATAAGCCTTTTTAAAGTTATGTACTTGCTGTTTTCGGCTTTCGATTAGAGTGATATTCCATTCCCCTAGTCGTCAGCTTTTCGCTTTCTTTTGGCTTTGAATTTGGAGTCTAGTTTTTAACCCAAGTTTCTTGTAACAGATGGCGGGCCTTTCGTAGCGGCCAAGGCGATCCACCGTCCGGACGAGGATCTTCCTCCTCCTCAGACCATGGCCGAGGTCCTTCTTGGATCGAGCGCAACCGTAGAGGGCGGGAGAGTTCTTACGGGCGTCATCGCGCGCAACACTTCCGCCCTACCGGTGCTTCGAGATCCAGCAAGGGAGTGGTCATCGGCCGCGTGGGGACTCGCGGAGTTTCTTCGCACGGCCCCTACATTCTCTAGGTCCGAGGACCGCTTGACGCAGCGATTGGCCGTGCGGTTGAGCGCAAGCTTCGCATAGCGCAGTGCCAGGAGCACGAGAAGGCGCTGTTCGCATCGCACCAGCTGGAGGGTGCAGCTTTGTCTTGGTGGGAGAGCTTCCTCGCCATGCAGCCTGACGGCCACACCGTCACTTGGGAGGAGTTCGTCTCGCCTTCCGCCGCTCTCATATTCCTTCCGGCTTGATGAAGCTGAAGAAGAAGGAATTCTTATCGCTCAGGCAAGGGCGTCGTTCAGTCACGGAGTACCTGTACGAGTTCAACCATTTGGCTCGTTATGCTCCGGAAGAGGTGGCCACTGATGAGGCCAAGCAAGAGAAGTTCAAGGATGGTTTGTCTGAGGAACTTCAAGACAAGCTATCTATCGTTGACTTCCCTGATTTCCAGGCCTTGGTGGACAAGGCCATCGTTGTCGAAAGACGCAGGAGAGCACTTGTGGATTCCATAGCGCAAGTGGGAGGCCCACAAGTCGGCCGCAGGCGCTCTTTCCGTTCGTGTTGGGGGTCTCGGGGTCCCGTCTTGACCTTTTGCAAGACCAGAGATCGTCGGCCGCCTCGCCCTTCGCGCGAGGCCGTGCCCCAATCACGTGCACTGCGAGTCGGCAGAGGCCTCGCGCACATGCGGATGTCACACGCTTCTTCAGCAACAACAAGGGGCATTATGCGAATAATTGCCCCAAGAAGACAGAGCGACCTCGTCCTAATGGAGGACGCGGGCAAGGAGGTGGTTCTTCGCGGGATCAAGATAGTCCTGCTACCCAAGGTGTGGGTAGTGGTCACGTCAACCTCATCTCGGTGAGGAAGCACAGGAGGTACCATGTTGTCTTTGACGCTTCTGTTAACTCTCATTCGACTCTTGTTTTGTTTGATTCAGAGCATCTCATTCTTTTGTTTCGAGTCTTTTCTTGCTATTAGTAAGCTCCTCTTTACTCCATTATTGGTCCCGTTGCTCATTCGCTCTCTGGTTGGGGTTGAGAGTCGAATCGAGTGTAGGGATGTCCCAATCGAGATTGAGGGAGTGAGATTCTTTGCGAATCTTATCCTCCTTCATTCAGCAAGTATAGATGTAATTCTTGGTATGGATTGGTTGTCTCGGCATAAGGGACACATCGATTGTGCCAAGAAGTGCGTCTCTATCTAGTCCTTCCGGCGAGCAGGTTCGCTTTTCGCCGAAGCTGCTAGGCCCGCATCTCTTCGCGCTTGAAGCGAAGCCCGCTCGATATTGGTGAAGTCCCAACGGTTCGTGATTTCGCTTGATGTCTTTCCCAAGATCTTCCCGGGAATGCCACCAGTTCGAGACCTCGAGTTTGTCATTGAGTTGGCTCCCGGTACTGCCCCGATTTCAAAGAGGCACTATCGGATGCCACCGAACGAATTGGTGGAGTTGAAGAAGCAACTTAATGAGCTTCAAGAAAAAGGCTTCATCCGCCCTAGCTCATCTCCGTGGGGTTGTCCAGCAATCTTCGTAAAGAAGAAGGACAATACTTTACGCATGTGCGTGGATTACCGTCCGCTTAATGAGGTAACGATAAAGAACAAGTATCCATTGCCCCGCATTGATGATCTCTTTGATCAATTAACTGGAGCTCGAGTATTCTCCAAGATTGATTTGAGAATGGGATATCATCAAGTTCGGATACGACCTGAGGATATTCCAAAGACGGCTTTCTCTACTCGCTACGGCTTGTATGAGTATACCGTCATGTCATTTGGCTTAACCAATGCTCCCGCCTTGTTCATGAACCTCATGAATTCGGTATTCATGGAGTATTTGGATAAGTTTGTCGTGGTCTTCATCGATGATATTCTCATCTATTCCAAGGACGATGAGGAACACGATGAGCATCTGAGGCTTGTATTAGGCAAGCCGTGAGCATCACCGTATGCAAAGTTCGAGAAGTGCGCGTTACGGTTGAAGGAAGTGGCCTTCTTGGGTCATATTCTTTCAAATAGAGGCGTGGCTGCTGACCCTAGCAAGGTCAGCGATGTTCTTTCATGGGTTCAGCCAACTTCGGTAACCGAAGTTCGGAGTTTTCTCGGTTTAGCGGGATATTATCGCCGTTTTATCGAGAATTTCTCCAAGATCGCGAAGCCGATGACGGAGCTGCTCAAGAAGGACAAGAAGTTCTTGTGGTCCGATGCTTGTGAGGAAAGTTTCCAAGTACTTAAGAAGCGCTTGACCACCGCTCCGTCCTCGTTCTTCCGATATCCATCGAGGCTTCGATATCTTTTGCGATGCTTCTCGGCGAGGACTCGGTTGTGTCCTTATGCAAGAAGGCAAGGTAGTGGCCTATGCATCAAGGCAATTGAGACCTCATGAGCTCAACTATCCTACCCATGACTTGGAATTAGCTGCGGTGATTCATGCCCTTAAGATTTGGCGACATTACCTAATCGGTAATCGTTGCGAAGTGTATTCGGATCACAAAAGTCTAAAGTATTTGTTCACCCAACCGGATCTAAACCTCAGGCAAAAGAGATGGTTGGAGTTGATCAAGGACTATGACATGGGTATTCACTACCATCCGGGCAAGGCTAATGTCGTTGCCGATGCGCTCAGTCGCAAAGCGCATTGCAATGCCTTGTTGCTCCAGGGATGTCAACCCACCCTTCTGAAGGAATTTCAGCGTCTCAACTTAGGTCTGGTTGAGCATGGTTCCCTCGCTGCCTTGGTTGTGCAACCAACCTTGGTAGATCGGATTAAGGTCGCTCAACAATCAGATGTTGGAATAAGCCGCATCAAGGAAAATGTCAAGAACGGAACAGCCAAGTGCTTCTCTGAGGATGAGCATGGTGTTGTAAGGTTCGGGCAACGCCTTGTGGTTCCAAAGGACATGGAATTGCGGAATTTGATTCTCCGCGAAGCCCATGATTCGCCTTTGTCTATTCATCCCGGGGCCACAAAGATGTATCAAGATCTCGTCGAGGATTTTGGTGGACCCGAATGAAGAGGGAAGTTGCGGTTCGTTGTTAGAAGTCGACGATGTCGTCGTGTCAAGGCCGAGCATCAGCGTCCAGCAGGACTACTTCAGCCTTTGCCTATTCCTGAATGGAAGTGGGATTCGATCGGGATGGATTTTATCACCGGTCTGCCCCGAACATCCAAGGGCAAGGATTCCATCTGGGTTGTCATCGATCGATTGACGAAGGTAGCCCATTTTACGCGAAGCGGACAAACCTTAGTGTGAGTCTACTCGCGGACCTCTATATTTCCGTATCGCTCGCTTGCATGGTGTCACAAGACGATCGTTTGGATCATGATGCGCTTTTCACCGCCGAGTTTGGAAGTGTTTGCAAGAGGCTATGGGAACCCGTCTCACATTTAGCACCGCATATCACCCCCAAACCGATGGTCGACCGAAAGGTCAACCAAGTGTTGGAAGACATGCTTCAGTGCTTGCGCCCTCTCCTATGGAAAGAATTGGGAGAAATGCTTGCCATTTGCCGAAGTTTTCCTACAACAACAGTTTTGCCGCCTCGGCATGTCACCTTTCGAGGCCTTATACGGGAGAAAGTGCGAACCCCGTTAAATTGGTCTCGAGACCGCGAAGACCATTCTTTGGCGGACTCGATCAATGAGGCCGAGAGTCAAGTCCAGCTTATTCGTGATCGTTTGCGCACAGCTCAATCCAGGCAAAAGAGCTATGCGGATCGCCGTCGTCGTGAGTTGAGCTTTGAGCCTAATGACTTTGTTTATCTCAAAGTCTCTCCTTTGAAGGGCCATCAGCGTTTCGGCGTCAAGGGCAAGTTAGCTCCTCGATATGTCGGTCCTTACCGTGTTATCGAGAAGAAAGGAGTTGTTGCCTATAAGTTGGAGTTGCCACCGCACTCAAGGGGTACATGATGTTTTCCATGTGTCCCAATTAAAGAAGTGCCTCCGTGTTCCAACTGAGGAAGCTCCGTTGGAAACTCTAGATGTCCAAAAGGATTTGACCTATCGCGAGCACCCTGTTCGCATACTCGATGAGGCTGAACGAAGAACAAGGAATAAAACCATTAGATTCCTCAAAGTTCAGTGGTCGAACCATTCTGAAGATGAAGCTACTTGGGAAAGGGAAGATCGTCTCCGTGCAGACTACCCCTCCTTCTTTGCCGAGTGAGCCAAATCTCGGACGAGATTTACGTAAGGGGGAGGTTTTGTAACATCCCAAAATTGGTTTGTGTTTCAAATGTAATAAAAATGAGGAGAAATTAAAACTTTTTCTCTGATCTTGATTTTTGTAATCAGTTCCATAATTTTTGTAAAGGAATTATGTGAAATCAAAAATCAAATTGCCATTTGGACACCAACACAAATATCTTTCAGGAAAATCTTGTGCCCAACATTTGGAAATACTTTTATTGGGTCTAGGGTTGATGTTTGACACCTCAGAATTATTTCATAATTTTTAGAAATTATTTGATAATTTTGAGGCTACCAAACCTTGGTCAAACCCTAATTCATCACCTTCTGGAATTTTTGGAGACAAATGCAGTGCATAAAAGTCTTTGAAAATTTTATATAAGGTTCTTCATGCAGTCAGCAAGCTCCAGTTAAAATTTCATAAATTTTGGAGTTTGTTTGCTATCCCAAATAATTTTTCAAAAATCAGCCTTTAAATTCAAACCCTAACGATTTTCACTTTGTTCCTTGGGTTCGAATCGGACTCGGGCTCGAGCCACTTGACTCGCCCACCAACTAACTGCACCGGCGCTGGCCGATCGAGCGCGCGGCGTTGCGCCGTTGATCGGCATCAAACGGCCCACGATCGCGTGAACGTTCGGACCATCCGAGCGCCGATCCATATAAACCGCTGGATTCTAAATCAAGGGCTCAGATTGGCGTGAACGTTCGGACCGTCCGAACGCCTCGCGCAATGTGAACCGTAGGATCCAAATCAACGGCTCGAGTTAAAATGGACGCCAAACCGTTCTAATCACCCGTTGCTTTTGAACCGTCCGATTTCAATCCAACGGTGGAAAAGTCATCTCCTTCCTCGGTCAAGCAATGGCATGAGCGAGGAGAAGCGCCAGCAGTCAGTCACCTCTGTGGTCACCTTTAAACGGCTAGCTCGGGCGCATTAAATGCCCGTCGTGCTCCTCCTCGAGAGGTCCATTGTTCAACCGCTGCTCCGTCGCTCTCAAAGGCTCTCATGGCGAGTTGACCGAGAGGGTTATTGCCGCTGCTCACCGCCATTCCCCACTATATAAGCTCCTCCGGTCCTTCCATTGAAGCCTTTCAAACACCTCGCAAGCTCCAAAGAACCTCTCTTGTGTTTGCTTGAGCTCAAAACTTGAAACCTTCCACATTGCGCCATTGCCGAAGCTTCAAGCTCTTCTGAAGGCGGTACTTTGGGCTTCATCCCTTTCAATCTTGCTCCTCTGATTCCTCTCACCTCGGTGATCATTAACCCTTACTCAATTTGGGTTTTCCGCAGGAGCAAATTAATTTTGGATTTCCCCTTTCGGCCGAAAGCCCTATTTTTCTTCATCGAGGCGGCTCAGTCCCTCGTGCTTTCTCCGTGCTCGTAACCCTCTTTAGTCCCTAGTTGCTTGCACTCGCTCAATTGGACCGCAGCAGAGCTCATTTGCTATTTTCGCTTTTGACCATTTTCGTCATCTCTGTCATCTCCGCTTCTCGGGCGTTCTAGAACGCCGCAGCTGAAATTGTTGGTTCCTTTGGGTGCGCAAGGTTGTTAGGAACTCATTTTAGGCTTTTGCTCGCACCGCCGCGACCAGAGTCGCCGGCGGCGAGCCGTTCTTCCCCGTCGTTTTGTCGGATGAAAACAGGCGCGAGTTTTGAACGTGAATTGATGTGGACCGTCGATCCTTAGATCAACGGTCCAGATCTGAGTGAACGTTCGGACCGTCCGAAAGGTTCGATCCGTGTGGACCGTTGGATCCAAGATCAACGGCTCCTATGCGTGTGAACGTTCGGACCGCCCAACGCCCGTCTAATCCGCGTGAACCGCTGGATCCGCATCCAACGGTGAGCGTTTAGGGTTTGTGAATCGCGCGTGCGCGCATTGCTCCGTGGACTTAGACCGTTGGATCCAAGATCAACGATCCAAGTGCGTCCACGTCGATTTAATTTCTGGTTTTTCCCGAAAGGATTTATTTATCAACTGAAAAATATGATAACTTGTAAAATGCATAACTAATTCATTTCAAATCCTTTTCGGTTGATTCAAATTTTGTTGGTTATGTTTTTAACTAGACTTTAATCTAAAAATGTTTCCAACCTCAGTTTAGCTCCAGAAAATTTTGCTAATGAATAGTAGCATTTTTGATTTATGAAAGCTGAGCAAAATTGTTTTGGCCATATCTTTTGCATTAAGAATCCAAATCAATTGGTTCTTGTTGCATTAGTTCATAAAAATCATGCTCTTTCTACTGTAAAAATTTGAGAGCTTTTTGTTGAAGTGGGCTGTTGGATCTTTTCGGTTTCTTTTGCCTTATTGGTTCTTTTTGGTTCTTTCGATAGGATCCAAGAGCACATTGATACCGAGTGATCCCGAAGAACATCTTGACCCATAACAAGCGAGGCAAGCGGTTTGATCATATTAATCCTATTATTTTACAAGTTTAATATTTTGAATTCAACTGTATGTATGCATTGCTACTTTGTGTTAAATTATGGTTAGTTGATCCTCTAGTTGCATAATCAGTACGATATTGTTTATTCTCTACTACTTGAGCCTAGGTTATTTCTTTGTGATTAGAGTTCGATGGATGAACTCTTGTCACTTAGTAGAATCTAATCTTTATGCTTAGCCATGCTTAGTTCGGTAGCTTTGGGCGGTCATCGATTTAGTCGATGGCCTTGATCACACAAAAATTATTATTCTTCCATTATGTCCAGCACTTTGTGCTTTGTTAATTTTGTAAATCAAAAACTGAAAATGAAAACCGATTTGGACTTGGGCATAATGGTATGTTGGTGTGGTGTTTTTGGGTGTGATCGGAATGGTGCCCAAGTCAACAAGGACCGAACATCTTGTGTCACACTCTCCAAGCATTTTTACGTACTAACCACATGAGGGATATATGGGACCCCTCTTGACTTAGTACTTTGGCGTGTGTTATCTCCGAGTCGCAGGAGGAAAAGTTTGTGTGTGTGTGTGTGAAACATTGTGTGTTCTTGTGTTTGTGTTGGGTGTGCGGTGGTGGGGATTGCCGGGAAGGTTCTCCACCTCGAGGGGCGTCGCAGTTGTCCAAGGCTTTACCCGTGACGGGTAGTTGTCCGAGGCTGGGCCACGACCCCGACACAACGTATGGGTTTCTATCCATACGGGCGACTCGAAGGTAATACATAATATTGGAAAAGTCTCAGAGGACTTAGCGTGCTTGCATACCTAAGGAAGTGTGCTTAATAGCTTGGCAAAAAGGCGGTCTGACATGTGGGTAAGTTGGTACACCCTGCAGGGATAAAACTATTCGAATAGCCTCGTCCTAGGTTATGGACACGCTTGGTTAGGTTTTGCAAGAGTTAGACTTCAACCTTTTAAATTAAAATTTGACATGGTTGGCATGAATGGGTAATTCATGCTATTGTTGTGGTGACTAATGGTTTAGTCACTTCGGGATTGTTGTTGTTTCCTATCTCTTGTTAATTTGTTGTCTTTTGCGCTTATTTGAACATTAAAAACAGATTTGTTAAATTGCTTTCAATCTATTATATTATTGCAAATGAAAACTTGCTTTATGCTAAAATGAAACCTACAGCCTCCTGTTGATTAAGCTTGCATGTAGTATATGTACAGTTTGTTATTCCACATGTAAGTCTTGCAGTACATTCAAAGTACTCACCGCTTTTGCCTACCGCTTTTGTTTGTGGGGAAGAAGGTGAGCCCCAAGGGCCTCACTTTTGTGAGATGTGCTTCGGGTTTGGTGACTAGCTTGGCGGTCCGGTCGGTTGCCTTGTGGGTTAAAGGCACACTGATTGGCTCTTTGTTGTAGCCATCTTATGGCACTTTTGCTTCCGTTGTTTAACTATTGTTGTCTCTTTTATTGTTGGCCGGTTGGCCTCTCTTTTGTAATGACTCGGTTTAATATCATTAATACTTCTGTTCTATTCTGTGTTTCGGTTCTATGTGGATGAATGGAATTGATACATAAATTTTGTGATGAGGTGTGTATACTGCACTCTGGGAAGTATACATGTCTCGAGTCTCGGATTATCTGCTTTGTGATGCTAGGACCGAATGGATGGTTAAGCATTACAAGCCGGATAAACCGGGGTCTCACAGTCTTGGTGGGAGAGCTTTCTCGCCATGCAGCCTGACGGTCACACCGTCTCCTGGGAGGAGTTCCGTACTGCCTTCCGTCGCTCTCACATTCCTTCCAGCCTGATGAGGCTGAAGAAGAAGGAGTTCTTGTCGCTCAGGCAAGGACGTTTCTCAGTCACGGAGTATCTTTACGAGTTCAACCATTTGGCTCGTTATGTTCCGGAGGAGGTGGCCACTGATGAGGCCAAGCAAGAGAAGTTCAAGGATGGTTTGTCTGAGGAGCTGCAGGACAAGCTATCCATCGTTGACTTTCCGGATTTCCAGGCCTTGGTGGACAAGGCCATCGTTGCTGAGCACGCTGGGAGAGCACTTGTGGATTCCATAGCGCAAGTGGGAGGCCCACAAGTCGGCGCAAGCGCTTCTTTTTCCGCTCGTGTTGGGCAGTCTCCGGGGTCCCGTCCTCAGCTTCGGCAAGACCCAGAGATCGTCGGCTTTGCCCCTCGTCCTTCGCAGCCGTGTGCCCCAATCACGTGCACTGCGAGTCGACCAGAGGCCTCCGCTTGACAGCTACGGATGTCACCTGCTTTTCACGCAACAACAAGGGCATTATGCAAATAATTGCCCCAAGAAGACAGAGGCGACCTCGTCCTAATGGAGGACGCGGGCAAGGAGGTGGTTCTTCGCAGGACCGGAAGATAGTCCCTACTACCCAAGGCATGGGTAGTGGTCGCGTCAACCTCATCTCAGCAGAGGAGGCACAGGAGGCGCCCGACGTCGTGCTGGGTACCCTTTACTTAACTCTTATCCACGCTCTTGTTTTGTTTGATTCAGAGCATCTCATTCTTTTGTTTCGAGTCTTTTCTTTGCTATTAGTGAGCTCCTCTTTACTCCATTGTTGGTCCATTGCTCATTCGCCTCTCTGGTTCGGAGTTGAGAGTGAATCGAGTGTAAGGATGTTCCAGCTTGAGATCGAGGGAGTGAGATTCTTCGCGAATCTTGTTCTCCTCCATTCAGCAAGTTTAGATGTAATTCTTGGTATGGATTGGTTGTCTCAGCATAAGGGACAAATCGATTGCGCCAAGAAGTGTGTCTCTCTATATAGTCTTTTCGTGAGCGAGGTTAAGCTTTTAGCCAAGTTGCTAGGTCCGCATCTCTTGCGCTTAAAGCGGCCCGCTCTAGATATTAATGAAGTCCCAACGGTTTGTGACTTCGTTGATGTCTTTCTGAAGATCTTCGGGATGCCACCAGCTCGAGATCTCGAGTTTGTCATTGAGTTGGTTCCTGCATCGCCCCGATTTCAAAGAGGCATAATCGGATGCCACCGAACGAGTTGGTGGAATTGAAGAAGCAACCGAGTGAGCTGCAAGAAAAGGTTTCATTCGCCTAGCTCATCTCCGTGGGGTTGTCTGCAATCTTCGTAAAGAAGAAGGATAATACCTTGCGCGTGTGCGTAGATTACCGTCAAGCTTAATGAGGTAACGGTAAGAACAAGTATCCATTGCCCGCATTGATGATCTCGTGATCAATTAACTGGAGCTCGAGTATTCTCCAAGATTGATTTGAGAGTGGATATCATCAAGTTCGGATCTGACCGAGGATATTCCAAAGACGGCCTTCTACTTGCTACGGCTTGTATGAGTACACCGTCATGTCATTTGGTTTAACCAATGCTCCCGCCTTGTTCATGAACCTCATGAATTCGGTATTCATGGAGTATTTGGATAAGTTTGTCGTGGTCTTCATCGATGATATTCTTATCTATTCTAAGAACGATGAGGAACATGATGAGCATCCGAGGCTTGTGTTAGGCAAGCCGTGAGCACCACCAGACGCAAAGTTCAAAGAATGCGATTCGGTTGAAGGAAGTGGCCTTCTTAGGCCATGTCCTTTCAAATAGAGGCATAGCCGTTGATCCTAGCAAGATCGTGACGTTCTCTCATGGTTCACCTACTTGATGGCAAGTGCGGAGTTTTCTTGGTTTAGCGGGATATTATCGCCGTTTCATCGAGAATTTCTCCAAGATCGCGAAGCCGATGACGGAGTTGCTCAAGAAGGACAAGAAGTTCTTATGGTCCGATGCTTGTGAGGAAAGCTTCCAAGTACTTAAGAAGCGTTTGACCACCCCTCCCGTCCTCGTTCTTCCCGACATCCATCAAAGCTTCGATATCTTTTGCGATGCTTCTCGTCGAGGACTCGGTTGTGTCCTTATGCAAGAAGGCAAGGTAGTGGCCTATGCATCAAGGCAATTGAGACCTCATGAACTCAACTATCCTACCCATGACTTAGAATTAGCTGCGGTGATTCATGCACTTAAGATTTGGCGACATTACCTAATCGGTAATCGTTACGAAGTGTATTCGGATCACAAAAGCCTAAAGTATTTGTTCACCCAACCAGATCTGAACCTCAGGCAAAAGAGATGGTTGGAGTTGATCAAGGACTATGACATGGGAATTCACTACCATCCGAGCAAGGCTAATGTTGTTGCCGATGCGCTCAGTCGGAAAGCGCATTGCAATGCCTTATTGCTCCAGGAACGCCAACCCACCCTTCTGAAGGAATTTCAGCGTCTCAACTTAGGTTGGGTTGAGCATGGTTCCCTCGCTACCCTGGTTGTGCAACCAACCTTGGTGGATCGGATTAAGGTCGCTCAACAATCAGATGTTGGAGTGAGCCGCATCAAGGAAAATATCAAGAATGGTACAACAAAGTGCTTCTCTGAGGATGAGCATGGTGTTGTAAGGTTCGGGCAACGCCTTGTGGTTCCAAAGGACATGGAATTGCGGAATTTGATTCTCCACGAAGCCCATGATTCGCCTTTGTCTATTCATCCCGGGGCCACAAAGATGTATCAAGATCTCCGTCAGGGATTTTGGTGGACCCGAATGAAGAGGGAAATTGCGAAGTTCGTTGCCGAGTGCAACGTGTGTCGTCGTGTCAAGGCCGAGCATCAGCGTCCGGCAGGACTGCTTCAGCCTTTGCCAATTCCCGAGTGGAAGTGGGATTCGATCGGGATGGATTTTATCACCGGTCTGCCCCGAACCTCCAAGGGCAAGGATTCCATCTGGGTTGTCATTGATCGATTGACGAAAGTAGCCCATTTTCTGCCAGTACGGACCAACCTTAGTGTGAGTCTACTAGCGGACCTCTATATTTCCCGTATCGTCTGCTTGCATTGTGTACCGAAGACGATCGTTTCGGATCGCGGTGCGCTTTTCACCGCCAGGTTTTGGAAGTGTTTGCAAGAGGCTATGGGAACCCGTCTCACCTTTAGCACAGCATATCACCCCCAAACTGATGGTCAGACCGAAAGGGTCAACCAAGTGTTGGAGGACATGCTTCGTGCTTGTGTCCTCTCCTATGGAAAGAATTGGGAGAAATGCTTGCCATTTGCCGAGTTTTCCTACAACAACAGTTTTCAAGCTAGTCTCGGCATGTCACCTTTTGAGGCCTTATACGGGAGAAAGTGCAGAACCCCGTTGAATTGGTCTGAGGCCGGCGAAAGACCTTTCTTTGGCCCGGACTCGATCAATGAGGCCGAGAGTCAAGTCCAGCTTATTCGTGATCATTTGCGCACAGCTCAATCCAGGCAAAAGAGCTATGCGGATCGCCGTCGTCGTGAGTTAAGCTTTGAGCCTAATGACTTTGTTTATCTCAAAGTCTCTCCTTTGAAGGGCCATCAGCGTTTCGGCGTCAAGGGCAAGTTAGCTCCTCGATATGTCGGTCCTTACCGTGTTATCGAGAAGAAAGGGGTTGTTGCCTATAAGTTGGAATTGCCAGCTGCACTCGAGGGGATACATGATGTTTTCCATGTGTCCCAACTAAAGAAGTGCCTCCGTGTTCCAACTGAGGAGGCTCCGTTGGAAACTCTTGATGTTCAGGAAGATTTGACCTACAAGGAGCACCCTGTTCGCATCCTTGACGAGGCTGAACGAAGAACGAGGAATCGTACCATCAAGTTCCTTAAAGTTCAGTGGTCAAATCATTCTGAAGATGAAGCCACTTGGGAAAGGGAAGATCGTCTCCGTGCAGACTACCCCTCTTTCTTTACCGAGTAAGCCAAATCTCGGGACGAGATTTTCTGTAAGGGGGGGGGGGGAGGTTTTGTAACATCCCAAAATTGGTTTGTGTTTCAAATGTAATAAAAATGAGGAGAAATTAAAACTTTTTCTCTGATCTTTATTTTTGTAATCAGTTCCATAATTTTTGTAAAGGAATTATGTGAAATCAAAAATCAAATTGCCATTTGGACACCAACACAAATCTCCTTCATGAAAATCTTGTGCCCAACCTTTGGAAATAATTTTCTTGGGTCTAGGGTTGATGTTTAACACCTCAGAATTATTTCATAATTTTTAGAAATTATTTGATAATTTTTGAGGCCAGTCAAACCTTGGTCAAACCCTAATTCACACCTTCTGGAATTTTTGGAGAAAAATAAGGTGTATAAAAGTCTCTGAAAATTTTATATAAGGTTCATCCTTCACCCGCAAGCTCGATTAAAATTTCATAAATTTTGGAGTTTGTTTGCTACCCCAAATAATTCCTCAAAGATCGGTTATTCAAATTCAAAACCTAACCGGTTTTCACTGGTTCCTCGGGTTCGGATCGGACTCGGGCTCGAGCCACTTGATTTGGTCAGTCAACTAAACGCACCGGCTCGATGCGTTCGGCGCGAGTGTAGTGAGTCGTTGGATCGGCATCGAGCGGCCCACGTTCGCGAGCGTTCGGACCATCCGAGCGCCGATCCATCCGAACCGTTGGATTCGTCGAGGGTCCACAATCGCGTGAACGTTCGGACTATTCGAACGCGTTACGCAACGTGAACCGCAGGATCCAAATCAACGGCCCTGGATCAAGCGAGCAATTGAATCGTTTGAATCACCCGTTCTTTTTCGAACAGCTTCGATTTCAATCCGACGGCCGATATTGCCTCCTTCCTCCGGTCGGTAGCAAGGTGCAGAATCGGCAATGGCGTGAGCAGAGGGGAAAAGAGCGGCGTGTAGTCACATCCATGGTCGACTTTAAACGGCTCTCTCTGCGCGCATTTATTGCCCGTCGTGCTCCTCCCTCAGAAGCCCAAGTTTCAACTGCTCCCGTCGCTCTCGCTCGCTCTAATGGCAGTATTGACCGAAGGGGAATATCGCCGTTGCTCACTGCCTTTCTCAGCTATTTAAGCTACATTGCTTCACCCTTGGCTTCCTTTAGCACTTCCGCAACTCTAGCTAGCACCCACAAACTTGCTTGAGCTGCAATCGTTTGAAATCCACTCGGTCGCCATTGTTGGGTTCTGGAGCTCCGGTGAAAGTGGTGCTCCGGTCTTTCTCACTCAAGTTCCTTGCTGCCATAGCTTCCTCTCCTCTCTATGAGCAATAGCCCTCACTTAATTTTTCGTTTGCTTGCAGAGAGCAGATCAATTTCGGATTTCCCCCTTTCTTCGGCCGAAGTCTTCATTTTCTTCACCCGAGCTGATTCGACCTTCCTCTGTGCCTTCTTTGGGCTCAGGTAACTTCTTATTAGTCCCTAGTTGCTTGGCACTCGCTCCCTTGGACTGCAGCTGAGCTCGTTTGCGTTTTTCGTTTTCGGTCTTTTGCGGTCACTTCGGTCATCTCCGGCTTGCCAGCGTTCTGGACCACCGCAACCGATTTCTTTGGTGCCATTTGGTGCGCAAGAGTGTTAGGAACCTATTTTGGGCACTTGCTCGCACCGCCGCGGCCGGAGCCGCCGGCGGCGAGCCGTTCTTCCCCGTCATTTTTGCCGGACGAAAACAGGGAGACGGTTTGAACTTGAATCGATGCGGACCGTCGATCCTAAGATCTACGGCCCACGTTCGCGCGGAGATTTTGAATTCGTCGCGCATCTCGGTCTGTGACCCGTTTGATCTAAGATCAATGGTCCAGATCTGAATGAACGTTCGGACCGTTCGAACGGTTCGATCCGCGTGGACCGTTGGATCCAAGATCAACGGTTCATGTGCGTGTAAACGTTCGGACCGCCGGACATCTTTTGGCATCTGGTTCGTTAATTTTTCATCCAACGGTTGATGCTTAAGGTTGGCGCGTTCGCTCTGTTGCTGCGCGTGTGGGCTGTTGGATCGATGATCTTCGGCCCATGTTCTTCCACGTCGTTTATCTGGGTTATATTTCTCGGGTAGAGTTATTTATCAACTGAAAAATGTGATAACTTGTAAAATGCATAACTATTTCATTTTAATTCCTTTTCGGTTGATTCAAATTTTGCTAGTCATATTTTTAACCAAACTTTAATCTAAAAATGTTTCCAACCTCAGTTTAGCTCCAGAAAATTTGGCTAATGAATAGTAGCATTTTTGATTTATACGAGCTGAGCAAAATTGTTTTTAGCATAACTTTTGCATTGAGAATCCAAATCAATTGGTTCTTGTTGCTAAAGTCCTTATAAATCATGCTCTTGCTACTGTAAAATTTTCAGAACTTTTGGAGAACTTTTTCTGTTGGATCTTGGTGTTTTCTTCGTTCTTATCGGTTCTTTTTGGTTCTTTCGTTAGGGTCCGACCAGCACATTGATACCGAGAGTGATCCCCAGCAACACCTTGACCCACAACAAACAGGCAAGCAGTTTGATCATGTTAATCCCATTATGTTTCAAGTCTAATATATTGATTTCAACTTGTATGTATGCATTGCTATTTTGTGTTGAATTATGGTTAGTATCCTATAGTTGCATAATCAGTAGGAATTGTTTACCCTCTACTACCTTGAGCCTAGGTTATTTCTTTGTGATTTGAGTTCGATGGATGAGCTCTTGTCACTTAGTAGATTACGATTTGAAATTGCTTAGAAATGCTTAGTTTCGGTAGTAATGGGCGATCATCGATTGTAGTCGATGATCTTGAGCACACATCTTATTATTATTCCATTATGTCCAGCACTTACGCTTTGTTATTTTGTAAAGTCAAAATCTGAAAATGGAAAAATATTGTTTTGGACTTGGGCAAGTGGTTGGATGGTGGGTTATTGGGTTTGTGGATGTCTTGCCTAAGTCAACAAGGACCGAACATCTTGTGTCACACTCTCCAAGCACTTTTGCGTACTAACCACATGAGGGTTATATGGGACCCCTCTTGACCTAGTACTTTGGAGTGTGTTATCTCCGAGTCGCAGGAGGAGCGTTGTGTGTGTTGTGTGAAAAAGGAATTGTGTTCTTGTGTTTGGGTGTGCGGTGGTGGGGATTGCCGGGAAGGTTCTCCACCTCGAGGGGCGTCGCAGTTGTCCAAGGCTTTACCCGTGACGGGTAGTTGTCCGAGGCTGGGCCACGACCCCGACACAACGTATGTGTTTCTATCCATACGGGCGACTCGAAGGCAATACATAATATTGGAAAAGTCTCGTAGGACTTAGCCGTGCCGGCATACCTAAGGAAGTGTGCTTAATAGCTTGGCAAAAAGGCGGTCTGACATGTGGGTAAAATGGTACACCCTGCAGGGATAAAACTATTCGAATAGCCTCGTCCTAGGTTATGGACACGCTTGGTTAGGTTTTGCAAGAGTTAGACTACAACCTTTTAAATTAAAATTTGACATGGGTGGTATGAATGGGTAATTCATGCTATTGTTGTGGTGACTAACGGTTTAGTCACTTCCAGGATTGTTGTTGTTTTCTATCTACTGTTATATTGTTGTCTTTTGCGCTTATTTGAACATTAAAAACAGATTTGCCAACTTGCTTTTAAATGTATTACATTATTGCAAATGGAAACTTGCTTTATGCTAAAATGAACCATACAGCCTCCACTTCAATGAGCTTGCATGTAGTATATATACAGGTTTTGTTATTTCCACATGTAAGTCTTGCGAGTACATCCAAAGTAGTCACCGGCTTTTGCCGGCTGCTTTTGTTTGCAGGGGAGGAAGGTGAGCCCCAAGGGCCTCACTTTTGTGAGCTATGCTGTGGATTCGACGACTAGCTTGGCGGTCCGGTCGGTTGCCTTGTGGGTTAAAGGCACACTGATTGGCTCTTTTGTTGTAGCCATCTTATGGCACTTTTGCTTCCGCTGTTTAATTATTGTTGTCTCTTTTATGGTTGGCCGGTTGGCCTCTCTTTTGTAATGACTCGGTTTAATATTATTAATACTACATTACATTACGTGTTTGGTTCTATGTGGATGAATGGAATTGATACATAAATTTTGTGATGAGGTGTGTATACTGCACTCTGGGAAGTATACATGTCTCGAGTCTCGGATTATCTGTTTTGTGATGCTAGGACCGAATGGATGGTTAAGCATTACAAGCCGGATAAACCGGGGTCTCACAGGACAAAAGCTCAACACTTGAGTACTCAATCAATCCCTCTCTCTCAAACCATAGCCTTCCCTATTTCCACTTTCCCAAATCACGAATTAGGGTTTCTTCTTGGTAGGGTCTTGTATGCAAATCCTGTACATCTTCCTTTTATAGTGGAGGCAAGGTTAATAGAAAAAACCTTATCGGGCGTCCGTTAAGTCCACACACAAATGAGGTCTATACTCATGCACGCTTCTCAAAGCAGATGGCGAACCGGGTCTTCCGAATCCATCTCTTCGTGATCTCCATCTTCTCTTGACCTAAACCGTCTCTCCTTGCGCTGAAACCAACCTGACATTTTTAGCGAATATACCAAAATACCATTTCTCGATCATTCCTCGAAGACTAAGTCCAATTGCCGTGAAGCAATCCCATACTTTGCACCTGTAGGTTGATCAATAGATCTCTTCATGTCGGCAAGCCTCTCCCATTTGGATCCCACTGGAACCACCATGACACTTGCATCGACCCTCTGTGCCACTTGATACAACCCATCGCACCAAACTTTCAGTTCGATCGTTCTTGTCCATCTTGTGCTATGCTTGAGTCCAACCACTTCACATGGCATCTTAGATCGTTCTAGACGTCCGCTCTCCTAGTCTAGTCCAAATCGTCCTCGCCATTGACCGCCATTGACTGCAAGCCACCTGCGCAATAATAGACCAAGAAATTAATTCCGGACATAAGTTCTTCTTAACTTGACCCATGTTAGTTAAAACATACATCATACAACACCTATGTACTGAAACCCTTGACTTTGGTCTAACCCACGAAATTCACTACCTTCCCAGTGCATGAAACAACAAAGGCCAGTTAGACCGCCACCCATGGCCAGCCTGACCGCCAGGCCACCGGTCAGAACACCAACCAATGGATGGTCAGACCGCTTGGGACTTAGGAAATTTTCCCAGGTCCCAGAACTACACTCTCTTGAAAAATATCAAACTCTATTTACTTTTTCATCGAAACTCCATTTTCAATAAGGCCAAGTGCAAACACATTGATGAACCCTAAGGTTTGATTTGTTGGACCGATCTTTCGATGAGAACGATAAATCCGGTAGGCGTCGCTCAACTCTGACGGTCCCAGCTATGAACACGCAAGGCTCGAAACCACCCAATCGCTGAACTGATTGAAAAGTCGTTATCAACCGTGCACGAATACCCCGGTTGACCTGACCATGAAGGTCGATTCCTGCATACACCGAAGAAGCACGCAAGAACAAGATAAAGCAATCTAAAATTGTAATTAAAGATTGAAATATTGAAATTAGGATTTCGAAAGCGGTATTATGGTTGGTCTAGTCGACACAAGCCAATACACGAAGTTGCAAGAATGCTAGCTTTTAACTAAACAAAATCCAAGGAAACTAGAGGGGGTGCGTCCTCCTTAAATAGGGGATGAGGAGTCACAAATCTAAAAGAAATAGAGGGGTGGGACTAAAGGCACAAAAATACTGTTCACATGAACAGTAATCATGCCCCCATGTGGGCCGGCGGCATATGGGCCAATTCCGGTATGATTACAAGGCCCAAATCGGCTTAAATTGGTGACATAGCACCTTCTTTTGACGATTTCAAAGTCTACATAAGGAATTTGGAGGTGAGGCTGGATCCCTCTCTCTCAAATTGGCATATAGGCCAAGAGATTATTGGTTTACAACAATTCCACCATAGAGGACAAAAGCTCAACACTTGAGTGCTCAATCAATCCCTCTCTCTCAAACTGTAGCCTTCCCTATTTCCACTTTCCCAAATCACGAATTAGGGTTTTCTTCTTGGTAGGGTCTTGTATGCAAATCCTGTACATCTTCCTTTTATAGTGGAGGCAAGGTCAATAGAAAAAACCTTATCGGGTTAAGCCCACACACAAATGGGGTCTATACTCATGCACACTTCTCAAAGTAGATGGCGAACTGGGTCTTCCGAATCCATCTCTTCGTGATCTCCATCTTCCCTTGACCTAAACCATCTGTGGATATCATGGGGATATACTCCAGATCTTAGGATGATGTGATAATTGGCAATGGCGTTAACGGTTTGTCGTTTCACGAGTTTTTGACAAAGTTTGGGCTTTACGGGCGGGGGCGGTCCGATCGCCATAGCATGGCGGTCCGACCTGTCCCAAATCGGTCGGACCGGCCATGTGCGGCGGTTGGACCGGCCGTGTCAAAAATAGTCAGAACAAGCTGGGCCAAAAAATAGAGGGTGTAGGCAAGAGAGGGGATTCTATTGCTCTTGGTCTCATGATTTTTGGAGTCTCCAGTAAAAAGTTATTCGAGATATAAAATTCCAGTAGGGTCTGGGATTTGAGGGGCCAAAATCTGGCTAAGTCCCATTGGCCGGTGTCGAACCCGGGAACGAAGGATCCCAGATTATCTGTGTTCTTACACTAGTCCAGATTTCCGATGTACACAAATCACAAAAATGTTATCACAAACATATCCAAATGTGTTTATTAATAAGCATAGAGTTTATTACAATTTGGGCCGGAGGCCAAATAAAACATTAAGCGGAAGCAAAATATAATGGTAAGCCACACGATACGCCACAGGCAATCGTTTGGAGGTCGTTGCCTAATCGTCCTGCTCCTCACCTTCCGGATAGTAGTCTTCTCCTGAATAATAATATTCAGCAAGAGTGAGCACTACAACTGTGCTCGCAAATTACACCCAATATAGAATTTAGAATGCATGCATAAATTATTCAAAGGAAGGTTGTAGGGTTTATTTACGTAATTCAACATTTTTGGGTTTAAATAGTTATACTAAGTTTCAAGGCGCATTTTTATTCCATAGCTAAAATCAGATTTTAAAATTTGATCATTTTATAGTGGATAACCTCCATATGAAACATGGTGAAGGATACCCTCCTATCACAAGGCTACCTGCCTAATTTTACCACAAGGATTAACCATCCTCAAATTATATCCAAAGTTATTTTAAAACCAAAAACAAATCTAACTTAGAGTGGCTTTGCTCAGCATGTCCATAACCGTGGACACGGCTATTCGAATAGATTTACACTCTGCAGAGGGGTACAACTTTACCCACACGAGATAATTTGCCCGTTATGTCGGCCAATGCACGCTTCCTTAGGCGTGTGACTGGGCAATTATCACAAGGCGTTTTCAATGCACTACCTCACTATTAATATGCTCGCTAAGGTTTCACTTCTATTAGGCTAACTACCTACCGAAAGCCCCCTCTTGCGCCAAGTGGGAATAAAGTCTAACCGACACCCACACAACAAAAATGGCATAAACAATAATGAGGTAAGACAAATTATTAAGCCTAGTTCTGCCCATACAGAATATGTGGTAGTACGGTGGAGCTTTGCAAGATGCGGCTCAAAGATCGGTCCTTAACCTACTTGGGCAACTTTCAATAAAAACCCTGGGTCTCAATCCTAACCAGACGAGCCCGTGCATAAACCTGCACCCACCAACGGTCCATTTTTGCCCAAGTACAAATCATTTTCTTTTTTTTTTTATAATTTTCAAAGATATTTGCAAAAGTCCACCATGACATAACAATATCATAGGTTTTTTTAATATCAAATTTTGAAGTTTTGGCTAAATTCTCCCTAAAATCAAATATTTCCTGGTCTAAGCATTTGCTAAGCATATACTTATTTTTAAATTCATTTGACTAAGGTGACAAGGAATTGGTAATACAACATTCAAATGTGGCTGTACAAAGGAATTGGAATAATTAAGTATTTAAAACAGGAATTTAAAATAATTAAATACAATTATGCATGCAATAATAATTTAAAACAGAAATTAAATAATTTTAAATATTGGGGGCAAAATGGTCAATGGTGTAACTTGCCTTGTTCAAAATCTTGGTATTCTACTTCTTCAATAGGGTCAATCTCTCCGGAGTCGTCAAAATCTATACGCGAGAATAATCCAAATTCAAACAGAATTCAAATGAACTCAAATAAATTCAAATGAAAATTAAAATTAACTCCAAATTAAATAATTTTGGATTAGTTAGCTAGATCTTAATTTTATACAAATTTAGAAATTTGAATCACTTAAATCGGAGTTTGTATGAAGAAATACGAGCTCCTGGAAGTTTAAAACCTAAATTAAATCCTAAAAATCAGAATTTCCGAATTTCCCGAATTAAATTTCTAAAGGAAATACCATTTATTGCGCAAGCATGCATCAGCAGCACTGTTCACAGAGACTGACAAGTGGGCCCGCACAGTATGGACTGAGTCCACAGCGAGGCACAAGTCCAGGGTGGACTTGGTGCACAAAGACAATGAGAGGGAGGTCTTTGGCGGCGGCGTGTTGTGCTTGGCGTCCACGCCACCGCCACGCACGCGCGCGGGGTGAGGTGGCGCCGTGTGGCGCCGAGGTGGCGAGCCACGTCGGCGTCGGGAGGAGGAGCACGGGGCCGAGGGCACCGCCGGCGGCGCGGCGGCTTCGCGAGTGCGCAAAGATAGAGGGAGGACGCCGTTCGAGGGCGCTACTGGCGGCGAGGCGAGGTCAGAAGGTTGTCGGCGATGTGAAGAAGCGGCGGCGTGTTTCGGTCGACGGCGGCGAAGGGGCTCCGGGGATCTTCAGGCAACGTGGAGGGGCGCACGAGGATCGCGGTGATGCACTGAAGTTGATGGTGCAGTCGAAGTCATCGAGGAGGCTTTGCCGGCGCCGGGCACGACGATTCTCTGAGCTTCGGCCGCTGGATGAAACTTTGAATTGCGAGTGATCTAGGGGCTTAGAGGCGCAATGGACTGGGGGGAAAGAGTGAGAAGGTGAGAGCGGTGCTGGTGCCGGCTTTTATAGAGTGAGGGGAGATGGGGAGACGGTGATCGTGCGCGAGGTGGCAGCGGCCATTTGCGGAGGTGAGGGAGGCCGCGTTACAACGAGTTATGGAAGGGGGTAAAGGCCGAGATGAGTGCGGGGTGAACGGCCGAACTGAATGCATGTGAATGCGAGGAAAGAGAGGGAGGGAATCGCGGGGATTGATGAGCTCCAGTGCGGCTTTAATGGCGGCAGGGGCGACGATCGCGCGGGAAGACGAGCGTGGGGAAGACGATGCTGTGCAGCCGAGGCCCACCTGGCGGTGAGAGGGAGAGGGGCGCGGTGACGTTAGACACCAGCCGTTGGATGCTGATTTGAAGGCGCAAGGCAATAGTGAGCGGCGACGGCTGCGATGGAGGTGGGCGGTCTTGAATAGTCTTTGGGTCATGCCCCCGAGATCATTGCAAGGGATTTTTAAATCTTTTTCAATTGATTTAATTCCAGAAATTCAAATAGGCATTAGAAAATAGCAAATAAAGTCCAAAATTTTTGAGAAAATTCACAGAATTTCTATGAGGCATTCTGGACTTAAATAAAATAATTCCAACTTTTAGTTGGTAATAGGTTTTGCACATAAATTATTTTAGCTTTAAAATAATTAGGGAAAAGCTTTTAAAATTTCTAGAAAATCCACAAAAATAATTAAAGTCTTATTTTCAACTGAAATTGAAATTTTTGTTATTATGTACCTTGGCCCGACCGCTTTGTAGGTAGCGATCGATCCGGCGGGGGCGGTCGACCGCCCCGAGGGGCTGGCCCGACGGCCGGCTGTCACTTGAATGTCGGCCTTCGTGGTGGTGTTGTTCGTTGGTTAGGTCAAAGTCATGAGTTTCAGTGCATATGTGTTGCATGATGCATGTTTAGACTAACGTGGGTCAAGTTGTGAAGAACTTGTTCCCGGATTCGATTTGCTTGTCTATTGTTGTGCAGGTTGCTTGGTGGTCAACGACGGTCAACGGCGAGGATGATTAGGACGAGGCTTGGAGAGCTGAGGTCCAGAACGATCGACGATGCCGGGTGAGGTCAATGAACTCAAGTGTGGTGCAGAATAGACAAGGATGACCGAACGGACAGTTCGGTGCGACTGGTTTGATCAAGCGGCGCGAAAGTCGGTGCAAATGCCATGGTGGTTTCGGTGGGAGCCGGATGGGAGAGACTTCCCGACATGGTGAGAACCGTTGATCAACCTACACGTGGCGGAGCAGGCGAAGTGCTTCGCGCAGATGGACTCGGTCTTCGGAGAAGGACCGAGAAGGGGTATTTTGGTAATCTTACCAAATACCACCTTGGTGACGTTTTGCCAACACGCGGCGCAAGACGACGCAAAGAGAAGCGGTTTAGATCAAGAGGTGTTGAAGACGGCACTTTAAAATGCGTGCGTGTGTGACCCGTTTGTGTTGGGCCTTAACGGGAGCCCATTTATGTTAAAACTTCTAGAAGGTCTAAGTCTCCACTATAAATAGAGAAGGGAGGTGGCTGCACCCCCTTCAACCCTTTTATTATTGTTGAAACCCTAGTTTGGCTTAGGGAGAGGATTAGTGGAGGTTAGGGTTCTAAAGAGTTTTGATTTGATTTCGTGCTCTTGGCTTGAGCTTTGTCCTCCATTGATGGAGTGGCTGTGAACCCAAACCCTATCAAATCAATCCAAAGAAAGTTTGATCAAAGATGTGTCTCTTTGCCTTTCTTCTCTCTATTTGGTGATTTTGAGTCTTTCTTTGATTCACATATTTTTGATTGATTTCTTTACATGATCTAGCTTGCTGTGACATGTGGGAACACATTTAGGATCATCTTGATCATCAATCACCCACGAGCAAGTTTTTGGATCTAGTTTTCGTTTTGACTCGGTTTTGAACCATCCTCCTCTCAAACTGAAAAAGGTCATAACTTTTCTATGGATCTTCATGATCTTCGATTGGAATAGGTTCCTGACATCCTAGAGAAGGTGTGTTCCAAGTTTCATCAAGTTTGGAGTTGTAGATCAAAAGTTACATCTATTTGCAACTTCATTTTTGGGCTATTTTTACTGTTCATCAGACTGGAGGTCAGACCGCCCCTGGTGACCGGTCCGACCGCCCAAGGCACCGGTCCGACCGCCCTTAACACAGAGGTCAGACCGCCCAACACTTAGAATTTTAGCCCGTGTTGATTTTGGTTGTTTTGCTTCGGGGTTTAGATTGGATTCAATACTAGTCTTCCGCTGTACTGGTATATTGATCTTCATAGCTTCCATAGCTATTGGAGTGAGATTTGGATTGAATCTGATCTTGGTTGAAAAAGTGAGCGTGCTCCTATTCACCCCCCCTCTAGTCTCCTTTTCGGTCCAACACCGTCTCTCCTTGCGCTGAAACCAACATGACATTTTTAGCGAATATACCAAAATACCATTTCTTGATCATTCTTTGAAGACTAAGTCCAATTGCCGTGAAGCAATCCCATGCTTCGCACCTGTAGGTTGATCAATAGATCTCTTCATGTCGGCAAGCCTCTCCTATTTGGATCCAACTGGAACCACCATGACACTTGCATCGACCCTCCGTGCCACTTGATACAACCCATCGCACCAAACTTTCAGTTCAATCGTTCTTGTCCATCTTGTGCTATGCTTGAGTCCAACCACTTCACATGGCATCTTAGATCGTTCTAGACGTCCGCTCTCCTAGTCTAGTCCAAATCGTCCTCGCCATTGACCGCCATTGACTGCAAGCCACCTGCGCAATAATAGACCAAGAAATTGATTCTGGACATAAGTTCTTCTTAACTTGACCCATGTTAGTTAAAACATACATCATACAACACCTATGTACTGAAACCCTTGACTTTGGCCTAACCCACGAAATTCACTACCTTCCCAGCGCATGAAACAACAAAGGCCAGTTAGACCGCCACCCATGGCCGGCCTGACCGCCAGGCCACCGGTCAGAACACCAACCAATGGATGGTCAGACCGCTTGGGACTTAGAAAATTTTCCCAGGTCCCAGAACTATACTCTCTTGAAAAATATCAAACTCTATTTACTTTTTCATCGAAACTCCATTTTCAATAAGGCCAAGTACAAACACATCCTCTCACCTTTCTACACACACGGTTTTTGGTGATTCCAAAAATTCACATTTTCACCTTTCGGTTGGTATGATCGCCGCATGTGACCAGTCTGACTGCTGTGCCTTGGCTTGTGTGACTGTAAGGTCAAGGCCGATCAAACCACTGACACTGGCTGGTCCAATCGCCACCAAGGCTGGTCAGACCTTCTCAACCTGACATGAACTGAAACTTTTTGAAAATGAAGGTTTCTCCAAACGCCTCCATGCTATTGCCAATTGTTCAACATACTAATATTAAGATCATCTACCCATGATCTCTACATTCTCCCCCTTGATAGACACATTGGTAATTTCCTAAAAAATAGAAATTGGAGATTGTTTGGAAAAACACGTTTTCGCAAAATGGAAAGCCATGAAAATGACCAAGTTGTCTTGAGGAACGCAGAAACAACTTAGTAGAGGCAATAGAGTGCATGAAAGCTTCAAATCCAGAGAGGGCACCAAAATTTCACTAAAGGTCTATATGAAAAAACAATTATTAAATTTGACCTTTGATCATTATGAGGTTTCAAGAAATGCAATTCAAGTTAAGAAATGAACATTGAGATCACAAGAATGCATATGAGATGCCCCCTCAGTAAGATCTACCATTTTTCCATTTTCTCCCGTATTCTTGCAATTTCTCCCCCTTTTACTAATTTTGCCATATATTCTTCCTCTTTGACAATGGAGTAAGCAAAGAATCGCACATTCCTCTTATCCAAAGATTTCAGTTCTAATATACATGGAGAAATCATAAGAAGGAGCATATAATAAATGCAATGGAGTGGCTTCATTTTTGGATTTTCAAAATTTTGAAAACAAGAAGCTTTGGAAATTACCCAATATGAACAAGCTAGCACTTAAAATTTGCGCAAGACATATTAAGTATGAAAAGCTGTCATGGTCGTGTGTGTGTGTGTGTATAACCTAAGCAAGATAGCACAAGATGAAGCAACAAAATTGATTACAAGTTATGCAAACCTTCACAATTTGCAAGTTCATTAAAGGTATCCAAGTATGAGTCAAGCCATGTCAAAAAGTCTATGTGAGACCAAAAAGCTACAATTGATCAATCTAGTGGCTATAAATTCCAAAGTGAACCATTTTGCTCAAATACCTTAAGCACCTATGCTTCTACAAACAATATGACATTTAACATTTAGATAGCACATGTTGAAGTTATTTTAAATGTCTATCTTAGTAGAGCAAGTCCTATACTAGGAGCCATCCACAACTGTCCCCTAAGCTTCCACCAAGAGATAAATCTTGAGGTTCGTGCCAAAGTTCAAATGGAAAGCAATCCCCATGAGATTGTCTAGATCATCAAACTATCTCAAAGTTTATGTCAAAGTGCAACGGCAGTTAGTCTGTAACATCCCAAAGTTATGTTACTAAAATTATTAATAATAATTTTATTAATTTTATTATTTTATTGGATTTTATAAAATTTAAAAGAGTTTTTTTGAATTTCCTGGATTTTAAAGTTAAAAGGGAAAATTAATTAATTTCCTTGGATTTTCTAGATTTTAAAAAGGGTTTTCCCTATTATTTTGTGGAAAAAAAATTAATTTATTTGAAAATATAAATACCAATTTTAAGTTGGAAGTATTTTCTCTAAGTTCATTATAATTTAGGGAATTTCAGTGATTTTTTGCAGAATGTTTGAACTCTATTTGCTATTTTCTAAAAACCTATCTGAATTCTTTCAATTTCTGAAAATGCAAAAGACCTCAAAATTCAGATTTTGTTAAACGAGCTGAAATCCTTTTCTCGACCAGCTTCCTTTCCCATTTTCCCGCACGTGGCCCATTTCTCCATGCGGCCTACTAAGTCACTTGCCCCCTTATCTCACTTCCGCGTGGGCTTCCCTATCTGTGCCCCCCTCCCTCCCTTTCTCTTCCACTCACTGCCCCCAATCCCACCTAGCAGTGCCTCCTCTTTCCTTTCCTTCTTCCTCTCGACATCGCCATTACCACTTGCGTGAGCTCATCAAATCAACTCGTTGAATCCTCTATTCTCTGTTGCTTCGGTGCCATTAAGATCCCGAATCCTGGCCACACACGTTTCAGCTATTACCCCCCTTCATAAATTCCCTAGCGTTACAA
Organism: Hsuehochloa calcarea; assembly: GCA_036346395.1. Lineage (NCBI taxonomy): Eukaryota > Viridiplantae > Streptophyta > Magnoliopsida > Poales > Poaceae > Hsuehochloa > Hsuehochloa calcarea. The sequence continues at coordinate 37,784,822 of CM070601.1, forward strand.
ATTTGACCACCGCTCCGGCTTGACCTCTGTGCGTGTCCCACTCCTCGGGTGCCCCCTTTCCCTATAAAAGGGAGCCTTTACTCTGTATTAGTCCATGCACTCTCCCACTACAACCCCAGTGCTCCTCTCCTCTCTCGTCGTCAGACTCCAAAGTTTTAGATTGTCATCTACAATCTCTTTCACCACGATTCTTGCCGCCATGCGAGAACCGACGAGGTTGTCCACACTGTCGGCATCGCTTCGCATGTTCTACATGACGCTTACCTTACCTTCAAAAGAACCACCGAGCACTATCACCGCTGCCAACCGAAAGTCGTTGTCGCATTCTTCTTCACGCCTCACCACCTCAAATGCACACATTAGGTTCCCCGCACTCCTCTCTCTCTTTTGGTACCTTCTCCATCCGTCATCATGGCGTGAAACATCGGCGACCTCTTGGTCCCGAGCGTCGCTGTCGCGCCGGAGTTATGTGGCCACCGCATGGTGCCACCTGGCCACCACGTGTGCATTGGCGTGGCACGTGCCTCTGTTCCACACTCCCAGTCCACTGTGGATCTGATGAGGGCATCTCTAACACTTATACATTTCCTCCTGTTGGTGGTGATACACATATTGATCTCCAAGCCATAAGTGAGGCTACAAGTAATACAAGTGCAGAAATGCTTGTTGGTCCACTAACAAGAGCTAAAGCTAAACTTCTAAATCAACAGGTGCTTTTGTTTCTTAATGAATCTTCTGTTGGCATTGATTATAATTGGGTGCTACCTCATGCAAATGTTTTATGCATTATAAGGTTTGAACATTTTGAATCCTTCGGAACCAAGAGGGACGCCGGAGCCAAAGCAATGGAGGAGAAGCTCGTGGGAGACAAGCAAGGGGAGAGAAGCCCAAGAATCCAAGTCAAATTTGAAACTTTCACAAGCCCAGCGAAATTCAAACTCGGAATCAACTCAGAATTCAATTCGGATTCGGAATCAGCCTCAAATTTGGATTCGGAATCAGCAGGACAGTCCGGAGTCAAAAGGTCATAACTTTCTCATACGAAGTCCGATTTGGGTGTTTGTGGGCTTGTTGGAAAGCTAACTGCAAGCCAGATCCAATGTATCCTCCCTCACTCCGAAATTCCTCATGAGTCAAAAGATATGACCGAAACAATATGACGGTTGTAAAATTAGAATTTCCTTTTTGTTTTAGATTGAGTCAGAATTGGAGTAGGAGTTCTAATTCTGAATTAGAGTAGGAGTAGGGCCTCTTGGCCAGCCATGAGGAGGAGAACGGGCACTATATATTGAGGGTTAGACCCCTATTGTAACCTCAGACCAGTTTATGCATAAGAATAGAAACATAGCTATTGCTTGTTCTTTCGAAACCAGAGTTCATGCGAGGACTTTGAGAGAGGACTAGGCGATCCATTGGTTCGTTCTGCAATTTAAGGTCAAGCCGTCGTTCCATTGGGAATTGGGGACTTGGCGATCTCGTTCGTGGTCTTGCGACGATCAACTATCCGGTGTGTTTTGGGCGTAATCCAAAGAGTTGAGGGTTCGTGCATTGGCGCGAGTGGTCAGCCAAAGAATAGAAACATAGCTATTGCATTCACCGTGGATTGTCCAATCAAAATCGGACGGTCGATGCTCCGACCGCTTCGGTATTTCGCCGACAGGTGGGCCCGCACTACACCATCGTCTCCCACCTCCCCTTCTTCCTCCCGCGTCCACGCACCTTCGTTGCCATTAACGGCCATTTCGAAAATCTTCAATTCCTTGTCTGTCTCCCGAAATCTTCGTGCTTTAGTGCGCAATCAAGTCGCTGGTTACCACCGCACTCATTCTCGACTGTTTCGTCCCTGGATCATGCGCAATTACGCTGGGAGTTCACCGTTGCCGTTGCAACCTCCACGCATGATCTCCACCCTCCGCCCTCCTAGACCTATAAATAGGAGTACCGGGTGCGCAACTCCTCCCTCCAACCAGCGCCCCAACTCTCCTCCCCCCAAGGTCTCTCTATCGCCGGTATTTTAGAATTCTTCTCCGGCAGCCGAAGCTCCTTCAATCTCCAATTTTGCCACCATTAAGGCCACTGCGCCCCCTTCGTCTACGCCATCAGCTTCGCGACGCCACCGTGAACCTCATGCGCCCACTCACTGCACTAGGGAACCACCGGAGCCTCTTCTCCGTCGTCGACCCAAAACCGCCGCCTCCAAACCTCGTCACCGATGACCATTTCGCCTCGCCCTTCCGCCGCAAGATAGCGCATCAGATTCCTCATCACCTCCTCATTCTTTGGCGCCCACTCCCGTGCCTCGCTGTGGCGCGTAGCGCCAACGAGGCCATCACCGGAGTGCCGCCGCTCCTCAGGCCGACGTGGCTCAGCCACACTGACGCCACCTCAGCGCCACGTCCGCCCTTTTCGCCGAGTTAGCGCCCACGTGGTTGCTTGCGTCAGCCACTGCACCAGCAACCCCCCTTCATTGTTCCGTGAGCCAAGTCCACTGTTGACTTTGACCGTTTCGTGGACCCAGTTATGACTGTGGGGGCCCACATGTTAGTGACTCAAAGCTTTTTCTTTAGGAAAATAATTCGGCCAAAAATCAAAATTATGTACGCTGACGTCAGCATGCGCAATAATGCAATTTTCCTTTAGAAAAATAATACAATAAAATCAATAAAATCCGATTTTAGTATTCTCTTTAGTTTTAAACTTCGAGGAGCTCGTATTTCTTCATACGAACTCCGATTTGGGTGAATCAAGTTTCTAAATTTGTATAAAATCAAGATCTAGCTAACTAAACCAAAATTATTTCATTTGGAGTTAATTTTAATGTTCATTTGAATTTATTTGTTTATTATTTGAATTTATTTGAATTTGGCTTATTAGCGCGTATAGATTTGGACGACTCTAGAGGGCTCGATCCTGTTGAAGAGTTAGAATACCAAGACTTCGAGCAAGGCAAGTTATACCATTGATAATATTGATCCCAGTATGGTAAAGTTATTTAATTGTATTTTTAAAAATTAATATTGCATGCATAATTTTATTCAATTATTTTAAATTCCTGTTTTAAATTCTTAGTTAATCAAGTTCCTTTGTATAGCCAATATTGTAGGCTGAATCATCATTTCCTTGTCACCTTTGTCAAATAAAAATTTAAAAATAAAGATATGCTTAGATATTGGTTAGATCACAAATATTTAATTTTGGGGAATTTTAGCCAAAATAGCAAGTTTTGATTAAAAGCCTATGACATTGTTTTTGTCCTGGTGGATTTTTTGCAAATGTCTTTGAAAAATAATGAAAATTGGGTTTGAATTTGGGCGGAATGGACACCGGTGGGTGAGTTTATGCACAGGCTCGATCCAGGTAGGATTGAGGCCCAGTGATTAATTTTGTAAGTCGCTCAAGTCAGTTAATGACCGGCCTTTGAGCCACATCTTGTAAAGCTACCGTACTACTACATGTTCTGTATGGGCAGGACTAGGCTTATTAACTTACCATACCTCACTGTTTTATGTACTATTTTGTTGAGTGGGTGTTGGTGAAACATTATTCCCACCTGGCTCAAGAGGGTGCTTCCGGTATGTGGTTAACCCAACGGAAGTGAAACCTTAGCGGGCGTATTAGCAGTGAGGTAGAACATTTGAAACGCCATGGATAATTGCTTAGTCATATGCCTAAGGAAGCGTGTATTGGCTGACATAAATACCAAATTATCTCTTGTGGATAAAGTTATACCCCCTCTGTAGAGTGTAAAACTATTCGAATAGCTGCGTCCACAGTCATGGACATGCTGAGCAAAGCCACTCTAAGTTAGACTTTGTTTTTGGTTTTAAAATGCTTTTAGTAAATACTTTTAGGATGATGAATCCTTGTGGTAAATTTGGGTGGCTAGCCATGTGATAGGAGGATATCCATCACCATATTTCATATGGAGGTTATCCACTATAAAACTGTCAATTTAAAATATGATTATAACTATAGATTAAAAACGTGCCTTGAAACTTAGTATGGCTATTCAAAACTAAAAATACTCTTTTACACAAATAAACCCTATCAGCCTCATTTGTTTACTTATGCATACATCATGTTTCTCTATTGGGTGTAACCTGCGAGCACAGAAGTTTGCTCACTCCTGCTGAATAATATTTATTCAGGAGAAGACTTCTATCCAGACGTTGAGAATCCATACGTTTAGGCCTACGCCCCCGGACGATTGCCTGTGGCGCATCGTGTGGTCTACTACTAATTTGTTTCCATTGTGCTATTTTCTTTAGCCTCAGGCCCCATGTTGTAATAAACTCTGATTCATATTAAATAAATACGTGATATGATTGTGATGACACTTTTGTTAAACTGTATACACTAAAAATCATGGACTAGTGTGGGAAACACAGAGAACTCAGGATCCTTCGTTCTCGGGTTCGACGTCAACTCTCTGGGCTTCAACCCAACATTTTATTCCAGCCACAAATTGTTTTGTAAAATGAAAGCTACTTCAAGCAAGTTCTCGGCACCGCTCATGACCGTGAGCACAGCTATTCAAATAGTTTTCTCGCCCTGGAGAGTTTGTACACTTTACCGACAAGAGACAGTCAACTCATAATATCGCTGACACACTTCCATAGGTGTGCGACTAAGTTGATTATCACAAAGCCTTTACAATGCCCCACCTCAACACAACCCCAAACCACTAGGTATCACCTCCTTAGGCCACGCCCCAGCAGGTCTCACATTTGCGCTTTGTAGTTCCCATGGCTTCATTACCCTCTATCCACACTACACACTCATCAATGGCGAAGCCACGCTTAGGGAACAAATTAGTTAGCAGGTCGTACCCATTATAGACTTGTGGTTGCACTATTTTTACACTAGAGATCATCACTAGATCATAGTCCTTAATTGACTCGGGTGGTATATCCACATACCTACTCTGTCGTGCCCCGCAAGACCATCCACTCTTTCCAGCCACCAAAATCTAAATCTATTTTTTTGTTTTTACTTTTGTTTAAAAATACTTTTCTAGTCCAACATACTAGCCATGCTACAACCTCGACTGCCCAATCTTATTTTCAAATATTTTAATGATGTTAGGGTAAATCATTGCCCACATGTCAATGTATCTAAGTAAGGCTAAGCATGACACTTAGATACACACTTATTAACTGGTATGTAAACCATTAATTCTACAAAGGATAGTGTCCAAGTTCAAAGATGGAAGGTTATATTCAATTATCATTAAGGTATTAACTATAAGCTAGACTAACATAGTTGTATAAATCACAACAATGCAATATCATTATTGAATCAATATAATTTGCATAATCTTAGGAGCAAAATGATCAAAATGTTGACTGGCCTTGCTCTAGGTATTGCAGATCTTGATCTTGATCAACTTAAGCTTCTTTGGGAGCTTCGATGTCTATATATGCGAAAATAACCAAAGTTCGAATCAACACATAAGATTCAAATTGCAAAAAAAAAAATCAAATGAACTCTAAAATGGGTGTTTTTGGTTTGGCTGGTAGGGTTTGAATTTAGACAAATTTAGAAAAAATAGTTTGATTCAGAGTAGAAACGAGTGAGAACAGGCTCTCCGAAGTTCAAACCCTAATTTAAATCCTAGAAAATAAAGAGAGAGAGAGCATCTTCTCTCTAACAGGCGGGGCCCATGACCCTTTTCTTTTCTCGTGTTTTATTTTCTAACTGAAAAATGTATCAGTGAATGACAGGTGGACCCAAGTATTTTATTTTCTTTTTTCTATTACTTTTCTAAAGAATATATTTTCGCTGACAGATGGGGCCTATATGTCAGTGATATGGCTCACATGAACAGTGCATGGACCAGAGTTTGGTTCATACGCACTGTGCTGTACATAGTCATGAACCACATTGCGCATTTAAGGTGGTAGGGCCAGGTCGCCAGTGACTCACAATGAAAATCCAGACTTTAATTATTCCTCGATTTCTATTCACATGCCAATCTAACAGAGCCCAGTTAACTCAATCCTTAATTGCCGCTTTGTCCTAATGATGCCCTAATGCCCATAGTGAGTAGGAACTACAGTGAGGTCGGCTTTGGACACTGCTACATGACTTGTCCGCTTAGGACTGGAGTAGCGGAGCTCCACAACGCTTCTCGACCGTGCTCGTCATCGATGAGCGGAGCTATGGGGGTGTCCAGCAAAGCCAAAAAAAAGGAACCCCCACCGGCAGGCAGTCCCGTCGGTGCAGGCGGTGAGGACCATGGTGGTTCACAGTGGCGGTGTGACGATGTTGATTGGCGGCGGCTTTTGTGGCTGCTCCCACTATGGAATTCCGGTGACACACCAGGCCAACTACCTCACGCACGAGCAGTGTTTACTATACCGGTTGAATTTTTTTTTCGGAGGGCGCCGATAACCCCGGTTACCGCCGGTAACCGGAAATTTTGGCCAAATTTCGGCCGAAATTTTTTTAAAAAATTTCGAAAATTTCGAATTTTAATTTTTTTAAAAATCAAATTTGAACATAATTCATGTAAATTCGAATTTTTTTCAAACAAATTTTACCAAAACCGATTTTTCGCCGCCGGTTTGAATTTCTACGGCCATCGCTTGTAATACACGGCATTCAAGCAGAATCAAGCTAAAATCGGCCGATAGAGTTTTCCCTGCGCACGAGTAGACAGAGGGGGTGGGGAACATACTGATGCCGAGTGAGATGACAGAGGTGGTCGGAGTAGAGCTGGTGACGTGGTAACGAGGCAGCGGGAGGAGCTTCACACGGTGGTGGCTACCTAGAGGACGAGCGACAACATTAAGCTTTGGGGGAGCCCTAGGAGGGTGAGGAGATACCCGAGGTGGAATCAATTGGGGACGGGCTTACCAACTGAGGCGCGACAGTGGTATGGGTGTTTTTGATCGGAGTCGGGGAAGAAGAGGGCTCAAGCGTGCTGCTGTGGACCAAAGGAAAAATTAGCAGGGGGTAAGGATTCCTTGTGTTCCGGAACATGCGGTGACGCAGGTGGTGAGACATGGGGATCACTGGAGCAGTGAGAATGGTGATGGCGGCGCGATGGTAGAATCAGATTTTGCTCCTTTCGGTTGTGTTTGGCGAAAGAGAGGGAGAGGAATTTTGGTTTAAAAAAGAGAGGGAGTGGAAGAGAATGGCGATGATGGGGGAGGCAAGGGCTCCAGGTGGCCATCCTTTTATAGGTAGAGGAGGGATGGAGGGGGCTCGACGATGCTGTCGGTGATGGATCAACAAGGTGATGTGGTAGCGGTTGGGTGCGGGGTGCCAGCGCCGGGTGATGTGTCCCCGGGAGAAAGGAGCATGAATGGGGGCGTGTCACCTAGGGCGTGGGGAGAGCAGGAATGGAGCGTATTGCCCGGGTTAGAGAGAGAGAGAGAGCAGGAAGGGAGTGTATTGCCCAGGAAAGAGAGAAGAAATGCTGATGAATTAGGGTTGATCGAGGGAAATGGGTGGGTGGCAAAACAGCCATGGCCCAACTCGCTCGGTCACAGGAACAGGAGGAAGAGAAAGAAAGGAGAGAAAAGGAAAGAGAGAAAGGGGAAAAATTGCATCGCTTGATTTTCTTAGAGTGTGCTATCACTAGAGAATTTTGACTTTTAGAATTCCTCGGATGATTTACTTGCCTACGATACTACCGTTAGCTTTGCTTTTAAAATTTTGGTTTATAGGGTTTTGGCTTTTCTAGGCTCTTTGGATAAAGAATGTGATTTAATAAATCTTCAAAAAGTGAGAGACCATGTGAGAGGTCCTCCTTTGTGAGTGATGAGTATTTGATAACTTGTTGAATAGGTTGAGAGTTGAGTCTCTCTGTTTGTACTGTTTCTGTGATGAAACAGGAGAAACGGAACTACCGCCATGTATGTAGCAGAAGTTCCGTTAATCGGAACTTCCGGCTTTGGAAAGCGAAACTTCCGATTAATCTGGGAAATGTGTTCGGTTGAAGTAATCGGAACTTCCGCACCTGGGAACGCGGTATGTCCGATAATACTGACGTGAGTTTTTTTTGCTGTGATGACAATCAGATCCTCCAACCTGGGAGTGCGGACAGTCCGATAATCGGAACTTCCGCCATGGAAGTGCGGACGGTCCGATAATCGGAACTTTCGCAATGGTAAGTGCGGAACTTCCGATTATCGGCAGAACTGTGTAGAAAAGCATAGTTTGTGATTTTGAGTTTGTATGAGTTGGAGTCTTGTACAAATATTGATGCTATGATATTGGGCAATGCTATGTGATGTGTTTTTGTCTGTGTTGACTGCAGGACATCGAGACGAAGTCGTGGCGAGACACGAGGTGATCGGACTAGGCGCATGCGGCGTTGAGGTCAGAACGGTCGGGATGTGTCGAAGACGGCGTGAATCTTGAGGTGGTTGCGAGTCAAGGACAGCAAGGTGTACGGGAGGCTTCCAGAAGGTGCGCAAGGGGCGAAACGGTCTTTTCGCAACACGGTACAAGTGGAGGCGGTTCCGTTCGGGTGTAGCGGGCTTAATGGGTTGGAGACCCGTTAGCCAAGGGCTATAAATAGAGGTGAACCCCTGGTGTTAGGGCTAGACTTTTCAAGAGAGAATATTAGGGTTAGCTTTAGCTAAAGAGCCTTTGGAGAGGTTGTTTTGCTTTTTGAGGGTTTGTTGAGTTGGAGAGGATGAACTGAAATTGTTTAATCATTACTCTGTATTTTCCTCTGTAATCTTTTGATTCCTATCAATGAAACTCTGAGGTTTTGGTTCTTTGTTATGCCTCGTTTTATTCCCTCTCTGTTCATGTTGAATATCTAGGGTTTTGGTGTAACTTTTGATTCCTCTTATGAGATGGCATGAAACTTGATATCTAGAGTCGTTTTGATATTACTAATATATCTTCAAAGTTTCATGAGCTAAGAATCTGAGAATCTTGTCTATTGTGGTTTTTGGTCTTTCTTGCCTAATACTCAAGAAATCCGTTTTTGCTTTGATTATTGGATCTTTGTCTGCGATTCTTCTCCATGAGGTCAAGATGTTGTTTAGGATGATGTCCCGAGAAACTTGATCTGAGAAGAGCATTCAAGATTTAGTATTTTGGATTTTTGGGCAAAACCCGAGCGCACTGTTCTTCGGTCAGGACAATCGGAACTTCCGATCGTCCACGGCGGAACTATCATTGCGGAACTTTCGATCAACCCTAACTACGCAAAGGCGAAACTCCGCTGAGTAGAATCGGAGCTTCCGATATCTGACAGAACAACCCTTTTTGTTTAACTCTTTGGATTTGATTCGCATCACACCTTTTGTTTAACAGTAAGTCTTTGAATTGCTGTGTCGACACTTGAGAGGGAAGATCTTAATTTTTAAGGCACCATTCACCCCCCTCTGTTGCTATTTCGGTCCTTCAATTGGTATCAGAGCCGGTTAGCTCTTCCTTATAGATCTTAACCGGTCTGTTGAACCATGGCAACGGACAAGTATTCCACCAAGCCTCCAGTCTTTGATGGCCTGGATTACCCCTTCTGGAAGAGCCGAATGGAAACATACATCCAGGCTCAGCGGTATGCCATCTGGAGAAAGGTGAAGGTTAGATTCGCCGTTCCTGCCGATGAAAACATCAATGTGGGAAACATGCCCGATGTTGAGGCCAATGCTAAGGCAAGGAACATTATCATTTATGGTTTGAGCAGAAGTGAGTTCGATCGCATTTCTCATTTGTCTTCTGCTTACGACATCTGGGTGACCCTCGATGCATACCATGAGGGCACCACCCAGATTAAGATGGTTCGGCAAGACCAGTTCAAGCGAGAATACAGTAAATTTGAGATGCTTGCTGGTGAATCTCTTACATACCCCGACTCGGATAACGCTCGACAGATGCTTTCTGCACTCGATCTTCGTGTTTGGAAGATGAAAGTGACTACCATCAAGGATAGCACGGACCTCTCGACCCTGACTCTTGACGCGCTTTACTCGCGCCTCAAGACTCACGAGATTGACATTGTCTCTCGAAGGTCAAAGTCGCAGTCGATTGCTTTAGTCACTGATCCCACCTCTGGATCTTCTTCTGAGTCGATACACGGGTTCTCCTTGTCGCTCTCTCGTGACATAACCGATGATCGCTAGAGCGACTTGAGGATGAACAGTTAGCCCTCCTAGCTCGGAAGTTTTCCCATGCTTACAAGAGGAGGAGGGATGGAAAAAGAGGAGGTCCTGTGATTTGCTTCGAGTGTGGTGGCCCCAACCACATCCGAGCAAACTGCCCCAAGCTGGGGAAGGGCAAAGGTGACTACGGCGGTTCGGACAAGAACGACTACATCGACAAGAACCGCAACACGAAGCCCTCAGCACCTGACCAAGGCAAGAAGAAGTTCCAACTTTGGGAAGGCAAAGAAGTCGTTCCATCGCGTCCTCACCGCCTCGATTTAACCGGACACCAAATGAGGTGGAGGGGTGGAGTGACGATGATGGAAAGGACGATCAAGATCCCAAGGACGACGGCAACTTCTCCGGCATGTGCTTCATGGCCCTCGGGGGCGATCTAAGCGACAGCGAGCTGTACTCCGACTCCGATGAGGTTAGTCCCACTTACAACCAGTTTATTGATGCTTTTCTTAAGCTAGGTATATTTCATGCTAAGTCTAGGGCTAAGTGTACTGAGTTGGAGAAGGAAGTAGATAGACTATCACGGGAGCTTACCTTACATACATATGCTCCCTCCCGTGATGATTGTGACACATGCTGTGCTCTGCTTGATGACATGGAAAAACTAAGGACCTTGCATGATAGTGTGTCCTCTGAATTAGACATGATTAAAGTGGAGAATATTAGCCTTCTTACTGAACTAGAGATGATGAGTAGGGTAGCACCTCCTTCATCTACTACTGTTGAGGCTACTGCTTGCACCTCCTGTGAGGTTAAGGACAACTCGTTTAGAGGTCTATATACCATGTTGCTCGATCTGCCTGAGACTTGTGAAAATTGTAATAATCTCAAGATGAACCTAAAACGGGCAGATCACAAAATTGCTGAATTCCAAGCTGCTTTATTAGAGCCCATTGTATCTTGTTTAAACTGCCCTAAGTTAATCAATAACTAGAATCAGATCCAAACAGTTTCAAGAAATGATTGATCACAATAACACTCTGGCTCAGTATGCTACTTAGGACCTTGTTAGCTCACCATGCAATCAGTGTAATAAACTAAAATGTGATTTGGTTGTTTTGGATGAAAAATGTGTGAAGCTAACTAAGGACCTTCTAGAGACACAATCATCTGCTTGTATTGTGTGTGCTGGGAAGAAGTCTAAGGGTTTCAGAGAGGCGCCTAGCAACGTGAACCAATCTGCTAGCATGGGGACTGCCCCCAAAGTCTACCGTGCATGCACAAGCCAATCTTTCCTCTCTTTGTTGGTTCTTCTTCCGCTCCCTTACCTTCTCTTTGTTCCTTCTTCCCCGCTCTTCTTGCACTCTCTCTTTCGGAGTGTCAAGATCTTATGAACACTCTCGAGAGGTTTGTAGGAGGCAAGAAGAAGCTCAATCTCATTCTAGACTAATCTAAGATTTGCAGATTTAATCAGGGTCTAGGATATGATTTACATGAGGATATGAGGAAGCATCCACCGCCGTGCTCGTAACCATAGCACGGTGTGATCAAAACTAAGCCTGGGATCGAGAAAGTAAATTTTAAATCAGCGGGTTTTGTTCAAAGGATCTCTGACAGCAAGGTGATTCCACCTGCAGCTTCGGCTTCTCAGAAGGAGAAGTATCATTGCACCTTCTGTCAGAAGGATGGACATTTGGTTGATCATTGCTTCAGGCGCCAAGATCGCGTAGAGATCATGTTGAGTCCTTTAGGCGCATTCGTGGTCGCCCTGCACTATGAGTGCACCTAAGACTAACATGAGGTCTAGGTTTGCTACAGCTGATGATTTAGGGTAGCATCGAGGACTTGGTTTTTCTGAGTTTTCTGATTTTCGTTCTCATGCTCCCTTTGTTCGTGACTTCCGTCGCTTTGAGGGTAGATCTCGGTTTCCCTTCGAGATGGCTACTCACGGCGTGATCAAGATGTTGCGAATTCCGACTCGCTCTTCCATAGCGATCGGATTCAAAGAATGACTTCAGTGTCCGCACCGCGCACCTTCCGCTTGTTGAGTGACAGAGAACGAGGGTAGATAGAGGTCGATCTTGCTTGACTACTTCATCTGCTCGACGTGTGACTCAAGATTGGGTGCCAAAATCACCGCTGATTCACCCCAAGATCGAGACTTTACTCTGTTTGACTCGGGTTCACGGGCCGAAGGGAAGGAAAGGTCCGGATTGTAGACTCGGTGTTCTCGCCATATGACCGAGACTCGTTGGTTTTCTTCCCTAGCCCGTGCTCGAGGTGATGAGACGATCACCTTCGAGATGCTTCATTTGGGCGCGTGATCGCTAAAGGTACCGTGAGCATTAATGATTCTTTTATTTTGAAAGATGTTGCCTTAGTAAGTAAGCTGCGGATAATCGCTTTCGCCTCTCTCGACCACCGATGACGGTTACGAGGTGAGCTTTAAGAAAAACAATTGCAAAATTCTTGATTCTTTGGGTAGCCTAGTTTATGGATTTCTCGATATGGGAGGATCTTTCGTGCTGATTTTTCCGAGTCTTCCGTGATCCTCTCCTGTTTAATTGCTTCAATCCGTGATTTGACCTTTTGGCATAGGAGACTAGGTCATATAGGCTTTGATCATTTGACACGAGTTAGCGCCACGATCTCATTCGTGGTTTGCCAAAACTCAAGATGGTCAAGGATCTAGTTTGCTCTCCATGCCGCACGGCAAGATGGTTGCCGCTTCTCACTCTCTAGTCACAAGGACAATGATCGATGCACGGGACAAGCGCTCCATATGGATACTGCTTGGTCCAAATCTTGATCGGCAGGAGGAAGTGGTATGTTCTTGTTGTGGTCGATGACTTCTCGAGGTACTCTTGGGTGTTTTTCTTAGCCTCGAAGGATGAGTCGTTTACTCATTTTCGTGGTCTTTTTAGTAGGCTTTCTGTTGAGCTCCCAGGTGCATTACGAGCAATTCGCAGTGATAATGGCACCGAGTTCAAGAATTCCTACTTTGAGAGTTTCGTGGTGAGACAGTGTAGAGCACCGCCTCGTCTCTATACGTCCCCCAACAGAATGGCGTTGTGGAGAGGAAGAACCGTACCTTGGTCGAGATGGCCAGGACGATGCTTGATGAGTACTCTACACCTAGGAAGTTTTGGGCTGAGGCTATTGCTACAGCTTGTCATGTTTCTAACAGACTCTTTCTTCGGGCACTCTTGCATCGCACTTCTTATGAGTTGAGATATGGGCGAAAACCCAGTGTCTCGCATTTTCGTGTGTTTGGTTGCAAGTGTTTTATTTTGAAGTCTGGGAACCTAGATAAGTTCGAATCACGATCTTGTGATGGGATCTTTCTGGATTACACGACTTCTTCTCGTGCCTATAGAGTCTGGAACTGCGAGTCTAGTAAAATGGTAGAAACCTGTGAGGTGACCTTCGATGAGGCCAGTCCGGGGACTAGGCCTGATATCTCAGGTTCTCTAGAGCAGTCTGAGTCCATCTTTGTGGACGATGAGGAAGACGGAGATGAGGGTTGTCTACCCGATCCAGTTCTTCCTCCTCCTCTTGAGGTGCCTTCTTCCACTGCACCTCGAGGAGATCAGCCCTTACCTTCTACTTCTTCTGAAGCTAGTGGCTCTGTCCCTATCTCATCTGCTCATGAGATAGAGGCCACTTCTTCATCTCACCCTGGACCTCCTAGACACATTCAAAAGGACCATCCTTCAGAGCAGATCATTGGAGACCTCTTTGAGCGTGTCACACGTTCCAAAGCTGGTTTGTCTCTCTTTTGTCTCCATTCTGCTTTCGTCGCCTCATTTGAGCCCAAAGACGTTTGTCATGCTCTATCTGACGAGTCTTGGATAAACGCCATGCATGAGGAGTTGGAAAACTTTGAAAGAAACAAGGTCTGGTGCCTTGTTGAGCCTCCTCAAGGTCACAATATCATTGGGACCAAATGGGTGTTCAAGAACAAGCAAAGTGAAGATGGGTTAGTCATTCGAAAAAAGGCTAGGCTGGTAGCTCAGGGGTACTCCCAAGTTGAGGGTCTAGATTTCGAAGAGACCTTTGCCCCTGTAGCTAGACTTGAAGCCATTAGAATCCTTCTTGCCTTTGCAGCTTCTAAGGGTTTCAAGCTTTACCAGATGGATGTCAAGAGTGCCTTCCTCAATGGCCTTATTGAGGAAGAAGTCTATGTCAGACAGCCTCCAGGTTTTGAGAATCCCAAATACCCTAACCATGTCTACAGGCTTTCCAAAGCTTTGTATGGACTCAAGCAGGCTCCCAGAGCTTGGTATGAAAGTTTTAAGTCCTATCTGCTGAGTCATGGTTTTGAAATGGGTAAAATAGACAAGACCTTGTTCATCCGCCGTCTTGGCACTGATCTTTTGCTCGTCCAGATCTATGTGGACGACATCATCTTTGGCGGCTCACATACTCTTGTTTCCCAGTTTTCCGATGTTATGAGCTCGGAATTTGAGATGAGCATGATGGGCGAGTTGAGCTTCTTTCTTGGCTTCCAAATCAAACAGACTCAGGAAGGTACTTTTCTTCACCAAGGCAAGTACACTCGAGACCTCCTGAAGCGCTTCGACATGAATGATGGAAAGCCAGTATCAACTCCGATGACATCTACAGCTGCTCTTGATCCGGATGAAGACGCAGCGAACTGCTGACCAAAAGGAGTTCAGAGCATGATTGGCTCTCTCTTGTACCTCACAGTCTCGAGACCAGACATACATTTCTCCGTATGTCTTTGTGCTCGGTTTCAGGCTTCTCCTCGCGTATCTCACCGTCAGGCGGTGAAGCGCATCTTTCGGTACCTTCGAGCTACCATTGACTATGGTATCTGGTACTCTTCCTCTTGTCTATCTCTTAGAGCCTTCTTCGATGCGATTTACATTGGTGTAGGATAGATAGGAAGAGCACCTCGCACTTGCCAATTCATTGGCACTTCTCTTGTCTCCGGTCGTCAAGGAAGCGGTCCGGTGTTGCGTAGTCCACTGCGCAGATCGAGCACGCTTTGCGCACCGATTGTCGTAGCCAAGTGCTTTGGATGGTCTCGACCTGCAGACTTTGGGTTAGTAATCGATCGTGTTCCACTCTTTTGTGATAACACGTCTGCGATTTGCATTGCCAAGAACCCAAAGCAACATTCTCGACCAAGCATATTGATATCGATATCACTTTCTTGAGACCATGTAGAGAAGGGTGACATTGTGCTTCATTTGTGGAGAGTGAACACCGCTTGGTGATATCTTCACCAAGCCTTTGGACACTCTCGGTTTTGACTCTGCGGGAGAGCTTGGGGTGGTTTGTCCTTATGGATTGTGAGGGGGAGCTTATGTGCTACTCTTCAGATTATATTTTATTTATGCTATTTCTCCTTTACGGTTACATTTCATTTAAATGATTTGGGTCTAAGTCCTTCCAAAGATAGGTTAGAGTGGTTCTCTTGCCAAGTTGCTTTGATTGCTAATTCTTATCTTGTGCTTCTAGGATGTCGCTTATTAGTCAAGTTTCTCCTCTATCTAAGTTGAGCTTACTCACTTCTTATAGGTTCTAGCGAGGGTCGGGCCACCCTTGGGTAGACAGCAGATGTTGTTTGCTCCTTAGTGTGTTAGTTGATCACCTAATAGCCCCGAATCATATGGGGTAGATAAGAATCATCGAGTTTTGGTATTCTCTATATCTTATCTATGCTCTAAGGACTGCCTTTTCTGTTTCTCTTTCCAGTTTCTCGATTTTGTTCCTTTGGTTCAGGGGGAGTTCATTTTGTTTCTTCAAGTTCTTATATTTGTCATAACTCAACTTTGAATAAAAAATGCATATCATTCAAGGGAATCTGGTTTTTCCTGCATTTCATCTTGCATTGTAATATAATCATATGGAGCCTTGTCTATTATCCCTTATGATATGTTTTCACTGTTTTACATCTTGCCATGATTTATGCTAAACTGCTAGTTTTATCATGACTTTTTATGTGTAGTTTAGTCTTTGCCATGCTAAAGTGATTAAAAATGCTCAACTTGAATTAAAATCTTGTCATGATAGCTCTTGAGACTAGTCTGCTGAAGTTATCCTTTATGATTCTCGCCATGTCAAGTAGGTCGAGTTGAGTCCCTAATCTCTTTTGAACTTTAGATTAAGCTATGTCACTGCGTTAAGAAACATGACTTATCTTTAATCGTTGGTCTAAAAACTTCAAAAGCAAAATGATCTCTTTGTGCGAAAAACCGATCTCACCAAATCTTTCTCATGAGACTGCTTGCCATTGCACTAGGCATGAACTCAGGGGGAGCCTTGGATGACCTAAGATCACTTCCTTAAGTCTGTTGCTTGGAGTGGTCGCATAAGGCTTGGGATCTAGCACATGGTTAAGATTTAAAAAATGGTTGAAGCTTAGGAGGCAGTTGTGGATGGCACCTAGTCCAGAGCTTGCTTCACTAAGATAAAGCCATAATTATGTTTCCAGAAAAGAAACTTCTGCTAAATTTGCTTATCTTCGAACAAACCAAGTACTTGATCAAATGAGTCTTTCTTACAACTGGTAGCACTCTAAACTGTTCAAATAATATGCTTCTTGGTTCCACTTAGAGTATTTGACATGGCTTGTATCATCCTTGGATACCTTTAGCTAGACTACAATCTTGGTTTATTTGACTTGCTAAAGAATTGGATCATTAATCAGTTTATGGATTTTCTGTCTTAGCTATTCTATACATCAATTGTCATGATCTTGATAGCATTCTTATGTGTTATGGCTTGGTGTAATACTTTAATAGTCATTTTGGATAATCTTCATGGCTCCTAATGCTTAAAATGAATATCATATAGTCATTTCCTCTCTTTATAACTTCTTGATGTGTTTATTGCCAAAAGGGGGAGAAGTTAGTTTTGGAGAGAAAAAGTCCTCTGGAGCTTTGCTGAAAAATTTGCTCTTTCATTTCAAGCTTCAATCGTTCTCATTTGACAAACATGGTTTTGAGCCTTCTTGTCTCCTAGATTACACCATGTTTGGTCTTTATCACAAACTCGCTATATGCTTTTTCGTGTTTGTCAATATACTCATCAAGGGGGAGATTGAGAGACCATGTGAGAGGTCCTCCTTTGTGAGTGATGAGTATTTGACAACTTGTTGAATAGGTTGAGAGTTGAGTATCTCTGTTTGTACTGTTTCTGTGATGAAACAGGAGAAACGGAACTACCGCCATGTATGTAGCGGAAGTTCCGTTAATCGGAACTTCCGGCTTTGGAAAGCGGAACTTCCGATTAATCTGGGAAATGTGTTCGGTTGAAGTAATCGGAACTTCCGCACCTGGGAACGCGGTATGTCCGATAATACTAACGTGAGTTTTTTCGCTGTGACGACAATCGGATCCTCCAACCTGGGAGTGCGGACGGTCCGATAATCGGAACTTCCGCCATGGAAGTGCGGACGGTCCGATAATCGGAACTTCCGCAATGGTAAGTGCGGAACTTCTGATTATCGGCAGAACTGTGCAGAAAGGCATAGTTTATGATTTTGAGTTTGTATGAGTTTGAGTCTTGTACAAATATTGATGCTATGATATTGGGCAATGCTATGTGATGTGTTTTTGTCTGTGTTGACTGCAGGACATCGAGACGAAGTCGTGGCGAGACACGAGGTGATCGGACTAGGCGCAGGCGACGTTGAGGTCAGAACGGTCGGGATGTGTCGAAGACGGCGTGAATCTTGAGGTGATTGCGAGTCAAGGACAGCAAGGTGTACGGGAGGCTTCCAGAAGGTGCGCAAGGGGCGAAACGATCTTTTCGCAACACGGTACAAGTGGAGGCGGTTCCGTTCGGGTGTAGCGGGCTTAATGGGTTGGAGACCCGTTAGCCAAGGGCTATAAATAGAGTTGAACCCCTGGTGTTAGGGTTAGACTTTTCAAGAGAGAATATTAGGGTTAGCTTTAGCTAAAGAGCCTTTGGAGAGGTTGTTTTGCTTTTTGAGGGTTTGTTGAGTTGGAGAGGATGAACTGAAATTGTTTAATCATTCCTCTGTGTTTTCCTCTGTAATCTTTTGATTCCTATCAATGAAACTCTGAGGTTTTGGTTCTTTGTTTATGCCTCGTTTTATTCCCTCTCTGTTCATGTTGAATATCTAGGGTTTTGGTGTAACTTTTGATTCCTCTTATGAGATGGCATGAAACTTGATATCTAGAGTCGTTTTGATATTGCTAATATATCCTCAAAGTTTCATGAGCTAAGAATCTGAGAATCTTGTCTATTGTGGTTTTTGGTCTTTCTTGCCTAATACTCAAGAAATCCATTTTTGCTTTCATTATTGGATCTTTGTCTGCGATTCTTCTCCATGAGGTCAAGATGTTGTTTAGGATGATGTCCTGAGAAGAGCATTCAAGATTTAGTATTTCGGATTTTTGGGCAAAACTCGAGCGCCTCGTTTTCTTGGTCGGGACAATCGAACTTCCGATCGCTCACGGCGGAACTACCATGGCGGAACTTCCGCGATGAACCCCTAACTACCGCGATCGCGAACTACCACCGTAGAATCGAGCTTCGATATCCGATGTAATGCCTTTTTGTTTAACTCTTTGGATTTGATTCACATCACACCTTTTGTTTAACAGTAAGTCTTTGAATTGCTGTGTGGACACTTGAGAGGGAAGATCTTAATTTTTAAGGCACCATTCACCCCCCCTCTGTTGCCATTTCGGTCCTGAAAAAAGGCACGCAATTAAGCCAACGACATACAACAAAGTTTATAAAAATCCTGAATTTTCATTTCTGGAATTTCTTACAAATTTTTTGGGTTGTTTTCTATTTTAGTGATGTAGTAAATCTATTTTAGTAAACACACCGATAAGTTTTATTTTGCGAGACTAATATTATATGACTCTCGTTGTTACGAAGCTATAGGTGAAAATCATTCATGAATCTGAGCTTCTAATAAAAAGTTATGGTTAAAACAGGAAAAGAAACATTTATGTACAAACCAGGAACATATTCTTGCTAGTTGGTTATTACTAGTTGGCTAAGATAGCAGTAAAGTCATGTAGAGGTTGAAGTAAATCTCTTGAAGTGATGCAGTAAATATATTTTAGTAAACGCACGGAGAAGTTTTATTTTGTGAGACTTATATCATTTTATTACTCTCGTCGTCACGTAGCTACTAGCGAAAACCTTTGCGTGAATCGGAGCTTTCAATCAAAAGTTATGGCTAAAATTAAAAAGGAACATTCCAATACTAACAAGGACCGATTTTTGCTAGTTAGCTTGATTCCTGTATGACACGAACATCGGAGGATCGATTTTACTAACGATGTGTGTGCTCTTGGGCCATTTTTACTACCGATTGCAACGTGGCGTGTGCGGGTTTTACTATCGGCTCGAAGAGGACGTCAGGTTGTTCAGGGGGTGGGGGGGGGGGGGGCTATACCCTTTTCCATATACAAAAGAAGTACATACACAAACTTTAAAAAGTGGACTTTCATGAAATTTTTTATTAAACTCACTTTGGGTTATCTTATAATTATTATTGGATTATGCTTAAATAGATATGGAGGTATCATCATACGATTTAAGTGGTATATGAGAAGTAGGAGTACATACTTTAGGTGTACCATACCATTTTCATATATATATATATATATATATATATATATATATATATATTCAGATTCAGATTTCTATTTCTATTTTGACTTTCTTGTCAATTTAAATTAAATTCATGCTTAATTTTATTTATAAATTTCAATATCTTTTAACTTTGTACATATCATACAATAGTAAGTTATTGGCTATCTCACCATGTCCTCCATGCGTACACACGTACACACATGTATAATATAGTAGTATGTTATTAGCTATAGTAAAATTGTTCGACAAAGTAGACTAAATTAATTAGGAGACACATTTTAATCAGCTCCGATTATTCGATAGTTGCATGCATGCATCATATTGTTGTACTTAAAATACATGCATGCCTATTTATAGTTTTTTTTTTCTCAATGGACAATGATTATTAAAATTATGAAGATTACATTAATGCAAATGTTCTTTCATGTTATACAAGGAGCTAATTGACATCTCCTAGACTCACCATTTCTATACGTGTGAGCCCCTTTATTAGCATGGGGTAGCCATGAACTAACTGATCTAAGCGGCTAAAAAGGATAAAAACTTGAACATCTATACCATCCCCTACACCTACATACACCAAGTTAATCAGCAATGACTGATCATGTGACTTCGCTACATCAAAATTCGAATCAAGTCCAGCAGGAGATTGATCCTTGCATGCATATAACGATATAGTCCATCTAGCTATCACGTCGATCATGAACAGAAAAGATGCCGTCCATGCTGCTGCCCCCGCTGCTGCCGGAGTTGAACATGACGTCGGCGAGGTCCATCACCGGATAATCTGTGTCCCTCGCGGTTGTGGACACGTTCACCTGCGCGCTGTTTCCCTCGCCCGCGCCGGAACCAATGCCCTGGAAGCTGTCCGGCATCCAGCTGATGCCAAGGTGGATGGACGTGGACAGAGCCGCCGGGGACGTCTGTTCGGTGGGCGCCATGACGAGTTCCGGGGCGAGGACGGAGGCTGTCGCGGCGGTCGGAGAGTTGGTGACTGCAGTAGCGGCGGCCGTGGCGGCGGCGGCGGGGAGGGTGAGTAGCGGCGTGGTGGAGGTGAGGCAGGCGTGGGTTCCGCAGTAGGTGACCTCGTATATGAAGGGATCGTCGTCCAGCCGCTGCACCTTCTTCTTGGCCTCGCACCCATAGTAGTTCTTGTGAGTGCACCGGTAGTAGCTCCTGTAGATTACAACATGCAATCCATTTTAGTTATTTGATCACCATATTTAGGTTGTCGTGTAGTCATGCATGATACATACACGCAGGTAAATCGATTGGTTGTTTTATTGCAAATACATGGTTTGCACGCATACATATTGGCAACCAATATGCAAGAATGTGTACTACTGAAAACCGTCAAATGAAATACTGACTTGTGATTTGTGAATGGTGTATGAATTAATGCCTGTGTTTAGGGATCAACTTATAGTTGAATCCAGCAGATACTTGTCAGATATGTTTATAAGTGTAGTTTATGTGTTGCCGCACAATGTTCTCATAGCTTGCTCATGTCTAGCACTCTAGCACCCATCTACTACCAGAAATCTCCGGTCTTCTTTCCAACTATCAGGATTTGTTTGGGAAACTCATTCAGTCTGGGATCTATATGTGGATAGATCAGAAATTTGAATTAAAATCCTGTTCTATCCATATGGATGAGTAGAGATTTTCACCCAACCAAACAAACCCCCAGTCTAGATCTCCCCTAGCTCCCTACAGAAGCACAGGGTGGAAACCCTAATAAACGTGCTTAGCATCTCCTTCCGGCTCACCGACTCGGCCTCTCCTCAGTTGTAGGTTTGGCGGCAGCAGTGGCCATCTAGCTAGACTGCTAGAGAGTAGAGACAGAGACTGCGGCATCTAGGAATGATAATTGAGGCAAATTAAGACCCTCTTGAGCCAACTCGATTGATCTCCTACTCGTTTATGTTTGAGAGTGCATGGAGAAAGTAGGGAACTTGAGCTCGCCGGCTCATGCACATAGTAAAGGTCAAGGATCATGCGTAAGAGCTATTTTCTAGCAAAAAGATATACCATGAATTAACTATGTAATAACATGCATTATTTGTTTGCTTCCCTTCCCAGCATGACGATCTTTGTTCTAATTGATTTTCCCCCTCTACGCTAGCTGGCGGTTCATACTCCGAACAAGAGATGGGGATCCTATGCATTGAAGTATTTAGCAGATTAAAAAAACAATTGCTAAAGTATTATTCCGTCGGTTCAACAGTATACAGTGTGTCTTGCAGTGCTGGAGAAGATCCTGATAGATCTTGCGCACGATCGATAGCACAGGACGTAGACTTGAAATGCAGGGTTTGGTCTTAAACTAATTTCTCGCTTACACATCGCAACGAGGCGCACGCGAGCAGGTGAGAGGAAGAAAAACAAAAGGGAATCACTAATCAGGCTATCTATATTGTAATATTAGTGCCCTCTCAAGTGTACTTACTGGGGTGTGGAAAGCAGAAAAGAGTGGAGCCAATTGATGTGAAATGTGAATTAGGCACGCTCTACCGGACCGAAATGTGTGTGGAAGCATGATCTGTTACTCGAATCTTGAGAGAGACAGAGACAGAGATACATAAATACACTATTTGGCACGCGTACGCAGCAGCTAGTATGTACACAAATGCTATATATACAAAAAAAAAATTTAAAAAATCCAGCCAGTTAATTAATCATGCGTATTCTACTCATAATTAAGCAATGGACAATCGTATGTATATCTTCCTTTCATAACTTTGGTAAATGAAAATTATCACCAAACATTTGATTACGTACCTTGGGTACCTAGAGCCGAGGATGTCCTTCTGGCCGTACTTGCGCCACGTGTACCCGTCGTCCGGTGGCAGCTCGGTGTTGCCCGTCCGCTGCGCGGGAGCCATCACCGTCAGCCTCTCCCCACTCTCCCTCCTACCATCACCAAAAGCAAACAAAAACATCATTACTTGGCTCAACTCCAGCCGTCTCTTTCACAAACTAGCCAAATCTTCACTAATTAATTAACCTGCATCAAGCACTGTAATAATAATGTCCTAATTTAGGTGCTAATTCGAGATGACATGTAAGCTCTCTCGTCTCGTGTAACTTCTCTGTAACGCCTCATGACCCGGCAAGCAATTCAGGGCGCCCTTCCGTCGCTGTCGCTGTCGCTGATCAGAGCAAAGGACTGGCTAGCGGTAGCAGATGCGTGCAGCGAAAATTCCCTGGCCTTTCCGAGCGGTGACGTGGTAAAGGGTCTCCAGGTTTGAACTCTTGACCGCCAAAATTTAACGAACGAACGAACAGGAACCCTAACGTACGCTACGTTAAGTACTACTGTACATAAGTACCTCCTCCTGCCCTGCCGCGGCTGGACCGGCGGCGACGAACGCGACGTCGGCAGCTGCCGCCTCACCGGGCCGCCCGACGACGTGCCCGCGTCTGCCCGCGCTCCGAACATGTCGGCGGGCGCGTGGAACGACTCCTGCAGGCGCCCGAGGTGCGGCGACGGCGCCCCGAGGAACGGGCTGGTGCCGGCGTGATCCTCCTGGGAGCACAGGCGGAGGAGGTCCAGCGGCGGGCGGTATCCGCTGGACTCGCCGGTGAACTGAGGCGGCGCGGCCGCTGCCGCGGCCATGTCCACGCCCGCGCCGTGGGGGTGCAGCACGCGGATGGCCCTGCTGTAGGCCTGGACAATGCCGTGGCAGCGCTCCGCGAGGTAGGCCGGGTCGTTCTGGGTCGCCGGGAGCTCGCTCATGAGCTCGCTGGCGAGCCGGAACGCCGCGGTGATCTGCAGCACCACCTCATCCATCGGAGCTAGCTCGTCGCCGACCGTCGTCGCCTCTTTGCGTCCTCGATGATCAAGGGTGGTGAGGAGTAGTGTGAATGGAGGAGCTAGGGGTCGTGCCAAGGACGCGCATGAACTGTGGAGTATGCACTATGTGATGTTGAATTAGCTAGGCTATCTATACGAGGTTAAGGTAAGTTAAGTACAAGGTTTTAATTGTGTGTTGCAGTCGAAGGGAGGCAGTATATAGGAAGCAACGTGGCGCGTACTAGGTGAGGCGACTGGCTAGCTAGCTACATGCGGCAAGAGAGAAAGAACGGGTCATTGGTCATTGGGGATTAATTGTTAATAGCTAGCTAATTCTTGGTTGCTGCTGATCGAGTCACTTTCTCACTACTCTTGGTTGGGTCATGGGGAAGACCATGAAAGTTGAAAAGGGCATTGAACATGGAACGAAGGATCTTAATTAATTCTGTCATATATGCTGCAATGGCAAGGAGAATCAAGTTCAAAAAAGAAAAAGAAAAAGAGTATGCTGCATGCTACCTCTAGCTAGCTAGTACATACAGACATTTATAGCAAATTAAAGATCTATAATTTGGTGTACTGGCTTTTATTGCCGTGAAGCCGGGGCATACATACATAGACCGGAGAAGATCAACCGAAGCATCGCGGTTGTCTCCACGAAGGTGGTTGTCGAGCTCTCTCTGGTCTAATGCGACGTGACCAAAACCAAATTTTCCTATCGAGAGTACCATAGGATATGATGGGTGCATGCTCCGCACCATGGAATTAAAATGGTTTAGTGTTTTTTTTTAAAAAAAAGGCCAGCATGCAAATTGTTAATTACCCTTATCTGAAAATCTGTACAAGTAATGATGATTTGGCACAATGAAATATATATTGAAAGACGCAATACGTAAGAAAGAAAATTGCGTCTCAGAAAAGGTAAAAAGTTTTAGAAATCGGATTTGCCTTTCAAAATGATCACTTGTTTTTCCCCCCTTATATTTTGGTCAGATTCTTCATGGCGACTATCGCTCGCAAAGAATGACAGGATCAGATGTCTTAATCTTAGAATTACGGACGCCCAACCAAGTTGAACTCTTCCTGCGAGACCTGCTCTTGCATAGTTTTCAGTCACTGTACGTCGATTGTCACGTCAAGCTAGCTACCTGACAAATCCGAAGTAAGCGAATCAGCCAACATGCCAGAAGGTGACATTTTCGATTTCTAGTGAGCTAGATTGGGTTGGGTAAAATACAAGAATACTTTCCCTATCGATACAGCTTCCTCGTATTTCCTTATGAACAGTGCATCGGGAAGGGATTCTATAGCAACGGTGCTATGTTTTTGAAACTTCTAATAAAATTCTCAGGTGGTATATAACATTTGCTAAGTGTTATGCATCCAAAACTAGTGTAGCACCGGTGCCATAATTTTTTTTCCCGATATAGGAGTGGAATAACCATTTAGCTTGAGATCTTATTAATTCGAGTTTCACATGGAATCACTTCTCTTTCCATATAATAAGCCACGTCATCATATTTTGTCTCGCCATCTTTATTTGACATAAATACATTGGTGCATACATTAGTTCACAAAGTGCGGAGCATACTGGAAACTTCTCTCTCTCTCTCTCTCTATATATATATATTAGATAGTTAAAATAGCAACAAGTAGCTAGATTGTCCTTGATTGACACACTAAGATGGATAGTGGATATTGAATTGTCTTAGATAATGTGCTTAGATGAAGCAGAAGATGGTTGGAATGGAAAAGTGTTTAAAAAAATCACATCTTTCATCCTTTACATATTCTAGCAATAGACTTCAAATTATGGAATGCAAAATACGACTATGTTTTTTTCTCATTTTTTTTAAATGTTTGACTCCTATTTTTCTTTCCACAATAAAGCTTCATTCTTTCAATTTTTTGGAACTTTATCTACCAACTACTCTTAATAATTTAAATCGACATAAATTAATTATTGTGTCACACAAATTGCATTCTTTCTTGGTCTTCCATTTTTTTCAACTTCACACACTAATTGATGCTTAATTTATATAAACAATTATGCAGTATTATATACCTAATTGGATAAAATTATGAAATTAGGTAATTCACATAACAATTGATGTTACTACATGTTCACACATCTAGCACTAAATTTATACAGAATTCATAGCAAGCACACAGTCGAATAAAAAACCATAACTATAAAAGAAAACTAACACATAAGAAGTAGTACAATATATCACTGAAACAACACTTGCGCTAGAAACTAAACCTGTAGTTAAAAATACACAAAAACATGATATTGTTTGTAATGTAGTTGTACATAAACAAAATTATGCATTAATATAAACTAAACATGTACTTAAGTTTGAACCTTAAAATGCATCAGAATGGAGAAACTTGTATAACTGTGTACGCATAGATTTTAAAATTAATAAGTCCATTTAACCAACGTTGTAGTTATTAAAGGTAAGAGCACAAGGAACACCACTAATTACAATTTCCAAATGAATCAATTAATCGTTATTTCAGTACTTGACATTAGCATAACAACAAACAACTAGTGAGAGATAATGCACAAGGTCGCATCGCATTAGATCGAAAACGTGCACTACTACAGAACAGACCTTTGGTCGAACTGCCAAATGGGCAATAGTCTCGGAGAAAATTGCGTCCGGGACAAAGATCTTTCGTCGGTTGGTGACACCAACCGACTAAAAGTCCCCGCCCAACGGCTCGTGGCGAGCTTTTGCAGAGGATGTTTAGTCCCGTTGGTGTTACCAACCGACTAAATCTCAACCTTTAGTCCCGGTTGGTACTACAATCCGACTAAATCTTTAGTCCCGATTGTAATACCAACCGACTAGGTTGGCATTTAGTCCCGCTGGTAACACCAACCGACTAAATGTCTCTTCTATTTAAACCCTGCTTGGCGTTAAATCACAGAGCCGAACGCCGTCGTGCCGCCTTTGGACACGCCACGCCACGCTACCACCGCCGAGCTGCTCATTCACTCAACCGTATTCACCGCGTGTTCGCGTAAGCTCCTGATGCTAACCTCGCCGTCCATTATGAAAAATATGAAATGTAAAATTTGAATAATTTTTATATGTTATAAAATTGCCAATTAATTCATAAATGGAACTTTCATGATTTTGTAGGCCACAATAAATTTCAAAAGTCATGAAATTTGTTATTCCACTAAGTTACACTGTGAACAGTCCATATAAAAATTTTAAGATTATTTGGACAAAGTTGAATTTATACCTATTTTATGCTTATTTATTTAATTATTATTCCATGAATTTTGTAGGCTAAATTAATGATCCAAAATTCTGAAAATTGTTTTGCCATCTAATTAGGCTATGAACTATCTGTACAAAAATGTTGGGATCAATCTGAAGACTTTTATTTTTCACCTTATTTAATAATTATTTAAATAAATGAAAATGACTTTTACATGTGTTAGTTAGGTTAAGCTTTGAGAGGTGTTTCATGAGATAAGTCTTATCTTATCAGATCCAACCTCTTGGGTAAAAATAATAAATATTAATTTTGTTTTAATAAATAAGTTTAATATTTAATTATTAAGTAATTTTTGGGTAGCCTCTATCATGTGTAATATCCGGGAAAAATTTGAAACTTGAAATTTAATTATGTGATATGTCATATAATGCATACGATGATACGCCATTGGATGTACAATGCCGATCGCCGCCCAAAGAGTTCATTGATGGCGTGCATTATTTCTTAAGAGTGGCCGAGGCAAACAAGCGGGATGGTTTCATGTCTTGTCCATGTGCCCTGTAAGAATTTGAAGGAATATTCTAGCTCAAGGAGTCTTCACTCACACTTGTTGAAGTCGGGTTTCATGCCAAACTATATTTGTTGGACCAAGCACGGAGAAACCAGGTTATAATGGAAGAAGGTGAAGAAGAACAATTGGACCCTAACGACATTATTGCTCAATACGGTGACTTCGATGATACCGCAATGGGCTAAGTCAAGAAGAGGCAGGGCGTAAGACACACTCACAAGATGATGCTCTTGGTGATGTCATTCGTGATGCACAAAGAGATTGCGAAAGTGAAAAGGAGAAGGCTAAGTTTGACCGCATGCTAGAGGATCACAAGAAATTACTATACCGTCCGTAGAAGATGGGCAAAAAGTTGGGTACAACATCGAGTTGCTACAATGGAAGGCATGTAATGGTGTATCCGACAAGGCATTTGGGCAATTCAAGATCCAAAAAGATGCTTCCGGCCTAACGAATTGCCCGCCACTACGTGCGAAGCAAAGCAGTCGTCTCGCCTTTGGGATTAGAAATCCGTAAGATACATGCATGTCCTAATGATCGCATCTGTATCGTGGCAAGGACTACGAAATTTGGATGAATGCCCGTATGCAAAGCGTCGCGTATAAGATCAGCGAGATGACCTCGCGATGTTGAGGGCGAAGAACGTCCCAGGAAGAAAATCCCTGCCAAGGTTATGTGGTATGCTCCTATAATACCACGCCTGAAACGTCTGTTCATAAACAAGGACCATGCAAAGTTGTCGCGATGGCACAAAGAAGACCGTAAGGTAGACAACATGTTGAGACACCCTGCTGATGGGTCCCAGTGGAGAGCAATAGACAGAGAATTCCGGAGTTTGCAGATGACGCAAGAAACCTAAGGTTCGCTTTAAATGCGGATGGTATGAATCCTTTGGGGACCAGAGCACTAGTCATAGCACTTGGCCTGTTACTCTATGTATCTACAACCTTCCTCCATGGTTATGCATGAAGCAGAAGTTCATTATGATGCCGGTGCTCATCCAAGGCCCGAGGCAACCTGGCAACGACATCGATGTCTACCTGAGGCCATTAGTTGAGGAACTCCTTCTTTTATGGAGCAAACCAGGTGTACGTGTGTGGGATGAGTACAAACAGGAACACTTCGACCTGCGAGCATTGTTGTTCGTAACAATCAATGATTGGCTGCTCTAAGTAATCTTTCAGACGGATAAACAAGGGATACAATGCATGCACACAATGTTTTGATGACATTGATGATATATTTGAAAAATGTCGAAGGTCGTGTACCTTGGCCATCGCTGTTTTCTTCCTATGAATCACCAACTAAGAAAGAAAGGCAAGCATTTTAACGGTAAGGCGTAACACCAACAAAGCCTCGCAACCGAACTGGGGAGGATGTACTTGATATGGTCAAGGATGTGCAAGTAGTCTTTGGAAAGGGACAAGGCAGTGAACCTGTTCCGAAAGATGCTAAGGGACACGCACCCATGTGGAAGAAGAAGTCCATATTTTGGGAGCTACCCTATTGGCAAGTCCTAGAGGTCCGCAACGCGATCGACGTGATGCACCGACAAAGAATCTTTGTGTGAACTCGCTAGGATTCATGGATGTGTATGGAAAGTCTAAGGATTCACTCGAAGCACGCAGCAGACTTGCAGCGCATGAAAGAACGAGACAACTCGCATCCGAGAGAAGACAGACGATGGACGCCATTACTTAAGACCGCTAGCTTCACTCTTAGCAAAGAAGAGAAGGAAAGCATGTTTGAATGCCTAAACAAAGATCAAGGTCCCATCTGGATTCTCCTCCAATATAAAGCGATAATAAATGTGCCGGAGAAGAAATTCCTACACTTAAAGTCCCATGATCGCCACGTGCTTATGACGCAATTGCTTCCGTTGCTTTAAGAGGAATTCTACCTCCACATGTACGTCTGCCACCGTGAAGCTATGTGCATTCCTCAATGCAATTTCTCGAAGGCAATCAATCCAATGGAACTAGCTACTCTGAGAATGATGTGGTTCAATGTCTTGTCGACTTTGAGTTGGTGTTCCTCCATCCTTCTTTAATATCATGACACACCTCCTAGTTCACCCGGTCAAGGAGATTAATATTCTCGGTCCTGTGTTCCTACACAACATGTTCCCTTTGAGAGGTTCATGGAGTCCTCAAGAAATATGTTCACCAACGTGCTTTCGGCGTAAGGAAGCATCGCCAAGGGCTACGGACAGAGGAGGTCATTGAGTTCGTGTTGACTTCATTCCCGACCTTGACCCGATTGGTGTTCCCGAATCGCGACACGAGGGGAGACTTAGTGGAAAGGGAGCACTAGGGAAGAAAACATATATCGATGCGGGGACGATTATTTCAATAAAGCGCACTACACGTTCTTCAAAACTCCTCCGTGGTGGAGCCGTATGTCGAGGTACACAAGGAGTTCCTACGATCCCAGCCTGTGGAAGAATGAAGCTTGGATTAGGCGTCATCACATGGAAACTTTCAGCGGTTGGTTGCGAAAAGAATGTCGTGGTGATGACAATATTGATGAGCAATCGATTTGTTGGCTAGGCAACCATCGTGGCACATCCTCACGCATAAAGGGTACGAGATAAATGGAAATACATTTTACACGTAGCCCAAGATAAAAGGAGCACGAACCAAAACAAGTGGTGTCCGTGATAGATGCCATGCACCCAAATGGAAAGAGGCAAACATATTATGGCCGCATAGAGGAGATTTGGGAACTAGACTACGCACCTAATTTTAAAGTCCCTTTGTTCCAAAGCCAATGGGTGAAGATGACCTGAGGCGGGTAACAATGACAAGGAGTATGGAATGACAACAAAGGACCTAAACAATATTGGGTACAAAGACGAACCATTCGTCCTGTCACTGATGTGAATCGGTGTTCTATGTGAAAGACATGTCTACAAAACCCAAGAGAGGGAAAAACTACGACAAATCAACCAATGAGCCAAAACGCCACATAGTTCTTTCAGGAAAAGAAACATCGTGGGAATTGAGGACAAGTCGACAAGTCGAGAAGATTATGAAAGGATGACCGAATCCCGCCCTTCAGTGTGACCAAAGACCCAAGCATCCTGCTAAATGCCGAGATACTCCATGGTTACGGCATGATCATAACCAAGGGTCATACGTCAAGAAGAAGTTCACCACTGTGCCCGCTTGATATATAGTGATGTTTAATAAATAGTGTGTATTAGAGATTTTATGTCATAATTGTAACTTCAGATGTTTCTATCATATTTTTCTTGTTTTTTATCGTTTCAAATGAAATTCCCAGCTTGTGGTTTGAGCCCTTCATTTTGTTTATAGTTGGCTCTTCACTTCCCACCTTGTGGTCACTATAAAAGTCGTTTGAAATGTCAATAAGATAAAAGGAAATGCAACTATTATTTTTAAAAAATTTATGCCTAGTATTTAATTTACTATGCATTTAACAAGAATTAGCATATTTATACAAATAAACTTAATACAAAACCCAAACTGTGAAAATGTGGCGAACTGAATAGTGGGACCTTTAGTCCCTATCAGATACGCCGGGACTAAAGGTGAAAATGGGCGGAAAATATATCCTCACAAGAAGATTTTAGTCCGGTCCAGAAACCACCCGGACTAAAGGTCCAGCCTTTAGTCCCGGTCCAGATAACAACCGGGACTAAAGACCTTTAGTCCCGGTTAGGTATACCGCCGGACTAAAGGTGGACCTTTAGTCCCGGGTGGTTTTACGGCCCGGGACTAAAGGTCTTTAGCAACCCCCTCAGTACTTAAGCAACCCCCGTGCACCCGAGCCCCCGCCTTCCTCGCCGTCTCAAGCAACCCCGTGCACCCGAGCCCCCGCCTTCCTCGCCGTCTCCTCGCGCTGCCTCCTCGCTCCAGTCGCCGCTAAGCTCCTCCCCGCGCCGCCTGTGGCTCCATCGCCGCCTCCTCGGCACCCTCCACCGCCGGTGAGCCTCCCCTTCTCCCGTGCCGTGGCTCCATCGCCGCCTCCCTGCTTTCTCCCCTCTCTTTTCCTCCCCGGCCACGCTGCCCAACCGCCCCCGTGCACCCGAGCCTCCCCTCCCCCTGATGCCCCGTGTGGATCGGTTTCGTGTTGTATGAATTTTGTGATTGAGCAATGCATGATTTTGTGTAGGTACATGGATTCATAAATGTCTGGATTCTGGATTATTGATTCAGAAATGTAGTAGTTCAGAAATGGATGTATGGATCTTTTTGTTGAATTCATGATTGAGCAATCTATCGTTTTGTCTAGCTACATTATACATTCACATCAAGATAGTCAAAGCTCATAACTAAATATGGTTTCAGAAGTTGATCAATTCTGTTCTTGAATGTAGTTTTATGTTCTTGCAATGTAATAGATCTTGTATGCACTATTCTGGATATTATTGTATAAATTAAGTTGAGTGCTCTTGTGTTTGTGGAAGTAACATATGTGCATGCCATGTTGTCCTGGACAGTACCAGGATGTGTTGACAACGATTAAAGTCCATATTTGCTCAAATACGAGAAGAATTGCGCAAATAAGAGATCAGATTCAGAATTACCATGATTGGCATTTTTCATGTTTTTTAGAAGTGTTATGTTTGCTGGATATTGAGAAGTGTCATTGACCTGATACTCCTCACGTGCTAGCCCATGTGATTCAAACATTTCTGAACTAAAATGTGAAATCATTGTCATGGCTAAATTTTTGACACAAAAGCATGAGTAACGCTTTGATGACTCACGATCATTCAATCAAAGTATCCAAATGTTGTTGATGTTCAATTGCCAGGTTATTAGTGGGTTAGATAAGTTGTTGATGTTCAATTGCCAGGTTATGTTTTCATATAGTAACCTTCAGTAGATAGATCTGTGCATTTCTCTGCAGGAGACGACGACACAGCACTAACCCCCGGCGGCGAGCCCTCTTTTTGTTTTTCTTTTGTCGATGCATGTCACGAACCGCACGCCACTTGATGCGAAATCATAACCCGATCACGAACCGTTCTAACGTCCTACACATATATTTGCAGAAATGGCCGACCCGAATGACAACATGGACGATGCCATGATGGAAATTATCAACAATGACGCCTTACAAGGTGCCCAATTCGAAGGTGATGACAACAATCAAGAAGCAGATGACGGGAGTCAGTACTTTGCCGATTATGAAGATGAGCAAGACAATGTCAAGTAGGTCTATCTACAATCTCTTATGTATACATGAAATTCAGAATAATTTCATTTGTCGTGTAAATATATTTATTTAAATCTTTGTGTTTCTACATTCGTAGCCCTCTGGATCGACGACAACAACGGGGAAGAGTAGAAATGTACGAGGCCCGAAGAAGCCGTTGGAGGGTCGGTTCATTCTCTCGGAATTCGAGGAGGATACAGGCAAAGTACTTGGACCACATGCACGTAAATTTGTCACCATCGTGGGTACCTTGTAAGGGACAGATCCCGATTAATGCTCGTGAATGGAAGCAAAAGAAAGTTGCTTCTCATATTAGTTTTGTCTCCGATCGTGACAAGGCACTAGTTTGGCAAGATGTCCTTCAACATTTCGCTCGATACGTAAGATGAAGCTTTGAAGGAGAGAGTTAGGAACTGGCTATGAAGAAGATGGCCACACAATTCCAAAGTGTTGGAAGAAGAAATTGTACAACACATTTATCGTGAAGAACTCGACGCCGATTTCAACACTAAGGCCTACGCTGTTGAGGCCGCTTTGGGATGAGTTTGTGCAGTTCAAGACATCTAAGAGGGTGAGGCACGGGTGAGAAGGAACCAATGAATGCCCGACAAAGCAATACCACCATCACTTGGGATCGGTGGCTACAGGAGTGCCATTCCTAAGTGGGAAAGAATGGAACGGAGATTCTTGCCAAGGATCGAACCAGAATCAATCAACTGCCTGAGCGTGCTAAGTATTGGTTTTTCGCCATGGGGAAGCTCGACCTAGAGACCGGAAAGATAGTGTATGGCGCAAAACTCCAAAGAGCAAAGCAGAAAGATTTGCTTATGCTCGAGGCTTGGTGAGAGTGGCGTGGCACCAACAGAGATAAGGATGAGCCGACATACGCCTGAGAGTACTCGAACACTGGGCGAACAAGAGGCTATGGGGAGGTGTCGTGGGAGCATGCTTTCCTAAAGACAAAGCCACCTATAGAAGCCGCCAGAGAAAGAAGTACGAGGAGGCAGAGCGGATGCGCAGGATGGAGGAAATGGTTCATGAGTCACGGAAGTGGCTCGTGAAGCAAGAGAGCGAGAAAAACACTTGAAGCCAAAATGAATGCGAAATCAAAAGGCAAGTGCAGATAGCGAGAAGTTCCATCCAAAGGCAAACCGCATCGAGCCGGAGTCAACATCAGCCCCTAATCGCTTGAAAAGGCGTTGCGCTTCCACGGAGGTGCCAAGATTCAAGATGACGCAGGTCGCGCTTCCCGTGGATGACATCACCGATCCTCTCACGACATGTGAGTGCACATTCCGAGGGGAATGCCACACCATGGTGGCTATCGGTGTTGTATCTCGATCGACCCTACGAAGACACCAAGATGCCATGGGGCATTAATACCTCCTGGAT
Organism: Hsuehochloa calcarea; assembly: GCA_036346395.1. NCBI lineage: Eukaryota > Viridiplantae > Streptophyta > Magnoliopsida > Poales > Poaceae > Hsuehochloa > Hsuehochloa calcarea. The sequence continues at coordinate 37,818,687 of CM070601.1, forward strand.
ATGCTAGCGTCTCGGTGGATAGAGTTGTGAAAGGTAAAAGCAATGTGCCTCTTGACATTGAAGGAGGTGATGGGGAGAAGACTTTAGGAGAAGCGGAGAAGATATTCATATGTTGGCGCAAGCGCTATATCATTATTCCTAGGGCGTCACCTCCTCCTCCTCAACAACTTAACCCTAGGTGCGGATGAAAGTGAACGAACCATTTTTTCACTAATTATGTATTGGCTTAAATAACGGTTTACTCATACCACGTTGTTTTCACAAACAGAACCTCCCCAACCTAAGTCCAATTATCCATTCACCACCGGTCACGGTGTTGCGGCGATGACAATGAAGTGGAAGACACGGCCGCATCCCCACCGCCCCATCGCCGCACGGCGGGCTCCAACGCCGACACCGCCGCCCATCGCCTCCACGGCGGGCTCCAACGCCGCCATCGCCCCATCTCCTCCACGGCGGGCTCCAACGCCGCCACCGCCGCTCCATCGCTTCCACGGCGGGCTCCAACGCCGACACCGCCGCCCCATCGCCTCCACGGCGGGTTCCAACGCCGCCATCGCCCCATCGCCCACGGCGGCTCCAACGCCGCCATCGCCCTATCGCCTCCACGGCGGGCTCCAACGCCGACACCGCCCCCTCCGCCAAAGAAGAGGCGCACCACAAACGAAGGTGTTGGCCCCACCGCCAAGAAGAAAGCCTCGTGGAGAACACCAGCTATTTCTAAGACGATTAAACTTTCCTATGAGAAGACCGCCGAGGAAATAGATGCTTCAAGAAAACAGATGTGGGCAGTTTCTTCGTGAAAGTCAAGGCTAAAAGTGAAGCGGCGAAACCACGAGAAGCCGTACTTCTTCAGACGCCCGTAAGTTCTAAGGCAAAGGGTGGACGCCACCGTAAAAGTTACGCCATGCTCGTAAGGATTCGCCACTATCGGACTATGACCGCACTCTCACCAAGTCAATTGAGGAGGCGAAGAAGAAAGAGAAGATAGCACTAAGGGTGTTGCACACTGGGAACAATCACAACAATCGCTGCCCCGCTAGTTATTGGGAATGAATATGGTTCAAACACGAACGTGCTAGAACAGATATACGAAATGTGCATTTGGATCAACTTGATGAATTTTTCATGAAATCGGTCTAAGCATTTCCCAAATGCTCGCGGAGCACACATCAAAAGTGCTCGGAAGTTGATCATTGGAAGAAGGAATATGTATATGGCAAGAGTCTATACAACCTCGAGAAGCTCATCGAACTTCAGACACAAATGTACTTGTTAAACAAGTGGTACATGGCGGCGTGTCGCAAAAGCGGATGACTATATTTGCGCTAAAATTAGAAACCATCATTACTTCCGTGGCGATGACATTATAATGGTTCAGTTTAATGAGTTACACCAATATGCCACATGAACGCTCTAGACAAATCTCTCATCACCGCTTTTGTCTCAGACGTGATTCTTTCTTTTAATAATCTCACTCTAGCATATGTATATGTATAAGTAATTATCCTCACACTAGCTAGCATGTCTATACATATGCAGAGACATGATGAGAGACCTCACACGAGAAACGACAAGAACATTGGTTTCGTTGATCCATATATCGTATTCAAGGACCCAAACACTCCCTACGATCAATGGAGACCTCAAACGGAGAGGAATTTCCGGAGGTTCTTGATCAACCAAAAGAACAAAAGATTTATACTCTTCCCCTACAACTTTGGGTGAGTGTTGTTGTCGTGTGCACATTTTACTTTACTTACTCAATCCAACATAAAGATATATATGTTGACTCTATAAACAAATGCAGCTTTCACTGGATACTGATTGTCCTCGATCTCTCCGACGGTCATTTGCTAATCTATGACTCGTTGAGAAAACCGCAGGAAGATTACCAAGATATGATAGACATTATCCAGGTAACTTCGATCTTTAAATATTTATTCTCGCTTTTAACTTTGCAATAGTTAATTAACGATCCAATTATTGGGCAGGGTTTGGGCTTGGTTCGTTCAACTACACCGTCCGGATCTGAAAGGGCCACTTCCTGATCCACACCGACTGGATGTAAGTTGTACTAGCTCCCCGCATCTCTGCCTTATCATGCTTCAGCTACGCGCGGGATGACGAGAGTTATCTTTTATATCGCATGATGGTTCTACTGGCACCACCGTGCAACAATTTGTGTGGATACTACGCTTATGAGTTCCTCATGGTGTATGCAAAAGAACCCATCTACAGATGCGTAAAGTACGTAATAAGTATATATAATAAATCCATTTTATTTATTTGTTGCTATTAAATAAATCTTATGTATATTAATACTTCTTTCGTTTAATGCAAATTGAAGGAGATATGGTTGAAGGAACAGGTGTTGGATATGGACCGCCTCAAAGGAATTCAAGAGACAATCGCAGATTTCTTAATGAGCATGTCCTCAAGCCCGCACCGAGTTCTACTTTAACCTGTATGAACAATTGAAGCCAAACCAGACGAACATTTGTATGACATTTAAGTGGAGGACAACATTTGTGTTGTAAATACCAAGGATGCATGAATAATGTTGTAAATTTTATGTGCATATATATATATATATATATATATATATATTATACATATATATAGCTCCATAATATATATAGTTTCATACTTTATTTGTGTGTAATAATGTTCCAAACTAAATTATATGTGGGCGATACATATATTAGCAGCGAAGAATACGCATTGGAAAACCTAATGTAATTTTAAAACCAAAATCAATAATGAATTGAAATGGAAACAAAAAGAAAAAAACCTTTAGTCCCGGTTGGTAATACTAACCGGGATTAAAAGGGCAGCCACATGGCACGGCCAATGGACCTTTTAGTCCCGTTGGTATTACCAACCGACTAAATCGGCTTTTAGTCCCGGCCCGGGACCCGGACTAAAGGTGAGACATTTAGTCCCGATTTTCTAGTCCCGGCTCTACACCCGGGACTAGAGGCCCTTTAGGCCCGGGACCAAAGGTCTGTTCTGTAGTAGTGGTGTAACATCTCCATCTAAACAGATAGAACACTAATGAGTAGACACCGCTACAGAAAAGTACACCACAGACGGTTCAGAACCGTCATCACAAATAGTTTTTTAACCGCCTGAATTTTTATGTATGTGATAACAGTTGCTTATCATAGACGGTTTTTGAACCGTCTGTGATAAAGCTCATCACAGACGGTTTTTGGTTAGAATCGTCTGTGAAGGGACTCTATCACAGATGGTTCTATTTTACAAACCGTCTGTGATATCTTACATGTCATAGACGGTTTAATGTCCCTTCACAGACTGCTCACACCAAAACCGTTTGTGATAGTTCATTTATACCTATTTTTTTTATATTTTCGGCCAGCCTCAGGAATTGCTAGCCATACCCACTGAAAACTAGCAAGCTAGCAGAAATCAGATACATCACACAGATGAATCAATTGTTGACACAACTCCAAGTGATCATTTAAAACTCAAAATCAATTATAAAAGATTATGTTCAAGTATATATTGTCGCTAGATTTACAATTGAATTACAACTACTCAAAATGATCAATTATAATTGAATCAATATTTTTAAGGTCGTTCAGCGGTGTCGACGGAGTGAAACTCTCCGTTGGTGTTAACGATCTCCATCTTGATGAAGGCGTAGAGCGTCCCTCGAACCTTCGAGATCTCTTTCATAGCGAGTGCATCTAAATCTATGGTCATGTCCTGTCGCTAGCATGAGTAAAGTAGTAAGTAAATATATTTTTAAATTTATATTTAGAAAATAATTATTACGAGATTGACAAACCTCGGGATCCTTCATCTTAGCACTAAACAATTGCTATATATGATGGCAAGCGTAGAATGCACATAGGTGATCTTGTTTTTGCTGGCGGCACTGCAAAAATAGAATTACATATGTAGGTACAGTCAGTTCGAGATGCATTATTACGAAGTATGATATAGCATTATTGTGTTGTAGCGTGTACCAAAAATCGCGTCCTGTGTTGTAGTGTGGCGCTAGATTTTTTGTATAGCCCTCTCTGTGTAACATAGTTGATGAACGACCTGTATGATTCCAAAAAGTTATCCTTGGCCATTTTAAAAGAAGGAAGACTATAATAGAGTTATGTATGGAGGAAATGAATATACCTGTCGAGTATTTCTTTCAGAAGGGTGAAGTCATGGTTTTTGTTTAGTAGGGAATCAAGGTATATTACCTTATTCCTCTTTGGTATAAGGACTAATAAGATCCAGTGGAACCTACTAATGTATATCGCTATAGTCATAAACCAAAGTTTGTGCTGCGTATAAATTACAAATGAACTTGGTATAGTAAGTAGTAAAGCACTTACTTCTGGTTGTACGACACCATTATGTAGTCTTTGTCATCCTGAGCAAGCAATCCTGTCGTTATATATTTGACGACGTAGGACGCGTCTTCGTTGATGGTTTGCTCAAATATGACGTGTGGGTCGAGGAAACCCACTGGTTGGTTCCGTCGATGGACATGTTTCATCATGTATCTGTACATAAGTAATGAGTTGAGATATTTATCGGTATTACGTGAGTGTAGAACTTGATTGCACACACTTACAGTGTCCAGCATCGTAGAAGTGAGGCGTCGAGGGCAGCGAGGTTGAATAGGTCGAATAAGTCGTCGAAGCCCACGACGAAGTGGCCCGGCTCATGGAAGAAATGCTCCTTCGTGTATTAGACAGTTATTCCAGTATTAACCCCTTGTGTTGGGTCTTTTGCATGTGGCGGAAATGCAAAGACTAACAAGCTACCCAAATACTAGCACGTGTCGGGTGCCAATCGACTTCTGAAGGAGTATTTCCCGGGCTTGGGAGGTGCCTTAATGTTCTTCGATTTCAATTTGGCCTTAAGTTGCCTGCTGCACATCTTCCCACGAGACGACTCAGGAACCCATATGATGACATGCTTTTTTTGTTCCTTCAGCGTGTTCTCCACGGGAACTGATGAGGCAGCCTTCTGAAGCGAAGGATTAGGTGGAGTCGAGGGTCCTGATGGAGAGGCATGATCGTGTCGAGATTGCGGCACTGTAGGGTCCAGGGCGATGTCCTTCTTGGGCCACTAGATAAAAGTGTGCATGGCATCCCCTAGTGTTTTGATGTCTTCGTTCGGGCGAATCTCCAGCAGGATGGCTATAGAATTATCATGTACCATGTCCACGTGGACCCTAGCGTAACCCTGCACCAGTTGGGCACCGTGCTGCATTGCCCCTTCCTGGTATGGATACACCATCTCCCGCCTAGCCTCAATAGGAATGGACCCCATCATCCTCACTTAGAGTTTGCAGGGCGTCGGCTCCCACAAAACGATACGCAATTAGCTAAGGCATCCTATAGGTCTATCTTTAGAGCATTCCAGAGATGTACATTACCTTGATGTCATCGATAGTTAATTGGACGTTCTCATATCTAGAATTATGTGTGGACGCGACGCTACTCCGATGTTGAGGAGGAATAGCTCCCAAAAAAATGGGGGTGGCTTGCAACTGGTTCAGGAGTTGATTTATTTGATCCTACAATCTTGTTATTTGTCCCTGAAATTTTTCAGTAAGCACTTGTTCCAACCGGGCGTCGTGCTCGTCCTTGGATCTCTTCCTACTCCTGTATGTGTCGGAGTCGTGTCGGAATCCATCCCCCCAAGGTACGTAAAGCCCAACGACGCGCGTGCACTGGTGCCTCCTTTTCCCATGGCTGTAGATAGTAGATCCTTCTCTCTGTCTACTTCGAATGAACCTTCGAAACATGCGGAAGTCATTGCTTCCTACAAGAGGTCATCATGTTATTATAGACACTATGAAGTTATGGATTTATTAACAACTACGTAGTTCAACATATTTACCAGACGTTGGGACACTGCCTCATCTGCCGGATTTGTGCAAGAGATGCCACCCGAAGACGTGGCTGATGCCCTCGCTCTTAACCAGGCTTGAGCGCGCTCATCTGAGATCTCAGCAAATGGTCTTGTAGCGCTCTCGTCCTCCGCCACCCATTGCGTGGTTTTACTAGCGTGGTCTTGTGGGGGTGAGTGTTTTGTGCCTGGAGAGCTTTGTGCGTCACACTTTGCTCCTGAAATTTGATCGTCATCTTCATCCACACAAAGGCGTCCCATATATCCCGCGACAAGAAATGATACTTCGTGAAGAGCGTCTAACCCATGTTCATGTACTTCATGATAAGCGTGCTCTTGAGGGTCCTCCACATGTGTCGCATCGCGAACAACGCCTGCCTGGTCTGCTTCTGGGATAACGAACGAGCCTAAAATTTCAGTCCACAGCTGGCCTCTCTCTACATCCATCAGAGACTTCCAGCTTGGTGTGGTGATGGGGACCCGTTCCCTTCCAAGTACCCCGCAGATGGTCCAGAATCTCGCCGCTGCTTTCTTGGGACTCAAAGGGATCCCAGTGTCACTGACCTCTGTGATAGTCATTCGGCCCACGAGCAATTTCGATATTCCTCTGCCATCTTGCTTACGTACCACTTTGATCGGAGATCCAGACGCATTCGGCGACGTCGATGACGGCGGCGAAGACGGTGCCTCTACCATCTCACTTACTTGTTATCTATATAAGTTACATACGCAATGAACTAAAATTTCATGGATGGCAAGTTGATATCCATAATATTTAAAGAAAGATACAAACCTAATACCAAGAAACAATAATGACTACTTACAATACCATGGATTGCACTTGACAAAGAAGTCTTACTCAGCAAGCAACATCAGATAATGTAACATTTTAAAAAAATTATGGAAAATTCGAGGCATTTTCTTATAAATATGCCATGTTAGCATATTTATTAACAAGCAGCCTTGAACGACAGTAGTAGGGTTACACAACTTGAAGTCTAACGTTGAGCACATTTTATTTCTTCTTTCCAACAAAATAAAAATTGACAACTCTAAAGTTGCTACATGGGAGCAATCAATAACCATACAAAGGACAGAATAAAATTAATAGAACAATGACAGATCAAGGTATACATAAAAAGACTATAGTAAAACCCAAATCTCTAATGCTTTTCACTACAGAACAGATCAAGGTATTCATAATTGACCTCTAATTTGCCTAAATTCTAGATATTTTCAACTTACCTAAGCTAATCCATGCTAACTGGCTTGCTAATCAAATGTGTATATATATTCTCATCTACAATATTGAACATCTTACCACCAACCTAATCCAATAGATCTACTATCATACACTCATACTTACGCAACTTAAAGTCTAACCTTGGGGGAGGATGCTTCGGACGCTGGGGAGGTCGGGGTCGGGGAGAAGGGGCATTGGGGTCAGGGAGAAGGGGCGTCGGGGAGGCGGGGAGTACAGCAGGGGTGTCGGGGTCAGGGAGGCCGGGAGTACCAGGGCCGTCGGTGTCGGGGAGGCGGGGGAGTAGCAGGTCGGCGTTGGGGAGGATGCTTTGGCCGTAGGGGAGGTGAAGGGGCAAGAGTAAGGAGAGTGACGAGTTAAGAGTGCTCAAACCCTATCGATTCCTCTTAAATAAAGGAATATCATAGACGGTTCTGCTATGGAACCGTCTGTGATATGTTGTTTAGGGTTTATGTGAGAAGTCATCACAGGCGGTTTGTAACAGAACCGTCTGTGATATGAAAATATCACAAACGATTCCATAACAAAACCGTTTGTGATATTTTCATATCACAGAAGGTTCTGTTATTGAACCGTTTGTGATGACTTAGCACAAAAACTCTAAACCCTCATATCACAGATGGTTCCATAACAGAACCGTCTGTGATATAGTCATATCACAGACAATTTCAAAATAGAACCGTCTGTGATGTGCCATATCACAGACGGTTATGTTACAGAACCGTCTGTGATGACTTGTCACAGACGGTTCCATAAACGAACCGTCTGTGATAACTTCCTGACACAATTCCAAATCATTTGACTGAAAATTCATTTGTCTTAAAAAATCATATCTAATACAACTCAACTCCAAATAAAGTGAAACCAATTTTGATACTCCACATTACAATGAAGTCCACATTGACATCAATATCAGAGATGACAAGTCCATAACACATGACAATTCAGATGACAAGTCCATAACACATGACAATTCCACGTTAACATCAAATTACAATGGAATAAATTCTTAATTAAAATATAGCCCTTCGTGATGATCGACGCGCATATAGCTAGCTTCTTCACTGGGTTCTTTCTCAAGCCTAATGCCGTCTCTGAAAGGAGGCAACTAGTCAAATTGATTATACTCTTTCTCATCCACGACATTCTCAACTCTGACAATCATTCTTTTTCCATGAAGAACTACATGGTTGTTCTTATTTGCCGGGTCCGTTACATAAAAAACTTGAACAACTTGCTTAGTGAGTATGAATGGTTTGTCCTTATATCCAACACATTTGAGGTCCACAGTAGTGTAATACCTCATATAACCAGTTAGGTTGTATCATTTCGATTGTCTAGGAATGTTATTCGAAATCGAGATTTAAAACTTTCCGGAACCGAATCGGTAAAAAGAAAGAAGTCGGAGAGAGTAAAAGAATCAGTTTTCGTCGAATTTTCCAATCAGCGGAGGGGGTAATTGTTAATTCTCGTCAACCTGGGCCGCTGTCCGCGACCCAGGAGGCCCAAGAGGGGGGCCGGCCGGCCCATGAGGAGGCCGGCCAAAGGGGGGCGCCACTCCCAAACCCTAGCCGCCACTTGCATCTCCCCCTCCCCCTTGGCCGCCTCCTCCTCTCCCCCAAACCGGCCTCCTTGCTGCCCCTTGGTGCTCCCTCGCAGCGGTGGTTCCAACTCCGGTGATCCCCGTCGCTCCTCCTCAAGGTCCCCTCCATCAACTCCGCTCCCGCCGCCGCGCCGCTGCTCGTCTCGGTGGCGGCCCTAAGAGAAGAAAGAGAGGAGAAGCGAGGAAGACCCGTGTGCAGCGGATCTTCGTCGTTTTACTGGTCTACAAGAGTAATTAGACCTCCGATTCGTTGTTTGATTCCATTAGAATTGAGGATCCGATTGGATTTGTAGTTTCGTTTTGATTCGGTTAATAGATTGATTCTGTCCAGTACGTGGTAACTCGGTTTTGGGTATCTTAGAGGCAGAATTGGATGTCTTCGCCTTCTGGAGAATTGTTCCTGGTTTCATTAGCTTTCTTTTGGCAGCTGGATCACGAATTTTCACCCAGTAGATTAAAAGTTATGACTGTTTTACTACGTGCTGGTCTGTCTGCCAGAATTGCTGGGTATAGTCGGTTGCACCTAGGTTTTGATCTAGTTAGAGTCAGAATCAGGTCGGCCACCCAACTAGGTTTATGAAGATAATTTCACCATGTTTCCAGGCTGATAAAAATCACTTTATTTGGATCAGTGGTTTAAAAGTTAGAGCCTTTTCTTTCGGGCTGTTCTGAATTCTGGGCAGACTGCAATTATAGTTTTTCATTGGATGATTAGACCTCTGTATTGGCCGAATTAGAGTTTACCATCAACTAGAGTTTTGTAGCCAGTTAAGTTAAGAAAATCTGGGCACTAGTTTCATGTCGTTTGGAGTTCCAGATAATTAAATATGCTTTTTCTCGTACCGCTGCTCTTAAGGGCTGGAATCTGGCAGAATAGTTTATTTTCAATTTGGGTCTATGCGGTATATTGAATAGTCAGGGGTTATTGTAGAACATCGGTAGCAGTGTTATATCGTTGTTCTTATTTTGGGAACATGCTTGTGTAGGCGGTGAGACATCCCGTGTGGGAACACCTCCGTTGCCTGCTAACGAGTCACTACGCAAAAGGCAAGTACTGTATGCATAATGATATGTTGTTTACATGAATGTTTTGTGCCTTGTTCATGATGTTGATATACTGTAAGTAATTTGTATTCAATGATTGATGTCATGTATGATGTGTGAATGAATGCTTACATTGGTTCGTATTGTAGATGAACGCCATGTGTTCTTTTAATTCATGAGTACTATTCAATATTGACATGGGATCATCATGACATGCATACATTTTTTTGGTAAGACCCATCAATTCCAGTATGGGCACTTGAAATCCCATCAATTCCAAGATGGGTACGTGAGTCCACCATTCCAATGTGGGCCACGTTACGTGAGTCCACCATTCCAATGTGGGCCACGTTGGACGGTCGTATGAAACGCTCTTCATACGATTACTTTAAGTGAACACCGACAGTGATTCACTCGCTATACCCAGATATATCTTTGCAATATGTCCAATTCCTTCAATGCATCATTCCACTTTATCCATTCATAAATTCGTTTCCAGTAAATGTTCAAATGATGATTGTGATATATTGTTCATGGAATGTTTGATTGTTACATACAGTTACTTGCTGAGTCTTTGGCTCATTCTTGCTTTGTTGTTTTATTTAGGTAAATGACAAGGAAGAATGATCTTGTGGAGGGTAGTTCATCACGATGCACTCACTACCATAAACCAAACATTTTGAGGACTTTTACTGTCGTTAATTATGACTTGTGATGAATTGTAATAAGCCAGTTTGGTCATAACTACCTTATCTCTCAGAATTGTTTATTTCTATTCCATTGATTAAACCTGATGATGAATTCTTGTTTCCGTATAATCTTTATACTTGATTAACTTGGTCATGTGTTTTGATGTTATTGTTCTAAAGAGTAGTGGTTGTAGGTGACATCTTGACTTCCTTATAGTCAGGGTGTTACAGTTGGTATCAGAGCGGGCTTTAGGTCTGTGGTAATTAAGTTATTAAAATGACACACTGTGCACAGTAGGTGGGGTTTGGAAAATCCATTGCTTCCGCATTTCTAGTGATTTGGGTTCTTTATGTAGTACTGTGTAGAATTGTTTATGTACTATCTCTCATGTTGTTAATCTGTGACATGATGTGGTATCCTATATCTATGAATTATTTTATGATTGTCATGAGATGATCCTATATATTCATAATTGATTGCATTAGCTATGCGTATCGGTAGCGGACGTTGAGCAGTTTAGTTCGTGGTTGTTGTCCTGGGTTTTGCCAGGCTACACCACTGCTCGTGGTATGAGAGTAGAAGTTCTTACCTGCTCCATAGTTCCGTGTTGAGCCCGAGCTCATTGTTGAAGTTGTTGTCGTTCTCAAATTTGTATCCGGTTTTACGTTGTAGTTTCTTGTAGTTCGTGAATTTCTTTTGAAAGGAGGGTTATAATGAGGAGGACAAGCTCCAGAAGTTTCGATCGTTCTTTGAAACAGCTTATTGTACTTTCGACTATTGTGATATTATCATTCGCGTGAGCATAGTTAAATTGTAAGATTTATCTTTCACGGAAGTTATGCTTTACCCCTGTTGGAAAAATTTAACTTATTTGTTCGCTTGGAGTTTCGAGCGTTGGAAGATTTCTTTTGCAAAGTTCTTTATTAAGTGTGCATTGGCCTTGCATATTTCTTGTAGATTACTTTAGAAAGTCGTTCTCTTCCTTGAATTCTGAATTTTGACAAATTCTTGTCCGGTGGTGGTGGATGAATTTCTTTTGGGTTCATGGTTCCTGGTAGTTGATGAATTTCAATGAGCCTTTAATGGTATTCTGAAACCATTATTGTTTTTCGACCGTTAATTTGTTTTTACTACTGGTGATCTTCACAATTAGTAATATTAAAAATTTTCATGATTGTTCCTTCTTTCTCCTTAGAGAAGAGCGATTCATTTACTCGTTTGATAGTTGTATAATGAGAGTTTTCTGTTGCAAGTCCGTTAAATCGAGAAAGCTTTGGCTCTACTTATTTCTATTGGATCATTCTGTTTGTTGAAGTATAATGCATCTCTTTTCTGAAGAATAGTGTTAAAACCCATTTGTGGTGATGTGTTGTGATTAAGTTGGAGGTTGTACTCAAACAAAGTTGTGGGCTACGGGTTTCTATTGGTCCCTATTTGTTTTTCAAAATAATCTCTTGTCTTTTGATTCTTTGAACTCTCTTTACTCTTAAACGTTGTTATCGGAAGATCATATATTTTGTATATGATGGTCCTATCTCTCCTGTTGATTAAGGTGACCTGGTTCACCATTTGGTATTTTGGAGAATGGGAATCATCTTTTACAAGGTTCATTGAAGAATGTTTTGACTCTGCTCGTTTCTTTTGGAGTAGTTGGAGTGTTGGAGTTTTGTAGCGTCCCGTTTTTCGGAGTTTTTGAAAATTTTAAAAGAGAACCATTTGCTTCTATTTGCCAAAAGCTTAATTTTGAAATTTCAAAAAAATTCGTTTGCAGTTTAATACGAGTTAATCAAACTTCAATTAAATTAAAGTTGGTTTGATTGAGATTTCTGGAATTTAAAATCAAAATTATTATTTTGAGAATTTTCTTGGATTTATTGGATTTTAGAAATTTGTTTTTGTTTTATCCGAAATTAAAAATTTATTTATTTGCAAAAGAAAAAGAAAGCTTAAAGTTAAAAATATTTTTATTAAGTCAAGAATAATTCAGGGAATTCCTGTGAATTTTTCTAGAATTTTTGGAGTCTATTTGCTATTTTCTAAATTGACTTTTGATTTATTTGAATTTCAAATGAAAATGTATTTAAAATCTCTTTTTCGTGCGTGGTAAAACCCTAGCGGCCCACCACTATTCCCCGCCTCGCCCACTCCATGACCGCCTCGCTCCGCCTGCCCGCTCATGGCCTTCGCCTCGGCCGTCCGTCGTCATCGTGTGGCTCGCCATGCGTCGCCTTTCTGCCGACCGTTGGATTGAGATCGGCCGTTTCCTTTCGCCCGCGCTCTCCTTTCTTCTCCGCCGTTGATCGCGATCCGCCGCATCCGCGCTACGCGCCTCTCCGCTCCCACCGCCGATCGAATCGGACGGCGCCGATTCGTCTCTCTCCGCGCGCCGTTGAATTCCCACCGTCCGATTGAAATCGGACGGCTCTCCGCTCCGCGCGCCTCTCCGCTCCCCACCGTCCGATCGCAATCGGACGGCTCTGTCGTCGTCTTCGCCCGCGCGCCGCTCTCTCTCCCACGATCGCGCGAATCGCGTCGCCGCGAATCCGCGCCTCGTCCGTCGCATCGCCGCGCCTCCGCCGCGTCGCGGCCGTGCCGTCTCGTCCCCCTCGCCGCGCCCGCCACGCCGCGCCGTCCGTCGCCGCGCCGTCCGTCGCCGCGAAGTTCTATAAAAGCCGCCGCGCTTCTTCCTCTCCCTCTCTTCTTTCTCTCTCTCTCTCGGTCGCGTTCGCTCGCTCTCTCCCCTCTCGCCTTGGCGCCTCGCGTCGTCTCCGGCATCGCCGCCATTCCCGTTGCGCCGCCGCCGTCTTCCCACTCGGCCGCCGCCGCCGCGCCCTCCCGTCTCTCTCTCTCTCTCTCTCTCTCTCTCGACCGCGGGCCGAGCCGAGTGGCCGCCGCGTCGGCTGGTCGGCCTGGCGTCGGCACTTCTCATCGACGTAGCGACCGCGTGGCTGCCACGTGAGCGCGCGCGTGTGCGCTATGCAGCGGCGACGTCAAAACCGGGTTTTTCAATAGAAAATTAATTCCGAAAAATCCGAAAACCCTAAATCTATCATTTTATGTGATTTAAAACTTCTTTTGGCTATAACTTTCACATCCGAACTCCGATTTGGGTGATCCAAATTTCTAAATTCATATAAATTCATCCTCTTTCATTTGGTACTGGTTTTGCAATTTTTGGAGTTCATTTGGTGCTGTTTTATTTATTTGTTGCTTTTCTCGCGTGTAGATTAGGCGTTTGGAAGATTTCTTCGACCCGACGACCGAAGACCCTCTCCTCGTCAACGAAGGCAAGTCGTAGGCCTTTGACCATGTTGAACCCATTTTACAAATGTATATTGCTTTAAATTAACATGCATGGCTAGTTTTATTAAAAATGGTTTTGGGAGTAGATAATTACCAAATTGCCATTATGCCTCCTTGATAAATTGAAAATGAAATGTCTCCTTGAATGACATAAATCCTTGGGCACCATAGGATGGTTATTGCTAGTTGGACATAATTGTATTACCAACTTGGGTGCGTATTATTGCTTAGACATGCTCTAGTTACCCGCGAGACTTTCGATCACATGTTCGATGATTATTGAAATTTGACTAATGGAACTATGGAATTGTGGTGTGAGGCCACTTTTATTAAAAGATGTTGTGCCATGGCAGGGATTGCCACTTGGCTGGGAATGAACAAAAATGATTTATGCTCGGGCTTGAGGTAGGAAGCTAGAGTGGGTGTGTGATGCACATTGGGTTGTGGTAGACTTGTCTGAGCAGCCAACTAAGGACTTAACTTTGCAAGTCATTGATCTGGGTCACCTCGTGCAACCATAAGTCCGGTATGGGACGGACCTGGCCAATTAATTAGGAAAGTTTTGAGTCGGTTCTGTTGTGGTATTTATTGGCGCAAGAGAGGGCGTGATGGCGAAACCTTAGCGAAGTAACCGAGGCAAAATGGAACTTTGTAAAGCCTTGTCACGTGCTCTAGACTACTCACCAAAGGAAGTGGCGGTGGTATCGACGGATGCCAAACAAACTAGAGAATTCGTGTCTTGTGGGTAAAGTCGTACAACCTCTGCAGAGTGTCAAAATCTATTGAATAGCCGTGTCCCTGCTACGGACATGCACAGTGATTTCGCGCAAGGGTAGCATTTTCAAAAATGTGGTTTGGTTCGATGGAAACGCTTGGTTGAATGGTTGGGAAGTGAACGGGATGTTCACTGTTTGATTCAAAAGAACTTGGTTATCTATGTATTATTCATTTGAAATCCTGCTTTGCCATCTAATTATTGTATTTACTGTTAAACTTGCTTTCTGCAAATTAAACCATAAAGCCATCCGTGCTTAAGCCTGACATGAATACTAAGTGCATACATTTCTCTACGACTTGCTGAGTACTTTATGTACTCACGGCCTTATGCCCTTTGTTGATCAGTCCCAGCTGAAGAACCAGGAAATGTTGAGTACTATGAAGAAGGCTACTTTGAAGACTTTGCGAACTAGGTCGTGTCCTCCACTCGATTGCCTGTGGGCATGTCGATTGGGCTCCACGTATTTTTGAGATTTCCGCTGCCAGATACTCTGTTGTTGCTAAGCCCTGTGAGGCGACTTTTGTAAGAACCTTGACCATAAGGTCTTCGTTGTTTTAAATAATATTACTTTGTCTGCTTCTTTAGTTCGTTGTTGAATGGTCATGAATGCATCATTGTTGCAACTGTGCAAGCTAGCTACTGATCATGGGACTAGCTTGGTATGCACAGAGGGTCTCGGGGTTGTGTGACACCCGGGGCGCCGACAGGAGATGGTATCAGAGCCAAATCGACTGTAGGACGTAACCTTTAGTTAGATTGGTCGTCTTAGTCAAAGATTCAAAATATATTTCTAAATCAAACCAAGCAATTAACTTGACTAGATATTCTCCTCTCATCTTATTCTGTTCTTTCTCACCTTGTTCTATTCTTTTCTTATCATCTTATCCTCTTATATCATTCTTGAGTTCTTTTATCTTATCTTTTCTGAAACTTGGTTTTCCAAATTTAAATTGACTCCCTAGGATCGAGCCCTTCAAGATCAAGAAATGGAAGTTTTGGAAGTTCAAGATCCGCAGTCTGTTCCAAGTTGCCCCTCCGTAAAGATTAGATTGGTAGCTGCCTCCCTAGTTTCAGAATCGTTTAGTCTGCGTAATAGTGCTTTTGTGCTTAAGTGTCCCTTTTGGTTTGCTTCTTGATAGCTTTCCGGCTATCCGTTCGTTGGGTAAAACCAATTTTGGCCGCATTAGGTTGATCCATCTACCTCCCTTGTTCCTCGCTCATCTCCGTGCTTTCCCTCGCATCTAAATTGCTTTCTTCTTCTCGTCTATTAAACCTGTGAAGCTTTGTCGCAGATGGTTCGGACCCGCAACTCCGCAAGCCGAGATGAGACTCAAGCGCCCGATGCCCGCCTTCCCAGCCGCCGCAGCGGATCCGGTTTGAGTCGCTTCATGGCAGCCTGACACGCGGTGATGAGCTCTTTGATGCGAGAATATGACTCGAGATGATGAATCGCACAGAACCGGACCGCCGCCCTCCTCGCAATGATGAATCGTAGCAGCCAAGCGGTGCCACGCCTCGCTGCTCCACCCCGATGTTTCCTCGGTCGCCGGCGAGTTTCTAAGGACCCATCCGCCCACTTTCTCTAGCTCCTCGGAGCCATTGGACGCAGATGACTGGTTACGTTCCATGGAAAAGAAGCTCGCTATCACCCGTTGTGATGATCGCGAGAAGGTTACAGATGCCACTCACCAGCTTGAAGGTACCGCGGCAGAATGGTGGGAGAACTATTGTGCCGCCCATGGAAACCCCGAGAGTATCACTTGGGCCGAGTTTTCAGGAGCTTTCCGCCACTCCCATATCCCTGATGGAAAGGTGGAAATGAAGAAGAATGAGTTCCGTGAGCTGCAGCAAGGCAACATGTCAGTGAGTGAATATCTTAATAGATTCACTCAGTTATCTCGTTATGCCCCAGAGGACGTTGCCACAGATGATGCCCGCCAGAAGCGCTTCAAGAGAGGACTCAACCCCAGTTTGAAGGTGCAAGTCATTGGGAATGATTATTCAGATTTCCAGCACTTGGTGAACAAGGCCATGCTCATTGAGGAATCCCGCCGTGAACTTGAAGAATCCCGCAAGAGAAAGATGATGCGACAAAGCCCATCGGTCTCACTCCCAGAGTCGAATGAATGTGCCGCCTCCGCCGTGTTGCTCCACTGTCACATTGAGCCCTCAGAGCACACCTCGCCCAGCGATTCCGAAGAACCGCAGCTTCAGCGGCTCGGCAACCAAAGAACCAAGGAATGGCAACCTGCAATGGGATCACACGCTTTAAGTGCCATCACCGGGCACTTCGCGATGGCGCCGCGCAGAGGCAAGGCCCTTCTCTGCTCGTTTCAACATGGGAGCCACCCGACCGGACCCCCACTCCGAGTCGCACGAGGAGCCCTCAAACTCCAACTGCACTACCAAGTCTCCTCGGCCTTTTGGAAGAGGTCGTGTGAACCACACCATCGTGGAGGAAGCCCGAGACGGCCCGGACGTCGTCTTTGGGTAAGTTCCTTGTCAATTCAAAGACCGCCATTGCTTTGTTTGATTCGGAGCTTCGCATTCGTTTGTTTCTGAGTTTTGCCGAAAGGCACCAGTTGGAAGTTTTGCCTCTTAAAAGTGTTTTGTTGGTTCATCTCGGTTCGAATTGAGTACGAACCAAGGTTGCCCTAAGGTTAAAGTGACCATAGAAGGGTAGAATTCCTTGCTAATCTCATCATCATAGACACCAAGTCTCTTGATGTGATTTTGGGAATGGATTGGCTTGCCAATCACCAAGCCCTCTTGGATTGTGGTGGTAGAAGCATCACTTTGGTCACCGGATGGAACCAAGGTAAAGTTTGAAGCCTCCCGCAGAAGCTAGCCGGATCTTTTATCCGCAGATGCGGTGTTGTATCTATGGAAGAAGTGCCGATGAGTCGAGAGTTTTCGGATGTCTTTCACGATGATCTACCCGAATGCCGCTGCCATCGAGACTTGGAGTTTGTCATCAATCTTGTTCCAGAACTGCACCTATTTTCAAGAGACCCTCTGATTGCTCACAATGATTTGGTTGAATCAAGAAGCAAATTGAAGAAATGCAAGAGAAAGGTTTTGTCCGACCCAGTTCTTCACCTTGGGGAGCCCCAGTGATCTTTGTTGCGAAGAAGGATGGTACTCAACGGATGTGTGTGGATTACCGAGCCCTCAATGAAGTCACCATCAAGAACAAGTACCCTCTGCCCAGGATCGATGATTTGTTTGATCAGTTGAAAGGAGCCGGTGTGTTCTCCAAGATAGACTTGAGGTCAGGATACCACCAGTTGAAGATTCGTCCAGAAGATATCCCCAAGACAGCTTTCTCAACCCGGTATGGACTGTATGAGTTCACGGTCATGTCATTTGGATTGACCAATGCCCCTGCTTACTTTATGAATTTGATGAATAAATTATTCATGGAGTATTTGGACAAGTTCGTCATTGTCTTCATTGATGATATTTTGGTGTATTCCAAGAGTGAAGAAGAGCATGAAGAGCACCTCCGTTTGGTCCTGAATAAGCTTAGAGATCATCAACTCTATGCTAAATTCAGCAAGTGTGAGTTTTGGATGAAAGAAGTTACTTTCTTGGGACATGTCATGTCTGCAGAAGGAGTATCCGTTAACCCTAGCAAGGTTAAGGATGTGCTTAATTGGGAGTCACCCAAGTCAGTGCCTCAGGTCAGAAGTTTTCTTGGAATGGCAGGATACTATCGCCGATTCATAGAAGGATTCTCCAAGATAGCAAGACCCTCACTCAATTTGTTGAAGAAAGAAAAGAAATTTGCTTGGACAATGAGTTGTGAGCAAAGTTTTCAAGAGTTGAAGAAGCGGTTGACCACGGCTCGGTGTTGATTTTGCCCGATGTCCTAAGGATTTTGAGATTTTCTCGTGATGCATCCGGCAAGGACTTGGTTGTGTCTGATGCAAGAAAGGAAGGTAGTAGCTTATGCTTCCCACAATTGAGGCCTCATGAGTGAATTACCCCACTCATGACTTGGAGTTAGCTGTGTAGTGCATGCTTTAAAGATATGGCGTCATTACCTTATTGGTAATCATTGTGAAGTCTACACGGACCATAAAAGCTTGAAGTACATTTTCACTCAGCCGATCTTAATATGAGGCAAAGAAGGTGGTTAGAGTTAATAAAGGATTATGATATTGGAATCCATTACCACCTGCAAAGCTAATGTTGTGGCAGATGCCTTGAGCGAGAAAAGTCTCTTGCAATACCACATCAATCAAGGAAAATCACCCGATACTCGCATGAAGAAATCCGAAGCTCAAGTTAGAGTTGGTTGAAGAAGGTTATCTAGCGCCTAGAAGTTCAACCCACTTTGCGGAATCGGATCAAGGAAGCTCAAGTTGAAGATGCCAATATTAAGGAAATCAAGAGCAACATGAAGAAAGGTAAAGCCACGAGATTTTCGTAAGATGAGCAAGGCACCATTTGGTTTGACAAGCGAATTTGTGTTCCAGATCGTAAAGAGCTTAGCGGTGATACTCAAGGAAGCCCATGAAACTTTGTATTCCATTCATCCCGAAGCACAAAGATGTACCAAGATCTTAAAGAAATGTATTGGTGGCCTAGCATGAAGCGTGAGATTGCCGAGTTTGTAGCTCGGTGTGATGTCCGTCGTGAGTTAAAGCCGAGCATCAAAGACCGCTGGACTCCGCAACCCTTGAGAGTGCCCGAATGGAAGTGGGAAGAAATTGGCATGGATTTTATCACTGGTCTGCCAAGGACAAGGTCAGGATATGATTCTATTTGGGTAATTGTGGATCGTCTAACCAAAGTTGCTCACTTTCTCCCAGTCAAGACTACTTACTCTAGTGATAGACTGGCAGAATTGTACATGGCAAAGATAGTGTGCCAAAGATGGAGTGCTCAAGAAGATCGTGTCGGATCGAGGATCCCGATTCACCTCAAGATTTTGGCGAAGTTGCATGTTGTTTTGGGTACTAATCTAAATTTCAGTACAGCTTATCATCCCCAGACGGATGGACAGACAGAAAGAGTAAATCAAATCCTAGAAGATATGTTAAGGGCTTGTGCCTTAGCAAATCAGATCAGTTGGGATCAAATGCTACCTTATGCAGAGTTTTCCTATAACAACAGTTACTAGTCAAGCCTCCAGATGTCTCCCTTTGAAGCTCTTTTCGGAAGAAAATGCAGGACACCGTTGTATTGGAATGAAGTAGGCGAAAGACAAGTGTTTGGGCCAGATATTTTGGAAAAAGCCAAGAGCAAGTTCGATCAATCGAGAAAGGTGAAAACAAAGCCGCACTGAGCGGAAGAGTTATGCTGATAACCGTCGCCGAGATCTAACTTTTGCACCTGGTGATCATGTGTACCTGAAGGTATCGCCTCTCAAAGGGATGCGTCGTTTCAGAGTAAGTGGAAAGCTTGCACCAAGGTACATCGGACCTTTCCCGCCTAGCCCAAGAGGAGAAGTCGCTACTACAGCTTGGAGCTCCGCCTCGGTATCGGATGTGCATAATGTCTTCCACGTGTCGCAGTTGAAGAAGTGTTTGCGTGTGCCCGAAGAGCAGATGCCAATGGAATCAATTGCCCTGCAAGAAGACCTCACCTACAAGGAGCATCCCATCAAGATCTTGGAAGTAGCAGAACGAGTGACAAGAAGCAAGATCATCCGTTTCTACAAGGTCCAGTGGAGCAACCACACCGAAGAAGAAGCCACTTGGGAACGAGAAGATGACTTGAAGGCTGAGTTTCCCCACCTATTCTCTAGTCACTGAATCTCGGGTCGAGATTCCTTTAAGAGGGGTAGGTTTGTAGCGTCCCGTTTTTCGGAGTTTTTGAAAATTTTAAAAGAGAACCATTTGCTTCTATTTGCCAAAAGCTTAATTTTGAAATTTCAAAAAAATTCGTTTGCAGTTTAATATGAGTTAATCAAACTTCAATTAAATTAAAGTTGGTTTGATTGAGATTTCTGGAATTTAAAATCAAAATTATTATTTTGAGAATTTTCTTGGATTTATTGGATTTTAGAAATTTGTTTTTGTTTTATCCGAAATTAAAAATTTATTTATTTGCAAAAGAAAAAGAAAGCTTAAAGTTAAAAGTATTTTTATTAAGTCAAGAATAATTCAGGGAATTCCTGTGAATTTTTCTAGAATTTTTGGAGTCTATTTGCTATTTTCTAAATTGCCTTTTGATTTATTTGAATTTCTGAAATGAAAAATGTATTTAAAATCTCTTTTCTGTGCGTGGGCCGAAACCCTAGCCGGCCCACCACTATTCCCCACCTCCGGCCCACTCCCGCGGCCCGCCTCCACTCCGCCGCCCGCTCACGTGCCTTCGCCCTCGGCCGTCCGATCGTCATCGTGTGGCTCTCGCCGCCGGCCGCCGCCTTGTCTGCGACCGTTGGATTGAGATCGGCGTTTCCTTCGCCGCGCTCTCCTTTCTTCTCCACCGTTGGATCGCGATCCAGCCGCATCCGCGCGCCGCGCTTCTCTTCTTCCCACCGCCCGATCGAATCGGACGGCGCCGATCGTCTCCTCCCGCGCCGTTGAATTTCCCACCGTCCGATCGAAATCGGACGGCTCTCCGTTCCGCGCCTCCTCGCTCCCCACCGTCCGATCGCAATCGGACGGCTCTGTTCGTCGTCTTCGCCGCGCCGCTTCTCTCTCCCACGGCCGCGCGAATCGCGCCGCCGCGAATCCGCGCCCGTCCGTCGCATCGCCGCGCCTCCGTCGCGTCGCGGCCGTGCCGTCTCGTCCGCCTCGCCCGCGCGCCCGCCACGCCACGCGCCGTCCGTCGCCGCGCCGTCCGTCGCCGCGAGTTCTATAAAAGCCGCGCGCTCTTCCTCTCCTCTCTCTTCTTTCTCTCTCTCTCTCGGTCGCGTTCGCCGCTCTCTCCCCTCGCCTTGCCGCCTCGCGTCGTCTCCGGCATCGCCGCTCCCGTTGCGCCGCCGCCGTCTTCCCAGCTCGGCCGCCACCGCGCCGCGCCCTCCCGTCTCTCTCTCTCCTCTCTCTCTCTCTCGACGCGGCCCGAGCAGTGGCCGCCGCGTCGGCCAGTCGGCCAAGCGTCGGCGCCTGGCGGCGTGGCGATCGCGTGGCTGCCACGTAGCGCGCACGTGTACGCTTGCGCAGCGCTGACGTCAAAACCGGGTTTTTCAATAGAAAATTAATTCCGAAAAATCCGAAAACCCTAAATCTATCATTTTATGTGATTTAAAACTTCTTTTTGCTATAACTTTCACATCCGAACTCCGATTTGGGTGATCCAAATTTCTAAATTCATATAAATTCATCCTCTTTCATTTGGTACTGGTTTTGCAATTTTTGGAGTTCATTTGGTGCTGTTTTATTTATTTGTTGCTTTTCTCGCACGTGTAGATTCCGGCGTTTCGGAAGATTTCTTCGACCCGACGACCGAAGACCCTCTCC
This sequence comes from Hsuehochloa calcarea, assembly GCA_036346395.1. Classification (NCBI taxonomy): domain Eukaryota; kingdom Viridiplantae; phylum Streptophyta; class Magnoliopsida; order Poales; family Poaceae; genus Hsuehochloa; species Hsuehochloa calcarea. Next base: position 37,840,670 of record CM070601.1, read on the forward strand.
TCGTCAACGAAGGCAAGTCGTAGGCCTTTGACCATGTTGAACCCATTTTACAAATGTATATTGCTTTAAATTAACATGCATGGCTAGTTTTATTAAAAATGGTTTTGGGAGTAGATAATTACCAAATTGCCATTATGCCTCCTTGATAAATTGAAAATGAAATGTCTCCTTGAATGACATAAATCCTTGGGCACCATAGGATGGTTATTGCTAGTTGGACATAATTGTATTACCAACTTGGGTGCGTATTATTGCTTAGACATGCTTTAGTTACCCGCGAGACTTTCGATCACATGTTCGATGATTATTGAAATTTGACTAATGGAACTATGGAATTGTGGTGTGAGGCCACTTTTATTAAAAGATGTTGTGCCATGGCAGGGATTGCCACTTGGTTGGGAATGAACAAAAATGATTTATGCTCGGGCTTGAGGTAGGAAGCTAGAGTGGGTGTGTGATGCACATTGGGTTGTGGTAGACTTGTCTGAGCAGCCAACTAAGGACTTAACTTTGCAAGTCATTGATCTGGGTCACCTCATGCAACCATAAGTCCGGTATGGGACGGACCTGGCCAATTAATTAGGAAAGTTTTGAGTCGGTTCATTGTGGTCGCTTATTAGGCGCAAGAGGGGTGTGATGGCGAAACCTTAGCGGGCAGAACCGAGGCAAAATGGAACTTTGTAAAAGCCTTGTCACGTGCTCTAGACTACTCACCAAAGGAAGTGAGTGGTGGTATCGACGGATGCCAAACAAACTAGAGAATTCGTGTCTTGTGGGTAAAGCTGTACAACCTCTGCAGAGTGTCAAAAATCTATTCGAATAGCCGTGTCCCCAGTTACGGACATGCCTGGTGATTTCGCGCAAGGGGTAGCATTTTCAAAAATGTGGTTTGGTTCGATGGAAACGTTTGGTTGGAATGGTTGGGAAGTGAACGGGATGTTCACTGTTTGATTCAAAAGAACTTGGTTATCTATGTATTATTCATTTGAAATCCTGCTTTGCCATCTAATTATTGTATTTACTGTTAAACTTGCTTTCTGCAAATTAAACCATAAAGCCATCCTTGCTTAAGCCTGACATGAATACTAAGTGCATACATTTCTCTACGACTTGCTGAGTACTTTATGTACTCACGGCCTTATGCCCTTTGTTGATCAGTCCCAGCTGAAGAACCAGGAAATGTTGAGTACTATGAAGAAGGCTACTTTGAAGACTTTACGAACTAGGTCGCGTCCTCCACTCGATTGCCTGTGGGCATGTCGATTGGGCTCCACGTATTTTTGAGATTTCCGCTGCCAGATACTCTGTTGTTGCTAAGCCCTGTGAGGCGACTTTTGTAAGAACCTTGACCATAAGGTCTTCGTTGTTTTAAATAATATTACTTTGTCTGCTTCTTTAGTTCATTGTTGAATGGTCATGAATGCATCATTGTTGCAACTGTGCAAGCTAGCTACTGATCATGGGACTAGCTTGGTATGCACAGAGGGTCTCGGGGTTGTGTGACACCCGGGGCGCCGACAAGTTTAGAACCTCTCTTTAAAAAAAAAATGTCGATACCTTTTTCTAAGGTTTTGTGGTGTTGTGTGAGAGGTTTGTTTAAGCTTTGTGTATTTCACACCACGTTTCTTTTCTAGAATAAGTTGTTATTACAATCCCATTTAATGTTGGAGATTTCTAAGACACACTTTGTCGTGTTTCCTTTAAAAGGTTTATTGATATGATAGTAATGTAAATTGATTGTTATCAGGAACGTATGTTATTGCTCTTAATGAAATGTTCATTAATGTTGATTCTTTTATAGAGAAAGAAGTTTGACCACCTTTCTTGTTGTTTCTAAAATGATCCAATTTCAAGTTTTGTGTTCATGACTTTTTGGGGTTTAAGTTTATTTTGGTAAGCGAATTCGCCAAAAAAAAATGATTTGTTGCAAAGTTATAATAGTTCTCCGTGATGCGGCGCTTTGATATTGAATGCTCGTTGTTCTTATCTGCTAAGGTCGGACATTCTCTTCTTTTGAGGCTTATGCTTTCAATCGTGGACTCCCTTATGTTCAATGAGTTCATTGCTTAATTGGTTTTCTCCGGGGGCGGTGTTTGTGGCGAGTGGTAAATGATTTTCTAGTTGGTGAAAATCGTTTTCATGTGCCTCTTCTTTTGATAAATATTCACCCATTCTTTCCGCATGAGTCTTTCGAGGTGTTTTCTAATTGACGTTGAGAGATTGATGTTGAAACTTGTAGTAAAATAATCACCTCCGGATACCACCTAAATGAGAATACTTCAAGTCTAGTGTCCGTGATCTTTTGGAGTTCGTGAATATTCGTAATCAAATTGTTTTAAGTAAAATGGAGCATGCGATATCGTATTGCTTCTTAAGAGTTTCGTGTGATTTAGTCCTAAAGGCTCCTTGGTTTGAGTTAGCAAAGTGAGGTTGCAATCAAAGGAAATTTTAAATAAGCTTTCGTTGAGAATCCTGTTGCTTTTCGTGAAGTCCCGTAAAGGAAAATGCTTGTTTTGTGGTGAGGTCATTTGGATAACATGTTTCATTAGTAGATGAGCTGTTTCAAACAAAGTTGGCGTTGAGAAAAAAATTATTTGTTCAAGTAGTTCCGTGGGTTAAACTAAAGAACTTACTTTGTTCATGTGGTAAGGTGTTATAGATTCAAGAACTAATTGTTTGTGTTAAAGGAAAGAGTGCAGAGAGTATTTGATAATTTGAGTCAAGTTTTGTAACTTGTGATTATTTGAATCGTTCCTAAACTTCTTGCTCTTTCCGCTCAAAAGATGTCGAGTTTCAATCGCAATGTCTTTCTTTCAGATCGGATGTTATTTGCTATTCTCTCTTGAGGATGTGTGCCTCAATGTGAACTCGCCGCTTTCCAATATCCCCATTATCGTAATATTCTTTTGGGTTCATGCTCGTTGGGATGAGCAACGTTTTAATGTGTGACGGCTTGTCCTTATTCGCCTCTTTCTTTTGAGAAAGACCCAAAAGTTTGGTTGCAGGGTTTTACAAAGCGTTTATTGTCAACTATTTGGTGGTGGTTAAGTTTTGGTAGCGGTGATATTTTGCTATCAAGTTATTGGAGGAGTAGAAGAATGTGAAATGGATTTGATCTGTATCTCTTGAAAAAAAAAATTAATTCACATGGAATGCTTGGTTTCGAAGTAAGTCTGAAAAGTGTTTCGACTGAGTAGAACCTATGGTATAGTGAAACTTCATAACTTCAGTTCATGATTGAATGGTCGGTGATTATCGAAAGTATGGAAACCTTGATTACTTCTATAAAGCAACGCAATTGGATAATGATGCGAGATTAGGCGAGAAATTTCTAAGTATGCAAGTGAGTGAGTACGTTAGAATTGGGGAAAATGTTGGAGAGTCAATCCATTGATTTCCCTATATGTTATAATTGAAATTTGTGGTAGAGATCTTGGAGGTTAAGTTTGGGTTTGCATTGTTATGCTAGACCATTGGTTACACGATGATTGTGCGTAGAGGAAGTGGGATAATAGAGTTTCCTAAGCCATGAATGGTCTTTGATACAACTCTTCTGATGTAGTACATGTCCGTGCGTGCTAAGGATCTTGATTTGTTGTTATTGAAAATTGAAGATAATGTGATTGCGTGGTGCCTACTATTGTGGTGTTATGGACGCTTTCAATCAAATCGATTATGTATTACCTAGAGTATCCAGTAGATTTCATAGAGTCTCTTCACAATGGTGTGGATGATTTAATTCAGTTTGAGTATAATTTGAGGATGTTTAACTAAGAGGTTTTAGCTCATGTGGTAGTCAGTGAATTCGAATTTCAAGGTTCGAGAGAAATTTTATTCCTAGAAGCGAGGCACTGTGGCAAAGGTTGATTCGGGGGATAATGATGTGTTTTCTTGATTCTCGTTTGAGTTTTGTGTCGTTGACTTGTGTTTTCTGCAATTTGAGATGGTGCTGTGTTGGCGTGTTGATTCTTTCCAAATTCAGACAAACCGCAAGTTTTTTGGTTTAAGGCGTTTGAGTACTTCTCCTTTGGTTGTAAAATGGATTGGTTTTCGAGATAAATTGTCAAATTTGGAATCTAACCTTTTGATGAGAGTTAGCATTACGTGGATGCGATGAGGACTCTCTATTTCTAGTTGGATTCTCTTCGTTTTTGAAAGTTGTAGAAATTAGGACGTTGGCTTATCGCGTTGATCGTCCCGGGTCCTTATGCGGCACGCGCGTCGTCCGTGTGCTCGAGTGTTAAGCGAGTATCTGAGCAATTCCAAGTTTGATATATCGTTGTTTCATTCCAGACGCAGTTTCCTTACGAGTAGATTGGTGCGTAGATTTGAGGTCGAATCTTTTCTAAGGGGGATAGAGTGTAATACCTCATATAACCAGTTAGGTTGTATCATTTCGATTGTCTAGGAATGTTATTCAAATCGAGATTTAAAACTTTCCTAACCGAATCGGTAAAAGAAAGAAGTCGGAGAGAGTAAAAGAATCGAGTTTTATCGAATTTTCCAATCAGCGGAGGGTAATTGTTAATTCTCGTCAACCCGGGCATTGTCCTCGACCCAGGAGGCCCAAGAGGGGGGCCGGCCGGCCCATGAGGAGGCCGGCAAAGGGGCGCCACCCCCCAAACCCTAGCCGCCACTTGCATCTCCCCTCCCCTTGGCCGCCTCCTCCTCTCCCCAAACCGCCTCCTTGCTGCCCCTTGGTGCTCCCTCGCAGCGGTGGTTCCAACTCCGTGATCCCGTCGCTCCTCCTCAAGGTCCCCTCCATCAACTCCGTTCCCCGCCGCCGTCGACGCCGCTCGTTCGTCTCCCGGTGGCCGGCCCTAAGAGAAGAAAGAGAGGAGAAGCGAGGAAGACCCGTGTGCAGCGGATCTTCATCGTTTTACTGGTCTACAAGGGTAATTAGACCTCCGATTCGTTGTTTGATTCAATTAGAATTGAGGATCCGATTGGATTTGTAGTTTCGTTTTGATTCGGTTAATAGATTGATTCTGTCCAGTACGTTGTAACTCGGTTTTGGGTATCTTAGAGGCAGAATTGGATGTCTTCGCCTTCTGGAGAATTGTTCCTGGTTTCATTAGCTTTCTTTTGGAAGCTGGATCACGAATTTTCACCCAGTAGATTAAAAGTTATGACTGTTTTACTACGTGCTGGTCTGTCTGCCAGAATTGCTAGGTATAGTCGGTTGCACCTAGGTTTTGATCTAGTTAGAGTCAGAATCAGGTCGGCCACCCAACTAGGTTTATGAAGATAATTTCACCATGTTTCCAGGCTGATAAAAATCACTTTATTTGGATCAGTGGTTTAAATGTTAGAGCCTTTTCTTTCAGGCTGTTCTGAATTCTGGGCAGACTGCAATTATAGTTTTTCATTGGATGATTAGACCTCTGTATTGGCCGAATTAGAGTTTACCATCAACTAGAGTTTTGTAGCCAGTTAAGTTAAGAAAATCTGGGCACTGGTTTCATGTCGTTTCGAGTTCCAGATAATTAAATATGCTTTTTCTCGTACCGCTGCTCTTAAGGGCTGAAATCTGGCAGAATAGTTTATTTTCAATTTGGGTCTATGCGGTATATTGAATAGTCAGGGGTTATTGTAGAACATCGGTAGCAGTGTTATATCGTTGTTCTTATTTTGGGAACATGCTTGTGTAGGCGGTGAGACATCCCGTGTGGGAACACCTCCGTTGCCTGCTAACGAGTCACTACGCAAAAGGCAAGTACTGTATGCATAATGATATGTTGTTTACATGAATGTTTTGTGCCTTGTTCATGATGTTGATATACTGCAAGTAATTTGTATTCAATGATTGATGTCATGTATGATGTGTGAATGAATGCTTACATTGGTTCGTATTGTAGATGAACGCCATGTGTTCTTTTAATTCATGAGTACTATTCAATATTGACATGGGATCATCATGACATGCATACATTTTTTTGGTAAGACCCATCAATTCCAAAGATGGGCACTTGAAATCCCATCAATTCCAAGATGGGTGCGTGAGTCCACCATTCCAATGTGGGCCACGTTACGTGAGTCCACCATTCCAATGTGGGCCACGTTGACTGATCGTATGAAACGTTCTTCATACGATTACTTTAAGTGAACACCGACGGTGATTCACTCGCTATACCGATATATCTTTAATATGTCCAATTCCTTCAATGCATCATTCCACTTCATCCATTCATAAATTCGTTTCGATAAATGTTCAAATGATGATTGTGATATATTGTTCATGGAATGTTTGATTGTTACATACAGTTACTTGCTGAGTCTTTGGCTCATTCTTGCTTTGTTGTTTTATTTAGGTAAATGACAAGGAAGAATGATCTTGTGGAGGGTAGTTCATCACGATGCACTCACTACCATAAACCAAACATTTTGAGGACTTTTCTTATCGTTAATTATGACTTGTGATGAATTGTAATAAGCCGTTTGGTCATAACTACCTTATCTCTCAGAATTGTTTATTTCTATTCCATTGATTAAACCTGATGATGAATTCTTGTTTCCGTATAATCTTTATACTTGATTAACTTGGTCATGTGTTTTGATGTTATTGTTCTAAAGAGTAGTGGTTGTAGGTGACATCTTGACTTCCTTATAGTCAGGGTGTTACAAGTAGTGACGTCGTACTTGTCGACCTTCACGCCCTGCGGAAGTTTAACCCAATGGCATCGAAACAGGGGGATCTTGAAAAGTATGTAGTCGAGCTCCGAGATCTCCTCTACGAACCCATAATAGGAGTTCAACCCACGTGCCCCGGCAGTGTTGAACTGCTCGTGAAACGCATATATGCGGACACCGCTATTCTGGACTGTGCTTCTCCTATCCTGAGCTGCCATATAAAATGTGTACCCATTTATGTCGTATCCTTGCCATATCACAGTTGTAAATTTTGGCCCTTTTGCCAACCATAGCAGCGTATCATCACTTGATGACCTCCCTGTGAATTGCAGCTTTAACCATTCGTTGAACTAACGGTTATGCTCTCTCATGTCATAAGGTCTTCCTGCAATGGTGCTAGGTATAGATCAATATCTTTCCTAGGTTGCTTCGGCCCTTGGATAAGTAGTGACATTAAAATGTATTTCCGCTGCATACACAACCAAGGAGGAAGGTTGTAAATACATAGATTCACAGGCTAGGTGCTATGTCGGCTGCTCATGTTACCGAAAGGATTCATTCCATCTGTACTCAACCCTAACCTTATGTTCCTCGGTTCTACACCGAACTATTCGAAGCTTCGATCGAAGTTTCTCCACTGGGCAGAATCAACAGGGTGTCTTAGCTTTCCATCCTTCTTATGCTCCTCTGAGTGCCAACACATCAATCTTGCCTCCTTTCGATTCGCAAATAAACGCTTCAAACGTGGGATCATAGCCAAATACCACAACATCTTAGTAGGAGGCCCTTGCTTCACCTTAGCTGTATTCTTACGCTTGTATCGAGATGCTTTGCACACGGGACAATAATGCATGTTTGCATACTCTTTACGGTAGCAGATACAATCGTTCGGATATGCATGTATTCTTTCTACTTTCATTCCCAATGGACAAAGAACCTTCTTGGCTTGGTAGGTGGTGCCGGGCAACACGTTTCCCTTTGAAAGGATGTCCACTAGGAGACCTAACAATGCCATGAAACTCTTGTCGGACCAACCATTGCTTGCCTTCAATTTCTGCAGTTCAAGCATGGTGGACAACCTTGTGTATTCCGGCTTGCAACTAGGGAACAAAGGTTTCCCCGAGTCCTCCACTAAGCCCTTAAATTTACAAAACTCTCTCACTGTAGTTCCCTTCTGCATCGCGTAGCATCTGATCCAGATTGTCATCATGCGACCTATCCTCATCAAAAGCACAGTCCACATATGGCATATTGTTGACTTCTTTGGCGATGTCGTCATCATTAACATCCTGTATGATCTGCTCTTCACCGTGACTAGTCCAACTTGTATACCCTTTTTTGAAACCCCTTCGAATCAAGTGAGCTTCGATCTGCACAGGGTTGTAAAATATTTTCAGATTACCGCAATCAATGCATGGAAAATACATAAATTTTATCCCCTCTTCAACATATATGCTCGACGGCTCTTCTAAAAGCAAACACGCCATTAATGTATTCTTTAGTCACATGGTTCTCAACGTACATCCAATTTCGGTCCATCTACGCTACACACATAACAAATTAGTATTAAATTATATTAATAAACCTCAAGTACTCTAACTATTAACCAAACATACTAAAATTTATTAGTGATTAACCTAGAGCAAATATAAAGGGTTATGTACAGATTGTTACCCTCAGAGCTCACGACGAATATCCTGCGAGATCTCCTCCCTTTCTTCCTCCTCTTCTCTCCCTTCCTTTTCCTCCCTGCCTCCTTTCTTCCCTTCCTTCTCTCCAAGTTGGCACAGTGGAGGAGGCAGCATAGGTGGAGCAATGGGGGAGGAGGCAGCAGGGTGACGGTTCAAATGGGAATGGGCAGGATTCTGTCAGGACCAGGTATTATATAATGTCAACATATCACAGACGGTTCTTATTACAAACCGTCTGTGATATGTACCTATCACAGACGGTTCGTGGTCAGAACCATCTGTGATACTCTAAGTCATCACATACGGTTCGTGGTCAGAACCGTCTATGATACTTCACAGATGGTTCTGCGCAAGAACCGTCTGTGATGCTCTAAGTCATCAGAGATGGTTCGTGGTCAGAATCATCTATGATACTTCACAGATGATTGTATTTACAAACCGTCTATGATAGGTTCATATCACAGACGGTTTGTAAATACAACCGTTTGTGAAGTATCACAGATGGTTCTGACCACGAACCGTCTGTGATGACTTAGAGTATCACAAACGGTTTCAAAGAACCATATGTGATGAGATGTCTTCTATGGCCTGTTTTGTAGTAGTGAGATAGCGCACACATCAAAATTTGGATCTGAATAGATAGATCTAAGAAATGTAGAACAAATTGACGAATAGGACAACAAATCGAATGAACATAATCAATTTGTCAACCTAAACAGATAAATCTATGAGGACACGCTACAAACTGAAGGGGCATTATGTTTAGATCTAGAGGATATTACCACACCATCATGGCGAGCAAAAGGGGGATAGTGTTGGAATTGAGCTGCAGAAGATGCAACACACACGAACGCAAGGAAGAGAGAACACACAACTAGATGCGACACACAAAGGTAGTTAGAATCGCGATCCTACTCTTAGAATCTTACGATTCTACGAACCCACAACAGCCTGTTGATCCAAATTGCACCGTGAATCAGAATCAGGTAGAATCGTGGTAGAGTCGCGATCCAAACAGTAGAATCATGTAGAATCGTATAGAATCGTACAATAGAGTCATGGTAGAGTCGTTTGGACAAAAAACATTGCATTTTTTTGTAATTTTTTTGATATTTTTTTTAGTGGCCACGGTTTGCTGATATTTTATTTTAGAGCAAAATTTGTTAATTTTAATTTCTGAGAATGAAACTATAAATAAACAAGGAGCATGCAAAATATTATATCAGTGTGGTGATGCTAGTACAAATATCTATACTATGACATGAGGAATCTTGAGCTTGATAATGATAAGATATTTTTTATTCCTGGAGTATGTCTAGCTGCTTTTAAGGAATATGGAAGTGTTGCAATTAGTTATTGATTTACAAAAGTTGTGAATATTTCTCATATAATTGTAGTAAACTAGTCATGGTCATTGGTTGTTCTCCGTAGTTACGAACTATATCACCTATCATGTCAAGAACATTATGCTTTTACACAGCGATAAAAGGTGCTTTGTCCCTTTTCCAGTTATAAGTAAGTGGTAAACTATATAAGAATCATACAAACTTATAGTATAGATGTTAAATATGTGCATTTTTATAAATCTGTATAATCGCCGATTCTACGATTCGATACTACGATTGATCCTACCGAGGCAAATCAAACGATTCAATACTACGATTCGATCCTACCGGAGGCAAATCGATCCAACTTAGGATCTCGACTCTGACTACCTTGCTCCCCTGTGTCTTTTCTGTTTTCTTTTGTGTTTAAAACACTAAAAATGAAGTAAATTAATTACAAGATATGGCTACCATCATGCCATAATTCCTCTAATTACGCTAATCAAATCAGCCCAATCCCTATTGTTACGCTAATCAAAACAACTAACAAATCACACCTTACGCTAATGCATGCATCCCCCCTTAATCTTGTTATCATTATTCGAGTACCTTATCGCCGAACTTCAGAGTAGCGTTGGTTCATCATCCGCCGCAGTGAAATGTGCTTCTTCCTTCATCAGCTTGCGGCACTCGTTGGCAAAATACCATCGGATGCCACAATTGTAGCATTTGTAGGATCGGATACGACAATCAGAGGGGAGCCGGGGGTGAATGATTGTAGTGCCTTCTTTTACAACTTACCAAAGAGTATATGCGTTGAATTCAACTCGCAACCGAATCCAATGTACTCGTACGAGATTGTCACCTAGTTGTAGTGATCGAAACAACTCTGATCTGTTCCACCAATCATAGCTATTGTCGACAACCGGGTGAACAAGATTGCTTGTGATCGAACAAGGTGAAGTCGATCTGGTCGATGGAGTTGCGATCACCTAGTCGAAAGGATTTGACTATCAGATTCCTTCCACCATCTGACTCGGGGAGATTCATGCACTTCAAAGAACAAGAACAAGTTGAAAACAGTTGACGAGAATGTAATACTCCGAATATTTCTAAAGAGGAAAAACAAACAAAAGAGGGAATAAAATTTTTACAAGGGATATTCAGTGAAAAACCGCCAACCTCAAGGCGGCGAATAGGCGCCTCCTCCCCTCAAAACCCTAGCCGCCGGAATATTCCGAGGAATATTCTTTTTTTCAAAATTCAAAAAGCATTAATTAATTCCGGAAAATAGCAAATCAATTCTGAAAAATCCGAAATAACTTATAGATATTAAACACCAGATTCTGAACACAAATAAAATAATAATAGTAAAAATAATAATTTTATTATTATGCAGTAATTATTTTTATATTGCCAAAAATTATTTTTAAACTTGAAAAATAGTAATATTGGTCTAAAAATTCTATAACTTTTTAGAGTAGTTCAATAGGGTATTTTTACCTTAAATAAAATATTTTCAACAAAAATTTATCTTTTACTTGCGAACGGAAATTCATTTTTAACTGCTAGATATTACTAAAATCAAATAGGGATTTTTAGAAAATAACAGATAGTGTTCAAAAATTCTAGAAAAATTTAGAGAAATTCCTTTATTTATTTTGAACTTAATAAAAATAATAAAAAATTAAATTTATATATTATTTTTGTACAGTAATTAAACTTATTTTCTGAAATATAGGAAAAGCATTTTTAAATACCAGAAAATTCCAGAAATTAATTAAAATTTTATTTTTCAATTTAAATCCAATAAAATCACAGAAAATCAAATAAACTTAATAAACTTTCTTTTTGACATTAAAACCAAGAAATTAAATAATAATTTTTTTTTTACTTTTAACAGTGAAAACTCTTTTTAGGTTACAGTAAATCGAGAAAATTCTTCGATAGTCAGAAAATCCAATAAAAATAATAAATTTATTTATTTTATTTTGGTAACAGAACTTTGGGATGTTACAGATTTAGAGGAGTCTCTTAACAAAACTTTTGTGGGGAATTTTATTACCTTTCCATATTGATAAAGATCATAAATTTTGGATAAGCCAATTGAAAGATACATATTTTTATTATATTGCTGTTCCTTCAGACTGTTAGATTATGACTTGAAGTTTTCAATTATAGATTAGATTATGTTAGTGCCAGAATTAGAGAATTACATGATCTAAGTTATTGTAGATAATTTTATTATCTTTCCAAAGAGTCCTATACCATCGAATTTGGATGTATTAAATAGAAGTTACGAAGCTTTCAAGTCAGTAGTACCGAAGATGACAGAACGGTCTTCGGGATTAAAACAGAGGAATAAATGGGGAATCTGACTTTTCGATCACCTGAGAAGTTGTAGCTAAGCTTGTGTTGATTCCGGGAAAATTGAATTCATAACTTTTAGAGTTTTTACTCAAAAGTTATGGATTTTCTTTTAACAGCTGTCTGGTTTGACAAAATGTGGTTTGGAGTGTGTCGGTTAAGTTCGGGTTGCGATTAGGAGTAGATGATTTTATTTTGGTTCCATTGCTGTGCTGTACACTTTTTGAGTGGTATATTTAGTATACTTTATGGCTTCCAGGTGGTGGTGAACACCTGGGTTGAAGGCTTGCTGTCGTCGTCATTCGTCTCTCGGTTGAGAAAAGTACAAATAGTATTGAATGAATTGGTTTGCATCGTTCGTGATGAATGCCATAGTTTACTTATGAGTTTTACTTCTCTGCTAATATCGTTGAATATTACACTCTCATGATGGATTGAGATTGTGAAGTTCAAATTGTATCATGGTATTCATTCTTGAACCTTGGACTATGTGGTAGCCAAAGGTTGCTTCTTTTGAGGTCCCCGTCATACATTGGACGGGCATGAGGTCCCCGTCATGTATTGGACGGGTATGGGTCCCTGCACTCGTAGAGTGTGGGCTTGAGGTCCCTGTGCCTGAGAGCACAGGCTTGGGTATGCATCGACTGATGCACTACTCGGCATTACCGGTAATTGCAGAGAAGAAAGCAGAGCATTCATGTCACATGCATTGCATTCCAGTGTTAGAAATGTATTTATAATTCCTTGTTGATGTTCATGTGATGAATTGACATTCCTATTGGCTACACATGTTGTTTGGTTTATTATCCTGTTTGTGCTTTGCTGAGTCATGGACTCACGCTTGTTGTTGTTTTCTTTTAGGTACCTTTCGAGGCAACGACATGCATGGGAAGGGGTAGATTGGTGCACTTCACTCATATTCACCCGTGGCAAATAAATTAGCTTGTTTACCTAAGTTCACAGTCATACAATTATTTGTTTATGCTTCGGACTGAGTTCACCCTTCGTGTTGACGGACTTATTTATATTCGTAGTAGCCAAGAATTATGGTGGATGATTTCGATTGATGCTTTAATCTTAATTTTGATTTGTTAGTTACATTTGAGAGAGTAATATGAATAACTTGATTAGTTTAGCCTCCTCGTTTTCCTTGCAAATCTTGATGATTTAGGTTTAATTAATAAGGAGTTACTCTCGTTATGATCCTTTATTCTTTTGGTTCGGTTTGGATGAGAAATAGCAGGAGTCATGCCTAAGTATTCATTAACTGATTTGTGGTAGTCATATTGCTATTTATTTATAGCTTGTGTGGTTCTTGTTGATTTGAGTTAAGTCGTTCATAGATGTATGCTTTGCTGAAATTTGTTTTAGTAAATCAAAGTAAAATAATGTAGGAAGGTGGTTTGGTAACATCTTAGGCCCTATGCTGGGCTAGGGTGTTACACCACACTCGTAGAGTGTGGGCTTGAGGTCCCTGTGCCTAAGGGCACAGGCTTGGGTATGCATCAACGGATGCACTACTCGGCATTACCGGTAATTGCAAAGATGAAAGACAGAGTATTCATGTCATATGCATTGCATTCCAATGTAAGAGTTTTATTTTTGGTTACTTGTTGATGTTCATGTGATGAATTGATATCATTGTTGGCTTTTCACAAATGCTTTGTTTATTATCCCTGTTGTACTTTGCTGAGTCATGTTGTAACACCCCAGCCCAACACTGAGCCTAGAATGCCACCACTCTACTCTTTACACTAATAATTATCGACACACTATAAAATTGCATCAAGAAATCATCAACAAACATATCAATGGACCACAGAAAGGACATGCATAATTATGGATGTCCTTTCTGTGGTCCATTGATATGTTTGTTGATGATTTCTTGATGCAATTTTATAGTGTGTCGATAATTATTAGTGTAAAGAGTAGAGTGGTGGCATTCTAGGCTTCGATGTTGGGTCTGAAATGTTACAGATTAATATCGAGCGGGCTTTAGGTCCGTGGTGAATAGATTAACAACTTAGGCAAACTAAAATTGTTAAAATTTGTTTTAGTTTAGTAAATCAACTAAAATTTACTAATGGTTAACTAACCTAAAATTTGACACACTAGTGCACAGTAGGTTAGAGAGAGGTACGAATATAGTTTTACGCTTGTTATGTTGTTTATTGATGGATGAGTTTATTTTGAGCTTTGAACTCATTGTGTATTGTTGATTGTGGTTGATAGCTATGCCGAGGGGTAGAGGACGTGGTCGTGGTGGCCGCGATCGTGGAGGTCGGGTGCAGGCGAGGGTCCGTGGAGCCACCTCCTATGTGAGATGAGTCGATGGTGAGGGGTTCTTGTTGACCGCCTCGGTTGGGGCCCAAGATGAGACCCCGCTTTCTTGAGAGAGTTGGTGGGTGAGATCCGTGCTCTTCGTCAACAGCGCCGCGATCCTCTTCTTCGGCATCTGTTGTTGCTCTGTCGCACATCCACCGGTTCTGAGGCGCGATGTCACCGAGTGGATGGGGTTGAGGTTGGATCCGTTTGACTGCCTGGGCACACCGGTCGAGCGTGGATGGTTGCGCTACATGGAGAGCGGTTGGAGCTTTGGAGATGTCTTCACCTCGGAGGGTCCGTTTGTAGCCTTCGATTGAAAGGGCAAGGCGATATTTGGTGGGGCGTGTTGTCTTGAGGACCGCCACTCAAGGGCCGATCACTTGGGAGGACTTTGTTGATCGGTTCAAGGGAAGTTCTACCCTACTCATTTGTTGAGAAGATGGAGGTTGCCTTGACGACCTTTGCTCGGGGAAGAGGTCTATTCTTGAGTATGAGGTGAGTTCAACAACTTGGTTCGCCGTCCCTTGGTGTGAACGATGATCTTCAGAAGGCCAAGAGGTTCCGTCGGGGTCTCAATCCTGAGTACCGACATGTGTTGGGAGCTACTCCACTCCGTGATTACAGCTCTGTTGTGGAGCAAGCTAGGGGCATGGAGTTGGAGATGCAGCTCACAAAGGCGCACAAGCCTCGGTGGATGGTAGCTTCGGTGGTGACCGGAAGAGGAGCTCTAGTGATGGAAGTGGGTCATTCAACGACCTTTCAAGAAATTCAAGGGAGGACCGCAGTCTTTCAGGTCTAAGCAGTCGAGGCCGTTCCCTTCTTCGGCGCCTCGTTCCTTTGCAGGTACTCCAGCTCTTCGTCCTGTCCCAGGGCAGGGCATGCTTTGCTTTAAGTGCGGTGATGGACACCGCGCTGCTGAGTGCACTTGGACGGGAGATTGCCGTCAGTGTGGCCGACCGGGTCACAAGGAGCGGGTGTGTCGCGTAACCCGCTTAGCGTGATCAAGTGGGAGCTCGTGCCATCTTCTTCTTGATGGGTCTGCTCGAGGATCTTTCGGATGATGATCGCTCCTCCAATATGCCATTTCCTTCACTTAGGCGCCTCCGTGAGGGTACTCTCGGTACCGCCACCTTCAAAGACCGCCAGGTTGCACGACCGGCTTTACCGCACCGCCACGCAGATTGTCGGGGCTCGCCGCCCGCCGTCGTCTTCTTTCGCCATGGCGCCACAGAGTGTACGCCATGCCTATCGCAGAGTCCGCGGTCGTCCTGACGTGGTGACAGGTACTTTGCTTGTGGATTCGTTTGATGCTTTAGTCCTTTTTGATTCAGGGGCTACCTTTTCGTTTGTCTCGACGGCGTTTGCTAGGAGAGCGAACTTGAGTATCTGATGGATTTCTCAGCGGTGTTGGTTAGTTCTCCGGGGTATTATTGCTAGTTCTCTTGCTTGTCCCGGTGTTCTATTATTATTGATGGAGAGAGGTTCACGGCGAATTTGATAGTTATTCAAATGGAGCCGTTCGACGTTATCTTGGGTATGGATTGGTTGCACTCTTATCGAGCCGTGATATCCTGTTTCACGTAGAATGATCTCAGTCGCGAACCCGTGCGGGAGACGTTGACCTTTCAGGGGAGTGCGCCTCCGCGCTCTCTTTCGATGTTGGCGGTCGTTCCGGGTCGTGCGATGAAAATGGACTTCTTTTAGCTCTTCTTTGAGAAACCGAAGCGTGGCCGTAGGTTGAGGAGATTCCGGTGGTCAGTGATTACCCAGATGTGTTCCCAGCTGAGCTTACGGGTTTGCCACCTGCGCGAGACGTGGAGTTTCGCATTGATCTTGTTCCGGGTACTCGTCCCATCTCGATGTCTCCATATCGATTAGCACGTCCGTTTCAGGACGAGTTGAAAAAGCAGTTGGATGATTTGTTGGCCAAAGGTTTGATCGGCGTAGTGTATCGCCGTGGGGAGCTCTGCTACATTCACGAGAGAAGAAGGATGGGAGTTGGCGCATGTGTATTGATTACCGCGGCGCTTAATGCGATCACAATCAAGAACAAATACCCATTGCCCGCATTGAGGACTTGTTTGATCGGTTGAATGGAGCTCAAGTGTTCTCCAAAATTGATCTCGATCGGGTATAATCAAATCCGTGTGCGTGGCGAGATGTAGAGAAGACCGCTTTCTCCACGGTATGGGCATTATGAGTATAAAGTTATGTCTTTTGGATTGACTAATGCACTGCCATTTTATGGAGACCATGAACAACATGTTGCACGAGTATCTAGATGACTTCGTGGTGGTGTTCATTGATGATATTCTTATCTATTCCAAGACCAATGAGGATCATGAGCGTCATTTGAGGCTGGTTTTAGATACCTTGAGAGAGCACAAGTTCTATGCTAAGTTGAAGAAGTGTGAGTTCTGGATTTCAGAAGTGGGTTTTCTGGGTCATGTGATTAACCCTCAGGGTATTGCTGTTGATCCTAGTAAGGTCTCTACAGTGGTGGATTGGAAGAGGCCGACTAGCGTGAAGGAGGTGAGGAGTTTCTTGGGTTTGGCTGGATATTATCGGAGTTTTGTGCAGGATTTCTCTATAATCGCCAAACCGATGTCTCAGCTTACTCAGAAAGGTGTGAGATTCCAGTGGACCGATGAGTGTGAACGTAGTTTCTGCATTTTGAAGGACAGGTTGGTGACCTCTCCTATTCTCACTCTTCCCGAGCCGGGAAAGCGGTTCACAGTCTTTTCAGATGCGTCTCGAGTGGGTCTTGGTTGTGTGCTTATGCAAGACGGTAAGGTGATTGCTTATGCGTCGAGACAGTTAAAGAAGCACGAGCAGAATTATCCCACTCATGATTTGGAGTTGGCTGCGGTTGTTTTTGCTCTCAAGATTTGGAGGCATTATCTGTACGGTGAGCCTTGTGATATTTTCACAGATCACAAGAGTCTCAAGTATATATTCACTCAGAAGGATCTGAATTTGAGGCAAAGGAGGTGGTTGGAGTTGATCAAGGATTATGATCTTACTATTCAGTATCATCCAGGCAAGGCCAATGTTGTTGCGGATGCTCTTAGTCGCAAGGCGACTCCTGCTACTCTAGATTGCCTCATTGCTGATTTTGATCGCATGGGAATATCCTATTGTTTTGCGGGCACGACACATGTTGAGACACAGTTGATTCCTGAGTTAGCTATTCCAGGCCGTGTGCGGGAAGCACAACAGAGTGACCGGCTATTACAGGAGGTTAGGAGGCGTCTGGATGAAGGTAAAGAGAGTGACTTTAGTATGGATGATTATGGTACTTTGAGGTTTAAAGGCCGCCTTTGCGTACCACAAAAGGCGGAGGTCAAGGATGATATCTTGAGGGAGGCACATCGCACTCCGTACACTGTCCATCCTGGTGAGACTAAGATGTATCGAGATCTGAAACAGAATTTTTGGTGGAAAAGAATGAAGGTGGACATTGCTAATTATGTGGCTTCTTGTGGTGTTTGTCAGCAAGTGAAAGCTAAGCACAAGCGTCCTGCAGGGTTGTTGCAGCCTTTGGAGGTACCCCAGTGGCCTTGGGATGATATCTCGATGGACTTTGTGGTGGCGTTGCCTCGTTCGCGCGAGGAAGAATGCGATTTGGGTAGTGGTGGATCGATTGACAAATCGCACACTTCATTCCTATTCGCACAACAAATTCAATGAGTGATCTAGCTCCTATTTATGTGCGTGAAATAGTAAGACGCATGGTGTGCCAAAGACCATCGTTTACGATGGGGCCCAAGTTTGTCTCCAAGTTACGGGAGAGTCTGCGAGTGCATTGGGCACACAGCCCGCCTTAGTACTGCTGCTTCACCCATTGCATGATGGGCGTCAGGCGGACTATTCAGACTTTGGAGGATATGTTGCGATCTTGTGTTCTATCTTGGAAGGGTAGTTGGGAGGACCAGTTGCCACTTGCAGAGTTTGCTTATAATAATAGTTACCATTCGATGATTAGAGCCGCGCCATTTGAGGTTCTCTATGGGCGGAAGTGCGGATCGCCACTTTGTTGGGATGCGATTGGAGAAAAGCGCTTTGGGTCCGGACCGGATTCAAGACCGTTGAGCGTGTGGCCATGGTGAGGCGAATCATTAGCGGCTCGAGCGCATGAAAAGTTATCTTGATTTGAGGAGGCGTGACTTGGAGTTTGCGGTGGGTGACCAGTGCTCTTGAGAGTGTCTCCCACTAAAGGCATTGTTGGTTCGGTACCAAGGGAAGCTTAGCCCGAGGTACGTTGGACCGTTCTCAATTATTGCAAGAATTGGGAAGTTATTTTACCGCTTGGACCTTCCCGAGTCCATGCGTGGAGTTCACAATGTGTTTCACGTCTCGATCTTTGAAAGTTTTGAGAGATCCAGAGCATAAGATTTCTTTAGAGCGACTATTGAGCAAGACCTCACAGTTGAGTCGCGTCCGCGCCAGATTCGGAGAGGTCGAGCGAGTCTTGAGGCACAAGACGTTGGTATCGTCAAGGTCTTTGTGGACGATCGACCGAGAGAGAAGCGACTTGGGAGTTGGAGTCTCATGCGCGAGCAATACCCGAGTTGTTCACGTCGGGTATGTGTTATTTTGTTGTTTAATTTCAGCGGTGCGGTTTTATTTGAGTAGAGCGCGAGTAGAATTCGGTCGAATTCTAAGGGGGTAGAATGTGATACTCAAAATAATATTAATAAAAGCGTCTTAAGGGTCGGAGAGTAATTAAATTAATTAGTTAAAGAATTTAGGGCGTGTGCGTAATTAAAGAATTTAGTATACGTGGAAATAGGATAATTCGGAATTTTTATGAGCTGTATAAATAGTGGTGGATTTTCTGAAAACCCTAATACTTTTATTCCCACCGCCGCCTCCACATTGCTTTCCAAGCCGCCGAAGCCAGCCGCCAGTCGAATTTCTTTTCTTCTGGGACGTCCTGCCTTGTGCCGCTGCGTTTTCCCTCTGCGCTTGATCGCGGTAGCGCCGTGACCGCGTGGAAGCCAGCCGAGCCGGAACGCCGCGTGGAGGGACTACTGCTGCGCCGACGCGCGCTAAGCCGAGTCTCTTCTTTGCCGCAGCATGCGCTCTTGGACACCGAGCGAACACCTGCAACGGCCGCCGGATTCTTTGTTCGCCGCGTGGTACTTCTTTGCATTGGTTCTCTGCTCTCGGTCCTGCCGGTTGCTACTGGAGCCGCAGGCGTCCCTGCGTAAGACTGCTGCTGCTGCACTTGATCCAGCCGAAGCCGAGTACTGCTGCCGCAGCTTGACGTCTACTCGTGCGCACGTGAGATATTTTCCTACCGAGCTTGAACATTATATGAGAGATTAGGAGAGAAGAAGTCAAGATCTATATTCTTGTGGGTAACTATTTTAGTTTTGTATTCTCTCTGTTTTTCTAGATCAATTAGAGATTATAATTGAGATTAATTAGAGAGGTTTAGAATTTCTAATCGAAGAGACGACTAATAGATTTGTTTAGCCTGCTGATTTGTTGTACGATTTATTCGGGTACCTTAACGACAAATGTTGAAAATCTCATCTACTAGTTAATTGTAGATAATTTCGATATCTTTCGATAGCATATTTAATCATGTCGATCGGACAATCTTGATGGGTCTGCTCGAGGATCTTTCCGGATGATGATGCTCCTCGGTGATGCCATTTCCTTCGACTTGGGCGCCTCGGTGGGTACTCTCGGCCGCCGCCACCTTCAAAGACCGCTTCAGGTTGCCTGACCGGCTTTACACGCACCGCCACAAAGATTGTCGGGGCTCTCGCCGCCCGCCGTCGTCTTCTTCGCCATGGCGCCACAGGTGTACGCCATGCCTCTGCAGAGTCCGCGGGTCGTCTGACGTGGTGCAGTACTTTGCTTGTGGATTCGTTTGATGCTTTAGTCCTTTTTGATTCGGGGCTACCTTTTCGTTTGTCTCGGCGGCGTTTGCTAGGAGAGCGAACTTGAGTATCTGATGGATTTCTCAGCGGTGTTGGTTAGTTCTCACAGGGGTATTATTGCTAGTTCTCTTGTTTGTCCCGGTGTTCTATTATTATTGATGGAGAGAGGTTCACGGCGAATTTGATAGTTATTCAAATGGAGCCGTTCGGCGTTATCTTGGGTATGGATTGGTTGCACTCTTATCGAGCCGTGATATCCTGTTTACGTAGAAACGGTCTGCATGCGAGACCCGTGGGAGACGTTGACCTTCAGAAGTGCGCCTCCGCTCTCTTTCGATGTTGGCGGATGTTCGGGTCGTCGCGATGGCGGACTTCTTTTAGCTCTTCTTTGAAACCGGCGTGGCCGTGGTTGAGGAGATTCCGTGGTCGATGATTACCGGATGTGTTCCCGGTGAGCTTAGGGTTTGCCACTGCGCGAGACGTGGAGTTTCGCATTGATCTTGTTCCGGGTACTCGTCCCATCTCGATGTCTCCATATCGATTAGCACGTCCGTTTCAGGACGAGTTGAAAAAGCAGTTGGATGATTTGTTGGCCAAAGGTTTGATCAGGCGTAGTGTATCGCCGTGGGGAGCTCTGATACATTCACGAGAAGAAGGATGGGAGTTGGCGCATGTGTATTGATTACCGCGCGCTTAATGCAGTCACAATCAAGAACAAATACCCATTGCCCCGCATTGAGGACTTGTTTGATCGGTTGAATGGAGCTCAAGTGTTCTCCAAAATTGATCTCCAGTCAGGGTATAATCAAATCCGTGTGCGTGAGCAGGATGTAGAGAAGACTGCTTTCTCCACCAGGTATGGGCATTATGAGTATAAAGTTATGTCTTTTGGATTGACTAATGCACTGCCATTTTATGGAGACCATGAACAACATGTTGCACGAGTATCTAGATGACTTCGTGGTGGTGTTCATTGATGATATTCTTATCTATTCCAAGACCAATGAGGATCATGGCGTCATTTGAGGTGGTTTTAGATACCTTGAGAGAGCACAAGTTCTATGCTAAGTTGAAGAAGTGTGAGTTACGGATTTGAAGTGGGTTTTCGGGTCATGTGATTAACCCTCGAGGTATTCTTTGTTGATCCTAGTAAGGTCTCTCTGATGGTGGATTGGAAGAGGCCGACTAGCGTGAAGGAGGTGAGGAGTTTCTTGGGTTTGGTGGATATTATCGGAGTTTTGTGCGGGATTTCTCTATAATCGCCAAACCGATGTCTCGACTTACTCGAAAGGTGTGAGATTCGGTGGGACCGATGAGTGTGAGCGTAGTTTACGCATTTTGAAGGACAGGTTGGTGACCTCTCCTATTCTCACTCTTCCCGAGCCGGAAAGCGGTTCTGATCTTTTCGGATCGTCTCGAGTGGGTCTTGGTTGTGTGCTTATGCAAGGCGGTAAGGTGATTGCTTATGCGTCGAGACAGTTAAAGAAGCACGAGCGAATTATCCCACTCATGATTTGGAGTTAGGCTGCGGTTGTTTTTGCTCTCAAGATTTGGAGGCATTATCATGCGGTGAGCCTTGTGATATTTTCACGCATCACAAGAGTCTCAAGTATATATTCACTCAGAAGGATCTGAATTTGAGGCAAAGGAGGTGGTTGGAGTTGATCAAGGATTATGATCTTACTATTCAGTATCATCCAGGCAAGGCCAATGTTGTTGCGGATGCTCTTAGTCGCAAGGCGACTCCTGCTACTCTAGATTGCCTCATTGCTGATTTTGATCGCATGGGAATATCCTATTGTTTTGCGGGCACGACACATGTTGAGACACAGTTGATTCCTGAGTTAGCTATTCCAGGCCGTGTGCGGGAAGCACAACAGAGTGACCGGCTATTACAGGAGGTTAGGAGGCGTCTGGATGAAGGTAAAGAGAGTGACTTTAGTATGGATGATTATGGTACTTTGAGGTTTAAAGGCCGCCTTTGCGTACCACAAAAGGCGGAGGTCAAGGATGATATCTTGAGGGAGGCACATCGCACTCCGTAAACTGTCCATCCTGGTGAGACTAAGATGTATCGAGATCCAAAGCGAAATTTTTGGTGGAAAAGAATGAAGGTGGACATTGCTAATTATGTGGCTTCTTGTGGTGTTTGTCGACAAGTGAAAGCTAAGCACAAGCGTCCTGCAGGTTGTTGCACCTTTGGAGGTACCCAGTGGCCTTGGGATGATATCTCGATGGACTTTGTGGTGGCGTTGCCTCGTTCGCGCGAGGAAGAATGCGATTTGGGTAGTGGTGGATCGATTGACAAATCGCACACTTCATTCCTATTCGCACAACAAATTCAATGAGTGATCTAGCTCCTATTTATGTGCGTGAAATAGTAAGGCGCATGGTGTGCCAAAGACCATCGTTTCGACGAGGGGCCAAGTTTGTCTCAAGTTCGGGAGAGTCTGCGAGTGCATTGGGCACAGCTCGCCTTAGTCTGACGTTTCACCCACGAGCATGATGGGCGATCGAGCGGACTATTCAGACTTTGGAGGATATGTTGCGATCTTGTGTTCTATCTTGGAAGGGTAGTTGGGAGGACCGATTGCCACTTGCGAGTTTGCTTATAATAATAGTTACCATTCGATGATTAGAGCCGCCATTTGAGGTTCTCTATGGCGGAAGTGCGGATCGCCACTTTGTTGGGATGCGATTGGAGAAAAGCGATTTTGGGTCCGGACCGGATTGAAGACCGTTGGCGTGTGGCCATGGTGAGGCGAGAATCATTAGCGGCTCGAGAGCGCATGAAAAGTTATCTTGATTTGAGGCGTGACTTGGAGTTTGCGGTGGGTGACCAGTGCTCTTGAGAGTGTCTCCCACTAAAGGCATTGTTCGGTTCGGTACCAAGGGAAGCTTAGCCCGAGTGCGTTGGACCGTTCTCAATTATTGCAAGAATTGGGAAGTTATTTTACCGCTTGGACCTTCCCGAGTCCATGCGTGGAGTTCTAATGTGTTTCACGTCTCGATCTTTGAAAAGTTTTGAGAGATCGAGCATAAGATTTCTTTAGAGCGGCTGACTATTGAGCAAGACCTCACGGTTGAGTCGCGTCCGTGCGCGCGATTCGGAGAGGTCGGAGCGAGTCTTTGAGGCACAAGACGTTGGTATCGTCAAGGTCTTTGTGGACGATCACGATCAGAAAGCGACTTGGGAGTTGGAGTCTCGCATGCGCGAGCAATACCCGAGTTGTTCACGTCGGGTATGTGTTATTTTGTTGTTTAATTTCAGCGGTCGGTTTTATTTGAGTAGAACGCGAGTAGAATTGAAATCGAATTCGTTAAGAGGGTAGAATGTGATACTCAAAATAATATTAATAAAAGCGTCTTAAGGGTGGAGAGTAATTAAATTAATTAGTTAAAGAATTTAGGCGTGTCGTAATTAAAGAATTTAGTATCGTGGAAATAGGATAATTCGAATTTTTATGAGTCAGTATAAATAGTGGTGGATTTTCTGGAAAACCCTAATACTTTTATTCCCACCGCCGCCTCCACATTGCTTTCCAAGCCAAACCGCCGCCGATCAATTTCTTTTCTTCCGGACGTCTGCCTTGTGCCATTGCGTTTTCCCTCTGCGCGCTGATCGCGGTATTTGCCTTCTTCTGCGTGGAAGCCACCGAGCCGGAACGCCGCGTGGAGGGACTCTTCTGCGCCGCTTGCGCGTAAGCCGAGTCTGCTTCCGCCGTTGCATGCTGCGCTGGACCGCGGCGAACACCGAAGCAACTCAAGACGGCCGCTTTGTTCGCCAAGCGTGTTTCTTTGGCTGCCGGCCCAGTTCTCTGCTCTCGGTCTGCCGGTTGCTCTTTGAGCCGCAGCGTCCCTGCGTAAAGCTGCTGCTTGCTGCACTTGATCCACCGGCCGAGTCTTCTTTGCAGCTTGACGTCTACTCGTGCGCGTGAGATATTTTCCTACCGAGCTTGAACATTATATGAGAGATTAGGAGAGAAGAAGTCAAGATCTATATTCTTGTGGGTAACTATTTTAGTTTTGTATTCTCTCTGTTTTTCTAGATCAATTAGAGATTATAATTGAGATTAATTAGAGAGGTTTAGAATTTCTAATCGAAGAGACGACTAATAGATTTGTTTAGCCTGCTGATTTGTTGTACGATTTATTCGGGTACCTTAACGACAAATGTTGAAAATCTCATCTACTAGTTAATTGTAGATAATTTCGATATCTTTCGATAGCATATTTAATCATGTCGATCGGACAAGTAGAATTTGAGTTATGAATTTTGGAAGGCTGCTGTCTTTACGGTTGTCGTCTTTCGGCGCTGTTTTGGTAGACTGTAGATTAAAAATAGTAGATAGCTTAATTAGAGTTTTTGATCTACATGAAAGTCGTAGATAATTGTCCAATGGTTCTGTAGAATCTGAGAACGCGAATTTTGGTTGAGTAAATCAAAAGTTATGAATTTAGTAAGACTGCTGTTCCGAAGCGGACAGACCGACTTTCGGGGCTAAATACGGAGGGGTAGATGATTTAATTAGAAGATTGTGTAATCTAAGAAAATGTGGATAATTTTATAAAGAATCCAGAATGGGGTGGTTTGTGGTGATCGGACTTTCGAGTCAAAAGTTACGTTCGTTTTAGTACTAAGACCGCAATGGGTAACTTTTCGGTACCGGAGTAACGTGGTATATTTGGGGACGGGTAGGAGCGATATATATTAATTGCTATTTCTCGTTGCTACAGCTTGTATTGAAGTTTGTGTATTTAATATAGGAGAGGCGTCGTGCTTGTTGCCGTCTGCTAGTCAAATTGTGCGTCGCAACTAGTAAAGGCAAGTGCATGGTAGACAGCGATCAATGATCGATCACTGTTTTCTTTATCTTCTATTACCATTATTGTTGTGCTTTTATTTGGTTTAATTGCAAACAATCAATTGGTATGTTTATATCTTTGTTGACAAGCATGATGAACAGTTGGATATGATGTTTATGATGGAGTTTGCATGTTTGCATTCATAAGCATCTTTGCATAAGAGAAGGTGATCATGATTGATCACAACTCCACGGGAGTGGAGGAGGTCCCCGATCCTTAAGGAGGAACGGGCTTGAGAGTGAATGTTGTCGCGAGCATTCACTCACGCTATACCGGTATACGCGAAAGAAGTGCATGTGGACATGTAGATTAGTCTTGCATTGATACATGAGATTATTGGATGTGAGAATGTTAATAGAAGTACCTGTGATGATAATGAAGTTATTGATTGCTGTTGATTTATTATTGTTCGTTGTATATCGATGTGTTTGCTGAGTCGTGGACTCACCCTTGCTCTATTGTTGTCTTTAGGTGATCTTCGAGGATCCGAATGGCGAGGCGAGTAGAGCACATGGGCAACACATGATCATTCGCCATGATAATCTTTTCATTCAATATTGGTTTACTCTTGGACATGTTAGTTATTGAATAATGTTTAGGACAACGTTTGGACTAGACTATTTGCTTTATTAATTTGGATTCATTGGTTGATGCTATTTTGGACTGTTTACCTGGTTTTAATTCCGCTTGATTAATTATTGTCATTTGATCCATAATTATGCATGTCCTTTCTGTGGTCCATTGATATGTTTGTTGATGATTTCTTGATGCAATTTTATAGTGTGTCGATAATTATTAGTGTAAAGAGTAGAGTGGTGGCATTCTAGGCTCAGTGTTGGGCTGGGGTGTTACACATGTAATCACGCTTATTGTTGCTTTTCTTTTAGGTACCTCTCGAGGCAACGACATGCATGTGAATGGGTAGCTTGGTGCACTTCACATATATTCACTTATAGCAAACAAATTAGATTGCTTACCCAATTCTCCTACTCTTTCTAGTACTTTTATATTTTGGATTGAGTTCACTGTAATACCCCGAAATTTATTCGAGCGAATAGGAGAGTATTCGGGAGAAAGAATTAAACAGGGATTACAATTTTCAGTAATCACAAGGGGGTTTCTGCGAATTCCCGACAACCTAGGCCTTAGGCCACGGCCCATGTGTCCTAAGAGGGGGCCGGTCAAAGGGGGGATGACCTTCCCCCAAAAACCCTAAACCCCCTTCCCCCTTCCCCCTTTCCCCCACTTGGAGCCGCCACCATCCTCCCTGCCGCGCGCCACGTTCTCCTTCCCCCTGCGCCAGATTGGTTCGTCAGATTTGGGTAAGTTCCGTACTTTTTCTGATCTGTCCACCTCTTAGAAAGTTGTAGCCCTTGGTCTTAGCTTTATTTAGGCACCGAGATCATCTGATTTAGAGTTACGGTTTAGGAGATATGGTAGTTTTACCGCGACTGTCTAGGAGAGCTAACGTGATTTGGCAGATTGTCTTGTCGAGCCGTTTCTATTCTTTAGAGGCCGAATCTTGGGTTTTCTTCTCCTAGAGTTTTGTTCCTGAGGTCGTTAGCTTTCTTTTGGCACTGAGATCACGAGATTACGCTTTACGATTTAGGGATATGAATTTTTAACCACGCGCTGTTCTGTCTGTCTGAGATCTGGGGACTGTCGGTAGAATGAAAGTTGATAAAGATCACCTCCATTGGATCTGTAGAATGAAAGTTAGGGCATTTTTCCTTGTTGCTGTTCTGTAGTCTGGTCAGATGTCTGTCAGACACTTTCAATTGCAGGTTAGCCTTATGTACGGGCATAATTAGGAAATCTTCTCTTCTAGTGTTTTGAAGGTTTATCTGTTAAGTTTCATTGGGCGCTGGTTTCATGTCGTTTCAAGTCCCAGATAATTAATTATGATTTTCTTGTACTGCTGTCCAGTAGGATGGGCAGGTGGCTGAATAGTGTAGTGTCAGTTTAACTCCGTTAATTGTGTTGGACAGTCGGAGGGTTAGTGTAGGTCTCCTATAGCTAAGTCGTGCCACGTTATCCTTATTCAAAATATGTACTTGTGTAGGCGGCGAGACATCGCGTGTGGGAACACCTTCGTTGCTTGCTAACGTGTCGCGACGCGAAAGGCAAGTACATTGAAATTCTTTACATTGATGAATGATGTGTGTTTGCGTTCATGGTAATATTTCTATGATCCATGTTTTCAATCAAAGATGTTAATTGATATTCATATTCCATTACATGCAATTCTAATGTGTTAAGATATATTGATTTACGTGGGCAGCTCATTTGTTGGTTGTTGTCTTGATGAGTTGATGATCCATGTTCATATTCCATGATGTACATTCTGTTCCTATTTGATAATCCATGAGGAAGAAAGTGATAAAATTCATTACATATGTTCATTCAATTCATGTGTTGTTCATATGCATTCCACGGGAGTGGATTTGTAAAGACCCATCAACTCCAGTATGGGCATGTAAGACCCACCATTCCAATGTGGGTAGTTTCGGACACCCGTATGAAACGTTCTTTATACGGTAATTTGATCCCCGGACTTTGTTAAGTACGGACTTAAGTGAACACAGACGGGTGTCTCACTCGCTATACCGGTATGAGCATGTGTTAGTCAATTCCTTTCAATGCATCCATTCATTCCATTCATATACATAAGTTTTCAGAGATTAATTATTAATTCGTAATGTGACTGACTTGTTCATAACCTGGGATGTTGAATTGTTTATTGTACTTGCTGAGTTTCGACTCACCCTTGTTTTTCTGTATTTATTTAGGTGAACCTTGTTGATGATAATGTTAATGGGAGGGAGTAGACCAACACGTTCCACACAGTTCATTACATCATATTTTCATTAATGGATTAACTATGTTAATCTTTGATGAGAGATGAACTGTAATAAGTAATGTTTAGACTTCATGTCATGTCGTTCCATGATTAGTTCCTTGATTATTCACCATTGATGAATTGGTTATTTTCACATCGTTAGCATGGTATTGTTGTCTGATTAGAGGCATATTGAACCTTATTTCGCAATTTGATGGTATGTTGTATCTTTAGGTAGCATCTTGGCTTCCGAATAGCCAGGGTGTTACATTCACCCTCCTCGGTGATAGATTTATTTGTACTCGTGGTAGTTAAGGATTTTGGCGTACCTTTCAATTGGTGCTTTACTCTTAGCTTTTGAATGGTTAGCTCCATTCGATAAAATACCATGAACGTCTTGATTAGTTCTATCCCTCGTCTTTCTAGCGAGTCTTGATGATTTGATTTAATTGATAAGGAGCTACTCTCATTATGTTCATCCACACTTATTGTTCGGTTTTCATGAGGTATAGCTTGAGCTATGCCTAAGTATTCATTAATTGATTTGTGATAGTCTTTAACCTGTCTGTTTGAAGCTTATGCTAGATCTTGTTGATTAGAATTAATTCACTCGTAGTTGTATGTTTTGCTAAAATTGTTTTAGTAAATTGAAGTAAAATGATGTTGTAAGGTCGTTTAGTAGCATCTTATGCCATATGCTGGGCTGGGGTGTTACAAAGAACAAGTTGAAAACAGTGGACAAGAACAAGTCGAAGATCGATCAACACAAGAACTTGTCGAAGACAGAGGAACATGCAACCAGTAATGTCTAATCTTTCTTGAGTTTATCTGATCTATTATTTGTCAACTATATTCTGTGGCTACAAAATGCTCTCCCAGCACCCCTAAAACCCTAGCACGAAAACACCGAAAAACTCTCTGCCGAAAGCCACCGCAAAAAGCCTCAAAAGCACCAATTACTCTTAACCTCTTCGTCCTTTGTATGCTAGGGCCCTAAACCGTGTCATTATCAATACTGACACATAATCCTATCTCTTCCGAAAATCAGGGGACCTGAAACCCCTCAAATCCCGGGTTATCCAATATCTCTAAACCTTCTAGTTCTGAATGCCTTCCATAACTCTTCACACGTCGAAGCCTCCAGGACGACATCTCCTGTAGCTTCGACCACATATTATGCATTTCACCTTTGATCTACATGTTTCCCAGTGTAAGTACGACCACCCCGTGACATCCACGACCACCTGAACCTTGGATTTCGCCCTCCTAGTTCTGGTCTTCCTCGTCATCGACCATGACTGTGTCCACGCTCAACTTGTACATGCAAAGATCAAATAACATTTTCTTGTCACAAGTTCTCCAACTTGACCAATATCAGTTCACACACGCATAACACACTCTTATTTAACAATAAACATGAATCAAATCATCCATGACCTTAAATTCTAGCTTTCAGAAAAACAACTCGAGAAAAACAACTCGAGATCACTCTGTAAAACAGTCTTACCGCTGTGTATACGCCGATCACACCACTGGCTGAGCAGACACGGGTACTCAAGGTACTCGAAGAATACAAGAATTGAAGCACTCGTAGCCTACGACTACCTACTATAAGCGTACAACCACCGATCAGGAACCTACGACCACTGATCGCAAAGCCCACAACCACCGAGCATGGAGCCCACGACCACCGATCACGGAGCCTACGACTAGCGACCACGAAGCCCACGACTGAGGACCATGAAGCCTATGACTACAACCCATCGACCAAGAACTTTAGCTTTGACCATCGACCAATCACTGTAGCTTCCACCATCGAGCAGTTATTGTAGCTTCGACAATCGACTAGTCACTGTAGCTTCCCGACCTTCGATCGTGCAACTCCGACTGTCCTTCGTACTAGTTACACACCTCGACTTACGACTGAGTGCATTACTCGGAGCTCTACCACTCAGTACTCGGATCTACCTTGCTCAAAAATACAGTACTCGGAGCTACAGTACTCTGAACCATATTATTTGGTACTCAAAGCTGCAGTACTCGTAGCTACAGTACTTTGAGTCCAGTCAAAAAGGATCATCGAGTACCACCGATTAGACAACCCGATACAAGGCATGATCCGACCACTTACACAGAAAATCCAACAACTGAAACTTTCACAATCGCAAAAGTCAGTACAACCCAAACATCAATTATTCATCATCATAAAGTCTACGACCATTCCACATGGTCTTTTATGACCAGTCCACATGGTCTAGCAATCTCCCCCTTGATGAATACATTGACAACACTTCAAAAACTTGAGTTGAATTTTGAAAAAAAGAAACAAAAAAGGTTTCAAAGCTGAAAAGCAAGGAATTTTGACAAAAACACAGCAGTAGTTGAAACAATAGTCATAAAACTCATTCTTAACACACAGTCACGGTAGAAAACTCCCCCTCAACACAAGGATTTTCCTCCCACGTTGACAATGTAATCATCAAGAATTTCAAAGAAGGTAAAATTCTCAAGAAAGGAGCAAGTAGAGTAAAAATCAAGAAGCTTTGTTGATTATCCAAGTCACTGCGCATTGATGTAATAGATTAACCAAGCTATATTTTTTAGTAGAGCTATCTAGATCATATAAAGTCATATACCATGTAGCAATGTCAAAACCAAGTCTTTTAGAATGATTAAGCAATTTAAATTACTAACAAGTATCTCAATAGTGACCAAACCGAATATAAAGAGCACAATGAGATATCACAACGAGAAGTTAAAGCCTACAAAGTGAGGCAAACTTTAAATCTAGATGAGCTAGCAATCTCATGTAGCAACCGATTATTCCAACTCAAGTCTTAAGCATGTAGCATGCTTTGAGCATACTTCTTTTCAATAGTGGCATACTTGTAGCATACTTCTTTTGAATTGTGGTATGCTTGAAGCATACTTCTTTTCATTGGAGCACATTTTATGCTCTTTTTTGTGTGTGTGTATATATATATATATGTGTTTGTATGTATGTATGTATGTATGTATGGCATGCTTGAAGCATACATCTTTTCAATTTTCTCTTTCTTATTTTGTTATAACATGCCAAATTGAGTGAACATAAAAGGATTGCAATAAAAGACATATGAGCCTCAAAATCAAGATTTAAAATAAGACTTACAATCAAGCTAATCCTTGTCGATGAATATTAAGTAATAATTATAATCAATCTAGTCACAGTATTCCGCCATTCCAACTTTAGTTCAAATGTGGCAAAGAAATTATAACCAGTCATGGTCAAAGCTACACAGAACATGCACATGAGTAAATATGATAAAGAGAGCTCTAAACCTCAATAGATTTCAATGGCTTGGACTTGATGAATTGTTTAACAAGTATAATAAAAAAGCTTTTCACACTTTAAACAACAAACTCCCCCTCAAACTAATCTCATAGGATGTAACACACCCAACTCACTTCGCAAAAGAGCAAACCGTGCATAATCAAGCGGTTTTGTGAGAAAAACAACAACTTGAGAATCTGTACCAATAAAAAGCAAAACAACATCTCCCTTTTCCACATGGTCTCTACGAAAATGATACTGAATATCAATTTGTTTGGTTCGTGAATGATGAATAGGATTTTTAGCCATACAAGTAGCACTAGTGTTATCACGATAAGAGGATACTATCCAAGTTTAAGTCAAAATCCTTAAGCGTAGTTGATATCCGAAGCAATTGATAGCAAGAAGAAGCTGCAGCCACATATTCAGCCTTACTAGTGGAAAGTGCAATAGACAACTGTTTTCTAAAAGCCCATGAAACAAGAGATGTGCCAAAAGTACTCTTCCTATCAATTCTACAGCCCCCAAAATCCGCATCTGAGTAAGCTCTAAGGGTAAGGAATAATGAAGAAGAATACCACATACTAAATTCTAAAGTTGACTGAAGATACCTGAAAATGCGCTTAATTGCCTAGCGATGTGAAGCACGTGGGGATGCTTGAAAGTGAGCATACAGACATACAACAAAGTGAATGTCTGGCCTTGAAGCAGTGAGATACAGAAGTGAACTAATCATGCTTCTGCATTCTTTTTGATCAACAGGCTCTCCATCTTCGTCGGGGTCTAACACTGCAGTGGATTCCATTGGTGTGGAGACTGGTTTAGTTGTCTCTATGGCGAAGCGACGAAGGAAATCCTTAGTGTACTTAGTTTGATGAACAAAAATACCCAGCTTTGATTGCTTGATCTGAAAGCCTAGGAAGAATGTGAGTTCTCCCATCATGCTCATCTCAAATTCCCTACTCATAGTATCTGAAAACTTGGAAACAAGAGTATGAGAGGAACCACCAAAGATGATACCATCCACATAAATCTGAACGAGTAAAAGATCATTGCCATGCTTGAGAGTAAACAAAGTTTTATCTACCTTGCCCATTTGAAAGTTATTTTTAAGCAAATATGATTTAAGTCTATCATACCATGCTCTAGGTGCTTGTTTTAAACCGTATAAAGCTTTGGACCTTTCGTAGACATCATCAGGAAATTTAGGATTTTCAAAACCAGGTGGTTATCTTACACACACTTCTTCCTCAATATAGCCATTAAGAAAAATATTCTTAACATCCATTTGATACAACCTGAAACCCTTAGATGCAACAAAAGCTAAAAGGATTCTAATGGCTTCTAATCGAGCAATGGGTGCAAAAGTTTCAACAAAATCAACACCTTCTACCTGGGTAAAACCCTGAGACACAAGCCTAGCCTTATTTCGAACAATAATACAATCCTCACTTTGTTTATTCTTAAAAATCCATTTGGTTCCAATAACATTATGACCATGAGGAGGTGAAACTAAAGTCCAAACTTTATTACGCTTGAAATTTTCTAATTCCCCGTGCATGGCATTAATCCAAGACTCATCAGATAAAGTGTGACTTACATCTTGGGGTTCAAAAGAGGAAACAAAAGCAACATAAGCTTATAAGGTATCAGAATTATAGCTATTGTGCAGAACTCTCTCATCTAACTCATCAATCATTTGTTCAGGAGGATGACGTTGTTGAATGTGCAGAGGAGCTTGTGGTGTCATAGGTGACATACGTGTAGTAGTAGTGGCCTCTACCTCATTGGAGGTAGGATCAGGGCCACTAGTAGTAGACTCCATTGGTGTAGATACGTGTGTCGAAGTGTGAATCGGTGTAACCCTTTCATTGTCGTCAGAGTCATATTAGATGTCTTCGGGTGAGTCATTTACCTGTATACCTGCATTGTCAGGCCTAGTACCAGGACTAGCCTCATCAAAAGTGACTTCGTAGGTTTTAACAATTTTGTTAGTTTCTAAGTTGAATATACGATAACCTCGAGTGTGAACCGTATATGTAAGAAAAATACCATATGAGGATCTATATTCAAATTTATCAAGATTTCCATGTTAAGAATGAAATATCGACATCCAAACACTCTCAAGTGAGAAATCTTAGGAGAATGACCAAAACAAAGTTCATAGGAAGTCTTATGCAGTTTAGCCCGCAAAAAATACCGTATTAGAATTATAGCAAGCAGTAGAAATAGCTTCAGCCCAAAACTTCCTAGGATTAGCATGTTCATTTAAAATCTTTCTAGCCATCT
This sequence comes from Hsuehochloa calcarea, assembly GCA_036346395.1. NCBI lineage: Eukaryota > Viridiplantae > Streptophyta > Magnoliopsida > Poales > Poaceae > Hsuehochloa > Hsuehochloa calcarea. The sequence continues at coordinate 37,874,209 of CM070601.1, forward strand.
CAGCCAAAGTTTCATTTTTACGTTCTACAGCACCGTTTTGTTGTGACACATGGGCTGAAGAGAATTGACGATCTAAACATTTTTCAGAACAAAAAGATGCAAATGATGTGTTCTTGAATTCAGTTCTATTATTACTTCTAATTGCTCTAAGTGCTCCTGGGAGTTTAGTGGCAAGTCTAAGGGTTTGGTTTCTAAAGTGACCAAAAACTTCATCCTTAGATGCCATGAGAAAGACCCACGAGTATCTAGAGTAATCATCAACAATAATAAGAACATACCATTTACTTCCAGCTGACTAAACTCTAGCAGGACCTACAGTGTCGATGTGCAATAATTGACCAGGTGCATCAGTCATATCAAGTGTGAGAGGAGGATGTGATGCAGATATCATCTTACCATGACGACAGGGTGAACAAATAAAATCCATTAATTTTTCAATTTTAAGATTAGACAATCCTCTAACAAGACACATATTACTGATACGAGGAAGATGATTAAAACCAATATGACCTAGTCTACGGTGCCAGTGACGTAAATCCTTAGAATTAGATGAAACAAGACACCTAAGATCAAAGGATGATGAATATGGAAGGTCACCCTTAAACAAACGACCAACTCGAATAATTTTGCATACTAGATCGCCACAAGAATCTAAAACACAGCATGAATGCTTTTTAAAGCTCACCTAAAGATTATCATCTATCAACTGTGAGACCAAAAGCAAATTATAGCTCAACTTACTGACCAGATCAACGTCTTTTAAAATAAATTTATCGTTGACGTGTACAGTACCTTTTGTTAGAACTCATCGTTGAGCATTATCTCCAAAAGTAATAATCTTATCACCGGTGCATGAGTGAGGGAGGAGAACTGTAATACTCCGGAATTGTTCGGTAGAAAGAAAGAGGTCGGAGAGAGTGAAAGAATTAGTTTTCGTCGAAAAATTCCAATTCGTCGGGGGGGTATACGTTAATGTCGAGCAACTTTGGGCGCGATTCGCGACCCAGAGGCCCATAGTGGGCGGCCAGCCCAAGTAGGGGCGGCAAAGGGGGGCACCACTTCCCCAAAACCCTAGTGCCTCCACTCCTCCCCCTTGAGCCGCCTCTCCTCCCCCTTGAGCCGCCCCATCTCCTCCTCCCCTCCTCCTAGGCGCCTCCCCCTCCATTGGTGGCTGCCATTGGAGATCCCCGGAGCTGCACACCCGGTCTTCCACGCGTTCTTCTTCGGTTCTTCCCGGCGGGCGTTTGCATCCACTCGGGTTCGCTGATTTGGGGCCGGCCATTGAAGGAGAGGAGCAACCTTCGGGAAGTTGTTCCTCGTCGTTCTTCGGGTCTACAAGGGTAACGAGAGACCCCATCGCTGTTTGATTGCGTTAGAGTTGTCGATTCAATGTTTTGGGTAGTATCGCGTAATTTCTGTTAGTAGATTGATTCGGTCCAGATTGTTGTGACTCGGTTTTGGGTGTCTTAGAGGCAGAATTGGAGGTCTTCGCCTTCTGGAGAATTGTTCCTGGTTTCATTAGCTTTCTTTTGGCACCTGGATCACGAATTTTCACCCAGTAGATTAAAAGTTATGACTGTTTTAGTACGTACTGGTCTGTCTGTCAGAACTGCTGGGTTTAGTCGGTTGCATCTAGGTTTTGATCTAGTTAGAGTCAGAATCAGGTCGGCCACCCAACTAGGTTTTTGAAGATAATTTCACCATGATTCCAGGCTGATAAAAATCACTTTATTTGGATCAGTGGTTTAAACGTTAGAGTATTTTCTTTAGGGCTGTTCAGAATTCTGGGCAGACTGCAGTTGTAGTTTTTAATTGGATGATTAGACCTCTGTATTGGCCGAATAAAAGTTCACCATCAACTAGAGTTTTGTAGCCAGTTAAGTTAAGAAAATTTGAGCACTGATTTCAGGTCTTTTGGACTTACGGTTTTTTATTGGTGAATTTTCTAGTAAAACTGCCAGATTAGGGATAATTAAAATGTTTGGGTAAATTGATCAAATTGAACTTTTATGTGGTTAGTTTGGTTAGAGATTGAGGGAGGACACGTGTAGCATTTCCATACTCGCTTGTCCTCATTTCGATTATGTTATATTGTAGGCGGTGAAGCGGTGAGTGGAGGGGTATCCCAATTACCTCCTAACCCGTTGCAGCGCGGCAGGCAAGTAATTTGTATTCAATGATTGATGTCATGTATGATGTGTGAATGAATGCTTACATTTGTTCGTATTTGTAGATGAATGCCATGTGTTCTTTTCATTTATGAGTACTATTCAATATTGACATGGGTTCATCATGACATGCATACATTATTTTGGTAAGACCCATCAATTCCAGTATGGGCACTTGAAATCCCATCAATTCCAAGATGGGTACGTGAGTCCACCATTCCAATGTGGGCCACGTTACGTGAGTCCACCATTCCAATGTGGGCCACGTTGGACAGTCGTATGAAACGTTCTTCATACGATTACTTTAAGTGAACACCGACGGGTGATTCACTCGCTATCTGCATATATGCAGCAATATGTCCATTTCCTTCAATGCACCATTCCACTTCATCCATTCATAAATTCGTTTCCAATAGTTGTTCAAAAATATGTTTGTGTTATATTGCTCAATGTATGCTTGATTGTTACATACAGTTGCTTGCTGAGTCTTTGGCTCATTCTTGCTTTATTGTCTTATTTAGGTAAATGACAAGGAGGAATGATCTTGTGGAGGGTAGTTCATCACGTTTCACTCACTCTCATATATCAATCAACTTGAGGACTTTTATTGTCGTTAATTATGATTTGTGATGCATTGTAATAAGCCATCATGGCCTTGTTTACCATATCTTTCTAAACTGTTTACTTCCATTTCGTTGATTAAGACTTGAGGATGAATACTTGTTTCCAAATACTCATAATACTTGCTTCACCTTATCATGCGATTTGATGTTGTTCATTTGAAGAGTAGCGATTGTAGGTGACATCTTGACTTCCTTATAGTCAGGGTGTTATAGTTGGTATCAGAGCGGGCTTTTGGTCCATGGTTCATTCAAACATATTAAATTGACACACTGTGCACATTAGGAGGGGTTGGGTAAACTATTGCTTCCGCATTCCAATTGTTGTGACTCGATTAATGAGTCGTTGTTGAGTTGTTTTGTGCTATGATGTGTTAAACTATGATATGATGTGATATCCTATATATCTATGAATTATTCTATGATTGTCATGAGATGATCCTATATATTCATAATTGATTGCATTAGTTATGCGTATCGATAGCGGACGTCGAGCAGCTGAGTTCGTGGTTGTCGTCCTGGGATTTACCAGGCTACACCACTGTTCGTGTTGTAATAGTAGAGAAGTTCTTACCCCTGTTCCAAAGTTCTGTGTTGAGCCTGAGCTCATTGATGAAGTTGTTGTCCTTCTCAAGTTTGTATCTCGTTTTCTGGTTGTAGTTTATGATAGTTCGTGAATTTCTTTTCAATGGAGGGTTATAATGAAGTGGGCAATCTCTAGTAGATTTCTGATCGTTCTTTGAAACAATTATTGTTCTTTCTACTATTGTGATATTTCTGCTCCACGTAAGCATAGTTAAATTGCAAGATTTACCTTTTCACGGAAGTTCTGTTTTACCTGTTGGAAAATTCAACCCGAGTGTTAAGCTTGAGGTTTGAGCAATGGCGATTTCTTTTGCAAGTTCTTTATCAAGTGCACAATGATCTTGCATATTTCTTTTGGGATGCTTTAGACAGAGGTTCTCTTCTTTGATTTGATTTTGACAAATTCTTGTCCGGTGGTAGTTGATGAATTTCCCTTAGGTTCATGATTCATGGTAGTGATGAGATCAATAGGTCTTTAATGGTTCTCTGAAAATATTATTATTTTTCGGTGTTGAATTTCTTTTATTTTAAATGATCTTGACGGTTGGCAATATTGATATTTCTATGTTTGTTCCTTCCTTCTCATTGGAAAATAGCGACTCGTTTACTCGTTTGATAGTTTGTATAATGAGAGTTTTACATTGCAAGTTCATTAACACGAGGAAGCATTGGCTCCATGTATTTCTTTTGGATCATTCGCGTCTTGAAGTTTAACGCATCTCTTTTACGAGGATTAGTGTTAAAACCCTTTTGGGGTGCCTTGTGGTGATTAAGTTGGAGATGGTAATCAAACAAAGCTGGTTGGCTACGGGTTCCTATTGGTCCCTAGATGTTTTTCAAAACAATTCTTGTCTTTACGATTCTTGAGCTTTCTTTGCTACTTGTACGATATTATTGACAAGATCATTCTTTTGTAAGAGTCCTATCTCTCTTGTTGTTTAAGGGGACTGATTAACAGTTTGGTATTTTGATAGCAGAATTATCTTCTACTAAGTTTATTGAAGAAATTTTGACTCAGTTCAATTCTTTTGGAGTAGTTGGAGTGTTGGAGTTTATAACCTCCTTTGAAAAGGAAAAGTGTCGCGACCTCTTTCTAATGTTTTGTGGTGTTGTGTGAGAGGTTTGTCTCGACTTTGTGGCATTCGTACTAGGTTCCTTTTGAGAACAAGTTGTTATTACAATTCCATTTGATCTTTGAAAATTTCTATAACCCGATTTGTCATGTTTCCTTTAGAAGGTTTATTGATATGATCGGTAATGTGAGAATAAGGTTGATTCTTTTATAGAGAAAGAAGTTTTAACCACCTTTCTTGATGTTTCCAAAATGATTCAATTTGAGTTTTGTGTTCATGACCTCTTTGGAGGTCCAAGTTTATTATGATAAGCGAAGTTTGCCGCGTAAAGCGATTTGTTGCAAAGTTATAATGGTTCTTGATGATGCGGCGTTTTGATCTTGAATGCTCGTTGTTCTTATCTGTAAAGATCCGACATTCTCTTCTTGCGAGGCTTATGTTTTCAATTGTGGACTCCACCTATGTTCAATGAGTTCATTGCCTAATTGGTTTTCCCCTTGGTTCTGTGTTCGTTACGAGTGGTAAGTGATTTCCCAGTTGGTGAAAAGCGTTTTCACGTGCCTCTTCTTTTGAGATATATTCAACCCATTCTTTTCGCGTTGGTCTTTCGAAATATTTTCTAAATGTGGTGGTGAGCTTGATGTTATTACTTGTAGTAAATTGATCGCCTTTGGTGACATCGTTCAAATAAGAATATTTCAAGTTTAGCTTTCACGGTACCTTGGAGCTCGTGAATCAACGGGTAACTGAGATTATTTTGGGTAACTTGAGGAATTGGATTAACCTATTGTTCTTTAAAGATTTCGTGTGATTTAGTCCGAAAGGTTCCTTGGTTTGAGTTCGCAAAGTGAGGTTGCAATAAAAGAAAATTTTCGTTGATCTCTTCGAGACGAAGTTAATCCGTTTGCTTTCCGTGAAATCCTGTAAATGGAAATGTTTCGAGTTTTGTGGCTGAGAACATTTGGATCTCGTGTTTCCCAAGTAGATGAACTGTTTCGAGCCAGTTGGCATGTTGAAGGATCTTATCGATTCTTAATTAAAACTTGTGGTTATTTGAAGCGTCCCTAAATTTGTTGCTCTTTCCGCTCAAGAGATGGCGAATTTCAAACGTAATATCTTTCTTTCGTGTCGGCTGTCATTTGCTATTCTCTTTTGAGGGATGTGTGCCTCCAATTATGAACTCAGCTTTCGTTTTCCAAGATCACCTTTATCAGAATATTTCTTTTGGTTTCCTGCTCGCCGTGATGAGCAACGTCTTTCTGTGTGAATAAACTTATCTTTGTTCGCCTCTTCCATTTGAGAAAGGATCACAGTTTTGGGTTGCAAAGTGTTTGCAAAGGATAAGTTTGGCAACTGTTTGGTGGTGGATGAGTAATCGTAGCGATGATATTTTGCTACCAAGTTATCGGAGGAGTAGTAGAATGTGAAATGGTTTTGATCTATATCCCTTGGAGGGAAATTGATTCACAGAAATGTTTGACTTGAAGTAAGTCGAATAGTGTTAATTTGAATAACACCCGGTATAGTGAAATTCTAGAACTTCAATTCAGGATTGAAAAGTTAGTAATTATCGGAGGTATGGAAACCTTCATTGAATTTTTAGAGTCACGCAATTGAATAGCATTGCGAGATGGTGTGGGTGATTTATGATGATGTCATTGATGGAGTATGTTAGAATGGTGGTACTATTGGAGATTTAATTCGATGATTTCACTATCAGTTATAAGAACAATCTGGTGTAGAGGTTTTGGAAGTTAAATTTGGGTTTGCATTGTTATGTTAGACCTTTGGTCATCCAATGATTATGTGTAGAGAAAGTGGAATAATGGAGTTTCCTGATCAGTAAAATGATAATTGATAGAACCCTTTTGTTGTAGTACATGTTTGTGCGAGTTAAGGATTCTGAGTTGTTGTTCTTGGAAATTGGAGGTAATGTGATGGTTTGGAGCCTATTCTGTGGTGCCTTGAACGCCTTCTATTAAATCGATTTTGGTTAGTAGAATGAATTGTCTAGAGTATTCGGTGGATTCAATTTAGCCTCTCCACAATTGTGTGGATGATGTCCTTCATTTTGATCATAATTTGATATTGTTCAATTAAGAGGTTTAATCTCTTGTGGTATGCGATGAATTCAAATTAGAGAAATTTTATTCCTAGAGGAGAGAAGCTGTGGAAACGAATGTTCATGAGATAATGAGGTGTTTTCTTGATTCTCGTTTGAGTTTTGTGTCGTTGACTTGTATCTTCCGCAATTTTGAGTTGGCGCTGGGTTGGCGTGTTGATTCTTTCCAAATCCAGACAAACCGCAAGTATTTGGTTTGAGCGTTCGAGTGATTTCTCCTTTGGTTGTCGTGGTGTTCCTTTGTAAGCTGCTTATTTGGAGAACGGATTTGTTTTCGAGATGATTGTCAAATTTGGAATCTAACCTTTTGGTGGAGAGTTAGCGTTGAGTGGACGCGATGAGGACTCTCTATTTTCAATTGGATTCTCTTCGTTTTCGAAAGTTGCAGAAATTAGAAAGTTGGTATTTCGTTTTGACCGTCTCGGTACACGCGAAATCGCAGCGTCGGGTGTGTTACAGTCTTGAGTGGGCAATGAACTATTCAAGATTCGAGTTATAGTTTAAGGCGTTGACCATTGAGTATGGTCTTACCTTGATCCTCTTCGATGAGGTACCTAGAAAGTTTAGGTTGAATGTTAGGTCGGCGTCGATTTGGGTCTTTGGGTGGTGGTTTCTCTAGTCAGAAAGAGAGCCGTTTGAGAGCCGGAGACCCTCGTCGCGATAAGTATCGGACACTGTTCGTTTATGGTACATGTTTTTCGTTAATAATTCCAGTCGCAGTTTTCTTTCGAATAAGATCTGTGTTTCGATTCGAGGTCGAATCCTGTTAAGGGGGGTAGAATGTAGTACTCCGGAATTGTTCGGTAGAAAGAAAGAGGTCGGAGAGAGTGAAAGAATTAGTTTTCGTCGGAAAATTCCAATTCGTCGGGGTATCGTTAATGTCGAGCAACTTTGGGCGCGATTCGCGACCAGAGGCCCATAGTGGGCGGCCACCCAAGTAGGGGCCGGCCAAAGGGGGGGGCACCACTTCCCCCCCCCCCAAAACCCTAGTGCCTCCACTCCTCCCACTTGAGCCGCCCCTCCTCCCCCTTGAGCCGCCCCATCTCCTCCTCCCCTCCTCCTAGGCGCCTCCCCCTCCATTGGTGGCTGCCATTGGAGATCCCCGGAGCTGCACACCCGGTCTTCCACGCGTTCTTCTTCGGTTCTTCCCCGGCCGGGCGTTTGCATCCACTCGGGTTCGCTGATTTGGGGCCGGCCATTGAAGGAGAGGAGCAACCTTCGGGAAGTTGTTCCTCGTCGTTCTTCGGGTCTACAAGGGTAACGAGAGACCCCATCGCTGTTTGATTGCGTTAGAGTTGTCGATTCAATGTTTTGGGTAGTATCGCGTAATTTCTGTTAGTAGATTGATTCGGTCCAGATTGTTGTGACTCGGTTTTGGGTGTTTTAGAGGCAGAATTGGAGGTCTTCGCCTTCTGGAGAATTGTTCCTGGTTTCATTAGCTTTCTTTTGGCACCTGGATCACGAATTTTCACCCAGTAGATTAAAAGTTATGACTGTTTTAGTACGTACTGGTCTGTCTGTCAGAACTGCTGGGTTTAGTCGGTTGCATCTATGTTTTGATCTAGTTAGAGTCAGAATCAGGTCAGCCACTCAACTAGGTTTTTGAAGATAATTTCACCATGATTCCAGGCTGATAAAAATCACTTTATTTGGATCAGTGGTTTAAAAGTTAGAGCATTTTCTTTAGGGCTGTTCAGAATTCTGGGCAGACTGCAGTTGTAGTTTTTAATTGGATGATTAGACCTCTGTATTGGCCGAATTAGAGTTAACCATCAACTAGAGTTTTGTAGCCAGTTAAGTTAAGAAAATTTGAGCACTGGTTTCAGGTCTTTTGGACTTACGGTTTTTTATTGGTGAATTTTCTAGTAAAACTGCCAGATTAGGGATAATTAAAATGTTTGGGTAAATTGATCAAATTGAACTTTTATGTGGTTAGTTTGGTTAGAGATTGAGGGAGGACACGTGTAGCATTTCCATACTCGCTTGTCCTCATTTCGATTATGTTATATTGTAGGCGGTGAAGCGGTGAGTGGAGGGGTATCCCAATTACCTCCTAACCCGTTGCAGCGCGGCAGGCAAGTAATTTGTATTCAATGATTGATGTCATGTATGATGTGTGAATGAATGCTTACATTTGTTCGTATTTGTAGATGAATGCCATGTGTTCTTTTCATTTATGAGTACTATTCAATATTGACATGGGTTCATCATGACATGCATACATTATTTTGGTAAGACCCATCAATTCCAGTATGGGCACTTGAAATCCCATCAATTCCAAGATGGGTACGTGAGTCCACCATTCCAATGTGGGCCACGTTACGTGAGTCCACCATTCCAATGTGGGCCACGTTGGACAGTCGTATGAAACGTTCTTCATACGATTACTTTAATTGAACACCGACGGGTGATTCACTCGCTATACCGGTATATGCAGCAATATGTCCATTTCCTTCAATGCACCATTCCACTTCATCCATTCATAAATTCGTTTCCAATAGTTGTTCAAAAATATGTTTGTGTTATATTGCTCAATGTATGCTTGATTGTTACATACAGTTGCTTGCTGAGTCTTTGGCTCATTCTTGCTTTATTGTCTTATTTAGGTAAATGACAAGGAGGAATGATCTTGTGGAGGGTAGTTCATCACGTTTCACTCACTCTCATATATCAATCAACTTGAGGACTTTTATTATCGTTAATTATGATTTGTGATGCATTGTAATAAGCCATCATGGCCTTGTTTACCATATCTTTCTGAACTGTTTACTTCCATTTCGTTGATTAAGACTTGAGGATGAATACTTGTTTCCAAATACTCATAATACTTGCTTCACCTTATCATGCGATTTGATGTTGTTCATTTGAAGAGTAGCGATTGTAGGTGACATCTTGACTTCCTTATAGTCAGGGTGTTACAAGAACCATCTAGACTCTCTGGTCATGTGGTGAGAGCAACCGGAGTCAATTAACCATATGTTCTCCTTCCGCTTGCGATGAGCCTACAAAGCATGAACAATCGTCGGTATCTTAGTACTGGGGTTATAAAACAAAGCTTTAGGTAACCAGTACTGAGATACGTGACGAACAGAAGCAACATCCGGCAAAGAAAAAGAATTTTGACATTCCAGGAACTGCCGGTCAGACCTCAGTTGTTGTGCCAGTTTGACCGCCGGCCGGTATGACTGCGTGAGAGACGCTGGTCTCACCGTCGATGCAGTATGATCAGCGTAACAAGCGCCGATCGTGCGGTCGATTGTAGAAACTACCAAATCTACAGAAAATTATTTAGAGGGAGCAATGCGATGATAAGAAACTTGATCAAACTCCATTCTAGCAGAGAAACCTTTCTTGACCTATCTTTCTTTTCTTTCTTTACTTTTTGAAAGTAAAATTGTACCAAATGACCATCTCTACCACAATGAGTGCATTTATACTTGTCTTGATTAGAAGTCATATCTATTGCCTTTACAACACTCACTTGTGTAGATAAATCTTTTGCAATACCAGCCGATTTAAAAATAATTTGTTTTGTTTCAGATTCTACTTCAAATTTTTTAGGTTCAAGAAGCTTAGCAATCTGAGTAGGATTATTCTTGACATGCTCAACAAAATTAAATCCTAGACCCAGATATTTAACACTCACTTTTGACTTGTCTTGGATCATGTTCAAAATTTTCTTGGCAAAGGAAAATCTTTCTAAAGTGTCCTTGAGATACTCATTGTCTTTAGCTAGAGTGAGACAAGTTGTGCATTTAGCAGATTCATTCACAAGTTTTTTGGAAGCACTAGACTGAGCCAATCTTTCTTTTCTAGCAAAATCTTGAAGTTAGCTAGTCAAATCTTCTATTTCTATGGTAAGTTTAGGAAAGTTAGAGCAAGAAGATATCTGTAACACCCTAGCTATTCGGTAGCCAAGATGCCACTCAACTCTAACAAGAACAATAGGGAACAGACAGATAAACATAAATAACAATGATTCTAAGACAATAAGTTATACGACATTAACGATAGATTTAACAATTCCAAACAAAGAACGGGAAACACTCAGAACATGAGTATAATGTAACATCCCAAATCTGGATTTGTGTTTCAAATGTAAGAAAATCAGGAGAAATTAAAACTTTTCTTGCATCTTGAAGACTTGGTCATTTTGGTAATTCTTTTCAAAAGAATTATGGAAAATCCAATTTAAATTCTCTTTTGACTCTAATCAAAAACCCTCCTTGGCAAAGGTATTTTGCCAAATCTTTGGAAATCTTTTCCTTGAGTTTTTGGGAGGCTTGGCAACACCTCTGAATTATCTCATGATTTTTAGAAATTATTTGATAATTTTTGGAGGCAAGTCAAACTGGTCAAACCCTATTTTTCTCTCTTCTGGAATTTCTGGAGAATAATTCAGTGCATTAAAATCTCTGAAAATTTTATGGAAGGTTCCTACTGCAGTCAGCAAGCTCCAGTTAAAATTTCATAAATTTTGGAGTTTGTTTGCTACCTCAAATAATTCCTCAAAAATCAGATGTTTAAAATTCAAATTCTATTTGGTTTGCACTGTTCCTCGGGTTCGAACCAGACTCGGGCTCGAGCCAATGGACTCGGTCCAACCAACTAAACACACCGGGCGACTCAGTCGGGCGCGGGAATTGTGAGCCGTTGGATTAGCGTCGAACGGCCCGAGATCAAGCGCGCGATCGAATCATTGTAATCGACCCATTCTATTTCAGCCGTCCGATTAAATCCAACAGTTGTCGCTTCGTCTTCCTCACTTCGCGCATCGGCGAAGTCAACAGCGGTGGCGTGCCTGATACCCTTGGCGAGAGCCGGTCGCGTCTCCTTTTGGCCAACGGCTCTTCGCATTATTGCTCCCGTCCGGCCCCCCACGGTAGTCGTCTCCCTAACATTACACTTGTCGCTCTCGGCCGACCTCAACACGGCCCCACCATTTTCCCTCCGTCGCTTCTTCCTTGCTTCTCGGCCTATAAGACTCCGCCGATTGCTTCCTTAGCATCCTTTAAACACCCTTGAGCTCGGCCTCGCTTCTAGTACACCGAGTGAGCTCAATCGTAAAAATTGCTCTCGTAGCCATTGTTGAAGCTTGAGTCCTTCGGTGAAAGTGGTGCTCGGGCCTTCTCTTTCAAAACCTTTGCTTCCTCGGTTGCTTAGCATCTCGAAGAGTATTAACCCTCTGTCAATTTTGCTTTTGGCAATGAGAGCGAATCAATTCGGTTTTCCCCAATTCGCCGTAAACGCTCATCATCGTCTCAGCGTCGGTGAGTGCTCTAACCCCTCTGGTTTCGCTTGAGTAGCATCCTGTGAACCTCGAGATGCTCTAGCAACCTTTAGTTAGCCTTCCACGCCGCGGTATCGCGTTGTCGTCGTTACGAGTGCTTAGCGCCGCCGCTCTGGTCCTCCATCTGAGGTATGGTTGGTACCAGCAGGTGCGCAACGTTATTGGCGTCTTTTGGTAGCCTTTGTTTGCTACAACTTGGCTCGGTTCGCCGGCAAACCGCCGGTGACCTCCTCTGTTCGCGTTGTCGGATGAAACGGTGGGCGTTCGTTGTCGGCGATCTTAGCCGTTAGATCAAAGATCGGCGGCGTCGTCAATGAAGCGTCGAATCGCTGCGTGCGTTCTTTGTCTTTGTGAGTGCTCGTGGGCGTTGGATCCCAAATCAGCGGTTCGCGTGCGTGGGCGCGTTCGGATCAGCCAGCGCGCTCGGATCAACGTGAATCGTTGGATCCCGGATCCACGGCTTCGCGCGCGCGTGAGCGTTCGGACCGCCGACGCTACGGTCTCGTGAACCGTTGGATCCGGATCCAACGGTGACGTTTAGGGTTTCGACGCGGCGCGTGCGCGTGTTTCTTGTTTGGGGCGCGGACCGTTGGATCCAAGATCGGCGTCCCGGTTCGCCACGTCATTTCTAATTTCTGAATTTCCCGAGAGGATTTATTTATCCACTGAAAAATATGATAACTTGTAAAATGCATAACTAATTCATTTCAAATCCTTTTCGGTTGATTCAAATTTTGTTGGTTATGTTTTTAACTAGACTTTAATTTAAAAATGTTTCCAAACTCATTATAGCTCCAGAAAATTTTGCTAATGAATAGTAGCATTTTGATTTATAAAAGCTGAGCAAAATTGTTTTGGCCATATCTTTTGCATTAAGAATCCAAATCAATTGGTTCTTGTTGCTAAATTCATTATAAATCATGACCTTGCTACTGTAAAATTTTCAGAATTTTTGGAGAAAGATCACTGTTGAGTCTTTGCGTTTTATTCGCTCTTATCGTTTGTTTCTCGCTTTTCGTTAGGATCCGAAGAGCTCGTTGACAATATTATTGATCCTCGGCACCTTGACCCACGACAAGCGAGCAAGCAGTTTGACCATGTTAATCCTATTATTTTTCAAGTCTAATATATTGATTTCCAACTAGTATGTATGCATTGCTATGTTGTTGTTAAATTATGGTTAGTATCCTATAGTTGCATAATGTGTAGGAATTGTTTATCCTCTACTATCATGAGCCTAGGTTATTTGCTGTGATTTGAGTTCGATGGATGAGCTCTTGTCACTTAGTAGATTACGATTTGAAATTGCTTAGAAATGCTTAGTTTCGGTAGCAATGGGCGATCATCGATTTTAGCCGATGATCTTGATCACATATCTAATTATTATTCCATTATGTCTAGCCCTTGTGCTTTGTTATTTTGTAAAGTCAAAATTTTGAAAACGGAAAATTGATTTGGACTTGGGCAAGTGGTTGGTTGGTGGGTTATTGGGTTGGTGGATGTCTTGCCTAAGTCAACAAGGATCGAACATCTTGTGTCACACTCTCCAAGCATTTTTGCGTGCTAACCACGCGAGAGGGATATGGGACCTCTCTTGACTTAGTACTTTGGCGTGTGTTATCTCCAGTCGCAGGAGGGGTTGTGTGTGTTGTGTGAAAAGGATATGTGTTCTTGTGTTTGGTGTGCGGTGGTGGAGATTCGGGTAGGCTCTCCACCTCGAGGAGCATTGTAGTTGTCAAGGCTTTACAGGGCGGGTAGTTGACCGAGGCTTTACAATGACTCCGACACACCGTATGGGTTTCTATCCATACCGGCGACTCGTAGTTAATACACAATATTGGAAATGTCTCGTAGGACTTAGCTGTGCCAGCATACCTAAGGAAGTGTGCTAATCATGTGCCAAAAAGCGATCAGCGTGTGGGTACATTGGTACACCCTGCAGAAACACTCGTAACATGAGTATAATGTAACATCCCAAATCTGGATTTGTGTTTCAAATGTAAGAAAATCAGGAGAAATTAAAACTTTTCTTGCATCTTGAAGACTTGGTCATTTTGGTAATTCTTTTCAAAAGAATTATGGAAAATCCAATTTAAATTCTCTTTTGACTCTAATCAAAAACCCTCCTTGGCAAAGGTATTTTGCCAAATCTTTGGAAATCTTTTCCTTGAGTTTTTGGGAGGCTTGGCAACACCTCTGAATTATCTCATGATTTTTAGAAATTATTTGATAATTTTTGGAGGCAAGTCAAACTGGTCAAACCCTATTTTCCTCTCTTCTGGAATTTCTGGAGAATAATTCAGTGCATTAAAATCTCTGAAAATTTTATGGAAGGTTCCTACTGCAGTCAGCAAGCTCCAGTTAAAATTTCATAAATTTTGGAGTTTGTTTGCTACCTCAAATAATTCCTCCAAAAATCAGTTGTTTAAAATTCAAATTCTATTTGGTTTGCACTGTTCTCGGTTCGAACTGACTCGGGCTCGAGCCAATGGACTCGGTCCAACCAACTAAACACACCGGCGACTCGATCGGGCGCGGGTTGTGAGCCGTTGGATTAGCGCCGAACGGCCCGAGATCAAGCGCGATCGAATCATTGTAATCGACCCATTCTATTTCAAATTGTCCGATTAAATCCAACGGTTGTCGCTTCGTCTTCCTCGCTCGCAGCGCGGCGAAGTCAACCGCGTGACGTGCATAGATACCCTTCTAGCAGAGCCCAGCGTCTCCTTTTGGCCAACGGCTCTTCGCATTTATTGCTCCGTCCGGCCGCCTCACACCGTCGCCTCCCCTCGCATTACATTCTTCGTCGCTCTCGGCCGACCTCAACACAGCGCCCCACCATTTTCCCTCCCGTCGCTTCTTCCTTGCTTCTCGGCCTATAAGACTCCGCCAGTTGCTTCCTTAGCATCCTTTAAACACCCTTGAGCTCCAGCATCGCTTCTAGTACACTGAGTGAGCTCAATCGTAAAAATTGCTCTCGGCCGCCATTGTTGAAGCTTCGAGTCCTTCGGTGAAAGTGGTGCTCCGGCCTTCTCTTTCAAAACCTTTGCTTCCTCGCTTGCTTAGCATCTCAAGAGTATTAACCCTCATCAATTTTGCTTTTGACAAACAGAGAGCGATCAATTTCGGTTTTCCCAATTCGGCCAAAACGCCATCATCGCCTCCAGCGTCGGTGAGTGCTCTAACCCCTCTGGTTTCGCTTCAGTAGCATCCTGTGAACCTCCAGATGCTCTAGCAACCTTTAGTTAGCCTTCCACGCCGCGGTATCGCGTTGTCGTCGTTACCAGTGCTTAGCGCCGCCGCTCTCGTCCTCCATCCGAGGTATGGTTGGTACCAAGAAAGCGCAACGTTATTGAGCGTCTTTTGGTAGCCTTTGTTTGCTACAACTTGGCTCGGTTCGCCGGCAAACCGCCGGTGACCTCCTCTGTTTGCGTTGTCGGATGAAACCAGCGGGCGTTCGTTGTCGAGCGATCTTAGCCGTTAGATCAAAGATCGACGGCGCCGCCCAATGAAGCGCCGAATCGCCGCGCGCTTGTGTCTGTGAGTGCTCGTGGGCCGTTGGATCCCAAATCAACGGTTCGCGTGCGTGGGCACGTTCGGATCAGCCCGCGCTCGGATCAACGTGAATCGTTGGATCCCGGATCCACGGCTTCGCGCGCGCGAACGCTCGACCGCCGAACGCTCTGGTCCACGTGAACCGTTGGATCCAGATCCAACGGCTGACGTTTAGGGTTTCGCGGCCGCGCGCGCGCGTGTTTGCGCTGGGACGCGGACCGTTGGATCCAAGATCGACGTCCCAGGTTCGGCCACGTCATTTCTAATTTCTGAATTTCCCGAGAGGATTTATTTATCCACTGAAAAATATGATAACTTGTAAAATGCATAACTAATTCATTTCAAATCCTTTTCGGTTGATTCAAATTTTGTTGGTTATGTTTTTAACTAGACTTTAATTTAAAAATGTTTCCAAACTCATTATAGCTCCAGAAAATTTTGCTAATGAATAGTAGCATTTTTGATTTATAAAAGCTGAGCAAAATTGTTTTGGCCATATCTTTTGCATTAAGAATCCAAATCAATTGGTTCTTGTTGCTAAATTCATTATAAATCATGACCTTGCTACTGTAAAATTTTCAGAATTTTTGGAGAAAGATCACTGTTGAGTCTTTGCGTTTTATTCGCTCTTATCGCTTGTTTCTCGCTTTCGTTAGGATCCAAAGAGCTCGTTGACAATATTATTGATCCTCAAGAAGACCTTTGACCCACAGCAAGCAGGCAAGCAGTTTGACCATGTTAATCCTATTATTTTTCAAGTCTAATATATTGATTTCCAACTAGTATGTATGCATTGCTATGTTGTTGTTAAATTATGGTTAGTATCCTATAGTTGCATAATGTGTAGGAATTGTTTATCCTCTACTATCATGAGCCTAGGTTATTTGCTGTGATTTGAGTTCGATGGATGAGCTCTTGTCACTTAGTAGATTACGATTTGAAATTGCTTAGAAATGCTTAGTTTCGGTAGCAATGGGCGATCATCGATTTTAGCCGATGATCTTGATCACATATCTAATTATTATTCCATTATGTCTAGCCCTTGTGCTTTGTTATTTTGTAAAGTCAAAATTTTGAAAACGGAAAATTGATTTGGACTTGGGCAAGTGGTTGGTTGGTGGGTTATTGGGTTGGTGGATGTCTTGCCTAAGTCAACAAGGATCGAACATCTTGTGTCACACTCTCCAAGCATTTTTGCGTGCTAACCACGCGAGAGGGATATGGGACCTCTCTTGACTTAGTACTTTGGCGTGTGTTATCTCCGAGTCGCAGGAGGGGGTTGTGTGTGTTGTGTGAAAAAGGATATGTGTTCTTGTGTTTGGTGTGCGGTGGTGGAGATTCCGGGTAGGCTCTCCACCTCGAGGAGCATTGTAGTTGTCCAAGGCTTTACCTGAGACGGGTAGTTGACCGAGGCTTTACAATGACTCCGACACACCGTATGGGTTTCTATCCATACCGGCGACTCGTAGTTAATACACAATATTGGAAATGTCTCGTAGGACTTAGCTGTGCCAGCATACCTAAGGAAGTGTGCTAATCATGTGCCAAAAAGGCGGTCTGGCGTGTGGGTACATTGGTACACCCCTGCAGGGTATAAAACTATTCGAATAGCCTCGTCCTAGGTTATGGACACGCTTGGTTAGGTTTTGCAAGAGTTAGACTACAACCTTTTAAATTAAAATTTGACATGGTTGGTATGAATGGGTAATTCATGCTATTGTTGTGGTGGCTAACTGTTTAGTCACTTCCAGGATTGTTGTTGTTCTCTATCTACTGTTATATTGTTGTCATTTACGATTATTTGAACATTAAAAACAGATTTGGTAACTTGCTTTCAATCTATTACATTATTGCAAATGGAAACTTGCTTTATGCTGAAATGAAACATACAGCCTCCACTTCAATGAGCTTGCATGTAGCATATGTACAGGTTTGTTATTCCACATGTAAGTCTTGCGAGTACATTCAAAGTACTCACCGGCTTTTGCCAGCTGCTTTTGTTTGCAGGGTATAAAACTATTCGAATAGCCTCGTCCTAGGTTATGGACACGCTTGGTTAGGTTTTGCAAGAGTTAGACTACAACCTTTTAAATTAAAATTTGACATGGTTGGTATGAATGGGTAATTCATGCTATTGTTGTGGTGGCTAACGGTTTAGTCACTTCCGTGATTGTTGTTGTTCTCATCTCTTCGTTATATTGTTGTCATTTACGATTATTTGAACATTAAAACAGATTTGTTAACTTGCTTTCAATCTATTACATTATTGCAAATGGAAACTTGCTTTATGCTGAAATGAAACATACAGCCTCCACTTCAATGAGCTTGCACGTAGCATATGTACAGGTTTGTTATTCCACATGTAAGTCTTATGAGTACATTCAAAGTACTCACCGGCTTTTGCTTACCGCTTTTGTTTGGGGGAAGAAGGTGAGCCCCAAGGGCCTCACTTTTGTGAGATGTCTTTGTGGATTCGACGACTAGCTTGGCGGTCCTGTCGGTTGCCTTGTGGGTTAAAGGCACACCGATTGGCTCTTTTGGTTTATGGCCATCTTATGGCACTTTTGCTTCATTGTTAAACTTCTTTATGTATATGTCGCTTGGCCTACGGCCTCTCTTTTGTAATAACTATCCTTTATTTATGTTATCTTCTGGTTTGTTGTTTATGCTTCGGTTCTATGTGGATGAATGGAATTGATGCATGAATTTTGTAAAGGGTGTGTATATTGATTCAGGAAGTATACATGTCTCGAGTCTCGGTTTATTCGATTTGTGATGCTAGGGTCAATCGGTGACTAAGCATTGCAAGCCCAATAAACCGGGGTCTCACAAGGTTTGGTATCAGAGCCATACTGACCGTAGTAACCCAAGTTTGGTCGTCTTTTAGGATATTTTGGAAAACCCTATTTTCAAAGTATCAAATGATTTATGAAAGCTTAAGTAAATTCTCAGATTTTATTCCTTACCTATCTTAGCTTTCTCCTCTCATCTTACTCTAATTGGAGTTTTGAAAGTTGTTTTCCTCTAATCTCCTTTTCAAAGATAGTGTTATCGTTTAAATGGGTTTTGGGGACCACTGAGTTTGGCAAATTGAAGTGCTTAGGGTTTTTGAAGTTTCGGGACTGAAGGTTTTCGACTAGAGGCTTGGATGCGGAATCTGGACAGCACGCCTCAATTTCCAGACAGCGAGCTCAATGGTTTCTGATAGAACCACTGAGCTTGGCAAATTGAAGTATGCCAGATTTTGAAGTTTCTAGAATGGAAGACTTCGACTGGAAGCTTGGATGCAGAATCGCTACAGCAACTTCAATTTCCGGACAGCAAGCTCGATGGTTTCTAATGGGGTAGAAAATGAGAAGTTAATCGACTAAAACTTGTGGGAATAGAAGGGTAAGATGTGATACTAGTTAGCTATGTATCTAACACTATTTTCGTTGATTGAACCTTCCTCTTTAATGGTATTAGATCTTACCTTAATACTCTGATTTTTATTTTCTCAATCAATTACTCGTTCATTCAATACGGGATAGTTGTATTGGGAAGTCGAGCTTTGGTTGGTAATTCGTTATTGTTTTTGAGTCTCTTTATAAGAATGTTTAAGTTTATACACTTGTTGTTTTTGGCTTTCGATTAGAGTGATATTCCATTCCCCTAGTCGTTAGTTTTTTTGCTTCATTTCGGCTTTGTTTTCAGGTCCAGTTTTTAACCCAAGTTTCTTGTAACAGATGGCAGGCGCGCTCGTAGCGGCCAAGGGCGATCGGTACCGTCCGACGAGGATCTTCCTCCTCCTCCGACCATGGCCGAGGTCCTTCTTCGATCGAGCGCAACCGGCAGAGGACGGAGGGTTCTTCGATGTCATCGCGCGAACACTTCCGCCTTACCGGTGCTTCGTGATCCGGTCAAGGGTGGGCACCACCGCGTGGGGACTTGCGAGTTTCTTCGCACCCACCCCACGCTCTCGTGTCCGAGGACCCGCTTGACGCTTGATCGGTAGCCGCTGGTGGAGCGGAAGCCGCATAGCGCAGCGCGGAGAGCACGAGAAGGCGTTGTTTGCATCGCACCACCGGAGGGTGCGGCTTTGTCTTGGTGGTAGATCTTTCGCCATGCGACTGACGGCCACACCGTCACTTGGGAGGAGTTCCGACCGCCTTCCGTCGAGTCACATTCCTTCCTACCGATGAGGTCAAGAAGAAGGAGTTCTTGTCGCCGGATAAGGACGCCTCTCGCCATTGAGTACGTGTACGAGTTTAACCATTTGGCTCGTTATGCTCGGAGGAGGTGGCCACCGATGAGGCCAAGCAAGAGAAGTTCAAGGATGGTTTGTCCGAGGAGCTTGAGACAAGCTATCCATCGCCGACTTCCGGATTTCCGGGCCTTGGTGGACAAGGCCATCGTCGCGAAAGCACTCGTGGAGAGCGCTTGTGGATTCCCGCAGCGTAAGTGGGAGGCCCAAGTCATCCAGGCCGCTATCCCCACTTCGATCCGTCTCGAGGGTCGCGTCGTGAAGCTTCACCCGAGGCCGTCAAGACTGTTTCTTCGCCCTTCGCAGGCCGTGCCCCAGTCACGTGCACCTGCGAGTCAGCAGGGTGGCCCCCGCAACCCGGCTGCCGGGGTTACTTGCTTCGCCTGCAACCAGAAGGGGCATTATGCGAACCAATGCCCTAAGAAGACAGGAGCAGCCCCTCGTCCTAATGGAGGACGCGGGCCAGGAGGTGGTCCTTCTCAGGACCTGAAGATAGTCCCTACTACCCAAGGCGTGGGTAGTGGTCGCGTCAACCTCATCTCAGCGGAGGAGGCACAGGAGGCACCCGATGTCGTGCTGGGTACACTTTCTGTTAACTCTCATTCTGCTACTGTTTTGTTTGATTCAGGAGCATCTCATTCTTTTATTTCTGAATCTTTTGCTGCTATTAGTGAGCTCCTCTTTACTCCATTGTTGATCCCATTGCTCATTCGCTCTCCGGGTTCGGAGTTGAGAGCTGCATCAGAGTGTAGGGACGTTCCTATCGAGATTGAGGGAGTAGGGTTCTTAGCGAATCTTATCATCCTCCATTCAGCAAGTTTAGATGTAATTCTTGGTATGGATTGGTTGTCTCGGCATAAGGGACAAATCGATTGCGCCAAGAAGTGTGTCTCTCTATCTAGCCTTTCCGCGAAAGGGTTCGCTTTTAGGTTGCTAGGTCCGCATCTCTTCGCGCTTGAAGCGAAGCCCGCTCTAGGTATTGGTGAAGTTCGACGGTTCGTGACTTCGCCGATGTCTTTCCCAAGATCTCCTGTGGATGCCACGGTTCGAGACCTCGAGTTTGTCATCGAGTTGGTTCCCTGTACTGCCCCGATTTCAAAGAGGCATTATCGGATGCCACCGAACGAGTTGGTGGAGTTGAAGAAGCAATTGAATGAGCTGCAAGAAAAGGTTTCATCCGCCTAGCTCATCCCGTGGGGTTGTCCAAAGAATCTTCGTAAAGAAGAAGGACAATAATTTACGCGTATGTGCGTGGATTACCGTCCGCTTAATGAGGTAACGGTAAAGAACAAGTATCCATTGCCCCGCATTGATGATCTCTTTGATCAATTAACTGGAGCTCGAGTAGTCTCCAAGATTGATTTGAGAGTGGGATATCATCAAGTTCGGATACGACCCGAAGATATTCCAAAGACGGCTTTCTCTACTCTCTACGGCTTGTATGAATACACCATCATGTCATTTGGCTTAACCAATGCTCCTGCCTTGTTCATAAACCTCATGAATTCGGTATTCATGGAGTATTTGGATAAGTTTGTGGTGGTCTTCATCGACGATATTCTTATCTATTCCAAGGATGATGAGGAACATGATGAGCATCTGAGGCATGTGTTAGGCAAGCTTCGTGAGCATCAGCTGTATGCAAAGTTCAGCAAGTGCGCGTTCTGGTTGAAGGAAGTGGCCTTCCCGGGTCATGTTCTTTCAGCAGGAGGCGTAGCCGTTGATCCTAGCAAGATCAACGATGTTCTTTCTTGGTGTCAGCCTACTTCGGTAACTGAAGTGCGGAGTTTTCTCGGTTTAGCTGGATATTATCGCCGTTTTATCGAGAACTTCTCCAAGATTGCGAAGCCGATGATGGAGTTGCTCAAGAAGGACAAGAAGTTCTTGTGGTTCGATGCTTGTGAGGAAAGCTTCCAAGTACTCAAGGAACGTTGGACCACTGCTCCCGTCCTCGTTCTTCCCGATATTCATCAAAGCTTCGATATCTTTTGCGATGCTTCTCGTCGAGGACTCGGTTGTGTACTTATGCAAGAAGGCAAGGTAGTGGCCTATGCATCAAGGCAATTGAGACCTCATGAACTCAACTATCCTACCCATGACTTGGAATTAGCTGCTGTGATTCATGCACTTAAGATTTGGCGACATTACCTAATCGGTAATCGTTGCGAAGTGTATTCGGATCACAAAAGCCTAAAGTATTTGTTCACCCAACCGATCTGAACCTCGTGCAAAAGAGATGGTTGGAGTTGATCAAGGACTATGACATGGGTATTCACTATCATCCGGGCAAGGCTAATGTCGCTGCCGGCGCGCCACGGAAAGCGCATTGCAATGCCTTGTCGCTCCAGAGTGTCGACCACTCTTCTGAAGGAATTTCAGCGTCTCAACTTGGAATTAGTTGAGCATGGTTCTCTCGCTGCCTTGGTTGTGCAACCAACCTTGGTGGATCGAATTAGGATCGCTCTGCAATCGGATGCTGGAGTGAGCCGCATCAAGGAAAATGTCGAGAACGGTACAGCCAAGTGCTTCTCTGAGGATGAGCACGGTGTTGTAAGGTTCGGGCAACGCCTTGTGGTTCCAAAGGACATGGAATTGCGGAATTTGATTCTCCGCGAAGCCCATGATTCGCTTTTGTCTAGTCATCTCGGGCCACAAAGATGTATCAAGATCTCCGCTGTGATTTTGGTGGACCCAATGAAGAGGGAAATTGCGGTTCGTTGTCGAAAAGCGATATATGTCGTCGTGTCAAGGCCGAGCATCGGCGTCGCCAGGATCGCTTCACCTTTGCCTATTCCCGAGTGGAAGTGGGATTCGATCGATGGATTTTATCACCGGTCCGCCCGAACCTCCAAGGGCAAGGATTCCATCCGGGTTGTCATCGATCGATTAACAAAAGTAGCCCATTTTCTCGCCAAGACGACAAACCTTAGTGTGAGTATACTAGCGGATCTCTATATTTCTGTATCGCTCGCTTGCATGGTGTACCAAGACGATCGTTTGGATCGCAAGGCGCTTTTCACCGCTGTGTTTTGGAAGTGTTTGCAAGAGGCTATGGAACCTGTTCACCTTTAGCACAAATATCACCCCAAACCGATGGTCGACCGAAGGGTCAACCAAGTGTTGGAGGACATGCTTCGTGCTTGTGTCCTCTCCTATGGAAAGAATTGGGAGAAATGCTTGCCGCTTGCCGAAGTTTTCCTACAACAACAAGCTTTTCGAGGCGGTCTGATGTCACCTTCGAGGCCTTATACGGAGAAAGTGCGAACCCGTTGAATTGGTCGGAGACGGGCGAAAGACCTTTCTTTGGCCCGGACTCGATCAATGAGGCCGAGAGTCAGGTCCAGCTTATTCGTGATCGTTTGCGCACAGCTCAATCCAGGCAAAAGAGCTATGCGGATCGCCGTCGGCGTGAGTTGAGTTTTGAGCCTGATGACTTTGTTTATCTCAAAGTCTCTCCTTTGAAGGGCCATCAGCGTTTCGGCGTCAAGGGCAAGTTAGCTCCTCGATATGTCGGTCCTTACCGTGTTGTCGAGAAGAAAGGGGCTGTGGCCTATAAGTTGGAATTACCAGCCGCACTCGAGGGAGTACATGATGTTTTTCATGTGTCCCAGCTAAAGAAGTGTCTCCGTGTTCCAACTGAGGAAGCTCCGTTGGAAACCCTCGATGTCCAAGAGGATTTGACCTATCGCGAGCACCCTGTTCGCATACTCGATGAGGCTGAACGAAGAACAAGGAATAAAACCATCAGATTCCTCAAAGTTCAGTGGTCGAACCATTCCGAGGATGAGGCTACTTGGGAAAGGGAAGATCGTCTCGGTGCAGACTATCCATCTTTCTTTACCGAGTGAGCCAAATCTCGGGACGAGATTTTTGTAAGGGGGGGGGAGGTTTTGTAACATCCCAAATCTGGATTTGTGTTTCAAATGTAAGAAAATCAGGAGAAATTAAAACTTTTCTTGCATCTTGAAGACTTGGTCATTTTGGTAATTCTTTTCAAAAGAATTATGGAAAATCCAATTTAAATTCTCTTTTGACTCTAATCAAAAACCCTCCTTGGCAATGGTCTTTTGCCAAATCCTTGGAAATCTTTTCCCTGAGTTTTTGGGAGGCTTGGCAACACCTCTGAATTATCTCATGATTTTTAGAAATTATTTGATAATTTTTGGAGGCAAGTCAAACTGGTCAAACCCTATTTTCCTCTCTTCTGGAATTTCTGGAGAATAATTCAGTGCATTAAAATCTCTGAAAATTTTATGGAAGGTTCCTACTGCAGTCAGCAAGCTCCAGTTAAAATTTCATAAACTTTGAAGTTTGTTTGCTACCTCAAATAATTCCTCACAAATCAGATGTTTAAAATTCAAATTCTATTTGGTTTGCACTGCTCCTGGCTTGAACTGACTGGGCTCGAGCCAATGGACTCGGTCCAACCAACTAAACGCCCGGCGACTCGATCGGGCGCGGGAATTGTGAGCCGTTGGATCAGCGTCGAACGGCCCGAGATCAAGCGCGCGATCGAATCATTGTAATCGACCCGTTCTATTTCAGCCGTCCGATTAAATCCAACGGCTGTCCGCTGTTTTCCTCACGCTCGCCGCATCGGCCAAGTCAACCGCGTGATGTGCACAGCATACCCTTGGCAGAGCCCACCAAGGCTCCTTTTGGCCAACGGCTCTTCCGATTTATTGCTCCGTCCGCCGCCCCACACCGTCGTCTCCCTGCATTACATGCCCTTCGCCGCTCTCGGCCGACCTCAACACAATACCCACCATTTTCCCTCCGTCGCTTCTTCCTTGCTTCTCGGCCTATAAGACTCCTCCGCTTGCTTCCTTAGCATCCTTTAAACACCCTTGAGCTCCAGCATCGCTTCTAGTACACTGAGTGAGCTCAATCGTAAAAATTGCTCTCGGCCGCCATTGTTGAAGCTTCGAGTCCTTCGGTGAAAGTGGTGCTCCGGGCCTTCGCTTTCAAAACCTTTGCTTCCTCGCTTGCTTAGCATCTCAAGAGTATTAACCCTCATTCAATTTTGCTTTTGACAACAGAGAGCGATCAATTTCGGTTTCCCCAATTCGCCGAAACGCCATCATCGTCTCCAGCGTCGGTGAGTGCTCTAACCCCTCTGGTTTCGCTTCAGTAGCATCCTGTGAACCTCTAGATGCTCTAGCAACCTTTAGTTAGCCTTCGACGCTGCGGTAGCGCGTTGTCGTCGTTACCAGTGCTTAGCGCCGCCGCGCATCGCCGTTGCGCCGCCGCTCTGGTCCTCCATCTGAGGTATGGTTGGTACCAGCAGGTGCGCAACGTTATTGAGCGTCTTTTGGTAGCCTTTGTTTGCTACAACTTGGCTCGATTCGCCGGCAAACCGCCGGTGACCTCCTCTGTTTGCGTTGTCGGATGAAACCAGCGGGCGTCCGTTGTCGAGCGATCTTAGCCGTTAGATCAAAGATCGACGGGCGTCGTCCAATGAAGCGTCGAACTGCCGTGCGTTTGCTGTGCTGTGAGTGCTCGTGGGCCGTTGGATCCCAAATCAACGGTTCGCGTCGTGTAAGCGTTCGATCAGCCCGCGCCGGACGACGTGAATCGTTGGATCCCGGATCCACGGCTCGCGTCTGCGTGAACGCTCGGACCGCCGAACGCTCTGTCCACGTGGAACCGCTGGATCCGGATCCAACGGCCGACGCTTTGGTTTGTCACGCATACACGCGCGTTAAGCGCTGGGACGCGGACCGTTGATCCAAGATCGACGCCCGTGTTCGCCACGCCATTTCTAATTTCGAATTTCCGAGAGGATTTATTTATCAACTGAAAAATATGATAACTTGTAAAATGCATAACTAATTCATTTCAAATCCTCTTCGGTTGATTCAAATTTTGTTGGTTATGTTCTTAACTAGACTTTAATTTAAAAATATTTCCAAACTCAGTATAGCTCCAGAAAATTTTGCTAATGAATAGTAGCATTTTTTGATTTATAAAAGCTGAGCAAAATTGTTTTGGCCATATCTTTTGCATTAAGAATCCAAATCAATTGGTTCTTGTTGCTAAATTCATTATAAATCATGACCTTGCTACTGTAAAATTTTTAGAATTTTTGGAGAAAGATCACTGTTGAGTCTTTGCGTTTTATTCGCTCTTATCGTTTGTTTCTCGCTTTTCGTTAGGATCCGAAGAGCTCGTTGACAATATTATTGATCCTCAGCAGCACCTTGACCCACAGCAAGTAGGCAAGTAGTTTGACCATGTTAATCCTATTATTTTTCAAGTCTAATATATTGATTTCCAACTAGTATGTATGCATTGCTATGTTGTTGTTAAATTATGGTTAGTATCCTATAGTTGCATAATGTGTAGGAATTGTTTATCCTCTACTACCATGAGCCTAGGTTATTTGCTGTGATTTGAGTTCGATGGATGAGCTCTTGTCACTTAGTAGATTACGATTTGAAATTGCTTAGAAATGCTTAGTTTCGGTAGCAATGGGCGATCATCGATTTTAGCCGATGATCTTGATCACATATCTAATTATTATTCCATTATGTCTAGCCCTTGTGCTTTGTTATTTTGTAAAGTCAAAATTTTGAAAACGGAAAATTGATTTGGACTTGGGCAAGTGGTTGGTTGGTGGGTTATTGGGTTGGTGGATGTCTTGCCTAAGTCAACAAGGACCGAACATCTTGTGTCACACTCTCCAAGCATTTTTGCGTGCTAACCACGCGAGAGGGATATGGGACCTCTCTTGACTTAGTACTTTGGCGTGTGTTATCTCCGAGTCGCAGGAGGGGGTTGTGTGTGTTGTGTGAAAAAGGATATGTGTTCTTGTGTTGGGTGTGCGGTGGTGGAGATTCCGGGTAGGCTCTCCACCTCGAGGAGCATTGTAGTTATCCAAGGCTTTACCTGAGACGGGTAGTTGACCGAGGCTTTACAATGACTCCGACACAACGTATGGGTTTCTATCCATACGGGCGACTCGTAGTTAATACACAATATTGGAAATGTCTCAGAGAACTTAGTGTGCTTGGCATACCTAAGGAAGTGTGCTAATCATGTGGCAAAAGGCGATGCAGCGTGTGGGTACATTGGTACACCTGCAGGTATAAAACTATTCGAATAGCCTCGTCCTAGGTTATGGACACGCTTGGTTAGGTTTTGCAAGAGTTAGACTACAACCTTTTAAATTAAAATTTGACATGGTTGGTATGAATGGGTAATTCATGCTATTGTTGTGGTGGCTAACGGTTTAGTCACTTCCAGGATTGTTGTTGTTCTCTATCTACTATTATATTATTGTCATTTACGATTATTTGAACATTAAAAACAGATTTGTTAACTTGCTTTCAATCTATTACATTATTGCAAATGGAAACTTGCTTTATGCTGAAATAAAACATACAGCCTCCACTTCAATGAGCTTGCATGTAGCATATGTACAGGTTTGTTATTCCACATGTAAGTCTTGCGAGTACATTCAAAGTACTCACCGGCTTTTGCCGGCTGCTTTTGTTTGCAGGGTATAAAACTATTCGAATAGCCTCGTCCTAGGTTATGGACACGCTTGGTTAGGTTTCCAAGAGTTAGACTACAACCTTTTAAATTAAAATTTGACATGGTTGGTATGAATGGGTAATTCATGCTATTGTTGTGGTGGCTAACGGTTTAGTCACTTCCAGGATTGTTGTTGTTCTCTATCTACTGTTATATTGTTGTCATTTACGATTATTTGAACATTAAAAACAGATTTGTTAACTTGCTTTCAATCTATTACATTATTGCAAATGGAAACTTGCTTTATGCTGAAATAAAACATACAGCCTCCACTTCAATGAGCTTGCATGTAGCATATGTACAGGTTTGTTATTCCACATGTAAGTCTTGCGAGTACATTCAAAGTACTCACCGGCTTTTGCCGGCTGCTTTTGTTTGCCGGGTATAAAACTATTCGAATAGCCTCGTCCTAGGTTATGGACACGCTTGGTTAGGTTTTGCAAGAGTTAGACTACAACCTTTTAAATTAAAATTTGACATGGTTGGTATGAATGGGTAATTCATGCTATTGTTGTGGTGGCTAACGGTTTAGTCACTTCCAGGATTGTTGTTGTTCTCTATCTACTGTTATATTGTTGTCATTTACGATTATTTGAACATTAAAAACAGATTTGTTAACTTGCTTTCAATCTATTACATTATTGCAAATGGAAACTTGCTTTATGCTGAAATGAAACATACAGCCTCCACTTCAATGAGCTTGCATGTAGCATATGTACAGGTTTGTTATTCCACATGTAAGTCTTGCGAGTACATTCAAAGTACTCACCGGCTTTTGCCTACGCTTTTGTTTGCAGGGGAAGAAGGTGAGCCCCAAGGGCCTCACTTTTGTGAGATGTGCTGTGGATTCGACGACTAGCTTGGCGGTCCGGTCGGTTGCCTTGTGGGTTAAAGGCACACTGATTGGCTCTTTTGGTTTATGGCCATCTTATGGCACTTTTGCTTCCGCTGTTAAACTTCTTTATGTATATGTCGTTTGGCCTACGGCCTCTCTTTTGTAATAACTATCCTTTATTTATGTTATCTTCTGGTTTGTTGTTTATGCTTCGGTTCTATGTGGATGAATGGAATTGATGCATGAATTTTGTAAAGGGGTGTGTATACTGCATTCTGGGAAGTATACATGTCTCGAGTCTCGGTTTATTCGATTTGTGATGCTAGGGTCAATCGGTGACTAAGCATTGCAAGCCCAATAAACCGGGGTCTCACATATAAAGTAAACATAACCAGGTTGGTTTATTATAATTTCAACAATTATCAAATAGATGATATGAATTAAACAATATCAATGAATTCTAGTTTAAGATAAATGGCGTGCATCGTGCTGGACTACTCCCTCATATGATTGTCTTCCTCATCATAACGGGAAACACTCAGAACATGAGTATAAAGTAAACATAACCAGGTTGGTTTATTATAATTTCAACAATTATCAAATAGATGATATGAATTAAACAATATCAATGAATTCTAGTTTAAGATAAATGGCGTGCATCGTGCTGGACTACTCCCTCATATGATTGTCTTCCTCATCATTTACCTAAATTAAACAAACAAGCAAGGATGAGCCAAAGACTCAGCAAATACTAAACATGATAAATCAAGTATAAAGTGGACAAGCCAACTACAACTGAAATATGAACAATTCCCAGAACACACACATGAATGAATGGAATGAAAGAATGCATTGAAGGAATAGTCTGCTCAACAGCTTATACCGGTATAGCGAGTGACACACCCGTCGGTGTTCAATTAAGCCCGCACTTAACAAAGTCCGGGGATCCCAAACACCGTATGAAGAAAATTTTATACGGGTGTCCAATATTGCCCACATTGTAGTGGTGGGACTGTTGGACCGAAAAGGCGACTAGAGGGGGGGTGAATAGGAGCACGCTCACTTTTTCACAAAATATGAATTCAACACAATTTCACTCCAATAGCTATGATGAAGCTATGAAGATCAATATATCGAAGACAAATGGAAGACTAGTATTGAATCCAATTAAAACCCTAAGCAATGTGATGAAAATCGGCAAGAATCAAAACTAACGAGATCGGCCGTCCGATCATTGTTATCTCAAGGGTCCGACCGTACCAAATCGGTCTGACCTCTGGTGTGGGGCGGTCGGACCGGCACCAAAATCGGTCCAACCTCTGGTGTGGGGCGGTCTGACCGGCATGCTCCATAACAGTAAAAACAGCCCGATGACGAAGTTGCAATTAGGTCTAACTTTTGATTCTCAACTCCAAACTTCACGAAACTTTGCACACACCTTCTCTATGATATTAAGGACCTATTCCAATCAAAAATTATGATAATTCTTGGACGAACAAAGATCTTTTATGATCTGATTGAAGAAGGGTGCAAAACCGGGCAAAAGCGAAAACTTGATCATAAAGCTTGTTCGTGAGAGATTGATGATCAAGATGATGCTAGATAGATTCACACATATCACAGCAAGCTAATCCACGTGAAAGAGTCAATCACAAACTTGCGGATCAAAGAAAGCCCTAAAATCACCAAATTGAAAGCAAGAACGAAAAGAGACTTATCTCAAGCAAACCTTGCATAGATTAAGAACGTGATCGTCGCTGGATTACACCCACACCATCATGGATCAGTGGTCAATCCAAGATCACGAAATTCACCTCAAACCATAAAGAGCCCGAGCCTCCACCTCAACTCCCCTAAGCCAATTAGGGTTTCGCAACAAAAGAGGCGAGAGAGAAAAGAGCTAGATGTGCAGCCACCATCTCCCCCTATTTATAGTGGAGGCCTAGACTCCTAGGGTTTGACTCCATTGGGCTCCCGTCAAGGCCCACTAACAAACGGGTCACACACGCACGCTTCGCGAAGCGCCGTCTTTAACCTTTTGACCTAAACCGCTTCACCATGTGCTATGGATTCGCCAATAGGTCACCCTTGTCCATCTTGTGTCACGCTTGAGTCGTTGACCTCACCCGACATCGTCGATCGTTCTGGACCTCAACTCTTCAAGTCTAGTCCCGATTCTCCTCGCCGTTGACCGTCGTTGACCACCAAGCAACCTCGCACAACCACGCATAAGCAAACACGATTCGGGAACAAGTTCTTCACAACTTGACCCATGTTAGTCAAAACATGCATCATGCAAATCATATGCCATGAAACTAATGACTTTGACCTAACAAATCAACATCGCCACGGTTGGCCAACGTTCAAGTTATTGCCGGCCCGACCGCTCCAGTGAGCGGTCGGACCGCCTCTGGCGGTCGGACCGCTCCACGTGAGCGGCCGGACCGCCTTGGGACTTAGTCGAATTTCAACCCTCGAAAATCCAAAACCTTCGGAAACTTTAAACCAATAGAACTTTTATCGAGACTCCAAAAATCATGAGACCAAGTGCATTGGGATCCCCTCACTTGCCTACAACACCTATTTTTGGCCCACTCATTTTGACCACTTTGGTCACCGCCGGTCCGACCGCTTCATATGGCCGGTCCGACCGATTTGGGACCGGCCGGATCACTGCAAGGACCGGTCGGACCGCCTATCGAAGAAGCCCGACACTTTGTCGAAAACGCGTGAAACGACAAACCGTAAACGCCATTGCCAATTGTCACATCATCCTAAGATCCGGAACATATCCCCATGAAATCCAAAATCTCCCCTTGATGAACACATTGGCAATTATCCGTAAAATGTAAGTAAGAGGTTTGAAAACGAAGTTTACTCGCAGCAGACAAAGGCACAACTTGGTCCATAAGCAAGAAAAAGCAATGTAAATGACCAAGCCGGCATCGTAAAAGTATAGGCATGTGAGACAAGGCAAAAGTAAGCATAAAACTTTGATTTTAAAAGGGTCAAAATTCTCACATAAGGTCCATATGAAAGAACAATTGTTCAATTGACCTATGATCATTGTGAGGATAAAAGAATGCAATTCATGTTCGAATATTCAATAAGACAATAAGAATGCAACTCAAGAACTCCCCTCACTATGATCCTCAATTTTCAAATTTTCGTTTCTCCCTTTGTATAAACTTCTCCCCAATAAAGAAATATCTTCTTATTAACACATCTTCTCTTCTCATTTAACACATTTTCTCCCCCTTTCACAATGGATTCATCAAGGAATCACGGCTTCCTCTCATCCAGAGATAATAAATATAGAATAAAGGAAGAAGGTAAACAAAAGAAGCATAAAGAGGAATATGCATGAAGTGCAATGGAGTGGCTTCAATTTTTGTATTTTTCAATTTTTGATTACAAGAAGCTTTGGAGATTACCCAAAAGAACAAGTCGGTATCTCTAATATTGCATAAACAAAGATATCAAGCCCGACAGCGCTTAGCAAGATCATAGTAAGACATATATATCAAAGCTAAGCACAAAGGCTCAAAAGTAAAGCAAGAGATTTGATCAATTTAAGCAACGCTCAAATTCAAAGAAGTTCATCAACAGGATCCTAAAGTGAAATTGGCCATGTCAAAATGTCAAAGTGAGATCAAGAATCTAACAAAGACCACATTAAGAGTCAATCAAGTCCCGTATTGAATCATTTTGCTCAATATTTTGTAAACGCCCATTTGTCAACATTTTTCTCATTTGCATTGAATATTGAAGTTGACTAATGATCTAACTTAGTGACAAGATCCTGGACTAGGAGCCATCCACAAACTCATCCTAAGCTTCGACCAAAAGTTGATTAAAGGTATATCTGTGAGGACCCCGGGTTATTTCCGTAAGACCGAGGTTTACCTGGTCTTAAGGAAATAACTCTGGGCCTCAAGTAAATGAATTACACCTTAACTCCATCCAAGTGAGGAGCCCGACCGAAACTAGAGCCCCGGTGATCATGCGCGTTGCTCCTCTGCAAGCACCACATGATTATCGGTTCTCCAAACGGTCAAAGCCAACACTTAGACAAGTTAAAGTGGGATTCATCACAGCAGTATGAGGCCGTGTTGGCTTCCGTGATCAGCGCCAACACGCCATACTCTCATTCAACATTGATCACATCCATACAACAACGTACATTAACAATCCAAAAGACATACAACATAATAGTTAAGTCTAAACTATTACATAATGGCCGACCGACCAAATTCAAATAAGAGTGATAAATAACAGCGGAAGCAAGATAAATAAACCAAAAGTCCAGCAAGGTATGCCCATAACCCAAGGCAACCGACTGGGGTTAAAAGATAGCACTACTGTCGATGTCGCCTAAATCGGCACTGACGAGCTCATCGGGCTCGACATCGTCCTCACCTGAAAAGAAAAACAAAAAGGCCAGCCAACATCTGGCTGAGTACAAGTGCACTCGCAAGTCTTACACAAAGAAAAGTAGTTATGCTAGAGGTTGTTCCAAAGGATGGCTCATATTGGCTTAGTTTTGCAAAAAAGACGCAACAATTAACAACCTACACATACTAGTTTCCAAGTGCCCATTTATAAATCAGATTTGAAGTAGAAGTAAAGCTCATGAATAAGTAATAACATGAATCACAAATGAATCATAAAAGTGTCAAAGTGGCGGTCCACTT
The DNA here is from genome assembly GCA_036346395.1 of Hsuehochloa calcarea. Classification (NCBI taxonomy): domain Eukaryota; kingdom Viridiplantae; phylum Streptophyta; class Magnoliopsida; order Poales; family Poaceae; genus Hsuehochloa; species Hsuehochloa calcarea. The sequence goes on from CM070601.1 coordinate 37,906,930, forward strand.
TGATACAACAACAAGTACACAATTTAACAAAGTGGCTGTCCACTTTGCTACAACACAAGAATGAATATCCCATTCGTGACAATCCCAAGTTTTTCCACAAAACAAATATGTCAAAGTCTAACAATAGTAACTCCCGAACTCAAGTGTTGTCCATAACCTAGCACGAGGCTATTCGAATAGATTTATACCTGCAGGTGTACTACTTTACCCACACGACTTGATTAGCCCGTTAAGCCTCCGGATGCCTCCAAAATAGCATACTTCCTATGGTATGCCGGCCGTAAATCAAGATATGGTCATTTTTAGCAAGAAGATTTCATTATGCTAAGTCCTCAACCTTGGGCTCCTAGGCGACATAAGACGTTACGGTCTATATGCCCTATCTACCGCAAGGAACATAGGGTTTAACGCCCTATGGCCTCACAAAACCACCGTGGGGCTCAACACAATAAAATCTTCCCTACTTAACCATACGGCTCCCAACCCGCATGTGATAGCACGAATGTACTTGAATCAACGACGTTACTAAAGTTCGGTCCTTGTTGGTCTAGACAAGACAATCCACATACCCAATCTCGTGCACGAAGGCACCTTCACTAGCATCCACTTGTCCGCACCCAAATCTCATTTTAAATGACAAAAATTTTAACTCTTGAAACAGATACGAAGATCTGAAATAAACCAAAAGTTATAAAGTTTGTATGCCCCATGACTGCGGGTTATTCCCGCCAATCAAACTATCGTTCTAGACTTGCATGGCTAAGCAACACATACCACGTAAGTCACACAACTTATCCTAAGCATTTCAAGATGGAATAATTTAAGGATAACCACAATGACAAGACAATAGGATGTATCTAACTATTCAACACAAAAATAGCGACATTAATAAAATAGCATGCAAGCAAATATCATTGCACTAACTTAACAAAAGCGGGATCAAATATGATGCAAAAGAAAGTTCAAATGATGCTTGCCTTTCTGGGAGTTCACTTGCTCACTCTCGGTTACGTAGTTGTTCATTTGCGACAACTCGGAATCTATAGAAATAGTGATATCGAATGAACACCGAGAAAAGCCAAAAATTCAAAGTTCTCAAAAATGAATGAAATTTTTACAGTAGCTAGATTATGATTTTATATGAATTTAGGTGAAAGAATTATTTCATTGGGATTTCGTATGTGAAAGTTATGACAGTTTGAAAGTTGGTTTTGGGAAAATGTCAAAATAGGCTTCTATTCATCGCTCATCCAAATCCAATTTTTAGCACAAATTTGTAGAACAGTGGTGAAGAAAATGATTACATATATAAATAGATAATAAAATTATAAGACCAAAATAAATTGGTTCAACTCATTTAGAGTTCAAATGAATTAGTTATGAATTTCTACAACATAAAAATACTTTTTAACTCAATCTAACCTAGCCTCTGTCATAATCAAAGTAGGCCATCCAACCACACAACGTTCGGATTAATAATCTTCCAACCATACCATCTATCCGATAATTGAACAAAATCCACCGACTTGTGGGCATAATATCATGTCTAAATCCATCAATCCTTCTCCGATATATTATTTAAGCTAATACTAGCTATCTAGCTCTACTAGTCTCACCTCGGAAATTCATATTCGTATACACCCAAAATTTCCACCAACCGAGGTTTAATAAACTAACCGACACCTAATGAGCTTTACAATCTAATAACACACCCATCATCCAATCGCTCACTTACCGATCAACTCATATTCATACCACCGAACTTAGTCGTGCACCACCTCTACCAATCCAATCATATATGTGCCACTACGATCAACTAATAATCCTTTATCTAGTAATCCAATTAAGGGTACAAATATATCAACTCGACACATAGGACTTAACTACTACATACACGGTAATCCAAATATTTATCCGAAATCAAATAATCCAATCATACCTTCTCCCAATTGTAGCATGTATAACTCACATAGATATTAATTAAGCCATCCAACCAACTTGCTCACGATTAAATAAATTGTCCGATTCAACTAATCCAATCAAGGTACATAATCCGACATCCAACGAGCAATAATACACATATATAAAAGGTATATCATTAATCATCAACACATACACCATTCACCAAGTAATAGATTATAAAAAATCTTTATACATCCTATCCTAAAATAACCAATCGAGGTGACATGAAACCTCCAATTAATGTCTCATCCAAAGATCACCACTAACTTCCATGCGACTTCATATTAATACCGACCGATCAAAATAATCAACTCATAAATTTAATGTAGCATCCACCGATCAATAATAATCATATTTTGCCACAATAATCTAATTATTCGCATCCACCAATATATCGGTACATAACTACACCTACGTACAAATACAACCTAACCGGATAATTATACCGGTCCTAAGCTATCAAATCATTTTTATAAATATATATGTAAAAATAGATGCCATGCTCATGACTAATATGCAACATGCACAACTAATATCGTAAACACGATTCGATACTAAATAATTTTACCGCGCACTAAGCGTGCAAAATATCACCGACTTCTTCTGGTACACGCCCACGCCCACCGTAGTCGCCGCCGTCCCGCGTCCGCTTGGCCTCTCGTCGCGTTCATCCTAGTGCCAACGCATGCACCACACCGCCTTCTAGCACGACATGCCATGCCGGCTCGCCTCACTCGGGCCGCCACGCCGCCACATGCATGGTCGCCGATGTGCCGGCGACATGCATCTTCTTCGCTCCACCTTTGGTGTCGCTGACTTCGCCGACGCCGGCTTCTCCGACGCCGGGTTGCTGGCGTGCCCCTCATCGACGCCGCCCGCCGGCCGTAGCCATCGCTTATCGCTGCCACCAGACCGCCGCTAGCAAGCCGAGCCGCAGAGTTGCCTCCGGCCGACTCTGGCTTAAGCCAGCCGAACCGGCCGTGTCTTGCCGCCATGTGCATGGAGCTGGTTGCAGCGTCTGCTGTCAGTCCTTGCCAACTACATGCTACCAATGAATGTGTTCTCGAGCTGCCACGAACAGAGCTAGCTTGTCCCGCCATCGAAGCCGCCATCTTTGCAGATCGCCGACCACCATGGAGCTGCTGCACTGCCATCAGCTAAAGAAGATGCTACGATTAATATCTCTCTCTCTCTATTGCCAAATGCTCAAAAGAGCTTGCATGCGAAATCAAAACACATGGATGGGAAGCTCTAGCGAAGATGAACACAATGGTGTGACATGCATAAGGTGTTTTTGGTTCTGGTGATGTTTGGAAAGAGAGAAGGTGATGGAATGAAATATGTGTTGAGCTCAAGAGAGGAGGGAAGAAAGAACAAGCAAAGGCTTTTTTTTCCGGAAAGAAGATAGTGGCGTGGGGAGGGATGGAGCCGGCGGTGATCTGTGGCCTGGCCGTTGAGGGTGGTTCTACCGGTATAAACCAAAAGGAGCAAGAGTGATGGAATAAAGAAAGGGGTAGTGGGGATGTGACTTGAGCCGGCAAAGGGTTGATAGTCGGTGAGGTGATGGATGGATGGGGTTCGGCTGGGGAGATAACCTGGGGGTAGGGGGAAGAAAAATGGGAAGATGGCAGTGTGGGGTGGTGTGATCCGGCTAGGCGAAAAACAATTAGCAGCCGGGAATTCAGTAAAATTTAGACTTAGTTTTCTAACTCGTAAAATCATGAAATTTTTATGGAAGGTTCCTGACATAATGTAGATGCTGAGGTAAACTTTTCAGGAATTTATCCAATGTGTGATGCTCTCTAAAAATCTTTAAACCTTCTGCTTGTTTGGGAGATGAATAGCAGTATAGTTTTTCCTCTCTCTTTCTTTCAAGTCGCCTAAACGACCTTGCATGAGTAAACCGATTATAGAAACGGAATGTCCTCGAGACAACGATCACGATGACACAACATGCGTTGCATGATTTTTAGTTTTTGGTTGTGATTGCGAGGAGAGAAGTTAGAAAAATAAAGAATGGACACGCAGGTATTTCATCTGCTAATTCTATTCTCCATTTCGCGAAATCACTTAAACTGCTATGCATGCGAAAACAAATTATAGAAACGGGTTGCTCGTGCGATGACGATCGCGGTGGTATGACATGCATAGCTTGGTTTTGAAGTTTCGGCTGAGATTTGAAGGGAGAAACGACAAGAGTTAGCGGTCGGAAAATAGAAGAGATGACCTAAAAGAAGGGACACGCTGATCGCTTTACCTGTGGTCGATCGAATTCGAAAATAAGAACGGTGATACTAATGTATGCATCATGATTTTTGAAATGCATGCGGAAACGAGAAACAAAATATTTATTTTAATTGCAGTCGCTCAAACAATTTGATTAAATATTGGTTATGATTATTATTGTTTTCTTTAATGCCTCTTTTAAACAAATTTGATTTGACTTGGAAATGCAACCTTTTAATTATCTCAATTTGATTTTAGAAGCAATCTTTTTACTTAAACACGGGAAAATTTTAAAACACTGCCAAATATTTATTAGATCGCCTAGTTAAATATTAACATCCCGATTTTGAAAATCAGGATGTTACAATATCTTAGTAAAGAAGATCCTGGACTAGGAGCCATCCACAAACTCTTTCTAAGCTTCTACCGGGGCGACAAATCTTGAGGTTCATATCATTTCTGACAAGCAGTCCCCATGAGATCGTCTGGTTCATCAAACTATCTCCAAGTTCATGTCATTTGACAAGGCCTCGTAAGAATAGTTTGGCACAATTTAAGCATAAGACAATCTTGATTTTCATTTTTCACATGAGCAGTTTTAGAATCTCAAGAACACAAAAGCTCAAGTAATGGTCAATTTTAGATCAAAGAGCTAACAAAGCAATTCTGACAGGGCCAATGTCACAAGAGGAGCACTAATTGCGCAACTCGCTAAAACATCCACAAATTGCAATTTCTTAGTTCGAGTTGTTTTAAGGTTCTAGCTCATATAGCAAAGACTTAGCTACACATGTAAAAGCATGATAATTCTAGCAAGTCAAAGAACTAGACATGACATTGAGCAAGAATTGAAATACTAAAGCTCCAAAGGGTAATAGGCAAAGCTCCATCAATTTTAAAAGATAAGCAGAAAATCTTATATTACAATGCATCTTTTTGGATTTTTCATACCACTTGTTGTAACCACTTGTTGGATTTTTCAAATGAATGCAATATGACACAATGAGATGCAATTAAAAAGCCTAAAAACCTAAAAAGTTCAAAAAGATCACTAAGTTCAGAAAAAGAACAATAAAAGATCAAAAGAACAAGGAAAGATCAGAAAAGATCAAACTCCCCCTCAAACCAACCCATAGAGATAAATTACTCCTAACTCGCTTCTCAAAGTGGCAAACCTAGTTGGGTCTAAAGATTTGGTGAGGATAAAAACAAAAGACAAAAGAAGTGCCTAGTGGGTGACAAGCGCCTGAGGTACTCTTCCTATCTAGCCGATAGCCCGCATAATCAAGATAAGAAAGACCCCCGAATGGACAAGGATAAAGAACAGAAATATCAAATGCCATACAAAGAGAGTAGAGTGTAAGTACCTGAATAAGAGCTTAACGGCCTGGCGATGGGAAGTTCTCGGAGATGCTTGAAACCCGTCGACCGCATGAAGGAGGTGAACCATCTTGAGTCTCCGGCAATATGATGTGAACAATGAGTCGACAAAGCACGTGCCCTTCCTCTTCCGCGGCAATCTCAAAAATCAAGGCACGTAAGAACGATGTGTCTCGACATCAAGTTAGTTAAACAGACTTGGGAACCCGATCTCGAGACACACGTCTGCGAGTAGTATGCAAAGCAGAAGTGTTATCCTTGATTTCATCTAGAATTCTGTTATGAGCAATGTTTAAGTTAACATGGGAATTAAATCGTCGATGGCGATGCCGGCGTTGTCTTGTCGATCGGACCGGCGACTATATCGGTCGACCGGTGACCACCAATGGCCGATCGAGCCGTGACTCAAGAACATGAGAATTAGGATATGTAGAAGCATGATGATTAGCATGTGAGAAAAATCCTAATCCAGGTTTATTCCTTTTAGTGTTACCATGTCTCATAAAAGCTCTAGGTTGCCTGAATGAAATTCTATCAAGATTTTTCCTATCATTTTTCAACCTACGCCAACAGAATTCAATCAAATGCCCACCTTTCTTGCAATAAGTGCAATGGTACTTGGTACCACTAGAAGAAGCACCATTTGAATTAATACAAGGTTGGGCAAAACCTGCATATTTAAAAGATGTTTTTGCAGGTTGGGTTTTGAGTTCAATTAAACCTTTTTCCAAGACTTGAATGACTTTTGGGTTTGAATTGTCTTGAAAAGAATTGAATCCTAAACCTTGCTTCTTATAAGGAGTTTTAGATTTGTCAAGAATCATGTTTAATTGTTTCTTACCTTTAGAAAATTTCTCTAATGTATTATGAAGGTAAGCATTTTCTTTTCTCAAATTAACAGAAGCATCACAAGTTTTATCCATAGATTTCTGCTTATATAAAGCAATTTCAAGCTTAAGAGTGGAACAAGAAGCACAAGTAGTATTTTCAATATTGTCCTTAAGCTTAACATATTTGACTATAGCAGCTTCTAAGATATCTTTGATTTCACGTTCTTTTTCTAAGCATGAAGTGCAAGGGCTAGAATCAATCACATCAGAAGCAATCAACTTGCTAGACTCTAAGCATTTTTCACAAGGAGCAGATTTAATTTCAATTAACTCAGTTCTAGCATTTTCAAGTTGTTGTAAAGCAATATTGTGAGCAGATTGTAAATTGGTAATTTCTGAATGCATAGCATGACAGGATAAACATTCATCAGGTTCAAGAGTCTTAACATTTGTAAGTTCTAGTTTCAGTTTACCAATTTTTGACTCTAGTTTCTTATTTTTAGTCATGACAAATTCTAGCGCTTCATCTTGACTAAGCACTTGCTCAACTATAGAATCATATTTAGCAGAAAGCTCATCATAAGAGAGGGATACCTTATCATCATCAATGTCGCTTGTCGACCATGAAGCACATACCAGTGAAGTCTTGGCCTTCCTTTCTTTTCCTCTTCGCTCCCGGAGTCCACATCACTAACGGATTGCTCTCCAAAAGCGGCAAGGACCCGGTGAGCGGCCTTTATGAGCTTGATAGCATCATACTCAGAGTTGTTCTCATGAGGCTTCCTCCAAGCTGTCTTCTCCTCCCTGTGCTTACCCTTACCTTTTAGCTTGGGGCAATTGGCCCGGATGTGGTAAAGCTCTCCACACTCATAGCAAGTAACAGACCACCTCTCTTTTATTTCTCACATTGTTGTAAGCCCTTGTGAATTTTTTAGCTAAAAGGGCTAACTCAACCTCAGGGATATTCTCAAGCTCCTCTTCATGAATTGCAGATAAACAAGCAAATGAAAATCCAGAAGAAGATTCAAAAGAGTCATCAAAAGCCTTTTTGAGAGGATCTGCTACCAAAGCTAAATTATCTTTATTTGGATGATCAACTCTTTTAATTTCATGAGTCTTGAGTTTACTATAAAGCAATTCTAAAGTAAGACTTGAAAGATCAACATTCACTTCTATAGCAGTAGCTTTCATCTCCCACTCCTTGGTGTTGATTGCAACCAAGAGGTGGGTGGCATTTTCGATTGAGAATATTCAATATCAACGACTTTCATTTGATTAATCACTTTATTGAAACGATCGAAAATATCATCGATGCTCTCTCCAGACGATCTCAAATTTGTTATAATCACGCTTATAGATTGTTTGACGACTTTCTTAATTTGGGACGAACCTCATGATATGTTTCGAGAGTGTTCCAAATCTCGTGCTTGTGATGCAAAATTGCAAATCCTATCATATTCTTGTCTACCAAGCGCACCATATAAAAGATTCTTGGCCTTGTTGTTGTTAGCCAAAAGAACCACGTAACCGTGAGTTTCAACCTCGGGAATAATGAGCGGATCGAACAACGCCCCACAAAGCTTGTCCTCGCTCTCAAGGAATACTGCATACGATTCTTCCAATAGGCATAGTCTTGTCCATTGAACATATGCGGTTTTGTAGAGAATCTATCCATCGCCAAAGTTCAAAGACCGTTAAGATCAAGATTGAACTAACCTGCTCGATACCACTTGTTGGACCAAAAGGCGACTAGACGGGGTGAATAGGAGCACACTCACTTTTTCACAAAATATGAATTCAACACAATTTCACTCCAATAGCTATGATGAAGCTATGAAGATCAATATATCAAGACAAATGAAGAATAGTATTGAATCCAATTAAAACCCTAAGCAATGTGATGAAAATCAAGAAGAATCAAAACTAACAGAGATCGGCGGTCGATCATTGTTATATCTTGGCGGTCGACCGGTACCAAATCGGTCGACCTCTGGTGTGGGGCGGTCGGATCCGCACCAAAATCGGTCCGACTGTGTGGGGGTCGACCGGCGAGACTCGAACAGTAAAAAAACCGATGACGGTTGCAATTAGGTCTAACTTTTGATTCTCAACTCCAAACTTCACGAAACTTTGCACACACCTTCTCTATGATATTAAGGACCTATTCCAATCAACAATTATGATAATTCTTGGACGAACAAAGATCTTTTATGATCTGATTGAAGAAGGGTGCAAAACCGGGCAAAAGCGAAAACTTGATCCTAAAGCTTGTTCGTGAGAGATTGATGATCAAGATGATGCTAGATAGATTCACACATATCACAGCAAGCTAATCCACGTGAAAGAATCAATCACAAACTTGCGGATCAAAGAAAGCCCTAAAATCACCAAATTGAAAGCAAGAACGAAAAGAGACTTATCTCAAGCAAACCTTGCATAGATTAAGAACGTGATCGTCGCTGGATTACACCCACGCCATCATGGATCAGTGGTCAATCCAAGATCACGAAATTCACCTCAAACCATAAAGAGCCCTAGCCTCCACCTCAACTCCCTAAGCCAATTAGGGTTTCGCAACAAAAGAGGCGAGAGAAAAAGAGCTAGATGGTGCACCACCATCTCCCTATTTATAGTGGAGGCCTAGACTCCTAGGGTTTGACTCCATTGGGCTCCGTTAAGGCCCACTAACAAACGGGTCACACACGCACGCTCGCTGGCTACCGTCTTTAACCTTTTGACCTAAACCGCTTCACCATGTGCTATGGATTCGCCAATAGGTCACCCTTGTCCATCTTGTGTCACGCTTGAGTCATTGACCTCACCCGCATCGCCGATCGCTCGACCTCAACTCTTCAAGTCTAGTCCCGATTCTCCTCGTCGTTGACCGTCGCTGACCACCAAGCAACCCGCACAACCACGCATAAGCAAACACATGCATCATGCAAATCATATGCCATGAAACCAATGACTTTGACCTAACAAATCAACATCGCCACGGTTGGCTAACGCTCAAGTTATTGCCGGTCCGACCGCCCAGTGAGCTGTCGGACCGCCTTGGCCGGCCGGACCGCCTCGTGAGCCGGCCGGACCGCCTTGGGACTTAGTCAATTTCAACCCCAAAATCCAAACCTTCGAAATTTAAACCAATAGAACTTTTATCGAGACTCCAAAATCATGAGACCAAGTGCATTGGGATCCCTCACTTGCCTACAACACCTATTTTTGGCCCACCATTTTGACCACTTTGGTCACCACGTCCGATCGCCCCATATGGCCTGGCCCGACCGATTTGGGACCTGGGACCGATCATGCAAGGACCGGCGGACCGCCTATCCAAGAAGCTCGACACTTTGTCGAAAACGCGTGAAACGACAAACCGTAAACGCCATTGCCAATTGTCACATCATCCTAAGATCTGGAACATATCCCCATGAAATCCACAGGGACTTACATGCCCATACTAGAGTTGATGGGTCTTTCAATTTCCACTCCCGTGGTCAAAGCGAAAACGATGCGTGTATGGAATGAATCACATACATTGAATCTTTATCACATAAGGATGAAAATACTACATTGTATAGAAACATGAATAGCAAGTCTAGCAATACATCCACACACAATCATCAACATTCCATATGAAAAGACAAAGTACTTGCCTTCCGCGCTGTGACGTGCTAGGAGGCAACGGAGGTGCTCCTCCACTCACCGCTCACCGCCTACACAAATACGTATTCGGAATAAGGATAACAAGGTATGATATAGCTACGGTGCTCTACCATAACCCTCTAACTATCCAAGACAATCAACGGTTTCAAACTGACATATAACCTATTCAGCCACCTGACAACCCTACTGGGCTGTAGTACGAGAAAAATCATAATTAAAGATCTCAGAACTCAAATGACGTGAAACCAAAGGCCCAATGAAACTTAATGAAACCAAGACAAGATTCACTAAATCGCTAAAACAATTGGCTAACGGCGCTTGAAAATGTATGATGACATCTATCCGCATAATAGACCAAAGAAGAAAGAACATGTCGATCTTTCACTCTACGATCCAATGGAGGTGTTCTTTATCAATCCCAAAGATTATTAAAAATTATACAATAACCTAGTTGGGTGGAGGTCATGAATCTTATATTAACAAGGTCAACATTAAGGAACAAACAGAGCAGTTCCTTCTCGTCGATGCATAAAATAGCACACAAAGAATAATCCATAACTCCTCAACCGTAAGGCGGAATCTCGTGATATCGCGGCTATGGAAAGATAAAACCAAGGCTACAAAACTCTAGGACATGGAAAATATCAGATTCGGCTTCTAAGTTGCCAAACTGGTGCACAACCGATCGCATGTAATGGATCTAATAACACGTGCAAAAGGATCCAAGCAATCGAATTGAATCCCCATATTTTTATGTACCAAATAGCAAGGGGAATCCATTTTTACCCTTGTAGAACATCGAGAACGACGTGGATCGACCTCTCGAAGATCTTCCTCTCTTCTCCTCCCTCCTCACTTCAATGGCCGGCTACCCGGGGGGGGGGGGGAAACCGAACGGAGGATAGGGCAGGAAGAGGCGGCTTCGAGGAGGAACTTGGAGAACCGCACGGGAGATCACTGGAGACGAGCACCAAGGGGAGGGAGCAGCGCCTAGGGGCAGTGGGGCGCCGGTTTGGGGGTGAAGGGGGCGGCGGCTCAAAGGAAAGGGTGAGGGGGGAAAAAGAGGAGGAGAGTGGGGAAGGGGCTGGTTAGGGTCTGGCGGTGAAGGGGGCGCATGGGCCTTGGCTAGGTGCGCCTCCCCCTTCCCTGGCACACTGGTGGCTGGCCAAGCTGCCGCAGCATGGGCCAGAGGCCCAGAGTTCCAAACTCTCCCAAAAAACATTTTCGATTAACGTTTTCGTCCGAAGTAAAATCCTCTCGTACCGAAACTCGGGATATTACAATATCTCATGATAAAGCATCTATTGAATTGTTTACTGAGATGAAATAAGTCTAGCTTTTGATAATCCATAATTAGAGCGAGTTAGTTTGAGCATTTGAAATATTTTACTCTAAACATGTAGGTGAACTAGACTTGAGCTTTTCAATTTCATTATTTCCCAGTTTTAACTTTTCATGACAAGAGTCATGTGCTATCCTTAAATCATCAAATTTAGTATTTAAATTCCTAAGTTGAATCAAGTTTGATGCATTGATTGACCGAGCAGTCTCCAACTCAGAATTTAAAACATGACCACATGATATTTTGTCAAGAATAGAAGCTCTAAGTCTATTGTTTTCAGAAGTTAAGATTTGAACAAGACAATTATTTTTTTAGTTTCTTTTTTGTATTTTTCAGTTCAGTAGCAAGTTTAATCAAACCATCTTCAAGCTCATCATATGATGGTCTTACCTCATCAAGACCATTGTTATCATTGTCGTTGTTGTTGTTTTTCACCATGAAGCACATGCCCGTGAAGTCATCGTTGTTCTTCTTCCTACCTATAGCATCATCTTTGTCGTGGTCGTTGTCGTTGTCACAGCTTCCATATTCCACATCACTAAGATCAAGATGCCTGATAGCAGAAAGCACCTTTTCAGCAAATTTTTGACGAAAATTTTCACCCTGTGTGTTGTTGTTCTTAAATGGCCGATGACGATAATTCTTGTATTTCTTGATCACTTCTCCCTTGAGCTTTGGCACTCTATCTTAATGTGTCCTAGCTCACCACACTCATAGCAATTGGTCGAACTTGACATGCCACCTCGCTTTCTCATCCTCATGTTGTTGATTGCCTTGCATGCTCATGAGGAGATCAACACCAAATCCTCTTTAGGAGCCGTTCAACCTCTAAAAAGAAGACAAAGCAGACACAGGAAAAGAACTCGACGAAGCAGCCTGCACGGAGTTTGTCACAAGTGCTAAAGATTAAGATTTATCAATCTTAGATGGTAAAGATTCCATCCCGTATGTTTTCAATATAGAGAAAAGATCATCCATGGTTAAAGTATTTAGATCATAGTTTGATTGATAGTTGTGACAACCATCAACCACTCGTAACCTCGTGATCTTAAAATTTTAGTTGCATTATCTTCATTAGTAGGAATAACTTTGACACCACACAAATTACTCAATATTTTTCAAACCGAGCAAAAGATCATCAATATCTTCACGAGGCTTCATAACAAAATCAGAATATTCATTTTGATAAAGATTTTTACACACTTTCTTAATTTTAGTTGTTCCTTCATGATAATCGCAAAGAGTTTTCCATATTAAGTGGACAGAATTAATATGAGCTACATGATCAAATTCATTGCGAGAAATCCCTTTAAACAACAAGTTATGAGGTTGAGCATTTAAATCTAGATCTATTTTATTTAGATTAGTAACAGTAACTGGAATCTCATATAGTCTAGCAACCTTATTCCAAACATCATTACCTTGAGCCTCAATATAAGCTTGCATATGATACTTCCAGAAAGCAAAATCAGTACGATCTAGCATGGGGGGATGATTCACATACCTCTTTAATGCTATAGCAACCCACTCTGATACCACTTGTAGGATCAGATACAACAATTAGAGGGGTAGGGGTTAATGATTGTAGTGCCTTCATTTGGAACTTACCAAAGAGTATCTCTATTGAATTCAACTGGCAAACGAATCCAATGTAGTCATACAAGATTGTCACCTAGTTGTAGTGGTCGAAACAACTCTGATCTGTTCCACCAGTAACAGCTATTGTCGACAACCATGTGAATAGCATTGCCAGGATCGAAGAAGGTGAAGTCGATCCGTCGATGGAGTTATGATCACCTAGTCGAAAGGATTCGATTATCGTGTTTCTTCCACTTTGGCTCGGAGATTCACGCCGCAAAGAACAAGGATAAGTCGAAAACAGTGGACAAGAAAAAGTTGAAGACCGATCAACACAAGAACTTGTCAAAGACAGAAGAACATGCAGCCGGTAATTTCTAATCTTTCTTGAGTAGATTTGATCTATTATTTTTCAACCATGTTCTGTGGCTACAAAGTGCACTACTGGCACCCCTGAAACTCTAGCATGAAAACACCGAAAAACTCTTTGCCGAAAGTCGCTGCAAAAAGCCTCAAAAGCACCAATTACTATTAACCTCTTCGGCCTTTATATGCTAGGGCCCTAAACCGTGTCCTTATCAACACAGACATATAATCCTATCTCTTCCGAAAATCAGGGGACCTGAAACCCCTCAAATCCCAGGTTTTTCAATATCACTAAACTTCTAGTTATGAACGCCTATCATAACTCTCGACGTGTCGAAGCCTGCAGGACAGCACCTCCTGTAGCTTCGACCATGGATCATGCATTTCACCTTTGATCTCCATGTGTCCCAGCGTGAGAACGACCACCCCGTGACATCCATGACCACCTGAACCTTGGATTTCCCCTAGTTCCAATCTTCTTCATCATCGACCATGACGATCTCCACGCTCAACCTGCACATAGAAAGATCAAAGAACGTTTTTCTAGCACAAGTTCTCCAACTTGACCAATATAAGTTCACACACGCATATCACAGTCTCATTTAAAAATAAACACAAATCAAATCATCCATGACCTTAAATTCTAGCTTTCAGAAAAACAACTCAAGATCACTTTGTAGAACTGGTCTTACCGCTGTGTATTTGCCGGTCATACCGTTGGCCGATCAGACACGAATACTCAAGGTACTCGAAGAATAGAAGAATTGAACCACACGTAGCCTACGACTACTTACTATAAGTGTACAACCACCGACCAGGAACCTACGACCACTAATCATAAAGCCTACGACCACCGAGCATGAAGCCCATGACTATCGATCACGAAACCTACAACTACAATCGCTTCTTAGGCATAGTCAGATTTGATTTGGATGGTGATCCGAATTCATATAGCATATAAGTTCCTAATGGGCCTCGAGTAAGAGACCCATCATGGATTCCTATATAAAGAGAGGCGGTATCATAGGGCGGAGTAAGTTTTTTGGAAGAACTCCTGAAACACTAATAGCCATGCCATCCTCAACCATGTTGCCGGTGCTAGCACACCAGCGCGCGGTCTTCCAACCCCGTATGTGTGGATACCTCGGTGGTGCTGTTGTGAAGCATCAGTACTAGGACGATCCGCAACTCGTAACGATCACCGGAGAAGAAGGAGAACTTACGAGGCGAGTTCGACTACTCGGAGCAGCAGTCGCGCGGCGAGTACGACTACGACCGCATCTATTCGCTACATCGACTCTACTTCCGCTATGAGTCGGCGCGTCTAGCGGTATCTCGTGATCTATTACTTGCGGAGATTCCTTGGTTGCGCGGTAAATTTCACTCGACACGTGCCAGAAGTACTCTTCCTATCCACTCTACACCCCACAAAATCAGCATCAGAAAACAATTGAATAGAGAGAGCAGAAGAAGAAGATACCAGAGTCCAATCAAAGAGCACACGAACAAATATCTCTCTAAACCCAAGCCTCTCCTCTCCTCTCCAAACCCTAGAAAACTTAGGGTTTTCTCTAAATGAATGCTTCAAGGGGTTTTTCCAACTCCCCCTTTCTATTTATAGGAAGCCCTAGGGTTTCTAGTCGGCTCCCATTAAGGCCCAATACAAAATGGGACACACACACACACAAATTTGTTGAAGTAATCGCCTGCTTCACCACGTGTAGGTTGATTAGCGGCTCTCATCATGTCGGCAAGTCTCTCCCATCTGAATCCCATCGGAACCTCCAAGGCACTTGCACCGACCCCCCGCCGCTTGATCCAACCAGCTGCACCGAACTGCCCGTTCGAACCATCTTATCCATTATGTACCATGCTTGAGTCACATGACTCCACTCGGCATCCATGATCGTTCTGGACCTCAGCTCTCCAAGCTTAGTCCCGATCCTCCTCGCCGTTGACGTTGTTGACCTGCAAGCCACCTGCACAGCAATAGACAAAGAAATCGTCTCCGGGAACAAGTTCTTTACAACTTGACCCACGTTAGCTCAACAATGCAATATGCAACATTAAAGCATTGAAACTCATACAATAGACACCATCAAAACACAACAATACCAAAGTGGCCGAAGTTCAAGTGGAAGCCGGTCTGACTGCCATACGCACTGGTCGGACCAATTTCAGGCCGGTCCGACCGATTTCATAACGCCGGTCTGACCGCTTCAAATGACTTAGCCAAATTTTCAACCTGAAAATGCAAAACTCTCTGGAATTTTCAAATGAATAGAACTTTTGACTGGGAGCTCCAAAAATTATGTGACCACATCCAGGAGACTCCCCTATCATGCCTACACATCCTATTTTTGGCCTAGCCCCAATCTCCATCATCAACTGTGGCCAGTTGGACCGGCAATGCCTGCCGGTCGGACTGCCACACGGCCGGTCTGACCGGCGGCTTGGCCGGTCGGATCGGTTGTAACCTGACAACACAGGAGCGTTTTTGAAAACACGAGATTTTCAAACCAACAATACCATTGCCAATTGACTCATCTGAAAGGTTACGGGTTGGCGCTACGATAGCACAAAACAAAAATTTACCGCGCAACCAAGGAACCTCCGCAAGTAATAGATCACGAGATACCACTAGACGCGCCGACTCATAGCGGAAGTAGAGTCGATGTAGCGAATAGATGCGGTCGTAGTCGTACTCGCCGCGTGACTGCTGCTCCGAGTAGTCGAACTCGCCTCGTAAGTTCTCCTTCTGCTCCGGTGATCGTTACGAGTTGCGGATCGTCCTAGTACTGATGCTTCACAACAGCACCGCCGAGGTATCCACACATACGGGGTTGGAACACCGCGCGCTGGTGTGCTAGCACCGGCAACATGGTTGAGGATGGCATGGCTATTAGTGTTTCAGGAGTTCTTCCAAAAAACTTGCTCCGCCCTATGCCACCGCCTCTCTTTATATAGGAATCCATGATGGGTCTCTTACTCGAGGCCCATTAGGAACTTATATGCTATATGAATTCGGATCACCATCCAAATCAAATCCCCAGCCCCTTAAGTGTGCGATCCTACAGGTTCTTGTGCGATTGGTTGTAACTCGGAAACTCTTTTCCGACCACTAGTCGTCAGCGGCACCTAGCAGCACGTAACGATTCGCAAGTACACAAATAATATATCAGACGAACCTTAACGTAATATGATCTATGATCAGGTCCTCATTACTTATGATCAGCCAGATTCTATAATGACCATCTGTGGATTACGTTCGACCAGTCTACAACCAGATCGTATCTCCATACGACTAGTCCGTAACTGATCGAACTAAGTGACCTACTCATGCATTCTCTCTTTGCCTCACGATGTCTGGTTGAACTCCAGGTGAGATATGGTGTCATCCATGGGCTGTTCAATACTCTCTCGATCGAGTGTCGGATAACTTCATGTGGTCGACACTTCGACCACTAGTGGCATGGCCATGCACTTTCTTTATCCGATCACCACGAGGGGCCCAGAGACATCTCTCCTGTTATGCAAGGAGGGGCAAATCCCGTCTCGACCAGTCACATCCCTCCGCATGTTTCATAGCATACCCGAAAACTACCTTTATAACTACCCAGTTACGGAGTAGCGTTTGGTAACCCCTAAGAGTGCTATTAAACATGTAGGGAACCATGCTGTTCTCAGGTCTAAGGATTATACATCATCATTACTTGAGACCAACTAATGACACATAGATTCATAACAATCTCAATAGTATCTCAACGATGGGTCTATCCAGCTCCATGTTCTCTAACATGTGCTCACATTACTGATTCGATATCTCTATATCTATGACCGGTGAAACATGGCCATCAATCAATACATGTGTCGGGTCGAGAGTCACGGTTGTTCGACCAAAGACATTCGATTGTGGATACATTTAGAATGATATCATATAAGTTAATGAGTTTCACCAACAAGTCGCATACTCATTGATATATAACTGATGATTCATTCAAGGAATATGGTAACATATTATCCAATATCATGAACATAAGGAAATATAATCATCTCCGTGATTGCCTCTAGGGCATATTTCCAACATCATCATCGTAAGATCATGCACAAATCCCCACGATATCCACATTTGGCAAATCTTATTCTCCTATATTCATCAAGTTTGGATGTGATACTTAGCATGGATTGGTTGTCCCAACACTTGGGGCAAATCGATTGTGCCAGAATATTCATCACCCTCACAAGTCCGTCCGGCAAGCAAGTTGGAATTTCGCCAAGACTGCAAGAACCACATCTTTATGCACTTGAAGCGAAGCCAACCATGGAGATTCATGAAGTTCCAGTGGTGTGTGACTTTGTGGATGTTTTTCAAGAAGAATTGCCTGGAATGCCTCCAGTTCAAGACATTGAGTTCGTCATCAAGTTGCTGCCCGGTACCGCCCCAATTTCAAAAATGTCGTATCGGATGCCTCCAAATGAATTGGAGGAGTTGAAGAAGCAACTTGGTGTGAGCTTCAAGAGAAGGGTTTCATTCGCCCGAGCTCATCACCGTGGGGCTGACCTATAATCTTTGTAAAGAAGAAAGACAAGACTCTGCGTATGTGGGTTGATTATCGTCCATTAAATGCTGTGACGGTGAAGAACAAGTGCCCGCTGCCTCGGATTGACGACCTCTACGACCAATTAACCGGTGCTCGGGTATTCCCCAATATTGATTTGAGGTTGGGCTACCATCAAGTCCGAATCAGGCCTGAAGACATTCCGAAGACTGCTTTCTCTACTGCATTCTAATGTATGAGTGCACAGTCATGTCTTTTGGCTTGACAAATGCTCCTACTCTTTTCATGAATCTCATGAATATGGTATTCATGGAGTATTTGGACAAGTTTATGGTGGTCTTTATTGGTGATATCCTCGTCTACTCAAGAATGATGAAGAGCATATCAACACTGAAGCTAGTGTTGGGAAAGCTGCGTGAGCACCACTTTATGAAGTTCGCAAGTCGAGTTTTGCTTGATGAAGTGTCGCTCTTGGGCCATGTTCTTTCAGCGGGAGGCATAGCCGTGATCCCGCAAGGTGCGATGTGCTCTCTTGGGGTCACCAAATCGGATCGACGTGAGGAGTTTTCTCGCTTTGATCCTATCGTCTCTTTATTGCGAACTTCTCCAAAATTGCGGCCAATGATGTAATTGCTCAAGAAGGACAAGAAGTATAAGTGGTCTACGGATTATGAGGAGAGTTTCCAAGAACTCAAGAAAAGATTGACCACGGCCCAGTTCTTGTTCTTCCCGACGTCCATCGAAGCTTCGATATCTATTCCGATGCTTCTCGTCAAGGACTCGGTTGTGTTCTTATGCAAGAGGGCAAAGTAGTGGCTTATGCATCAAGACAATTGAGGCCTCATGAACTCAATTATCCAACCCATTGATGAGGACATCCCTCCTTCGGATACATGCACTACACAAGGCCCTCCAGATCTGGGTGCTGAACTACACGGTCCTATGACAAGAGCTAGAGCACGCCACTTAATCGATCAGGTAAAGTCGTTTCTAGGGCTGAGTGTATTATTTGAGAACTCTATGATGCTGCCTAATAGAGATGATTTACTTGTACTCAGGAATCTAGGATTACGACCAGTTCAAGAAGGTCCACGACCAGTTCCGTAGGGTCTACGACCACTACAAGAAGACCTACGACTAGTTGATTCGATTGGAGCAATCTACGACCAGAAAAGCGAGCACAGTACTCGTTGGACACAATCTACGACCAAAGATAGCATGGACTCCTCAAGACCACCCTAGGACCACCCTACGACTGCATCTTCGACCGTAAATACGCAACACAAGGTGCTACGCCACCATTTTGAAACTAATAAGACTTTGTAAAAGTGACGAGGTCGGAGTCCGTGTTGTGTACGCTTCATCCCACTACCGCACAACCCTAGGTCGACCTCCTCACGCTTCCTATATATATACAAAGAGTCGCCATAGTTTAGGCGGGTTTTCTTAGATTATTCGCCAATTGCACTTCGGATTATCGGTTTGAGGAACCCCACTTGTAAACTTCATCCATATCCGCAATACAATTCAGATTGCATCTACCTTGTTCTTGTGAGTTGCTTCGATTGCTTGCGTGAACAATAACCTTCGTGGTAAGGTCGATCACGCATAAGCGTGGTCGATGACGACAGCGTCGGGTGTAGCGAATGCGCAGGTGACGATCCGCTGGTCGGAAGCCTCAAGGCGCCAACGCCCTCACGATTTAACCAAATCGAACCTATCGGAAGATCGGGCCGTGACTCATCAAGTGGTATCGAGCAAAGGTTGCCCGTTAGGTAATTTCGCTTATCCCCTTTGTTAGTTGTGTTCCTCACCTAGAGTCCGTAAAACCGCCCTACAAAAAGTTTTAGATCGTAATTATTCATTGTCCAAACCACTTTGTGCCTTTCGCAATTTTGTTTTCGCCGCATTGTTGAGTTCGAGTCCATCGCCGGTGTCTTTGTTGCTGGTTTAGAGTAGCATTCTTGGTCTCTAGTCAAGACCGTCGCCGTAGTGCCACCATCTGTGAGACCCCTGTTTATCCGGGCTTGTAATGCTTAACCATCCATTCGGTCCTAGCATCACAAAGCGATAATCCGAGACTCGAGACATGTATACTTCCCTGTAAATGCAAGATACACACCTCTTTACAAAGTTAATGCATCAATTCCATTCATTCACATAGAACCAAAGCAAAACAACAATCCGTAAGATAACATAAATAGAAGATAGTTCTTACAAAAGACAGCCGACCGCCAAAAGACATATACATAAGGAAATTTAACAATGAAGCAAAAGTGCCATAAGATGGCTATAAACAAAAGAGCCACCAAAGTGTGCCTATAACCCACAAGGCAACCGACCGACCGCCAAGCTAGTCGCCAAACCCGAAGCACATCTCACAAAAGTGAGGCCCTTGGGGCTCACCTTCTTCCCGCAACCAAAAGCAAACAAGAAAAGCCGTGAGTACTTTGAATGTACTGCAAGACTTACAGGTGGTGTAACAAACCTGTACATATGCTACATGCAAGCTCATAGAAGTGGAGGCTGTATGTCTTGGTTTTAGCATAAAGCAAATTTTCCATTTGCAATAATGTAATAGATTGAAGGCAATGGTATTCAAATCGGTTTTTAACGATCAAATAATCGCAAAAGACAACAATATAACAGTAGATAGGGAACAACAACAATCCTGGAGGTGACTACGACCAGTAGCCACCACAACAATAGCATGAATTACCCATTCATACCACCCATGTCAAATTTTAGTTTAAAAGGTTGAAGTCTAACTCTTGCAAAACCTAACCAAGCGTGTCCATAACCTAGGACGAGGCTATTCGAATAGTTTTATCCCTGCAGAGTGTACCAATTTCCCCACACGCCAGACCGCCTTTTTGCCAAGCTATTAAGCACACTTCCGAAGGTATGCCGGCACGACTAAGTCTTACGAGACGTTTTCAATATTGTGAATTATTCACGAGCCGCCCGTATGGATAGAAACCCATACGCTGTGTCGAGTCATCGTAAAGCCTCGGTCAACTACCCTTCCCGGGTAAAGCCTTGACAACTACGACGCCCTCGAGGTGGAGAGCCTACCCTAATCTCCACCACCGCACACCCACACAAGGACACGACCACATATCATGTTTCACACAACACACACAACCCCTCCTGCGACTCGAGATAACCCACGCCAAAGTACTAAGTCAAGAGAGGTCCCATATCCTCTCAAGCGTGGTTAGCACGCAAAATGCTTGGAGAGTGTGACACAAGATGTTCGGTCCTTGTTGACTTAGGCAAGGCAACCACAAACCCAATAACCCACCATCCACCACTTGCCCAAGTCCAAATCAATTTTCTATTTTCAGATTTTGATTTTACAAAATAACACAAAGACAAGTGCTGGTCGTAAAGACATAATACTTAAATGTGTGATCAAGATCATCGACTAAAAATCGATGATCGCCAAAGACTACCAAACTAAGCATTTCTAAGCAATTTCCAATCGAAATCGCTAAGTGACCAGAGTCCATCCATCGAACTCCGACCACGTACCAATAACCTAAGCTCAAGGTAGTAGAGGATAAACAAGTCCTACAGATTGTGCAACTATAGGACACTAACCGTATTTTAACAACAAAATAGCAATGCATACATACGAGTTGAAAGCAATATAGTAGACTTGAAAAATAATGGGATGAACATGATCAAACCGCTTTTGCTTGTCATGGGTCAAGATGTAGTGGGATCACTTATGTTGTCAATGTGCTCTTCTGATCCTAACGAAAGCGAAAAAGCAATCGATAAGAATAAATAAATTGCAAGGACTCAACAAAGAAACTTTTTCCAAAAATTCTGAAAATCTTACCGAAGCAAGACACTGATTTATAAAGAATTTAGCAACAAGAACCAATTGATTTGGATTCTTAATGCCAAAACTACGACCGAAAGAAGGTCTTACGACCAGGTAGTAGTCGTAAAAGAAACCTACAACTATGACGTAGTCGTAGCAAGTCTTACGACTAAGTTCCAGTCGTGGAAGAACTTACGACTAGGTACAAGTCGTAATGGAACTTACGACTAGGTACTAATCGTAGAAGGACTCATGCCCCTGGCATAGTCGTAATAAGACCTACGACCATTTATACATCGTAGTAGAGCTTACGACTGCTAGGGTAACTGGTCGGAAATCCGACCACTAGGTAACGCCTCCCGCACGCTTTGCCAGTGGCTCGGCGGCGATCTCCGACCACAGTGGCGCCAGCCAAGGGCGGGGATGAGTGTCCCAAAAGTTGAAGGGTTTGATCGGCGGCCAGTACTGGTCGGAGTATAGCTGCTACGGTGGTACGACCACGGAGTGCGGCCGAGAAGGTATGGCTCGGGAGGACTCCGAACGAACAATACCAAAAGAAAAACGAAACACGCTGAGCTCCTACAGGCAATCATGACTTACTTGAGTCAAGAACGACCGAGACCCACTGAGTGGCTCCGTGACGAGATCCGAACGGCGGTTGTAGGGTTCTCGCTAGGCCACAAACGACCAGGGCACAGAGAGAACCAAACCGCGTGAGAGTTAAGCCCAAAGAGTAAAGGGGGAGCAGAGGGGCTAAGACTTGAAGAAGAAAACCCCGCCGCACCGCCTCCACCAAACTCCACACTCAACAATGTCTCGCCGAAGAGAGTGCGAGGGACCGCAGCCAAGCAAGAGGGTAAGTGCTAGCCGAGTTGCGTAGTGCTAAAAGAAGCTAAGGGTGAAGCAAAGGAGTTTAAATAGAGCAATGGCAAGTGAGCAACGGCCGGGTTTTCGGTCGGTCAACAACGCCATGAGAGCACTCGAGAGCGACGGAGCAGCTTGAGTCATGGCCTCGAGGATGAGCGTGACAGCATTTAATGCGCCGAGCTAGCCGCTTAAAGCGGACATAGAGTGGATCGCGCCGCCATCGCTTCTCTCGCGCCACGCCATGGCAGCTCACGCGTCGCGACAGAGGAAGGAGACGACTCGTTGGTCGTCGAATTGAAATCGAACAGCCGGGCTAGGTCGAGCGGATTGAACCGATCCCGCGCTCGATCGTCGGTGGTCGCTCGATACCGATCCAACGGCTTAGTTAGATCGGGTGGTTTACAACAACTTCAGCGCTCGTGGTCAAGACCGCTCGATGCCGATCCAACGGCCACGACCACGGCGCCCGAACGACCGAGTTAGCACGGCTAGTGGATCGACGAGTCGTGGCTCGAGCCCGAGTCCGATTCAACCTACTGGAACAATACAAACCAGCTTAGGGTTGGTTTGAATAACGATTTTGAAGAATTATTTATGGTGGCAAGCAAGCTCCAAAATTTATGAAATTTTAACTGAGTTTGCCGACGGCCGAGGAACCTCATATGAAATTTCCAGAGATTCTAATGCATCAATTTTCCTCCGTAAATTCGGAAGAGGGAAGCTAGGGTTTGACTAAGCTTTGACTCACCTCCAAGAATCATCAAATAATTTCTAAAAGTCATGAGATAATTCAGAGGTGTTGCCAAGCCTCCCTAGAACTCAGGAGAAATATCTCCAAGGGTTTGGCACAAGGTCTATGACAAGGAGGTTTTTGATTAGCGTCGAATGAGGATTTGAATTTGATCTTCCACAATTCTTTTTAAAAGAATTACAAAAATGACCAAGGGTTTCAAGATGCAAGAAAAGTTTTAATTCCTCCTGATTTTCTTACACTTGAAACTCAATTCCAGATTTGGGATGTTACACCATCCAACCTGGACGCACGACCTCCTTTTTCGAGCGACACCCATTCGACCACCCGCCCGGGATTTACCATCTGGTCGGAATCGAACATCTACTCGGATCCGACCACCTCTTCGAGCAATACCCATTCTACCATCCACTCAGGAACTACCACCTGATCGGATTCGATCCCCTGGTCGGATTCCGTAGCCGCAATAGAACTAGCCCCAGTTCAGAGAGAGAGAGAGAGAGAATTTTTGGACTTGGGTCACGTTTGCAAAAAAAAGTTTGTGACCCAAGTTCAGAGAGAGAGAGAGAGAATCTTTTAATTACCTATTTACCCCTGCTCTCCGGAAAAAGTTTGTGACCCAATCACCTCATCGGATCCAGAAAAAGTAACAGAAGAATTTTTGGGCTTGGGTCACGTTGGCAAAAAAAAGAGGAAGCAAAAAGTTCAAAAGAAAAGAAAAGAAGCAAAACGAGCAAAAGAAAAGAAAAGAAGCAAAAAGTGCAAAAGAAAAGAAGAAGAAGCAATTCGACCACCCCTAGTTGGTCTACACCAGTTCCAGCCTTACATCCTTTGGACTCCTTTGTATCGAGTCCTTGTTTCGATCAGTATTGTGCTAGGGCTAGGGGCACTTTTAGACCAGCAACTGTGACGAGTACTGTGGGCTTTGGTTCAGCTTTGCTAATTTGATTTCATTATTGCTATTCCTTGCTACTAAACATTGCCTGTCCGAGCTCCACATACTTCGACCCTCGATTGATCCTCGATTCGCCTCCGCCGTGATCGTACATCCCACCTTCGCCGATTAGACCACCTCGCAATTTGGTAAGAAACTCATAAGAGCTTGGTAAGACGCTTGAGAGTGTGTGATTCCACCCTCCGACCACCTAATAGTGATAGGGATAATACCTTTGTGTTGTCTTTTGTCTCCTACTAACCATGTCAGGTGAAGGATTGGATGCGCAAGAGTGTGTTTTGAGGAAAGAGCTCATGATGCTATTGGATGAACAACGCACTACCGTTAATGAGGACATCGACAGGAAGCTTCAACCTACCACGATCACATTACAACGCTCAATCAACGATAGTATTGTGGCGCTCACTACACGCCTCGAAAGAATGGTGAACCGACCACCAAACGTTGGTCGTGTGGAACCTCAGGGTGCAGCCCATGACCATGAGTTTGATAATGATAATGAGATGCACGACCACGACGCCTTTGATGCACGACAACGGAACCGACCGAACTTCAATCGTCAAGGTATGAGAGGTAATAATGTTCAGCAACATAATGCACGTGTTAATGATGATCCATATGCAAAAGTTAAGTTCTCTATACCATCTTTTGCGGGTGCTTATGATGCTGAAATATATCTTGATTGGGAGATGACGGTGAAACGAAATTGAATGCTCACTTAGTTCGAAGTGCATAGAGTTAGGCAAGCCACAAGTGAATTTAAAAACTTTGCCATCATTTGGTGGAATAGGGTATGCACCGAAGGATTAGCGCCTACTACGTGGGATGGTTTAAAGGTTGCTATGCGTAACAGATTTGTCCCACCTTCTTTTAAACGTGATTTGCGTAATAAATTGCAGCGCTTAAACCAAGGTAATAGATCCGTAGAAGAATATTATCAGGAGCTACAAATTAGCATGTTGCGTTGTTATATTATTGAGGATGAAGAAGCTGCAATGGCACGTTTTTATGGAGGATTAAGACATGAAATTTAGGACATAGTGGATTACAAAGAATACGATAGCGTCCCTAGATTGTTCCAACATGCATGTTTGGCAGAAAAGGAATTGCAGGGACGACAACAGAGGTCAAGGAACAACTTTGGGAGCATGTCTACACCACGACCGGTCTTGGGGCAAGCCAAAACAGCCCCACCTTCACTACACGGTCTCGCTACCCCTCCATGAGTAGGGCGGCGCTCAAGGCACCTCAGACCACATCCCATGCACCCGAGGTAAGTAAAGTTACTGGTGTGTGGCACCACCAAGAGTTCTTCGTCGATTGCTTCCACTAGTCGTACCACTGGGATTGTGTGCCACCGTTGCAAGGGAATGGGGCACGTCATGAGGGACTGCCCCAGTCAGTGAGCATACCTTGCCCCAAAGACGGTGGTTATGTAAGTACTAGTGATATTGAGGACGAATATGTACTTGCAACTAACATTGCGGTGGAGGAGATGAGATAGGCGATGATCTTGATGATGTAGAGTAACAAGTAGGCTCTTTGTTGACACCGAGTATCATGTGAGCCTTATTATGCAGCGAGTCTTTGGCGCACAAGTGGAGAGAGCGAAGCAAAATCAATGGCACAACTTGTTTGGACCAGTTTCTCGTGAAGGACAGAGCCCGCGAGTCATCATTGATGGAGGGAGCTGCAACAACCTTGCAAGCTCCGAGATAGTCGAAAGCTTGGCTTGACCACACAACCACACCCGTCCTACTACATCCAATGGTTCAATTCGTGTGGTAAATTAAAGGTACACAAAGTTGTGAAAGTGCAATTTTAGCGTGTAATTACAAAGATAGTTCGACTTTGATATCGTGCCTATGCAAGCATGCTCTTTGTTGCTCTGTAGACCTTGGATATATGACAATGATATTTTGCACCATGGTAGAGCTAATACCTACTCATTTTCACATAAGGGTAAGAAGATTAAGTTGTTACCTTTGACACCACCGAGATTACAAAGATGAAGAAGAACGCGCTAAAAATGAAAGAAACACCGATAAGCATGATTATGAAAATCGAAAGTAGCAAAACGTGTTTTCCCACCCAAAAGGAAAAAGTGGCGTCTAGTCCTAAGTCCGAGGGAATTAAATTGAAGGGATGTGTTATGATTGCCACTAAATCTGAACTTGCGAAATTTGTAATAATGAGTATATGCTATGCTTTGATATGCAAAAATACCTTATATTAAGCTTGAGGACATAGCTAGCTCTTTGCCTCCTTGTTGCTAACCTTTTGCGGGGAGTATGTGGATGTATTTCAAGCGAGGTACCCCGGATTACCACCTATTCGAGGAATTGAGCATCAAATTGATTTGATCCCAGAGCGACTTTGCCAAACCGTGCCGCATATAGGACCAATCCAGAGGAGACTAAGGAAATTCAGCGACAAGTCCAAGATCTTTTGGACCGTGGAGTACGTAAGAGAAAGCCTTAGTCCTTGTACTGTTCCAGTTCTTTTGGTTCCTAAGAAAGACGGTAGTTGGCGTATGTGTGTTGATTGCAGAGCCATTAATAACATTACTATAAGGTATCGTCATCCTATCCCAAGGCTAGACGACATGCTAGATGAATTGAGTGGTTCTATTATTTTCACAAAGATTGACTTGCGGAGTGGTTACCACCAGATTAGAATGAAATTAGGCGATGAATGGAAAACTGCTTTTAAAACTAAGTTCGGATTATATGAGTGGTTAGTGATGCCTTTCGGTCTAACTAATGCACTGTGAGACCCCGGTTTATCCGACTTGTAATGCTTAACCACCTATTCGGTCCTAGCATCACAAAGCAGATAATCCGAGACTCGAGACATGTATACTTCCCAGAGTGCAGTATACACACCTCTTTACAAAGTCCATGCATCAATTCCATTCATTCACATAGAACCGAAACATAAACAACAATCCAAAAGATAACATAAATAAAGGATAGTCATTACAAAAGAGAGGCCAACCGGCCAAACAACAGATACATAAAGAAATTTAGCAATGAAGCAAAAGTGCCATAAGATGGCTATAAACCAAAAGAGCCAATCGGTGTGCCTTTAACCCACAAGGCAACCGACAGGACCGCCAAGCTAGTCGTCGAATCCACAAAGACAACTTCATAAAAGTGAGGCCCTTGGGGCTCACCTTCTTCCTCTGCAAACAAAAGCATTTCAAAAAATCGGGTGAGTACATTGAATGTACTACTTAAGATATATAAGAATGATAATGATCTATACAATAACTACATGCAAGCTTATTTAAGTGGAGCGAAGTTAGGACTCAAATTTTTAAGCATAAAGCAAGTTTTATTTGCAATAATGTAATAGATCAAAGGCAATTTTGCAATCTGATTTTGTTTGATAAAAACAGTAGTAATCAAGTATCAACAACAGTAAAACAGTCCTGGAAGTGACTAAACCATTAGTCACCACAATAGCATGAATTACCCATTCATGCCAACCATGTCAAGTTTTAATTTTTAAAACAAAAGCAGCTTGTTGAAGTCTAGATCTTGCGAAAATCCCCAAGCGTGTCCATAACCTAGGGCGAGGCTATTCGAATAGTTTTATCCTGCAGGTGTACCAACTTACCCACATGTCGGACCGCCTTTTGCCAAGCTATTAAGCACACTTCCTTAGGTATGCCAAGCACGGCTAAGTCCTCTGAGACGTTTCCAATATTGTGAATTATTCGCGAGCCGCCCGTATGGATAGAAACCCATACGTTGTGTCGGAGTCATCGTAAAGCCTCGGTCAACTACCCTTCCCGGGTAAAGCCTTGGACAACTACGACGCTCCTCGAGGTGGAGAGCCTACCCGAATCTCCACCACCGCACACCCAACACAAGAACACCGAGAACACATATCATGTTTCACACAACACACACACCCCCTCCTGCGACTCGGAGATAACCCATGCCAAAGTACTAGGTCAAGAGGGTCCCATATAACCCTCATGTGGTTAGTACGCATAAAAGTACTTGGATCAATGGCGCAGCAACATTTTCGGTCCTTAGGGACACAGGCACCTTTCCTTGTCACACCCAACAATCACACCAACATGCCATTGTGCCCAAGTCAAATCATTTTGTTTCATTTTGGTTTTACAAAACAAAAGCATAAGGTGCTGAACCAAAAATAAACAAAATGATTTGTGTGATCAAGGTCATCGACTAAGTCGATAACCGCCCAATTCTACTGGTAGCTAAGCATTTCTAAGCATGACATCGCAAAGACAAGTAAAGAGCATAATTAAATCACGGGCTCTAATTCACCAAATGATAATAACTTATGGTTGTGGCGGGATAACATTTTAATGGCAACAATGCATTAGGAATAGCTACCTCTAAGCAGGGGCAAAAATAATGGGACACAAAAGCAATGCATACATATAGTTTGTAAACAAGATATTAGACTTTGAAAGTAATGGGACATTTATGATCAAATATCTTGCACGCTTGCTGTGGGTCAAGGTGTTGCTGAGGATCAACAATATTATGAATGTGCTCTTGGATCCTAACGAGAAAGCAAAAGCAACCGATAAGAACGAATGAAATACAAAGACCCAACAGTAAACTCCTCCAAAAATTCTAAAATTTTTACAGTAGCAAGGTCTTGATTTATAATGAATTTAGCAACAAGAACCAATTGATTTGGATTCTTAATGCCAAAGATATGACCAAAACAATTTTGCTCGACTTTTATAAATAAAAATGCTACTATTCATTAGCAAAATTTTCTGGAGCTATATTGAGGTTGGAAACATTTTTAACTTAAAATGAGTTAAAAACATAACCAACAAAATTTGAATCAACCGAAAAGGATTTGAAATGAATTAGTTATGCATTTTACAAGTTATCACATTTTTCAGTTGATAAATAAATCCTTTCGGGAATTTCAGAAACGAGAATCGACGTGGCCGAACGAGGAGCGTTGATCTTGGATCAAACGGTCCGCGTCAGTATTGACGGCCTACGCGCCAGCCTTAGCGTCAACCGTTGGATCTGGATCCAGCGGTTCCGTGGCCCGAGCGTTCGGTGGTCCGACGTTCACGCGCACGAGAGCCGTGGATCTGGGATCCGACGGTTCACCTGGACCCGAGCGTCCGGTGGTCCGAACGCGCCCACGCACGCGAGCCGTTGATCTGGGATCCAACGGTTCGTGGACTAAGGCGTGCGTTCCGTTCAAATTTCAGCGCAACCTTGGGCCGTAGATCTTAGGATCGACGGTCCAAAACGACGCACGTTCAAACCAACGTCCTGTTTTCGTCCGGCAAAAAGGTCGGAGGAGAACGGCTCGCCGCCGGCGGCTCTGGCCGCGGCGGTGCGAGCAAACACCTAAAACGAGTCCCTAATACTCATGCGCACCCAATGGTACCAGCGGCGTTAGCTGAGGTGGTCCAGAACGCCGGCAAGCCGGAGAGAACCGCGGTGACCGCAAAGTGACGAAAACGAAAACAGCAAATGGCTCACCAAGGTCCACGGGGTGGTGCCAGACCACTAGGGGCTAAAGAGGGTTACCTGGGCGCAAAGGATGCACCGAGAAAAGTCGAGGCAGCTCGGGCGAAGAAGAATGGCGATTTCGGCCGAAAAGGGGGAAGTCCGAAATTGAGCTGCTCCTCTCTGTCAAAAGCCAAATTAACAGAGGGTTAATACTCCACGAGATGCCAAGCAACTGAGGAAGCAAAGGCTCTGAGAGAGAATGCCCGGAACACCACTTTCACCGAAGAGGTCGGAGCTCCAACAATGGCGGCCGAGAGAAAATTCACGAAGGAGTTCACTCGGTGCACTAACAGTGGTACTGAAGCTCAGGGGTGTTCAAAGGATGCTAAGGAAGCCTCGGGTAGAGTCTTATAGGCGGAGGAGCAAGAGAACAACGGCAAGAAAAATGGCCTTACGCGGTTTTGAGGTCGGTAGGGCGGCAGGAGCGTAACCGCAGGGGACGGCGGCCGTGGGGCGGCCGGACGGGAGCATTAAATGCGCAGAGCCGTTGGCCAAAGGAGACGCGATCGGGCTCTGCTGCGTGCATCGCACGCCAAAGACTGTTGACTTCGGCCGAGTCGAGCGCGAGCGGAGGAAGACGACGAACGACGGCCGTTGGATTTAATCGGACGGCTGAAATGGATCGGTTCGATTCAAACGCTCGCTCAATCCTGGGCCGTGCGATGCTGATCCAACGGTTCACAACTCCCGCGCCCGACTGCGTCGCACCGGTTCGGTTAGTTGGTTCGACCGAGTCAATTGGCTCGAGCCCGAGTCCGGTCCGAACCCGAGGAACAGTGCAAACCAGATAGAAATTGAATTTTAAACATCTGAGTTTTGAGGAATTATTTGAGGTAGCAAACAAACTCCAAAATTTATGAAATTTTAACTGGAGCTTGCTGACAGCAGGAGGAGCTTTCCATAAAATTTTTAGAGATTTTCTTGCACTGAATCATTCTACAGAAATTCCAGAAGAGAGGAAAATGGGGTTTGACCAGTTTGACTTGCCTCCAAAAATTATCAAATAATTTCTAAAAATCATGAGATAATTCAGAGGTGTTAAACATCAACCCTAGACCCAATGAAAATTATTTCCAGAGATTGGGCACAAGATTTTTATGGAGGAGGTTTATGACTTGAGTTTAATTGGGGAAATTTGGAGTTTGAATTCCACCAATTAAAGAAAGAGGTTTCAAACATTGTAACAGTACATGAGGTAGCAAAAGTTTTAACTTATCCTCATTTTTATTACATTTGAAACATAAACCCAATTTGGGATGTTACAAAACCTCCCCCTTACAAAAATCTCGTCAGAGATTTGGCTTACTCGATAAAGAAAGAGGGATAGTCCGCACGGAGGCGATCTTCCCTTTCCCAAGTAGCCTCATCCTCGGAATGATTCGACCATTTGAACTTTAAGGAACTTGATGGCACGATTCCTCGTCCTTCGTTCGACCTCTTCAAGGATGCGAGCAGGTGCTCCTTGTAGGTCAAATCTTCCTGAACATCAAGAGTTTCCAACGGAGCTTCCTCAGTTGGAACACGGAGACACTTCTTTAGTTGGGACACATGGAAAACATCATGTACCACTTCAAGTGCAGCTGGCAGTTCCAACTTATAGGCAACAGCTCCTTTCTTCTCGATAACACGGTAAGGACCGACATATCGAGGAGCTAACTTGCCCTTGACGCCAAAGCGATGACCCTTCAAAGGAGAGACTTTGAGATAAACAAAATCATTGGGCTCAAAGCTCAATTCATGGCGACGGCGATCCGCATAGCTCTTTTGCTGGATTGGTATGCGCAAACGATCACGAATAAGCCGGACTTGACTCTCGGCCTCATCGATCGAGTCGGCCAAAGAAAGGTCTTTCACCGTCTCCGACCAATTCAGCGGGTTCTGCACTTTCTCCGTATAAGGCCTCGAAAGGTGACATGCAGAGGCCGGCACAAAGTCATTGTTGTAGGAAAACTTCGGCAAATGGCAAGCATTTCTCCCAATTCTTTCCATAGGAGAGAACACAAGCACGAAGCATGTCTTCCAACACTTGGTTGACTCTTTCACCGCCATCGGTTTGAGGATGATATCTTTGAATCGAAAGAAAGACGAGTGCCCATAGCTTCTTGCGGACCATTCCAGGCCGGAGGTAAATAGTGAACCACGGTCAGAAATGATCGTCTTTGGTACACCATGCAAGCTCACAATCCTGGAGATGTAGAGCTCAGCTAGACGATCGGCACGAAGCTTGGTCTTGACTGGAAGAAAATGTGCCACTTTGGTTAATCGATCAATAATTACCGGATAGCATCATTCCCCTTTGTGGCGTGGGCGGATCGGTGATAAAGTCCATCCCGATCGAATCCCACTTCCATTCAGAATAGGCAAAGGTGAAGCAAACTCTTTGACGCCGATGCTCGGCCTTGACACGACGACGACACGTCGCACTCGGAACGAACCGCAATCTCCCTCTTCATTCGGGTCCACCAAAATCTCTGACGGAGATCTTGATACATCTTTGTGGCCCCGGGATGGATAGACAAAGGCGAATCATGGGCCTCGCGGAGAATCAAATCCCGCAGTTCCATGTCCTTTGGAACCACAAGGCGCTGCCCGAACCTTACAACCCCATGCTCATCCTCAGAGAAGCACTTGGCTGTTCCGTTCTTGACATTTTCCTTGATGCGGCTTATTCCGATCATCGATTCTTTGGCGACCTTAATCCGATCTACCAAGGTTGGTTGCACAACCAAGGCAGCGAGGGAACCACGCTCAACCAAACCTAAGTTGAGGCGCTGAAATTCCTCGAGAAGGGTGGGTTGACATCCCTGGAGCAACAAGGCATTGCAATGTGCTTTGCGATCGAGCGCGCTCGGCACGACGTTAGCCTTGCCCGGATGGTAGTGAATACCCATGTCATAATCTTTGACCAACTCCAACCATCTCTTTTGCACGAGGTTCAGATCCGTTGGGTGAACAAATACTTTAGGCTTTTGTGATCCGAATACACTTCACAGCGATTACCGATTAGGTAATGTCGCCAAATCTTAAGTGCATGAATCACAACAGCTAATTCCAAGTCATGGGTAGGATAGTTGAGTTCATGAGGTCTCAATTGCCTTGATGCATAGGCCACTACCTTGCCTTCTTGCATAAGGACACAAGAGTCCTCGACGAGAAGCATCATAAAGATATCGAAGCTTGATGAATATCGGGAAGAACGAGGGCGGAGCGGTGGTCAAACGCTTCTTGAGTACTTGGAAGCTTTCCTCACAAGCATCGGACCACAAGAACTTCTTGTCCTTCTTGAGCAACTCAGTCATCGGCCATGATCTTGGAGAAATTCTCGATAAAGCGGCGATAATATCCCGCTAACCCGAGAAAACTCCGCGCTTGATTATCAAGTAAGTGAACCATGAAAGAACATCACGACCTTGCTAGGGTCAGCGCCTCGCCTCTCGCCGAAAGAATATGACCCAAGAAGGCCACTTCCTTCAACGAGCACGCGCACTTGTCGAACTTGGCATACGGTGGTGCTCACGGCTTGCCTAACACGAGCCTCGGATGCTCATCATGTTCCTCATCGTTCTTAGAATAGATAAGAATATCATCGATGAAGACCACGACAAACTTATCCAAATACTCCATGAATACGAATTCATGAGGTTCATGAACAAAGCGGAGCATTGGTTAAGCCAAATGATATGACGGTATACTCATACAAGTATGTGCGAGTAGAGAAAGCCGTCTTTGGAATATCCTCGGGTCGTATCCGAACTTGATGATATCCCATTCTCAAATCAATCTTGGAGAATACTCGAGCTCCAGTTAATTGATCAAAGAGATCATCAATGCGGGGCAATGGATACTTGTTCTTTACCGTTACTTCATTAAGCGGACGGTAATCCACGCACATGCGTAAAGTATTGTCCTTCTTCTTTACGAAGATTGCTGGACAACCCCACGGAGATGAGCTAGGGCGAATGAAACCTTTTTCTTGCAGCTCATTCAGTTGCTTCTTCAACTCCACCAACTCGTTCGGTGGCATCCGATAATGCCTCTTTGAAATCGGGGCAGTACCGGGAACCAACTCAATGACAAACTCGAGGTCTCGAACTGGTGGCATCCCCGAAGATCTTCAGGAAAGACATCAATGAAGTCACGAACTGTGGGGACTTCACTAATATCTAGAGTGGGCTTCGCTTCAAGCGCGAAAAGATGCGGACCTAGCGCTTTGGCGGCGAACTTAACCCGCCACGGAAGGACTAGATAGAGACACACTTCTTGGCGCAATCGATTTGTCCCTTATCTTTGAGACAACCAATCCATACCAAGAATTACATCTAAACTTGCTGAATGGAGGAGGATAAGATTCGCGAAGAATCTCACTCCCTCGATTTCAATTGGGACATCCTACACTCAGTTGACTCTCAACTCCGAACCCGAGAGGCGAATGAGCAATGGGACCAACAATGGAGTAAAAGGAGCCCACTAATAGCAGAAAAGACTCGAAATAAAAGAATGAGATGCTCTGAATCAAACAAAGCAAAGCGAGAATGAGAGTTAACGAAAGTGTACCCGGCCACGACATCGGTGCCTCCTGCCTCCTCCACGAGATGAGGTTGACTCGACCACTACCCACGCCTTGGGTAGTAGGGACTATCTTGAGTCTGAGAAGAACCACCTCTGGCCCGCGTCCTCCATTAGGGGCGAGGGTCTGCTCTCGCTTCTTGGGGCATTGATTCGCATAATGCCCCTTGTTGTTGCGAGAAGAAGCGGGTGACATCCGCGGCTGTCGGAGGCCTCTGGCCGACTCGCAGTGCGTGATTGGGGCACGGCTGCGAAGGGCGAAGAACAGTCTTGGCGGTCTCGAAGTGTCTTGGCGGAGGGCGGGACCGGAGACCGCCCAACACGGAGCGGAAAGAGGCGCTGCGGCGACTTGTGGGCCTCCCACTTGCGCTATGGAATCCACAAGTGCTCTCCCAGCGTGCTTTCGAACGATGGCCTTGTCCACCAAGGCACGGAAATCGGAAAGTCAACGATGGATAGCTTGTCCTGCGGCTCCTCGGACAAACCATCCTTGAACTTCTCTTGCTTGGCCTCATCGGTGGCCACCTCCTCCGAACATAACGAGCCAAATGGTTGAACTCGTAAAGATACTCCGTGACTGAATGACGCCCTTGCTCGGCGACAAGAATTCCTTCTTCTTGACTTCATCAAGCGGAAGGAATATGAGGCGGCGGAGGCGACTGGAACTCCTCCCAAGTGGCGGTGTGGCCGTCCGGTGCATGGCGAAAGCTCTCCCACCAAGACAAAGTGCACTCTCCGGTGGTGCGATGCAAGCAGCGCCTTCTCGTGCTCTCGCACGCTGCGCTATCTGGCTTGCGCCAACCGACGAAGCCAATCGCTCTGCGTCAAGCGAGTCCTCGGACACGGAGAGCGTAGGGCCGAGTGCGAAGAAACTCCGCAAGTCCCCCACGCGGCTGGTGTCCACCCCCTTGCCCGGATCCTGAAGCACCGGAAAGGGCGGAAGTGTTGCGCGTGATGACGTCCAGAAGAACCCTCCTGTCCTCTGCACGGTTGCGCTCGATTTGAAGAAGGACCTCGGCCATGGTCGGAGGAGGAGGAAGATCCTCGTCGGACGGTGGTATCGCCTTGGCCGCTACGAGTGCGTCCGGCCATCCTGTTACAAGAAACTTTGGTTAAAACTAGACTCAAAGATTTAAAGCCAAAAGAAAGCGAAAAGCTAGCGACTAGGGGAATGGAATATCACCCTAACCGAAAGCCAAAACCAGTATGTGTATAAACTTAGGCAGGTTTACAAAAAGACTCCAAAAACGGCAAGGAATCACAAAACCAAAGCTCAACTCCCCAATGCAACTAACCCGTATTGAATGAACGAGTAATTGTTTGAGAAGATAAAAATCAGAAGGTCAAGGTAAGATCTAATACCACTTAAGATCAAGACTAAATCAGCGAAAATAGTGTTAGATACATAGCCAACTAGTATCACATCTTCCCCTTTTTAACCCCACAAGTTTTAGTTGATTATGTTCTCATTTTCTACCCCATTAGAAACCATCGAGCTTGCTGTCCGGAAATTGAAGCAGTTGTAGTGGTTTTGCATCCAAGCTTCCAGTCGAAGTCTTCCATTCTAGAAACTTCAAAATCTGGCACACTTCAATTTGCCAAGCTCAGTGGTCTATCGAAACCATTGAGCTCTTTGTCTGAAATTGAAGCGTCTTTGTTCAGATTCCGCATACAAGCCTCTAGCCGAAACCTTCAGTCCAGAAACTTCAAAACCCTAAGAACTTCAATTTGCCAAACTCAGTGGTTCCCAAAACCCATTTAATCGATAACACTATCTTTGAAGGAAGAAGAGGTAAACAATTTTCAAAACTCAAATTAGAGTGAGATGAGAGGAGAAAGCTAAGATAGGTAAGGAATAAAATCTGAGAATTCCTTAAGCTTTCAAAAATCATTTGATACCTTGAAAATAGTATTTTCCAAAATATCCTAAAGACGACCAACTTGGGTTACTACGGTCGAGATGGCTCGATACCAAACCTTGTGAGACCGGTTTATCCGACTTGTAATGCTTAACCACCCATTGGTCCTAGCATCACAAATCAGATAATCCGAGACTCGAGACATGTATACTTCCCAGAGTGCAGTATACACACCTCTTTACAAAGTCCATGCATCAATTCCATTCATTCACATAGAACCGAAACATAAACAACAATCCAAAAGATAACATAAATAAAGGATAGTCATTACAAAAGAGAGGCCAACCGGCCAAACAACAGATACATAAAGAAATATAACAGTGGAAGCAAAAGTGCCATAAGATGGCCATAAACAAAAGAGCCAATCGGTGTGCCTTTAACCCACAAGGCAACCGACCAGGACCGCCAAGCTAGTCGTCGAATCCACAAAGAC
Source organism: Hsuehochloa calcarea (assembly GCA_036346395.1). Taxonomy (NCBI): domain Eukaryota; kingdom Viridiplantae; phylum Streptophyta; class Magnoliopsida; order Poales; family Poaceae; genus Hsuehochloa; species Hsuehochloa calcarea. The sequence goes on from CM070601.1 coordinate 37,943,693, forward strand.
AACTCACAAAAGTGAGGCCCTTGGGGCTCACCTTCTTCCTCTGCAAACAAAAGCATTGACAAAAGCGGGTGAGTACTTTGAATGTACTATTAAGATATATAAGAATGATAACATATCTATACAATAACTACATGCAAGCTTATTTAAGTGGAGCAGGTTAGGACTCAAATTTTTAAGCATAAAGCAAGTTTTATTTGCAATAATGTAATAGATCAAAGGCAATTTTGCAATCTGATTTTGTTTGATAAAACAGTAGTAATCAAGTATCAACAACGAGAAAAGCATCCTGAAGTGACTAAACCATTAGTCACCACAATAGCATGAATTACCCATTCATGCCAACCATGTCAAGTTTTAATTTTAAAACAAAAGCAGTTGTTGAAGTCTAGATCTTGGAAATCCCCAAGCGTGTCCATAACCTAGGGCGAGGCTATTCGAATAGTTTTATCCTGCGGGTGTACCAACTTACCCACATGTCGGACCGCCTTTTGCCAAGCTATTAAGCACACTTCCTTAGGTATCTTACACGGCTAAGTCCTCTGAGACGTTTCCAATATTGTGAATTATTCACGAGCGCCGTATGGATAGAAACCCATACGTTGTGTCCTGAGTCATCGTAAAGCCTCGGTCAACTACCCTTCCCGGTAAAGCCTTGGACAACTACGACGCTCCTCGAGGTGGAGAGCCTACCCTAATCTCCACCACCGCACACCCAACACAAGAACACCGAGAACACATATCATGTTTCACACAACACACACAACCCCCTCCTGCGACTCGGAGATAACCCACGCCAAAGTACTAGGTCAAGAGGGTCCCATATAACCCTCATGTGGTTAGTACGCAAAAGTACTTGGATCAATGGCGCAAGCAACATTTTCGGTCCTTAGGGACACAGGCACCTTTCCTTGTCACACCCAACAATCACACCAACATGCCATTGTACCCAAGTCAAATCATTTTGTTTCATTTTGGTTTTACAAAACAAAAGCATAAGGTGCTGAACCAAAAATAAACAAAATGATTTGTGTGATCAAGGTCATCGACTAAGTCGATAACCGCCCAATTCTACCTGTAGCTAAGCATTTCTAAGCATGACATCGCAAAGGCAAGAAAAGAGCATAATTAAATCACGGGCTCTAATTCACGGTGATGATAATAACTTATGGTTGTGGCGGGGATAACATTTTAATGGCAACAATGCATTAGGAATAGCTACCTCTAAACAGGCAAAAATAATTGGACACAAAAGCAATGCATACATATAGTTTGTAAACAAGATATTAGACTTTGAAAGTAATGGGACATTTATGATCAAATATCTTGCACCTTGCTTGTGTGGGTCAAGGTGTTCTTGAGGATCAACAATATTATGAATGTGCTCTTGGATCCTAACGAGAAAGCAAAAGCAACCGATAAGAACGAATAAAATACAAAGACCCAACAGTAAACTCCTCCAAAAATTCTAAAATTTTTACAGTAGCAAGGTCTTGATTTATAATGAATTTAGCAACAAGAACCAATTGATTTGGATTCTTAATGCCAAAGATATGACCAAAACAATTTTGCTCGCCTTTTATAAATCAAAATGCTACTATTCATTAGCAAAATTTTCTGAGCTATATTGAGGTTGGAAACATTTTTAACTTAAAATGAGTTAAAAACATAACCAACAAAATTTGAATCAACCGAAAAGGATTTGAAATGAATTAGTTATGCATTTTACAAGTTATCACATTTTGGTTGATAAATAAATCCTTTCGGAATTTCGAAATGAGAATCGGCGTGGCGAGCGAGGAGCGTTGATCTTGGATCAAGCGGTCCGCGTCCCGTAGCTGACAGCGCGCTGCTGCCGAAGCCTTAAGCGTCAACCGTTGGATCGGATCCAGCGGTTCCGCGTCCCGTAGCGTTCGGTGGTCCGAACGTTCACGCTGCGCCGAGCCGTGGATCGAGATCCGACGGTTCCACTGGACCCGAAGCGTCGGTGGTCGAACGCGCCACGCCGCGAGCCGTTGATCTTGGGATCCAACGGTTCGCGGACTAAGGCGCGCGTTAGCTCAAATTCAGCGCAACCTTGGGCGTAGATCTTAGGATCGACGGTCCAAAACGACGCACGTTCAAACCAACGTCCTGTTTTCGTCCGGCAAAAAGGTCGGAGGAGAACGGCTCGCCGCCGGCGGCTCTGGCCGCGGCGGTGCGAGCAAACACCTAAAACGAGTCCCTAATACTCATGCGCACCCAATGGTACCAGCGGCGTTAGCTGAGGTGGTCGAAACGCCAAGCCGGAGAACCGCGGTGACCGCAAAGTGACGAAAACGAAAAAACAAATGGCTCACCGCGGTCCACGGAGCCGTGCGGACCACTAGGGCTAAAGAGGTTACACAGGCGCAAAGGATGCACCGAGAAAAGTCGAGGTAGCTCGAGCGAAGAAGAATGGCGATTCGGTAGAAAGGGGAAGTCCGAATTGAGCCGCTCCTCTCTGTCAAAAGCCAAATTAACGAGGGTTAATACTCCACGAGATGCCAAGCAACCGAGGAAGCAAAGGCTTGAGAGAGAATGCCCGAACACCACTTTCACCAAGAGGCCTGAGCTCCAACAATGGCGGCCGAGAGAAAATTCACGAAGGAGTTCACTCGGTGCACTAACAATGGTAATCAAGCTCGAGGTGTTCAAAGGATGCTAAGGAAGCCTCGGGTAGAGTCTTATAGGCGGAGGAGCAAGAGAACAACGGCAAGAAAAATGGCCTTGCGCGGTTTGAGGTCGGCCAGGGCGACGGGAGCGAATAACCGCAGGGGAGGCGGCGTATGGGGCGGCGGACGGGAGCATAAATCTGCGCGAGCCGTTGGCCAAAGGGGAGACTTGTTCGGCTCTGCCGGCTGCATCGCGCACGCCAAAGATCTTGACTTCGGCCGAGTCGAGCGCGAGCGAGGAAGACGACGAACGACGGCCGTTGGATTTAATCGGACGGTGAAATGGATCGGTTCGATTCAAGCGCTCGCTCAATCTGGGCCGTGCGATCTTGATCCAATGGTTCACAACTCCCGCGCCCATGCGTCCGCGCCGGTCGATTAGTTGGTTCGACCGAGTCAAGCGGCTCGAGCCCGAGTCCGTCGAACTCGAGGAACAATGCAAACCGGATAGAAATTGAATTTTAAACATCTGAGTTTTGAGGAATTATTTGAGGTAGCAAACAAACTCCAAAATTTATGAAATTTTAACTGGAGCTTTCTGACAGCAGGAGGAGCTTTCCATAAAATTTTCAGAGATTTTCATGCACTGAATCATTCTACAGAAATTCCAGAAGAGAGGAAAATGTGGTTTGACCAGTTTGACTTGCCTCCAAAAATTATCAAATAATTTCTAAAAATCATGAGATAATTCAGAGGTGTTAAACATCAACCCTAGACCCAATGAAAATTATTTCCAGAGATTGGGCACAAGATTTTTATGGAGGAGGTTTATGACTTGAGTTTAATTGGGGAAATTTGGAGTTTGAATTCCACCAATTAAAGAAAGAGGTTTCAAACATTGTAACAGTACATGAGGTAGCAAAAGTTTTAACTTATCCTCATTTTTATTACATTTGAAACATAAACCCAATTTGGGATGTTACATGCACCTAGTACTTTTATGCGTTTGATGAACGAGATTTTACGTCCTTTCATTGGAAAATTTGTGGTGGTTTACTTTGATGATATCTTGATTTATAGCAAGTCACATGAGCAACACTTAAATCATATCGTGCTGTTTTTAATGCTTTGAGAGGCGACGTTTGTTTGGTAACCTCGAAGTGCACCTTTTGCACCGATCGAGTTGCATTTCTTAGTTATGTTGTGACACCACAGGGCATTGAGGTGGATGAGACAAAGATTGTAGCCATCCAAAGCGGGCGGCGCCTACTCTTGTGTCACAAGTCACGGAGCTTCCTTGGCCTTCTTTGGATTCTATCGGCGCTTTGTGCGGATTTCAGCACCATTGCCGCACCATTGAATGAATTGACAAAGAAAGGAGTGTCTTTCCAATGGGGACCTGCACAAGAGAAGGCATTCAACTTGTTGAAAGAGAAGCTCACCCAAGCACCCCTACTCCAACTCGCTGATTTTTGTAAGACTTTTGAAATTGAATGTGATGCAGTGGGATTGGGATAGGTGGTGTATTGATTCAAGAAGGTAAATCAGTTGCATATTTCAGCGAAAAACTAAATGGGCCTAGTTTGAATTATTCCACCTATGATAAGGAATTGTATGCTTTAGTTCGAGTGCTTCAAACTTGGCAGCATTATCTATGGCCCAAAGAATTTGTTATACATTCGGATCATGAATCGCTAAAATGTGGATTTCATGGGGATATGTTACAGATCTTAGGATGATGTGACAATTGGCAATGGCGTTTACGGTTTGTAGTTTCAAGTGTTTTAAACAAAGCTACGAGTATTACGGCAAGGCGGTCCAACGGTCCTTGCAGCCGATCGACCGGTCCCAAATCGGTCGGACCGGCCATGTGAAGGATCGGACGGCGGTGATCTAAAAGTGTTCAAAACGAGCTGGGCCAAAAATAGGTGTTGTAGGCAAGTGAGGGGATCCCAATGCACTTGGTCTCATGATTTTTGGAGTCTCCAGTAAGAAGTTCTATTCGTTTTTAATTTCGGAAGGTTTGAATTTGGGAGCTTGAATTTGGCTAAGTCCCAAGGGGGCGGTCCGACCGGGCTCCTGGAGGCCAGTCCGACCGCTCACTGGAGCGGTGGTGGGTTTCTACTTGAAAGTCGGCCAACCGTGGCGATGTTGTTTTGTTAGGTCAAAGTCATTGGTATTGTGGCATATGATTTGCATGATGCATATTTTGACTAACATGGGTCAAGTTGTGAAGAACTTGTTCCGAATTCGTGTTTGCTTATCCGTGGTTGTGCGGTTGCTTGGTGGTCAACGACGGTCAGCGGCGAGGAGGATCGGGACTAGACTCGGAGAGTTGAGGTCGAGCGATTGGCGATGCGGGTGAGGTCAACGACTCAAGTGTGACACAAGATGGACAATGGTGACCTATTGGCAAATCCATGGCGCATGGTGAAGCGGTTTAGGTCAAAGGTTAAAGACGGCGCTGCGAAGCGTGCGTGTGTGACCCGTTTGTTAGTGGGCCTTAACGGAGCCCAAGAGAGTCAAACCCTAAGAGTTTTAGGCCTCCACTATAAATAGGAGGAGATGGTGGCTACACCTCTCTCTCGCCTTTTATGTTTCAAAACCCTAATTGTCTTTAGGGAGTTGAGGTGGAGGCTAGGGCTCTTGATGGTTTGTGGTGAATTTCGTGATCCTTGATTGTCCACTGATCCATGATGGTGTGGATGTAATCCAGCATCAATCACGAAATCAATCTATGCAAGGTTTGCTTGAGATAAATCTCTTTTCGTTCTTGCTTTCAATTTCGTGTTTTTAGGGCTTTCTTTGATCCGCGAGTTTGTGATTGATTCTTTCCGTGAATTAGCTTGCTGTGATATGTGTGAATCTATCTAGCATCATCTTGATCATCAATCCTCACGAACAAGCTTTAGGATCAAGTTTTCGTTCTTGCCCGGTTTTAGACCTTCTGTTAATCAATTGGCAATTGCTCAAGATCGTTCCAAGAATTATCATAATATTCGATTGGAATAGGTCCTCAATAGCATATAGAAGGTGTGAGCAAAGTTTCATAAAGATTAGAGATGAGAATCAAAAGTTTCACCTAATTGCAACCGTCATCGGGCCGATTTTTTTATTGCGGATCGGTTCGAGTCGGCCGGTCGGACCGCTCATCATCACCGGTCGACCGATTTTGAGCGGTCCGACCGCCAAACAACGCTTGATCGGACCGCTTGGCAATCGGTCCGACCGATTGGGTCCAGTGATCGGACCGCCGTCTTGTGAGTCTTTGCAATCTTAGTTGATTTTGTAGCATTGCTTAGGGTTTAATTGGATTCAATACTAGTCTTCCATTTATCTTGGTATATTGATCTTCATAGCTTTCTAATAGCTACTGGAGTGAAATTGTATTGAGTTCATAATTTGTGAAAAAGTGGCGTGCTCCTATTCACCCCCTCTAGTCGCCTTTACGGTCCAACAAGTGGTATCGAGCCGGTTAGTTCAATCTTGATCTTAACCGTCCTTTGAACTTTGGCGATGGATAAGTTTTCTACTAAACCGCATATCTTGAGGGCACGACTATGCCTATTGGAAGAATCGTATGCGCGTCTTTCTTGAGAGCGAGGACAAGCTATTTGGGATGTTGTTAGAGCCCATTGGTTATTCTGAAATTGCTACACCGCTACGCAATTCTTTTGGCTAACAACAATAAGGCTAAGAATCTTTTATATGGTGCACTTGGTAGACAAGAATATGATAGAATTTGCAATCTTTCAGCTGCGCATGAAATTTGGAACACTCTCGAAACATATCATGAGGTTCGTCCCAAATCAAAAGGTGCGCCAAACAGTTTACAAGCGTGAATACAATAAATTCGAGATCGTCTGGAGAGCATCGATGACATTTTCATCGCTTTAATAAAGTAATTAATCAAATGAAATGAGTCCAAAAATGCACGCTAACATTTGGGTGCTTTGGATGAAGGTCTGGGATGAAGATCAACGCTTCAATCACATGACTGCATGAGTGAGCTTACCATGGATAAGCTTACTCGAGGTTGAAGACGCATGAGATTGATTTCATCTCGCCCCTAACATGTGAGCCGATGGCTTTAGTTCGTAATTAACTAAGGGTAGATATTCATTCTTGATGTTAGCTCATCCGGGTTTTCTTTTGTCTCGCTGGTTCTTGAGCGATGAGCAACTTGAGACTACTCAAGATGATTTAGCCTCCTATCCACAAAATTCACGAGAGCTTTATAACAATGTGAGGAGTAGGAGGAGAGGTGGACCTATCACTTGTTTCGAGTGTGGTGAGCCCAACCACATTTGCTCTAGATGCCCCAAGTCAAGGGCAAGGAGGAGAAGGAGTCACAAAGGCATCCTCAAGCTTAGGGATGCTAATCCAAGAAGACAAACTATCGCAGTGTCACGAGTCCTTCAAGCTCTAGAGGATGTGAGCATGGATGATGTGGACTGGAGGTGAGGACGACAAGAGTGACTCCCTGGCAATAAGAAGACACGGACGCCAGCATGTGCTTCATGGCTAAGAACAGCCACACAAATACTCCTCCAAATGAGGATCCTTTTAGTGATCCCGATGAGGCGACCTTCACTTCGACATGAAAAGGGCTTTAGTGCTGCATTGAACAAAACTGCATAAGCAAGTTAAATTGATTAAGAACAGGATACTATGATCGATAATTTGAACCTAGAAGTTGTTAGGCTCAAATCCATTAACTCGATGATTTCTCGTGATTCATGCTCTAGCTTGCTTAATGAATTGTCAGCTTAAATAATGCTCATTCCTCTCAAGCGAAAACAATTGAAAAATGCTCTTTGTCGAACTAGAATCTCTCAAGTCTAGTTCGGTTTGCATGGATGCCATTCCGCTGATGTGATCATGAGACGCTATTCCGTTAACTTGCTCAAATTGTGCTTTTGTATTAATTCAAATGGTGCTTCTTCTAGTGGTACCAAGTACCATTGCACTTATTGCAAGAAAGGTGGGCATTTGATTGAATTCTGTTGGCGTAGGTTGAAAAATGATAGGAAAAATTTTGATAGAATTTCATTCATGCAACCTAGAGCTTCTATGAGACATGGTAACACCGAAAAGAATAAACACGGATTAGGATTTTCTCTCATGCAAATCATTATGTTTCTAGATATCCTAATTCTAATGTTTATCGATTGGCGGTCATTTCTTTGAGTGGTCACCGGTTCGACCGTTTTGATCACGGATCGATCACTTGACTACGCCGGTCAGACCGCCCATGGACAGGTTAAGTCTCATGTTAATTTAAACATTGCTCATAACCGAATGATAGATGAGATCAAGGATAGTACTTCTGGTTTGTATACTCCTTGCAGACGTGTGTCTCAGTACTGGATTCCTGAATCTTGTTTATCTAACCCCAGTATTGAGACACATCGTTCTTTTGTTCCTTGATTTTCAGGACTACCGTGGAAAGGGGAAGAACACGTGGTTCGTCGACTCCGGGTGTTCACGCCACATGACCGGAAACTCAAAATGGTTCACCTCTTTCACGCGGGCAACAGGTGATGACTTCATCACCTTTGGAGATGATACACAAGGGCGAATTGAAGGAACAGGATCAATTAGGGTGAACAACAAATTCATTCTAAAGGATGTCGCTCTTGTGGACAAGCTTAGGTATAATCTCCTTTCTGTTTCTCAGCTTCTTGATGATGGTTATGAGACTGTTTTTAAGAAAAATGCTTGTCGTGTGCTTGATTCTATTGGTGAGCTTGTGTTTGGAATCTCTAGAGTTGGTAGAATTTTTGGGCTGATTTTTCGAATCTCTTCTTTGGATCTCTTAAATGTTTGCTTACATCTTCTTGATTTATTTCTGCTTTGGCACCGACGTTTGGGGCACATTGGTTTTGATCATCGACACGAGTTAGCAACCTTGATCTCATGAGAGGTTTGCCCAAACTCAAAGCTGTCAAGGATGCTGTATGTGCGCCCTGTAGGCATGGCAAACAAGTTGCTGCCTCACACCCTTCTGTGACTATGGTTATGACTGACGGACCGGAGCGGTTACTTCATATGGATACTGTTGGTCCTGCTAGAGTCCGGTCAGTCGGTGGAAAATGGTATATTCTTGTCATAGTCGATGATCTTTCTAGATATACTTGGGTGTTCTTTCTTACTTCAAAAGATTCTCCTTTGTCCATTCATCCTCCGCGAGGCCCATGATTCTCCTTTGTCCATTCATCCCGGGGCCGCAAAGATGTATCAAGATTTCCGTTAGAGGTTCTGGTGGACCCGAATGAAGCGAGAAATCGAAAAGTTTGTTGCCGAGTGTGACGTTTGTCGTCGTGTGAAGGCCGAACATTAGCGTCCAACGGGTTTGCTACAACCCTTGCAAGTGCCTGAATGGAAGTGGGATTCCATCGACATGGACTTCATCACCAGTCTTCCCCAAACCTCCAAAGGGAAAGATGCCATATGGGTTATCATTGATCGGTTGACGAAAGTAGCCCATTTTCTGCCAGTGCGCGCTAAGATTTATGTAGGCACTTTGGCAGACCTCTACATATCCCGCATTGTGAGTTTGCATGGCGTGCCCAAGACGATTGTTTCGGATCGTGGATCACTCTTTACCTCCCGGTTTTGGCATAGTTTGCAAGAAGCTATGGGGACTCGTCTATCTTTCAACACAGTTTATCATCCTCAAACTGATGGCCAAACTGAGAGAGTCAATCAAGTATTAGAAGACATGCTCCGTGCTTGTGTTCTCTCCTATGGGAAGAATTGGGAGAAATGCTTGCCGTTCGCGGAATTCTCTTACAACAATAGCTTTCAAGCTAGTCTTGGCATGGCACCATTTGAGGCATTATATGGGAGAAAATGTAGGACCCCATTGAATTGGTCAGAAACAGGTGAAAGACCATTCTTTGGCCCAGACTCGATTAATGAGGCCGAAAGTCAAGTTCGGTTGATTTGAGATCGACTGCACACTGCTCAATCAAGGCAAAAGAGCTATGCGGATCGTCGTCGTCGCGAGTTGAGATTTGAGCCTAATGACTTTGTTTATCTCAAAGACTCTCCTCTGAAGGGTCATCAACGATTTGGCGTCAAAGGCAAGCTAGCTCCTCGATATGTTGGACCTTATCGCGTTATTGAGAAGAAATGAGTTGTTGCCTACAAATTCGAATTGTCCGCTGCACTTGAAGGTGTGCACGATGTCCTTCACGTATCCCAATTGAAGAAGTGCCTTCGCGTTCCAACCGAGGAAGCTCCTTTGGAGAGTCTCGATGTACAGGAAGATTTGACCTATAAAGAACGTCCTCTTCGCATACTTGAAGAAGCTGAACGTAGAACGAGGAATCGTGCCATCAAATTCCTTAAAGTTCAGTGGACGAATCATTCCGAGGACGAAGCAACTTGGGAGAGGGAGAATCGCCTGTGTGCGGACTATCCATCCTTCATTACCGAGTAGGCGGAATCTCTGGACGAGATTCTTGTACGGCGAGGGGGGGGGAGGTTTTGTAATATCCCAAAGCTCTAGGGTTGTGTTTCAAATATATGAAAATGAGGATAAATTAAAACTTTTGGATGCATCCTTGTTGTCATTTGAATTCTCTAGAATTTATCTCCTTGAAATGTGGCTTCAAATTCAATTTGGTTTATTGACTCGAAGTGTTGCAATTCAATATATTCTAGTCAAACCTTGTGATCATCCTCTGAAAATATTTTTCATAAATTCTAGGTCATCCTGGTAACCTCCCTGAGAAATTTCATAATTTTTAGAAATTATTTTCTATTTCTTAAGGGCTGGTCAAACCTGTTGTCTCTCTGGTCAAACCCCTTGTCCAGCAGCTTGTGAATTTTCTAGTGGGAAATTCACTCCATGAACAATTCTGGAAAATTTATGCACGATTGAGCTTGAAATCAGGATCACTTAGTAAAAACTTTAGAATTTTTAGAGCTATGGAGCTACCTTTGGAAATTAGCAAACCATCTCAGCCTTTTAAATTAAAAATCTGTAATCACTATTCCTCACACTCAGACCCGAGTTAGAGTCCGACTCGAGCCGGCCTGGCTCGACCCAACCAACTGACTGCACTGATTGTGAGCCGTCCGATGGAAACTTAACGGTCCAGATCGCGTAACCCTTCGGCTAGGTCCGAAAGCTCTCGCGCCGATTGGGAGCCATCCGATTTGGAGATCAACGGCCTGGATTGAGTGGCCGATCGGACCCGGCGATCGCCCCTTTTACTTGGACCGTTCGATTTGGAGATCAACGGCCTGGATTGAGTGGCCGATCAGACCGGCCGATCGTCCCATTCTCTTGAGCCGTCCGATCCCGATCAAACGCTCCCGAGGAGCTGCCAACTTACCATTTCGTCGTCTCGATGCGGTGGGCGGCCGCCAGCCTCGCCGTCCACCTCTGTCGCGTCGCGCGCGCAGAGCCGAGCCCACGCGGTTGCATCTGCGCAAGACGTCCGCAGCGTTGCCGCACCGCCCTTGGCTACCAATCACAGGGTTTTGCCCACTCAAGCCGCCTATCCTTCCGTCCCCTGGCCCGAACAAAACCCCGAGATGCCCACCTTCTTCCGCACTTCTCTCAGTGGCCGAGGAGGTGGAAGCTCGCACGAGCGTTTCTCTCGGGTAAGTCTCCACGCACGGTTTCCCCCGGCTCATATTTTCCATGGCCTTCCCGTTTTCGCACATTGGGGCGCTTGTCGTTGCTTGTAGGACCCGGGGCAAATTCGTGTCCTCACTGCCTCCAGAGCGCGCCCACGACTGCTCCTTAGGTCGTCATCGGCTCCGGTGAGAGTTTCTCTCAGTTAATTGTGTCATCCCCTTCCTTGGAGCCATCTAATGATTTCCCCTCGACTAATTTGGTCGATGCATTGCAGAGACATTTGAAAATTGGAGTTCTTCCCACATTTCGGTCGACAACACTATTCCCATCCATTTTCAAATGGTTGGGTTGTTCATCAATTCCTTTAGGTAGTAGCACCTCCTAAGTCTACTTAAGTGTTTCCGATCAGTCTCTAGTTCTTTTTTTGCTCAGGTCGCCGTGCCCTCGTGAGGACCTTACCGCCGCTGTTCGGTCACACATCGCCGGAGCTCCTCCGTGGGTCTGGTCATTTCTTCAGCTCAGGTAGCTTCACATTACCCTGTAGGAGCTTAGGTGTGCTTTCATTTGCTTGTTGAGTCATCCGTTCGGTGAGTCCTCCCGAGCCATACCTTCACCGCCGCACTCCGTTGTCGCGCCGCCGCTTCAGCCGTTCTCCGACCAAGTACCGGCCGCCAGTCGGACCGTCAGGCTATTAGAAACTCATTCCTTCCCTTGGCCGGCGCCGCCTGTGGCTGAGACACCGCGAACCAACGGCAAAGCGTCAAGGGAGGCGCCGCTTGTTTTGTCGGGCCGACAAAGACAAGAGCGACTCTATTAGGGATAATCACTGCCATTAAATGCTAATGATTGATTAACTCTAGTAATGTGCAGCTGTCTTGTGGGCCCCCACGGCCGGTTAAGTGATAGCGTCAAACTTGTGTAGTATGCTTTCCCTTCGGTATAGCTAGGGTATTCTCTGTGCATGTAAAACTAAAAATACGTGTTCGCGTTTAGAAGGCGCACTTTGGAAATCCGCCTTCGACGTTGTTCTCGGCGGGACCGGGTCAAAGATTGACCCAGTCACCACGGGTCCTGTGAGACCCTCAATTATTGAAATGTGCCTTATTAAAATTATACTGGTAGCATAATTCTTATTTAAGGAACAGTGCAAATCCTTTATTAAGAATCATACTAAAAGCATAATGATAACAAGTAACAATTTCAACATTAGGTTCTCAGATATATGTCATGCAATATTTTCCAGGATCAGTGAATATTGCACATATATCTTTAAACAACATTGCATCATTCCCATACAAGTCATACATTCACATAATTATACATCAATAATTACATCTCCAATCTCGGTTGCTCTGATGCGAGGTTGCTCTGATCGAATAAAAGCAGATGACCTTGGGTCATTAACAAAAGAGCAACAAATGAAACAAAAACATAAAAGCAAAACCACCAATGGCCCCATCATCCCGCAGCTATTGCGTGGAGGCTAGAACTAGCATTACTCGTTAGCGTCACCCAGATCGGCGCTAACGGGCATCTCATAAAGATATCCATCCTCACCTGCAACAAGAGGTCATAAAACCCTGAGTACGAAAGGTACTCAGCAAGTCTTACACAAACTAATAAAAGAAAGTGTTTAGAAGAACCTATACAAAGGAATAGAGTTTTATATGCATAAGGTTATCAATGTAGGCTTAATTGGTTCAATTTGCATAAGCGATACCGCTAACCTACAATTGCTAAATTTTGACAAAGCGGTTTAATAATTCAATTTAGACTAAAAGCGATAAGTAATTGAACATAAGCATAAACGGTATCAATAATAGTCACCGATCATTACCAAACCAAGCATGACACTCCTCATGCCGAAACTAATAATTCCCAAAACCCAAATTAGAGCAAATTCTATACAGTGACATCAATCCAAGCGTTGCCGTGAAGTGGACACGGCTATTCGAATAGTTTTAATCCTCGCGGGTGTACATCTTTACCCACACGACTTAGTTAGCCCGTAAGCCTCCGAATAATAGCACACCGCCTTTGGTATGCCGGGTAAACTAAGATTTGGTATTTTTCAACAAGTTGACACTATTGGGTTGGATAACCCATGTGAAATCGCTCCGCTTAAACAACATCGATAGCATATATTCAACCGAGGTTCACATGTTGTACAGGAATGCCACCCAGTCAATTAAATGCAAACTCGTGTTAGCCACACATATTACACATGATCGGGCCACAAGGTACGCGTACATGCGATGTAACACATCTACGCCTACCCTTCTAAGAACATCCGATATCGATATAAGCTCCACATGGCATACGACACGGCCCAAGACTTAAGCATCTATGCCATATGAAATCAATACACATGTCCTTACTCTCCTGTATCCAACTCAATAATATTAACCCTTTACTTAACCAAACAATACCCATACATCAAGTGTGGAAGTGCGCTTGGGGCTTGAATTGGGCCGTCGAGTTCACCTTAATCAACCTGCACAAGACATCCACAGCTCCCATTCTCGTGCACTAGGCACCATCACTAGCATCCACTTGTCCAGATTTGAATTAAGTTTAACAACAAGATTTAGATTTATATCAGATTTAAATAAACTGAACAAAGAATCAACAAAAATAAAAATGTATTTGTTATTCCCCAGGTTTGACAAGATAAGCCGTCAAACATTACCGTTCTACTGATTTGCATGGCTAAGCAAAATTGAAATTAAGTATTGTATCACCACAAACTATCTTAGGTTGAGTGTATGATCAATTCAAGGTAAGCCATAAGTTCTGGTCATAGCTAACTAGGAACAGAGCATAAATAGTTTTTAGAAAATTGCATGCAACAGTATCACTGTATTTTATAAATCTACAGTTCAAAAGATTAGGATCAACATGGTGCAGAGAGGAAGCTTGCCTTGGTAATAATAGATAACCTCTTGTTCAGGTTCTGGTGGCTCAACAAAAGACTCAACAATCTCAGAAGAACCAGTATCTAGAACACAAAAATCCAATAAATAGCAAGAAAATGGCAAGGAACAATGCATAAAAGAGTTCATGATCAATAGCTCAATGCATAATTAACAATATGCTTAAGTTAAACCTTACTCAATGACAATACCCCATATACAATAGCTACTACACATGTTATCAGAATTTAATGGGTTAGAAAAGCATTACAGGTTCAGACTTGATTAGTATAGAACTAGAGTTTCAAATTTCTAAAAGCAAATTTAACTCAACACTTGCACTCTCTACTAGAAGGAATAGAGGCCAACAATAGGTTGCATGTGGTCGGCATGACCACCAGTAGCAGCAAAATAGAAAATGGAAATCAGGAAAGCTACAGTTTCAGGTTTTAGCAAAACCAGAAATTTGGACAACTAGCAGAGAAAGAATTTAATGCTTCATTAGATCATGAGCAAAATGATATTGTTGATTATGTCAAAGCTAATGGGTAATATTCAAAGTCTAACTCATCACTTATCATTAATTAGCAAACACTAGCAATTTCGCTAAAGTCGAAGTTCTGCTTTGATTTTAAACAAAACCAAAATCTGGATGATTTCCAAAGAAATGATTTAGGAACTAGTATTTTAGAAGAAAATGATATTCTGGATTAATTCTCAACTAATTGAGAAATATACAAAGTCTAGTTCATCTCTTACTATCAACTAGCAACCATCATCCAATTTGACTAAAACTGCTACAGTATCAGGTTTGGCAAAATTGAGATTTGGGCAGATTGCAAAGTGATGGCTTGCTGGTTTTTGCTTTGAATCAAGTAATGATTTTTACTTGGATTACTTGCTAATGAGTAAAACTTAAAGCCTAGCATACTATTTAGCATCAAATACTAGTAGTCATCAAAATTTGAGGCTTACAAAGAAAAGCAAAAGTCAGATTTTGAAATTTGAAAATCTGAACAGATTTAAGGATGAAAACTTGATACTCCATTAGACTAAAACAAATTGACATACAAGATGGATCTATAGCTAGATAAGTACACTACCAGATTAACTTATCCCTTAACATCCATTAACACTAATTAGCAAATTTCAGTTCAACTAAAACATCAGTTTTCAGATTTTTCAAAACCGAAAACAGCACAGATTCATAAAAGTAAACTTGCTACTTCATTTGACTAATAGAAAATAATATATCAGATTAAGCTACAGCTAAATGAGTATACTTAAAAGTCTAACTCCTCACCAAACATTAGTTAGCACTAACTTCCAAATTTCAGTTCAAACCAAATTACGCTTTGAAATTCAAAACGAAAACCAGCGGAAAGATGGCAAATGATGATCTTTGAGCTAAATGATCACAAGAAAAGTGCTATACTTTAGCTTAGAGTATTTCTAACTAATGTAGCAGGTTAGCTTATCATTTGCTAGCAGTAATTGACAAGAATTAAAGAGGCTGCTGTGCACTGCTAGTCCAACCGAAAACAGACAGTGCACAGTCGGCTACTAATGACCTCTTGCAATGTTTGAAATCTGCTGCTTATTTCACTAAGACCAAAACACTATGTTTGCTAAAGTGGTAGCTAAACAAGTAACTAAAGTCTACTTAACCATTCAGCACTAAGTGATGAGAAAGAAATGAAGTCTTCACTGTTAGAAACCGAAAATAGACAGAGTTCACTCGGTGATTTGGCGATTGCAGAAATTAGAAGTTTTCTGTTTTAGCAAAATTTGAATAAGAAGATGTGCTTGATTAAGATGCAGATACACAAATTGAACTACTGAGTTACAATCCCTTAATCTTTAGTTAACACTAAAGATCAAAAGTGGTTTCAATCTGAACGGCAGTTTTTTTTTTAGATTTTGAAACAGAGTTTAGGACAGATTTAAAAAGAATTGTTTACTAAACTTTACATACACAAAGACTTACTTTGTTTCGGCTAGAGAAGAAGAAAATGGAATTAAGGGTTTGGCCACAACAGGAAAACTCCCAAGTCCTCTTCCCAGCTTAACCAAAACAGAAATCCCCACTTGATGCTCTACTGGCTCAGTTCACTGGGAGCTACTCCATTTTCCACTGATAAGGGAGAAAGCATGAGCAGCAGTATGAGCAGCACTTGCAGTCAAGAATGGCAGGAGGCTTAACACTAAAGCTTGGGAAGGTTAAACCTCCATAGCAAAGGAGAGGGTTCTAGAGATGCTGCGGTGGCTATTCTGCATTGCATCAGACCGACTTTGACCATTACCTTCTTGACCGATCGCGCCCGCCCAAAAAAAAAGAGAGAGGGAAAGAGAACAATTGCCTGAGTTGCATCTTTGGTCGAAGCATTGCTCCCCAACCGACAAGAAGGAAAGGAAAAGAGCCGGCACTAGGCTTGCTTTGAATTGCTTGTCGGTATGTCTTTGGTCACGTGACCGCCTCCCAGTAGAAAAGAAGGAGATGGAAAAGAGATCATTGCAGTGCCACAGAATGCCTTGCTAACAAAGAACCAAAGATCCAATGGCACAGATCACAAGAGAGAATCGACCGGCACTCAAGGAAAACAGACTGACCAGAGAGGAAGGGTGTGATAAGATGTTGGCTAGAAAATGGAAACTTTTGATTGTAACAACATATCTAAGTTTCAAAATAAACAGTGATGCTACAGAAGACATCTTATTACTGTTTATTAAAACTGGTCATTCTGAGTCCCGCTTTAGTGAAGCGCGCTAGAATGGAGGTCGGTAAGAAAAATAAATAGGTACTTAGAAAATCCCAAAATGAATTATTTGTTAACTGAAAAATACAATTAACATAAAAAATGCATTACTAATTCATACAAACTCCAAATAGAGTAAACTCAATTTTGTTAGGATTCTGTGTTGGGGTAGTTTGTTTCATAATAGGTTGTAAGCATGATACTGTTACTAAAAATCTGATTTTACAAGTAACTTGTGTACTTTTTCATGCCTTTGAAAAATCATAGAAAATTCATCTTAGCTCCTAATGAGGTGAATCATTTTTCGTTGATCATCTCATGTGATGCTCTATCTACCATAAAAATTTCTTGTGCACCACTTCCCTGGAAATTTTCACCTAAACTTTTAGTATAGGATGAATAGTGATAGCTAGTAATTAAACTGGATTTTTCTGAAAACTGATTTCTAAACAGCTATAACTTCTACATAGGACATCCAATTGAATTAATTCTTGTTGCTATTGGGTTAGTCACTTCCAGGATGTTGTTGTCATCTATTTATCATTAATATGATGTTATTTACTACTATTTGAACAATAAAAACAGATTGTAAACTTTTTTTTAAATGTACTACATTATTGCAAATAAAGATTGCTTTGTGCTGAAAATGAAACATACATCCCCCACTTAAATAAGCTTGCATGTAGTTATGTATAGGTCTGTTACTCTACACGTAAGTCTTGTGGAGTACAATTTTTGTACTCATTTGCTTTGCTTATCTATTTGTTGCAGAGGAGGAAGGTGCCAAGGGCCTCACTTTTGTGAGATATGCTGCGGCTTTGATGACTAGGCCGGTGGTCCGGTTGGTTGCCTTGTGGGTAAAAGGCACACTGATGGGTCTTTTGTTATCGCCATCTTATGGCTGCTCGCTTCCGTTACTTATTTGACTCTTTAGTTGTATTTGGCCGGTCGGCCCCTCTTGTAATAACTCTATATTGTAGGTCCTTAATTGTATTTTTGTGCTTTGGATTCTATGTGAGGAATGGAATTGATGCATAATTTTTGTATGGGGTATGTGTACTGCACTTCTGGGAAGTACATATACGCCGAGAGTCGTGATATTTGATTTGTAATGTTTTAATTATCTTGATGGTTAAGTATTTGTGAGACCCCTGTTTATCAGACTTGTAATGCTTAACCATCCACTCGGTCCCAGCATCACAAATCAAATAAACTGAGACTCGAGATATGTATACTTCCCAGAAATGCAGTATACACACCTTTTACAAAAAGTCATTCATCAATTCCATTCATTCACATAGAACCGAAGCAGAACAGGACAGATCCAAAGACATACATAGAAAAGCTTTTACAAAAGAGAGGCCGACCGGCCCAAAGTCATACAAATAATTTAAACAGCGGAGGCAAAAGTGTCATAAGATGGCCATAAATAAAAGAGCCAATCAGTGTGCCTTTAACCCACAAGGCAACCGACCGGGCCGCCAAGCTAGTCCTCAAACCCGTAGCACATCTCACAAAAGTGAGAACCTTGGGGATCACCTTCCTCGTGTGCAACAAATAGTTAAGCAAAGCAAATGAGTACAAAAATTGTACTACGCAAGACTTACGTATAGAATAACAAACCTAAACGTATGCTACATGCAAGTTTATTTGAGTGGAGGCTGCATGTTTCATTTTCGGCACAAAGCAATCTTTATTTACAATAATGTAGTACATTTAAAAGCAAGTTGACAAATCTGTTTTTAATGTTCAAATAACAATTTGACAACAATAATAACAATAGATAGATGACAATAACAATCCTGGAAGTGACTAAACCCACAGCCACCACAAAAATACCATGAAGTACCCATTCATGCCAACCATGTCAAATTTTAATAAAAAAGTTGTAGTCTAACTCTTGGAAGACCTCCCCAAGCGTGTCCATAACCTAGGACAAGGCTATTTGAATAGTTTGAACCCTGCAGGGGTGTACCAATGTATCCACACGCCAGACCACCTTTTTGTCAAGCTATTAAGCACACTTCCTTAGGTATGCCGACACCGCTAAGTCCTACGAGACCTTTCCAATGTTATGCATTAACTGCGAGTCGCCCGTATGGATAGAAACCCATACGTTGTGTTGGAGTCATCATAAAGCCTCGATCAACTGCCCCTCACGGGCAAAGCCTTGGACAACTATGATGACCCTTGAGGTGGAGAAACTACCCGGAATCTCCACCACCGCACACCCAACACAATAACACAGATCATTTTTCACACAACACACACAACCCCCTCCTGTGACTCGCAAAGTACTCAGTCAAGAGAGGTCTCATATCCCTCTCGCGTGGTTAGCATACAAAAATACTTGGTTTAGTGTAACAAGTTGTTAGGTCCTTGTTGACCTGGGCAAGACACCCACACAACCCAATAACCCACCATTCAACCACTTGCCCAAGTCTAAATCAATTTTTCAATTTCAGATTTTGAATTTACAAAATAACAAAGCACAAGTGACGGACATAAAGGAGTAATAATTAGATGTGTGATCAAGATCATCGACTAAATCGTTGATCGCCCATTCCTACCGAAACTAAGCATTTCTAAGCAATTTCAAATCGCAATCTACTAAGTGACAAGAGCTCATCCATCGAACTCAAATCACAGCAAATAACCTAGGCTCAGGTACTAGAGGATAATCAATTCCTACAGATTATGCAACTATAGGATCCACTAATTATAATTTAACACAACAGAGCAATTCATACATACAAGTTACAAACAATATATTAGACTTGAAAAATACTGGGATTAACATGATCAAACTACTTGCCTGGTTGCTGCTGTTCAAGATGTTGCGGAGGATCACTTAGGTGATCAATGTGCTCTTTGGAACCTAACGAGAAAGCGAAAAAGAACCGATAAGAACGAAGAAAACTCAAAGACTCAACTGCAAACATTTTCCAAATGCCTTGAAAGTTTTACAGCAGAAAGAGCATAATTTATAAGGAATTTAGCAACAAGAACCAATTGATTTGGATTCTTAATGCAAAAGATATGAGCGAAGCAATTCTGCTCAGCCTTATAAATCTCAAATGCTACTATTCATTGCAATTAAATTGGGAAAATGAACATGTTCAAAACTAATTTTACAGTAATCTCATTAATAAAGGAATCCAACAAAATTGGATTCACTCAAAAATAGTTTACAGAGAAATAGTTATGCATTTTACAAGTTAATGGCATTTTTCAGTTAACAAATAATCCTTTGGGGAAAATCCGAAATTAAAACGACGTGGACGAACTTGGACTGTTGATCTTGGATCCAACGGTCCAAGTCCAAGGGACAAGGCTGTGGATATCGTGAGGATATGTGCACGATCTTAGAATGATGAGTCAATTGGCAATGGCTTTGTTGGTTTGTAAAATCTCGCGTTTTCGGGGTTTGCTTGACAGTCAGACCACGAGCGATCGACCGTTGTGTGGGCGGTCGATCGCTTCGTGGAGAGGTCGGACGGACCGTGGTTGCCGGCGGACCGGCCGACTTAAAAGTGGTTTTGGGGCGATCCAAAATAGGTTGTGTAGGCAGTGAGGAGTCTCCGGATGTGGTCGCATCATTTTGGAGCTCCCACAAAAGTTCTATTGAGTTGAAAATTCCAGAAGGTTTCGGATTTTCACGATGGAATTTTGGCTAAGTCTTTTCGGGCGGTCCGACCGCCGTTGTGGGATCGGTCCGACCGGCCTGGAATCGGTCAGACCGGCCGTGTGGTGCGGTCAGACCGCCGATGACTTGGAGGGTAGCCAAGTTTGCATTGTTGTGTTTTGATTGTGTTTAATATATGAACTTCAATGCTTTATTGTTGTATATTGCATTGTGGAACTAACGTGGGTCAAGTTGTGAAGAACTTGTTCTCGGAAATGATTTGTTTGTCTATTGCTGTGCAGGTGGCTTGCAGGTCGACGACGTCAACGGTGAGATGGATCGGGACTACGCTTGGAGAGCTGAGGTCCAGAACGATCATGGATACCGGGTGAAGTCGTGTGACTCAAGCATGGTGCAGAATGGGCAAGATGGATCGAACGGGTAGTTCGCATGACACCGGTTGGATCAAAGCATGCATTGAAGTCGGTGCAAGTCTCTGGGAGGTTCCAATGGGATTCGGACAAGAGAGGCTTGGCGACGTGATGAGAACCGCTGATCAACCTACACGTGGTGAAGCAGGCGATTGCTTCAATAGTTATGTGTGTGTGGGTCCCATGTGTGAGTGGGTCCCAAAAGTGAAACCCTAGGCCTCTAGTATAAATAGAAAGGGGGAGATGTAAAACCCCTTTGAAGCATTCATTTGAGCCCCTCTTGCTTTTTCTAGGGTTTGGAGAGGAGAGGAGAGGAGAGGTTAGGGTTTGGAGATTGTGAGTGTGCTCTTGTGTGAGCTCTTGTCCTCCTTGATGGAGTGGCTTTGTAAGCATCTTGTGAGATCAATCAATCTTGTGACGCTTGCTTGAGAGATCATTTGTCTCCCTTTGTATTCTTCTCTCTTTTGGATGAATTTGGTGCTTCCTTGATTCAAGTGTTTAAGCTTGGTCTCTTGACCCATTTTGTCTTACTTTGATGTGTGGGAATACTCCTAGAATCATCTAGACCATCAACCCCCGCAAGCAAGTCTTGAATCAAAGTTTCTTGTATTTCTAGGGTTTGTGCACTTCTTTGGTAAAACCTTGAGAGATCGATTCTGCGAAGTGGATCTGAAGTATCGTCGCTAGAAATAGGTCTATAATATCATTAGGGAGGTGTGCTCGAAATTTGGTCAAGTTTCATTGGTTGAATCAAAAGTTGGATCAAATTTCGCTTTTGGATTTGGGCTTGATTTTTCAAGATCGGATCGAACCGTCGACCGGTTTATAACGGCGGTCCGACCGCCCGCTTTCAGATCATTGATCTTTACGGGTCGAACCGATATCCACCGGTCCGACCGCTGATTAGTAGCCG
This sequence comes from Hsuehochloa calcarea, assembly GCA_036346395.1. NCBI lineage: Eukaryota > Viridiplantae > Streptophyta > Magnoliopsida > Poales > Poaceae > Hsuehochloa > Hsuehochloa calcarea. Next base: position 37,965,556 of record CM070601.1, read on the forward strand.
GTCCGATCGCTTGTTGACCGTCGGTCCGATCACAAGATCGGTCGGTCGACCGCTTTGTGCCTCTCGAGCAAGAAGTTCAATTCTCCACATTTGTGTCGTGTGGTTGAGGGGGTTCTCGAATTCAGCACAAGGCTTCCACTGTGCGCTTGCTGATCTTCTTAGCTTTCATAGCTAAAGGAGTAAAGTTCGTGTTGAATTTGATTAAGACGAGAAAGTTGAGAAAGCGCCTATTCACCCCCCCTAGTCGCCTTTACGGTCCTACAAGTGGTATCAGAGCCGGTTAGCTCTTCTCATAGATCTTAACCGGTCTTTGGAGCCATGGCGACTGACAGATATTCAATCAGGCCACATGTTTTTGATGGAGTTAATTTTGCTTATTGGAAGGCCCGAATGCAGGCCTACATCGAGGCTCAAGGGCACACAATTTGGCTTAAGCTGAAAAACCCTTATGTCGTGCCAGCCGATGACAATTTGATCACTCCAGATGTGGAGAACAACAGCAGGGCTCAAAATTTCTTGATTCGAGGTCTTAGTCGAGCTGAGTTTGAGCGTGTTGCTCATTTGCTGTCTGCTCATGAGATCTGGCGGACTCTTTGTGATTATCACGAGGGGTCCACTGCGATCAAGGAAGTGAGACGTAACCGGTGAAGAAAGCATACTCAAGATCGAGCAAAGGCACAGTGAATCTTTAGATGAGTGTGGGGAGATTTTCTAAAATTCTTCATGATCTCCGCTATTGTTGATCTTGTCTTCACTGAGTCTGAAAATGCACGCTAACATTTGGGTGCTTTGGATGTGAAGGTCTGGGGGGATGAAGATCATCGCCATCAATGACAACATCACATGAGTGAGCTTACCATGGATAAGCTTTACTCGAGGTTGAAGACGCATGAGATTGATTTCATCTCGCGTCTCCCCACATGCAGCCGATGGCTTTAGTGGTCGACCAATCTAAGGGTAGATATTCGATTCTTTTGATGTTAGCTCATCTGGTTTTTCTTTATCCGCTTTGCATTCTTTGAAGCGATGAGCAACTTGAGAGACTACCCAAGATGATTTAGCCCTCCTATCCACAAAATTCACGAGAGCTTACAACAATGTGAGGAGTAGGAGGAGAGGTGGACCTATCACTTGTTTCGAGTGTGGTGAGCCCAACCACATTTGCTCTAGATGCCCCAAGCTGAAGGGCAAGGAGGAGAAGGAGTCACAAAGGCATCCTCAAGCGAGGGATGCTAAATCCAAGAAGACAAACTATCGCAAGTTTGTCAGTCGAGTCCTTCAAGCTCTAGAGGATGTGAGCATGGATGATGTGGACTCGGAGGTGGAGGACGACAAGAGTGACTCCCGTGGCAATAAGAAGACACGTGATTTCACAGGCATGTGCTTCATGGCTAAGAACAGCCACGACAGCGACTCCTCCAACAGCGAGGATCCTTTTAGTGATCCTGATGAGGTATGACCTTCACTTCCTGACATGAAAAGGGCTTTAGTGCTTGCTGAACAAAAACTGCATAAGCAAGTTAAATTGATTAAGAAACAGGATACTATGATCGATAATTTGAACCTAGAAGTTGTTAGGCTCAAATCCATTAATCCTGATGATTTCTGTGATTCATGCTCTAGCTTGCTTAATGAATTGTCAAGCTTAAATAATGCTCATTCCTCTGTTGAAAAACAATTGAAAAATGCTCTTGTCGAACTAGAATCTCTCAAGTCTAGTTCGGTTTGCATGGATGCCATTCCGCTTGATGTGACTGCTTTAGACGCTATTCCGTTAACTTGCTCAAATTGTGCTTTGCTAGAATTAAAACTGGATAGCTCTTTAAAAGAATTGCAAAAATTTGATGCTAGTCACACTTGCTCTCATTGTAAGAACAATAGGATTAAATTGCAAGAGATGACCGAAATGGTCGTTTACTCTAGAGCTGCATCTTGTGAAAATTGTCCTAAGTTTACAATAGAGATTGAAGCTTTAAACAAGACTCTTGAAGAGAAAGCTAAAATTGAAAAAATCCATGTCTCACTACTACAGAACATGCTATACTAGACACCCCATCACAGACGGTTCAAAAAGAACCGCTCAGATAAATTATCACGCACGGTTCTTGGTAACCGCTCAGCGATATATAGATCGCTGAGCGGTTCGCTTAACGAACCGTCGTGATATTACGCGCACGGTTCGCTTAACGAACCGTGCGTGATATCTTGTCATCACGCACGGTTCGTTAAACGAACCGTCTGCGTGATGATATACGCACGGTTCGCTTAACGAACCGCTCGTGATAATATTTGTATCACGCACGGTTTGTTTAACGAACCGTGCAGCGAAGTATCACGAGCGGTTAGTTAAACGAACCGTCAGGATACAAGATATCACGCACGTTCTTTAAAAGAACCGTCAGGATATTCCCATATCACGCATTTCGTTCTTTTAAAGAACCGCCTCGTGATATATCGAGCTTATAAGTAGCGCCGCCGAGCGGTCCCCATTTCTATGAAATCCATTTGAACCGCCGCCACCTCCTGCTGCTGCGTCCACGCCGATGGGTCCCATTTCTATTAAATCCATTTGAACCGCGCCACCCTCCCGCTGCTGCGTCCTCCCCATTTTGAGTCAGTTACCCGCACCTCCTCCTCTCCCATTTTGAGTCATTACCCTGCCTCCTCCTCCCCGGCCCATTGCGGCTTTGATCTGCTGCCTCCTCCCACATTGCGCCACTTTGGAGAGAAGGGTAACGATCGATCTGTAACCCTTTATATTTGCTATAGAGTACTCACTAATGTGTTTGGTCATTATAAAGGGTACTTGCGGTTTATTAATATAGAGTACTCACTAATGTGTAGATGGACCGAAACTGGATGTACATTGAGAACCGTGTGAGTGAAGAGTATATTAATGGCGTGTTTGCTTTTAGAAGAGCCATGAAAGGTGATATGTTGAAGAAGGGATAAAATATATGTACTGTCCATGCATTGATTGCGGTAATATGAAAATGTTTAACAACCCTAGCAGATCGAAGCTCACTTAATAATGAAGAGGTTTCAAAAAGGATATACATGTTGGAGCAGTCCACGGTGAAGAGCAGATTATACCGGAAGTCAGTAATGACGACATCGCCGAGGAAGTCAACGATATGCAGGGTATGGAATGTGCTTTTGATGAGGATAGATCGCATGATGACAATCTGGATCAGATGCTACGCGATGCAGAAGGGAACTACGTGAGAGAGAGTTTTGTAAATTCGAGGGCTTAATGGAGGACTCGAAACCTTTGTTCCCTGGCTGCAAGCCGGAATACACAAGGTTGTCAACCGTGCTTGAACTGCTGAAATTGAAGGCAAGCAATGGTTGGTCCGACAAGAGTTTTACGGGCGTTGTTAGGTCTCTTAGCTGACATCCTTCCGGAGGGAAACGTGTTGCCCAGCACGACCTACCAAGCTAAGAAGGTTCTTTGTCCGTTGGGAATGGAAGTAGAAAGAATACATGCATGTCCGAACGATTGCATCCTCTACCGTAAAGAGTATGCAGACATGCATGCATGTCCCGTGTGCAGAGCATCCCGATACAAGCGGAAGAATACTGCTAAGGCGAAGCAAGGACCTCTCGCTAAGATGTTGTGGTATCTCACCGTGATCCCACGCTTGAAGCGCTTATTTGCGAACCGAAGGAGGCAAGATTGATGCGTTGGCACTTTGAGGAGCGTAAGAAAGATGGGAAGCTCGGACACCTGCTGATTCTCGTCGAAAGGAGAAACTTCGATCGGAGCTTCAAGAGTTCAAAGGAACCGAGGAACATAAGGTTAGGGTTGAGTACTGACGGAATGAATCCTTTCGGTAACATGAGCGTGAGACATAGCACTGCCCAGTGAATCTATGCATGTACCGGGGGTTCATTATGTATACATTTCTTTGGTAGCTTCGAGTTTTCAATACGATGCATTGGATATAGAATCACTGGAGATAGTTCATTTGTTCTAACATGTTATTCTCGTGTGGGTTGCATGTTCCCCGGTTGTGTGTAACACATACATTATCTGCTTTAAATAAAAGTATAATTCTTTCTCATTATTATAAGAATTGGAGAATTGGAGTATTGTTCGTGATCAACTGTTGGAGAATTGAGTATTGTTCGTGATCAAACTTGATCTCTGGTTAATCATAATTTTATTGAGTGGTCTATTGGCTTTGCTATCTTTAGACAGAGTAGTTAAGCATTATTTAGAGCTCAAGTTGTGAATTTGTGTTGTTTAGTTCAATTTATGAAGATTATTGACAATGGGGTTGAGATGGCAAAGGCTAGTTCCTTTGCAACTCTCTCTCGAGAGCACACTCCATAATCAATCATATGTACATTATGCTCCTTATGGTTGATCTCCTTCATTAATGTTGGGCATAACATTGTATTTATCATCAACGCTCTCTTATATGGTGTAGATCCACGTTGGATTTGCTAATTAGACGTAAAACGTAGTATATTATAACGTATTTTGGTTGCGATTTGTTAGGATTTGGTGCTATTTTGGATTTGCACGTATCTAGATTTTTTTTCATGGATGCCAAGAGCGTGTGTAGAACTCGGTGCTATTGTGATTAATGCCTTTTATGAAACAATTTTTTGCATTGCTTGCCCACAAATGTCCTATGGTTCCCGAGATCCGAATGCTTTTGTGGACATTCAAATATTGACTACTATCTTTAATATCATCTAACGGAGTACACCGGCATGACTCACTTACGTATAGTCTCAGACTCGGTCTATGGATCAAAATGAGTTAATTTTAATATTTGAAGTACAAACTCAATTTTATATACTATGTAATAATTGCGTACATAACTTATATAGATAGCAAGTGTTTAGATGGCGAGGCACCGCCTTCGCCGCGTCATCGACGCCGCCAAATGCGCCCGATCTCCGATCAAGGTGGTACGCAGCGAGAAGGCGAGGAATATCCAAATTGCCCTCGCCGCATGACGATCACGGAGGTCGCGACGTCGGGATCCCGCCGAGTCCCAAGAAAGCAACCGCGAGATTCCGGACCGCTCTGCGGGGTACTTGCAAGGAACGGGTCCCCATCACCACCCCAACCCGAAGTCTCTAACGGATGTACAGAGAGACGGCCAGGATCAACTTTCGCCTCGCTCACTTTCCTCGGCGTACTGCACGCAGCGATGGCACGCTGCCGGCGATGTCCCACGCGTGGAGGACCTTCAAGAGCACGCTTGTCACGCAAAGACGTGAACACGGGTCGGACGCCCTTCACGACGTATCAATTTTTGTCGCGGGATACATGGGACGCCGTGCGTATGAAGACGACGGCTGAATTTCAGAGCAAAGTGCGGCGCCAGAGCTATCCAGCACAAAACACTCACCCCCACGGACTCGCACCACTGGTACGCGGTAAAGCCACGCAGTGGCGGCGGAGGACGAGATCGCTGCACGACCGCTTGCTATGATCTCGGACGAGCGCGCCGATCTCGTTAAGAGCGAGGGCATCGGCACGCCTTCGGGCAACATCTCTCGACAAACCCGCAGACGAGGCGGTGTCTCAACGTCTGTAAATTTTCCAACCACTTAATTGTTAATAAGTTCATAACTTCATGGTGTCTACAATAACATGATGTTCTCTTGCAGAAGAATTGACTTCGCATGTTCCCAAGGTTCCTTCAAGTAGACAGGAGAATGATGTATCGCTTACACTCGGGAAACAAGGAGCACCCTGTCGCACGCGAGGAGTTGGGGTTTACGTATTTGGAGGATGGATTCCCACACAACTCCGACACGATAGGAGTAGGAAGAGATCCAAGGACCAAGACGACGCTCGGTTGGAACATGTGATTATTTCACAATTTCAAGAACAAATAACAAACTTGCGTAACCAAGTAAATCAACTCATGCAGCGCAAGCCGCCTCGCAATTTGGGAGCAAGTCCCGCCGACATCGGAGTAGCGCCGCGTCCACACATAATTCGACATGACGACGCAATTACCGATCGACGGCATCGAGGTAATGTACATCTCTGGAGTGCTCCAAAGATAGACCTATAGGACGCCTTAGCTAATTGTGTACGCTTTTGTAGGAGCCGACGCCCTGCAAGCTCCAAGTGAGGATAGTAGGGTCGATTCCTATTGAGGCTGGGCGGGGTATGGTGTATCCATACCAGGAAGGGGCAGTGCAGCACGGTGCCCAGCTGGCGCAGGGTTACGCCAGGGTGCAGGTGGACATGGTCCATGACAATTTCATGGCTATCCTACCGAGATTCCCGAACGAAGAAATCGTAACACTAGGGGATGCCACGCACACTTTTATCCAAAGGCCCAAGAAGGACATCGACCGACCCTTCAAGGACGCTGATGGCGAGAGGACCTGCCTCTCAATAGGACCCTCGCCGATGAGTCCGCCTCAACCAAAGCTTCGTAAGGCCGCCACATCGCTTCCGTCGAGAAGACGACAAAGGGACAAGAAAAGCGTGTCACCATATCGGTCCCCGAGGCGCCACACGGAAGACGCCCTCACCGCGTTAAGAGAAATCGAAATCGAAGAACATTAAGGCACCTCCCAAACCCGTGAAATACTCCTCGGAAGTCCGCTGGTCTCGCGCGCAGAAATAAAGAGCTCAGAGTAGCTTGTCAAGCATTGCATGATTGGTACTTGCGCAAGACCGGAGCGAAGGGGGTCATCGAATCACCGCGGATACGGAGGGAGCATTTTCTCCACGAGCCCGCCACTTCGCCGTGGGCTTCAAGACTTATATGACTTATACAACCTAATCGCCTCGACGCCTCACTTCTACGATCTTTGACATCGTAAGTGTGTGCAATCAATTTCTACACTCACGTGATACCGATAAATATCATAACTCATCGCTTATGTACAGATACATTATGAAACGCGTGCGTCGAATCAAAGAACCTGGGTTTCCTCGACCCACACGTGGTCTCGAGCAAACAATCAACCAAGACGCATCCTACGCCGAGAATTACATAAAATGGGATTGCTTGCTCGTAACGGCGGTGAGTACATAATGGTACCCTACAACCGTAAGTAAGTGCTTCAATATTTGCTATACAAATTACGCTTTCAACATAGGTTTATATGACTATAGCGACATACACGAGTAGGTTCCATCGATTCTTCCGATTCTTGTGCCAAAGAGGAACATGGTATTGTACCTTGATTCTCTACTCAACAAAAATCACGACTTCACCATTCTTAAAGAAATACTCGATGTATGTAGTCTTCCTCCGCACATAACTCTATTGTAGTCTTCCTTCGCTTTAAATGGACAAGGATAACTTTTTGAATCATGTAGGGCGCTCATCGGCTATGTTGCCGAGGAGGTTTATACAAGGGAACGACCGCCACACCGACTCACGAGGATGCGATTTCGACGCGCTACAACACAATAATCATATATCATACTCCGTAATATTGCGCCTCGAATCGACCGCATATATATGTAATTCTATTTTTGCAAAGTCCGCCAAAGAAAAACGAGATCACCTATGCGCATTCTACGATGCCATCATATGCACTATTGATTGCTTCTAGGACTAACGATCCCGTGTTTGTCAATCTCGTAATAATTATCTCCTAATTATAAATTTAAATATATATGCTTACTACTTTACTCGCTAGCGGCAGTGGCTTGAACATAGAGTTAAATGCACTCGAGATGGACCAGTCACGCACATTCGAGGGGAGCTGTGGCTTCATCAAGGCGGATATAGTTAACACCAACGGAGAGTTTCACGCCGTCGACACCGATGAACGACCTCGAAACAGTTGATTCAATATTGTAATTCACTTTGACTGGTTGTAATTCAATTTGTAACTCTAGCGACAATATATACTTGAAACATTCTTTTGTAATTGATTTTGAGTTAAATGATCACTTTGAGTTGTCAGCAATTTTCTGTGACATGTTTCTACTTGCTAGTTTTCAGAGGGCATGGCTAGCAATTCCTGAGGCTAGCTGAAAATACGAAAAAATTCAATTAGGTTAAAGGACTTATCACAGACGGTTCTAACAACGAACCGTCTGTGATATTTAACCATAGACGGTTTGTAGTTGAAACAGTCTGTGATATTTCTTATCACAGACGGTTCCAACTACGAACCGTCTGTGATACTAATAATCACAGACGGTTTGTGTCTGGAACCGTCTGTGATTATGTAGTATCACGAGCGGTTCCAACAACGAACCGTTTATGATATTACATAATCACGCACGGTTCGTGGTCGAACCGTCGCGTGATTATTCAAGATCACGCATTTGTTCCAACAACGAACCGCTCAGGATACTATATAATCGCTGCATTTGCCCGATGCACGAACCGCAGCGATTATTAGTATCACGACGGTTTTCAACCGTCTGTGATAACCGCTGTTATCTCGCACATAACATTTGAGACGGTTCAAAACCGCTCGTGATGATAGCATTACGACCGTCTGTGATGACCTTTTCTGTAGTAGTGTCTCTTACTGCTTCCAAGAAAGTCATTGATTCTTCCTCTTGTATGTTGAATGCTGAAGTTGAAACTGTTATTGGTAAGATACAAGAGGCTTTTAGAGTCAAATTTAAGGAGCAGTTGAATAGGATTGGAGAGTCCTATTGTGTGTCTTGTGAGGCTCTAAAAGTGGAAGTGGACCTTCTTAAGAGCAAACATGTTGAGGCAATCGATTCTAAAAAGTGCTCCAATTGTGGAGTTTTGGCAAAAGAGAATGATTACCTCAAAATGAGTCTTGAGAAGTTTTCTAGTGGGAAAAAGAAACTCAACTTGATTCTAGACCAATCCAAGGTGAGTGTGAAAAACAGTGGCCTAGGTTTTAAGTCCCTAGAGCTTTCCAAGAATCACCCACCTAAGGTGAGTGTGAAAAACAGTGGTCTAGAACGCAGGCAAGCCGGAGTTTACAGAGGTGAGAAAAATGGCCGAAAAACAGAAAATGCAAAGAAGCTCCGCTGCGGTCCAAGTAAGCGAGTGCCAAACAACTAGTAACTAAAGTAGAGCTACATGAGCACGGGAGAGACACAGATAAAGGTTGGAGCTGCTCCGGCGCTGAGGAAGAAGAAAGGGGATGAACTTCGGCCGAAAAAGAGAAAATCCAAATTCAGCCAAGCCCTGAGAAAGATAAGTGAAATTAACTGAGGGTTAAGCTCAAGAGAGTAAAGAGGGAGCAAGAATTGAAGAGTGAGAGCCACTGAGGTACCGCCTTCACCGAAAGCTTGAAGCTCGGCAATGGCGGCCGAAGTGTTTTCGGGTGAATCAAGCTCAAACAAGCACTGAGGTGCTAGCTAGAGTTGTGGAAATGCTAAAGGAAGCCAAGAGAGGAAACAATGGAGCTTAAATAGAGGAAATGATCGAGAGCAGCAGCAGAATCCCCTCGGTCAAACTTGCCATGAGAGCTCTGAGAGTGATGGGAGCAGTTGAGCTATGGACATTTGAGGGCGGTGCACGACGGGCATTTAATGCGAGCAGAAGGAGCCGTTTAAAGGTGGTCACCGAGGTGACCCTACGCTGCTCCCAGTCCTGCACACGCCATAGCTCTGTCACAGCTGCAACGTTCGCTCAGATGCGAGGAAGGAATCGACGCGGCCTCCGTTGGATCAAAATTGAACGGTTCAAATGAACGGGACGATCAACCTGTCCGAACGTTCATTTCAATCCATGCCGTTATCTCCAAATCGGACGGTTCAAATGAACGGGACGATCGGCCGGTCCGAACGTTCAATTCAATCTAGGCCGTTGATCTAGATCCTACGGCTCACACTGCGCGAGACATTCAGACGATCCGAACGTTCACTTCAATCCAGGCCGTTATCTCCAAATCGGACGGTTCCCCTATGATTGAATCGGCAACGCTCCGCGCCAATCGTGGATCGTGCGATGACCATCCGACGGCCCACAGCGCTCGCGCTCGAACGACCGCGGCGGTGCAGTTAGTTGATTGAACCAAGTCACTTGGCTCGAGCCCGAGTCTGACTCGCGCCCAAGGAATAGTGAAAACCAACTAGGGTTTGAATTAAACAGTTGATTTTTGGAGGATTTGCTTGAGGTAGCAAACTAGCTCCAAAAATCATGAAATATTAACTGGAGGTTGCTGACTTTAGGATTAACCTTACACAAAATTTCTAGATATTTTCATGCACTGCATTCTTCTGAAGAAATTTCCAGGAGGTTAGAGTTAGGGTTTGTACAAGGTTTGACTTGGTTTGACTTGCCTCCAAATATTATCAAATAATTTCTAAAAATCATGAAATAATTTAGAGTTGTCACAAGTCATCCCTAGAGCTCAGAAAAAATATTTACATGGGTTGGCACATGATCTTTGCCGAGGAGGTTTTTGATTGGAGTAAAATGAGGATTTTGATTTTTGATTTCCATAATTCCTTTACAAGAATTACAGAAAAGTTCTAGGACTTCAAGATGCAAGAAAAGTTTTAATTTCTTCTCATTTTCTTACATTTGAAACAAAGACTTAGAATTGGGATGTTACAGTATTACAAGCTAAATACCCCGGGGTCTCACACTTTGAATTCCTATTTTTAATGATTGATACATTCACAAAATGGATAAATGCCAAGCTAGTTGTTAAAACAACAACTGAAGCACTAAGAAATTTCTTACAAAAAATGTGATCACAAGATTTGGCATACCAATGTATAATCACAGATAATCTGCACCAGCCTCGAGAATAAATTTTTAGGAATTCTGCGTCGATCTAGGTATCAAGATTTGTGGCTTATCCGTAGAGTAATGGAGCAGTCGAGCAAGCTAATGGCATAAAAATGCAAGGAGTGAAATGCCGAGTGTTTGACCTGTTAGCAAAATGGTCAGGAGCTTGGTTTCAAGAACTTCTCTCTGTGTTATGGGCTGTTCGAACCATGACCAGTCGTGCGACCGGTGAAATACCATTTTTTAGTTTATGGTGATGGAGCCATGCTTCCTACAGAACTGAAAATTAGCTCTGCTCGAACTGATTGTTTCAATGAGAATGATCAGGCACAATGAAGATTCGACGGCATCAATTTCCTTGAAGAAAGATGAAACCATGCCCTTATACGATCGGTGGTTTACCAAAGAAGTCATCCAAGGTACCACGATCGTAAGGTGGAGCCTCGCACTTAGTCAGAGGTGATCTATTGCTTAAAAATTCAGACCCAAGCAAATCGTAACAAACTTTCACCTAAATGAGAAGATCCATACACTGTGGTCGAAGTCACGCGGCTAGGTTCGGTATGGCTAGCCATGTCAGATGGTGCGTATTTTTTCAAATTCTTAGAATATTGATTAATCACGTAAGTTCTTTGTATAGTATTTCATTTTTTCAATTTCAATAAAGATTACTCATTTCTTTATTTTTCGATGAGTGATATTTTTATATGTCTCATATCCATTATCCGGTGATATACTATTGTTGTTTAAATGGTTGGAGAATAATAATTTCTCTTGATATCCTTCTAAAAGGTCTCTTTTACTTTCTTGGCTCTAACTTAGTTGTCAAATGCCATAAATGCCCTAATCGTGACCATTACAGCATGGTTCTCACGAGCGACCATACACTCTTGTCTTAAAGAAGCAAATAAGTAAAGGAGCATAACACAAACAACTTCATATAGTTACTTGCATGCTTCAGAATTCGAAGATAAATTTTCTTCATTTCAATATTTTGTTCTACTTTTTCTGGCTACTGGTTTAGACACGGAAAACCTCATAGTCGAAATCTCTCCTCTCTGCATGTGGTCCTGCCCAATGGAAGAAGCTTCCTAGCCGCGGTCCTTTTCTTACGATCTTCGCTTCCAGTTGAAACTTGAGAACGAACATGTTTCGTGAAGTGTCTATCATGTCTTCGATTCTTATCAATCTTTATGACCAGTATGGATAATGCGTATAAATAAGATCACTTATCATTTTTGCGTACTTTTTTTCATAAATTCTTATAATTAGTACAAGTCTCATAATGTCTTTCGATCACGCAATGTACTATACAGTATTTTGATTATGGAAAAGATTTAAAACTAGTCGAAGTCATACAATGGTTCTAACCAAAATCGATTTCCTAGTGTTAATTAGATCATTTTTATAACATAATTAGCATAGTATTTGTACTATGGTCGTAGCTTTCGCTCTTTTTTGTTGGTCTGCTCCTTTTTAGTAAGCTTTTCTACTAACACAAGCAGTCGGGGGCTAGAAAATATATGAGTATTTAGCTAAGTGTAGAATATAAACACAGACTTTACTGATGATAAGGGGTAAGTTTTTGCTTTTACAATTCTAATATTACAATCATCTATTGCTCGGGACCACCAGACTGGTCATTATGTAATGGAGACCCGACCTCCATCTCCTTAGCAACCTTATTTCCAAAGGGTTTTACTCCCAATAAAATCTTTGCTACGTCATTCTTCGAGTAGTTGAAGACCACTTCAAGAGCTTGGAAGTTGAGGGAGGGGTTGGAGGCCTTAAGCTTTGCCATAGCAAAACTTACTCCATCTACAACGCTGTTCATCATGGTCTGCGCACGGTAATTCCGAGTCGTTTCAAGCAGACTTTTGAGCTCTTTAAGTTGTTGGACAAGATAATTTATCTTCTCCCCTGGATCTCTTAAAATGGGCAGACATAATCCCGATCCCATGTGGAAGAGCATTTTGTTAAGGTCTCTAGCCTTCTCTTCAAGACTTCACCCAAATTATGCCTCTCTATCATGCTTGAACTCAAGAGTTTTTTTGCTCTTTTAAATTTTTGAGTTTGCTCTACACGGGTGTGAGGACCCCGGATTATTGGGCTTGTAATGCTTAGTCACCAATTGACCCTAGCATCACAAACGAAATAACCCGTGTCTTCGAGACATGTATACTTCCCAGAAATGCAGTATACACACCTCTTTACAAAATTCATGCATCAATTGCATTCGTTCACATAGAACCGAAGCAAAGCAACAAACCAGAAGATAACATAAATAAAGGATAGTTATTACAAAAGAGAGGCCGACCGGGCAAATGACATATACATACAGAAATTTAACAGCAGAAGCAAAAGTGCCATAAGATGGCCATAAACCAAAAGAGCCAATCAGTGTGCCTTTAACCCACAAGGCAACCGACCGGACCGCCAAGCTAGTCGTCGAATCCACAACACATTTCACAAAAGTGAGGCCCTTGGGGCTCACCTTCCTCCCTCAGAATAAAGAGCCCAAAGAAAGCCGGTGAGTACTTGGAATGTACTCGCAAGACTTACGTGTAGAGTAACAGACCTGTACATATGCTACATGCAAGCTTATTTAAGTGGAGGCTGCATGTTTCATTTTCAGCGCAAAGCAATCTTTATTTGCAATAATGTAGTACATTTAAAAGTAAGTTAACAAATCAGTTTTTAATATTCAAATAATCGCAAACGACAACAATATAATAGTAGATAAATGACAACAACAACCTGGAAGTGACTCAACCCAAAGTCACCACAACAATAGCATGAATTACCCATTCCTACCACCCATGTCAAATTTTTATTTAAAAGGTTGTAGTCTAGTTCTTGCACGACCTTACCAAGCATGTCCATAACCTAGGACGAGGCTATTCGAATAGTTTTATACCCTGCAGGTGTACCAATGTACCCACACGCTGCATCGCTTTTTGCCAAGCTATTAAGCACACTTCCTTAGGTATGCCGGCACGGCTAAGTCCTACGAGACATTTCCAATATTGTGTATTAACTACGAGCCGCCCGTATGGATAGAAACTCATACGTTGTGTCGGAGTCATTGTAATGCCTCGGTCAACTACCCGTCGCAGGTAAATCCTTGGACAACTACAATGCCCCTCTAGGTGGAGAGCCTACCCGGAATCTCCACCACCACACACCCAACACAAGAACACATATCATGTTTCACACAACACACACAACCCGCTCCTGCGACTCGAAGATAACACACGCCAAAGTACTAAGTTAAGAGAGGTCCCATATCCCTCTCGCGTGGTTAGCACGCATAACCACTTGGCTTAGTGACACAAGTAACTCGGTCCTTGATGACCTAGGCACCATTCCATTCACACCAACAGATCACACCAACATACCATTGTGCCCAAGTCTAAACAATTTTATTTTCAGTTTTTGACTTTACAAAGTAACAAAGCACAAGTGCTGGACATAATGGAATAATAAATAAATGTGTGATCAAGATCATCGACTAAAATCGGTGATCGCCCATTGCTACCGAAACTAAGCATTCCTAAGCAATTTCAATTCGTATTCTACTAAATGACAAGAGCTCATCCATCGAACTCCAATCACAGCAAATAACCTAGGCTCATGGTAGTAGAGGATAAACAAGTCCTACAGATTATGCAACTATAGGATACTAACCATAATTTAACAACAAAGTAGCAATGCATACCTACAAGTTGAAATCAATATATTAGACTTGAAAAATAATGGGATTGACATGATCAAACTGCTTGCCTGTTTGCTGTTGGTCAAGATGTTGCTGAGGATCAATGATATTGTCAATGTGCTCTTCGGATCCTAACGAGAAAGCGAGAACAACCGATAAGAACGAATAAAATGCAAAGACCCAAAAGTAAACTTTCTCCAAATATTCTGAAAATTTTACAGTAGCAAGAGAATAATTTATAAAGAATTTAGCAACATGAACCAATTGATTTGGATTCTTAATGCCAAAGATATGACCAAAAGAAGGACTTACGACCAGGTAGTGGTCGTAGAAGAACTTACGACCATGACATAGTCGTAGCAAGTCTTACGACTAGGTACAAGTCGTAGAAGAACTTACGACCGGTTAATGGTCGTAGAAGGACTTATGACCCTGACATAGTCGTAGTAAGACTTACGACTAGTTACAAGTCGTAGAAGAACTTACGATCAGTTAATGGTCGTAGAAGGACTTATGACCCTAACATAGTCGTAATAAGACTTACGACTAGGCTACGATGGATCGGTCGAAATCCGACCACGGGCGGCGCCTCCCGACGCTTTGCCAAGTGGCGGCCAGCGCCTCCGACCACGCCGGGCGCCACCAAAGGCGTGGATGAGGGTCTAAAGTTTAACGGTCCGACCGGGCGCCAAGATCGGCCTGAGTATGGTCAAACGGCGGTACGACCACGGAGTGCGGCTGAGTAGGTATGGCTCGGGAGAACTCCTGAACGGACAATACCAAAAGAACAACGAAAACACACCTAAGCTCCTATAGGGCAATGCGAAACTACCCGAGCTGAAGAACGACCAGAGACCCACGGAGTGGCTCCGGCGACGAGTGACCGAACGGCGGCGGTAAGGTCCTCACTAGGGCACAGCGACCTGAGCAAAGAGAGAACCAAACCGAATGAGGGTTAAGTTCCAGAGAGTAAAGGGGGAGCAGAGGGGGCAAAGACTTGAATAAGAAAACCCCTGCTGCACCGCCTCCACCGAAGCTCCACACTCAACAATGGCGTTCGAGGGGATTGCGAGGAACTGCAGCTCAAGCAAGCTGGAGTTGCGGAGGTGCTAAAGGAAGCTAAGGGTGAAGCAATGGAGTTTAAATAGAGTAATGGCAGAGAGCAACGGTCGGGTTTTCCAGTCGGGTCAACACTGCCATGAGAGCACTTGAGAGCGATGGGAGCAAATAATCATGGCTCACGAGGGAGGAGCGCGACAGGCATTTAATGCGCGCAGAGCTAGCCGTTTAAAGGTGACCACAGAGTGGACTGCACGCTGCTCGTTTTCTCCTCTACTCACGCCATGACCGGGCTCACGCGCGCACTGACGGAGGAAGGAGACGACTCGTCGACCGTCGGATTGAGATCGAACGGCTGAGTTAGATCGGGTGGATTAAAACGATTCCATCATTCGGCTGGTCGAGGACCGTTTGATGCCGATCCAACGGCTCACGACCCGCACACCCGATCGATCGGGCCGGTGCGATTAGTTGACTGGACCGAGTCCAGTGGCTCGAGCCCGAGTCTGGTTCGAACCCGAGGAATAGTGCAAACCAGTTAGAATTTGAATCCTAACATCTGATTTTTGAGGAATTATTTGAGGTAGGAAACAAACTCCAACATTTATGAAATTTTAACTGGAGCTTGCTGACAGCAGGAGGAACCTCTCATAAAATTTTCAGAGATTTTCTGGCACTGAATTTTTCTCCAGAAATTCCAGAAGAGGGGAAATAGGGTTTGACCAATTCTGACTTGCCTCCGAAATTATCAAATAATTTCTAAAAATCATGAGATAATTCAAAGGTGTTGCCAAGCCTCACTAGAACTCAGGGAAAAAGATTTCCCAGGGTTTGGCACAAGATCTATGACAAGGAGATTTTTAATAAGAGTCAAATGAAGATTTAATTTTGATTTTCCATAATTCTTTTTGAAATAATTACAGAAATGACCAAGGGCTTCAAGATGCAAGAAAAGTTTTAATTTCTTCTTATTTTTTTACATTTGAAACATAAATCCATATTTGGGACGTTACAACGGGTAAGTCAAAAAGATAAAGAAATAAACTTAAATATATAATAAACTGGTTAGGTTTTACGACCAGTTATCTTCAGTTTTCTTCTCTAAAGTTTTGATAACTTCCTTATGCCTGGTCGTCAAGTATTCGATCGACTGGTTTTTGGCTTGGCATTCTTCTTCGAGCCTAGTTAATGTGGCTTCCTTAGCCACGTTCTCCTCCTCGAATTTTTCAAATTCGGTCAAATGTGACAAGAGAAAAAATTGAGGAATAGTGGGGAACAAAATAATTAATAAAGAAGAAAGAAATCAAAGAAGCTCCACTGCGGTCGAAGTAAGCGAGTGCCAAGCAACTAGGGACTAAAGTGGAGCTACATGAGCACGGGAGAGACACAGATAAAGGTTGGAGCTGCTCCAGCGCTGAGGAAGAAGAAAGGGGATGAACTTCGGCCGAAACAGAGAAAATCCAAATTCAGCCAAGCCCTGAGGAAGATAAGTGAAATTAAGTGAGGGTTAAGCTCAAGAGAGTAAAGAGGGAGCAAGAATTGGAGAGTGAGAGCCAGAGAGATACACTTCTTGGCACAATCGATTTGTCCCTTGTGCTGAGACAATCAATCCATGCCAAGAATTACATCTAGACTTGCTGAATGGAGAGGATAAGATTTGCTAAGAATCCTACTCCCTTAATCTTAATAGGAACGTCCCTACAATCGGATTCAGCTCTCAACTCCGATCCGGGAGAGCGAATGAGTAGCGGGACCAACAATGGAGTAAAAAGGAGATCACTAATAGCAGCAAAAGAGAAAACAAAAAGCTAACGACTGGGGGAATGTAATATCACCCTAAACGAAAGCCAAAAATAGCAAGTATATAAACTTTAAAAGCTTCTAAAAAGACTCCAAAAACAGTAAGGAATCACCAAACCAAGGCTCAACTTCCCAATGCAACTAACCCGTATTGAATGAACGAGTAATTGATTGAAAAGATAAAAATCAGAATATAACGTAAGATCTAATACCACTAAAAAGTAAGGTTAAATCAGCGAAAATAGTGTTAGATACTTAGCTAACTAGTATCACATCTTACCCTTCGATTCCCACAAGTCTTAGTTTATTAACCTCTCATTCTCTACCCTGTTTAGAACTTTTGAGCTTGCTGTCCGGAAATGGAAAGATCGCTCTCCAGGTTTTGCATCCAAGCTTCTAGTCGAAATTATCCATTCCAGAAACTTCAAAACCTTGTAGAGGGCAGCCAACACTTCAATTTGCCAAACTCATTAGTTCCCAAAACCCAATTAAACGATAACAACTATCTTTGAAGGAAGGAGAGGTAAACAATTTTTAAAACTCAAATGAGAGTAAGATGAGAGGAGAAAGCTAAGATAGGTAAGGACTAAAATATGAGAATTTCTTAAGCTTTCATAAATCATTTGATACTTTGAAAATAAGGTTTTCCAAAATATCCTCAAGACGACCAAGCTTGGGTTACTACAGTCAGTATGGCTCTGATACCAACTCTTGTGAGACCCCAGTTTATCAGACTTGTAATGCTTAACCACCCACTCGGTCCCAGCATCACAAATCAAATAAACTGAGACTCGAGATATGTATACTTCCTAAATACAAGATACATACCTCTTTACAAAAAGTCATGCATCAATTCCATTCATTCACATAGAACCTAAGCAGAACATGACAGATCCAAAGACATACATAGTAAAGCTATTACAAAAGAGAGGCCGACCGACGCAAAGTCATACAAATAATTTAAACAGCAGAAGCAAAAGTGCCATAAGATGGCCATAAACAAAAGAGCCAATCATTGTGCCTTTAACCCACAAGGCAACCGACCGGGCCGCCAAGCTAGTCGTCAAACCAGCAGCACATCTCACAAAAGTGAGGCCCTTGGGGTTCACCTTCCTCCTCTGCAACAAATAGTTAAGCAAATCGAATGAGTACAAAAATTGTACTCCGCAAGACATACGTGTAGAATAACAGACCTATACATATGCTACATAAAAGCTTATTTGAGTGGAGGCTGTATGTTTTATTTTCGGCACAAAGCAATCTTTATTTGCAATAATGTAGTACATTTAAAAGCAAGTTGACAAATCTGTTTTTAATGTTCAAATAACAATTTGACAACAATAATAACAATAGATAGATGACAACAACAATCCTGGAAGTGACTAAACCCATAGCCACCACAACAATAGCATGAAGCACCCATTCATGCCAACCATGTCAAATTTTAATAAAAATATTGTAGTCTAACTCTTGGAAGACCTCCCCAGGCGTGTCCATAACCTAGGACGAGGCTATTCGAATAGTTTGAACCCTGCAGGGGTGTACCAATGTATCCGCACGCCAAACCGCCTTTTTGCCAAGCTATTAAGCACACTTCCTTAGGTATGTCGGCACCGCTAAGTCCTACGAGACGTTTCCAATATTATGCATTAACTACGAGTCGCCCGTATGGATAGAAACCCATACGTTGTGTCGGAGTCATCGTAAAGCCTCGGTCAATCGCCTCACGGCAAAGCCTTGACAACTACGATGCCCTCGAGGTGGAGAACCTACCCTAATCTCCACCACCGCACACCCAACACAATAACACAGATCATTTTTCACACCACACACACAACCCCCTCCTGCGACTCGCAAAGTACTCAGTCAAGAGAGGTCTCATATCCCTCTCACATGGTTAGCACACAAAAATGCTTGGTTTAGTGTAACAAGATGTTCGGTCCTTGTTGACCTAGGCAAGACATCTACAAACCCAATAACCCACCATTCAACCACTTGCCCAAGTCTAAATCAATTTTTCATTTTCAGATTTTGACTTTACAAAATAACAAAGCACAAGTGATGGACATAAAGGAGTAATAATTAGATGTGTGATCAAGATCATCGACTAAATCATTGATCGCCCATTACTACCGAAACTAAGCATTTCTAAGTAATTTCAAATCGCAATCTACTAAGTGACAAGAGCTCATCCATCGAACTCAAATCACAGCAAATAACCTCGGCTCATGTAGTAGAGGATAATCAATTCCTACAGATTATGCAACTATAGGATCCACTAATTATAATTTAACACAACAGAGCAATGCATACATAGAAGTTGCAAACAATATATTAGACTTGAAAAATACTGGGATTAACATGATCAAACTGCTTGCCTGGTTGCTGCTATTCAAGATGTTGCGGAGGATCACTTATGTGATCAATGTGCTCTTCGGAACCTAACGAGAAAGCGAAAAAGAACCGATAAGAACGAAGAAAACTCAAAGACTCAACAGCAAACTTTTTCCAAATTCCTTGAAAATTTTACAACAAAAAGACCATAATTTATAAGGAATTTAGCAACAAGAACCAATTGATTTGGATTCTTAATGCAAAAGATACGAGCGAAGCAATTCTGATCAGCCTTATAAATCTCAAAAGCTACTATTCATTGCAATTAAATTGGGAAAAGTAACAAGTTCAAAACTAATTTTGACAGTAAGCTCATTAATAAAGGAATCCAATAAAATTGGATTCACTCAAAAATAGTTTACAGAGAAATAGTTATGCATTTTACGAGTTAATGGCATTTTTTAGTTAACAAATAATCCTTTGGGGAAAATCCGAAATTAAAACGACATGGACGAACTTGGACTGTTGATCTTGGATCCAACGGTCCAAGTCCACGGGACAAGGCACGCGCGCACGCGGCTTACGCGGCTCAGAAACCCCACCGTTAGATTTAGATCCAACGGTCCGCGTGGATGGAGACGTTCGGATGGTCCGAACGTTCACACGCACATGAGCCGTTGATCTTGAATCCAACGATCCACGTTGATCGAAATGTTTGGACGGTCCGAACGTTCACTCGAATCTGAGCCCTTGATCTAAAGATCGACGGCTCACAACGAAGGAGCTTTCGACTGGTCCGAACGTTCACGCCAGCCTGGGCCGTTGATCTAGAGATCGACGGTCCACAGAGAACTACGTTCTAAATGCTTGCGCACAGCTTGTCCGGCAAAACCCGACGGTGAAAGGAGGCTCACCGCCGGCGACTCTGGTCACGGCGGTGCGAGCTAAGGCCCAAAATGGATCCGCAATAGTTTTGCGCACACACTGGGATCCAAAAACTACGGCTGCGGCGGTCTAGTACGCCGGCAAGCCGGAGTTTACAGAGGTAAGAAAAATAGCCGAAAAACAAAAAATGCAAAGAAGCACCGCTGCGGTCCAAGTAAGCGAGTGCCAAGCAACTAGGGACTAAAGTGGAGCTACATGAGCACGGGAGAGACACAGATAAAGGTTGGAGCTGCTCCGGCGCTGAGGAAGAAGAAAGAGGATGAACTTCGGCCGAAACAGAGAAAATCCAAATTCAGCCAAGCCCTGAGAAAGATAAGTGAAATTAAGTGAGGGTTAAGCTCAAGAGAGTAAAGAGGGAGCAAGAATTGGAGAGTGAGAGCCACTGAGGTACCGCCTTCACCGAAAGCTTGAAGCTCGGCAATGGCGGCCGAAGTGTTTTCGGTGAATCAAGCTCAAACAAGCACTGAGGTGCCAGCTAGAGTTGTGGAAATGCTAAAGGAAGCCAAGAGAGGAAACAATGGAGCTTAAATAGAGGAAATGGTCGAGAGCAACGGCAGAATCCCCTCGGTCAAACTTCCCATGAGAGCTCGAGAGTGATGGGAGCAGCTTGAGCTATGAACATTTGAGGGCTGCACGACGGCATTTAATGCAAGCGTATGCGGCCTTAAAGGTGGTCACCGAGGTGACCCTACGCCGCTCCCGCCCCTGCGCGCCATAGCTCACACACCGCAACGCTCGCCGATGCGAGGAACGAGACGACGCGGCCACCGTTGGATCAAAATCGAACAGTTCAAATGAACGGCATGATCAACCGGTCCGAACGTTCATTTCAATCCATGTCGTTATCTCCAAATCAGACGGTTCATATGAACGGGACGATCGGCCGGTCCGAACGTTCAATTCAATCCATGCCGTTGATCTAGATCCTACGGCTCACACTGCGCGAGACGTTCGGACGGTCCGAACGTTCACTTCAATCCAGGCCGTTATCTCCAAATCTGACGGTTCCCGTGATTGAATCGAACGCCCGCGCTAATCGTGGATCGTACGATGACGATCAGACGGCCCATAGTGCTCGCGCTCGAATGACCGCGGCGGTGCAGTTAGTTGATTGAACCAAGTCACTTGGCTCGAGCCCGAGTCTGACTCGCGCCCAAGGAATAGTGAAAACCAACTAGGGTTTGAATTAAACAGTTGATTTTTGGAGGATTTGCTTGAGGTAGCAAACTAGCTCCAAAAATCATGAAATTTTAACTGGAGGTTGCTGACTTTAGGATTAACCTTACACAAAATTTCCAGAGATTTTCATGCACTGCATTCTTTTCAAGAAATTTCCAGGTGGTTAGAGTTAGGGTTTGTACAAGGTTTGACTTGGTTTGACTTGTCTCCAAAAATTATCAAATTATTTCTAAAAATCATGAAATAATTCATAGGTGTCACAAGTCATCCCTAGAGCTCAGGAAAAATATTTACATGGCTTTGGCATAAGATCTTTGCCGAGGAGGTTTTTGATTGGAGTAAAATGAGGATTTTGATTTTTGATTTCCATAATTCCTTTACAAGAATTACAGAAATGTTCTAGCACTTCAAGATGCAAGAAAAGTTTTAATTTCTTCTCATTTTCTTACATTTGAAACCAAGACTTAGAATTGGGATGTTACAGTATTACAAGCTAAATACCCTGGGGTCTCACACTTTGAATTCCTATTTTTAATGAATGATACATTCACAAAATGGATCAATGCCAAGCTAGTTGTTAAAACAACAACGGAAGCACTAAGAAATTTCTTACAAGAAATGTGATCACAAGATTTGGCATACACAGTCGTATAATCACAGATAACGGTACCCAGTTATCGAGAATAATTTTTACGGAGCAGTCGAGCAAGCTAATGGCATAAAAATGTAAGGAGTGAAATGCCGAGTGTTTGACCTGTTAGCAAAATGGTCAGGAGCTTGGTTTCAAGAACTTCTCTCTGTGTTATGGGCTGTTCGAACCATGACCAGTCGTGCGACCGGTGAAATACCATTTTCTAGTTTATGGTGATGGAGCCATGCTTCCTCCAGAACTGAAAATTAGCTCTGCTCGAACTGATTGTTTCAATGAGAATGATCAGGCACAATGAAGATTCGACGGTATCAATTTCCTTGAAGAAAGATGAAACCATGCCCTTGTACGATCGGTGGTTTACCAACAAGTCATGTGAAGGTACCACAGTCGTAAGGTGGAGCCTCGCAGCTTAGCTGTAGGTTATCTATTTCTTAGAAAAATTCAGACCCAAGCAAATCGTAACAAACTTTCACCTAAATAAGAAGGTCCATACACTGTGGTCGAAATCACCCGGCTAGGTTCGGTATGGCTAACCATGTCAGATGGTGCGTATTTTTTCAAATTCTTAGTATATTGATCAACTGCGTAAGTTCTTTGTATAGTATTTCATTTTTTCAATTTCAATAAAGATTAATCATTTCTTCATTTTTTCGATGAGTGATATTTTTTATATGTCTGTTATCCATTATCTGGTGATATACTATTGTTGTTTAAATGGTTGGAGAATAATAATTTCTCTTCGATATCCTTCTACAAGGTCTCTTTTACTTTCTTGGCTCTAACTTAGTTGTCAAATGCCATAAATGCCCTAATCGTGACCATCACAGGCATGGTTCTCACGAGCGACCATACACTCTTGTCTTAAAGAAGCAAATAAGTAAAGGAGCATAACACAAACAACTTCATATAGTTACTTACATGCTTCAGAATTCGAAGACAAATTTTCTTCATTTCAATATTTTGTTCTACTTTTTCTGGCTACTGGTTTAGACACGGAAAACCTCATAGTCGAAATCTCTCCTCTCTCAAGATGTGATCCCGCCTTCGGAAGGAGCTTCCTAGTCATGTCCTTTTCTTACGATCTTCGCCTCGCTTGAAACTTGAGAACGAACATGTTTCGTGAAGTGTCTATCATGTCTTCGATTCTTATCAATCTTTATGACCAGTATGGATAATGCGTATAAATAAGATCACTTATCATTTTTGCATTCTTTTTTTTTGCATAAATTCTTATAATTAGTACAAGTCTCATAACGTCTTTCGATCATGCAATGTACTATACAGTATTTTGATTATGGAAAAGATTTAAAACTAGTCGAAGTCATACACTGGTTCTAACCAAAATTGATTTCCTAGTGTAATTAGATCATTTTTATAACATAATTAGCACATTATTTGTACTATGGTCGTAGTTTTCACTCTTTTTTGTTGGTCTACTCCTTTTTAGTAAGCTTTTCTACTAACACAAGCAGTCGGGGGCTAGAAAATATATGAGTATTTAGCTAAGTGGAGAATATAAATACAAACTTTACTGATTATAAGGGGTAAGTTTTTGCTTTTACAATTCTAATATTACAATCATCTATTGCTCAGGACCACCAGACTGGTCATTATGTAATGGAGACCCGACCTCCATCTCCTCAGCAACCTTATTTCCAAAGGGTTTTACTCCCTATAAGATCTTTTCTACGTCATTCTTCGAGTAGTTGAAGACCACTTCAAGAGCTTGGAAGTTGAGGGAGGGGTTGGAAGCCTTAAGCTTTGCCATAGCAAAACTTACTCCATCTATGTAACATCCTAAATGTGGATTTGTGTTTCAAATGTAAGAAAATGAGAAGAAATTAAAACTTTTCTTGCATTTTGAAGTCCTTGAGTATTTCTGTAATTCTTGTAATGGAATTATGGAAATAAAAATCAAAATCCACAATTGACTCCAATCAAAAACCTCCTTGGTAAAGATCTTATGCCAACCCATGTAAATATTTTTCTGAGTTCTAGGGAGGCTTGGTAACACCTTTGAATTATCTCATGATTTTTAGAGATTATTTGATAATTTTGGAGGCAAGTCAAAGCTTGGTCAAACCCTATTTCACAACTTATAAAATTTTTGGAGAAAAATGAATTGCGTAAAAATCTCTGAAAATTTTATGTGAGGTTCATTCTGCAGTCATCAACCTTCAGTTAAAATTTCAAAAATTTTGGAGCTTGTTTGCTACCTTAAACAATTCCTCAAAAATCAGTGTTTAAATTCAAACCCTAACTGGTTTTCACTGTTCCTTGGGTTCGAATCGGACTCGGGCTCGAGCTACTTGACTTGGCCCAGTCAACTAACTGCATCGCCTCGGTCGTTTGGGCGCAAGCGTTGTGAGTCGTTGGATCGGCATCGAACGGCCCACGATCGCGTGAACGTTCGGACCATCCGAGCGCGCTGATCCATTTGAACCGTTGGATTCTAAATCAAGGGCTCACGATCACGTGAACGTTCGGACCGTCTGAACGCCTCGCGCAACGTGAACCGTAGGATCCAAATCAACGGTCCAGGATTGAGTGAGCGTTCGAATCGTTATAATCACCCCGTTCGATTTGAACCGTTCGATTTCCATCCGACGGTGGATGAGTCATCTCCTTCCTCGGGTCGGAGCGTGTTGAGTCCGGCAATGGCATGAGCAGAGGAGAAAATGAGCAGCGTGCAGTCACCTCTAGGGTCACCTTTAAACGGCTATCTCTGCGCGTATTCAATGCCCGTCGTGCTCCTCCCTCAGAAGTCCATGATTCAACTGCTCCCATCGCTCTCAAGTGCTCTCATGGCAGTATTGACCGAGGAGAAATATCGCTGTTACTCTCTGTCATTCTCAGCTATTTAAGCTCCATTGCTCCAACCTTCGCTTCCTTTAGCATCCCCGCAACTCTAACTAGCACCCACAAGCTGGTTTGAGCTGCATTCACTAAGAATCATTACTGCCGCCATTGCCGAGCTTCGAGCTTTTGGTGAAGACAGTGCAAACAGGGTTTTCCTTTCGCTTGCCCCCGCTCCCTCTTTACTCTCTGGAGCTTAACCCTCACTCAATTTTGTTCATCTTACTCAGGGCTTGACTGAATTTGGATTTTCCCATTTTCAGCCGAAAACCCCAATTTTCTTCACCAGCGCAGCTCCAGTCCTCTCTGTGCATTCTTTGTGCTCAGGTAACCCCTTCTTTAGTCCCTAGTTGCTTGGCACCCGCTTACTTGGACCGCAGCAGAACTCATTTGCCATTTTCGTTTTTGACCGTTTTCGTTCATCTCTGTCATCTCCGGCTTGCCGGCGTTCTAGAACGCCGCAGCTGAAATTGTTGGTTCCATTGGGTGCGCAAGGTTATTAGCAACCCATTTTGGGCATTTGCCTCGCACCGCTGCGGCCAGAGTCACCGGCGATGAGCCTCCCTTCACCGTCGTTTTGTCGGATGAAAACAGGGACGAGCTTTTGAACGTGATTCGTTGTGGACCGTCGATCCTTAGATCTACGCCCAGGATCGTGCTAACGCTTGAATTGATCGCGACGCTTGATCGCGGACCGTTGATCCGAGATCAACGGTCCCGATTCGAGTCCGCTGGATCGTTGGATCCAAGATCAATGGTCCCGATTCGAGTGAACGCTCGACCGTCCAAAGGTTCGATCGCGGGACCGTTGGATCCAAGATCAACGGCTCATTTATGCGTGTGAACGCTCGACCACCCGAACGTCCGGATCCACGTGAACCGTTGGATCCAGATCCAACGGTGAACGTTTAGGGTTTGTGAGCCGCGCGTGCGCGCGTCATTCCGTGGACTTGGACCGTTGGATCCAAGTTCAACGATCCAAGGTCGTCCACGTTGATTTAATTTTGGATTTTCCCGAAAGGATTATTTGTTAACTGAAAAATATAGTTAACTTGTAAAATGCATAACTATTTCGTTTTAATTCCTTTTCGATTGATTCAAATTTTGTTAGTTATGTTTTTAACTAAACTTTAATCTAAAAATGATTCTAACCTCAGTTTATCTCCAGAAAATTTTGCTATAATGTAGTGCAATGAATAGTAGCATTTATGATTTTTAAGGCTGAGCAAAATTATTTTGCTCATATATTTTGCATTAAGAATCCAAATTAATTGGTTCTTATTGCTAAATTCCTTATAAATCATGATCTTGCTACTGTAAAAGTTTCAGAATTTTTGGAGAAATTTTGATGTCGAGTCTTTGTGTTTTCTTCGTTCTTATCGGTTCTTTTTCGCTTTTTCGTTAGGTTCCGA
Organism: Hsuehochloa calcarea; assembly: GCA_036346395.1. Lineage (NCBI taxonomy): Eukaryota > Viridiplantae > Streptophyta > Magnoliopsida > Poales > Poaceae > Hsuehochloa > Hsuehochloa calcarea. The sequence goes on from CM070601.1 coordinate 37,992,181, forward strand.
AGAGCACGTTGATAATTTAAGTGATCCTCCGCAACATCCTGACCCCCAGCAAACAGGCAAGCAGTTTGATCATGTTAATCCCAGTATTTTTCAAGTCTAATATATTAATTTCAACTTGTATGTATGCATTGCTATTTGTTGTTAAATTATGGTTAGTATCCTATAGTTGCATAATCTGTAGGAATTGATTATCCTCTACTACCTTGAGCCTAGGTTACTTGCTGTGATTTGAGTTCGATGGATGAGCTCTTGTCACTTAGTAGATTGCGAATTGAAATTGCTTAGAAATGCTTAGTTTCGGTAGTAATGGGCGATCATCGATTTAATCGATGATCTTGATCACACATCTAATTATTATTCCTTTATGTCCAGCGATTGTGCTTTGTTATTTTATAAAGTCAAAATCTGAAAATGAAAAAATTGATTTGGACATGGGCATATTGGATGGATGGTGTGGTTGTTTGGGTTGTGGCAGTATGCCTAAGTCAACAAGGACCGAATTACTAGCGCCACCGTGCTGAGCAATTTGCAGCTAACCACATGAGTGGGATATGGGACCTCTCTTGACTAAGTACTTTGGCGTGTGTTATCTCCGAGTCGTAGGAGGGGGTTGTGTGTGTTGTGTGAAAAAGGATATGTGTTCTTATGTTGGGTGTGCGGTGGTGGAGATTCCGGGTAGGCTCTCCACCTCGACGAGCATTGTAGTTGTCCAAGGCTTTACCTGAGACGGGTAGTTGACCGAGGCTTTACGATGACTCCGACACAACGTATAGGTTTCTATCCAAACGGGCGACTCGTAGTTAATACATAACATTGTAAATGTCTCGTAGGACTCAGCCTTGCCGACATACCAAAGGAAGTATGCTTTATCGCGTGGCAAAAGAGGCGGTCTGACGTGTGGGTACATTGGTACACCCCTGCAGTGTTAAAACTATTCGAATAGCCTCGTCCTAGGTTATGGACATACTCGGATACGCCCCGTGAGAATTAGACTACAACCTTTTAAATTAAAATTTGACATGGTTGGTATGAATGGGTAATTCATGCTATTCTTGTGGTGACTAATGGTTTAGTCACTTCCAGGATTGTTGTTGTCCTCTATCTACTGTTATGCTGTTGTCAAATTCGGTTATTTGAACATTAAAAACAGATTTATCAACTTGCTTTCAACTATATTACATTATTGCAAATAAAAATTGCTTTGTGCTGAAAATGAAACATACAGCCTCCACTAAATAAGCTTGCATGTAGCATATGTATAGGTCTGTTACTCTACACGTAAGTCTTGCGGAGTACAATTTTTGTCCTCATTTGCTTTGCTTAACTATTTGTTGCAGAGGAGGAAGGTTAGCCCCAAGGGCCTCACTTTTGTGAAATGTGCTGCGGGTTCGACGACTAGCTTGGCGGTCCGGTCGGTTGCCTTGTGAGTTAAAGGCACACTGATTGGCTCTTTTGTTTATGGCCATCTTATGGAACTTTTGCTTCCGCTGTCTTTTACTCTTGTATTTATTGTAATTTGGCTGGTTGGCCTCTCTTTTGTAATAACTATCCTTTATTTATCTTAACTCCTGTTTTGTTGCTTTGCTTCGGTTCTGTGTGAATGAATGGAATTGATGCATGAATTTTGTAAAGAGGTGTGTATACTGCATTTCTGGGAAGTATACATGTCTCGAGTCTCGGGTTATCTGATTTGTGATGCTAGGGCCAAGTGGATGGTTAAGCATTACAAGCCCAATAAGCTGGGGTCTCACATGGTTTGGTATCAGAGTCATACTGACCGTAGTAACCCAAGGATGGTCGTTTTAGGATATTTTGGAAAATCTTAATTTCAAAGTATTAAATTAATTATGAAAGCTTAATGAATTCTCAGGTTTTACTTCTTACCTATCTTAGCTTTCTCCTCTGATCTTACTCTAATTTGAGTTTTAAAAAGTGTTTACCTCTCTTTCCTTCAAAGATAGCTGTTATCGTTTAATTGGGTTTTGAGAACTAATGAGTTTGGCAAATTGAAGTGTTGGCTGCCCTCTATAAGGTTTTGAAGTTTCTGGAATGGTTAGATTCGACTAGAAGCTTGGATGCAAAACCGGGACAGCGATCTTTCAATTTCCGGTCAGCAAGCTCAAAAGTTCTAAACAGTGTAGAAAATGAGAGATTACTCACCTAAAACTTGTGGGAATAGAATGGTAAGATGTGATACTAGTTAGCTACGTATCTAACACTAATTTCGCTGATTTAACCTTGTTCTTTAGTGGTATTAGATCTTACGTTATATTCTGATTTTTATCTTCTCAATCCATTACTCGTTCATTCAATACGGGTTAGTTGCATTGGGAAGTTGAGCTTTGGTTTTGGGTGGTTCTTTGCTGTTTTTGGATTCTTTATATAAACCTTTTTAAGTTATCTACTTGCTACTTTTTGGCTTCGATTAGGGTGATATTCTATTCCCCTAGTCGTTAGCTTTTTGCTTTCTTTCGGATTTATTTTTCGGGTCTAGTTGTTAACCCAAGTTCCTTGTAACAGGATGGCCGGGCGCACTCGTAGTGGCCAAGGCCAGTCAGCTGGTCCGGATGAGGAATTTCCTCCTCCTCCGACCATGGACGAGGTCCTCCTTCAGATTGAGCGCAACCGGGCAGAAGACAGGAGGGTTCTTCTGGACGTCATTGCACGCAACACTTCCGCCCTTACCGGTGCTTCGGGATCCGGGCAAGGGAGTGGACACCCGCCGCGTGGGGGACTCGCGGAGTTTCTTCGCACTCACCCCCACGCTCTCCGTGTCCGAGGACCCGCTTGATGCGCATTTATTGGCTTCGCTCGGTTGAACGGAAGCTTCGATAGCGAGTGCCAGAGCACGAAGGCGCTGTCAGATCGCACCACCGGAGAGTGCAGCTTTGTCTTGGTGGGGGAGCTTTCTCGCCATGCAGCCTGACGGCCGCACCGTCACCTGGGAGGAGTTCCGCACTACCTTCCGTCGGAGTCATATTCCTTCCGGCTTGTTGAGGCTGAAGAAGAAGGAGTTCTTGTCGCTCAAGCAAGGGCGCTTATCAGTTACGGAGTATCTCTACGAGTTCAACCATTTGGCTCGTTATGCTCCGGAAGAGGTGGCCACTGATGAGGCCAAGTAGGAGAAGTTCAAGGATGGTTTGTCCGAGGAGCTGCAGGACAAGCTATCTATCGTCGACTTCCCTGATTTCCAGACTTTGGTGGACAAGGCCATCGTCGCCGAGCACTCAGGGAGAGCACTTATGGATTCCCGCAAGCGTAAGTGGGAGGCCCACAAGTCAACCAGGGCCAACTATCCCAGCTTCACTCAGTCTCGGGTCGCACAAGAGGCTTCAAGACTTCGAGGTCGCCAAGACCGCCTCGTCCTTCGCAGGGCGTGTCCCAATCGCGTGCACCTACGAGTCAGCAGGGTGGCCCCCGCAACCCGGCTACCGGAGTCACATGCTTCGCCTGCAACCAGATGAGGCATTATGCGAACCAATGCCTTAAGAAGACAGGAGTAGCCCCCCGTCCTTATGGAGGACGCGGGCAAGGAGGTGGTTCTTCGAAGGACCTGAAGATAGTCCCTGCTACCCAAGGTGTGGGTAGTGGTCGCGTCAACCTCATCTCAGCGGAGGAGGCACAGGAGGCACCCGACGCCAGCCGGGTACCCTTTCGTTAACTCGCTCGCTCATCGCTTCGCTTGATTCAGGAGCATCTCATTCTTTTATTTCTGAGTCTTTTGCTGCTATTAGTGAGCTCCTTTTTACTCCATTGTTGGTCCCGTTGCTTATTCGCTCTCCTGGTTCGGAGTTGAGAGCTGAATCCGAGTGTAGGGATGTCCCAATTGAGATTGAGGGGGTGAGATTCTTCGCGAATCTTATCCTACTCTATTCAGCAAGTCTAGATGTAATTCTTGGTATGGATTGGTTGTCCCACCACCAGGGACAAATTGATTGCGCCAAGAACTGTGTCTCTCTATCTAGTCCTTCCGGCGAGCAGGTTCGCTTTTCGCCGAAGCTGCTAGGTCCGCATCTCTTCGTGCTAGAAGTGGAGCCCCCTCTAGATATGAATGAAGTCCCAACAGTTTGAGACTTCGTTGATGTGTTTCCTGAAGATCTTCTAGGGATGCCGCCAGTTCGAGACCTCGAGTTCGTCATTGAGTTGGTTCCCGGTACCGCCCCGATTTCAAAGAGGCCTTATCGGATGCCACCGAACGAGTTGGTGGAGTTGAAGAAGCAACTTGGTAAGCTGCAAGAGAAAGGTTTCATCCGCCCTATCTCATCTCCATGGGGTTGTTCTGCAATCTTCGTAAAGAAGAAGGACAATACCTTGCGCATGTGCGTTGATTACCGTCCACTTAATGAAGTAACGGTAAAGAACAAGTATCCATTGCCCCGCATTGATGATCTCTTTGATCAGTTAACTGGAGCTCAAGTTTTCTCCAAAATTGATTTGAGGGTGGGATATCTCTACGCGCTACGGCTTGTATGAATACACCGTCATGTCATTTTGCTTAACCAATGCTCCTGCCTTGTTCACGAACCTCATGAATTCGGTATTCATGGAGTATTTGGATAAGTTTATCGTGGTCTTCATCGATGATATTCTTATCTATTCCAAGGACGACGAGGAACATGATGAGCATCTCAGGCTTGTGTTAGGCAAGCTTCGTGAGCACCACCAGTATACGGTTCAAGAAAGCGCGATTCGTTGAAGGAAGTGGCCTTCTTGGGTCATGTTCTTTCAGCAGAGGCGAGCGCTGATCCTAGCAAGGTCGCGATGTTCTTTCATGGAGTCACCACGCTCGTAGAATCGAGGTGCGGAGTTTTCTTTGTTTAGCGGGATATTATCTTCGCTTTATCGAGGACTTCTCCAAGATCGCGAAGCCGATGACGGAGTTGCTCAAGAAAGACAAGAAATTCTTGTGGTCCGATGCTTGTGAGGAAAGCTTCCAAGTACTCAAGAAGCGTTTGACCACTGCTCCCGTCCTCGTTCTTCCCGATATTCATCGGTTTGATATCGACATGCGATGCTTCGCCGAGGACTCGCTTGTGTCCTTATGCAAGAAGGCAAGGTAGTGGCCTATGCATCAAGGCAATTGAGACCTCATGAACTCAACTATTCTACCCATGACTTGGAGTTAGCCGCTGTGATTCATGCACTTAAGATTTGGTGACATTACCTAATCAGAATCGCTATGGCGTATTCGGATCACAAAACCTAAAGTATTTGTTCACCCAACCGATCTGAACCTCGTGCAAAAGAGATGGTTGGAGTTGATCAAGGACTATGACATGGGTATTCACTACCACCCGGGCAAGGCTAATGTCGTTGCCGATGCGCTTAGTCGCAAAGCGCATTGCAATGCCTTGTTGCTCAAGGAGTTTCAGCCTACTCTTCTGGAGGAATTTCAGCGTCTCAACTTGGGTTTAGTTTAGCATGGTTCCCTCGCTGCCTTGGTTGTGAAACCAACCTTGGTAGATCGGATTAAGATCGCTCAACAATCGGATGTTGGAGTGAACAGCGTCAAGGAAAATGTCAAGAACGGAACAGCCAAGTGCTTCTCTGAGGATGAGCATGGTGTTGTAAGGTTCGGGCAACGCCTTGTGGTTCCAAAGGACACGGAATTGCGAAATTTGATCTTCCGCAAAGCCCATGATTCGCCTTTGTCTATTCATCCCGGGGCCACAAAGATGTATCAAGATCTCCGCTAGAAATTTTGGTGGACCCGAATGAAGAGGGAGATTGCGAAGTTCGTTGCCGAGTGCGACGTGTGTCGTCGTGTCAAGGCCGAGCATCAGCGTCCAGCAGGACTGCTTCAGCCTTTGCTAATTCCCGAGTGGAAGTGGGATTCCGTCGGCATGGACTTTATCACCGGTCTACCACGAACCCAAAAGGGGAAGGATGCCATCTGGGTTGTCATTGATCGGCTGACTAAAGTAGCACATTTCTTGCCGTTGCGGGCTAAGATTTCTGTAGGTCAGTTGACAGATCTCTATATTTCCCGCATCGTGTGCTTGCATGGTGTGCCCAAGACGATTGTCTCGGATCGTGGTTCTCTTTTCACCTCTCGCTTTTGGCATAGTTTGCAAGAGGCTATGGGAACCCGTCTTACCTTTAGCACAGCATATCACCCCCAAACTGATGGTCAGACCGAAAGGGTCAACCAAGTGTTGGAAGACATGCTCCGTGCTTGTGTTCTCTCCTATGGAAGGAATTGGGAGAAATGCTTGCCATTTGCCGAGTTTTTCTACAACAACAGTTTTCAGGCCAGTCTCAGCATGTCACCTTTCGAGGCCTTATACGGAAGAAAGTGCAGAACCCCATTGAATTGGTCTGAGACCGGCGAAAGACCATTCTTTGGCCCGGACTCGATCAATGAGGCCGGGAGCCAAGTCTAGCTTATTCGTGATCGCTTACGCACAGCTCGATCCAGGCAAAAGAGCTATGCGGATCACCGTCGTCGTGAGTTGAGCTTTCAGCGTAATGACTTTGTTTATCTCAAAGTCTCTCCTTTGAAAGGCCATCAGTGTTTTGGCGTCAAGGGCAAGTTAGCTCCTCGATATGTCGGTCCCTACCGCATTATCGAGAAGAAAGGAGCTGTTGCCTATAAGTTGGAATTGCCAGCTGCACTGGAGGGGGTATATGATGTTTTTCATGTGTCCCAACTAAAGAAGTTCCTCTGTGTTCCAACAGAGGAAGCTCCGTTGGAAACTCTCGATGTCCAAAAGGATTTGACCTATTGCGAGCATCCTGTTCGCATACTCGATGAGGCTGAACGAAGAAAAAGGAATAGAGCCATCAGATTCCTTAAAGTTCAGTGGTTGAACCATTCTGAGGATGAGGCTACTTGGGAGAGGGAAGATCGTCTCCGTGCAGACTATCCATCTTTCTTTACCGAGTGAGCCAAATCTCGGGATGAGATTTTTGTAAGGGGGGAGGTTTTGTAACATCCCAAATGTGGATTTGTGTTTCAAATGTAAGAAAATGACAAGAAATTAAAACTTTTCTTGCATCTTGAAGTCCTTGAGTATATCTGTAATTCTTGTAAAGGAATTATGGAAATAAAGATCGAAATCCACAATTGACTCCAATCAAAAACCTCCTTGATAAAGATCTTATGCCAAATCCATGTAAATATTTTCTTGAGTTCTAGGGAGGCTTGGTAACACCTCTGAATTATCTCATAATTTTTAGACATTATTTGATAATTTTGGAGGCAAGTCAAAGCTTGGTCAAACCCTATTTCACAACTTCTGAAATTTCTGGAGAAAAATTCCTACATAAAACTCTTTGAAAATTTTATGTGAGGTTCATACTGCAGTCATCAACCTCCAGTTAAAATTTCATAATTTTTGGAGTTTGTTTGCTACCTTAAACAATTCCTCAAAAATCAGTGTTTAAATTCAAACCCTAACTGGTTTTCACTGTTCCTTAGGTTCGATTCGGACTCGGGCTCGAGCCACATGACTCGGCCCTGTCAACTAACTGCACCGCCTCGGTCGTTTGGGCGCGGCGCCAGTGAGTCGTTGGATCGGCATCGAACGGCCCACGATCGCGTGAACGTTCGGACCATCCGAGCGCGCCGATCCATTTGAACCGTTGGATTCTAAATCAAGGGCCCACGATCGCGTGAACGTTCGGACAGTCTGAACGCCTCACGCAATGTGAACCGTAGGATCCAAATCAACGGTCCAGGATTGAGTGAGCGTTCGAATCGTTATAATCACCCCGTTCGATTTGAACCGTTCGATTTCCATCCGACGGTGGATGAGTCATCTCCTTCCTCGGGTCGGAGCGCGTTGAGTCCGGCAATGGCGTGAGCAGAGGATAAAATGAGCAGCGTGCAGTCACCTCTGGGGTCACCTTTAAACGGCTATCTCTGCGCGCATTGAATGCCCGTCGTGCTCCTCCCTCAGAAGTCCATGATTCAACTGCTCCCATCGCTCTCAAGTGTTCTCATGGCAGTATTGACCGAGGAGAAATATCGCCGTTACTCTCTATCATTCTCAGCTATTTAAGCTCCATTTCTCCACCCTTGGCTTCCTTTAGCATCCCCGCAACTCTAGCTAGCACCCACAAGCTGGTTTGAGCTGCATTCACTCAGAATCATTAGTGCCGCCATTGCCGAGCTTCGAGCTTTTGCTGAAGGCGGTACAGCAGGGGTTTTCTCCTTTCGTTTCTTGCTCCCCCTGCTCCCTCTTTACTCTCTGGAGCTTAACCCTCACTCAATTTTGTTCATCTTACTCAGGGCTTGACTGAATTTGGATTTCCCCATTTTCGGCCGAAAGCCCCAATTTTCTTCACCAGCGCAGCTCCAGTCCTCTCTGTGCATTCTTTGTGCTCAGGTAACCCCTTCTTTTGTCCCTAGTTGCTTGGCACCCGCTTACTTGGACCGCAGCAGAGCTCATTTGCCATTTTCGTTTTTGACCGTTTTCGGTCATCTCTGTCATCTCTGGCTTGCCGGCGTTCTAGAACGCCGCAGCTAAAATAGTTGATTCCATTGGGTGCGCAAGGTTATTAGCAACCCATTTTGGGCATTTGCTCGCACCGCCGCGGCCAGAGTCGCCGGCGATGAGCCTCCCTTCACCGTCGTTTTGTCGGATGAAAACAGGGACGAGCTTTGGAACGTGATTCGTTGTGGACCGTCGATCCTTAGATCTACAGCCCAGGATCGCGCTAACGTTTGAATTGATCGCACGCCTTGATCAGTGGACCGTTGGATCCGAGATCAACGGTCCCGATTCGAGTCCGCGTGGATCGTTAGATCCAAGATCAACGATCCTGATTCGAGTGAACGTTCGTACCATCCGAAAGGTTCGATCCGTGTGGACCGTTGGATCCAAGATCAACGGCTCATGTGCGTGTGAACGTTCGGACCACCCGAACGTCCGGATCCACGTGAACCGTTGGATCCAGATCCAACGGTGAACGTTTAGGGTTTGTGAGCCGCGCGTGCGCGCGTCATTCCGTGGACATGGACCGTTGGATCCAAGTTCAACGATCCAAGTTCGTCCATGTCGATTTAATTTTGGATTTTCCCGAAAGGATTATTTGTCAACTGAAAAATATAGTTAACTTGTAAAATGCATAACTATTTCGTTTTAATTCCTTTTCGGTTGATTCAAATTTTGTTAGTTATGTTTTCAACTAATCTTTAATCTAAAAATGATTCTAACCTCAGTTTATCTCCAGAAAATTTTGCTAAAATGTAGTGCAATGAATAGTAGCATTTATGATTTTTAAGGCTGAGCAAAATTATTTTGCTCATATATTTTGCATTAAGAATCCAAATCAATTGGTTCTTATTGCTAAATTCCTTATAAATCATGATCTTGCTACTGTAAAAATTTTAGAATTTTTGGAGAAAGTTTGCTATTGAGTCTTTGTGTTTTCTTCGTTCTTATCTGTTCGTTTTCGCTTTCTCGTTAGGTTCCGAAGAGCACGTTGATAATTTAAGTGATCCTCCGCAACATCTTGACCCCCAGCAAACAGACAACCAGTTTGATCATGTTAATCCCAGTATTTTTCAAGTCTAATATATTAATTTCAACTTGTATGTATGCATTGCTATTTGTTGTTAAATTATGGTTAGTATCCTATAGTTGCATAATCTGTAGGAATTGATTATCCTCTACTACCTTGAGCCTAGGTTACTTGCTGTGATTTGAGTTCGATGGATGAGCTCTTGTCACTTAGTAGATTGCGAATTGAAATTGCTTAGAAATGCTTAGTTTCGGTAGTAATGGGCGATCATCGATTTAATCGATGATCTTGATCACATATCTAATTGTTATTCCTTTATGTCCAGCGATTGTGCTTTGTTATTTTATAAAGTCAAAATCTGAAAATGAAAAAATTGATTTGGACATGGGCATATTGGATGGATGGTGTGGTTGTTTGGGTTGTGGCAGTATGCCTAAGTCAACAAGGACCGAATTACTTGCGCCACCGTGCTGAGCAATTTGCGTGCTAACCACATGAGTGGGATATGGGACCTCTCTTGACTAAATACTTTGGCGTGTGTTATCTCCGAGTCGCAGGAGGGGGTTGTGTGTGTTGTGTGCAAAAGGATATGTGTTCTTGTGTTGGGTGTGCGGTGGTGGAGATTCCGGGTAGGCTCTCCACCTCGAGGAGCATTGTAGTTGTCCAAGGCTTTACCTGAGACAGGTAGTTGACCGAGGCTTTACGATGACTCCGACACAACGTATGGGTTTCTATCCATACGGGCGACTCGTAGTTAATACATAACATTGGAAATGTCTCGTAGGACTCAGCCTTGCCGACATACCAAATGAAGTGTGCTTTATCGCGTGGCAAAAGAGGCGGTCTGACGTGTGGGTACATTGGTACACCCCTGCAGGGTTAAAACTATTCGAATAGCCTCGTCCTAGGTTATGCACACGCTCGGATACGCCCCGTGAGAATTAGACTACAACCTTTTAAATTAAAATTTGACATGGTTGGTATGAATGGGTAATTCATGCTATTCTTGTGGTGACTAATAGTTTAGTCACTTCCAGGATTGTTGTTGTCCTCTATCTAATGTTATGCTGTTGTCAAATTCGGTTATTTGAACATTAAAAACAGATTTATCAACTTGCTTTCAACTGTATTACATTATTGCAAATAAAAATTGCTTTGTGCTGAAAATGAAACATACAGCCTCCACTAGATAATCTTGCATGTAGCATATGTATAGGTCTGTTACTCTACACGTAAGTCTTGCCGAGTACAATTTTTGTACTCATTTGCTTTGCTTAACTATTTGTTGCAGAGGAGGAAGGTGAGCCCCAAGGGCCTCACTTTTGTGAAATGTGCTGCGGGTTTGACGACTAGCTTGGTGGTCCGGTCGGTTGCCTTGTGGGTTAAAGGCACACTGATTGGCTCTTTTGTTTATGGCCATCTTATGGCACTTTTGCTTCCGCTGTCTTTTACTCTTGTATTTATTGTAATTTGGCCGGTTGGCCTCTCTTTTGTAATAACTATCCTTTATTTATCTTAACTCCTGTTTTGTTGCTTTGCTTCGGTTCTATGTGAATGAATGGAATTGATGCATGAATTTTGTAAACAGGTGTGTATACTGCATTTCTGGGAAGTATACATGTCTCGAGTCTCGGGTTATCTGATTTGTGATGCTAGGGCCAAGTGGATGGTTAAGCAATACAAGCCCGATAAGCCAGGGTCTCACAATCTACAACGATGTTCATCTTGGTCTGCGCACGGTAATTCCGAGTTGTTTCAAGCAGACTTTTGAGATCTTCAAGTTGTTGGACAAGATAATTTATCTTCTCCACTAGATCTCTTAAAATGGGCAGACATAATCCCGATCCCATGTCGAAGAGCATTTTGTTAAGGTCTCTAGCCTTCTCTTCAAGACTTCGCCCAAATTATGCCTCCCTATTGATGAATCACGCGGCCCGATCTTCCGATAGGTTCGATTTGGTTCGTCGTGAGGACGTTGACGCTTTGAGGCTTCCGACCAACAGATCGTCACCTCGCAATTCGCTACACCCGCACGCCTGTCGTTATCGACCACGCTTGCACGCGATCGACCTTACCACGAAGGTTATGGTTCCTGCAAGCAATCGAAGCAACTCACAAGAAGAAGGTAGATGCAATCTGAATTGTATTGCGGATATGGATGAAGTTTACAAGTGGGGTTCCTCAAACCGATAATCGTAAACCGCAATTGGCGAATAATCTAAGAAAAACCCGCCTCTAAACTATGGCGGCTCTCAGATATATAGGGGGCGTGAGGAGGTCGACCTAGGGTTGTGCGGTAGTGGGGTGAGGCGACACAACTGGACTCCGACCGCCACGCTTACAAAGTCCTATTAGTTTCCAAAACGGTGACGCAACACCTAGTGTCGTGTATCTCTGATAGAAGACTTGGTCGTAGGACTGGCCCTATGGGGGTCTTGAGGAATACGTGCTATGTTTGGTCGTAAATTGTGTCCAACGAGTCCAACTGGTCGTAGGTCTTCTTGAACTGGTCGTAAATTGTGTCCAACGAGTCCAACTGGTCGTAGGCCTTCTTGAAGTGGTCGTAAACCGTGCGGAGCTGGTCGTAGACCTTCTTGAATTGGTCGTAGTCCTAGATTCCTAAGTACAAGTAAATCATCTCCATTAGGCAGCATCATAGAGTTCTCAAATAATACACTCAGCCCTAGAAACGAATTTACCTGATAAGTAAGTTGACGAACACGTTCCCGAGTAATTGGACAGACTCTTGTAATTGGAATAGCAAGCATAGCAATTGTGGTTGTATCCATAGGGGTCATGCCCTTATCATCCTCCCCTTCTTGAAAACAAAGCCGTCCTCGGCTCTTGATAAGCTGAAAATAGGATAACAAAGAAAACAAGGTGTATGCATGGTATATGTATACGTCATCCGTTTTAACGGTTCTTCGTTGTTGCACAATTAATGTTTTAAAATAGTAGTATTCATAAAAGCTCATTGTATTATTAGGCCAAGAATAATCATATATATTAATGAGCAAAACAAAATTTCTCACACAGCAATTATTGCAACTAGTTTTGCAAATGTAAGTGAAGCATTTATACAATTCAAATATCTGAAGTTGTAAACTTGCAGTGGTAGTATATATGAGCAAATCTACGACTTTTGGGTTTATACAAAGTTCATCCATATAAACATATTTCAATTGAGCGTTAGCAAATTCATCTAGTAAGGGTGAAAAGGTTTGAATGTTTTTCCATACTTCAACATCATTATGCAGATTGTCAATACTAGATGGTGCAATAAGAGATGAACACATAGCCATTGGATGATCACTAAAGGTTATTTTCCTCTCATAATAAACAAGATCTGGCACACAAGAATTGTGGTTCAAAACAGTAAGCTTCAATTCATCTATGTGATCACCAGTTATGCATATTCGATATACAAGAAATTGATTGTTTACTTCATAATCTCCAATCAAATTAATCTTATATCCAGGGGTATACGCACTAGACAAGGAGATTGTACTTGCAATTTCAGAAACTTTCTCCATAGCATGTGACAATCTCATAGGTGGCTCCAACATAATGTAACATAAAGAATCAGCAGGATAAATTCTAGTCAAAACTTCTTTATGTCTAACCAATTCTACAGTATCACGATATGTGATGGACTCATCACATGAATCACTCAACACAGTAGGCAATTCAATTATGTTATCACATGGTGCACTCAAGTCAAAAGGTAACTCAACAAGTTTACCACATGGTGCACAAAAATCAATACAGTTTGAATTCTCTACGTGGAATATGGGCATATCAGAATTGTTTTCCACTAATTTTTGCTCTAAAATAGCATGAACAGTGGGCAATTGTGGTTCTTTACAAACATACTCACCTTGTGTGATGATAGTACCATGATCCTTACCTTTTTGGCTCTCCTCAAATGATATAGGTGCATCCATCTCCTCATCTTCCTTCTCAACCAATGGAGTCGATGGTTCAATCAGCTCATTCTCCTCTTCGCATGGTTCCCAACTCCTGCAAGTTGTTAGTCACGTAAAAGACACAAACACAAAGCTTGTTCTCATGTTTTCTATCATCAAGTATTCTTAATTTCTCCTCAATCTGACATTCAACGTTACAAGCAAGTATAAATAACTGAGAGAGAGAATTATATTCTTTATGAACAAGAATGTCCTGAATTTCATGATTAAGTCCACTTAAGAATCTATTTTCGGTAGCTTCAGCATGTTCCTCTAACCCACAACGCAACAAATGAGCTTTCAATTCATGATAGTATTCCCTTACAGTTCTACTACCTTGATTTAAACGCTGTAATTTCTTACATATATCACGTTTAAAGGCAGGAGGAACAAATCTAGCACGCATAGCTACCTTCAATCTATCCCATGTATCAGGTGTTGAACCAGAATTAACTACTTGATCCCACCAAAAGATAGCAAAATCTTTAAATTTACTGGTGGCTTGCCTAACTCTATGCACTTCAGGAATAAGTGAGTATTAAATTTCTGTTCTACCGTCATCTCCCAATCTAGATATATTTCAGCATCGTAAGCACCCGCAAAAGATGGAATAGAGAACTTAACTTTAGCATATGGATCATCATTAACACGTGCATTATGTTGCTGAAAGTTGTTACCTCTCATACCTTGACGGTTGAAGTTCGGCCGGTTCCGTTGTCGTGCATCAAAGGTGTCGTGGTCGTGCATCTCATTATCATTATCAAACTCATGGTCATGGGCTGCACCATGAGGTTCCACACGACCAGTGTTTGGTGGTCGGTTCACCATTCTTTCGAGGCGTGTAGTGAGCGCTGCAATACTATCGTTGATTGAGCGTTGTAAAGTGGTCGTGGTAGCTTGAAGCTTCCTGTCGATGAACTCATTCATGGTGGTGAGTTGTTCATCCAAGAGCGTCATGAACTCTCCCCTCAAAACATACTCTTGCGCATCCAATTCTTCACCTGACATGGTTAGTAGGAGACAAAAGACAACACAAAAGGTATTATCCCTATCAACTACTAGGTGGTCGGAAGGTGGAGTCACACACTCTCACGCGTCTTACCAAGCTCTTACAAGTTTCTTACCAAATTGCCGCAGGTGGTCTGATCTTAGAAGGTGGGATGTATGACCACGGCAGAGGCGAATGCGAGGATCCAATCTGAGGGCCGGAAGTATGTGGAGCTCGAAAAGGCAATGTTTAGTAGCAAGGAATAGCAATAATGAAATCAGATTAGCAAAGCGGAATAAAAGTCTACAGTACTCGTCACAGTTGCTGGCCCAAACGCGTTCCTAGAACTAGCTCAAGCAAACGGAAGGATATTGTAGATACAAACACAATCGGATCCAAAATCACAAAGCAATTTTTTTTCTCCTTCTTCTTTTTTTTTGCACTCTTTGCTTTCTTTCTTTTTTTTTGCACTCTTTGCTTTCTTTCTTTTTTTTTTGCACTCTTTGCTTTCTTTCTCTTTTTTTTTGACTGCAAAAACCCAACCTAGGTTTCCTTTTTTTTTGCGAATGTGACCTTGACTCAAAACTCTTCAAAACCCTTTTCTGGGTCTATGGATATATATGGGTCACAAACTTTTTCCGGAGAGCAGGGGTAAAAAGGTAATTAAAAGATACTCTCTCTCTCTCTCTCTGAACTTTAGCTATGGGAAAAATCCGACCAGTCGATTGTTTCTGACCAGGTGGTGGGGTGCCCGAGAGCAACAAGATAATAAATAGGGTTGTCGGACACGAGTGGCCGGTCGAATCCGACCAGGCGTTCGTTGCCGACCAGGTGGAGAAGCCGAATCCGAGTAGGTGGTCGTATGGGGGTGGTGTCTCGGTGATCGAATCCGACCAGGGTGGAGAAGCCGAATCCGAGTAGGTGGTCGTATGGGGGTGGTCTTGTGGTCGTATGGGGGTGGTGTCTCGGTGTTCGAATCCGACCAGGGTGGAGAAGCCGAAACCGAGTAGGTGGTCGTATGGGGGTGTGTCTAGATGATCGAAATAGTAAAGACTCGACGCTAGAAACTAGATTACGACGACTAGACCAGCAACAAAGACACCGACGATGGACTCGAATTCAACTACGCGAAACTGAAAACACAATCGCGAAGGCACAAAGTGGTTTGGACAATGGAATAATTACGATCTAAAACTTTTGTAGGGCAATTTTCGGACTCTAGGTGATGGAACAAAACTCACAAAAGGGATAAACGAAATTACCTAACGGGCAACCTTAGCTCGATACCACTTGATGAATCACGGCGCCCGATCTTCCGATAGGTTCGATTTGGTTCGCCGTGAGGACGTTGACGCTTTGAGGCTTCCGACCAACGGATCGTCACCGCAATTCGCTACACCCGCACATCTCGCCGTTATCGACCACGCTTGCACGCGATCGACCTTACCACGAAGGTTATGGTTGCTCGCAAGCAATCAAGCAACTCACAAGAACAAGGTAGATGCAATCAATTGTATTGCGGATATAGATGAAATTTACAAGTGGGGTTCTCAAACCGATAATCGCGAAACCGCAATTGGCGTATAATCTAAGAAAACCCGCTCTAAACTATGGCGGCTCTCGATATATATAGGGGACGTGAGGAGGTCGACCTAGGGTTGTGCGGCCGTGGGTGAGGCGTACACAACTCGGACTCGACCTCGCCACGCTTACAAAGTCCTATTAGTTTCCAAACGGTGACGCAACACCTAGTGTCGTGTATCTCTGATAGAAGACTTGGTCGTAGGACTGGCCCTATGGGGGTCTTGAGGAATACGTGCTATGTTTGGTCGTAAATTGTGTCCAACGATACCAACTGGTCGTAGGTGTTCTTGAACTGGTCGTAAATTGTGTCCAACGAGTCCAACTGGTCGTAGGCCTTCTTGAAGTGGTCGTAAACCGTGCGGAGCTGGTCGTAGACCTTCTTGAATTGGTCGTAGTCCTAGATTCCTAAGTACAAGTAAATCATCTCCATTAGGCAGCATCATAGAGTTCTCAAATAATACACTCAGCCCTAGAAACGAATTTACCTGATAAGTAAGTTGACGAACACGTTCCCGAGTAATTAGACAGACTCTTGTAATTGGAATAGCAAGCATAGCAATTGTGGTTGTATCCATAGGGGTCATGCCCTTATCACCTATCGTGCTTGAACTCAAGAGTTTTTTGCTCTTTTAAATTTTTGAGTTTGCTCTACACGGGTAAGTCAAAAAGATAAAGAAATAAACTCAAATATATAATAAACTGGTTAGGTTTTACGACCAGTTATCTTCAGTTTTCTTCTCTAAAGTTTTGATAACTTCCTTATGCCTGGTCGTCCAGTATTCGATCGACTGGGTTTTGGCTTGGCATTCTTCTTCAAGCCTAGTTAATGTGGCTTCCTTAGCCACGTCCTCCTCCTCGAATTTTTCAAATTCGGTCAAATATGACAAGAGAAAAAATTGAGGAATAGTGGGGAACAAAATAATTAATCAAGAAGTTCTTACTTTTTAGTTCATAGTTGTTCTTCTCTAAGACAGTAATGCGCTGGGTCAGCCCTCCAACCACAACCATGTTCTCCACCATATGTTACAAAAGATGCTTACCTGGATCGCCATGTCGATATATTCGGAGTTGATGGTGCTAGGACTAGTGTCCAGTTGATGGTCTGAAAATTCGGAGGCAACTAGGGAAGTTGCTAGGATGAGGATATTTCTTCAACAATAAATAAATCCTCTCTCCTTGAACGGTCCTAGCAGGGGCGGAACCTGCTAGGGTTCTTTTCGACTGTAGTTTCCTTAGACAGAATTGAAACCACCAAGGAGTACTGAGCAACGGGAGCCACGATTGGCACAACCACTTGCTCGAGGGCTGGCTCGACCAACCTTACCTCAAGAATTTCTTCCTGAGGGGTGTTCTGGTCGGAGGCGACCGAGACATGAGAGGATCTACAAAGACAAGAGAAAGAAAAATCAAGATTTTAGAATACCAGAAGCATTAGAGGTATGTATTTTCATAAGTTTATTTCATGTATACATACCTGGTCGTCTTTTCAGTTTTGATCTTCAAATGCCCTGGAGCAAAATCCAAAGCACCTGCCTTCCTTTTCCTTTCAACCAATTTTACTGGTTCTGAACCGACAGGGTTGATTAGACCCCTCATGTCTCCGACGTGTGGTCGAAAGAAATCTCCCCCGAGCATTTGGTTAGAGAGAATCTCCCTGGTCATCTGGTTGGAGATAGTGGCTTTGAAGGCCTCTGGAATAGTTGCTTCCAGGGCAACTATCTGGTCGTGTGGGACCATTCCGGGGCATGCGACTTCCATAGCTTCAGGCTGTAGGATTTCCTTTTCTCCTACCTAAGTTATGGATTAAATCCAATTAGGTGATGAAATTTTCTATCTAACATATATATACTCCTTTTCAATGCTCTTATTACCTCTCGGAAACCATCATCTTGCGTGGTCATCGAGGAGGAGTCGGTCGGAACAACAGATGGAGTAGAGCCCTGGACGAACTTTTTTATCCCCAACCCGACCACCTACATATTAGAGCAAAATTATAAACCGATTGGAGAATATATAAACGATGAAGAAAAAGTTGTTACTTACCTTGAGTCTTTCTATTCTTTCTTTTTCAGAGACAATATCCAAGATACAGGGAAAAGCAGCCTTGTCATCAGGCTCTCTGATGCAAATCATTTTGATCCGCTCTCTGACTTCGTCAGAGGAAAGGGCTTCAAAAGAATAAAGAGATTTCAAGGTTACGGAATAAACAACTAAATAAACTATACTAGCTAGGATTTTTCATGACTTACCTTCCCTAGAATCCTTAATATGATCCCGGTTCCTCAAGGGACTTATCCGACGTATGGAGAAATCCCTCACCACGTGCCAAGAAGTCAAGACCTTGGCTCAAAGGTCTTGTATGGCTTCAATCCATCTCGCAACGTTTTCCTTCTTCTCCATGGTAGATCTCCACCTCGGATTTTCGCTCGCCACTTTGCCGAAGAAGCAGAGGCTGTCGTCCTTCGTGACCATCATGTAGAACCAACTCTTCTTCCATGACGATGACGATGACTTTGAGTACATTCAGATGTACTCATATGCTTTCCCATCATGGAGGCACAGCGAGCACTCACCAGGTCCAGCCGCCAACTTCCCCGACCTCGCCATCATGTAAAAATACCTGAAGACCCTCGGATTCGGTGGGATCCCTTGGTACGCCTCGTAGAGGTAGATGTAGATGATGAGGTTGGCGCTTGAATTGGGAGCCAGGTTTACCAATTCAACTCCATAGTACTAAAAAACCTTGTAGAGGAATTTATGTGCCAGCAACTTGAACCCACACTCAATGTAGGCAAGAAAAACAAGGATTTCTCCCTCTTCACTGCTCAGGAAATGCTCTCCGACCGCTGGTCTCCAAGAAATCAGATTCCTGTTAGGGAGCATCCTGATCTTCTCCAAAGATTTGAGCTTCTTCTCGCTTAGATTAGAAACCAACCATTTGGTGATCGAGTCCAACATTGTTGGATTTTTCGACGAAAGGATGAGAGGATGTTGGAGGAAACTCTTTGCAAAAAGATGAAAGGAGGTCGAAGAAAATTCTCAATGAGATGGTGAAAGGGAATTGAAACAAAAACTGAGAGTGTAAAAACCCTAATGGCAGCACACTGAGGGGATTTTATAGTCGCAATTTCTTAACTGCAATCGGGAGTTACCAAAAGTCCAACGGACACAAAACTCTTCAGTTCCCCAGAAAGTTTCTCAACTTTAAGGTGAATAAAGAGCATCTCATTTTTTACATCATTAAATGAGGGTCTGCCCAATACGGATTTCATCGGAACCATAAATTCACTTAAAGGTCAGGGGATAGTTGACAAGTATTAAATATCCAAATATTACTTTAATATTGAAATGACCGCACGTCCTTCATGGTCGTAACACCTAAGGCTAGGTCGTAAGGATTCCAGATGTTACATTATGGGTACCCTGGTCGGACGAGGTCCTATACCTTGTCTCCGACCTAGTAACTGTTCATAGAAGCAATGAACTGGTACTTGGACTTGATTCCAAGTATATTCTTACCGTGTGATGAATAGAAGACATGCTGTATTTGTTTCAAACCACACGACATTTGATGGCCCTAAGTCACTGATAACAATCACCATACGGTTTTACCTCTCACTGACTTTAACATTTATGCTTTGCTATGTTGTTTAGTTATATTTTGCATATATGATGACCATATGTGTATGTCTTCTAGATATTATGCTTGTTTCTCAATCAATAATTAGTTCAAAAAAGTTATCGATAGTTTAGCCCTAGTAAGCGGAACTATAACAAGTTGTGCAAGTCTTGCCAGTGGTGATTATGGATTTATGGTGAAGGACACATGACAGGGGTGAGACTCGGAAATGGCCAGTATAGATTTGTAGGGCGAGAGCCGCCTTAGTAATTGATGTTGCATCTTATGCTTTCATTAATTTAGCATTACTACTTTGGATCCTAGTGCTCATTATCTAAACCTTGTTTGTTCTATCTAGCTTTTAGGCTATTTTCTTTGTGCCTATCTATCATATTGTTGAAGTTGGATCATATTTATCTCTCATATTCGTTAACCTTGTGTAGTTAGATGATATTTTAGTTGCGAACCTAAGGTGAAGTTAGATTGTTCTCTGTGCATACGATAACCTTGGAATACTCAATGTGGTTGGACTAGGGAAGTGCATGGTCATGCCGGATGTGGCTGAGGAGTCAACTACAACTAAGTTATCCACTACAAGATCTAGAGGATGATCGAGCAATCAAAAGATATCACGCAACTCGTCTTGAGTTCAATCTGGTATCGTGAGGCAAAGGGATCTGTTGGACCGTAAAGGCGACTAGAGGGGGGGTGAATAGGAGCACGCTCACTTTTTCACAAATTATGAACTCAATACAATTTCACTCCAGTAGCTATTAGAAAGCTATGAAGATCAATATACCAAGACAAATGGAAGACTAGTATTGAATCCAATAAAACCCCTAAGCAATGCGACAATAATCAACTAAGAATCAAAGCAATACAAATCTTGGCGGTCGACCGCTTTAGTGAACCGGTCGGACCGATTGTCGGCGGTCGGACGGCTATTATTCTCGGTCGGACCGCTCCAAAATCGGTCGGACCGGTGGTGACGGCGGTCGGACCGGCAGATCTGTAATCGATCTCAAACAAGAAAATCACCCGATGACGAAGTTGCAATTAGGTCTAACTTTTGATTCTCAACTCCAAGCTTCACGAAACTTTGCACACACCTTCTCTATGCTATTGAGGACCTATTCCAATCGAATATTATGATAATTCTTGGAACGATCTTGAGCAATTGCCAATTGATTAACAGAAGGTCTAAAACCGCAAGAACGAAAACTTGATCCTAAAGCTTGTTCGTGAGAGATTGATGATCAAGATGATGCTAGATAGATTCACACATATCACAGCAAGCTAATTCACGTGAAAGAATCAATCACAAACTCATGGATCAAAGAAAGCCCTAAAATCACCAAATTGAAAGCAAGAACGAAAAGAGACTTATCTCAAGCAAACCTTGCATAGATTGATTTCGTGATTGAAGCTGGATTACATCCACACCATCATGGATCAGTAAACAATCAAGGATCACGAAATTCACCACAAACCATCAAGAGCCCTAGCCTCCACCTCAACTCCCTAAAGACAATTAGGGTTTTGAAACATCAAAAGGCGAGAGAGAGAGGTGCAGCCACCATCTCCTCCTATTTATAGTGGAGGCCTAAAACTCTTAGGGTTTGACTTAATTGTGGCTCCCGTTAAGGCCCACTAACAAACGGGTCACACACGCACGCTTCGCAGCGCCGTCTTTAACCTTTTGACCTAAACCGCTTCACCATGCATCATGGATTCGCCAATAGGTCACAATTGTCCATCTTGTGTCACGCTTGAGTCGTTGACTCACCCGCATCGCCGATCGCTCGACCTCAACTCTTCAAGTCTAGTCCCGATTCTCCTCGCCGTTGACCGTCGTTGACCACCAAGCTACCCGCACAACCACGCACAAGAAAACACGATTCGGGAACAAGTTCTTCACAACTTGACCCATGTTAGTCAAAACATGCATCATGCAAATCATATGCCATGAAACCAATGACTTTGATCTAACAAAACAACATCGCCACGGTTGGCCGACGTTCAAGTAGTTACCGGCCCGACCGCTCCAGTGAGCTTGGCCGATCGCCATGGCGGTCGGACCGCTCCACGTGAGCGGTCGGACCGCCTTAGGACTTAGCCAAATTCAAGCTCCCAAAATCCAAACCTTCGGAAACTTTAAACCAATAGAACTTTTCACCGGAGGCTCAAAAATCATGAGACCAAGTGCATTGGGATCCCCTTACTTGTCTACAACACCTATTTTTGGCCCACTCGATTTGAACACTTTTGGTTATCGCCGGTCCGATCGCCCCATGGCCGGTCCGACCGATTTGGGACCGGTCGGATCGCGCAGCAAGGACCGGTCGGACCGCCCGAGCAAGAAGCTCAGTAACTTTGTCGAAAACGCGTGAAATGACAAACCGTAAACGCCATTGCCAATTGTCACATCATCCTAAGATCCGAGCATATCCCCATGAAATCCACAATCTCCCCTTGATGAACACATTGGCAATTATCCGAAAAATGTAAGTAAGAGGTTTGAAAACGAGTTTACTCAAGCAAGACAAAGGCACAACTTGGTCCATAAGCAAGAAAAAGCAATGAACATGACCAAGCCGCATCGAATAGTATAGGCATGTGAGACAAGGCAAAAGAAAGCATAAAACTTTGATTTCGGAAAAGGGTCAAAATTCTCACATGAGGTCCATATGAAAGAACAATTGTTCAATTGACCTATGATCATTGTGAGTATAAAAGAATGCAATTCAAGTTCAGAATATTCAATAAGACAATAAGAATGCAACTCAAGAACTCCCCTCACTATGATCATCAAATTTCAAATTTTCGCTCCCTTTGTATAAACTTCTCCCCAATCTTCTCATTAACACATCTTCTCCAAATAAGAGTAGCAAAGAAATATTACACATCTTCTCCCAAAGAAATATCTTTTATTTAACACATCTTCTCCCCTTTGACAATGGATTCATCAAGGAATCACGCCTTCCTCTCATCCAGAATAACAAATAGAGAATAAAGAAAGAAGCGAAACAAAAGAAGCATAAAGAGGAATATGCATGAAGTGCAATGGAGTGGCTTCAATATTTGTATTTTTCAATTTTTGATAAGAAGCTTTGGAGATTACCCAAAAGAACAATGTAGTTTCTCTAATATTGCACAAACAAAGATATCAAGCCCGACAACGCTAGCAAGATCATGGTAAGACATATATATCAAAGCTAAGCACAAAGGCTCAAAAGTAAAGCAAGAGATTTGATCAATTTAAGCAACGCTCAAATTCAAAGAAGTTCATCAACGAGATCCTAAAGTGAAATTGGCCATGTCAAATGTCAAAGTGAGATCAAAAATCTAACAAAGACCACAAGAAGAGTCAATCAAGTCCCGTATTGAATCATTTTGCTCAATATTTTGTAAACGCCCATTTGTCAACATTTTTCTCATTTGCATTGAATATTGAAGTTGACTAATGATCTAACTTAGTGACAAGATCCTGGACTAGGAGCCATCCACAAACTCATCCTAAGCTTCACCAAAAGTTGATTAAAGGTATATCTTAGTAAAGAAGATCCCGGACTAGGAGCCATCCACAAACTCTTTCTAAGCTTCTACCGGGCGACAAATCTTGAGGTTCATGTCATTTCGACAAGCGGTCCCCATGAGATCGTCTGTTCATCAAACTATCTCCAAGTTCATGTCATTTGACAAGCGCCTCGTAAAAATAGTTTGGCACAATTTAAGCATAAGACAATCTTGATTTTCATTTTTCACAAGAGCAGTTTTAGAATCTCAAGAACACAAAAGCTCAAGTAATGGTCAATTTTAGATCAAAGAGCTAACAAAGCAATTCGACAGGCCAATGTCACAAGAGGAGCACTAATTACGCAACTCGCTAAAACATCCACAAATTGCAATTTCTTAGTTTGAGTTGTTTAAAAGGTTCTAGCTCATATAGCAAAGACTTAGCTACACATGTAAAAGCATGATAATTCTAGCAAGTCAAAGAACTAGACATGACATTGAGCAAGAATTGAAATACAAAAGCTCTAAAGGGTAATAGGCAAAGCTTCATCAATTTTAAAATATAAGGTAAAATCTTATATTACAATGCATTTTTTTTTGAATTTTTCATACCACTTGTTGTATTTTTCATATGAATGCAATATGACACAATGAGATGCAATTAAAAGGCCTAAAATCTAAAAAGTTCAAAAGATCACTAAGTTCGTAAAAGAACAATAAAAGATCAAAAGAACAAGGAAAGATAAGAAAAGATCAAACTCCCCTCAAACCAACCCATAAGGATAAATTACCCTAACTCACTTCTTAAGGAGGAAAATCGGTTTGATCTAAAGGCTTGGTAAGAATATCGCCAATTGAGCTTGGACTCTACAAAGTGCATCACAATATCACCTTTTTCAACATGATCTTTAAGGAAGTGAAAGCGAATGTCTATGTGCTTAGTCCTAGAATGTTGCAATCGGGTTTTTAGCAATATTAATAGCGTATGTTATCACGTAAAAGAGGAACACTAGCAAAGTTTAACCCATAATCTTTCAAAGTGGACGCTATCCACAAAATCAAGCTCAAAGAACTAGCAAGAACAACATACTCCGCCTCAAAGGTGGATTGTGCAATGTAAGACCGCTTAGAAGACCAAGATACAAGAGACGTGCCTAGAAAGTGACAGTGCTCGAGGTACTCTTCCTATCTAACCGACGACCGCAAAATCGAATCAAAAACCTCTAATGGACAAAGTCAAGAGCAGAATACCAAATGCCATATAAGAGGGTAGAGTGTAAATACCGAATATGCGCTTAACGGCTTGGCGATGGGAAGTTCTCGAGACGCTCAAATCTTGCACAAAGGCATACCGTGAAGTGAATGTCCGGTCTCGAGGCCGTCAAATACGTAAGGGAGCCGATCATGTCATGCGGTACTCGCGTTGATCCACGACTTCTCCTTCCTCATCCGGATCCAAAACAGTTGAAGTTGCCATGGGAGTGGAAATTGGCTTGCGATCACCCATGTTGAAGCGCTTGAGAAGATCTTTAGTGTACTTCGTCGATGGATGAAAGTTCCTTCCTTGCATTGCTTGATTTGAAGTCCCAAAAAGTAATTAAGCTCTCCCATCATACTCATCTCAAATTCCCTAGACATAGTGTCGAAAAAGCTATTATCTGCTCCGAGGATGCTTGTCTCTGAATGCGAAGTGGAGCGCCTGGTGAGATGTCGCTTTCTTCGACCTCCGCAGTGCTGCCGATGATGATGATGCAGGAGCCTCAATCAAGGTGAAGTAGACGTAGAGGTGTTCTTGTATCAATATGGGCGCTTGCAAGCAGCAGATGAGGGAATGACATTAGCTTCGGCCCTCATCTTCCTCCACAAAAATACTCTCTGTCACCAGAATCATCTCAGAGCAATTGATCTAGCTCTGTGCTAGTCTCATCAAAAGTAACATTACAAGTCTCCCAATAATGTTAGTCTCAAGATTAAAAACTCGAAAACCCTCGAATGAGCAGGATAACCCAAAAATACCCCATCAAAAGTTCTTGATTCAAATTTATCTAAATTGCTCTGTCTTAAGAATAAAACATTTTGATCCAAAAACTCAAAATGCGAAATGCAGGGTTTTCTACCAAAACGAAGCTCATAAGGAGTCTTGCCTAAAGAAGGTCTCAAAAGACACGATTGGCAATATGGCAAGCAAGAGCAATAGCTTCGCCCAAAATCTCCTAGGTGTGCTATACTCATCTAGCATCGCCCTAGCCATTTCGACCAAGGTCCTATTCTTCCTTTCCACCACGCCATTTTGTTGAGGGACGTGTGGAGAGGAGAACTGATGCTCAATACCACGCCAAGACAAAAAGAAGCAAAAGAAGCATTTTTGAACTCCGTGCCATTATCATCGCGAATCGCTCTCAAAGCACCGTGAAGCTCAAGCCAAACGAAGAACAAGATCATGAAAATAACCAAAAGCTTCATCCTTTGAAGTAAGAAAGAACACCCAAGTATATCTTGAAAGATCATCGACTATGACTAGAATATACCATTTTCCACCAATCGATCGGACTCTAGCAGACCAACAAGATCCATATGAAGCAACCGCCCCGGTCCGTCACCATAACCATAGTCACGTATGGGTGTGAGGCAAGAACTTGTTTGCCATGCCTACAAGGCGCACATACAAAGATCTTTGATGACTTTGAGCTTAGGCAAACCTCTCATGAGATCAAGGTTGCTAACTCGCGTCAAATGATCAAAACCAATGTGCCCCAAACGTCGATGCCAAAGCCAAAAATCGAAGAAGATGTAAGCAAACATTTAAGAGATCCAAAGAAGAGATTCGAAAAGTCACCCAAAAATTCTACCAACTCTAGAGATTCCAAACACAAGCTCACCAAGAGAATCAAGCACACGACAAGCATTTTTCTTAAAAACAGTCTCATACCCATCATCAAGAAGTCGAGAAACAGAAGGAGATTATACCTAAGCTTGTCCACAAGAGCGACATCCTTTAGAATGAATTTGTTGTTTACCCTAATTGATCCTGCTTCCTTCAATTCGCCCTTGTGTATCATCTCCAAAGGTGATGAAGTCATCACCGTTGCTCGCGTGAAAGAGGTGAACCATTTTGAGTTCTCGGTCATGTGGCGTGAACATCCGAGTCAACGAACCACGTGTTCTTCCCTTTCCGCGGTAATCCTAAAAATCAAGGAGCAAAAGAACGATGTGTCTCAATATCGGGATTAGATAAACAAGATTTAGGAATCCAAGATCGAGACACACGCTCGCAAGGAGTATACAAACCGTAAGTACTATCCTTGATTTCATTTAACATTTGGTTATGAGCAATGTTCAAATTAAAATGAGACTTGAATCGTCCATGGGCGGTCGACCGCTTTGTCTCAAGGTCGGGCCGTGACCAAAACGGTCGATCCGGTGAGCACCAATGGCGACCGCCAATCTGATACACATTAGAATTAGGATGTCTAGAAACATAATGATTTGCATGAGATAAAAATCCTAATCCGTGTTTATTCTTTTCGGTGTTACCATGTCTCATAGAAGCTCTAGGTTGCATGAATGAAATTCTATCAAAATTTTTCCTATCATTTTTCAACCTACGCCAACAAAGATTCAATCAAATGTCCACCTTTTTGCAATAAGTGCAATGGTACTTGGTACCACTAGAAGAAGCACCATTTGAATTAATACAAGGTTGGGCAAAACCGCAGATTTAAAAGATGTTTTTGCAGTTGGGTTTTGAATTCAATTAAACCTTTTCCAAGACTTGAATGACTTTTGGGTTTGAATTGTCTTGAAAAGAATTGAATCCTAAACCTTGCTTCTTATAAGGAGTTTTAGACTTGTCAAGAATCATGTTTAATTGTTTCTTACCTTTAGAAAATTTCTAATGTATCATGAAGGTAAGCATTTTCTTTTCTCAAGTTGACACAAGAATCACAAGTTTTATCCATAGATTTTCCTTATACAAAGCAATTTCAAGCTTAAGAGTGGAACATGAAGCACAAGTAGTATTTTCAATATTGTCCTTAAGCTTAGCATATTTGACTCTAGCGACTTCTAAGATATCTTTGATTTCACGCTCTTTTCTAAGCATGAAGTGCAAGGGCTAGAATCAAAAACATCAAAAGCAATCAATTTACTAGATTCTAAACATTTTTCACAAGGAGCACTTTTAATTTCATTTAGTTCAGATTTAGCATTCTCAAGTTGTTGTACACAAATATTATGAGTAGATTGTAACTTGGTAATTTGAATGCATAGCATGACAAGATAAACATTCATCGAGTTCAAGAGTCTTAGCAGCTTTAAGCTCTACTTTCAGTTTGCTAATCTTTGACTCTAATTTCTTATTTTTGTCATAACAAATTCAAGCGCTTCATCTTGACTAAGCAATTGCTCAACTATAGAATCATATTTAGCGTAAAGCTCATCATAAGTAAAAGATACCTCATTATCATCAATGTCCTCCGTGTCACCATGAAGCACATGCCGCTGAAGTCTTTGGCCTTCCCTTTCTTTTTACCTTGAGGATCTCCTCCTCCTTGTCCTCCTCACTCCCGTATCCACATCGCTCAAGGATTGATCCTCAAAGCGGCAAGGACCCGGTGAGCGACCTTCACAAGCTTATTTGCCTCATACCTTGATTTGTTGAAAGGAGGCTTCTTCCAAGTCGGCTTTCCTTCCTTATGATTGCTCTTACCTTTCACTTGGGGCAATTTGCCTGATATGATTGAGCTCACCACATTCATAGCATGTTACCGACCACCTCTCTTTTGTTTCTCACATTATTGTAGGCCCGTGTGAATTTCTTAGCTAGAAGAGCTAACTCTGCTTCAGAATACTTTCAAGCTCCTCTTCATGAATAGCAGATAAACAAGCAAATGAAAATCCGTAAGAAGATTCACAAGAGTCATCAAAAACCTTTTGAGAGGATCCGCTACCAAAGCTAAATTATCTTTCTTAGGATGATCAACTCTTTTAATTTCATGAGTCTTGAGTTTACTATAAAGCAATTCTAAAGTAAGACTTGAAAGATCAACATTTTCTTCTATAGCAAGAGCTTTCATCTCCCACTCCTTGGTGTTGATTGCACCAAGAGATGGGTGGCATTTTCAGATTGAGAATATTCAATATCAACAATTTCATTTGATTAATTACTTTATTAAAGCGATCGAAAATGTCATCGATGCTCTCTCAGACGCATCTCGAATTTATTGTACTCACGCTTGTAAACAGCTTGGCGCACCTTTTTGATTTGGGACGAACCTCATGATATGTTTCGAGAGTGTTCCAAATTTCATGCGCAGCTTGAAAGATTGCAAATTCTATCATATTCTTGTCTACCAAGTGCACCATATAAAAGATTCTTAGCCTTATTGTTGTTAGCCAAAAGAATTGCGTATAGGTGTAGCAATTTCAGAATAACCAATGGGCTCTAACAACATCCCAAATAGCTTGTCCTCGCTCTCAAGAAAGACGCGCATACGATTCTTCCAATAGGCATAGTCGTGCCCATCGAAGATATGCGGTTTAGTAGAAAACTTATCCATCGCCAAAGTTCGGTGACCGTTAAGATCAAGATTGAACTAACCGGCTCGATACCACTTGTTGGACCGTAAAGGCGACTAGAGGGGGTGAATAGGAGCACGCCACTTTTTCACAAATTATGAACTCAATACAATTTCACTCCGGAGCTATTAGAAAGCTATGAAGATCAATATACCAAGACAATGGAAGACTAGTATTGAATCCAATAAAACCCCTAAGCAATGCGACAATAATCAAGCAAGAATCAAAGCAATACAAGCATCTTGGCGGTCGACATTGTAGTGAACCGGTCGGACCGATTGCGGGCGGTCGGACCATGTTATTCGGGCGGTCGGACCGCCCAAAATCGGTCGGACCGGTGGTGACGGGCGGTCGGACCGGCGATCTACGTAATCGATCCAAACAAGAAAATCACCGATGACGGTTGCAATTAGGTCTAACTTTTGATTCTCAACTCCAATCTTCACGAAACTTTGCACACACCTTCTCTATGCTATTGAGGACCTATTCCAATCGAATATTATGATAATTCTTGGACGATCTTGAGCAATTGCCAATTGATTAACAGAAGGTCTAAAACCGCAAGAACGAAAACTTGATCCTAAAGCTTGTTCGTGAGAGATTGATGATCAAGATGATGCTAGATAGATTCACACATATCACAGCAAGCTAATTCACGTGAAAGAATCAATCACAAACTCGCGGATCAAAGAAAGCCCTAAAATCACCAAATTGAAAGCAAGAACGAAAAGAGACTTATCTCAAGCAAACCTTGCATAGATTGATTTCGTGATTGAAGCCGGATTACATCCACACCATCATGGATCAAGAACAATCAAGGATCACGAAATTCACCACAAACCATCAAGAGCCCTAGCCTCCACCTCAACTCCCTAAAGACAATTAGGGTTTTGAAACATCAAAAGGCGAGAGAGGAGAGGTGCAGCCACCATCTCCTCCTATTTATAGTGGAGGCCTAAAACTCTTAGGGTTTGACTTAATTGGGCTCCGTTAAGGCCCACTAACAAGCGGGTCACACACGCACGCCGCAGCGCCGTCTTTAACCTTTTGACCTAAACCGCTTCACCATGCATCATGGATTCGCCAATAGGTCACAATTGTCCATCTTGTGTCACGCTTGAGTCGTTGACTCACCCGCATCGCCGATCGCTCGACCTCAACTCTTCAAGTCTAGTCCCGATTCTCCTCGCCGCTGACCGTCGTTGACCACCAAGCTACCCGCACAACCACGCATAAGAAAACACGATTCGGGAACAAGTTCTTCACAACTTGACCCATGTTAGTCAAAACATGCATCATGCAAATCATATGCCATGAAACCAATGACTTTGATCTAACAAAACAACATCGCCACGGTTGGCCGACGTTCAAGTAGTTACGGTCCGACCGCCCAGTGAGCGGTCGGATCGCCCCATGGCGGCCGGACCGCTCCTCGTGAGCGGCCGACCGCCTTTAGACTTAGCCGAAATTCAAGCTCCCAAAATCCAAACCTTCGAAACTTTAAACCAATAGAACTTTTCACCGAGGCTCCAAAATCATGAGACCAAGTGCATTGGGATCCCTTACTTGTCTACAACACCTATTTTTGGCCCAACTCGATTTGAACACTTTTGGTATCGCCGGTCCGATCGCCCCACATGGCCGGTCCGACCGATTTGGGACCGGCGGACCGCCGTGCAAGGACCGGTCGGACCGCCTCGAGCAAGAAGCTCAGAACTTTGTCGAAAACGCGTGAAACGACAAACCGTAAACGCCATTGCCAATTGTCACATCATCCTAAGATCTGGAGCATATCCCCATGAAATCCACAGGATCATCACATGAGCACTATATAGGTTCGTTCGATATGATCTTTGTGTGTATTCAGGGGTCGCTATCTCCTGCTAGGGACTGCTACCGACTTGTGATCAGAAATGAGTTTCCGGGTCGCGGCAGAGTACATATGAAGCTATAGGCTCACACATTTAATGGGGCAGAAAAAATCAATTCAGATAAGATTCGTTAGTTTGGGATTTGCACCATAATTGCCCACTGGCGTAAGGTTCCACTAAGGGGGCTCTTTATGAGGGGAGATGTGGGGCTTTTGGCAGGATGTAGTACCACCAACCAAAACACTAGTCACCATGTCCCCAAAGGCCCTGACATGTGCATTGCTTCTAGCACACTGGCATAAGGCGTTCTATCTCTAGACGTGTGGATACCGACACTACTTCGGTTGCTGGTGCGCTGATCGTGGTTAGTCCATGATGTACATGAGGAACGCGAGGACCTAATGGAGAGGAGGATCGACGACACCAAGAAAGCTTCACGATCGACTACTTGCACTGCATCAACACGCGCGACATTGGACTAGGTTGCTCCAACTCTTGTTTCGTCGCGCTGCGCGCCTAGTGGGAACGATCCATGATCTCTTACTTACATGGCTTCCTGTTATACACAACATAAAATTTTATTTTGTGCTAGTGTAGCCTACTCGTATCCCAACAAAAATAGTCCTTAATCAATCTCGATTTTTCCCCTTCGATAAAAAAGATATGCAAATTCTTAGCGTGTGTAGTTGAGAGCGGTTGAGCCCAATTTGCCCACCGAGTGTCATAGGACACCGGGTTCAATTTTTTTTAGAAGATATTAGCCTATTTATACTATACGTGCACCTATAGTCCCAAAAGCTAGGCACCACGGTTCAACCCAACCATCGGCCTCTTGCAGTCTCGTTACTCTGCTCCCACTGGCCGCGGCTGGGCCAAGACAAATGGGTGATGTATTAGTTCCCCAATTGACACGAGCAGTCAGCACGACCCAATAGCACTCGCATGTCTACAACCATCAAAGCCAACAGCCCAGAACTAGTAGCTACACCTGTCAATCCCAATCACGTCTCGAGTGAGTGTGTCGTGTGGCTCTGAAGTCTGCATCTGTTCTTCGCCCTCTCGGCCCTGCGGTTTACAATTTGCCTCGCCTCCCAGGTCAGTGGACGGTGGCCACAATCACTGGTGCAGATTCTAGAGGGAGGCCTCGGCCGCCGCCCACACCGGTTGTGGCGTCCCTCGCCCAGTAGTATGTCACAAATAGCGGAATCGACATGGGGTATGTCCCACATCTTCAGTTCGTCCGAATTCTTTTAAGCGAATAGGCTGAATTTACGAATGATGATTTCAATGTGATGATTGTTGGTTGATTTTTGTCGAAATGTAGTGTTAATACTTAGGGTTTGAATTTGAATTTTTGAATATCGACATAGTTCGTTGCAAATCAGAGGCAAAACTGTAAGTAATATCCATCATTGATGTGCTCATATTGGACCATGCTTTGGATGTGACTTAAAAGTTTTTTTACTATAATGTCAAGTATGTTCCTGCTCTTGGACGGATGTTGAGCATGCCATGATTCCAATATTTTATAGAAAAGTTTTCAAATAATTGGCAAGCGGTAGGTATATTTATGGAAAAATTTATAAAAGGGAAAGCGTCAAATAGTGCTACTAATGTTGTGGTTCGTCGCTTGATGAATTTGAAAGAGCGTAAATACTAATACGTAACTTATTTATTTTTATTTTATTATTATACTATTTTTACTTCAGATTTTAAGTCATTTTGTTCTCTTTTTATTAGTTATTGAGGTCGGTGATGCATTTTGCCGATGTTTACCGTATAAATTACCATTAAATACAATATTACTTAAAAATAATATATGTTGTTATATGCATAATAAAATAATGAACTATGATAATCTTTGTTCTAGTTCCACGTGCACAGTGTAGTCTCGGTGGGGTGTGCGTCCTGTTATTCTCTGTCTAAAAGAAAAGATACGTACAAATGCTACATACAAGTAACTAGCCCTTTTTCTTTCAGACCTTCTAGAATACAAAAAGTTGGTTGTCTTTAGGAGCTTCAGTACTACCTTGACTCTTTATTTTTCTTCCATCCAAGAGCTATAACTTGAATTCACCCATGAATTCGCGAGTCAAATAAGGTGTTTCCTTGACCATTAGTTCTCCAATTAATATTTCTAGAAGCTAAACAAAGGTGGTGCTGCTGGTCGGAAGGGAGCTAAAAATTTCTTTTCCAATTCCCTTGCTCTCCTTTTGCACACATGTGATTCCTTGTTGTGACGGCGCGGATCCTCTGGGTACTGCGAAGGTATGCTGCAGCAATAGTAATTTGATCACATGGTACAATACCTTTGCAGTATACTATTCCGAAGTATTGAGAAAATTACTGTCTACTGTTTAGTACAGTACATTAGTATTGTATACTATTGATCTAACAAACGATTGGATGGTCTAGATAAAGTCTAATACACCTCTACTGTACACCTGGTACGGCGGATGATCCGCGTCCGATAGTGACAATATGACGCGGCACATCTCCCTTGCCCTCTACTAGCCACCAGTCACTTCTCAAATGACGTACTTTTTTCTAGTAAAAATATCGCTTTTGTTAGCTTGATATTTTTTTTAATTCAATCACTTACCATTACACAGTATTAAATTTAAAATTATATTATCAAGTAACGTGTAATTTTAGTATAATTTTACTGTAATTGTTAATTCTATTTATTTTTGTATTTGTAAAGTTCACCTAGATTTACTATTATTTAATTTAGAATTTTTTAACATAAAAAAGAAACCATTAAATAATAAAAAGTGACTAGATTTTAAAAATGAGCTTAGTCGGCCCCTAAAAATATTAGGGGTACCTTTGCATATCCTACGTTTTACCATCGAGATAAAACATCTGCCCAGTCAAGCAGTAAGCAGTAGCCGCTGCTAAAGTAAACCCATGCCATCATATCTGTCTCGCATACATTCCGGCCGCCCTTTCGTGGAAGCTGATGGAAAAGGGCCGTCAGCTTCCCGGAGAAGCAAACGAAGCCGTATGAACAACGGGTGGGAACGGATAGACTATTCATTATTGGATTTTGCATTTATATTTTTAAGTCGGAATATGGGTGGACTATTGTCGGATTCAAACACAAAATCGAATAAAGATCAAATACAAATTTGAGCAAGATATCTATTTCAATTCGGTTGAATTTGGACATGTACATAATTTGTTCATTATTAGGTAACAATAATACGCTTGTTATATCCTCGTACGCAACACAATGACGTAATAATATTATGAATTAAGCTTAACAAACATCAATAGACACTAAACTGAAAAAAGTTCTTATAATTGTCTAATTGGGATGAAAGATAATACGATATTTCATATGAAAAATATAAAGTTCTAAACCATATTCACAAGCATATTTTTCATGATCAAATTCAGTTAGTAAATAAAATATTGTTTTGAGTGGTAAAAACCAAACCATATTTGCATGCTATTAAACTCGGATATTGAATAGTTCGAATAATCCATATCCATTTCAGATCCCTGGTTGCGTCCCGTATAAACGGGATTTAGATTCATGAGTATATAAGCGCCTATATAAGCACCCTGTTTGGAACTCGAGAATTATTCAAAATTCATGCAGGAATTGTAATTTGAACTCAAGTGAGATTAATTCGTGGGATCTAAACTAGACCTAGCTAGTCTTCTAAAATAGAGATGCTACATGCAAACATACAGCTGCCCAATTAATCTTGCAATTTCTCCCCGACATGCATGCGAGTAGCCAAGCCAGTGACTTGACAAAACACAGAATCTGCAAGCAAGACTCTCTCTCTATCCATCTGAGAATCAGACATGCATGCATTTATCAAAAAAGGAAAAGGAAAAGGAAAAGAGAGATCAGTCTCAACTCTCGAGCATGGTGGAGGCCAACTGAAAGTGACAAGAGAGATGGGATTGATGGATGTGGCCGAGCCAGCTGCCTGCAACCTTCCTGGAGTTACCGGCATCCGGGGGGCGTAGATCGGGCTTGTCTGGCGGCCAAGAGAAACCAACCAAAAAGACCGACCGCTTCAAAGGAAAGACTTCGGGCTCTTGAGATCAGTGGGCAGGACCGGTGGGCGTATGCACGTATGTGTCGTTCAATTAGGCAGGTCAATGGCACCACCTCGGCACCGCCACCACGTCGCCGTCGCCGTCGCCGTCCTTTTCTTCGCCGTCGCCGTCGACCATGCGACATTAATTCAAGGGCGTATAAGCTTAATTACTGCATGCACGCATGCAGCTAGCGGTCTGAACTCTGAACTGACCGGCCGGCGACTTGGAAGGGTACAATGTGAATACATGCCCGGAACCCCACCTATACGGCGCGTCGTCGTATCTGCACGACCAGATATATGGCCGGCAGGGTACATTGATTTCCTGCCGGAAATTTCAATGGCATACGTGTTGTGGTCCTCGAGTATGGTAGTATTCAGTACTACGACTGCGCTGCTCGTGGAAAATTAGAAATCAATCAAAACTGGTAGTGTGATTGACTGGCCCTTGTGTTTTGCGTATCAGAACCTACAGAGTAGACGAGGATATCATCAATAAATAAAACCATAAACTTGTCTAAATACTCCATGAATACCATATTCATAAGATTCATGAAAAGAGTAGGAGCATTTGTCAAGCCAAAAGACATGACTGTGCACTCATACAATCCGTAACGAGTAGAGAAAGCGGTCTTCGGTATGTCTTCAGGCCTGATTCGGACTCGATGGTAGCCCAACCTCAAATCAATATTAGAGAATACCCGAGCGCAGGTCAGTTGATCGAAGAGGTCATCAATCCGAGGCAGTGGGTACTTATTCTTCGCCGTCACAGTATTTAATGGATGGTAATCAACACACATACGCAGAGTCTTGTCTTTCTTCTTCACAAAGATTACAGGACAGCCCCACGGTGATGAGCTCGGGCGGATGAAACCCTTCTCTTGAAGCTCACCAAGTTGCTTCTTCAACTCCTCCAATTCATTTGGAGGCATCCGATATGACATTTTTGAAATTAGGGCGGTACCGGGCAGCAACTCGATGACGAACTTAATGTCTCGAACTGGAGGCATTCCAGGCAATTCTTCAGGAAAAAACATCCACAAAGTCACACACCAAGAACTTCATGAATCTCCATAGCCGGTTTCGCTTCAAGTGCATAAAGATGTGGTTCTTGCAGTCTTGGCGAAATTCCAACTTGCTTGCCGGACGGACTCGTGAGGGTGATGAATTTTCTGGCACAATCGATTTGCCCCAAGTGTTGGGACAGCCAATCCATGCCAAGTATCACATCCAAACTTGCTGAATTTAGGAGAATAAGATTTGCCAAAAATCTCACTCCTCCAATCTCAATAGAGACATCCCGACATTCATATCCAGCTCCCATTACTGACCCCGGAGAATGAATAACCAAAGGAACATGCATGTGAACAATTGAAAGATCACTAAGTGCAGCAAAAGACTCTGATATAAATGAATGAGAAGCTCCAGAATCGAATAAAACTGTAGCTGGCTGAGAGTTGACAAGAAGCGTACCCAACACGACATCGGGTGCCTCCTGAGCTTCCTCGGCCGAGATATGGTTGACTCGATCGCTGCCCACATTCTGGGCCTTCTGATTGATCTTCTGATCATGGCCATTTCCTTGCCCGCCTCCTCCATTAGGACGAGGGGCCGCTCCAATCTTCTTAGGGCAATGATTAGCGTAATGCCCCTTGTTGTTGTAGAAGAAACATGTGACCTCAGCAGCCGGTGGGGCAAGGGCGACAACGACGGCGGCACAATTCACCGGAGAAGAAGCTCGGCCGAAAACCCTAAAACTTGAAATGCGGCGGCGCTAGAGCGATCGGGGCGATGGGGGTGGTGGTTCTGGGTTGCGGAGGACTGGGCGATCCTAGGGGGTATTTATAGGCCCGGGGAACGCCGGAATTGGAAACCCCCAATTCGAGTCCGAGACGGCCGCGATTTCGAAATCCCTGATTCTCGGGGATATCTGTCGAATTCGGGTTTGATTCCAACAGAAATAGGTATGGGATAACTCGGGATTTGTTTTGGTAAAGTCGACGCGAAGAATCCGCAACGGATACGCGTTTGTCGGACGAAGCTTGAAGCTTCGGTAATGGTGGGCGAACGCGCGGGCGGGCGAGCGAGCGAGATCAGGAGGCTAGGCCACGCGGTGGCTATCGAACGGAGGAAGGCGGTGTTGAGCGCGGGCGTCCGATTGAAATGAGGGGCACGGGTCGTGCATCCAACGGACGAGGGCGCGGGCGAGCGGGGTGATGGGCTGGCACGCGGGAATAGTGTTAGGCTCCAGCCCAATACTGTTCCGAAGGTTTAAACTTGATTTTTCTTTTTAGAAAATCCAGAAAATACAATTAGCAAATAGAAAATAGCAAATGACCTTGGAAAAATTCCAGAAAATTATACAAAATATATCCAAGCATATAGAATCCAAATAAAATATGTTTGGCCATTGTTGATATTGGGATTAAGCACATTAAATTATTTTGTCATGAAAGTCCATATTAAGCTTTCAATATAAATTCAAATAAAATATAGATGATGAGATTTTCAACTAGGAAATAAATAAAAGATTTTCAAAGGCTCAAAAGTTGGGATGTTACAAACCTCCCCCCTTAAACGAATCTCGACCCTGAGATTACGACTAGCTAGAGAAAAGGCTAGGGAACTCGGCTTCCAACTCTTCTTCACGTTCCCACGTTGCTTCTCCTTCCGAGTGGTTGCTCCACTGGACTTTGCAAAAACAAACGGTCTTGCTTCTGGTACGGCACTCTGCGACATCCAAAATCTTGACAGGCTGCTCTTTATAGGTGAGGTCTTCTTTCAGCTCGATTGATTCCAACGGTGTCGCTTTTTCGGCGCATTTGAGACATTTCTTTAACTGAAAGACATCATGTACTCCTGCTAACGATTGCGGTACCTCCAACTGGTAAGCAACCTTTCCACGGCATTCCAGAATTATGAACGGTCCCACATATCTAGGGGCAAGCTTCCCTTTGGCATAGAATCTCCTGACACCTCTGAGTGGAGTAACTCGAGGATACACAAAATCTTTCGGTTCAAAGCTGAGGTCACGGCGACGGTTGTCAGTGTAACTCTTTTGCCTGGACTGGGCTATCTTTAACCTCTCTCTAATCATAGCAACTTGTTCTTCTGCCTCTTGAATGATATCTGGCCCAAATACCACACGTTCAGCTGTCTCTGACCAATTCAATGGAGTTCTGCAGGCACGACCATACAAAGCTTCAAATTGTGACATTTGCAAACTGGCTTGATAACTGTTATTGTACGAGATTTCTGCATACGGCAAGCTCTTATCCCAACTGGTAGCATTTGCCAAGGCACAGGCTCCCAACATATCCTTCAATATCTGGCTGACTCTTTCAGTCTGTCCATCTATCTAGGGATGATAAGCAGTACTGAAATTCAGGTGAGTTCCTAGGGCTTCATGCAGACTCTGCCAGAAATGAGAGGTGAACTGAGATCCTCGATCTGACACTATCTTCCTAGGCACACCATGCAGACTGACGATCTTTGACATATATAACTCTGTAGGGCGATCCCCTGAGTAAGTGGTTTTGATTGGCAAGAAATGGGCAACTTTGGCTAAACGATCCACTATT
This sequence comes from Hsuehochloa calcarea, assembly GCA_036346395.1. Lineage (NCBI taxonomy): Eukaryota > Viridiplantae > Streptophyta > Magnoliopsida > Poales > Poaceae > Hsuehochloa > Hsuehochloa calcarea. The sequence goes on from CM070601.1 coordinate 38,030,411, forward strand.
ACTCAAATCGAATCATAACCTGATTGAGTCTTGTTGAGGATTAAAATATTCATATATTATCTTAATATATGATAAAGACCATACGTCTTCGTGGTCGTAACTTCTAAGACCACCGACCTAACTGGTAGTAGGTATTACAGAAGTTATATAATAAATACCCTGGTCGGACAAAGTTCCAAACCTAGTCCACGACCAGGTAAGTGCTCGTAAAGCTATGAACAGGCGTCTAGGTCGAGTCTCCGACCACGCCACTCACTATGTGATGAATGGACCACGTGTTTCATATTCCGCATAATACACCACTATCACGGCTGATGATTTAACGTCTCCTAAATCATTAACCGCAGAACAGTTGACGTCTTCACCAACCGGCTCTGCAGTTGGTGGAACCGTCAAACTGCCGCCTCTTTCCGACCAGACACGTCGCTCCCCAACGGGTGTCTCCTCATGGGATAACTGCCACCGCTTCATCAACTATTTAAGGAGGATCATGGAAGGACGGAAGGGGACAGGACACAGGGAACAACAACACAAGACACAGGGAACAACGAGACATACAGAAGACATCAAGCAAGACTTAGCAAAGTGTTGTGTTTTTAGATACTCTCTGTGTTTGTAATCGTGAGTTCATAGTAATAAAGAGCAAGTCAGATCCACTCCCTGAAGTCACGCACATTTTTCCTCTTTTCATTTATATGTTCATAAGATCGGCGATTTGATCGTCGACAGCTGGCGCCGTCCGTGGGGAAGATAGTGCAAAACTTCGGAAGAAGGTTCTTTGTTCAACTCATCCGCTTTCTCCATTTTCGTAACTACAAGTATGGCAGGAACTTGGGATGAGGAAAACTGGTTCGACTTGGATGACTACTCCAACCTTGACATGGAAGCCTACATCCAAGCCATGCAACATGGGGAATCTTCCTCCTCCTCCGATGGTTCGTGACGCCACGGCGACGAATAACTTGAGCGGATGGATGAAGATACACCGTTGCGCCAAGAGGCGCTTTCTGAGGAACGGGTTGTTCCGATCAGTTCGGAACGTCCGAATGTTTTTCCAAGACCGGTTTCCCCGACCGGCGAAAAAGGTGACAATACATCAGCCCCACAACCCGAGGGTCAATATACCCTTGACACGATCATGGCTGACAGGTATTCACCAACGGCCTCTGGAAATTCCAGGGACCAACCGGCATCTGGTAACGGTGTCGATGAGACCTCACCGTAATGGGCCAAGCGAGGACGATAAGACTCAAGATCCGGCCGACAATCCGCCGAATCAGCCGAGCCCGCCGCGAAGACCTCCGGAGGTTCTCATCTCCGACCGTCTCCGCGTGGAAGTCTCTCGTAGAAGCACCGGAAGTTCTCCATTAGTCACGATGGAAGCTCCTCGTAAGATCGTTCTTTGGAAGCATGAGGTCAACACGATCGAAATATCGACGAGATGCCATTCGCAGCCTCGCACACCTCGCCTCGCCACCACCGCTAATGGAGATGGCGTGGCAATCAAGCACCACCTACCGGGAGGCGGAGCCGATGGACGCCCATCGCCTAATACGCGTGCGGCCCACCAAGGATGACAGGCATGACGGGTTAGCCAAAGGTCCAGAGGAACTTCGGTCTCCGAACACCAACATCTTCGATGAATCCTCCGAGACCTTCTGCAACAGCTTCGTAACTTGTGTCGATCCAAAATGTTCTTAATAATATCGACTCGCTCGGCTGAAGCTCCGGCTTTACCCAATTGGTGGAGCAGTATCGGAAATTCTTCAACGAACCGCGGCAACATGCATGGCGTCAGGCAGGGCAAGGGATGTCGCAAAGTCTAACGGTGACTTCATCTCAACGCCCTCCTCGGTAGAGAGGGCAGCATGGTCATCCATCGGTACCTAGACCTCCTCGGCGATTCCGACCAAGAGGTCATGAAGGAAGAAGGTTGTTTCAACAACGGCCTCTTCCCTAGCCAAGGAGAGCACTGATTGGCCCAGATGATCTCCGTCATCATCCGAACCATTCTAATGGTCAAAGCGCCATGATAACGCCCACGACCGGATCAGACGACGGAGCCTCTGCGCTCAAATAGAAGAAACCGATCTCCCATCGATCCTAATCCGCACCTTCTCCAAGAAGGCGCTATGAATCGCCATGTTGTCGAGCCTTTTCTGCAGGCTCCAAGTCACGCTGGCCTAATGGGTTCCGACCGCCAACTTGATAAATTCGATGGATCTCAAAATCCATTAGAGTTTCTCCAGATATACACCACGCCATCGTGAGCACCGGTGGTGATCAAAACGTGATGGCTAATCATTTGCCCACGCTTCGAAGGATCGACCGGTCTTGGTTGCTTAACCAACCTGGCCGGATCTATTTATACTTGGGAACACTCTGCGATCCGTTGATTGTGAATTTCGTGGTACGCACGATCGCCTCTAGAAAGGAGGATGATCTCCATCGAACTCGCAAGAACCAAAGGAAACTCTCCACAAGACATCAAGAGGTTCAAACCAGTTCAAATTCTATTCCGTAAATTGCGAGAATCTTCGTGATTCGCATTCAAGGCGAGTTTAAGGAATCGCGGTTTACGGAGGACATCGCTAGAATCCTCCACTAATAACCGCCAACTCTTTGACATGGTCGATAAGTATGCGCCGCTAGTGAGGCGTTGAATGGATCAAGCCATTGATCGAAAAAGAAAATCCTCAACTCGCCTTGAGAAGTCGAAAAGAATCCCAAGAAGGTTTCAAGAAGAAGAAGCACCGCAAAACGGGCACCAAAGAAGTCCTAGCGGTTCCGTATAAACCGCTCAAGGGTAAGAAGGACTATACCGGTCGGGCAAAGCCAAAGTTCCACCGATGGCCATAATAAAGGTAAGAAGTGGTGTCCACTTCACCAACAGCGTGGCATGACTTGCGCACTGCCGTGGTCCGCAAAAGAAGTCGGAGGATTTCTATGCGGTAAAGGCCCACTTCCCGCAATCCAGAGTTGGGGAAACAAGTTCCAAAAAGGACAAGGATGGCGACGAAGAGATGGAGTACCAGAGCCTCAACAAGACGGTCAATATGATCTTCTGAGGTTCTTCTTCATACGACTCACGCCACTATCCGAAAGCCATGGAGCGAGAGGTCAACCTATCGGAACCTTCGATCATCACCCAACCATCAAGGTGGTCTGATCACCGTGATCTCCTTCAAAGAAAGAAGATTGCCTCGCCTCATCAACTCGACTGTAGGTTCCCTATTATCGTAGAACCTACTATTAATAATTGCAAAGTCAATCGAAGTTTTGATAGACGGTGGTAGCTCTTTAAATATCTTATTTTCTGAGCTTTAGAAGATATGCAGTTCCTAGATCAAAGTTAAAACCGTGAAATACGCTTTCATGGCATAGTTCCTGGTTCTACCGCCAAACCGATAGGACAAGTGTCCTTACTTTACGCTTGGAAGCCCCGATAACTTCCGAACGGAAAAATTTCATTTGACGTGGTTGATTTCAAACCGCATATAATGGAATTCTTGGTCGTCCGGCATTAGCGAAATTCTTGATAGCCACGCATCGCGGGTATCAAAGTTTGAAAATGCCAGACCAAAAGGGGTGATCATGGTTCGTGGAGATCGCAAAATGGCATACGCATGCGATCGGTTGTCTTTAGAATCGGGTCGATGAGTTACCGACCGAAATTTCGACTCTTCATCCGTGCGCATCAAGCACCTGCACTCCAAGATAACGCCCAAACCATCCGACTGCACTCAAAGAGGTTCTACTCGACAAAGGCACTTCTTCAGGGAACGCCATGTCAAGCAATGATGGTGGATCCTCACCAAAGATGCTGATCGGAGCAGGACTCAATCCTAAATAGGAAGAGTCGCTCGTCTCCTTCCTCCGAGCAAACAAGGATGTGTTCGCATGGCAAGCATCCGACATGCCCGAGTCCCTAGGAGGTGATCTAGCACAGCTAGCGCCCACCGACAAAAATCCGGTCAAGCGTAAGCTCAGACGTTTACCCCGATCGAAGGACGCCATCCACCGAGATTGACAAGCTCTTAAAGGTCGGATTTATTCGTGAAGTACATCACCTCGCTGGCTCGCTAATCTCGTAATGGTTAGGAAGAGTAATGGGAAATGGAGGATGTGTATAGACTTCACAGATCTTAATAAAGCTTGTCCGAAGGACGATTTTCCCTTCCTCGCATTGATCAACTTGTAGACTCTACCTCCAAAAGCGAGTTATTAAGTTTTTAGATGCCTACTCGTGGTACCACCAGATTAGTATGAGTAAAGAAGATGAAGAGAAAACTTCCTTCATCACTCCATTTGGCACTTACTGTTATGTAAAGATGCCCTTTGGTCTCAAAAATGGTGGTGCCACTTTTCAAAGATTAATGCAGAAAACCTTCAGCCCGCAAATAGGTCGAAATTTGGAATCCTACGTTGATGACTTGGTAGTAAAAAGTGTCAACTCCGGCGATCATATGCTTGAGCTTAAAGAGACTTTCAATAACTTGAGAAGGCATAACCTCAAGTTGAATCCGAGAAGTGTGTGTTCGGGTTTCACTGAAAGTCGCTCGGTTTCCTAGTTTCGCTAGAGGTATCAAGCAAACCCGGCGAAGATATCGCCATCCATCGATGCGCCCCTCGACCACGAAGAAGGAAGTCCAGAAGCTAACCGGTTGTATGGCAGCGCTAAGTCGTTTCATAGCCAGGTTGGGGGAAAAGGGACTACCTTTCTTCAAACTTCTTCTAAACATGGAAGTTTCGAGTGGGCGACTTAAGCTAATGATGCCTTTGAAAAGCTCAAAGAGTACCTACGAGTGCCCCGGCCTTAGTTTCTCCAAGACCGGGAAACATCATGATTTACGTGGTCGCAACGCCACAAGTCGTCGTGATGGTAATCGGTCGAGAACGTGAAAACGCCCAACGACTGGTATTACGTAAGTTTAAGTCTTACATGGGCCAAAGGAAAGATACCCACAGTACGTGTTGCTTTATAGTCTCCTTATGGCTTCAAGGAAACTAAGGCATTACTTTCGTGCCCACAAAGTGGTCGTGACTCTTGGATATCCCTTAGGTCAAGTCCTTGAAATAGGGAATCGTCGGATTTAATAGCAAAATGGGCGGAACTAGGGACGCTCGACCTCCATTTCATCTCACGAACACCATAAAGTCTCGTGCAATAGCGAAATTCATTGCCGAGTGGACAAACCCGAATCTAAGCAAGGACCTGAGTACGAGCACCACGACGAGTGGACAATGTACTTCGACGGTTCCTTAATGCTTAAGGGATCGGGGGCTGGAGTAGTCTTGATATCCCCTACCAGCGAACACATCAAGTATGCCGTCCAGTTTAACTTTCCTGCTACAAACAATATGGCAGAGTACGAAGGTTTGCCGGCAGGACTTCGAGCAGCTCGTTCGCTCGGGATTCGTAAATTGCTAGTGAAAGGTGATTCTCAACTAGTAGCGAATCAAGTAGGGAAAGAGTACCAAGATGTCTTCCTATCTGGCGGAAGTACAGAAATTCGAAAAGCACTTCTTCGGTTTTCAGATCCAACATATTCCTAGAAAGGAGAACTTTCTAGTAGATCAGTTGGCACGGATGGCCTCTACTAGGTCAACCATCCCGCCGGGAGTTTTTCTCGAGCAACTCGATTCACCCTCGGTGGTCGAGTATTCCGAGAACATCGATGGTTTACATCAGGTCAATCCTATTGACTCTGATAACTTAGATGCTCCACAGATCGGTGACGATCAAGGTAGAGACTAGATGACGTCGATCTACAATTATCTTCAGCATGACCTAATTCCTGAAGATGATGCAGAGGCTGATCGTATAGCACGAAAGGCCAAATCATACACTCTAATCGAACGTACCTTGTATAAACGAGGATCTCATGGAGTGTTGATGAGATGCATATCTCAATCGGCTAGCATTAAGTTGCTAACCAAAATTCATGAAGGAGTTTGTGGAGCACATCATTCCTACGTAACCACGTCTCAGAAGCCTTGAGCAAGGATACTATTGCCAATCGCCCTTCATGATGCAAAAGAGCTCGTGACGGCGCGCATAATGTCGGGCCATAGCCGACAAGTACATCAACCGCACAAGCTTTGCAAACAATCCTCTTTCTTGGCCTTTGCAACCTGGGATCGAACATTCGGGACCATTCCTAAGAGCACCCGGGCTTCAATTCTGTCACATGATTGACACGCTTACAAAATGGATCGAAGCCGAGCCGCTTGTCAAAGTTACAACTGAAGCTGCTAAGAGGTTCATAACAAAAAATGTGATTACACGATTTGGTGTACCCAGTCGTATCATCATCGATAATCTGCACCAGCCTCAAGCAAGAATTTCGTGAATTCGCGAAGAACTAGGAATCAAAATCCATTTCGCTCGTGGCTCATCCACGAGCAATGGAGCAATGAGCGTGCCAATGGTATCCTAATACGAGGATAAAACGCCGAGTATTCACCGCTTAATAAAGCGGTCGGGCTTGGGTTCGTGAACTTCCTTCATTTTATGGGTCGTCCGACCACGACGGTCGTGCGGCCGGTGAAACACCTTTCTTTTGGTTTATGGGGCGGCTATGCTTCCTCCATAATTGAAAATTGGCTCTGCTCGCACTGATTGTTTTAACTTAAGCAATCAGGAAGAACATCGACTCGACGATATCAATTTCCTTGAAGAACGACGGAACCAAGCCTTGATTTGTTCGGCAATCTACCAACAAGCCATGCGAAGGTACTACAATCGTAAGGTGCAACCTCGCAACCTGCCTGTAGGTGATCTGGTTCTCAGAAAAATTCAGAGCCAAGCGGGGCGCAATAAGCTTTCCCCTAAATGGGAAGGTCCTTACACCGTGGTCGGGTTACCCGACTGTGCTCGATCGATTAGCCATGTCAGACGGCAGGGTTTTGTCAAATTCATGGAACATTGACCAATTGCGTAAGTTTTTTGTTTAATCTTTTCTTTATTTCTTTCATTTCATTTCGTTTCATTTCATTTAAATTCCTCTAAATTGAATAATTAATTTTGGAGTAGCGGGTGATGTTATTTATATGACGTTGCCTAATCCTGGCCGACTGCGGTTCGTATGCTCTGGATTGTAAAGTGTATAGCTTATGTTTCAAAATTCTGTTCTACTCTTGTTTGGCTACTGGTCGGGACACGGAAAACCTCCTAGTCGAAGTCTCTCCTTTTTCGCACGTGGTTCCGCCCACTGGAAGGAGCTTCCTAGCGACGGTCTTTTCCTACGATCCCCGCTGCCAGTCGGACTAAGAGCATGAGCACGTCTTGCGAAATGTATTTTATACCTTTATTTCCTAGCTAGGTTCATTCCGACCAGTATTGCGCATCGCATAGAAGTAAAACCACATGTCTCCTTTTTAACATATGTTCTTCATGTTTCTTCCTCTTATCAAGGAGAATTCTTTATTTTTCTGACCATATGTTGTTTTGGTAAAGTACTTCGATCATTAAAAACAAATTTACAACTAGCCGAAACCTACACGGTTCCGACCATAAAGGTTTCCTAGTATTACCACGATCCGTTTTTTACCGATCAGTACATGCTTACAAGTAATGGTTGAGATTTGGATTTATATTCTTGGCCTCAGGTAGCACTATTATATAGTAAAGATCTTCTACTATATAACAGTCGGGGGCTAGGTAATACATAAATTCACAAGTCGACCGGATAAATAAAAGAATTTTTTCCATTTTGATGAGAGAAAGGTAAGTCTTTACACTGTATGCTTTGTTTTTCTCGCAGCCTAAACTACTAAGAGAATGCCTAAGCTAACTCATCGCTAGATGGAGATCCGACTTCCATCTCTTATGCGACCTTTCGCTTAGAGGTTTCATCTCTCGCGAGGATCCGATTTGCCTCTGCGGGTAGCGGCTGAAATCCTCTTCGATGGCTTGAAGGTTAGTTGATGGGTCGAAGCTTTCACTTTGCCAAAGCAAGACCGACTCATTAGCAATAGACTCCTTAACGGAGCGGGCATAGTTCTCCCTAGTGGTCTTGAGCAAAACCTTGAGCTCTTCCAACAAAGAGCCAAGAAAGTTGACCTTCTCTATTGGGTCACTCAAGGAGGGCAAGCTTGATCCCGCGCCCATGTCAAAAAGCATTTTGTTTAGCGAAGTGATTTTCTCGTCCAAGCTAAGCACGAGAGCCGCCCCCTTGTCTTGCTCAAATTCCAAAGCCTTCTTCACTCTGGTCAATGCTTGTTTTTGTTCTGCATAGACAAAGCAAGTATTACGTAAAAAGATTGGAAGATATACTGAGTCATGGCTACGACCAGTTACCTTCCTCTCTCTTCCTGGAATCATCCAGAAGCTTTTTATTACTGGTCGTCAAGACTTCGAACGACCGGTTTTTAGCCAGAAGTTCTTCTTCAAGCTTTATTCTCCTGGCCTTTTCAGGCAAAGCATCTTCTTTTATTTTCTCTAAATCTATCAAAAAAATCTCTGATAAGGGAGAATGAATAAAAGGAAAGTCTTAATAAGGAAAAAAGAAGAAGAACTCTTACTTTCTATCTCAGAGTGTTTTTCTTCTAACATCCTAACTCGCTCGGTTAGTCCTCCGACCGTAGCGAGGTTTTCGATCATATGCTGCATAAGTAGCATTTCTTCCATAAACCTTCTTGAAGTAACTTTGAGAAAGGAAAATTATGGAGAAGATTGAAGACACTTACCCGAATTACGGCATCATTGTAATCGGTAAATAATTTATCGGGCTCCGCCTGTGTTAGGCGATCCGATATTCTCTCCCAGTAATTTTCAAGCTCCTTGCTCATGGTAAATCGAGGAAAGAAAGAGAACTTGTTATATCGAGGAGGTACCTTCAGAACTCGTGGAAGTTCTGCAGGTTTCTACCTCTGGCGATGGCATATCTACCATCAAAGGATCTAGCTCAGTTCCAGATCGGTTGGCTCGGGGGCTTTCCCGACCATTTCCACCTCTGGGTTATTCCCCTGAGGAAAGCCTTGGTCGGAACTACCCTCGACCACTTTGTCTGCTGGGTTCGACTGGTCGGAAGCAACCGGAACTCCAGCAGATCTAGACAAAAGAAAGAAAAAAGGGGTTAAAATTCATCAGGGATTACGAGGTATGTTTTCATATGATTATTTATTTAAACATACCTAGTTGTCTTTTTTATCTTAACCTTGTAGCGCGCCGGCTTGAAGTCCGTAGCGCTCGCTTTTCTTTTCTTTTCAACCGGTTTCACCAGTTCAGAACTGGTAGGTACGGTTGCAACCCCTACACTTCCCAGCAAGAAATCAGATACGGTGTCTTCGGCTATCTGGTCGAGAACACGGTCCCTGACTCCTGGATCAGAAAGTGTAGTTTCACTGGTCTCAGGAACAGCTGTCTCATGGACAACTATACGAGACTCAGTAATTGCCGCCTGATTCAACAAACCAAGTTAATCAGGTGAAGAATATACTTCATCTTGCAGAAGTTATTTCTTTCGGCTTGCTTACCTCGGACCGCGCCTCGGCGATCACAAGGCTGGTTGGATAATCAATAGGCTCACACGTCTCCGTAGCCTCATTGATTTTAAGTCCGACCAACTACACATAAAGAGGATTAAAACTGATCGAAAATAACTACAAAGGTGAAAAGAAGTTAATACACTTACCCTACGTCTTTCGGTCCTCTCCTCAGCACTAACAAGTGCTAGGATAAAAGGAAAACTAGCCTTGTCATCAGGTTCGCCAGCACAGATCATTTTGATCCTGTTTCTGACGTCCTCAGAAGACAAGACTGCAAATGCAAATGAAAGGTCTTAATTTTTTGCAAAAATAATCAACTCGCAAAATAAACTGGTCGGTATTTTCTAAAAAATTACCTGGATCAGAATCTCTGGTAGCGTCATCGCCACCAATAAACCAGAGCATCGAACGTGCCCTGGTCTTTAAAGGACTAATCCTCATAAAGGAAAAGTCCCTTACAACGTGCCAGGAGGTTAAACCCCTGACACTCAAGAGATGGATAGCCTCAACCCATCTCCCAACATTTCCCTCCTTCTTTGAGGAGGAACGCCAACGCGAGTTCTCGACCGCCTTCTTACTTTATAATACAGCCGCCTTCTCGCGTAACCTTCATGTAGAACCAGCTTTTCTTCCATGACGACCAAGAAGACTTCGAGTACATACGAATGTACTCGTCGGCCTTGCCGTCATGAAGCCTTAGGTACATTCCCTAGTGGTGCTGGTCGCTTTCTTCGTGTTCGCCATCCGTAGTAATACTTGAAGAGTTCCATCGTCGGTGGAATCCCCAAGTATGCTTCGCAGAGGTAGATGAAGATACTTAGGTTCGCAATGGCGCTGGGAGCGAGGTTGATCAATTCGACCTCGAGAACTCCAAAGACTTGAGAAAGAAAAGAATGTGCCGAAGCTTGAGCCCGCACTCAACGTGTGCGAGGAATACCGGATTTCTCCTCCTCGCCACTTGGGCAAGGTTTCCAAAAGCCGATCTCCAAGGGATCAAACTCCCGTCGGGTAGCAACCCAACTCTCTCCAAACTCTCAATCTTCTCTCGCTCGGATCGGAGATCGACCGGTTCTGCGATAAGGTCCGACATGATGCTTTCCTTTTTGGGTGAAGAACTCAAGGAAGATTTTCTTGGAGATAGAAGCGTAAAGGTTTAAAGCACTCACCGGGTCGCTTTTATAGACATTTTCATCAGAATCGACTCTTCGAGAAGTCCAACTGCAAATACCTTTTCGCCGACTTGACGTAAAGGCTTTTTCCTTTTCCAAAGCAGTTTCTCAACTTTAAAATGAATACGCATCGCCTCGAGTCTCACGGCATTTAATGAGAGGTCTGCTCGATATGATTGCATCAAGAACGTGTCCGCACGACCAACATTCATTTAAAAGTTCGGGGCTAGTGTTGAGGATTAAAATATTCATATATTATCTTAATATATGATAAAGACCATACGTCTTCGTGGTCGTAATTCTATGACCACCGACCTAATCGTAGTAGGTATTACGAAGTTATATAATAAATACCCTGGTCGGACAAAGTTCCAAATCTAGTCCACGACCAGGTAAGTGCTCGTAAAGCTATGAACAGGCGTCTAGGTCGAGTCTCCGACCACGCCACTCACTATGTGATGAATGGACCACGTGTTTCATATTCCGCATAATACACCACTATCACTACCGATGATTTAACGCCTCTTAAATCATTAACCGCAGAAACGCTTAGCGCCTTCACCAACCGCCTCAGCTTGGTGGAATCGCCAACCGCCGCTTCTTTCCGACTGACACGCCGCTTCCCAACGGTGTCTCTCATGGGATAATCGCCACCGCTTCATCAACTATTTAAGGAGGATCATGGAAGGACGGAAGGGGACAGGACACAGGGAACAACAACACAAGACACAGGGAACAACGAGACATACAGAAGACATCAAGCAAGACTTAGCAAAGTGTTGTGTTTTTAGATACTCTCTGTGTTTGTAATCGTGAGTTCATAGCAATAAAGAGCAAGTCAGATCCACTCCCTGAAGTCACGCACATTTTTCCTCTTTTCATTTATATGTTCATAAGATCGGCGATTTGATCGTCGACAAGTCTTGGGTAAACCAGTAAGAAAATCTATACCGATCTCTTCCCACTTCCACTCTGTTATCTTCAGCGGTTGTAACAAACCTGCTGGTCTCTGATGCTCTGCCTTCACTTTCTGACACACGTCACACAGTATGCACGAACTTCTACGACGCCTCGCTTAGGTTTGGCCACCAAACTTGTTCTTAACATCTTGGTACTTCCAAGATGAATCGAATACTTGGAGTCGTGGGCTTCCTTCAGAATTAGCTGTCTCAAACCACCAATATCTGGTACACAAATACGTCCATTAACCCATAGTATGTGTTGCTCATCTATAGTGAAGTCTTTAAAATTTTCTTCTGCCATCTTCTTTTTTATATCTGACAACTCAGAATCCTTTGGTTGGGCTTCACGAATCTGTTTCTCTAGAGTAGACTGAACTTCTAGCTTGACCACAAATCCCCCACATACGACTACCAGCTTCAGCTTCTGGAATTCCTCCTGAAGTTTCGAACACAACTCTTTTGCTTCCAAAGCATTGCAGTAGCTTTTACGACTCAATGCATCTGCAACTACATTGGCTTTACCAGGATGGTAATGAATTCCAAGATTATAGTCTTTTATTAATTCAAGCAATCTTCTCTATCTCATGTTCAAATCAGACTGAGTAAAAATGTACTCCAGACTCTTATGATTCGTATGAACTTCACAGCGGTTACCGATGAGGTAATGGTGCCAAATCTTCAAGGCATGCACTACGGCAGCTAATTCCAAATCATGGGTAGGATAATTCTCATCGTGAGGCCTTAATTGCCTTGACGCATAAGCGACAACTCTTCCTTCTTGCATAAGGATACATCCTAATCCTTGGCGTGAGGCGTCACAATAGATATCAAAATCCTTGCAAATATCTGGCAGAATCAGCACTGGGGCTGTAGTCAATCGCTTCATTAATTCTTGAGAACTCTCTTCACAAGCTGGGGTCCAATAAACTTCTCCTTCTTCAACAATTTGCGTAAGGGGCTTAGCAATCGTTGAGAATCCTTCAATGAAACGGCGATAGTATCCTGCCATTCCCAAGAAACTACGAATTTGGGTAACAGTCTTGGGCTGCTCCCAATTCATTACAGCTTTAACCTTCGGGGTCAATCGCTACTCCTTCTACCGCCATCACATGACCGAGAAAATCAACTTTCTTCTTCCAAAAGTCACACTTGCTGAACTTGGCATACAACTGATGTTCTCTGAGTTTCTCTAGGATTAGTCTTAGGTGTTCAGCATGATCTTCTTCTTACTTGGAGTATACCAAAATATCATCAATGAATACTACTACAAACTTATCCAAGTATTCCATGAATACCTTGTTCATCATGTTCATGAAATAGGCAGGGGCATTAGTCAGTCTAAAAGTCATGACTAGAAACTCATAATGTCCATACCGGGTTGAGAAAGTAGTCTTCGATAATCCTTAGGACAAATCATCAACTGATGATATCCTGATCGTAGATCGATCTTTGAGAACACTCCGACTCCTTTCATCTGATCGAACAAATCATCGATTCGAGGCAATGGGTACTTGTTCTTGATGGTGACTTCATTGAGTGAACGATAATCAATGCACATCCTCATGCTTCCATCTTTCTTCTTGACAAACAAAACTGGTACTCCCCATGGCGACGAACTAGGTCTTACAAAACCTTTCTCCATTAGTTCTTCTATCTGTTTCTTCATTTCCACCAGTTCATCGGCTGGCATTCGATAGGGTCTCTTAGATCGATGACAAACTCGATGTCATGGTCCGGTGGCATTACTGGTAATTCTTCTGGAAATACATCCGGATAATCTCTGACTACAGGTACATCTTCCAAGGAAACTGTCTTCAGACTGTTGACTACCAAATGTCCATCACGTACTGAGGTGGCTAAAAATTCTACTTTCTTTCCAGTGGTATCCTCAACTGTTACGGCTCTTCGGCCACAATCTAGCACAGCTTTGTGCTTGGATAACCAATCCATGCTAAGGATGACATCTATCGTCTGAGTGTCTAGAACTATTAGGTTGGCTAGAAACTCAACTCCAGCTATGAGTAACTTAGCTCCTAAACATCCCACTTTAGAACTTAGCTGTACTCCAGGCGATTGGACCAACAGAGTATGCTTAAGATGCATAACTTCCAATTTATTCTTAGTTGCAAAAACTCCAGAAACAAACGAATGCGAAGCTCGTAATCAAATGTAATCGATGCAGTAATCGAATTTACGTAAACTTACCCAGTACAACGTCGGGTGCTTCTTGGTCTCCTTCCAGAGTGACGTGGTTGACACGGCCTCTGACTACTGATTGCGGTGCTCCTCCGAGTTGACCGGTATTCTAAGAAGTTCCTTGGTGGTTGCCTTGCACTGGCGTCTTGGCTGGTGTGTTCCCAAGGTTGAAGCGTACTAGAGTGATAGTCCCATTTTGCGGACATCGGTTGGCGAAATGCCTTGGTTGACGATAGGTAAAACAAATTCTGGGTCCACCTTGTGGGTTGCTTCCTGGATTTGGGTTGATTGGTGCGGGGTTGCGGAAGTTCTAGACAACTGGGCGTGGTGATGAAGTCGGTGCAGGTGGTCTGACAGAATTCTGCGGTGGAAAACGGCTAAAATGCGGTGGAACCATTCTTGCCTTCTGCTGGGGTTGGTGACTTCCTTGCTGAGCCATTCTGCGCTTGCGATGATCTTCTAATTCCTTGCGCTTATCCTCGAGAATCAAAGCTTTGTTGATCATCTCTTGGAAATAAGAAAAGGTGTGGACGATCAAGATAACTTGAAGTCCAGTGTATAATCCTTTCAGAAAACGACTTTGGCGAGCCTTGTCGGTGGCGACATCTTCTGCAGCATACCAAGCAAGTTGTGAGAATTTGTTGAGGTAGCCAGTCACCGACATTCCTCCTTGCTTTAGAGCACGGAATTCATCATTCTTCAGATCCATGATTCCTTTTGGCACATGATACTGGTGAAAAGAAGTTGTGAATTCTTCCCAAGTAATGTCTTGCGGCGTTCCATGCGCTGCACAAAAGTTTTCCCACCATTCGACGGCAATGCCTTCCATCTGATGAGAGGCGTACATAACCTTCTCATGATAGCTGCATTGGGTGATCAGCAGCTTCCTCTCAATAACCCGAAGCCAATCATTAGCTTCCACTGGCGAGACATGTCCAGAGAAAGTTGGTGGACGGGTTCTCATAAACTCGGCCAACTTGGATGATCCATTGTGACCAGGACCAACTGGGGCTCCATTGTGATGCTGATTGTTGTTGTTCTGGTTGTTCATAGCTTGCATCTGGTTCATCATGGTATACATCAGCTGAGTCTGAGCTGCCATGAATGCTCTAAAATTCTACAGATCAATTGAAGGTGCTTGTGGTGGAACTGCTTCTGCGAGGGTCTGCTCCTGGCCTTCTGACACTGGTGTATCAGAACCACTTGCAGCAGCTTGACGAGTCTGAACCATCTGGTGAATCTCCATAGGTTAGATAAGGTAGCAAGCACAAGATAAGTTGTAGAGCTAAGCGGGGTAGGTAAAGCCCAACAACATATTTTAAGAAAGCTCAACTGAAACTCTTATATTAATTAAGATAATAGTATGGCTTGCAACAAATGCCTAAGGGCCTCTGTAGCTCATACTTGCACACAAGAAAACAAGGATGAACCTAAGCACACAAACTACCGCCTAAAGGGCGACTCAAGACTTAATACTGGCTAAGCCTGAAACAAACTCGAACGGACTACTCGATGAGATAGCCTCCATAGCCTTGACTGTGCTCCCGCCTGCTATAGACTTGGAAATGAACTAGCATCCTTGCAAATTGATCTTGATGCCCCGGGGCTGGTGCAACAGAGCGAGTGTCTCTGTGTGTGTATCTGCTTGGTTCCTCCGCTCACTTGGCTCTTCCGTTCAAATAGGTTCATCGGCTTTTTCTGGGTCTTCTTCTTCAGTGTCTTCCTTGTGATCGTGTTGTCTATAGAGAGTCTCTTCTAGAATGGCGATCCTCTCCTCGGCTCTCTGAAGGGTCTCATAGACGCACTCCAGCTCTGGGGCGGCTAACTCTAAAGATTCGCCCCGGTAGCGCGAATCGGGCAAGATGCACAACGCTGGTGTTGCCTTCTCCCTCCGTAGACGGGTAGCATGCAGCAAGATCCACGTCGGAATATTGGGGATGGTAACGGAAGACGGTGTCTCGAAGCTCTCGAGTGTAGATGTTGCAGATCCTCAGGATGGCGAGGCTCGAAGACTCTTAGATTGCTTCAATCCAAACACTCCTTGGCCGAGATATTCAGGGTTTGTTCGCCTTGGTGTTCTTCCCGCGCGATGGTCAAATGGCAAATCACTCCACGGTCTCGGCCGTTCATGATCCAAGCACTGCCACGGTACATTGGACGGTAGAATCCTCTAAGTACTTGCAACAACTTCCAAAGTTCAGCGGCAAGCCCTCCCTTGCGCTCTCCATATCTCTGAAGACGAGGCATCTGTCAAGATAGACAAGGAGATGAAAACAACTTTAAAACAGTGGGGAGAGAAAGAATTTCAGCAGTAGTTGAGTCAAGAGAGACATGAGATGAGTTAAGGAGTTCAATTAATCTTGCAAGTTAATGTTTGCTTTAGAAAATAATTTTGGACATACTATGATGGCCGATCTAACTAAGGTCAAGATCTACAGTCAGTATAGCTCTGATACCACCTCTGTCGGGACACAAATATCCAAATCTGGACCCTCTGTGTATTATGCACTAGTCCAGGATCACGCTAGTGTACACAGTGTCAACATTGATGAAATATCAACTCCATACAACGAAATATTAAATAAACAAGTAATTTGAATAACAAATAACTGTTGTGACCTTAAGGTCGAGTTTTACAATTATTAAACCATTCAAGGCTGACAATATTGAAATAAACTGCAGCGGAAACAAGGTAAACTCCAGTGGGATTCCATCAATTTACCACAGGCAACTGACTCGGATCAAGACCCTAACGATCAACCTTCCTAGAATTCCTCTTCAAAAGCTGGCGATGACTCCTCCACTTCTGTTGATTTGTTTAGCAAGAGTGAGTACACACCGTACTTGCAAGTCATACCATGGAATGCAATTATACATGATGGCTTATTCCAAAGAAATGGCTTATGTGGTTATTTTGCAGAAATGCAACATTTGCAATTGAATACAGATAATAGATTGAAACAAAATTTAAAACAAATAAAGACTATTAATTTAACATTTGATTTCACAAAGGACACACAGTCTAATCAAGTTATTCACACAGCTGCACAAGTTACCTCACACAGCTGACCCTTCCCAATTGTTTTATGAAAATCTACCCCTCGTGTGAAATTCCTAAGCATGTCCATAACCGAGGACGCGGCTATTCAAATAGATTGGTTTAACACTCTGCAGAGGTTGTACACTTTACCCACACGATGAAATCAACTGGATCAGAGTTGATCACAACAAAACCTTTCAGAGACTTCATCTCAAGCAATGACACTCCGGATGTGCTTTCCGCGCCAACCGATACACACAAAGATTTGCTTACGACACACATCGTTAGACAGGGATGCAGCGAATCGTCCCGCGATGTGACATATCACACCTCCAGCCCATCACACAGCTTAAATACAACCTGAGTTGTCAATACCAAGACTCCATAACTTCCTAAGTCAGGCCCAGCCCATACTAGGCATGTGGTTGTACAGTAAGGCCCAGTTCAATAGCGCACAAAGTTAAGTCCTTAATTGACAAATGCAAGACTTCCAGTTTTACCCAAATCACAAAGTTTATTAAGCACACAGCTCCACCATTCACACAGATCCACCACTTACCTCGCCTAAATCTTTTCCACCTCGATTAAGTGCAACACATGCCATCAACGAGTAATAGCACACAACACATACAGTTTCATCACACAGTTCCATAATCACATAGCCAAGTTTATAATTACAACTCACATGAAATGATGACTCGTGGTATGGCTAAGCAATCTACTCGTATCTAACCAACCCATGTTGGTGCTACGATAATACCAACTTAGGCCATGTTCTTTCAGCAGGAGGCGTAGCCGTTGATCCTAGCAAGGTCAGGGATGTTCTTTCATGAAGTCAGCCCACTTCGGTGACCGAAGTGCGGAGTTTTCTTGGTTTAGTGGGATATTATCGTCGCTTTATCGAGAACATCTCCAAGATCGCGAAGCCGATGACGGAGTTTCTCAAGAAGGACAAGAAGTTCTTGTGGTCCGATGTTTGTGAGGAAAGCTTCCAAGTACTCAAGAAGCGTTTGACCACCGCTCCCGTTCTCTCTCTTCCCGATATCCATCGAAGCTTCGATATCTTTTGCGATGCTTCTCGTTGAGGACTCGGTTGTGTACTTATGCAAGAAGGCAAGGTAGTGGCGTATGGATCAAGGCAATTGAGACCTCATGAACTCAACTATCCTACCCATGATTTGGAGTTAGCTGCTGTGATTCAAGCACTTAAGATTTGGTGACATTACCTCATCGTAATCGTTGTGAAGTGTATTCGGATCACAAAATCTTAAAGTATTTCTTCACCCAACCTGTCCTGAACCTCAGGCAAAGGAGATGGTTGGAGTTGATCAAAGACTACGATATGGGTATTCACTACCATCCGGGCAAGGCTAATGTCGTTGCCGATGCGCTCAGTCGCAAAGCGCATTGCAATGCCTTGTTGCTCAAGGAGCTTTAGCCCACTCTTCTGGAGGAGTTCCAGCGTCTCAACTTGGGTTTGGTTGAGCATGGTTCCCACGCTACCTTGGTTGTGCAACCAACCTTGGTGGATCGGATTAAGATCGCTCAGCAATCGGATGTTGGAGTGAACAACATAAAGAAAAATATCAAGAACGGAACAGCCGAGTGCTTTTCAGAGGATGAGCATGGTGTTGTGAGGTTCCGACAACGCCTTGTGGTTCCAAAGGACATGGAATTGCGGAATTTGATCCTCCGCGAAGCCTATGATTCGCCTTTGTCTATTCATCCCGGGGCCACAAAGATGTATCAAGATCTCCGCCAGAGGTTTTGGTGGACCCGAATGAAGAGGGAGATCGCGAAGTTCGTTGCTGAGTGTGACGTGTGTCGTCGTGTCAAGGTCGAACATCAGCGTCCAGCAGGACTGCTTCAGCCTTTGCCAATTCCCGAGTGGAAGTGGTATTCTGTCGGCATGGACTTTATCACCGGTCTACCCCGAACCCAAAAGGGGAAGGATTCCATCTGGGTTGTCATTGATCGGCTGACTAAAGTAGCACATTTCTTGCCAGTACGGGCTAAGATTTACAGAGGTCGCTTAGCGCACCTCTATATTTCTCGCATCGTGTCTTTGCATGGTGTGCCCAAAACGATTGTCTCGGATCGTGGTTCTCTTTTCACTTCTCGCTTTTGGCATAGTTTGCAAGAGGCTATGGGAACCCATCTTACCTTTAGCACAGCATATCACCCCCAAACTGATGGTCAGACCGAAAGGGTCAACCAAGTGTTGGAGGACATGCTCCGTGCTTGTGTTCTTTCCTATGGAAAGAATTGGGAGAAGTGCTTGCCATTTGCCGAGTTTTCGTACAACAACAGCTTTCAAGCCAGTCTCGGCATGGCACCTTTCGAGGCCTTATACGGGAGGAAGTGCAGAACCCCGTTGAATTGGTTTGAGATCGGCGAAAGACTTTTCTTTGGCCCGGATTCGATCAATGAGGCCGAGAGCCAAGTCCAGCTTATTCGTGATCGCTTACGCACCGCTCAATCCAGGCAAAAGAGCTATGCGAATCGCCATCGTCGTGAGTTGAGTTTTGAGCCTAATGACTTTTTTTTTATCTCAAAGTCTCTCCTTTGAAAGGCCATCAGCATTTCGGCGTCAAAGGCAAGTTAGCTCCTCGATATGTCGGTCCCTACCGCGTTATCGAGAGGAACGGAGCTGTTGCTTATAAGTTGGAGTTGCCGGCTGCACTTGAGGGGGTACATGATGTTTTCCATGTGTCCCAACTAAAGAAGTGCCTCCGTGTTCAAACAGAGGAAGCTCCGTTGGAAACTCTCGATGTTCAAGAGGATTTGACCTATCGCGAGCACCCTGTTCGCATACTCGATGAGGCTGAACGAAGAACAAGGAATAAAACCATTAGATTCCTTAAAGTTCAGTGGTCGAACCATTCTGAGGATGAGGCTACTTGGGAAAGGGAAGATCGCCTCCGCAAGTGACTATCCATCTTTCTTTACCGAGTGAGCCAAATCTCAGGACGAGATTTTTGTAAGGGGGGGAGGTTTTGTAACATCCCAAATGTGGATTTGTGTTTCAAATGTAAGAAAATGAGAAGAAATTAAAACTTTTCTTGCATCTTGAAGTCCTTGATCATTTCTGTAATTCTTGTAAAGGAGTTACGGAAATCAAAAATCAAAATCCTCAATTGACTCCAATCAAAAACCTCATTGACAAAGATCTTGTGCCAAACCCATGTAAATATTTTCCTGAGTTCTAGGGAGGCTTGGTAATACCTCTGAATTATCTCATGATTTTTAGAAATTATTGGATAATTTTGGAGGCAAGTCAAACCAAGTCAAAGCTTGGTCAAATCCTAATTCACACCTTCTGGAATTCCTTGAGAAAAATGCAGTGCATAAAAATCTCTGGAAATTTTATGGGAGGTTTATTCTGCAGTCAGCGACCTCCAGTTAAAATCTTATGATTTTTGGAGCTTATTTGCTACCTTAAGCAAATTCTCCAAAAATCAGATATTAATTCAAACCCTAGTTAGTTTTCACTGTTCTTTGGGTTCGAGTCAGACTCGGGCTCGAGCCACTTGACTTGGTGTGATCAACTAACTGCATCGCCTTGGTCGCTCGAGCGCGAGCGTTGTGGTTTGTTGGATCGGCATCGAACAGCCCACGATCGCGTGAACGTTCGGACCATCCGAGCGCGCCGATGCATATGAACCGTAGGATTCTAAATCAAGGGCTTGGATTCGCGTGAACGCTCGACCGTCCGAACGCCTCGCAACGAGAACCGTGAGGATCCGATCAACGCCCCGTGTTAAAGTGAACGCTCAACAATTATAATCGCCTGTTTCATTTGAACCGCTCGATTTCAATCCAACGGTGGATGAGTCGCCTCCTTCCTCGCCTGAGCGCCATCCGAGCCAAGCAATGGCGTGAGCAGAGGAGAAGAGCACGCTGAGTCACCTCCGTGGTCACCTTTAAACGGCTCTCTCGCCGCATTAAATGCCCATCGCACCGCCTCTTAGAAGTCCATGGTTCAACCGCCCCGCCGCCTCAAGTGCTCTCATGGCAGTATTGACCTGAGGAGAAATATCGCCGTTGCTCTCTGCCATTCTCAGCTATTTAAGCTCCTTTGCTCTACTCTTGGCTTCCTTTAGCACTTCCGCAACTCTAGCTAGCAACCACGTGCTTGTTTGAGCTGCAATCACTCGAAATCATTTCGGCCGCCATTGCCGAGCTTCAAGCTTACGGTGAAGGCGGTACCACAGTGTCTCTCTTTTTTCAATTCTTGCTCCCTCTGCTCCCCCTTTACTCCCTTGAGCTTAACTCTCGCTCAATTTTGTTCATCTTGCTCAGGGCTTGACTGAATTGGAAATTTCCCCTTTTCGGCCGAAAGCCCCATTTTTCATCACCGAAGCAGACCCAACCTTCCCTGTGCCCTTCCCGTGCTCAGGTAACTCCACATTAGTCCCTAGTTGTTTGGCACACGCTTGCTTGGACCGCAGCAGAGCTCCTTTGCGTTTTTCATTTTTCGGCCGTGTTGGTCATCTCTGTCAACTCCGGCTTGCCAGCGTTCTAAATCGCCGCAGCCGTAGAAATTGGTCACAAGGTGTGCGCAAAACTATTGCGGACCCATTTTGGGCCTTTGCTCGCACCGCCGTGACCAGAATCGCCGACGGTGAGCCTCCATTCGCCGTCATTTTGTCGGACGAAATCGGGCGCGAGTTTTTGAACGTGGTTCGCTGTGGACCGTCGATCATTAGATCTACGTCCCAGGATCGCGCGAACATTTGGATGGATCGAATGCCTTGATCAGTGGACCGTTGGATCCAAGATCAACGGTCCCGATTCGAGTGAACGTTCGGACCGTCTGAACGGTTCGATCCGCGTGGACCGTTGGATCCAAGATCAACGGCTCATGTGCGTGTGAACGTTCGGACCGCCCGAACGCTCTGGACCACGTGAACCGTTGGATCCAGATCCAACGGTGAGTGTAACAGCCCCAATTTTAATAAACAGAAATTATATGCATTTTATATTATATTGTTATTTCTAAAGCGTTTGCATAAATTTTGCATTTGTAAATATCCTAATCAAAATCTAATAGGTAACTCCAATCACAACTCCAAAGAGAGACAACAATTAATACTTAAGAAATTCTCTGGGAAATAATTTAATTAAGAACCTTACAATGTTTATCATAAATAACAATCTTCTCAATACAAGTAACTCAAGAATTTATTTACATCAGATCAGATTATGTTTTACAACTTTGAATAATTTACAAAAATGTTAAAATAAAACTTGCATTGCATGTCGCCTAAAGCCTTCCTTGAAATCTTGCCCGTCCATCGTTGTCCAAACCAAACCATCTTCCTCGACCAAATCCAAACACCATTCGCACCCCATAGTCCGCCAACCAATCAAAAGACCATTAGTTATTCAAAAGCAAGATAATAGAGTTAGAACAAAATAAAGTGCCACAAGATACCATAGGAATCATTGCGGTTCTCGATCTACCTAGATTAGTCGGCACCTTGAGTACCGCGACTACCCACACCAACCTAGGTTAACCCAAGCATCTTGGCTTTTCAAGTCACCTAGGCTAACCTGCATTAGTCGGCACCGGATACCCAAGATACCTAGACTAACCTAAGTAAATCGGCACCGCCTTATTTCCGTAGGTTCTCATCATTCGCATTTAGGGAAATCCAAAACCTCGATATCTTGAATTGCCTCAATTGTCCAAATCCATTGCATAAGGAATTGCTAGCCAATGAACCAAAAATGCTCAGCCCAAAATATCTTAGGAACCATCCGAATAAGCACAATGCATGAGCATCATTGCAATTTGCAATGACACTCATTCACCTCACTACCGCAAGCCCTGTGCAAAGGAAATGGCGTAACTGAGCCAAGAAGCACTGTGGACAAGACAACCCCTTCCAGAGATTTCCAAACCTCCCTGCAAAACCAGCAGAAGCAACACAATTCCTCCCCAGCAGCCAATTCCCTCAGCCGACACCCCATTTCTTTCTCTTCTCAGAAACAAGAACCGAAGGCAAAACCAATAAGCGGCACACACAAGCCAACATCATTTGGTGCACCACCAAGGATCAAGAGCAAGACAACCAAAGCAAAGTCCAGAGCAAATCAACATGCCAAGCCAAGCCAAGATCACCATCATCAACTGATGTCGCAACCACCAAGGCAAGCCAAAGAAGCAGCAGCATCGGAGCAGGAGGAAGGAAGCCAAGGAAGCGGGGAGCCAGAACCGAGAGGGAGCACCAAAGACAAAGCCAAGATCGCAACCCTCTTCTTCCAAATTTCTAAAATCATCCAGAGGTAACCCCAAGACCCATCGCCAAGCATATCACTTGCACATCATCAATCACCGATCTTATTAGAATCAATCCCGGATATCGAGAACAATCAAGATAGCTCTCGGTTCATTTTCATCATCACAGAGCAAGAGGGGTAGGGTAGAGAGGGAGATCACCGAGGTCTTACCTCGGTGGCAACCAACCCAACACCCACCTCCACCATCGATAGCATTCACCACCTCGATGGACCTCCATGAACATGCATTCATAAATAATCAATAAGCATTAATCCCAAATCAACTGGTTTTGCTAAAGATCAACATAAGTGAAATCAAATTAGAACGGGAACCAACCGCAAGAGACCGAGGTAGGATTGGGCCGGTTCTCGAGTAGTCAAAGCGGCGGCCGTCGGGAGGCCGAGCCGCCAAGCCAAGGCACTGGAGCAGCGTAGTCGGGGATCGCGAGCCGAGTCGGCGGCGGCGCCAAGCACCAAGCCACCGAGGGGAGCAAAGAATGGTGCTCGGGCGATCTGCACGGGGCGAAGAAGGAGGCGCGCGATGGCCTTGGCCGCGCCGAGAAAGAGGAGGAGGCGAGGGGCGCCGAGGGGGAAAGCAAATGAGCCGGAGTGAGGGAGCCGGGGACGGCAGCTGGCACAAGGCGCGCGGCAATCATCAAGTGGTACAAGCAATGAGCGCAGGAGCCTGTGGCAGCCGTCGTAGAAGGGAGCAAGAGAGCGAGAGGCGGAGAGGCAGAGAGATGAGGAAGGGAGGAGAGTCGGCCGAGAGGAATCGGCAGAGGAGATGAAAGAGATAAGGGGGAGATGAGAGTGTCGGCCGAGAGAGAGAGAGAGAAAGAGATGTGATTAGGGTTAAGGTTAGAAATTAGGGTTTAAGTGATTAATAAAAATTGGAATTAAAGGATTAGTGTAAATAAATTTCAATATATAGCAATGGCTATAACTTTAACCAGTCCATAAGAAATTGAATTTTTATTAAATTAAAATCTATACTTAAATGCATCTAGAATCATAACCTCATTAATATGCATTTATCATGCATTTTTGAGCATTTTGGATTTCTCAATTTTATCGGTGTTTATTCGTTATTGTATTTTCTTTTTAGATTACGAATTGTGCGACGGAAACAATAACGCATCCGAGAGTGAACAAGTGGACATTCCATAAGGCAAGCATCCTCTCTGCACCATGTTGATCCCAATTTTTGAATCAGATTTACAAAACACGGATATCTTTTTGCATGCTAATTTTCTTAAAAAAATTAATTGTGATCTGTCAATAGGTAGTTATAACCTGACAATTGTGGCTTACCTTGAATTGATCATACACTCAACCTAAGGTAGTTTGTGATGATATAATACTTAAATTCAATTTTGCTTAGCCATGCAGTCCATAGAACGGTAGTGTTTGGCAGGCTTATCTTGTCAAACCTGGGGAACAACAAATACATTTTTATTTTTGTTGATTCTTTGTTCAGTTTATTTAATTCTGAAATGAATCTAAATCTTGTTGTTAAACTTAATTCAAATCTGGACAAGTGGATGCTAGTGATGGTGCCTAGTGCACGAGAATGGGAACTGTGGATGTCTTGTCCGGTTGATTAAGGATCGAACTCGACGGCCCAATTCAAGCCCCAACGCATTTCCACACGCAAAGGTATGGGCGCCGCTTGGTTAAGTAAAGGGTTAATATTATTGAGTTGGATACGGAGAGAGTAAGGACATGTGTATTGATTTCATATGGCATAGATGCTTAAGTCTTCGGGCCGTGTCGTATGCCATGTGGAGCTTATACCGATATCGATGTTCTTAGAAGGGTAAGGGCGTAGATGTGTTACATCGCATGTACGCATACTTCGTGGCCCGATCATGTGTAATATGTGTGGCTAACACGAGTTTGCATTTAATTGACTGGTCGGCATTCCTGTACAACATGTGAGCCTCGGTGAATATATGCTATCGATCGTTGTTTAAGCGGGATCGCCTCACATGGGTCATCCAACTCAATAGTGTTAACTTGTTGAAAATACCAATTTTAGTTTACCCTACGGCATACCAAAGGAAGTGTGCTATTGTTCTAGATGGCTTACGGGCTAACTAAGTCGTGTGGGTAAAGATGTACACCTCGCAGGATTAAAACTATTCGAATAGCCGTGTCCACTGCTACGACAACGCTTGGATTGATGTCACTGTATAGAATTTGCTCTAATTTTGGGTTTTGGGAATTATTAATTTCGGCATGATAGTGAGTCATGCAATTTATTGTTAGTGGTTGTAGCCACTTGGATTTGATACTAATTATGATCATACTTTTATTTATTTACTGTTTTAATCCAAATTGATTTATTAAATTGCTTTACTAAAACCTAGCAAGTGTAGGTTAAGATGTATTGCTTTACGCAAAATTTAACCATTATAACCTTCCCGTTGTTAACCTTATGCATCTATAAATTCTAATCCTTTGTATAGGACCCATCGGACACTTTATTTTAAATAGTTTGTGTAAGTCTTGCCGAGTACCTTCCGTACTCGGTGGAATTTTCCACTTGTTGCGTAAAGAACGCCCTAGGTAATATTTCAAGTTGACGCAGCTCGCTGGTACTTCGGCTTTAATCCCACAAGTTGCCCTTGGGTTGTGGCGCCCACCGAGATGGAATTTTATTATTTATGTTTTCATTTCTGGTTTACTTAATGTTTCATTGTAAATTTTTATTAATGTATTCCAATCGTATGCTTGTGATATAATGTTGTAAGGATATGTCTATGTTAGCGACTCATCCGGAGCTAACATGAGAGGCATATCCGGGAACCTGAATATTGGAATTGTACCTTGTTAATGATTATACTTCTAGTATTATTTTTAATTAAGACTTGATTGTTCTTGATTAAAGATTTTACTTTTGGTATGATTATTAATTTGGTATAAACCTCCAATATTCCGGGGTCCTCACAAATTGGTATCGAGTGTGTTGATCATGAGGTTAAAGCCGTAACAATGGACGATGTTAGGAATTTGGTTTGCAAAAAGTATTTTCAAAACTAGCAAAATTTGGGCAAAAATATAAGTAATATGATTCTTTTCTTTCTTACCCATCCTAGCATCTAATTCTTATCTCATAATTCATTTGATTTGTGCAAAGTAAATTTTCTTCGGTGTTCGTCACTTTTCTCCAACAGTAGACACACTAAGTAGTCAACTGGTGAGGACAATGGTGGCAAGACGAGAAGATGTTGTTTTCTCGCAAGATTAGGATTAATTTAGGGATTATCCTTAGATTATATATACCCTAAATATATTTCTTTAGCTTGTAGACGCTGGATTTTGTAATGTGGTCATTTGTTCTCTTTTGTTTCCAAATAGTTGTGTATTGCCTACAGGCAGCATGTATAGCAACTATATCGGAAACTAATTGTGGTTCAATTGAATCTTGTACTGGCCTTGAGGCTTAGTACCCCCATTTGGATTTTGAGTTGCATGGTTTTGGAATTATGCATTCATAATAGGAATTATTGTCTAAGGGTTGCCCGCTTACTTATCTTATGCTCATTCTTTCCTCATTTCATTTCTTATGCATCATCATGTTTAAGGGGGGTAGAGAATACCCCAAGATATGTGTTAGGCACCGTAATTCCTACACTTTGATCATGCATATAGTGGTATGTTAATTTAAGCATATCTTATTATTCAGTTTGTTAGCAAGAATCATAACTAAAAATGATTCATATAAATTAAGATGTATGAATAGTATTTCATATTGAAGATTAGAAGCATGAAAATGACTAGTCTATAGCTATATAAATTGAAATTTGCTTTAGCTTAAGATTGTTAACTAAATTGGAATTTAACAACTTGCCATGCTTATATAGATTTCTTGTTTGAACTTAAAAATTTGAAAGTCATCGATGTGTAGTTTGATATGTTAGATTGTTGTAAAATTAAACATGTCTATCTTTTAAATTGTTAATGAGTGAAGATGTCATAACATGAGCTGATGATAGTTTATTTTTATTGTTATTCAATTAAAAGTAATTAAGACAGAGTAGGTTATGCCGGTAATTTTATACTCTTTGTCAAAGCAAAAACGTCATTCTTTGTTATTGAGTAATTTTGACCTAGATAACTGGAACTGTACCCTAGTGTCCGTAAGTAGTCTATAATTTTGAGAGTTTTATTTGAGCACATGATAGTGTGTATTTTCCAAATATGTTTTTCCCAAAAGATTAATGAATTTGTTTTGTCTAGGAATTAATTTGAATACCTTGCAAAACTGTTCTAGCCATTTTTGAAATGTAGAATTAAGAGGAAGGTTTAAACTGCTAGTACCTAGTTTTCTAGTGTTTAGTATCACCTAACTAACCTACCATAAGTTTTCTGGAATTTTTGAACTTAATTTCATTAGTGTTTGAGCTCTAGGACTTGTTTTGTTGTCCAATTGATTTACCTACCAAAATCGAGCTGATGTGTAGAATGAATTCTTCTGTCAATGTTAGAATCCTAACAATACTCCTGATTTTTTTTTATATAGAATTTACCTAGCTAATTTAGTCATTTTCTCGAGCCCTATTTGTTCACCAGTAGCAGTTAAAAATAAGTTGTGAAATTAATTATTTTGGTTGTTAAGGACCAGATCATGGTAGTCTTAATTCATATTGTTTGTTAAATCTTATGCTCACCCAATCTCAATAAAATTGGTTGTTTATAGTTTGGTAGAATCATGTAAGTAGGCATGTGAGTCCTTGCATTCACTAAATAACCCTAAATTTATTCAAGGAATTGATTGCATTTTTGCATCTCTGCATGCATTCACCTAATGCATTTTTCTCCAAATCGGGCAATTAGAATTAGCAAAACAAGGGTTAAGTGAGACTACCAAAGAACCCCGCTTTGTCTTCTAAGTCTCAGATACAACCTCCTACATTATACTAGGTTACCATTTAACCAATCATTATGAACCCTCTCTTTAGGTAATCCCTTCTCTCAGTAGATTGGTAGATTTTCATCCTACCTGAAGAAGAGGTGAAGCTCGACATGTTTGAAGTACTTTCGAATCAAGAAAGGAAAGGTTAAACAAAACTTTCCTGTTTAGAACCTAAAACTGAAGGATAGCCTCACATGATTCGGATTTGAGTTCGGGTTGTGAATAAAATCCGAAGTGTGACCCTAGGACCAAACCTAGCTAGATCGCCATAGCCTTTTGTCCCAATTTCCGAACCACCGGAATCTCGGGGACGAGATTCTGTTTAAGGGGGGTAGGTTTGTAATATGACCCCAATTTTAATAAATGAAATTATATGCATTTTATATTATATTGTTATTTCTAAAGCGTTTGCATAAATTTTGCATTTGTAAATATCCTAATCAAAATCTAATAGGTAACTCCAATCACAACTCCAAAGAGAGACAACAATTAATACTTAAGAAATTCTCTGGGAAATAATTTAATTAAGAACCTTACAATGTTTATCATAAATAACAATCTTCTCAATACAAGTAACTCAAGAATTTATTTACATCGATCGATTATGTTTTACAACTTTGAATAATTTACAAAAATGTTAAAATAAAACTTGCATTGCATGTCGCCTAAAGCCTTCCTTGAAATCTTGCCCGTCCATCGTTGTCCAGCCAAACCATCTTCCTCGACCAAATCCGAAACACCATTCGCAGCTCCATAGTCCGCCAACCAATCAAAAGACCATTAGTTATTCAAAAGCAAGATAATAGAGTTAGAACAAAATAAAGTGCCGTCGGATACCATAGGAATCATTGCGGTTCTCGATCTACCTAGATTAGTCGGCACCTTGAGTACCGCGACTACCCACACCAACCTAGGTTAACCCAAGATCTTGGCTTTTCAAGTCACCTAGGCTAACCTGCATTAGTCGGCACCGGATACCCAAGATACCTAGACTAACCTAAGTAAATCGGCACCGCCTTATTTCCGTAGGTTCTCATCATTCGGCATTTAGGGAAATCCAAAACCTCGATATCTTGAATTGCCTCAATTGTCCAAATCCATTGCATAAGGAATTGCTAGCCAATGAACCAAAAATGCTCAGCCCAAAATATCTTAGGAACCATCCGAATAAGCACAATGCATGAGCATCATTGCAATTTGCAATGACAGCTCATTCACCTCACTACCGCAAGCCCCACCAAAGGAAATGGCGAACCGAGCCAAGAAGCACCGGGGACAAGACAACCCCTTCCAGAGATTTCCAAACCTCCTCGCAAAACCAGCGAAGCAACACAATTCCTCCCAAAGAGCCAATTCCTCACCGACACCCCATTTCTTTCTCTTCTCAGAAACAAGAACCGAAGGCAAAACCAAAGCAAGCCGGCACACACAAGCCAACATCATTTGGTGCACCACCAAGGGGATCAAGAGCAAGACAACCAAAGCAAAGTCCAGAGCAAATCAACATGCCAAGCCAAGCCATCACCATCATCAACTGATGTCGCAACCACCAAGGCAAGCCAAAGCAAAGAAGCAGCAATCGGGAGCAGGAGGAAGGAAGCCAAGGAAGCCAGAGCCAGGGAACGGAGGGAGCACCAAAGACAAAGCCAAGATCGCAACCCTCTTCTTCCAAATTAAAATCATCCAGAGGTAACCCGGTACCCATCGGCAAGCATATCACTTGCACATCATCAATCACGGATCTTATTAGAATCAATCCCGATATCGAGAGAACAATCAAGATAGCTCTCGCCCATTTTCATCATCACAGAGCAAGAGGGGTAGGGTAGAGAGGAGATCACCGAGGTCTTACCTCGGTGGCAACCAACCCAACACCCACCTCCACCATCGCAGCATTCACCTCCTCGATGGACCTCCATGAACATGCATTCATAAATAATCAATAAGCATTAATCCACGAAATCAACTGGTTTTGCTAAAGATCAACATAAGTGAAATCAAATTAGAACGGGAACCAAATCGCGATGAGACCGAGGTAGGATTGGGCCGGTTCGAGTAGTCAAATGCGGCGGCCGGGAGGCCGAGCCGCCAAGCCAAGGCACCGAGCAGCGTAGTCGGGGCTCGCGAGCCGTAGTCGGCGGCGGCGCGCAAGCACCAAGCCACCGAGGGGAGCAAGCAGCGGTGCTGAGGCGATCTCATACGCCGAAGAAGAAGGAGGCGCGCATGGCCTTGGCCGCGCCAGAGAAAGAGGAGGAGGCGAGGGGCGCCGAGGGGGAAAGCAATGAGCCGGAGTGAGGGAGCCCGGGGACGGCAGCGGGCACAAGGCAGCGTCGGCAGAATCGGCGGTGATGGCGTGAATGAGCGCAGGAGCCTGTGGCAGCGCCGTCGTAAAGGGAGCAAGAGAGCGAGAGCGAGGCGAGAGGCGAGAGATGAGGAAGGGAGGAGAGTCGGCGAGAGGAATCGTGGAGAGAGAGATGAAAGAGATAAGGGGAGATGAGAGTGTCGGCCGAGAGAGAGAGAGAGAAAGAGATGTGATTAGGGTTAAGGTTAGAAATTAGGGTTTAAGTGATTAATAAAAATTGGAATTAAAGGATTAGTGTAAATAAATTTCAATATATAGCAATGGCTATAACTTTAACTACCCATAAGAAATTGAATTTTTATTAAATTAAAATCTATACTTAAATGCATCTAGAATCATAACCTCATTAATATGCATTTATCATGCATTTTTGAGCATTTTGGATTTCTCAATTTTATCGGTGTTTATTCGTTATTGTATTTTCTTTTAGATTACGAATTGTGCGACGAAACAATAACGCATCCGAGAGTGAACAAGTGGACATTCCATAAGGCAAGCATCCTCTCCGCACCATGTTGATCCCAATTTTTGAATCAGATTTACAAAACACGGTGATATCAAGCATGCTAATTTTCTTAAAAATTAATTGTGATCATCAATAGGTAGTTATAACTCGACAATTGTGGCTTACCTTGAATTGATCATACACTCAACCTAAGGTAGTTTGTGATGATATAATACTTAAATTCAATTTTGCTTAGCCATGCACCATAGAACGGTAGTGTTTGGCGTGCTTATCTTGTCAAACACGGGAACAACAAATACATTTTTATTTTTGTTGATTCTTTGTTCATTTATTTAATTCAAATGAATCTAAATCTTGTTGTTAAACTTAATTCAAATCTGGACAAGTGGATGCTAGTGATGGTGCCTAGTGCACGAGAATGGGAACCGTGGATGTCTTGTCCAGGTTGATTAAGGACCAACTCGACGGCCCAATTCAAGCCCCAACGCATTTCCACACGCAGCAGTATGGGCGCTGCTTGGTTAAGTAAAGGGTTAATATTATTGAGTTGGATACGGAGAGTAAGGACATGTGTATTGATTTCATATGGCATAGATGCTTAAGTCTTCGGCCGTGTCGTATGCCATGTGGAGCTTATATCGATATCGATGTTCTTAGAAGGGTAAGGGCGTAGATGTGTTACATCGCATGTACGCATACCTTCGTGGCCCGATCATGTGTAATATGTGTGGCTAACACGAGTTTGCATTTAATTGACTGGTCGGCATTCCTGCATAAACATGTGAGCCTCGGTTGAATATATGCTATCGATCGTTGTTTAAGCGGATCGGTCTCACATTGGTCATCCAATCAATAGTGTTAACTTGTTGAAAATACCGAATTTTAGTTTACCCACGGCATACCAAAGGAAGTGTGCTATTGTTCTAGATGGCTTACGGGCTAACTAAGTCGTGTGGGTAAAGATGTACACCTCGCAGGATTAAAACTATTCGAATAGCCGTGTCCACTGATTCTGGACAACGCTTGGATTGATGTCACCAGTATAGAATTTGCTCTAATTTTGGGTTTTGGGAATTATTAATTTCGGCATGATAGTGAGTCATGCAATTTATTGTTAGTGGTTGTAGCCACTTGGATTTGATACTAATTATGATCATACTTTTATTTATTTACTGTTTTAATCCAAATTGATTTATTAAATTGCTTTACTAAAACCTAGCAAGTGTAGGTTAAGATGTATTGCTTTCGCAAAATTTAACCATTATAACCTTCCCGTTGTTAACCTTATGCATCTATAAATTCTAATCCTTTGTATAGGACCTATCGGACACTTTATTTTAAATAGTTTGTGTAAGTCTTCTTTGAGTACCTTCCGTACTCGGTGGAATTTTCCACTTGTTGCGGGTAAAGAACGCCCTAGGTAATATTTCAAGTTGACGCATTACGTTGGTACTTCGCTTTAATCCCACCAAGTTGCCCTTGGGTTGTGGCGCCCACCGAGATGGAATTTTATTATTTATGTTTTCATTTCGGTTTACTTAATGTTTCACTTGTAAATTTTTATTAATGTATTCCAATCGTATGCTTGTGATATAATGTTGTAAGGATATGTCTATGTTAGCAGCTCATCCTGGGAGCTAACATGAGAGGCATATCGGGGAACCTGAATATTGGAATTATACCTTGTTAATGATTATACTTCTAGTATTATTTTTAATTAGGACTTGATTGTTCTTGATTAAAGATTTTACTTTTGGTATGATTATTAATTTGGTATAAACCTCCAATATTCCGGGGTCCTCACAGTGAGCGTATGGGATTTGTGAGCCGCGTGTGCGCGCGTTATCCCGTGGACTTGGACCGTTGGATCCAAGATCAACGATCCAAGTTCGTCCATGTCATTTTAATTTTGGATTTTCCCGAAAGGATTAATTATTAACTAAAAAATGTAATTAACTTGTAAAATGCATAACTTTTTTATTTTAATTCCTTTTCGGTTGGTTCAAATTTTGTTCGTTATGTTTTTAACTAAACTTTATTCTAAAAATGCTTCTAACCTCATTATATCTCCAGAAAATTTTGCTAAAATGTTAGTGCAATGAATCGTAGCATTTATGATTTATAAGGCTGAGCAAAATTCTTTTGCTCATATCTTTTGCATTAAGAATCCAAATCAATTGGTTCTTGTTGCTAATTTCCTTAATAATCATGCTCTTACTACTGTAAAATTATCAAAACTTTTGGAGAAAGTTTGCTGTTGAGTCTTTGTGTTTTCTTCGTTCTTATCGGTTTTTTCTCGCTTTCTCGCTAGGTTCCGAAGAGCACGTTGATAACTTAAGTGATCCTCCGCAACATCTTGAACCACAGCAATCAGGCAAGCAGTTTGATCATGTTAATCCCAGTATTTTTCAAGTCTAATATATTGATTTCAACTTGTATGTATGCATTGCTATTTTGTTGTTAAATTATGGATAGTATCCTATAGTTGCATAATATGTAGGAATTGATTATCCTCTACTACCATGAGCCTAAGTTATTTACTGTGATTTGAGTTCGATGGATTAGCTCTTATCACTTAGTAGATCCCGAATTGAAATTGCTTAGAAATGCTTAGTTTCGGTAGCAATAGGCGATCATCGATTTAGTCGTTGATCTTGATCACACATCTAACTATTACTCCTTTATGTCCAGCACTTGTGCTTTGTTATTTTGTAAAGTCAAAATCTGAAAATGAAAAATTGATTTAGACTTGGGCATATTGGTTGGATGGTGTGGTTGTTTGGGTTGTAGTGGTATGCCTAAGTCAACAAGGACCGAATTACTTGCGCCACCGTACTGAGCAATTTGCGTGCTAACCACACGAGAGGGATATGGGACCTCTCTTGACTAAGTACTTTGGCGTGTGTTATCTCCGAGTCGCAGGAGGGGGTTGTGTGTGTTGTGTGAAAAAGGATATGTGTTCTTGTGTTGGGTGTGCGGTGGTGGAGATTCCGGGTAGGCTCTCCACCTCGAGAGGCATCGTAGTTGTCCAAGGCTTTACCTACGATGGGTAGTTGTCCGAGGCTTTACGATGACTCCGACACAACGTATGGGTTTCTATCCATACGGGCGACTCGTAGTTAATACATAATATTGGAAATGTCTCGAAGAACTTAGCTGTGCCGGCATACCAAAGGAAGTATGCTAATCATGAGGCAAAAAGGCGGTCTGACGTGTGGGTACATTGGTACACCCCTGCAGGGATAAAACTATTCGAATAGCCTCGTTCTAGGTTATAGACACGCTCAGATACGCCCCGTGAGAATTAAGACTACAACCTTTTTCATTAAAATTTGACATGGTTGGTATGAATGGGTAATTCATGCTATTGTTGTGGTGACTAATGGTTTAGTCACTTCCAGGATTGTTGTTGTCATCTATCTACTGTTATTATGTTGCCTTTTACTGTTATTGGAACATTAAAAACAGATTTGTCAACTTGCTTTTAGATGTGTTACATTATTGCAAATAAAGATTGCTTTGTGCCGAAAATAAAACATACAGCCTCCACTTAAATAAGCTTGCATGTAGCATATGTATAGGTCTGTTATTCTACACGTAAGCCTTGCGGAGTACAATTTTTGTACTCATTTGCTTTGCTTAACTATTTGTTGCAGAGGAGGAAGGTGAGCCACAAGGGCCTCACTTTTGTGAAATGTGCTGCGGTTCGACGACTAGCTTGGCGGTCCGGTCGGTTGCCTTGTGGGTTAAAGGCACACTGATTGGATCTTTAATTTATGGCCATCTTGTGGCACTTTTGCTTCCGCTGTTCAATTTTTGTATTTATATGTATTTGGCCGGTCGGCCACTCTTTTGTAATAACTATCCTTAATTTTTTTAACTTCTGGTTTGTTGTGTGCTTCGGTTCTATGTGAATGAATGGAATTGATGCATGAATTTTGTAAAGGGGTGTGTATACTGCATTTCTGGGAAGTATACATGTCTCGAGTCTCAGGTTATCTGATTTGTGATGCTAGGACCATGTGGATGGTTAAGCATTACAAGCCCAATAAACCGGAGTCTCACACTTGCCACCTGCGTGAGATGTGGATTTTCGCATCAACCTTGTTCCGGATACTCGGCCCATCTCGATGTCTCCAAATCGATTGGCACGTCCGTTTCAGGTCGAGTTGAAGAAGCAGTTGGATGAATTGCTGGCTGTGGGTTTGATCAGGCGCAGTGTATCACCATGGGGAGCTCCTGTCCTGTTCGCAGAGAAGGATGGGAGTTGGCGCATGTGTATTGATTACCGTTTGCTTAACGCTGTTACAATCAAGCACAAATATCATTTACCCTGCATTGAGGATTTGTTTGATCGGTTGAAGGGAACTTAGGTGTTATCCAAAATAGATCTCCAGTCTGGGTAAAATCAAATACGGGTGCGTGAGCAGGATTGTAATACTCTGAAAAATAATATTAATATTAATAATAACATCTTAAGGGTCGGAGCGTAATTAATCGAATAGTATTCAAAAAACGTTTTTAAGGGTCTGTGTGCAATTAAATAAAATAGTACGTATAAAAATAGAATATTTCAGGATTTTTTTTAAGAGCTGTATAAATAGATTTGTGGATTTTCTAGAAAACCCTAGCTAATTCTTTTTCTCCTTCCATCCAAGCCGCCGCGAGCATTTTTTTCTTCTGTGCCAGGCGCTGAAGTTTCCTCGCTACTCTTTGCTTCCACCGTAGCGTGCTCGCTATCGCTCGAAGGCCAGTGCCGATCGCTCGCAGATCGCCGGCGCCACAAGCGTCTTCGCCTCTTTGCAGATGCGTTGTTTGTACCACGCGCTCAGGCTTGGCCGAAGTCTGCGTTGATCTGCTTGTGATTGCGTTGCATGTGCGCTTCGCGGCTATTGGTTGCGCTACCAAGAACGCCGCTTGCTTTGCATTTTCTTTTACCATTTCTTCTTGGCCGCTTTTTTGTCTCAACCGATGCTCTGCTTCTTTGCTGGGTTTCTCCCGCCGTGGTTGCCTCTACTCGGCCGCCGCAGCTCTGCGTTGATCTGGCTGGCTCGCTGCGGCTGTCTTCTGCGTTGCATGCGCCGGGCCGTCTTTGATCGATTGATTCTTTGGATCGCTTGGTCGCTTGGTTACGATTCTTGAGCCGAGCCTCGAATCTTCTTCTTACTTTGTGGTCAAGGGACCAAGTCTTCTTTGCCTTCTTGCCGATCGCTGAGATCCGATTTCTTGTGGGTAACGATCTATAATTTCGTTTCGTCTCTGTTTATCTGTTTATTTAGAGGTTAGAATTTAGATTAATTAGAGAGGATTCTTTAATTTGTAGACGAAATGACGATTAATGAATTTGGTTAACCTGCTGTTCGGTTGTACGCTTTATTCGGATACCTTAATGGCGAATTGTGAAACTGTCATCTACTAGTTAATTGTAGATAATTTCGATAGCTTTCTTTAGCATATTTTATTATGTCAATCGGACAAGTAGATTTCGAGATATGATTTTCGGAAGACTGCTGTCTTTACGGTTGTCGTCTTTCGGCGCTGTTTTGGTAGACTGTAGATTAAAAATAGTAAATAGCCTAATTAGAGTTTTTGATCTACATGAAAGTTGTAGATAATTGTCCAATGGTTCTGTAGAATCTGAGAACGCGAATTTTGGTTGAGTAAAACAAAAGTTATGAATTTAGTAAGACTGCTGTTCCGAAGCGGACAGACCGACTTTCTGGGCTAAATACGGAGAGTTAGATGATTTAATTAGAAGACTGTGTAATCTAAGAAAAGGTAGATAATTTTATAAAGAATCCATGATGGGGTGGTTTGTGGTGATCGGACTTTCGAGTCAAAAGTTACGCTCTTTTTAGTAACAGGACAGAAATCGGTAACTATTCGGTACCGGCGTAACGTGGTATATTTGGGGTCGGGTAGGAGCGAAGTATATTGATTGCTATTCTTGTTGCTATAGCTTGTATTGAAGTTTGTGTATTTAATATAGGAGAGGCGTCGTGCTTGTTGCCGTCTTCTAGTCAAATCGTGCGTCGCAACTAGTAAAGGCAAGTGCATGGTAGACAGCGATCAATGATCGATCACTGTTTTCTTTACCTTCTATTACCATTATTGTTGTGCTTTTATTTGGTTTAATTGCAAACAATGAATTGGTATGTTTATATCTTTGTTGATAAGCATGATGAAAAGTTGGATATGATGTTTATGATGGAGGTTGCATGTTTGCATTCATAAGCATCTTTGCATATGAGAAGGTGATCATGATGATCACAACTCCACGGGAGTGGAGGAGGTCCCCGATCCTTATGGAGGAACGGGCTTGAGAGTGAATGTTGTCGCGAGCATTCACTCACGCTATACCGGTATACGCGAAAGAAGTGCATGTGGACATGTAGAGTAGAGTTGCATTCATAAATGAGATTAATGACTGAGAATATTAATGAAAGTGCCTGTGATGATAATGAAGTTATTGAATGCCGTTGATTTATTATTGTCCGTTGTTTATGGATGTGTTTGCTGAGTCGTGGACTCACCCTTGCTCTATTGTTGTCTTTAGGTGATCTTCGAGGACGCCGTAGCTGAGAGCGAATAGAGCACATGGACATCACATGATCATTCGCCATAATAATCTTCTCATTCAATATTGATTACTCTTGGACATGTTAGTTATTGAATAAAGTTTAGGACATCATCTGGACTAGACTATTTGCTTTATTAATTTGGATTCATTGGTTGATGCTACTTTGGACTGTTTACCTGGTTTTGTTCCACTTGATTATTTATTATCATTTGAACCTTATTTACGCATGTTCTTTTGTGATCCATGGATATGTTTATTGTTGTTTTCCTGTTGTATTAGTATAGTGTGTCGTTATTTATTAGTTTAAAGTGTAATGTGGTGGCATTCTAGGCTCAGTGTTGGGCTGGGGTGTTACAGTTGGTATCAGAGCGGGCTTTAGGTCCGTGGTGAATAGATTAACAACATAGGCAAACTAAAATTGTTAAAATTTGTTTTAGTTTTAGTAAATCAACTAAAATTTGCTAATGGTTATCTAACCTAAAATTTGACACACTAGTGCACAGTAGGTTAGAGAGAGGTACGAGCATAGTTTTTACGCTTCCGTTATGTTGTTTATTGATGTATGACTTGATTTTGACCTTTGAACTTATTATATAATGTTGATTGTGATTGATAGCTATGTCGAGGGATAGATGACGTGGTCGTGGTGGCCACGATGCGTGGAGGTCGGGGCCGCGGGCGTGGTTCTCGTGGGGCCCCTCCCGAGGCGCTTGAGATCGTGGTTGTGGCCCCGGTTTTACTGTGTTACACCACCATTCGTGGTATGGGAATAGAGAGGTAGCTACTTTGATTACCGTAGTTATAGGTATTGTGTGTGAGTTTCTTTATAAAAGTTGTTCTCTTCCTTGAGCTTGAATTTTGGGCAATGCAGTTATAGTTGCGGTTGATGAATTTTCTTTGAGATAGTGTTTACAATACAATGGTGATATTTCATTGGTCTCCTTTGGTTCCATAAAGCCATTACTTGTTCTCATGATCATTGATCTATTGTTGCTTTGTGTGAACATCGGTTAAAGAAGATTGATCTTTTCGTGGGAGTTCCGCCTTCCTATTGGAGAATACGACTTATTTATTCACTTGGTATTCTGGATACTGAAAGTTTTCTATTGCAAGTTCTTTAACATGTGAAAACTTTGGCTTTATGTATTTCTTTTGGATTATTTCGAGTGCTGAAGTTTAATGCCTATTTTTTTTCTGAAAAGAGTTAAAATCCTTTTGTGTTGACTTGTTATGTTTAAGCTAGAGGTGGTAAACATAGAAGTTCATTGATAAGGTATGAGTATCAGGTCGGATCTGTAGCGTGATGTATGATTGGTCTTAACCCAAATCCTTAAAATTGAACTTGATTAATTTGATATTGTCATAGAGTAATTACGAGTTGAGTAGTGACTAAGAGTATGTCCATACCTAATTGGAGTCATAAGAGTTATTAAGAAGTATGTAACGTTGATGAACTGGCTTGGACATTAAAATTGATTAGTTTGTTGAATTTATTGGATTTGGTACCAATGGATTAATCTACTTGTGTGTAAAGGGAAACTTGAGGAGATGCTAGGTTATTGCCTTAATAGATATTATTTGTGGTGTTATCTTTACTGTAGACACTTGGTGATCATATTTGGTTGATAGCTTTACATATACCTTAGTATGATTAATTATTGGAATTGTGTACAAAAGGTTGAAGGGATTGAATACCAGTGGATCTAGAATTTACAGGAGGAGTTCTGGATAGTTTTTCTTTATAGAATGACACGATGAATTTGATTATAGTGTTGTTGAGACCTTTGATCGAGAGAAGATTTTTGACTTTTGAAGTTTTAGGGTGATTTTGTTGAAAACTAAATGTGAGGAGGAACAACTGAATATGTGTTGGTAAATATTCAAGTGAGTCGCAAATGAAAATAGGTAGCAGCTAGACATCATAAGAAAGCTAGTTGATAACAACAATGGTTGGAGTGCAATTCCTGAGTGTTACAGTTTGGTGTTGAGCATCACTAAGAGTTGAGCTGGTGTGATTTAATAGGTGGCCTATACCTAGACAATTGTGGAATAGTCAGACAATAGCATATCCGTGATGAAAGGGTTTTGATAGAACCTTTTAATTTGTGTAGTGGAGCCCTTCTAATATAAAGTAGTTGTTGTAGTGAGGTTGTATGGTTTTGGTATAATCTCATTTTGAA
The DNA here is from genome assembly GCA_036346395.1 of Hsuehochloa calcarea. Taxonomy (NCBI): domain Eukaryota; kingdom Viridiplantae; phylum Streptophyta; class Magnoliopsida; order Poales; family Poaceae; genus Hsuehochloa; species Hsuehochloa calcarea. The sequence goes on from CM070601.1 coordinate 38,070,061, forward strand.
GATGTGATGGTAAAGTAGTACGGAACAATTTGGTGAACTTTTCGGGGCTTATTAATGGAAGAGTTGACGATAATGAATCATGTTAAGAGTGTATTATTCTTAATGTTAGTAAGATTGTCTGTAAGGGATTGTGGCTTCGTGTGGTGATGGTTCTTTTAGAAAGAATGTAATTTGATCGTCGTTAAGTAATATCGCTTAAATGAAAGGTTTGAGTTTTGAATTCATGAACTTTTGGAGTTCATGATTTATTTGGTAGATGAAATTGGTTTGAGCAAGTGACGAGTCGGAAAGCTTTATTGGTTCTTAAGTGATTAATGTTATTTGGTCTTAAAAAAAAATCTTTTTATTTGTCTCTTCTTTTGAGAAAGGAATAGTCGATTTGTTTTACAAAACCTTAAAGAGTGTATATTGGGAACTGGTTAATAGTGGTCAAGTAGATGATGTTGTGAGACCCTGGGTTGCAAGTTAATTGAGGAACATTAGAGGATGAATTCATTTCATGATATAAATCTCATAGAGAATTGGATCTAAAAGGAATTATGGTCGTTGGGACAAAAATGATTATATTGTTACAATTGGTAGAACCTATAGTGAATAGCGATCCAATAATATTTGTTCATGATGGTGAAGTATTGGGATTATCGAATAGTTGGGATATTGTGATGATATACTTTGCAAGGTTATGTAGGTGAAATTGAATGGTGTGGTTTATTGAGGGTCCAAGATTAGTGAAGTAAATCGCTTTGGGCGACCAATTGATTAGTGATGATGGTTGCTATTAATGATTGAGGATATGGTTTGGATTGTGGGAATTCTAGACAGCGAATATGCGGATTTCTATCAAGTATACCAGAAGTCACTTTAGGAGTCCTGGGTGTTGAAATTGAGCATGTGTTTTATGCTAGAACCTTGGTTGCCCAATGATCTTGTGTAGAAGTAGTAGAACAAAAGTGGATTCCAAATAGTATGATGATCATTGATAGAATCCTTTGGTTTTAAATCAGTGTGTGTGTGTAGAGAATTTCAAGTTGATTATCCTTAAAAGATTGAGGTGATGTGATTGTGGGTGTAGATTTTATTTGAGGTGTTGGGAATCATTTGTCAAAATAGTTTCTTTGGTAGAGGAGGGGACTATAGTATCTTTTTATGGGTTAGTAGAATCTCTCTAAATGGGCGCGGTTGTTGCTCTCAGGTTGAGCATCGCTTTGAGATTACCAGTTAAGAGTAATGAGTTAGTGTGATGATTTGAAATCCTATGATTTGAGAGAGTTTATTCCTAAAAGAAAAATTGAAAAAAAAAATTTGATTCCTCGGGTAGTGAAATGCCCTCTTGATTCCTGTTGAGCCGTGTGTTTATGACAGAGGTCATTTACAATTTGAGTTGGCTTTACGTTGGCATGTGATTCTTTCTAATTTAAAAAAAGAGTGATTGATTTTGGCATTCGAATGTTTTCTCTTTTGGCTTACGTGGTGTTTATTTGCAAACAGCCTATTTGGAAAATGGAAAGGTTTTTGTGATGAATCTTTGATTTTGGATTTGACTATTCTGATGGGGAGTTGGTAACGCGTGATTGCGATGAGAATCCTTTGTTTTCAGTTGGGTTCTATTTATAAAAGAGTTTGTTTGAAACTAGTTTGGTTGTGCGTTCCTGGTTAAAGGAGGTACTCCTTGCAAATGTGAAGTGGTTGATTGGGAGACAGGACAGGAGTTCAGTGTGTTATGTACAGATTGTGTGGTTTGGTACCAAAACGAAGTTTGGCCCAAGTTACATTAGTTTGTTTCTGGAAGTTGTGGAGATTTTTGGAAGAAAGTGTATCGTCAGGACCATCTCGTGTCCATGCGCAGGGCACACAACATTTTGTATAACCCGATGTCAAGGTAGTATTTGAGAGATCAGGATTACAAGGTTTTCTTTAGAGCCGCTGACTATTGAGCAAGATCTCACAGTTGAGTCGCGTCCGGCGCGCATTTTAGAGAGGTCGGAGCGAGTGTTGAGGCATAAGACGTTGGTATATGTCAAGGTGCTGTGGACGCATCAGTCTGAGAGAGAGGCGACTTGGGAATTGGAGTCTCGTGATACGCGAGCAAGACTGAGTTGTTCACGTCTGCACGTGTTGTTTTGTTGTTTAATTTCAGCGAGGTAGTTTTTATTTGAGTAGAACGGTGAATAGAATTCGGGGTCGAATTCCGTTAAGGGGGGTAGAATGTAATACTCTGAAAAATAATATTAATATTAATAATAACGTCTTAAGGGTCGGAGCGTAATTAATCGAATAGTATTCAAAAAACGTTTTTAAGGGTCTGTGTGCAATTAAATAAAATAGTACGTATAAAAATAGAATATTTCGTGATTTTTTAAGAGTCAGATAAATAGATTTGTGGATTTTCTAGAAAACCCTAGCTAATTCTTTTTCTCCTTCCATCCAAGCCGCCGCCAGCATTTTTCTCAGCACACTTTGTCGCTCGAAGTTTTCCTCGCGCGCTTTCTTGCTTCCACGTGCGTATCACTGAAAGGCCAGGCCGATCGCTTTGACCGCCTGGCGCCACAGCATCGCTTCGCCACCGCATGTTGTTTGTGCCACGCTACTGTCTTTGGCCGAAGTTCGCGTTGATCTCGCTGCGCGCGTTGCATGTGCGCCGCTTGCTTGCCGTTGGTTGCGCTTGACCAAGAACGCCTTCAAGGCTTTTCTTTTTTCCGGCTTCTTGGCGCTTGCTTTCTTTGTCTCAACCGATGCTTGCTTCTGCTGCCGCCGGTTTCTCCCGCCAGGTTGCCTCTGCGCCGCCGTGCAGCCTCGCGTTGATCTCTTTGGCCGCTTCGCGCCGTTTCTTCTTGCTGTCTTATTTTCTTTATCATTGCATCGATTGTCGCTACTGGATCGCTTAGTCGCTTCTTCGATTCTTGGCCGAGCCGAAGCTCGAATCGCTGCTTATTCTGTGGGTCAAGGGACCAAGTGTCTTTGCCTCGCGCCGCCGACGCTGTGATCCGATTTCTTGTGGGTAACGATCTATAATTTCGTTTCGTCTCTGTTTCGCTGTTTATTTAGAGGTTAGAATTTAGATTAATTAGAGAGGATTCTTTAATTTGTAGACGAAATGCCGATTAATGAATTTGGTTAACCTGCTGTTCGGTTGTACGCTTTATTCGGATACCTTAATGGCGAATTGTGAAACTGTCATCTACTAGTTAATTGTAGATAATTTCGATAGCTTTCTTTAGCATATTTTATTATGTCAATCGGACAAGTAGATTTCGAGATATGATTTTCGGAAGACTGCTGTCTTTACGGTTGTCGTCTTTCGGCGCTGTTTTGGTAGACTGTAGATTAAAAATAGTAAATAGCCTAATTAGAGTTTTTGATCTACATGAAAGTTGTAGATAATTGTCCAATGGTTCTGTAGAATCTGAGAACGCGAATTTTGGTTGAGTAAAACAAAAGTTATGAATTTAGTAAGACTGCTGTTCCGAAGCGGACAGACCGACTTTCTGGGCTAAATACGGAGAGTTAGATGATTTAATTAGAAGACTGTGTAATCTAAGAAAAGGTAGATAATTTTATAAAGAATCCAGAATGGGGTGGTTTGTGGTGATCGGACTTTCGAGTCAAAAGTTACGCTCTTTTTAGTAACAGGACAGAAATCGGTAACTATTCGGTACCGGCGTAACGTGGTATATTTGGGGTCGGGTAGGAGCGAAGTATATTGATTGCTATTCTTGTTGCTATAGCTTGTATTGAAGTTTGTGTATTTAATATAGGAGAGGCGTCGTGCTTGTTGCCGTCTTCTAGTCAAATCGTAAGGTCGCAACTAGTAAAGGCAAGTGCATGGTAGACAGCGATCAATGATCGATCACTGTTTTCTTTACCTTCTATTACCATTATTGTTGTGCTTTTATTTGGTTTAATTGCAAACAATGAATTGGTATGTTTATATCTTTGTTGATAAGCATGATGAAAAGTTGGATATGATGTTTATGATGGAGGTTGCATGTTTGCATTCATAAGCATCTTTGCATATGAGAAGGTGATCATGATGATCACAACTCCACGGGAGTGGAGGAGGTCCCCGATCCTTATGGAGGAACGGGCTTGAGAGTGAATGTTGTCGCGAGCATTCACTCACGCTATACCGGTATACGCGAAAGAAGTGCATGTGGACATGTAGAGTAGAGTTGCATTCATAAATGAGATTAATGACTGAGAATATTAATGAAAGTGCCTGTGATGATAATGAAGTTATTGAATGCCGTTGATTTATTATTGTCCGTTGTTTATGGATGTGTTTGCTGAGTCGTGGACTCACCCTTGCTCTATTGTTGTCTTTAGGTGATCTTCGAGGACGCCGTAGCTGAGAGCGAATAGAGCACATGGACATCACATGATCATTCGCCATAATAATCTTCTCATTCAATATTGATTACTCTTGGACATGTTAGTTATTGAATAAAGTTTAGGACATCATCTGGACTAGACTATTTGCTTTATTAATTTGGATTCATTGGTTGATGCTACTTTGGACTGTTTACCTGGTTTTGTTCCACTTGATTATTTATTATCATTTGAACCTTATTTACGCATGTTCTTTTGTGATCCATGGATATGTTTATTGTTGTTTTCCTGTTGTATTAGTATAGTGTGTCGTTATTTATTAGTTTAAAGTGTAATGTGGTGGCATTCTAGGCTCAGTGTTGGGCTGGGGTGTTACAAGGATATAGAGAAGACTGCATTCTCCGCCAGGTATGGGCATTACGCATATACGGTTATGCCATTTGGATTGACTAATGCACCTGTCATTTTTATGGAGACCATGAACAACATGTTGAAGGGTAACGCGGCAAGGCTACGATAGCACAAACAAAATTTTACCGCGCAACCAAGGAACCACAGCAAGTAATAGATCACGATATTACCGCTAGACGCGCCGACTCGTAGCGGAAGTAGTGTCGTTGTAGCGAGTTGATGGAGTTGTAGTCGTACTCACGACCAGTGTCCTTGTGAGACCTCGGGGTATTTAACTTGTAATACTTAACCAATCAAATGATTGAAGCATTACAAATCAAATATCACGGCTCTCGTAGATATGTACTTCCCGTATGCAAGACACACACCCCATACAAAAATTATGCATCAACTCCATTCATCACATAGAATCCATAGCACAACTAAACGATACGAAAGACATACAATATAGAGTTATTACAAAAAGGGGCCAATCGGCCAAATACAACTAAAAGAGTCTAAGACAACAGCGGAAGCAAGGTGCTATAAGATGGCGATAAACAAAAGCCAATTAGTATGCCTTTAACCCACAAGGCAACCAACTGGACCACCGAGCTAGTCGTCAAACCCGCAGCACATCTCACAAAAGTGAGGCCCTTGGGGCTCACCTTCCTCCTCTGCAACAAATAGTTAAGCAAAGCAAATGAGTACAAAAATTGTACTCCGCAAGACTTACGTGTAGAGTAACAGACCTATTCATAGCTACATGCAAGCTTATTTAAGTGGAGGCTGTATGTTTCATTTTCAGCACAAATCAATCTTTATTTGCAATAATGTAGTACATTTAAAAGCAAGTTTACAATCTGTTTTTATTGTTCAAATAGCAGTAAATAGCATCATAATAACAATAAATAGATGACAACAACATCCTAGAAGTGACTAACCCAATAGTCACCACAACAATAGCATGAATTACCAATTCATACCACCCATGTCAAGTTTTAAAACAAAGGTTGTACTCTAATTCTTACGAAAAATAACCAAGCTTGTCCATAACCTAGGACGAGGCTATTCAAATAGATTTAACCCTGCAGGGGTGTACCAATGTACCCACATACCAGACCGTCTTTTCGCCATGCAATAGAGCACACTCCCATAGGTATGCCGACAAGGCTAAGTCCTACGAGACGTTTCCAATATTATGTATTAACTACGAGTCGCCCACACGGGAGGAAACCCCATACATTGATGCGGAGTCATCAAATATGCTCACCTCTTTATAAAGGACGATGCTCCTTGCAAAGGTAACCCCACTACCGCCACCCAAACACACAAGTTATCTTTTTCAACACAACGCACACAACCACCATGCGACCCGGAGCGAACACACGCCAAAGTACTAAGTCAAGAGAGGTCCCATATCCCTCTCGTGTGGTTAGCACGCAAAAGTGCTTGGATCAATGACGCAAGTAATTCGGTCCTTGTTGACTCGGGCACCTTTCCATGTCACACCAAACAATCACACCAACATACCATTATGCCCAAGTCTAAAACAATTTTATTTTCAGTTTTAGATTTACAAATTAACAAAGCACAAGGTGCTGGACATAATAGAGTAATAATAAGTTTTGTGTGATCAAGATCATCAACTAAGTCGATGATCGTCCAATACTACCGATAGCTAAGCATGTCTAAGTATATTAACTCAAAATCTACTAAGTGACAAGAGCCCATCCAACGAACTCTAATCACAGCAAATAACCTAGGCTCAGGTAGTAGAGAGTAATCATTTGCCTACAGAGTATGCAACTATAGGATCAAACCATATTTTAACAACAAAATAGCAATGCATACATACAAGTTGAAATCAATATATTAGACTTCAAAATACTGGGATTAACATGATCAAACTGCTTGCCTTGCTGACGATTACTATCTTGCTGTAGAGGATTGCTCTCAAATAAAATAGGGTCGTTGAAACCTACCGAAAGAAGTCGAAAGCACAATAAGAACGAATAATACCGAAAAGACCCCAAAATACAAACTCATCCAAAAATTATTAAAAATTCGCAGAATGCAAATCATTATTTTAGATGAATTTTAAAAAAAGAATAAATTCATTTGGATGTCCAATGCAGAAGTTATAGCCGTTTGAATATCAGTTTTCAGAAAAATCCAATTTAATTATAATCTGCCACTGTTCACCTCATCTAAAACTTTCGTGAAATTTTTTGGAGTAGTGGTGGACATGAGGATTACAAAAATGGATATAGAATATTATTACATGACCAAAATAATTTGGTTGACCTCATTTGGAGTTTTTATGAATTAGTTATGCATTTTCAAAGCTAAAAGTAATTTATAATGTATTAATAATTTCTTTTTGAAGCACTCTCCATAAAACATGTTTTATGAGATAGTGACAAGGTTGAAACATATTTTTTAATAAATTTTATTAAAAATTAAAAATAACAAAAGTGGTTTCACTGTTTTTGGAGTTAAAATGAATTAGTTATGCATTTTTGAAGTTAATTGTATTTTTCAGATAACAAATAAATCCTTTAGGTATTTTAAATGATTAGCTAATACTTTTTGCACGGAGACCCAAACTAGCCACGGTGACTGACGGTGGGGTCCAAGAATAGTGCGTTTTCTGATTTTGATTTTATGATTTACTGCGCTGACAGGTGGGCCCCACTTGCCAAAGGGATGGCTCATGCAAACAGTGCATGAACCGATGCCCGTGCGCTGGGTTCACTGGTCCACAGCCCCGTGGACAATCACACTAAAATACTGGCACCACATGTCATAGACCATTAGCTAAGTATTAAATGATCTAACCCTGGATTCCGACAGTGATCTCGTCATTTAGACTAATTAATATCCTAATCAAGTTTCTACAGTAGGCTGTCGGTTTTCCAACAAAACAGCAGTGACTCCCGCCCGTTTTGCCGGTGGCTCGCCGGTGCGGTAGCCCAAGGCGGCGCGATCTGAGGACATGTACAGGTGCGCAATAGTATTGCGCACCCGATGAGAGCACCCACGGCACCTGAGTCGGCCCAGAACGGCGGCTAGCTGGTGCTGAGCGGCGGCGGCCAATATGACAAATGAGCAAACGTAGCAAAAGCTCCGCAGCGGTTCTGGTAAGCAGGTGCCAAGGTCATAGGGGCTAGTAGGAGGTTACCTAAGTGGAGAAAGGTGCTCGGGGAGCTTGGGCGTTGCTGGAGCTCCACCGGTGTTGAAGAAGACGATAGCGGCGGCAGAGTAGCTCACGACGGGGTCACCCTGGGAATCAACACAGGGATTTGACCGAAGGAAATGTTTCAGGGGTGGCTTAGATGGCGCAGCACCAAGGGAAACGACAATGGACTCACCCGATTGTCAATTGGACTGGGAGCAGCAACTTCGGCCGATAATTAGGGAAACTCAAAATCCGTATGCCCCTGTGATGCATTGACCAAATTGGTCGAGGGTATATCATGAGAACACTCAAGGACTCGGGATGACGCAATTTACCGAGAGAAATTCTCACCAGAGTCCACGATGGCCTACGGGCGTAGTTCCGGGAGCGCTCTAGACAAAGAGGGAGCACGAACTAGTCTTGGATCCTACACTCAATAGCAGAAGCTCCAGTGAGCGAAAATGAAAAGGCCACAGAAGGTAGGAGTCGATGGACGCAGCGGGTGGAAAACTTACCCGTGGGAGATGCACAAACGAGCTCCTATCTCCTCAGCCACCGAGAGGAGAAGTGGCGAAGAAGGTGGCCATCCCGGGGTTTGTTCGGGCCAGGGGACGGAAGGATAGGCGGCGTGAGTGGGCGAAACCCTGTGATTGGTAGCCAAGGGCGGTGCGGCAATGCCGTTGCCGGACGTGCATAGCATGCAATGGCCGCGTGGAGCTCAGTTCCTGCGCGGGTCTGACCAAGGTGGAAGAAGGCCCTGTGGCGCGGGGGCGATCTGGGGCGTGCGATCGGGATCGGACGGTTCAAGTGAAAGGAGCGATCGGCCGGTTCGATCGGCCAGTCAATCCAGGCCGTTGATCTCCAAATCGGACGGTCCAATCAAAAGGGGCGATCGGCCGGTCCGATCAGCCACTCAATCCAGGCTGTTGATCACCAAATCAGACGGCTCCCAATCGGTGCGGTCAGTTGGTTGGGTCGGGCCAAGCTGGCTCGAGTCGGACTCTGACTCGGGTCTAAGTCTGAGGAATAGTGATTCCAGATTTTTAATTAAAAAGACTGAGATGGTTCGGGAATTTCCAGAGGTAGCTCCACAGCTCTAAAAATTCTAAATTTTTTACTGAGTGATCCTGATTTCAAGCTCAACCGTGCATAAATTTTCCAGATTTTTTTCATGCAGTGCATTGCCCGCTAGAAAACTCACAAGCTGCTGGACAGGGGGTTTGACTAGGGAGACAACAGGTTTGACCAGCCCTTAAGAAATAGCAAATAATTTCTAAAAATTATGAAATTTCTCAGGGAGGTTATCAGGATGACCATGAATTTAGTAAAAATATTTCGAGAGGATGATCACAAGGTTTTACTAGAATATCTTGAATTGCAACACTTCGAGTCAATAAACCAAATTGAATTTGAAGTCCACATTTCAAGGAGATAAATTTTAGAGAATTCAAATGACAACAAGGATGCAACCAAAAGTTTTAATTTATCCTCATTTTCATACATTTGAAACACAACCCTAGAGCTTTGGGATGTTACAGTCCTCCTTCGAGTGGTCGTACTCGTCACGCGTCTGCTCCTCCGAGTTGTCGTACTCGTCGCGTGACTTCTCCTCCGACTCCAGTGAACGTCACAAGTTGCGGATCGTCCCAGTGCTGATGCTTCGCAACAACACCTCCGAGGTATCCAAACGTACGGGGCAGGATCACCACACGCTGGAGTGCTAGCACCGGCAGCGTGGTTGAGAACGCGTGGCTACTAGGGTTTCGGGAGTTCTTCCAAAGATTATCCTCTCATTTCACCCCATGCCACCACCTCTCTTTATATAGGCATCCATGATGGGTCTCGACCTAGAGGCCCATTAGGAACTCGTGGCCTATACGAATTCGGATCACCATCCAAAACAGATCCTTGCCCTTTATGTGTGCGACCCCACAGCTTCATGTGTAATCGGTTATGACTCAGAAACTCTTTTCCGACCACTAGTCGTCAGCGGTACCTAGCAGCACATAACGATTCCCAAAGACACATAGAATATATCGAACGAACCTTGATGTAATATGATCTATGATCATGTCCTCATCACTCACGACCAGTTCGTATCACTATACGACCAGGTTGCAATTGGTCACGACCAGTTCATAACTCCTTACGACCACGATCTTACCATTCTGTGATTATGTTCGACCAATCTACGCCCAGCACGTATCTGAAGGGAAACGCGGCAAGGTTACGATAGCACAAACAAAATTTTCCGCGCTACCAAGGAACCACCGCAAGTAATAGATCATGAGATTACCGCTAGACGCGCCGACTCGTAGCGGAAGTAGAGTCGTTGCAGCGAGCTGATGCAGTCGTAGTCGTACTCACAACGCGTCTCCTCTTTCGAGTAGTCGTACTCGTCGCGCGTCTGCTCCTCCGAGTGGTCGTACTCGTCGCGTGACTTCTCCTCCGACTCCAGTGAACGTCACAAGTTTCAGATCGTCCCAGTGCTGATGCTTCACAACAACACCTCCGAGGTATCCACACGTACGGGGCAGGATCACCACGCGTTGGAGTGCTAGTACCGGCAGTGTGGTTGAGAAGGCATGGCTATTAGTGTTTCAGGAGTTCTTCCAAAGATCATCCTATCCCTTTCACCCCATGCCACCGCCCCTCTTTATATAGGCATCCACGATGGGTCTCGACCTAGAGGCCCATTAGGAACTCGTGGCCCATACGAATTCGGATCACCATCCAAAACAGATCCTTGCCCTTTATGTGTGCGACCCCACAGCTTCATGTGTAATCAGTTATGAATCAGAAACTCTTTTCCGACCACTAGTCGTCAGCGGTACCTAGCAGCACATAACGATTCCCAAAGACACATAGAATATATCGGACGAACCTTGATGTAATATGATCTTTGATCGTCCTCATCACTCACGCACCAGATCAGATCACTATACGATCAGATGCAATTGGTCACGACCAGTTTGTAACTCCTTACGACCACGATCTTACCATTCTGTGATTATGTTCGACCAATCTACGCCCAACTCGTATCTCCATACGACTAGTCCGTAATTGATCGAACTAAGCAACCTACTCATCCATTCTCCCTTTGCCTCACAATGTCTGGTTGAACTCCAGGCGAGAAGATGTGTCAGCCATGGACTATTCAATACTTTCTCGATCGAGTGTCGGATAACTTCATGTGGTCGACACTTCGACCACTAGTGGCATGGCCATGCACTTTCTTTATCCGATCACCACGAGGGTCCCAGAGAAATCTCTCCTGTTATTTTAGGAGGGGCAAATCCCATCATGACCAGTCACATCCCTCCGCATGTTTCATAGCATACCCGAAAGCTACCTTTATAACTACCAAGTTACGAGTAGCGTTTGACAGCTCCTAAGAGTGTTATTACACATGTAGGGAACCATGCTGATCTCAGGTCTAAGGATTATGCATCATCATTACTTGAGACCATCTAATGACACAAAGATTCATAATAATCTCAATAGTGTCTCTATGGATATGATGGGGACATACTCCAGATCTTAGGATGATGTGACAATTGGCAATGGAGTTTATGGTTTATCGTTTCATGTGTTTTTGACAAAGTTTCAGAATTGTCAGGTGACAGGCGGTCTGACCGGCCATAGCATGGCGGTCCGACTGGTCCCAAATCGGTCGGACCGACCATGAGCAGCGGTCGGACTGGTCGTGACCAAGAAGTGTCAAAATGAGCTGGGCCAAAAATAGAGCGTGTAGGCAAGAGACGGGATTCTAATGCTCTTGGTCCCATAATTTTTGGAGTCTCCAGTCAAAAGTTCTATTGGTTTAAAGTTTCCAGTAGGTTTCGGATTTTCAGGGGTTGAAAATCGGCTAAGTCCTTTCGGGCGGTCAGACCGGCCTATGGCTGGCGGTTCGACCGGCAAGGCTGGTGGTTCGACCGGCCCTAAGGGGCGATCGGACCGGTTGTCACTTGTACGCCGGCCTTCGTGGCGGCGTTGTTCGTTGGTTAGGTCAAAGTCATGATTTTCAGGGCATATGTATTGCATGATGCATGTTTTGACTAACATGGATCAAGTTGTGAAGAACTTGTTCCCAAAATTGGTTTACTTGTCTATGGTTGTGCAGGTTGCTTGGTGGTCAACGACGGTCAACGGCGAGGAAGATCGGGACTAGTCTTGTAGAGCTGAGGTCCAGAACGATCAACGATGCCGGGTGAGGTCAATGACTCAAGTGTGACGCAAGATGGACAAGGGTGACCTATTAGCAAATCCGAGGCGCAAGATGGCACTAGGTGAAGATGTTTAGGTCAAAAGGTTAAAGACGGCGCTTTGCGAAGCGTGCGTGTGTGACCCGTTTGTTGTGGGCCTTAACGGGAGCCCGTTTAAGTCAAAACTTCTAGAAGGTCTAGGTCTCCATTACGAATAGAGGAGGGAGTTGGCTGCACCCCCTCAACCCTCTTATAATTTACAAACCCTAATTCGCTTAGGCAGAGGTTTTGGAGAGACTAGGGTTCTAGAGTGTTTTGATGTGATTTCGTGATCAAAGATTGATCTTTGTTCCCCATTGAGGGAGATGCTGTAAGCCAAGATCATATCAAATCAATCAAAGGAAAGTTTGATCAAAGGTTTCATCTCTTTGCCTTCCTTCTCTCTATTTTATGATTTTGGGTCTTTCCTTGATCCACGAGTTTTTGCTTGACATCGTCACATGGATTAGCTTGCTGTGTTGTGTGGGAACTCATCTAGGATCATCGTGATCATCAATCACCCACTAGCAAGCGATTGGATCTAGTTTTCACTTATGGTTGGTTTTAGACCTTTCTCCAATCAGATCATAAAGGATCTCTGTTTGTCCAAGAATTATCATAATTGTTGATTGGAATAGGTCCTTAATATCATAGAGAAGGTGTATACCAAGTTTCGTGAAGTTTGGAGTTGAGAATCAAAAGTTAGATCTATTTGCAACTTCACATCGGGTCGTTTCTTCGCTCGAGCCCACGTCCGACCGCCCGAGGGCACCGGTCCGACCGATTTGGTCAGCGGTCCGACCGCCACTAACACAGCGGTCAGACCGCCAGTACTGATTTGTGTTTTACCTTGTGTTGATTTTTGTCGTATTATTTAGGGGGTAAATTGAATTCAATACTAGTCTTCCGCTGTACTAATATATTGATCTTCATAGCTTCCTCAGAGCTATTGGAGTGAAATTATGTTGAATTGATAATTTGTGAAAAAGTGAGTGTGCTCCTATTCACCCCCCCCCCTCTAGTCGCGTTTTCGGTCCAACAGTCTCAATGATGGGTCCATCCAATATCATGTTCTCTAACATGTGCTCACATTATTGATTCGATATCTCCATATCCATGACCGGTGAAACCAGGTAATCAATCAAAATATGTGCTAGTCATAGAGTCACTGGTGTTCCGACCAGGGATACATTTAGAATGACATTATATAAGTTAAAGAGTTCCACCAACGAGTCACATACTTATTGATCTATAACAAATTATTCATTCAAGGAACATGATTACATATTATCAAAAACATGAACATAATGAAATATCATCATCTCTATGATTATCTCTTGGGCATATTTTCAATAGTATCTCCATACGACTGGTCCGTAACTGATCGAACTAAACGACCTACTCATGCAATCTCCCTTTGCCTCACGATGTCTGGTTGAACTCCAGGTGAGATGAAGTGTCATCCATGGACTATTCAATACATTCTCGATCGAGTATCGGATAACATCATGCGGTCGACACTTCGACCACTAGTGGCATCTCCATGAACTTTGTTTATCCGATCACCACGAGGGGCCCAGAGATATCTCTCCTGTTATATTAGGAGGGGCAAATCCCATCTCAACCAGTCACATCCCTCCGCATGTTTCATAGCATACCCGAAAGACCTTTATAACTACTCAGTTACGAGTAGCATTTGGCAACCCCTAAGAGTGCTATTACATATGTAGGGGACCATGTTGATCTTAGGTCTAAGGATTATACATCATCATTACTTGAGACCAACTAATGACACAAAGATTCATAACAATCTCAATTGTGTCTCAATGATGGCTCTATCCAACCCCATGTTCTCTAACATGTGCTCACATTACTGATTCGATATCCCCATATCCATGACGAAGCCTGCGCCATCCCCCATTCTTTTTAGGTTGGGCTCCGGTGAGCACCTTGCGATTGGGGCGAGGGGGATGCGAAGCCTGCGCCGTCCCCCATTCTTTTTAGGTTGGGCTCCGGGGGAGCACCTTGCGATTGGGGCGAGGGGGATGCGAAGCCTGCGCCGTCCCCCATTCTTTTTAGGTTGGGCTCCGGGGGAGCCTCTTGCGATTGGAGCGAGGGGGAGGAGTTATCGCGTTTACTACCGGGGCTGTGGGCCATGTGCGGTGTCAGTTTATACACTTCACACCTCAGGGGTTAGTGTGCGCCGGGGCTTGGGGCCCCGTATGGCGTCTTTGCGAGTTATCGCGTTTACTACCGGGGCCGTGGGCCATGCGCGGTGTCAGTTTATACACTTCACACCTCAAGGGTGAGTTAGTGTGCGCCGGGGCTCGCGACCCCGTATGGAGTCTTTGCGAGTTATCGCGTTTACTCGGGTCATGGGCCATGCGCGAGGTCAATTTATACACTTCACACCTCAGGGGTGAGTTAGTGTGCGCCGGCTCTGGGGCCGTGATGGCGCCTTTCATACCGCCGTGGTCAGATATTGCTTTGTCAAAATGTGCTTTACATGAGGATAAGGTTAGCCGTACTCTGTGGGGCGCTATTCGGCGAGACGGTGTTTTCTAGGGTAATACTTTCAAGGCTCTTGGCGCCCATGTGTGATCCAAATTGTTGTCCTTCAAGGCCGCTATGTAGTAGGACCCCGCCTTGTGCTTCGTGTGATGATGTAGGGTCCTTCCCATTTTGATTTGAACTTCCCTGTCTTTCTGTGTTTGGCACCCTTTGAGTACCATGTCGCCTGGTGCCAGGGTGCGGATTCTGACCTTCCGGTTGTATGCCCTAGCGACCCCTTCAGCATACTTGGCCATTGTTGAGATTGCTTCGACACGCTGCTCTTCTAGGAGATCTACTTAGACCCCGTGATCCTCTGCGCTTCCTCCTTCGGTTGCCCGGAGAGACCTTCCTGTGATTTTGGCTGGGGTCACCGCCTCGTCCCCGAAGAGAAGATTAAAGTGGGAGAAGCCTGTGGCCCTGGTTGGGGACATCCGGATCGCCCATAAGGCCTTCTCGAGTTCTTCTGGCCATAACCCCTTCGGGAGCCCTACAAGGCGCTTTGAGAGCCCGGCTAGTAAATTGCCATTGGCACGCTCTACGGCCCCGTTCGACTCGGGGTGGCCGACAGATGCAAAGCATATATTGGTGCCGATGCTCTGGCAGAAGGCTCTGAAGGCCGCGGAATCAAAATGGGTGCCGTTGTCAGTGATTATGTCCTGGGGCACCCCATATCGACACACAATGTTCCTCCAAATGAACCGTTGCGCCCCCGAGGTTGTGATTTTGGCCACTGGTTCGGCCTCCACCCATCTGGAGAAGTACTCGATGGCGACGAATGCGAAGCGTAGGCTGCCATTGGCACTGGGGTAGGGGCCAATGATATCGAGGCCCCATCGCGCGAAGGGTCATATTGGAGCAAGTGGTCGAATCGTAGGTGGGGCCTTGACCGATGGTCGCCCATTGGCACCACGGCGGTCTTTGCACCATGTTCTCGGCATCCTCGCCGAGAAAACCTTGGCAAAAGTTTTTCCCACGAGGCTCCGTGGTGCTTGGTGTGCTCCGCAGAGTCCCTCATGTACTTCTCTTAAGAAAGATTGCCCCTTGGCTTGGGAGATGCATCGCAGCAATGGGGCGCAGACACCTCCCTTGTATAGCTGGTCGTCGATAATTCGGTAGTTGCGAGTTCGGTGCTTTAGGCGGGTTGCCTCGGCTGCTTCGTCGGGCTCTCTTCCTTCAAGGTAGCTTCGGACAGGGTCCCGCCAGTCCGTTGCACTGATCTGCTGAACCGGCCGCGATTCTCGGGCTGGTGACGTCCCCGGTGCCACGTCCACTGGTTCGGGTTCAGCCCCTGCTGCTTCCGGGCCGGTTGATGGTTCCTGCAGCCTAGAGTATAATACATCCGATGGGGATTTTCGTTGGCACTTGTTATCTTGGCCAGCCTGTCGGCCGCGTCATTGGAGTTGCGCGGGATGCTTTGGACGGTGATGCCGTGGATGTTTTTTCCTTCAGCCCGGACCACCGCTAGGTACCTGGACATCTCTGGGTCCCTCGCTATGAATGGTTTGTCGAAGTGTCCTGCGACGAGGCGGGAATCGCTTTTGATTATTGTGCGCTTCGCGCCTAATGTTTTGGCCTTCCGTAAACCGAGCAGTGTGGCCTCGTACTCGGAGGCGCTGTTTGTTGTTGGGAAGTCTAGGCGCGCGGCGTACGAGATTGTGTGGCCGTCTAGCGCAGTCAAGATGCCGGCGGCGGCGGCCCCTGCACCGCACCACGACCCATCAGTGGTAATCACCCAAGGTGACTCAAGCTGGCCTGACGCTTGGTCTCCTTGTTGCGGGGTCCACTCGGCGATGAAGTCTGCGATTGCCTGCGATTTTATTGTTGTACGTGCGGTGAAGGTAACATCAAACGGAGCCAACTTGGCTGCCCACTTGCCTATGCGACCGGATGCGTCCTTGTTCCTCAACATCAAGGCCAATGGGTAGGATGTGGGAATGACAATGACGTGGGCCAGAAAATAATAGCGGAGCTTGCGGGAGGCCATGAGGAGGGCGTAGGCTAGCTTTTCTAGCTCTGTGTACTGGGTTCTAGCGCCTTGCAAAGCCTCGGACACATAGTACACTGGGCGTTGAGTTCCTTCGTCTTGAACGAGGACCGCACTGACGGCAGCCGAAGAGGCTTCGAGGTAAAGCAAGAGGGTTGCCCCTCCGGCCGGGCTTGCCAGGCTAGGGAGCTTGGCGAGGTATTCTTTGAGATGTTGGAACGCTTCTTGGCAATCTTGGGTCCAACTCAAGGGCTCCGCTCCGCGGAGCGTTTTGAAGAACGGCAATGCCCGCTCCGCCGAGCGGGACAAGAATCTGCTAAGTGCCGCGAGGTGGCCTGTGAGTTTCTGTACCTCGCGGGCCGTGCGGGGGGGGGTGCCATCTCCTAGATAGCCTTGATCTTCTCCGGGTTTGCCTCGATGCCCCTTTGCGACACCAGAAGCCAAGTAGCTTTTCGGCTCGGACACCGAAGGCGCACTTTTTTGGGTGGAGCATTATCCCCTTCGCAATGAGGTTGGCGAATGTTTCTTGAACGTCGGACATGTGGGAATCATGAAGCTTGCTCTTGACTACCACATCGTCAACATAGACCTCAACATTCCGGCCGAGCTGGTCGACCAGGACTTTGTTGACGAGTCGGCTAAACGTGGCTCCCGCGTTCTTCAGGCCAAAGGGCATGCGAGTGTAACAGTATGTGCCGATGTGGGTGATGAATGCTGTCTTGAGTTCATCCTCCTTTGCCATGAAGACTTGGTGGTAACCGAAGTAGGCGTCGAGGAAGCTCATTAACTCGCAGCCTTAGGTGGCGTCCACTAGTTGATCGATGCGGGGTAGGGGGAAATCATCTTTGGGTGTAGCCTTGTTGAGGTCGGTGAAGTTGACGCACATACGCCAGTCCCCTTCCCCCTTTCACACGAGGACCGGGTTGGCTTGCCATTCCGAGTGTTTAATCTCGCTGATTACCCTGGCCTTCAAGAGCCTGGCGACCTCCTTTTTTGCGGCTTCCAGGCGCTCCACTGACATGCGGCACAACTTCTGCTTCTTGGGCACGGCGTTGCTTTGTAATGTCAATCGGTGCTTAGCAACTTTTTGTGGGACCCCCAGGATGTCCTCGGGGCCACAAGCGAAGATATCCTTGTTGCGGCGGAGCACCGTAAGTATGTCTTCGCAGGCCTCGGTTGATAGTTCGGCGCCGAGAGCCACCGTCTTGTCTGGTTCGTTTTCGGCGATGGGGACTCAGAGGAGCCGGCCTTGGGCCATTTCTGGCGCCCATCTTGCCAGGGTGCCACTTGGCTGCGCAGCGCTTGTTCCCACTGTGTGGACATGGGGGCGGGAGATAATGCTTCAAGCTCTGTCTGCCTTGCTAGATCTTGATCTCCCCTCACTGTGACTACCCCTTTGTGAGCGGGGATCTTCATGCAAAGGAAGTTGTGGTGCATTATGGCACCGAATGCATTTAACGTGGCCCGCCCAAGAATAGTGTTGTATATTGATACGGCATTTGGACCACATCGAACGTGATGACTTCGATGCGGGTATGAGCCACACCGAAGGTGACACTAAATCGACCGCCTAGTGTTGTTAATGGCCTTCCGCCGCCTCACGAGGGGATGCCCGTATGGCGACAATGGTCCTCGATCATCATCTTGTCGAAGGCTTCCGTGAACAATAGGTCCGCGGAGCTTCCTCCATCCACTAGGACGCGACGCACCGCGAAGTCCGCAATGTTGGCCGAGATGACCAGGGGGTCTTGGTGAGGGAAGTACACTCCTTAGGTGTCTTCGGGGCCGAAGGTGATGGGTACTTCGGCGTAGTGTGGCGGGCTAGAAGTTGCGCACGCGCCACATGGTGTATTTGGCGTGAGTAAGCCCGCCACTGCTCTGCCTGTGTTCCTTCGATGCGAGGCCTCGGGGGCGTGGCAGGCAATTGGGTCCATGGCCTCCCCCTGTCATTTGGCCCCGTTGGGCGATTGTGGCCCATGTATTCCTGCATGGCAGCGATCGTGCGACAACGCTGGGTGGTGTGGGAGCCTTCTTCGTGCAGGTCGCAAAATAAGAGTGGCCTCTCCTGGCTATCCCGGGGGTTCGACATTGTAGCATTGTGTGGGACCCTTCACCTTGAAGGTCGCAAAATAGCTGTCCTTCGGTGTGCCTTCCGTCTTGTCTGTCGCGATCGCACCCTCGGCTGCGCCCCGCACGGGGTCCTGGCTCCTGCTGTCCTTCAACGTTGCACACGTTCCACCCTCTTGGGCGGCCTTCGTTGCTCCACGGCTGAGTGGCTGCTGCTGCGGCCGTCGCTCCTGGCTCCTTTCCGGGGCCTGGCCTAGCCACCACGGCCTCTGGGGCGAGGCGGCCCGAGGCACCTCCCCACCATGTGCTGTCTTCCTCCGCCCTGGCGTACTCTTCCATTTTGTCGAAGAGCTCTGCCACTGAGCGGACGGGTTTGCGGGCGAGACGCTCTGCCAGGGGTCCCTTCTGGAGTCCGCAAGTTGCGGCGTTGATCACGGTTGTCTCGTTGACACCCTTCACATGGAATTTGACCTCCGCAAACCTTCTGAAGAAGCTGCGGAGGGGCTCGCCCGGGGTCTGTTTCATGGCGAATAAGTCTACTGCGTGCTTTGGTTCGGCGTAGTTTCCTTGGAAGCTGTTGCATACCATGTCCCGCAGTTGTTCCCACGCATACACAGAGTGCGTGGGGATGGTAAAGAATCATGTTAATGCTATCCCCCTCAGAGCTAGGGTCAAGCTTTCTGCTTTCGTGGTGTCATCCCCCCCGGCGGCCTCGATGGCGGTTTCGTAGACGCTGAGGAACTCTGCGGGGTCCGTCAATCCTTCGAATGGCCGGATCTCCGTCATCTTGAAGCCCGGGGGCCAGCGGGCTGCCTCCAGCCCTGCGCTCAAGGGGGAGCTAGGATCTCCCCGAAGTATTAGCGCGGGAGCAGCGGCGGATGACCCCAGTGCGGCAGGCGCTCCGGCTCAGGGCGGTGCGGCACCCCCTTGGGCGATGGCGGGGCCGCCCCCCTCCCCGCTGTCAAAGGTCGAGTAGTTCCCGGCGGAGATCTGCCAGCTCCTGGTGGAGTAGATGGTGAGCTCACACTGCCCTAGCGGGCCGCAGAAGCGGTTGGCCGATCGCCTCGAGTCTCGGGGGCGCCACCACCACTTGTCTCCGCGTGGAGTGCTCGATTTCCTCTTCGGGGTGAGCAGCGGGCTCCGCGGCCTGGGAGGTTCTACTCCGCTTGGTCCTCGGGGAACTGGGTGGCTCTGGCGTTGCCGTTGCTCCAGACACGCGTGTGCGAGGGGTGGCTCTTCGAGGTGCCATTCTTGTACTTGGGTATTGTCGGCGCCCCAGGTGTCACACAACCCCGAGACCCTCTGTGCATACCAAGCTAGTCCCATGATCAGTAGCTAGCTTGCACAGTTGCAACAATGATGTAATCATGACCATTCACAACGAACTAATGAAGCAGACAAAGTAATATTATTTAAAACAACAAAGACCTTATGGTCAAGTTCTTACAAAAGTCGCCTCACAGGCTTAGCAACAACAGAGTATCCGCAAATGAAATCTCAAAATACGTGGAGCCCAATCGACATGCCCACGTGCAATCGAGTGGTGGACGTGACCTAGTTCGCAAGTCTTCAAAGTAGCCTTCTTCATAGAACTCAACATTTCGATCCTTCTCATGGACTGATCAACAAAGGGCATAAAGCCGTGAGTACATAAAGTACTCAAAGAAGTCGTAGAGAAATGTATGCACATAGTATTCATGACAGCTTAAGCAAGGATGGCTTTATGGTTAATTTGCAGTAAAGCAAGTTTAACAAAGAATTACATTAATTAGATTGCAAAGCGTGATTTTAAAAGAATAATACATAGATAACCAAGTTCTTTTGAATCAAACAAAGAACATCCTGCTCACTTCCCAACCATTCCAACCAAACGCTTCTATCGAACCAAACCACATTTTTGAAAATACTACCCCTTGCGCGAAATCACTGTGCATGTCCGTAATCGGGACACGGCTATTCAATAGATTTTGACACTCGCAGAGGTTGTACACTTTACCCACAAGACACGAATTCTCTAGTTTGTTTGGCATCCGCCGATACCACCGCCACTTCCTTAGGTGAGTAGTCTAGAGCACGTGACAAGGCTTTTACAAAGTTCCATTTTGCCTCTGTTCTTCCCGCTAAGGTTTCGCCATCACACCCCCTCTGCGCGCAATAAATGTACCACAATGTAACCGACTCAAAACTTTCCTAATTAATTGGCAGTCCGTCCCATACCGACTTATGGTTGCACGAGGTGACCCATCAATGACTTGCAAAGTTAAGTCCTTAGTTGGTCGCCTCGCACAAGTCTACCACAACCCAATGTGCATTACGCACCCACTCTAGCTCCTACCTCAAGCCCGAGCATAAATCATTTTTGTTCATTCCCACCAAATGGCAATCCTCGCCATGGCACAACATCTTTTAATAAAAGTGGCCTCACACCACAATTCCATAGTTCCATTAGTCAAATTTCATTAAACATTGAACATGTGATCGAAAGTCTCATGTAACTAAAGCATGTCTAAGCAATATTACGCTCCCAAGTTGGTATACAATTATGTCCAACTAGTATTAACCATCCTAAGGTGTCCAAGGATATATGTCATTCAAGGAGACATTTCATTTTCAATTCATCAAGGACGATAATGGCAATTTGGTAATTATCTACTCCCAAAACCATTTTTAATAAAACTAGCCATGCATGATAATTTAATACAATATACATTTGTAAAATGGGTTCAACATGGTTAAAGGCCTACGACTTGCCTTCGCTGATTTGAGGAGCGGTCTTCTATTGTCGTCGGTCAAGAAATCTTCAGAAACGCCTAATCTACACGCATGAGAATAGCAACAAATAAATAAAACAGCACCAAATGAACTCCAAATATTACAAAACCAGTACCAAATGAAAGAGGATGAATTTATATAAATTTAGAAATTTGGATCACCCAAATCGGAGTTCTGATGTGAAAGTTACTACCGAAAGAAGTTTTAAATCACATAAAATGATGGAATTAGGTTTTTCGGATTTTCGAATTATTTTTCAACCAAAATCTCCGGTTTTGACGTCAAAGCCACACGCGCCAAGGCCACGCGGCAGCCACGCTGGCAAATCACGACGCGGGCCGACGTGGCGCCACGTGGGTGACCACGTGGGCTCGGGCCCGCGTCGGTCGAGAGAGAGAGAGAGAAAGAGACGGGCGCGGCAGCGTGCATGGCGGCGAGCCGAGCGGATGGTGGCGGCGCGCGACGGAGACGGCGAAGGAGGCGACGGGAGGCGGAAGAATGGATGAGCGGCGATAAACTACGAGAGAGGAGGGAGAGAGAGAGAGAGGAGACGAGTTTGGGCGGATTGAGCACAAAATAATGGCGAGTGAGCGGCGAGTGGCGAAGCGGGCGAGGCGGATCGACGGCACGGCTACGGGCGCGACGGAGGCTGGACGGATCGGCGCGGCGGTGGTGAGATTCGCGGCGGCGGAATGGCGGCGACGTGGAGAGAGAGCGAGCGCTGGGAGGACGATAGCGACGCCGTCCGATCTCGACGGACGGTGGGAGCTAGGGGCGCGGCGAGGAGAGCCGTCCGATTGACGGACTGAGAAGTCCAACGGGCGCGGAGGAAGATGAGAGCGCCGTCCGATTTCGACGGACGGCTGGGAGCTAAGAGGCGCGGCGACGCGATGGCGCTTGGACGCGACGGACGGCGTAAGACGGAGGGGCGCGGCGAACGGATGCGGCCGGATGAAGATCCGAAGCGAAAAGAGAGGAGCGCGGCGAAAGGAAACGCCGATCTCGATCCAACTACGGAGAAGAAAGAGTGGCGCTACGACGGGACCGCGGGATGGGATC
The DNA here is from genome assembly GCA_036346395.1 of Hsuehochloa calcarea. Classification (NCBI taxonomy): domain Eukaryota; kingdom Viridiplantae; phylum Streptophyta; class Magnoliopsida; order Poales; family Poaceae; genus Hsuehochloa; species Hsuehochloa calcarea. The sequence goes on from CM070601.1 coordinate 38,092,637, forward strand.
GGACGGCCGGAGCGAGGCGCGAGGAGGAGGCCGCCGACGGCGAGCGGCTCGGGCCGGAATAGTGATGGGCCGAAGGGATTCGCCCACGACACGTAAAAGGATTTAAAATACATTTTTGATTTTAGAAATTCAAACAAATCAAAAAGCAATTTAGAAAATAGCAAATAGACTCCAAAAATTTAGAAAATTCAAAGAAATTCCTTGAATTATTATGGACTTAATAAAATACTTTTAACTTTAAATTTTCTTTTCTTTTGCAATTAAAATAATTTTAATTTCGGGAAAAGGAAAACCTTTTTAAAATCCAATAAATCCAAGAAAATTCTCAAAATAATAATTTTGATTTTAAATTCCAGAAAAGTCAATTAAACAACTTTAATTTAATTGAAGTTTGATTAACTCATATTAAACTGCAATTGATTTTGAAATTTCAAGTTGCTTTTGGCTTAATAGAAGCAAATGGTTCTCTTTAAAATTTTCAAAACTCCAAAAACAGACGCTACAAACTCACCCCTCTTAAAGGGATTCTCACCCGAGATTCAGTCGACTAGAGAATAGGTGGGGAAACTCACCGTGTCATCTTCGCTCCCAAGTGGCTTCTTCTTCTGCTGTGGTTGCTCCACCGACCTTGCGTAAACGGATGATCTTGCTTCTTGTCACTCGCTCCGCTACTTCCAATATCTTGATGGGATGCTCCTTGTAGGTGAGGTCTTCTGCAGGCAATTGATTCCACCGGCATCCGCTTCTTCGCACACGCAAACACTTCTTCGCCAGACACGTGGAAGACATTGCAGCACATCCGATAACCGAGGCGGAGGTCCAATCGGAAGCGACTTCTCCTCTTCTGCCAGAACTGCGAAAGGTCCGATGTACCTTGGTGCAAGCTTTCCACTTACTCAAACGACGATCCCTTTGAGAGGCTTATACCTTCAGTACACATGATCACCAGTGCAAAGCTAGATCTCGCGACGGCATCGCGATAACTCTTCGCCTCGCCCGAGCCGCTTTCACCTTTCTCTCGATTGATCGAACTTGCTCTTCGGCTTTTTCCAAAATATCCGCCCAAACACTTGTCTTTCGCCTACTTCATTCCAATACAACGGTGTTCTGCATTTCTTCCAGAAGAGCTTCGAATGGAGACATCCGAGGCTTGACTAGTAGCCGTTGTTGTAGGAAAACTCGCATAAGGTAGCATTTGATCCCAATCGTTCTGACGGCTAAGGCACAAGCCCTTAACATATCTTCTAGGATTTGATTTACTTTTTCGCTCATTCCATCCGTCTGGGATGATAAGTGCATCAAATTTAGATTAGTACCCAAAACATCCGGCAACTTCTCGCCAAAATCTTGAGGTGAACTGGTTCTCGACCGACACTTATCTTCTTCAGACTCCATGCCGCACACTATCTTTGCCATGTACAATTCTCGCCACTTTATCACCGTGAGTAAGTAGTCTTGATCGGGAGAAAGTGAGCAACTTTGGTTAGACGATCCACAATTACCAGTGATAGAATCATATCCCGACCTTGTCCTGGCAAACCAAAGTGATAAAATCCATGCCAATTTCTTCCCACTTCCATTCGCACTCTCAAGGGCTGTGTGGAGTCCAGCAGTCTTTGATGCTCTGGCTTAACTCGCCGACAGACATCACATCGAGATACATACTCGCAATCTCACGCCATGCTAGGCCACCAATACATTTCCTTGAGGTCTTGTACATCTTTGTGCTTCCAGGTGAATGGAGTACAAAGTTTCATGGGCTTCCTTGAGTATCACCGCTAAGCTTTTTCTCGATCCGAACACGATCCGCTTGTCAAACCAAATGGTGCCTTGCTCATCTTCTGAAAATCTCAGGGCTTTACCCTTCTTCATGTTGCTCTTGATTTCCTTAATATTGGCATCTTCAACTTGAGCTTCCTTGATCTGATTCCGCAAAGTGGGTTGAACTTCTAGGGCAGCTAGATAACCTTCTTCAACCAAATCTAACTTGAGCTTCAGGAACTCTTCATGAAGGGCTGGCTGATTTTCCTTGATCGTCAGGGTATTGCAGTAGACTTTTCTACTCAAGGCATCTGCCACAACATTAGCTTTGCCTGGGTGGTAATGGATTCCAATATCATAATCCTTGATTAACTCTAACCACCTTCTTTGCCTCATATTAAGATCAGCCTGAGTGAAAATGTACTTCAAGCTCTTATGGTTCGTATAGACTTCACAATGATTACCAATAAGGTAATGACGCCATATCTTTAGAGCATGCACTACGCACAACCTAACTCCAAGTCATGAGTGGGGTAATTCACTCATGAGGCCTCAATTGACGGAAGCATAAGCTACTACCTTCCTTTCTTGCATCAGACACAACCAAGTCCTTGCCGGATGCATCACGTAAAATCTCAAAATCCTTCCTGACATCGGCAAAATCAACACCGAGCCGTGGTCGACGCTTCTTCAACTCTTGAAAACTTTGCTCACGATCCGTTGTCCAAGCAAATTTCTTTTCTTTCTTCAACAAATTGAGTGAGGGGCCTTGCTACCTTGGAGAATCCTTCTATGAATCGACGATAGTATCCCCGCCATTCCAAGAAAACTTCGACCGAGGCAACCGACTTGGGTGACTCCCAATTAAGCACATCCTTAACCTTGCTAGGGTTAATCAGATACTCCTTCCGCAGATATGACGTGTCCCAAGAAAGTAACTCTTCCATCCAAAACTCACACTTGCTGAATTTAGCATAGAGTTGATGATCTCTAAGCTTATTCAGACCAAACGGAGGTGCTCTTCATGCTCTTCTTCACTCTTGAATACACCAAAATATCACCAATGAAGACAATGACGAACTTGTCCAAATATTTCCATGAACACTTTATTCATCAAGTTCATAAAGTAAGGTGGGCATTGGTCAATCCAAATGACATGACCGTGAACTCATACACCCATACCGGGTTGAGAAAGTCAGTTTGGGGATGTCTTCTCGACGAATCTTCACCGTGGTATCCCGACTCAAGTCTATTTTGGAGAACACCCTACCCTTTCAACCGATCAAACAAATCATCGATCCGGGCAGTAGGGTACTTGTTCTGATGGTGACCTCATTGAGGGCTCCTGAATCCACACACATCCGCTGGGTACCATCCTTCTTGCAACAAAGATCACCGGGCTCCTCAAGGTGAAGAACTTGGCCTGACAAAACCTTTCTCTTGCATTTCTTCAATTTTCTTCTTCACCAACCGTGGAGTAGTGAGCTTCACACCCCCTGGGCCGCAAAGAAGTTGGCCGACGCCAAAGCTCGGGCGCCACCACCCACTTCTCGGGGAGTGCCTTTTTCGGTGAGCAGGCCCGCCCGGGGGTTCTATCCGCTTGGTCCCCGGGAATGGGTGGTCGCGCTGCTGTTCCGAAGCGGGAGGGGTGGTCCGAGGTGCCATTCTTGTACTTGGGTATTGTCGCCCTGTGTCACACAACCCCAGACCTCCGGCATACCAAGCTAGTCCCATGATCGAGCTAGCTTGCACAGTAACAATGATGTAATCATGACCATTCACAACAACTAATGAAGGCATAAAGAATATTATTTAAAACAACAAAGACCTTATGGTCAAGTTTTACAAAAGTTACGGCTTAGCAAAACAGAGTATCCGCAAGGGAAATCTCAAATACGGGAGCCAACGACATGCCCAGGCAATCGAGGGTGGACGGACTAGTTCGCAAGTCTTCAAAGTAGCCTTCTTCATAGAACCAACATTTCGATCCTTCCCGACGACAACAAAGGGTAAAGCCGGAGTACATAAAGTACCAAAGAAGTCGAGAGAAATGTATGCACATAGTATTCAGACAGTTAACAAGGATGGCTTTATGGTTAATTTGGAAAGCAAGTTTAAAAAGAATTACATTAATTAGATTGCAAAGGGATTTTAAAAGAATAATACATAGATAACCAAGTTCTTTTGAATCAAAAAAAGGAACATCCGCTCACTTCCCAACCATTCCAACCAAACGCTTTATCGAACCAAACCACATTTTTGAAAATACTACCCGCGGAAATCACTGTGCATGTCCGAACGGGACACGGCTATTCAATAGATTTTGACACTCCAGAGGTTGTACACTTTACCCACAAGACACAATTCTAGTTTGTTTGGCATCCGCCGATACCACCGCCACTTCCTTAGGTGAGTAGTCAGAGCACGTGACAAGGCTTTTAAAAGTTCCATTTTGCCTTGCTTTCCCGCTTGGTTTCGCCATCACCCCCTCTTGCGCCAATAAATTACCACAAGAACCGACTAAAACTTTCCTAATTAATTGGCCGTCCGCCCCATACCGACTTATGGTTGCACGAGGGACCCATCAATGACTTGCAAAGTTAAGTCCTTAGTTGGTCGCCGCATGTCAACAACCCAATGTGCATTACGACCCACTCTAGCCCTACCCAAGCCCGAGCATAAATCATTTTTGTTCATTCCCACCAAATGGCAATCCTCGCCATGGCACAACATCTTTAATAAAAGTGGCCTCACACCACAATTCCATAGTTCCATTAGTCAAATTTCATTAAACATTAACATGTGATCAAATCTTGTAACTAAAGCATGTCTAAGCAATATTACGCCCAAGTTGGTATACAATTATGTCCAACTAGTATTAACCATCCTAAGGTGTCCAAGGATATATGTCATTCAAGGAGACATTTCATTTTCAATTCATCAAGGACGATAATGGCAATTTGGTAATTATCTACTCCCAAAACCATTTTTAATAAAACTAGCCATGCATGATAATTTAATACAATAACATTTGTAAAATGGGTTCAACATGGTTAAAGGCCTACGACTTGCCTTCCTGATTTAGGAGCGGTCTTCTCGTCGGGTCAAGAAATCTTCCAAACGCCTAATCTACACGCATAGAATAGCAACAAATAAATAAAACAGCACCAAATGAACTCCAAATATTACAAAACCAGTACCAAATGAAAGAGGATGAATTTATATAAATTTAGAAATTTGGATCACCCAAATCGGAGTTCATGAAAGTTACAAAAGAAGTTTTAAATCACATAAAATGATGGAATTAGGTTTTTCGGATTTTCAATTATTTTTCAACCAAAATTCCGTTTTGACGCAACAGCCGGCCTTAGGGCAGCCACGGGCAAATCACCGGGCCGACCCGGGGACCACTATTCGGGCCCGCCGGGTGAGAGAGAGGAGAAAGAGACGGGCGCGGCGCGGCGGCGGAGCCGAAGGATGGTGGCGGCGCGGCAGGAGACGGCGAGGAGGCGACGGAGGGGGAAGAATGGATACGGCGGCGATAAACCCGAGAGAGGAAGGGAGAGGGGAGAGGAGACGAAGGGGCAGAGAGGCCCCTGGGCGGCGGAGGGGGAGCGGCGAAGCGGCGAGGCGGACGGACGGGCACGGTACGGGGCGACGAGGTGGACGGACGGCGGGCGGGAGATTGGGCGGCGGAAATGCGCCGGCGAGGGGGAGAAAACGGCGGCCGGGGGACGATAGCGGACGCCGTTCCACCGGACGGACGGGGGGACGGGGCGCGGCGAATGAGAGCCGGTCCGATTGATTGACGGTTGAGGTCCAACGGGCGCGGAGGAAGATGAGAGCGCCGCCCGATTTCGGACGGACGGCTGGGAGCTAAGAGGCGCGGCGACGCGAGGCGCTTGGACCGACGGACGGCCAAAGACGGAGGGGCGGGCGAACGGATGCGCCGATGAAGATCCGAAAGCGAAAAGAGAGGAGCGCGGCGAAAGGAAACGCCGATCTCGATCCAACTACGGAGAAGAAAGAGGGCGCCCGACGGGACCGGGCGGACGGGATCGGACGGCGGAGCGAGGCCAGGAGGAGGGCCGGACGGGGAGCGGTCGGGCCGGAATAGTGATGGGTCAAGGGATTCGCCCACGACAAAAAAGGATTTAAAATACATTTTTGATTTTAGAAATTCAAACAAATCAAAAAGCAATTTAAAAATAGCAAATAGACTCCAAAAATTTAGAAAATTCAAAGAAATTTTGAATTATTATGGACTTAATAAAATACTTTTAATTTAAATTTTCTTTTTTGCAATTAAAATAATTTTTAATTTCTAAAAAGGAAAACCCTTTTTAAAATCCAATAAATCCAAGAAAATTCTAAAATAATTTTTTGATTTTAAATTCCAGAAAAGTCAATTAAACAACTTTAATTTAATTGAAGTTTGATTAACTCATATTAAACCGCAATTGATTTTGAAATTTCAAGTTGCTTTTGGCTTAATAAAGCAAATGGTTTCTTTAAAATTTTCAAAACTCCAAAAACAGACGCTACAAACCTACCCCTCTTAAAGGGATTCCTCACCCGAGATTAGCCGACTTAAGAATAGGGGGGAAACTCACCGTGTCATCTTCGCCCCAAGTGGCTTTTCTTCTGCCTGGTTGCTCCAACCGACCTTGCGTAAACGGATGATCTTGCTTTTTGTCACTCGCTCGCACTTCCAATATCTTGATGGGATGCCCTTTGTAGGTGAGGTCTTTGCAGGGCAATTGATTCCACCGGCATCCGCTTCTTGGCACCGCAAACACTTCTTCGCCAGACACGGGAAGACATTTGGACATCCGAAAAGAGGGGAGGTCCAACGGAAGCACTTCCTCCTGCCAGAATTGGAAAGGTCCGATTACCTTGGTGCAAGCTTTCCACTTACTCCAAACGACGATCCCTTTGAGAGGCTTATACCTTCGTACACATGATCCCAAAAGCTAGATCTCGCGATTTATCGCGATAACTTTCCCGCCGCCCGGCCAACTTTTCCGATTGATCGAACTTGCTCTTCGGCTTTTTCCAAATATCCGCCCAAACACTTGTCTTTCGCCTACTTCATTCCAATACAACGGTTCGGATTTCCTTCCGTAAAGAGCTTCAATGGAGACATCCGAGGCTTGACTAGTAGCCGTTGTTGTAGGAAAACTCGCATAAGGTGGATTTGATCCCAACTGTTCCGAAAGGGGCACAAGCCCTTAACATATCTTCTAGGATTTGATTTACTTTTTCGCTCCCATCCGTCTGGGATGATAAGCAGCATAAATTTAGATTAGTACCCAAAACATCGCCTGCCAAAAATCTTGAGGTGAACGGGTTCCCGACCGACACTTATCTTCTTCGGCCTCCAGGCCGCACACTATCTTTGCCATGTACAATTCCGCCCCATCACCTGAGTAAGTAGTCTTGATCGGAGAAAGTGAGCAACTTTTGGTTAGACGATCCACAATTACCGTGAAGAATCATATCCCGACCTTTTGTCCTTGGCAAACCAAAGTGATAAAATCCATGCCAATTTCTTCCCACTTCCATTCGCACCTGGGCTTGGGGGAGTCCAGAGTCTTTGATGCTGGGCTTAACCGCCGGACCACATCGAGATACATACCGCAATTCACGCCCATGCTAGGCCACCAATCATTTTTGAGGTCTGGCATCTTTGTGCTTCCAGGTGAATGGAGTACAAAGTTTCATGGGCTTCCTTGAGTATCACCGCTAAGCTTTTTTCGATCCGAACACGGATCCGCTTGTCAAAACCAAATGGTGCCTTGCTCATCTTCCAAAAATCTCGTGGCTTTACCCTTCTTCGTTGTTTGATTTTTAATATTGGCATCTTCAACTTGAGCCTTGATTCCGATTCCGCAAAGGGGTTGAACTTCAGGGCAGCCAGATAACCTTCTTCAACCAAATCTAACTTGAGCTTGTGAACCTTCCGGAAGGGTCGGGCCGATTTTCTTGATCGCCGTGGTATTGCAAGAGACTTTTCTACTCAAGGCATCCGCCACAACATTAGCTTTGCCTCGGGTGGTAATGGATTCCAATATCAAATCCTTGATTAACTCTAACCACCTTCGCCTCATATTAAGATCACCGAGTGAAAATGTACTTCAAGCTCTTATGGTTCAGATAGACTTCACAAATTACCAAAAGGTAATGACGCCATATCTTTAGAGCATGCACTACCACGCCTAACTCCAAGTCATGAGGGGGGTAATTCATCATGAGGCCTCAATTGACGGGAAGCATAAGTTACCTTCCTTTCTTGCATCAGACACAACCAAGTCCTTGCCGGATGATCACGTAAAAATCTCAAAATCCTTCCTACATCGGCAAAATCAACACCGAGCGTGGTCGACGCCTTCAACTTTGAAAACTTTGTCACATCCGCTGTCCAAGCAAATTTTTTCTTTCCAAACAAATTGAGTGAGGGGCCTTGCTACCTTGGAGAATCCTTCTATGAATCGACGATATTCCCCGCCATTCCAAGAAAACTTCCACCAGGCAACCACTTGGGTGACTCCCAATTAACACATCCTTAACCTTGCTAGGGTTAAAGAACTCCTTTCGCATAGACGTGTCCCAAGAAAGTAACTTCTTCCATCCAAACTCACACTTGCTGAATTTAGCATAAGTTGATGATCTCTGTTTATTCAGACCAAACGGAGGTGCTTCATGCTCTTCACTCTTGAATACACCAAAATATCCCAATGAAGACAATGACGAACTTGTCCAAAATTTCCATGAACACTTTATTCATCAAGTTATAAAGTGTTGGGGCATTGGTCAATCCAAATGACATGACCGTGAACCAAAACCCATACCGGGTTGAGAAAGTCATTTTGGGGATGTCTTCTGAAATCTTCACCGGTATCCCACTCAAGTCTATTTTGGAGAACACCTCCTTTTTCAACCGATCAAACAAATCATCGATCCCGGGGTAGGGTACTTGTTCTTGATGGTGACCTCTTGAGGGCCCTTAATCCACACACATCCGCTGGGTACCATCCTTCTTTGCAACAAAGATCACCGGGCCCAAGGTGAAGAACTTGGCCTGACAAAACCTTTTCTTGCATTTCTTCAATTTTCTTCTTCACCAACCAAATCATTGACAAAATCAGAGGGTCTTTGAAAATAGGCCAGCTTCCCCGAACAAGATTGATGACAAACCCAAGTCTCCCCTCCGTGGCATTCTGTAGGTCATCGAAAGACATTCCGGGAACTCCCTACCCGGCACTTCTTCCAAAGAACAACACCGCATGCAGACCAAAGATCCCCAATTTTCCGGGAGGCTTAAACTTACCTTGGTTCCATCCGACCACCAAAGTGATGCTCCTAACCACAATCCAAGAGGGCTTGGTGATTGGCAAGCCAATCCATTCCCAAAATCACATCAAGAGACTTGTGTCATGATGATGAGATTAGCAAGGAATTCACCCTTCTATGGTCACTTTAACCTTAGGGGCAACCTTGGTTCAGACTAACCCAACCGAGATCAACCAACAAAACACTTTAAGAGGCAAAACTTCCAACCGGTGCCTTTCCCGGAAACTCCGGAAACAAACGAATGCGGTCCGTAATCAAACAAAAAAGGGTTAAAATTGGAAAGGAACTTACCCAAAGACGACGCCCCTGCTTCCTTCCACTTGGTGTGGTTCACACGATTTCTTCCAAAAGGCCGGAGTCTTGACTTGGCTTGGAGTCCGAGGGCCCCACGCGGACTCCCGAGGGGGCCCGGCCTGAGTGGCTCCCATGTTGAAACGAACCGAGAAGGGCCTTGCCTTCCGGGCCATCCGGGCCCCACCGATGGCACTTAAAGCGGTGATCCCGGCCCAAGGTTGCCATTCCTCGTTGGGTTGCCGGAGCCCTGAAGCCGCGTCACCGGAATCCGGGCGAGGGTCGCCCAGGGCTCAATGAAGTGGAGCAACACGGCAGGAGGGGCACA